>CM065361.1:19595473-20900473 GCA_033032245.1 Poecilia picta
ATTTACTGGATTTATATATTTTTTGCTTTGAGAAGAGTAAAGCCAGAGCCCATGGATAGATGGATGGATGGATAGATATTACTCCCAGTGTTATTGGTGCAGTTGATGTCTAGTTGAAATTCTTGTGAAAATATTCTTTGCAATCAATGTCAAAAACTCAAATCCTACACGTTTTTTTTCACTCATGAATACAAATATAAACCAGTTTTTAATCTTCTCTTCAATCTGTGAGCAAAACGTTTGATATCAGTTCCAACAGTAGCTTCTAACCTGATCACCATGTTGCAGTGGGCACACATGGGGGTTCGCATCCCAGCAGGAATGTGTTCTGCCATCTGGACCAGAGTGTCCTCATCTTTGGGGTGGGGTTGAGGCACTGGTCGGGCTGGAACAGGACCCCTGAGGACACTGGCACTCCCATTACCCTTCATCCCAAAAGATGGAGTGATCAAACCACTCTGTACTCCTTGTCCTAAAGGAGTTGGAGGAAAGCAGAATAAAATGTTGCTTTGCTAATGATAGAATATGCAGATATAGAATCCCCTGCAGAACTACTCAATTTGTCTTCACATTTTGTCAAATTAAAGCCTTCATTTTAAATATATTTTCTTTGGAATTTTTGTGACAGACACAAAGTGAAAAGGAAAATGACAATTGCAAAAAATAAAAGAAAAAGAGAATAGATGAAGGATTCTGCTCCAGCCTGACCAAAATCCTAAACATACACCACCAACTGGACTGCAATGGTTCAGATCAAAGAAATTCATATAGGGACTGGCCCAGCTTTAACTGCCTGGGTAAAATTTTAATGAAAAATGCATCCCTATTTATATGTACACAAACATAACTAAAATGGTAATGTGATTATTTTTATTTTCAGATGATAAATGTAGTTTACAACAAAATATATGTATTTTGTTGTAACTTGTAACTTATAGCCATATTTTCTGGACTATAAGTTACAATCTTTTCATAGCTTGGCTGGTCCTATTACTTAGGTGTGTCTTGTATTTTTTTTTCCCCTCTTCATGACATGTTTTTTTGAGTGGTGCATTAAATGTTAATAAATACTGACATGAACCGTGTGCAGCCAGGCTTGTCAATGGTGCAGATATGCCTAAAAAACCACTTAGTTACCTCGAAGATGAATTTTGCAGGTGGGGCTTCTTGGTGCTATTGCTTAATACAACACAACCACCTCCCTATCACCCTGGACTGTATGCAGTACACTGCACACTTTTGTTTTTGAGCACAGACATAGGTTAGTCAGAAAGGGCCAACAGATGTCCAAGCCAAGCCAGAGTTGACAGTTCTTTTAAAACCAGGTTTATGCACAGAATGTGTCACAGACTCATATCAACATGGATGAGGTCGCCCTGATGTTTGACAATTGCTAAATAAATACTACTTATTACTACTTATTTAATCTTACATATGTTATCATCAGTGAAAGGCGGGTAACGTACAGCGGAGATAAAATGACAGTCTTTTTATCTTCTTGCACTGCAAAGCCTCAAGGTGTCAAAAGATTTGACTGTATGTTTTATGTTTTTTTTGTGTGTGATTTGTAGGACGTTTGACCTCTAACCTCTCTGACTACACACTCAACAGGTGCTGTGAAGGTGCACGCTGCTCGCTGACCACTTTTGTCACAGCCATGAATTAATTACATGCAACTTTAGAAACACAGAGAATATTTTTATTTCTAACACATTCCTAAAGTTTATGTGCATGCACACATACAGCCAAAAGCACACAAAGTCACACATGGACCACCAAGACAGCCGCTAAAACACTAAAACTCGGGCACCTGACTAAACATAGAGTTTAGCTTTTCATCTCCGCAGTACAGATGTTCAGATGTTTTTGTATGTGTGGTTTAAGGAAAGGTAACTTTTATCTTCCCACCATGCACATTGTGCTTTATAGCAAGGATTGGCAGACAAAAACAAATAACTATAAAGCTGCTGCTCCACAGAGTGGCATCTTGGGTTCATCAGATCTTTATAAGAACCATTAGACCACTAGGTACTTGAAGTACAGCCACAAAAAATGACTTTTTGTCCAACTATCATAATCATTAAAATGTGGGGTTATGAAACATGTGACACTCGAGGTGATTTTGTGAGGAACAAAGACTCTACCATAATTATACTGCTAATTGTGGTAGATGATCTGTGATGCTGTCGGTTAGTTTATCTGGGAAAAGACTAAAAAGTATCATAAAGTTTATGAATTTCCATTTTCAATAAAAATCTGGTGGACTTTACCAGTAAGCTGTAAATCTTAACCACCAGGTCTTTTTTTAAAATCCAGTCAATTACTTTTTCCACATATGCCTTAATAAATGCATATAATTCTAAACCTGTGTTGTGCTTTAACTGAGGTTGCCTTTATCTGATGTTTAGTTATTTGATGATAAAAAAGACAAAAAACATGATTACTGTAACACTTTCTCACATTTAGAAATAAATTATGTATACTCTATCAGTAAAATAACAACGTAACGGACAGAACATCAACTCTGACTGCACTAGTTGAGGACTCACAAAACATTCTTCAGCTTTACGCAGCTTGCCTCCAAAACATTTTTTTTCATTACTCCCAACAAGTTCTCTCTATAAATATTATCTTTCTGACAAAACAGAGCCACTGCATGTGGTATTGAGTAGGGTGCCAGAGGCCAATGTGGATTTTTTAATGGCTTTCCACTGAGGAAAAACACGAGACAAACTGCAATGACCTATTTCATAACATATGTTGAGCATCAGCCACGAAAAGTAAGGTCATTTTCCCCCTTGCAAATTGACTGTAACAACATTTGGTTTCACAACTGTAAAGCAGTTTCCCATTAGGCTAGAAGTGAGAGCCAAGAGTTTTTTTTTGTGTGTATGTTTGCAAAGATGAAAATACTTTTTTTGTCTGGAAAAAGACTAAATTGTATCAACGTTTTTGAAATACCACATTCGATAAAAATCTGATGGACTGACTTCATATATACATATATACAGTATATATATATATATATATATATATATATATATATATATATATATATATATATATATATATATATATACTGTATACTACTGCTACTACTCAAGTAACCCTAGTCAGAGGGGCTACATGCGAAGACTGTGGGAGGAATGGTTACTTCGACATCCCCAGTCAACACTAACTGCTAAGCAACTAGTGGCTCAGTGTTCCAACATCCGCAAACGGCAACTGCTGTCACAACTTGAGATTGACGAGGTTCAACACAAATGCTATGGCAAAGGGGAGGAGCCAGAACGCCAGGTCAGAGGGGAGTTAACTACCACCCAGAGACTCGGTATGTAGCCCCAGTAATGAACGAACCATCAGAGCTGAACGAGGCAGCAACTGACCTGAGAGAGAGAATCGTGGCCGTAATGAACACCAGACAACCCCGACGCCAATTACAACGGCTGAGTGAAGCACCACCAGAAAGTCTAATTGAAGACGTGAATGCGGCATTGAGAACGATCCCTACCAACACCATAACAGAAACCAATGAGCTCATATACAACTCAGCATCAGTGATCCTTGAGATGCTTGGCTACATGAGACCCAATACCCACCATAGAAAAGACGGTTAGAGGCTAAGATCAAGATAACAAGGAGGGAAGTGAGCCAACTGTCAGAGCTCCAAAGGGGTGCAATGAAAAGATCAGTACACAAGAAGTACAGCCAGATGTCCATACCTGAAGCACTCGAAACTGCCAAACAAAGGCTCCAAGCCTTGGCCAGCCGCCTGAAGAGATACACAAGAGAGAATGAAGCCAGGAGGATTAACCGGCTCTTCCACACCCAACCAGCTAAAGTGTACTCTCAATGGCAGGGTACTAACAACAGAGCAGACCCACCAAGGCTGGAGACTGAACAATACTGGAAAGGCATATGGGAAAGGGAGGCGACCCACAACAGCAATGCAAAGTGGCTGACCTCTCTACGAGAGGAACACAGCAACCTCCCTGAACAAGCCCCGGTAACCATCACTGTGGCAGATGTCCAAGAAAGAGTCTCGGGTATGAAAAACTGGACAGCACCAGGACCTGACATGATCCATGCCTACTGGCTAAAGAAACTCACTGCCCTCCATGAGCGACTGGCAGCTCAAATGAACCAGCTGCTACAAAATGGGATTCACCCTGAATGGTTAACTCAAGGTCGCACAATCCTGATACAGAAGGATCCCTCAAAGGGTTCAATCCCATCCAACTATCGGCCAATAACTGTCTCTCTACAACATGGAAGCTCATATCAGGCATCATAGCGGCTAAGATAAGTGGTCACATGGATAAATACATGAGTACGGCACAGAAGGGCATCGGCAAAAATAGCAGAGGAGCCAAACACCAACTCCTTGTAGACCACACAGTCGCCCGAGACTGCAAAACCCGACACACCAACCTGTGCACCGCTTGGATAGACTACAAGAAAGCCTATGACTCAATGCCACATACTTGGATCATTGAATGCTTAGAGATGTACAACATCAATAGGACTCTAAGAGCCTTCATTGCAAACTCGATGGGGCTGTGGAAAACCACCCTTGAAGCCAACTGCAAACCACTTGCACAAGTGTCCATCAAATGTGGCATATACCAAGGAGATGCTCTGTCCCCACTGCTGTTCTGCATAGGCCTGAACCCCCTCAGCCAAATCATCAACAAGACTGGCTACGGATACCGACTGAAGAATGGGGCCACAATCAGTCACCTCCTCTACATGGATGACATCAAGCTGTACGCTAAGAGTGAGCGAGACATCGACTCACTGATACACACCACCAGGATATACAGCACTGACATTGGGATGTCATTCGGACTAGAAAAGTGTGGTCGGATGGTTACAAAGAGAGGGAAGGTCGTCCGCACAGAAGGGGTCTCACTCCCAGAAAGAACAATAGCAGACATAGAGCACAGTTACAAGTACCTGGGAATACCACAAACAAATGGCAACCTCGATGAGGTCACAAGGAAAGGAGCCACAGCCAAATACCTCCAACGAATAAGGCAAGTCCTGAGAAGCCAGCTCAATGGCAAGAACAAGATCCGTGCAATAAACAGCTATGCATTACCAGTAATCAGATACCCTGCCGGAATAATCAGCTGGCCAATGGAAGAGATAAAGGCCACGGATGTTAAGACTCGGAAGTTACTAACCATGCATGGAGGGTTCCACCCCAAATCCAGCACCCTGAGACTGTAGACAAGCCGTAAGGAAGGAGGCAGAGGACTAGTGAGTGTGAGAGCCACTGTCCAGGATGAAACACCCAAGATCCATAAATACATCAAGGACAAAGCCTCAACGGATGATATGCTCAGCGAATGTCTCAGGCAATGGGGAACAGAGGATGAGGGGCTAGAGGTTCCATCATGGGAGAACAAGCCCCTACATGGGATGTACCACCGACAAATAACTGAAGTGGCTGATATCAGGAAATCCTACCAATGGCTGGACAAAGCTGGACTCAAGGACAGCACAGAGGCTCATCCTGGCTGCACAGGAACAGGCCCTAAACACCAGAGCAATAGAGGCTCAGATCTACCACACCAGACAAGACCCAAGGTGTAGGTTGTGCAAGGAGGCCCCTGAGACAGTCCAGCACATAACAGCAGGGTGCAAGATGCTGGCAGGGAAAGCGTACATTGAACGACATAACCAGGTGGCGGGCATAGTGTACAGGAACATCTGTGCAGAATATGGACTGGAAGCCCCGAGATTGAAGTGGGAAACACCCCCAAAGGTGGTGGAGAATGACGGAGCTAAGATCCTGTGGGACTTCCAGATCCAGACAGACAAGATGGTGATGGCGAACCAACCGGACATTGTGGTGGTGGATAAAGAACAGAGGAAAGCCGTTGTGGTGGATGTAGCTATACCAAGTGACTACAACATCAGGAAAAAGGAGCATGAGAAACTGGAGAAATACCAGGGCCTCAGGGAGGAACTGGAAAAGAACTGGAAGGTGAAGACCACAGTGGTGCCTGTGGTCATTGGGGCCCTCGGGGCAGTCACCCCCAAACTGGAGCAGTGGCTAAAACAGATCCCAGGAACAACATCAGACACCTCAGTCCAGAAATGTGCAGTACTAGGCACAGCCAAGATACTGCGCAGAACCCTCAAGCTCCCAGGCCTCTGGTAGAGGACCCGAGTTCAGAGGATGAAAAGAGACCACCCGCAGAGGGTGAGAAGGGAATTTTTTATATAGATAGATAGATAGATAGATAGATAGATAGATAGATAGATAGATAGATAGATAGATAGATAGATAGATAGATAGATAGATAGATAGATAGATAGATAGATAGATAGATAGATAGATAGATAGATAGATAGATAGATAGATAGATAGATAGATACACAATTACAGAAGTTATATGAATGGTCCATACCACATTTGTGTTAGGGATTTTATGTTGTTTAAATATGTTGATTATGTTGCTGTCTGTAAAAGTAACACAGGTACAGCTTACCTGGAATAGCTCTAACAGATTTGTCACAATAATTTATGCACCATTTAACACATTTTATGTAGCCCTGACAGTAGGAGCAAAATAATGTATTAACAGCTAAAAGGAACATATTGTTTAAAATTCTACTCGGTAACTGGGCAACACACTTCTACACTCTAATATCAGGCCCATAAATCTGATTTTTGACAGGATGCAATAATAGCAGCTGGCAATATTTGCAACTGCTACTTACTGGCTTTGTGACAAAGTGAAAAAGTGAATAACCATAAATTATAAGTCCATCTTATCAGCATAAAAATGGTGTTTACCGTGGTTTGACGCAGTTCCTTTCATCATAGTTTTTACAACAGCAGATTCATGGGAGTTAAGCTGTGACTCCTCATCCTCCTCACTGTGCAGAAACACAAAGAGACAACACAATTTTTTAAAACCACATTATATGTTTTGTGATCAAAT
The DNA here is from genome assembly GCA_033032245.1 of Poecilia picta. Classification (NCBI taxonomy): domain Eukaryota; kingdom Metazoa; phylum Chordata; class Actinopteri; order Cyprinodontiformes; family Poeciliidae; genus Poecilia; species Poecilia picta. The sequence goes on from CM065361.1 coordinate 19,602,430, forward strand.
TTAGATTCCCACAATAATATCAACTATCAACTCAAAATCCAAAATCTTTAAGTAAGTTGTCAAATAGTTTCCAGGATTTGTTTCATTGTTTACATATGCTAGAAATGCATGAAAATGAAAGGTTCATGTAGAATCTCTTTTACTCTCTAAATGATACATAATAAGAGTTTATGTAATTCTGATAATACATTAAAATGGATCCAAAACATGCATTTACATTATTCAGGTAAGAATAGGAAACCAAATACTGTACATTACAATGCCTCGTCATTATAGACAAACTTTGTTCAAATGTCAGATGTTAAGAAGAAGAGAAAACAATGTTCCTATGATGGACTGCAGATACAAACAAAATCTGTTTTACTTCATTTGAAAGAATGAAAAAAAATCTCCCTTTGCAGTTTAATAGACAGCAGACAACTGAACCGCTGACTGACGACACAAAGTTTTGTTCTAACTTTATATAATGTACAAAAACTAGCTAAAGAAAAGGTCCAAGAATCTGTTTGAGGACCACCAGGGTTCCAGTTCAGCTCTCAATATAAAATTAATCAAATAAGCAAAGATGTGGTAAATAACTGCAGGGTTTAAGATATTGCTTTTACGAATTCTATAATTAACAAATATTCAAATATTCCCTCATAAGATAAAGAAAAAAATAGTCTCACCCTGATGAACTTATACTTCAAAAGCCATCCGTATTGGATGGGTAATTCTCTTAAACCTACATGTGAGGAATTAGCTGTTTTTGCCCACAAAAGGTGTTTCTCTGCCACTCTGTCTTTGTGGTTAATTAAATTATGTTCAGTTCTTAGTAAAGTGCTGGTCACACGTTTTGGCAATAAATGTATCTTTTATTTTAGTAGCATACACACAAAATGTTAAATAACAGCAAAATAAAATTTAGAATTTTTTCAAAAGAAAAACAATCTAATTTTAAGAAATAATTTAAAATAATATATTAATCATAGCAATTATTGATTTCCCAAATACGTCTTTTCAAATATAAATGACTGAAGCATTTTTTTTTTATTATTGTTGATTTTCTTTAATTATCTATTGTTGTACGTTTATTAGAGTCTCTGTAAACTTCATATATAAAACACACAGCATTGGTTTCCATGGGGCATAAATATAACATGACACAAAGGCCCATTTGTTTTAGCTACTGGCTTTTAGGCTGGACAAGGCCCCACTTTTATCTTTCCACCATCCAGATTGTGCAGGATTGCAAAGACATAATAAAATCTCCAAAAATCGCTATAAAACTGCTGCTGTAAAGGGTGGCATCTTGGGTTCATCAAATCTTTATAAGAACCATTAGACTCTAGGTTCTTGAAGTACAGCCACAAAAAATGCCTTTTTCTCCAACCATCATAAATATAAAAATGTGGAGTTATGAACATGTGGCAGTCCATGTGATTTTACTAGAAACAAAGAATTAAAATGTGGATGGGAAACAAATATCCACAGCTCATGATAGTAGATTATCTGTGATGTTGTTGCTTAGTTCGTCTTGGAAAAACACTAAATTGTAAGTTTTTGAATTGTCATATGTGCATAGACATCTGGTGGACTCTTCTGGTAAACTGTAAATGAGTCATCGCTGCATCTTTTTTCAATTTAGTCAGCTGCAATCTGTTTGCCACATTAAAAAGTAAACATTAAAAGCCTTGAGAATACATTCCTTTTGTGATCACACAAATTATACCATCTCATATCTTTTGTTTGTCTTTTACGCACATTCCTCCATTTACTTTTGTTTGCAACGTAACATTTCATGCATATAAAAGATAGCAGTTTAACTATTTCCACACCAAAGTACCGTTTTATGACACGTTTTGTTTTTCTAGTTTTGTTCTTTAGTTTAATTATTCTGTGAGCTCTCTCGCACTCTGCCAGTGAAATCATTTGACCAACAACAACAGACAAAGAGGAGGGCCTTATAGACTGAATATAGCTACTTTTACAACATGTGTCACACAGAAGATGAGAAGAGTTCAAACACAAAGCAGGGTAACATATGCTCCTTCATTTATGTTATATGTAAGCCTTATATTACAAAACAATGTCTATTTCACTTTGACACAATTTGAAATATGCACATGTCTATCTACATGCGTATATTTTCGAATGCCAGCACACTAGCTTGGGTGGGCTAACAGACTCTCTCCAGACACATTGCAGCCATAACACATAACTGAGGTCGATGCCAACAGTTGGATCACCACAACTTTTCCCCTCGTGTCTGATTATTAGGGAACTCATGGCAGACAAATGTTATGGCAACTGCAGTCATAGTTACACTGAGTTGTGTCTGAATGTTTGTGTGAGTGAGACAGAAATAGTAAAGGAGAAAATACCAAGAGTGATGGAGTCAAAATAACAAGATTATACTAGCTGAATTGAGAGCAAAGTGGAACAAAGAAATAAACTGTTTCAAAGACACTTTGAAGTCCAAATCATTCATGTATTTTTGGTTTTTGTGCATTGTGACCCAAACCTGGATAAAGCAGAAGATAAATGAACGGACGGATGGATTTTCAAACGCTCATCTTTGACAGAGCAAGAACTTTATTTTGAAGGTCACACACACCATAACTTTCTTTTTAATCACTGGTTCAAATCTACTTGGAATTTAGTACACAGTGCTGCAATGATCTCACCTATGAGACATTGATCATTTATTTAGAAGTGCAGCTGTAAACTTCATTTTGGAGGTACAAATTCTTCTCCTGAAATCTGGTTTAGTTTAGTTAGGACTTTGGATGTACTCTTGCATGATTTAAAGATAATTTGTCAGTTATATTTTGAAATTTATCGTTAAAGCATTTATTTAAAGTATAAAAAAATATTTTTTTTTTTATTTGAGGCCTGCACAGTAGATCAGTTGATAACTCTGTTGTTTTGCAGCAAGAATGTCCTAGGTTCAAATCCAGGCCAAAGATCTTTCTGCATGGAGTTTGATATTCTTCCCATGCATGCATGTGTTCTGGTTCCTCCCACAGTCCAAAAGTATATTTGTTAGATTATTTCTGCATGCGCATGTTAATGTGCGTGCGCATGTGTGTGTGCATGGCTCTAAATATTTCTTAGGTGTTAATGTGTGTGTGCATGGTTGTTTGCTTTGTATATCTTTGTTTATCTGCGATGGACTGGCGATCTGTCCACTATGTACCCTGCCACCCAATAACTGCTTGTTGAATTTATGAAACAGCCCAGTTCATCAAAGTTTGTTGAATATTTGTATGAATGTGAACAGTATACGTTAACAGATGCAAAATAAGCAGGTGTAAGATAATTTCAAGCTGACTTTTAATGTAATATTCAGTTAAGATACTACTTACAAACCAATATGCATTAGAATGAATGTAAATATACCCAAATTTAACCATCCTAAATGCAGGAGTTCAAATGTATATTTAAACAATGTCTAGCTTTGAGATATAATCAAATACTTTTAGGTAGAATCTTCTCTTTGAACATATGAGCCCTAACTAATAAAATATGTCAGAGTTATCTGATCAAAATATGCTGTAGTGGGTAAATGAGTTACAGTGCAATGACATGAATTATGACAAATGCACCAAGATGACTCTTGTGTTAGCATTGATTTCCTCTAATCAGTCTATAGGTTGCACAATCCTAATCTAAGTAGTCAGACATTGGAAGGAGACAATCAGACTGCACAACATCTCTCTCCATTTACATTATGAGCCCAATTATTTTGTGTTCTATGTGTCTGGGAACAGAGGCCAATGAACACACCAAATTCTACTGTATGCATCATATGCAGCTAATTTTCTTTTACTGTATGGAGCAACAACAATTTTTTCCTCTGTATGTATTTTGATACATGAAAGAAACTTAAAATCACCACCAACAGCCACATTTTTAAGCCACAGTTAGCAGCATTAAATATTCTGTAATATTGCCTTTGCAGATTTTCATTTAAACTTTGGCACAAGAAACAACAAAAATATCAACCAACCAAACTTACATCTGTTCTGAACTTACGTCACAGCTCTATCTGAATGAAAATACAGTATTAATGTATTCAAGTAAAATGTTCTTGTAGGGAAAAAAAAACCCTTATCCCCATCAAGCCATAATAACTAAAATATTATTAAAGGATCTATTTATTCAGTCCTTCCTAACATTTTAATGACCTCCATTCCCATTAGTCACATTGAGTGGCTAATGACATGTGACAAATAGGACAGGAAATAAGATGTTCCTCAGTTCATCATTCATTAGAACTCGTTACATGACAGTGCATTAATATTCTCTTCAATCGGCAAATACATCTGAAATTGAATGTTTTACATGGAAGGGATGTGTATTTCGGGTTTGATTGTACTCAATTAATGCTGACCATCTGGATTCACTGGGCCACATATGAATCCTGTCAACAGCAAGGGATAATTAAAGAGGAAGTCGAGGAAAGCGAGCCGAACAGATTTGTTGGCCATTGTCATTTTGTTTTGCGACCCACTGCGTTCAAAGCAGCATATAACAACTCCAATACTCCAAAAACTGCCAAATTGTGACCTTTGTTGGAAATGTTAACGAGAGAAAACAGAGCAGATCTCGTGTTATTTACATAATGTGTAATAACATGTCCATCGTAGGTCTAAGAAGAACTTGTTTCATGCATCTCATTAAAGTGTGGGTTTTATTTGAGCATTGGACAAATGTTTCATTAACACAGCTGACTGCTGTCCAGCAGATCTCCCTGCCACACAACAGATGGTCTATAGTTTAGCAGCGTGATATTCTCTGGATGAAACTCAGGCCTCACATGCACACTACACTGTCCGTGTGTGGCGATTCACACTCAGACTATGACAAAGTCATCCATTTATTTATACAGACACCCATTCCAACAGACACATGCAGACCTTTTATTGCTTCATGGCCTGGGTGTCCAGTTGTTTCCACCGACTGATGACTGATCTCTCTGAGATGCTGCCAAGTTGTTTTACAGTGACCACAGAATGTTATAGTAGCAATGAACTGTCGCCACACAGACACATGTCCAGTGTCTTGTGGTGCTGGCTTGGTTTGAATAAACATGGTCTTTTCACTGTCATGGATGGCATGTTCAGTGCTATTATTTATGCTGTTGGATAAATATAGGCACTCAACTTAACAGCTTTCCGGATATGTATGAAAGTAGTTAAGGTATTTTATGTAAAGGAAAAAAAATAGCTCAGCATTTAAACTTAATGAAGTGTCTTATTAAAACAGCGAGAAGCTAATAACCAAAGGCTAATACCATGGAAAATATCAACACTTTATTGGTCATTCCAAATTATGCATTTGCAAAATGCTATTTAATGCTTTTTTTTCAATAAACAAGGAAGTTATCATGACAAGTTAACTGATTAATTAAATCAGTCAAAAAAGTATGAATAGATAAATAAATAAATGAAACCAGACCACCATCCTCAGATTAAAACCTGGGTTGCAAAATCACATAACTGCAATATTATTGCAATTATCCCAGATATTTCCTTGATGTTCTCTTTGTTTTCTATCTTCACAATTTCCCAAACATTTTGTAAGGTTGGTCATGTATTCAAAATTAGCTTAAGATATAGGCATCGGTGGCGGTGAAAGCCATTCCATCTGGAACGATACATTATATGGATGCCTAGCTATATTTGAGCTTTCCCCAAAAATGTAATAATCTAAAAAAAAAACTGTGTCGAAGAACACTCTTGCGACTGCAAAATCTTGCACATTGTTGGTGAGTAGCAAGAAACTGTTCTCATTTTCTTGCTACTTAATATGAACACAAAATATGTGTGACACAAAATATGTCAAATGTAGGCTTTAAAGAATAAATAAGTGAATTTATTTTATGTTTCACATACACAAAAACAATTTAATAGATATAAATTATAAATGTAGGGGAAGGATATTTTTTTTAATTTTTAATTGAGAAATTTGGTGAAAAATTCTAGTGAGTTAGTTAGCTAGTTAGATTTTCATAATCCCTGTAATAATCTTAAATGACATATGAATTGGCCTTTTTAAGCTCAAAGGGATTTATAATGTATTAACTAATACAGTGAAGGAAAGAATAAGCTATTGACAGGGAACACCTGAAAAACTGATGATTGTTTCAAAGTGAAAGCCACATTAATACTGCAGTGAATTGGCACACTTCATTTACTATCAACAGAGCTCATATGTGTTGGACAGGTCATTTGGGGGAACTGGAGGCATATAGGAGTGGGCAGAAGGCAGAGCTGGGTAAAATCACCATAGTGAATATTACTGTTTTCACAGCATTCAAGAAAAAATCAACAGTATGACTTAGTCAGGTCTGAATTAAAAAAAAATATATATATAATATATATATATATATATATATATATATATATATATATATATATATATATATATATATATATATATATATATATATATATATCAAGACAAGTTACAGAATGACTGTAGCTGAGAAAAATATGTTTATCAATGTAAAACGTTTATTATTTTGTAAATAATGCGTTTTTGTGCAGGTTCCATGTCAGTGTAAAATAATTATCTTTATGTGTACCAGTTTCTCACTGAGCATTAAAAATTATGGTTGTAAACTCAAACATTTGACCATGTATGCCTCCATCTAGTGGTGAACAAAGAAAACTGCTGATTTGAGTTATAAAAAAAGAAGAGATGAAGGTGGAAAATTATTTTATTATCAAAATAATCCAGGCAAGAATTAGGCTTCACAACATTCTCGCTCAAATATTTCTGCAATAAACAGATTACAGCTGGTGAAGCACCTAGTCAAATGAAAATGACTTAATTATTATTAATCACCTAAAAACTGATTTTGAGCTTGAAGAAAGAGCTACATTTGGAAAAACACTAACATTTTGTCAGATGAAAAACAGACCAAAAGTTCTCAAACCAAGGGGCCTTTAAGATGCAGCCCATTCAAAATATTCTGCAAATTTATTGGTTGTATGTGTTATACTGCTGTCTTGGCTAGATCACTGGCTTTTCATTTCAACTTAATGAAATGAAGTTATTTTCCTTGTTAAAGTATACTTGCACACAATATGATCTTTATCACTCACCCTACTGTTTGACTTATTTAATGAAACAATTGAAAATGTCTTAGATGTTTTAGATTTTTTTGTGCTTCTACAGCAAACATTTGATGGCATCATCATCACAAATGAGAGTAAGCTACAAAATTACTTGCTAAAGAAGCTGGTGGTTTAGAGTGGTTTATCCACATAAATGAATGGAAGTTGAGTGGAAGAAAAACTGTGGTCGAAAAAGCAACAGTTACAATTGCAGCCTTGAGGGGACTGTGAAACCAAGCACATTCCAGAGGTTTCTTGGATATTAACAGGACAAGACTTAGAACTGGAGCCTGTGTTTCAAAACTTACCACACTGAGGCTTATCCAGGGCTAAAATGATTGCATTCCTTGTGCTAAGTCCCTACTGACCCCTGACCTTCACTTTGAAAATGTATGGAGGAAGAAGAAGATGCCAAGCACTGGACCCGACATCGCAGACAAACATAAGGCTTCTATCAAAGCCTCCTGTGCTTTATTGACACCTCAAAAGAGCCACAGGACATGCAGAATGTAAATACAGAATGTAAATAAATATACACTTCTGAAGGCCATCCTTTGTATTTTAAACTGGTTTAATGGCCATATATAATCTTCTGAAACACTCAATTTTAGGTTCAATTAGCTTTAAACCATAATCATCAAAATTAACAGAAATAAACAGATCGAATGCATCATTCTGTGTGATAAATCTGGAATTGAATTACTGAATGACCATTCTGATTCACTGAGATGAAACTGCAGATGGTCCAAAAGGCTTGTGTTGATTAAGGCAGAGGGTGGCAGTAAAGTTACTGTTTTATGTAGATTTATGAAGAGTTATGTGCTGCTCATCCATAAGAGTGAGCAAGGAGTCGACAGAGTGAAGAGGTGTGGTTCAAAGTTTATAATAAACTTTATTACATAAATTCATTGTGAGCACTATTCTTTATTTTGCACATCCATCAAACAAAAGGAAAAATAGACAATGAGTGTGCAAAGACTATAAACTTGTACAATATTAATTGATAAGCTACTACAGGATTTTATTCTTCAGGATAAAACTACAGACGTTTTCCCTTGCAACTTTGCAATTTAAAATTGGTGACACATTTTATAACAGTCCAGCAACTGGATCGTTATAACTGGACTGTTATAACAACTATGAAAAAAATAATCTCCTTAAAAGGACTTTTATTTAATCAAACCAATCAAAGTCAGTGGTTTTGTGTTTATTTACATATTTTCAGGTGTACAAAAAACCATAATACAAATGCACTTTAATCCCATAGACATTTCTGAACTATCAGGTGAAATCACAGAGCAAATTTTTTGCATCAGAGTTTTAATTCCACTCTAGTAGCAATATCACAAGTTGTACAGGTTAAATTTAGAAAATTAAGATTAAAGCAGATATGTTGTTTTTATAGATCTTGAAATATTTAATTTCTTTTTAAAAGGTGGCATCCTCTGCAAGTACAGTAAGATTAAAGACAGAAAAACAGCTATATCAAATGGTTCTATTGTTCACTTGTCTTTAAAATGACTTACTTAAATCATTCAGGAAAATGTGACGTGAAAACACCAAATTCCTTCAAGAGAGCATCACCAGTTGCCATTTGTTCAGATATGCTGTACACATATTTAGTACAAGGATATTGTATCTTACTCTTCAAAGTGTCGTTCAATAAAACCTTCTATCAATGTTTAAAATAAATACTTTTACAAACTGAAACACACTTTATTTAATTTATTTTATTTCTTTAGATAGTTAAAGCAGGTTCAAAGACACAGATAAAGCAAGAAGTGGAAATTAACAGTAAAACAGAAGCAGAACCATTTCACTAAAATGACAAATGTGTCTAACAGAGATTTGTTTACCTTTTTTGATCAAATGGGATAAACAAGATAAAGTTATGTTCTGAGCTAAGTATGATGATAGATCAAACATTAAAGATGGATCTGATCTGAGTCTGTCATAAAAAAATATATTTAGTGTTTAAAGAAAGAAGTATAAGCTTCAAGACAAACAAGGCATTTTTAATAAAAGCTGTGGACACAATGTTTCTTATCCTGCAATGTATATTAACAAACGTGTTTTAGTTGGATCTAACCATGAGGAAATAAAGGTTCTTTTGTTGAACTCTATTTTGTATGGATTTTTCTGCTTTACCGTGTCAGGATGGGGTACTTTATTCTGGCCATGATACCACAATCTTGTTTTTAATTTGTTCCATAGTTTTTCTATGCTTTTATTGGGTCATTATATGACCTAATTTGGACAGTGATCAGATTGTATACATACAGTATCAAATGCACATGAAACTCATTTTGTAGCACTATTGAACTGAAGCTTACAAGCGGTATGGAGTAGAATGACGAGGTATTAGAAAAGTCCATCTGCTTTGAAAACTGACTGAAAACAGGAAATCCATAGAGAAGCAAAACCATGAGAGATAAACTTTCACATGTCCAGCTCTCATTCCAGTATTATTTTCTTTTACTTCCTTAGTATCACTAGACTTTTTTTCCAATCTTAGTAATCTTCCTCACGTAGACACGTAACACCCCAGAGATGTACAAATACAGCAGCATACAACCACTAACACTCACAGATGCACACACACACACCGATACACACACATAGTCTACTGGACATTCAGGGTGCGAGCGGACACTCCATGGTGCCAGTTTCTCAGCTCGTTGTACTTGGGTCCAACCACAAGTCGAGTGGTATTCTTGTTCACTCTGCCACCCAGAAAACAGCAGGAAAAGGGAGGAAAAATAAGGAGAGAGAAGAGCAACAGAAGAGAAATAAAAGATAACTTGAATAAATGGCAATAATCATTCTCAACAAAACTACAAGGAAATGGATTAAGGCCCATGCCAGAAAGAAAGCGCAATGGAAGCTGATGATGGTCAAAAAGAATTCAGATGGAAAATCTCCACTTTCATTATTGGAATAAAAAAGGCCCAAACACAAATAACAACAAATGCATTATGATTGATGCCACACACCAGCACAGACAATTGGAAGCAAGGGCTTAAGTAATTTGTCAGAGCAAACCAACAAGAGCATGGAGGGTCAAGAGGTCACGGCACACAACAACACAACTGTGGCAGAGTCATGATTCTCTACCACACAATCATGAGTTACATAACATGCAGCACAGCAAGGCCGTCGTATTCACATTTCAACAATACTGATATGCACATTCATTACAAATAGGTGAAAAATCAATATTGAGCAACATGAAATGAGCGTTCGAAATGTCACACGTTGGCATTATTGGAAACCTTCACAGCATGAAGATTTGGCTTTTGCCTAACATCTTAGGCCGATTCCACATATTGTGTCACAAAGAGTTGGTATAAGTCTTTTGGTTCACCTCATATATGGAGATTTTATGCTAAACATTCAAATAAGCAAGCTGAATGACAACAAAGCAACCACAGAAAACAACTACATTTAAACTCTTTTATATGCACTTACATTGTCTTCTTTGATGCATCAGCTTCTTCATGTTGAGCTGGAAGGAAAATTATTTAAATCAAATGAATATCCTCCAAAATGCACTGTAAAGGTGATTAATTTTGTTACATTCAGATATGTGTAGTAATAGTTTATTCAACAAAAAAATGCATGAAACGGTTAGTTTCCATTTCTGTCGTACCGTTCTCCGTGCCTGTGATCTGAGCCAGAATCCTGAAAGATCGGGACTGGGTGGTGCCCGTGCGTGGACGCCAGTCCTCTGTGTCCTCCATTATCGCTTTCTACTGGCATCAGCGTGAGAAGGCACATGGTAAAAATGGATGTCTGTGTCCACAACATGTTTCCTGGGAATACTGAGAAAAGACAGACGAATGAGGGAGCGAACACATCAGAAAGTATCTTTTAAAGCTAATTCATCTTTCCATTCTTCTGGCGTTTATGGTGGTGGTTACTCCACATTTTTAGCAGTACATATTGAGTTTCATGGGATGAAATAAGTTTGTTAGATGACTAGATGAGATGGAACTGCTTCACACAGCTAATTAGAATGTGAAAAAGGCCACGTCACACTTTGTTAAATGGACTTGGTGTACTTTTTAAACCAGCATGATACCTTGGAGGCAGACGCAGAGGTTTTCTTGGGAATCAAGGAGAAGAACAAGAGTCCAAGAACAAGAGTCCAAATAAAGGAAAGGGACTATAAAACAGCAGCCTTTCATATCTTTTATAAGAAAAAAAAAGCTGAATTGTGTTAAGACTTACTTTAAAGTATTTTGAGGTCCACTAATGGAGCACCAAAAAAAAGGACAAAGCAATAGAAAGTCATTAACTTCTGGGCAAGTATTTGATGGAAATGTGTTAATATAAAACATAGAGAAGAAGAAAATGACCGTGTGGAATACAAATAGCAATATGAGCACAACACAACAGCAGAACATTATGTTCTCTAAACCTGCAATATTTAAGTTTTATTTTCAACCACATGGTGGTGCTTTTAAACAGCATATAAGTCTGTATGCGTAGAAGTTCAGTCATCTTTAATCAAACATTATAAAGACATGCTGTTTTTCACTTTTGGTGTCGCAAAGCAAACTGAAAATATAACAGTGTTCAGATTGTTTGCATGTGTGCATGTACAGTAAGGATAAAGTATTGCTTGGCAGCAAGCTGCTGAAATGTCTGTCAGAGTCAGTAAATTAACTCCCAGGAGAACCAACACATTGATACACACTGAGTGTGTCTCAATCAATCATCTATAAATACATCCTCTCTTTCCCAGCACACTGAATAGTCTGATTTATGAGTGTCAATAAAACACATTCTGTTTAAGGAACAGTGATGTGGATACTGAAATTGTATTACTACAGGAAGGTTGGTATTGCTTGGTACGTATGCTACCTGCTAAAGATTCACACTGTGTTTGATCAAGTGCAGAATCTGCAGTAAGTAGCCCTGAATATTTAATTGAACACACTTTCATTGTGATAAAGAATTATATATGTGCACAACTGTTGGCTAAAATATGTTGTAATTGAAAACTCTGCACTCCCGTGAAATAAGTGTTTGTTTATGATTCAGTTTTGTGCGTTTTTTTTTTTATTTGCTGATAATTATAAGTGCAAAAATGCAATTTAGTGTCAGATTATTTTTTCCCAGAAACTGATTGAATGGTGACCATTTCAACTGGCTAATCAAACAACAGCTTGCTCCAATAAAAACAGCTAAACAGCTTATCTATCTTTGAAGACATTTGTGTTATTTTTTAGATGCATGTGAGAAATTTTGAACAAATATTAAACAGACTGTCAAATAGAGAATGCCTTACTGCTACTACCAAATGTTAAACACACCTAACCAGTATGATCTAATTTCCAATGTATATACATCAAGAAGAATTAGCCTTTTTAAAAAAGTTGCTTAAAATAAGAATAAAACTTTTATGTCAAAGCTGGTCTGAAAAATTTTGAAGTCGGTTTCCACTGAGAAACTAAAAATATGAATAGGATTTGGGGACTTTCAATTTCCCTTTATTTAAATTATAGAAAAACAAATTATAGAAAAACTAATAACTTATTAGTTTCTGTCTGGAACATAGATCTTTGGACACAATATTAATTACACTACACTGAATCTATCAATATTCTGTAGCTGACCACACAAGATACATAATAACGACCTTTTTTGTTGTTGGCAAAGATTTCAGAAACACAAAACATTTGTGATCAGAATTAGACACTATTTAGTTTAGACTCAGTGAAAAAAGATTTGTTGTTCACAAACTGCCCAAAACCTGAATCACAAATACAAATACAAACCCTACAAATAATGATGAGATGAAGAAAAAGACATCAGTAAGTCAAATAAGTGGGCATAGACAGTGAGATTTACAAGTATCAGCTAAAAACACACGAGAGCAAACACTCAACATGCTTCAGACACTAACTTTGTGACTGGAGAGATGTGTTCTGGAAAGCAGAAAAATAAAGGATGAAATAAAGAGAAGACAGAGAGAGTATATTATATACTTGCGAACAGGTTTATCGACATAGAAATTGAAAAGTTTTGCTCATGACTCCCTTCTGAAACAAATCACACAACATGCACACAAGCAGGCAAGAGGAAAGCATGCTGCCCCTAAACACCAGCTTGTTTACATAATTCCAGCAACAGAATAGCAAAGGTGTAATCTGCAAACAAGACAGAGTGAAGTCTTTGTGAATAAACAGGCATAGGATAGAAAATTATCTAATTATTTCATGAATAATGTTTGAAATATGAAGGGCTTGTTCACAGTACTTTGTGCAAATAATTTGTGTTTTCAGACTGTCAGAGAAAGGGAAACCACTAACAATTTGCAAAAGTGCCTAGAAAACACAGAAATCTTACAGCAAAGTGTGGTAATCCTAAAACTTAATGGGAAAGTAAAAATGAAACAAATGATTCTAAATTTTATCCTGGAAATCTAAAATGTGCTTGTTACTGTCCCATCAGAGCAATTAAAATGATAGTAACAAACCAAACATACCTAAATGGCAAATGAGGTAAATGAAGAGTGATGGGGGACGGTGTTGATGTATTTGAGGTCTCTGACGTGTCAAGGTGAATGCTGAGGTTGCATCCTTCTCCTCTTAATTATTTAAACAGCAGCTTAAAGCATGCTCAACAAAAAGGTGGTGGGATGTAGAGCCATTTTTCACTATGTCCCTCAAAATCACATTGTCAGAATTAAAGTTTTATTTATATGCCTAAAGGTTAATATTTTTGCTTGAAGTCATTCAGAGGCAAAGTGGAGAAATTATGTGATACAGTCAGGGAAGAAATTAAGTGGCAGGTTCTAAGACTTTCAAGGAGAAAAAAAAACAGGATACCAATAATGGATTAATTAATCTGATTAGTCTGCCACTCACCCATTAAACTGTGGTAAGGCTCCTCCCTGACTCTCCAACAGGCCCCGCCTTTGCCCCATGGCCACTTCACACGCATTTTCAGTTGAGTAGAGGTTGATCGGTGTGTTATACACTGATGGCTGAGGCGCAACCAGGACAGGGGGGGAGGAGGAAGAGGATGCAGAGGACGGGTAAGAGATCAAAGGAGGAGAAGGGAGACCTGGGGAAGAGGAGGAGGGGCAGGACCAATGTGGGATGAAGCAGGAGTGAAGGCAGAGGATGGGGAAGGGATGAAGGTGGTGAAAGGTGACTGTGAAGGAGAGTATACACCCTCAGAGCTGCAGCCCCCATAAGGTCTGGGGGTCTTGTTGTGAGGGAAAGAGCACTGAGACTGGGGATGTTGTGAAACAGAGGGATGGCTGATGGCTACTGGTTTTACAAGGTCTGTTCGGTTGTCCTATCAGTACGACAAAAGAACATGCAAATACACACAAAAATGAATTAAATCAAAGCATAAAACACGGATGCCTCCCATATGTATTAGTATCCAATAAAAACAAATGAATGGTGTACTTTTTAAAATAATTTAGTAGTTTCTACAGGCTTTGTCGTCAGCCTGGTTTCTAGGAAAGCATCAGTGTTTTATTAAACAGTTCAATATAAATGAGTGAGGACATGCAACAAAAATTATGTACGGCATTGTTTCAGAAGGGTGTGATGCTCTTGAAGACGAGTTCAGGGCACTGTGTTCAGCAGCTTTTCATAGGATAATTATTCTAATTAGTTTTCACCTAAATAACATCTATGTAAATACCACAATATGTCTTTTTTCACATGTATAACCTTTTTAAAGAATTGTCATATTTGGCCACTGTATTTTTGCAGAAAAGGTTTTGACTTATTTCATGAAAACAATTTTACAATACCTTTGGTGCCACTGGAGGGGGCTTAGAAACACTGGACCTGTAAAGGAGTGTAAAGAAGAAAATAAAAAGGATGAAATTATTATCATTGTCCACCATATTATTTTTCATATCAAAATACGCCTTAAAAGGTTTTTCTGTTTGGGTAAAATTACAAAAGCCCTTCCAGAGTATTTACTGATATTGATGGAAACTAGACTGTCAAAGTTTCAGACGTTATTGAGGGTTTAAAAAAAAGAAGAAAAAAGAAAGGCAGTCACGGTGAATTACAACTGAACCTGAGCTGTGAGCATTAAAACCAATGCGAAAAAAATTCTGTCATCGGCTCTGAAAGAATCCAAATGGTTCTGGCTGCGTCTGCATGTCAAAGAGTGAAACATGAGTTGCATGAGTGGAGAAATGTGGCATTGCTCAAAGTTTTTTGAAAACAGCTGTTTTCATTCAACAAAAGTCTGTATCAGTCTGATACTCTTTATGTTCATACCGTAAATGCCTGTTTGTCCTAAAAAAAAGTATTTTTTTAGGAACATTCTTACCCTCATACTCTTCATTTACTTACAAATCACAAAATGATTCAGTATGCTATCCTAACATTTAAATCATATGTCATCTGTTGAAATGAACCTTTGTTTAAACATACCATATGCTATAATATGCTGAAACAGACAACAGCAGTCAGGACTAGATTCAAACAAACATCAGTGGTAATGTGTGTACATTTGCAAAATAAATATGGCTTATGAATAACTTTTCACAACATGCAATAAAGAGGAACATTTGTTTCCATAAATTCAAAGGCTAAGTAAACCAAACTGTAACTGAAGACACACAAACGTCAGCTGTCTTGCATTTCTGTCAGAGCAAAACCCTCTGGACTCTTTCTCAGGGAGCTCCGTGTCCTTCAGCTCTGTAAACGAACCAGCACTCTGCCTGTGCTTAAGACGACATTAGTCCACAGATACAGATACTTTTTTGGCCTTTTCTGTTCAACTCCTGTTTCCCGCTGGTTTGCCAACGATGCACTGATATGTGACCATGTTTCTGAAATGGTGTTTTTAAGGAGGTACACTTATGGGAAAATTGTGTGTGATGCAAGTTTCATTAACGTCACTATTTGCAGCAAAAGCTACTTTCTTTAACAGTAAAAGGTAATAATTAAAAACTGTTTGATTAAGGAACATTGATTTCAACTGGACTAAATAATTCATATATTTTAAGAGACATTTGTTATTGTGATTTACCTTGCAAATATAGTCATATCCCTAAATCTTTTTTTTCATTATAAATATCAATTTAGCTGCAATTTACAAATTTACAGACTACCTTTTTCACCCATTTTTGTCTGAAAATGAATCAGATTCAGTCAAATGTGATGCTTTTAGCATCCATGAACATAAACAGCAAATCCATCCATGGATTCTCAATTGGCTTTAGGTTTGGACTCCGACTGAACTGTTCCAGTTATTATATGATCTAAACTGTCGCATTGCAGCTCTGATTTTATGGTTTGCTTGACTCTTTGCCACCTCTAACAGGTTTTCAATTTTGGGATGGCAGCCTAAAAGGCACCGAACAAATAGGCACACAACTTTTCATTGAAAACCATGTGTCCCTTTCTTCCCACTTAACGTGAATGCACCATTTTATTTAGCTCTATCAAATAAAATCCTAATAAAACACACTGAACTTTGTGGTTGAAAAAAAGTTAAGTAAATGGGGTGAGAATACATCACTTTGACAATGTATCAGTGTATGCCATAAAGGCTCGGCCAAAAGCAGAATAATGCGAAGCTTAAAATACATAGCTGACTGACAGAGCACACCCTATATTTCATATGGCCTCACTAAGACTGCGTCACCTTTATCCCTGCAAGTTTCCATGGACACACGATTCTGTAAATAGTCTACCTAGTACTCAGTTTATCTGTGGACAGCCTTCACTTGCACAAGTTGTGGGATGAAAATATATCTGGCACATGAGGTATAAAGGGGAAGACTGGGGTATCAAGTAGGGATTATAAATATGACTCTGTCACCCCAGTGAGCTGCTGCCTCAATTACAAAGCATCTATAACAGGAAAACAGCAGCATGGAAATATGTTGCCGTCATCCACCAGAGTGGAAGAGGTATTCAAGTCAGAGTCTAATGTTATCACAAAGGCTTTTCCTTGCTTTTAAGAATTTGTATCAAATGTATATTTTTTTTACGTAAATACTCAGTTTTCCACAGTGATATTCTCATGACCTTCGGTGTCAATTTAAGTATTGAGTTTCATAAATATTTTCCGATTAGAAGTGACACTACAAGCAAATTGAGTTTGAAATTGTACTACATACTACTTTTACTTTTAAAGTTCATCTTAAAACCCATCTATTTTACTTGGCTTTTAACACCAGCGGGCTCTAGTTTTAAATTTTATTTTATTTTGTTTTTTTTAAAACTAAGTTTTTATTGTTTATTTTTTTATGTTGTGTTTTAATGTACAGCACTTTGTATCAGCTGTGGTAATTTTAAAGTGCTTTATGAATAAAGTTGGTTTGGTTTGGTTTACATCAGAAACTTTTCCCAAGAAATCTGTCCTTTGGAGAACATTGGGATGTTTTTAAATAATGCTGACCTGCCAGTTTTAATTCTGACAACTTCAGGGTTTTTCTCCTCCTTTATTTCTAGAGAAAAAGATATAAGCAACCATCTTACTTCAATAGCTTTTTGAGAAGCCCAAATGTTTAAGTACATGTAATTTATTTAGGTTTTTATCAGAATGTTTATGTTTTTTGTTATATTTGTTGAAGACGTTGTTACAGACGTTGTTGCTGCCCGTGCCTCGACAGTTTTTAAATGGACAAGCTGTTTCAAATACCATCTCACCGTTAGGTGAAGCAATAATTTGCATGGTGAGACTTTGCATGTGCAAAGGTTGAGTGCATCAGGATCAGCTGTGAAACAAACATCATGGTTGAATAAAAATGATACTAAATTATTATTTTTTAAAATAATAGGAATAATTTTGAGCTTGATTGCAACTTACGTAGAAAGTTGAGCACAAAACATTAAAAAAATATATCAAAGACAAGTTAAATAG
Source organism: Poecilia picta (assembly GCA_033032245.1). NCBI lineage: Eukaryota > Metazoa > Chordata > Actinopteri > Cyprinodontiformes > Poeciliidae > Poecilia > Poecilia picta. The sequence goes on from CM065361.1 coordinate 19,620,396, forward strand.
CACAGTGGATGAAAAAAATGCATTTTATATGTTGTGAATGATCTCTCAAAAGGAGCAATTCACAATTTTTGCAAATGACCCAATCAGGTATCCAAATAATGTATTACACGCAAACAAACATGTTTTATGCTGTACATGTTCATGCAAAGTTCTTCCTGTTCATTAAACGTTTTTTTTTATTTTTTATTTTTTAGAAAGCTAAGCACAGGAAATAGTAGGCTACGATAAATTAAACCTTTAAAGAATCGTCCTGCTGTTTATTTGACAGATTCGTTCCTGGGAGTGAATGTACAAAAGCCGGTCAATGTGCGTTCACACAAAAGCACACATGCAGTGAGGCGGTGTGCTGGGTGTGGTGACAGTGAATTCAGCCGTGAGAGGGTAGCCCAGGAAGTTTTACTGGATGAGTGCAATAACACAGACTACAAGGAACAGTTTATTCACTCCATAGCATCTGGCCTGGAAATACGTTTAATGAATACAAACTCACACAAAGACATGCAGTATGTTTAACCAGAGGGTTAGGGATGAACAGAATGAAATAGAGCAATCTTTAGTGATGACATATTACTAATTATTGGCATATGAAGTTCAATTGGTGAATTTATACATACTGTAAGTTTTAAATGGAAAAAAAAAAACTTCAGTACACTAAGGCAATTAAATATAAACAACGGCAATATGTTTTATATTAAGACTTACTTTTATGTGTCAAATGGGTTTTTAAATTAACTCTCAAGCTCGTCAAAAATGGTTTTCAGATCTCATACTAATTGATTATGGGTACGAGGTTTTGGTAGTTTTTCAAGCTCTTAACAATTTGTCAGAGTACAAGTGGGTTTTTGTAATGCTGTGCACATTTCTTATCTGTCTACCTTCCTCTATTATCTTGGCAGAAGCCATTGCAGGCGTTTCACTGAGAATGACATCACATGGACGTCTAACCTGACACTGACCAGACAGAGGAAAAAGTCTATGTTTAAACTGCACCAGTTTCCCTCCAATAACATTACTCATTTAAATAGGCGTGAGGAAAAGTGGCGGTTCGGTATTGAACTATCACAGCCACAATGCTTTGGTTTCTAAATTCAATGGATCATCAAACCCTTTTTTTTTATCTTTATCAGTTGTTAGGGTGTAAGCGTACATAGAGTTCACAAGATGAAAAGATAGATGATGGAGAGTTCAGGAATGTTTAGTAATATTTTAGGGAAAACCAAAAATCCAGTTTTTTGTTTCCACAAAAGCATGAAGGTTTCATATATTCACTGGCCATTTTATCACTTAACCCTTTTTAGGAATGGGTTGAAAACCACCTTATATCTAGAACTGTCCTAAGTAATTGAAGCATGTAAATTTAACAAGGTGATAGTAATATTACTTTAATAGTTTTGCTCTTCCTTGACATTATAGCATCAAACAGTTGCATCAGATTTGTCTGCTGCACATCATGGTGTGACTCTCCACAACCCAAAGGTGCTCTAATCTACTGAGGTCTGGTGACTCTGCAGCCCATTAGAGAACAGTGAACTCATTGTGTTGTTCAAGGAAACCAGTTTGAGATTACATAAACTTGGTGACATTGTGCATTAGCCTGCTGGAAATAACCACCAGGAAACAGATACATTGTCCTTGTAAAGAGATTACTAGGCGGGCCAAAGTGTGTCAAGAAAATATACTGACACCATTGCACTAGTCTGAATCAATGTTACATGGAAATATATATACATATGCCAAATTTTCAACCAATAACAGGAATGCTTCAGCTTAACTTAATAACTACCAGACCAAACAGCATTTCCCCAGTCCTCCAACTGTCCAGTTTTGTTGAGATTGTTTTAATTGTGGTTTCAACTTCAGAATCTTAGATGACCGTAGTGGGTCACATTTTTCTTAAAATGGACTAAACCATTTTTTGATTTTCATCATATCTAGTTTAGCATGAGGATATCATGTGAGAGAAATAACCTTTCTTATGAGACACTTTGAATACAGCACTGGATTTAAACATTTGACTCAGGGATGTTTTTGTAACTAAGTTATTCAGTCATTGACTTGATTTGACTGATTTAATTTAACACTGTCATTGTCCACATGGTACATTATTTGATAAATGACACACATATGTAGCCTACATGCCCTGACCTGATCTGTTGTTTACATATGTCTACACACGTCCGATATACTTCAGTTGTAGGTAAACCACTGACGTTACAACATGGCTTGTTAGAATTTATAGGTTAATTACATGAAGTTAATGAGGTGACAGAAAATGCCACAACTTTGCTTTGTACAGTAACATAGCAACAAATTGGCACATTTCACTGTCTAACAAAAACACTCAGCAGTGAACTGGTACCCAGAGGAGTCTTAAACACAAATCATGACAGGAAGCAGAGACATTAAGCTAAAACCTGCCAAAGGCAGGAGAAAGAAGGTAATGTTTCCAGCAGCTTGCTAGTCAGCACTACAACACAAAACCCCAACACAGCAGGAGTCAGGAGAAGGCCGGAAAGGGAGCAAACAACATTTCAGTCGGAAAAAGCAATATGTATGTGAATGAAAGTGCAAACTTGGAGGTGTAAAATAGACTAAACTTCTGCTTAGGCCCAGTTCCCTGGGTTTCTGCTGTGGACGTCAAAAATCAGTTAAACTGTAAATGTAGACAAAATGGGTGTTTTTGCTATACACACTACTGTGCAGGGTTTTAAGCTTCTATGGCTATAATTAATTCTTGATCTAACCTCTTTTAAGAAATCCAAATTTTTCCAGCTCTGTGAGATTTAAAGTATAACCGAATAAACTAATGAATCCATTTCTGGCCATTCAGGCAGTCAGTCTAAACAAGAAATGTCTGTGCTCTGCATTAAAGCAACCAGAATGCTGCCTGACAAGCACGATGAATGTCTCAGTAAAAAAATATCCACTTTAAGGAGCAGAGAGATTTCTTGAATGTAGGATCATCTAAGTCAAACTGTCAGACATACTTAACATGTCTCCTAAATTACATTGCTTGAAAACAGATAACACCTTAAATTTAAGGTTACAGATGACGGATTGTTACCAGAAATTTGGATTCTGCACAGAACAAGCACTATTTGCGTCTTTGGCAAATCAAGTACATAATGAGATGGCACGAGAAAAACAGAAGAGTTCGGGGGGCCAAATCAAATCATCCACATATTTTGAAATGCAAGTAAGCCAAACAAATGAATAAAAAGATGTCCAAAGCCTGTTTATCATGAATTTAAAAGGAAGAAACATGTTATTTACTGCTGTACTTTTTCTCCTATATCTGGTAACTTGCTGTAATTTTTAAAACAGCAAAAACAGAAATTGCAAAGTGCATAAATCAAAGTAAAAAAGACAGGCGAAATGGACTGGACTCCAGCTGGGGTTACTTCTCAGTACAAAGATGGTGTACATCAAGATGATCCACAGCAACTCTTAGAGATGCACCCACATAAATGCAAAATCTTGTGACATTATTTTTACCATGAATATTTAGGAGTCAGAGTAGTATTGCTTTTGATTCTGAATCAATCGATGTCTGATACATTCCCTGCTTCGTTGCTTTGTCTGCATTTGACTCGAACACATTTGAAATGTTCTCCGATGCTTCCAGGCTTTACGTATCAGTGAAACTGCGAGTACTGAGACAATGATTTAAAATAAAACAATTATACAGTTTTGGGGAAAATTATAGTTCATATTACAGTAACGATGCTGCTTACTGCTCTCTGCCAGAACGCTGCCCAAACTATCACATTTCAAATTGGAGCTTTTGGCAAAAATGTGTTTGTTAATTACATGTAGACCTAAAAGCACTTTTACAAGACTGGGTAGGGTATTAGTAAACAATATTTCTCTTGACTCCCTCCTACTGACTAATTTGAATGTAAATCTTTAGTCTGAATTTAAAGTCAAGCTTTAACCTTTGCCATCACTACTTTTCCCTTATGTGGCTATTTTGTAATAATTCCCAAACATTCCTAACATCCTCACTTTTTGGTAAGTTTTTCGTTAAGTCCTGCACAGTCTGAGTAGACAACTGAAATTCCGGAAGTTAAACGTTAGGCCCATGAGAGAAGATGGCAAATCATGTCTGGGAAAACAATTATGCACTGTGTCTCAAAATATTTTAATGGAAATGTATTATAGAGTCATTATGCTGATTTGAAACAAGTCTGCAGAAAATACAATGTATGGTTTCAATATGTGCTGTCCTCCTAAATTCACTTAATGCACATACTCATCATTTATAATAAGAAATATAGCTTCTGATCTTTCTTTTAAGACAGAGCAGATGACTCTAGAAACTGCTGGGGATCATTCAACAATCCTGGCAAGAATGAAGATGGGTGTTTTTGGCTGAGTGTAAGATGTATTTGGCAAAGAGAGGAAAGAATTTTTTTTAAAAAATCCAAAGACCGATGATATTAACACAATGTTCTTGGCTTCATAATACCTATGACTACCTTCTCTGACTATAGGGTTACTGGGATTTGTATTTTATTTGGCAAGAAGTGACTGACTTGAAAAGGATATGCAGAAACAGGTGTATGAAGCAGCGCTTTCTGTTCTCCTGGCATTAAGATATCAGTGGTGGATTCAGTGGGTCCCGACACAGATGACAGCAACCGTTTTAGATGGTCTTTGGCAACTTCCAAACACCGGTGAGAGACAGAGACAGGTGGGCCCAGTGTAACGCTCTTGGCTTTGGAGCATCTTTGGCAACTATCACAACTAAACAACTGACAATGGCAGCTGCACAGAGGGGACCTATAAGTCCAGAAGATTTGCAAAGAGCTGCAGATTTTAGCAGCTATAGATGTTATACAACTTAACAGCGAGTGGAACATAAATAAGCCTCTTAACTGTATATTTACAGAGATTAATTTGCCTTTTTTACTCTTCAAACAGCAATACTGTCAATGTCAACATGCCGACATTAACAACATAGTATGTATAAATAAAGTCATGCTGTACTTGATTATTTTTTTCAATAATGTTTGCCAGGCGCAGTATACGTAAATGCAACTGTGCAAATATTTCTTTTTCTGAGGCTTCTTCCAATCTGCTGCTCGTGTACTTGCAGCTCATTTTGAAGTAAGCAAAGTGGGTCCAGTTTCAATGGGGGTTTAAAAATAGGCTATATGTCATTTTATGAAAGTATCAGTGTTACCTACAACCAGGTAACCAAATTGCTCCTTCCATAAATCAAACAGCCAGCTATGTAACTTTTGTTGTCTCATGTTTCTTATGAGAAACTATTCTAGATGAACAGAAAGTCTATATTAAAAAAATCTGACAATGGTACTGAGACTGATGCAAATATCTCTAGTGGCAAACTGAGGCTGCCTTTGGGAATAAAATTTTGACCAACATGTTGGTCTTTACTTCAAACCGATGCTCCTCAACCAGTGAGTGTAATGCCTACACTGTTTTGTTTTATTCTTTTTTCTGTATTTAGGCTTTGCAGTACTGTTATACATCATTATATAATGCACAAGCCAGAAACATAAACTCCTACATAAACAAACTGAAATCATATACCTCAACTCTGTAAACCTCCCTCGCCACACCCCTCGTCTGTCGTTACGTCCACTTCAGAACTTAAAATAACTCTGCAGCTGCTTGGGTTTGAGCAGTTTTGCAGTCTGTACCAAATGTTCAGTTTCTCTATTGCCCTTTTCTATGACTGGTAAGTATTTGTAAAATAGAATTTATGAAGCTGAGGTGAGCCTGACTGCAGACGACACTTCCTGTGAAACACTTCCATATATTTAATCTAGATAGCTATTTCATGCTTTTGTTATTTTAGAGATTATAAATTTATTTATTTTTTCTTGGTACCAGGAAGGAACCAGCTGCCATATGATGCTTCATGTGTCAATACATTCCTGGCTTTAGGACACTTTGTAGCTCCTTTCAACCAGATATAATCTACTTATATTTCAAAGCTATGAAATGAAGTTATGAATGTCAGACAAACATTATTTATCTGGAAGAGACTGCTCAGTTGCTGAGTTGCTTTGCTTTGAACAGGCATCATGATCATTCATATTTCATAACTATGGACTTCCCCAAATGAGAATCAGAGCCATAACCAATTGTGCCATAACGTATACTGTTCAGAAATACAAATACAATCAAATAAAATTATACATGAAAGTCAATAATTTGTATTGTCACGAGAATGATCTGATTCATACTGGAGGTACATTGAAAATAAATGTACCAGTACGAAATGGATGAAGATTGGGATGAAATGATAAAGCTTGGCAACAAAATGTGAGAGTGAATTGGCAATCAGCATAACTTGATTGCGGTAATTAAAAACCCCTTTCACAAAACACTCTATAATGGGATTGAGAGAGCATACCATTATCCCATCTTCTGGTCATACCCAGTGGCGCAACTACACATTATTCAGGTGGATGCAAAAACATAAATCGGAGCCCCCCCCCAGGGAAGAAACGTCAGGGTGAAGGAGCAACGCCCCCCCACCACACCCCCCACAGAGGCGACATACGTGAAGGGTAAAACTCGCTACATTTACCTCGTTATGTACGCGAGTTGAAGGAGCGTAAGGCGCCCTGAAGTGTTTGGGAAAACATCATCGGCGCGTCGTCCCCTCCAGACGGTGTTTTGGCGCCCCCTCTGGTGCTGCGCCCCTATGCGTTGCATACGCTGCATACCCACTTTTTGCGCCACTGGTCATACCCCAGAATCAGCTGTGTTGCAAAGGTATGAGCAAATTTTATCACAGCTGCCCTGGGGCATTTCAGACTCTGACCTTAGCCACCGTTGCCCCAAATACCATTACAATTTTGGAAAGAATGGCAGAGATACTTCCAGACTTAGTTTTTATATGTAGTGTTAACATCGGTGCCAAATACAATTCCTGTCTTGCTGTACTGCAGACCTAACTTCAAGAAACTCACAGCTGTTTGGGATATTTCCACTTCTACTGATTAATGAATGGACAGGGGCAGATCAGGGACAGTTCATCTGTATAGGTTTTGAATGAACATGTTTGCATGTAAACTTAGACTTCACAACTTCGAACCTAATGCTAAAGAAAAGGTTTGCCAAAAACAGCAATTACACTTTGTGGTTTTTTTTTTTGCAATAGCCACAATACTCCAAAATTATAAAAGAGAAATTGACCCAGAAGAATAAAACAAAAGGTTGCTTTCGTCCTTTTGTGTGTGTAGTTTCCTGTTCAATAATCATACATGTATTAATGAGACTAATCTTACTCCATGCTATGGTTCTCTATCATACAAACAATCTTGGCATTCACTTGGTTTGTACAAGCTATCACCCTGAACCTTATGGCTTATGGCTGTGCCATTGCCATAACCTTATGGCTGTGCCATTGCTATCAAATAAGAATCAAAACACCTACACAGAGAGACCTGTTAAACAGTCAGGCTTCAGAAAGACTTCACCACAGGGAATAAAGCATTCAGCCAGGCACTAATGGCTGAAACACATTACAGTAAAATACAAAGGTGGTTTTGTTGTGGTATCGAATAATTGGAAGAAGTGAACAGTTTAATGCTTTGGTGTACATCTAAATGTAATAATTGTAACAGTAATGAGAGCTATTTAGATTGTGAAAGTTTGTGATTGCCCAAAGGAGACCAACTCAGAATAAACCCGTCAGTGATGAGGAAAGTCATTCTGTTTTTCTAATTCCTGATATTTTCCAAGGAAAGAGGTTTTTCAAAGTCAAACATTTTCCAAGCACCAACTTCATTCCTTTCAGTAGTTGCTTCCCACCTCCTTTATTTTTTATTTTATTGGGTTAGACTGATAGATACATATTGACTGGTGTGACTGGTGATGCACAGACTCCACCAGGGTCACATGTCCAAATCCAATATAAAAACAAGATTTTAATTTTAGTGATAACTAATCAAGGCTTCTAATATAATATCTAATATAACAGCAAAAAAGACCTCTGTTTTCTGCTTCATCTACATGATCTTACCTTTATTTTATATGAAGACCATGCACCTTTCCTTCTTCACGAATCTGTCATTCTGTTTAAAAAGAAACGTCCTTGTTTCTCATTTTCAACAATCTGGCAGCCAGAGAGTGGCCTTGGGCAGTTTTGTTCTTTGATCTGTCTGTATTTTACACCCTCCCCATCTCCAACTGTTTTCATTCATTTCATATATATATATATATATATATATATATATATATATATATATATATATATATATATATATATATATATATATATATATTCACATTCTTGGAATTTTACACATCTCATTTGATAATCACAACAAGTTTAATATTATGATACATTTCATATTTCTTTAGAAATAAAGCCTCTCAGATATGGATAGCCATCCTCAGATGGTTCAATAAAAATTGGACTGTGAGTAAATCTACTACCACGCACTGCAGTGTCTTGAACTAATACATTTCATCTCTTTTCCAGATTTTTACTTGATGGTGGTAGATCAGTTTCGAAGATTATTTGCCCCACTTTAAATTGTTTTTCATTAGCCAGTACACAGTATTCTCATTTAGTTAAATGTTTCCATTTTACTTTGGTGCTTTTTTATATCTTGTCCTTTACACATCTGGCATTCATCAGTTTTCTAATTAACCCTTTAGAAAAGAAATAAGCTACCTACTTTTAAAGACATTCAGGAGACACATTCATCGTTGACTTTTCTCTCTGTCTGTTCACTGTTATCATTCCATTTGCTACGTGACCCACTGACAAACCCAATCAAAATGTGCTAGTGGAAAGGAGAAGTAAAAAGAGAACAGAGTGACTCCCATAAAAACTAAAAGAGACAATGTGATGAGGAAGTTTGTTCCACTGTTTAAACTCAATAAAGCCCAGATGTTGACCCCAGTTTGACACTGTCTGAATACACAAAATGTCCATCAAAGCACAAATGAGGGCCAAACAACAAACTAAATAAAAACCCAGAAATGGATACACTTGTAAATTAAGTGTAAATCAAATCTTTAAAAATAAATTAGTCATTTTGACTTTATAGAGTTAAAATAATGAATAAAAAGCATTGTAATCTTTATGGTTATGGTTCTACTACCTCTAATTGTAAGTTTAGCCGGTAAACTGTTTAATCTATATCTCTATAGTAAGAAATTCTATATGCTTATGTAGAAATGTCAAACATGTTTTTACCGTAAGCCAAGGCCACAGAACATATTTTGCTTAACCCGTCTGACATTGGGTTAGACTTATTTGGGAGTCTGCCTAAAAATTGTTTTTTAGAGTGAAACACGACACGAGATATTTAAGTTTTGAACTCATGCAACTATTCTATCTGAAATATTGTTTCCTACATGTAAGAATAAGTGGTGCCTCACTGTGAAAACATTTTAGTTTTCATGAGCATAACATCCATTTTAATTGTTTACAAATATAGTTTTATTACTCAAAAGTACACTTTATTTTCTAATAAGTTCCTTTTGAAGACAACGTTATCAGTGGACTTACTTTTCAAGAAATTTTGGGGGCAAAAAATGATATAATTTTATATCACTTTCATTATAATGCTCTGCATTTGTGCAATAACAATAAAATTTATTTTAACTTGTCGTAGTAATATGAAAAAAATTATGTAATTTTTCACTGTACCTTCACCATGTTTCTCGTCAGACAATATATCCATCATGAGTTTAAAAACAGATAGCCATCAAAGCAGAAAATCTCACATCAAAAAGCAATTTGTTGGTAATTTTGAATTTCATCTAAGTTTTCCTTCATTGAACAAATAAATTCAATGAATTTCATGAACAATCTTTCATTCACAACGATTTACTTCAAGAGAAATCCCCACACTGACACTGGTTTATAAAAGGCAAAGCTATGTTTACTGCAGCAGACATTTTTTGCCATTAGGCCAAATGTAAACATCTTCATTTTGTAATTGTTTGGATGCAGATTAGAAGACATGCTCAGTCTGGCTGAAATGTGGAAGGGGTGAGTGAAACAGGAAACTCAGAAGAGGGACACCAAAATGAGAATTTCAGACAAGAAAAGACACACAAAAAAGGAAACTGAGTAGTTCATAAGATTTCTCTACAATAATTTATGCTATGCTTTTAATGGGCTGGTTACTTTAATGCTCTTCATTCTTTTATGAAGGGAATGTGTTGCAGCCTTGAACATCTCACAGTGTTTAAGTAAAAACACACACGTCTACATTTGCTGCCAGAGAACTAGACAATTGAAACCACATGAGAGCCTAGATGAAGCCACAAATACACACTCTTTAGCAGAAATGCTTGTGATAAATCACAGAGGCAGTGGAGGATTCCAGTTCAGAGTTAGACTTTCGGGAAAAGTTGTTCATCCACGTGTTGGATTCTGTTCTTGTTGTTTTAGTTATTTTTCTTTCCATCAGGGAATGAATAGTTTGAACAGAACTAATGGTGTCAGTGTGTGTGAAAACTAACAATAACTCACTACTGCAAAAACAGTGATTGACTTCCTGGATGGGGATGCTTTGAGTTTAACAGGAACTTTGTAACAGAAAAATTTTACTTTTCATTGAATTTAAAAGTATTGTTGGTCAGCCTGTGTATTTCGTGGGGACAAAGACAATCTGTCATTTTTGTACATAACTGCAGTAAAATAAATAGTTTTTTTATCAGAGAAACAAACAGGCGTGGGGTCATTGCTTACTTCTGCAGAGTGAGACTAAGGTTCCCGGTGCAGTTCTTGATTTTGTTTTGGGCCTCAAGGTGGTTCATGCCGTCAGTGGAAACACCATCGATGGAGAGAACCGTGTCTCCAACTGCAACACCACCTTTAGCTGCTTTCCCACCATCCGACAGCTGTGGAAACAGAATCCTCAAGTTACATTTTACAATCTGTAATCCATGATGCATATTTATAGTCAGAATTAAAGTACACAATGGAAATAATAATGAATGTTAGGTTTTTCACCAAAAACATACTGTTTGAGTTTCACAATGAGGGTGCGTGTGTGTGGCCTTGTAGATGATACTTTGCAAGGACAATTTTCCTTTCCCTACATACGCTGTTGGGACCAAGTGCTCCTTATGGGGCCCAACACCCGAGTCTGGTAAGAAGACGTGCTGGTCTGGGGTCGGGGGATTAGTTTAGGACTTTGTGAATTGAGTTTTGGTTTATGTCAGGATCTTGAGTTGGTGTGAAGTTTGTTTATTGTTCTGTATTCTTAGTGTTCTGCAGTTTCTTATTTTGATGAGATTAGCCTTGTTTCTGTTTTGCTTTAGTTCAGTCCTTATTTAGTGATTCTAGTTGTGTCTAGTTATTCCTTTTTACACTCAGTCCCCCTATTGTGTTCTCTCCCTCAACCCCTGTGCTATATTCTCTCTCTCTCTGTCCCCTCACACCTGCAGCCTGTTTTTAATTAACCATTTGGTCCTTGTTCAAGTAATCAAGCTCTCCAGTTTATATACTACTCTTTCTCAGACTCTTCTTGCTGGTTCCTCCTGTTAATTCTTGTTAGATCCTATTTTCCTGGTCATATGACTAGTGCTTTTGTTGGTTCTTCATGTTTGGTTGGTTATTTATGTTTTGTGTTCTCTCTATGGTCACCTGTGTGCCCATGTTTTTTTGTTTTTTTCCCCCCGTAAGTCTGTGTTCATATTTTTTTTATTAAATCTTCAAAGCTACTTACTGCCTCGGCCTCTCTGCATTTGAGATCTCTTTATGGTTATGCTGGTAATGGATAGGTTTAGAGTAAAGGTCAGGGTTAGGCTGTAGACGTGAGTAAAAAATTACTGGAACTCAATGCAAAGTCTTTGTGAAGATAGAAAAACATTATGTATGTGTGTGTGGGAAGTGGAGCGTAAGTGTTTCAAGCTAATTCAGGATGTCTGTAACTGCAAATGAAGCACCAGTAATTAAACATCTGTATTTTATAATGTGCCTGCTTGCATAAGAAAATGCCTGAGGCAACAGACACCCTGAATTGTTACTTTCCTCTACAGATGAAGCTAAGTAATTAATCACTCATAAAAAATCCATTATGTCAACATTTTTGGAACAAACAATGTGTGGAAACAAAAGTTGATGGCTGTCAGGTTTACAGGCTTAATAAAGTAAAAATAAACCTCTAATATCTTCCTGTCAATACTTTCAATACATTCAAAATATTTAGACAGACTTTAATTAATACAATAATACCTTGGAGGTAAATGGTTAATTTAAAACAGTTCAAATGGAAGTACCACTGTTATCATTTAATATTTAGATCCATACATACAGATGAGCTAAAAAATTATAGCTGTGTTGAAAAACCATACTATCATCAAGAAAATTGATTGTTCTTGTTAGTGATGATGGACTGCAATCAAACAAGCAAAACTGAAGTGCATCTATGGAGTTTAATAAGATATCAGGTACAGTGGTTGCTCCAAATGTGAGTCTTTTGTGTTCATGATAGAGAAACAGTGTAAATCACTTCCCAAGAGACAGAACTTGAAGATGCAACCCTAACCATTCTTGGTCACACTGTTTCCTTAGACTTGTCCAAATTTGAGTGAATGAATGTGTTTCTTTCAACTCCACGACAAAGGACCACACGTGCTGCTATTGTGAACACGCTTGTAAAAATCAGCTTTGGTCTAATTGGCGCCTACAAAATCTTAATGTTGAACTTTGTGTTATTAAAAGAAAACATTTTTATTTGTAGTAAGTAAGACACAACCAAGGGACATAGAGTGAATTAACCTGTATCATTGTCTGTACTACACACAGAAACATTCTTACACACAAACACATAAATCCACACTCACACACATAGAGAAAAAAGATAGACAGACATGGCCAATTAAAACAAGCTGCATCGCCGGATTAGTGTAAAGGCTCTGCAGCCCCCAAACCTTTTATAGTCATATTAGCTCAACACACGCAACATCCCTCACCACCACTCTTAGATTCATAGAGCTGAAAGAACCAAGTAACGAGGGTGCAGACATAACATTGATTAAATTCATTTGTATTAAAAACAGTGAGAGAGAAGGGAAGAAAAAAGAATGCCACTGGGTACATGTGTGGGCTTTTAATTCAGGACATTTGACCTGTTTCCAGGGGAGTGTTTTGACTAAGCACCTCAGGATTAATTTGAACCAAGTCTCTAAAGGTCCAGTTCAAAGTTTTCCCCCTCATAGTGCTGTACCTATGACTAGTACACACGAATGCTCATTCTATTTTAAGCATTAGTGCTTCACTTTTTTTATTAAAATAAACTAAAAAAAAATAATTCCAGTCACTGATGGTGGAGAGGAGGCCAGAGGAAGGAACAATGAGATGTAAGAGGTACTTTGGCTTAAGGACGCAATATCATAAAAAAAAGTGGTTACTTTGTATTGCATAGACTTGATATTTAAGTTATAAGTTTAATTGTACCAGCAGTCAGTTGTGTTGATTAAATGATTGTTTCCAAATTGAAACATTTGATTTTAATTAGGTTGATAGAAAGGTTTCAGAGATAAAAGTAGTTTTAATTTTAATGTCAAACACAGTTCAACAAATTATTGTAAAAATCAAAAGTAGAAATTTGTATAATTTCAGTCTTTTTGTAGATGTTTGGAGTCTCAGCTTTCCCATTGTGTTTGATTTAAACCTCTTGGCTGTGACAAAGAACAGCAGTATGCACACATACACAGTGGAGTTGATAAAAGATAGATAAGCAAAGATAGCTACAGCACATTGTAAGAGGTAACAGTATAGAAACAGCATAACCTAAAACTGAATGGTTTCAGGTCTGAACTAAGACACGGCCTATTCACAGAAGCATGGTGAATTTAAGAACAATCCTTTTTTACTGAAAACAATATTTTTGATCAGAAACTCAGGAATGTTTTCTTCAGTGTATATCCTCCTTTGTCTGGACAGTTTGCATTTTACACTGTAAAAATGGTCATGACAGAGTTACAGTTGGGAAAGAAAGTTACTAATTATGACTCATTTGTCTTTTGATATCTCATTAATGAGACAAATTTTCCATCTACTTTTTTAATGGATGGATGGATGGGATGGATGGATGGATGGATGGATGGATGGATGGATGGATGTTCCATCATTATGTTGGTCCTGAAAACTTCATTACTATGTTGTTGTCATTTATTGTTCAGATAAATATGAATACTCAGCCATCTTAAAGGTGAAGTTCTGATCAACAGTTCAGGGATCATCCATGAATTCGTAAGTCAAAGAAATTATCCTCTTTGACAATGCTGTTTTTATCATATTTACCTTAAGGACATTTTATAAAAAAAAAAAAAAAGGTCTGTGACCAGCTTCCTGAACTCATCTTGGAGAGATCTGTGGTACAATTAGTCTCTCTGGGTTAAGAGGTTTATATTTATAATTCTGGTGTTTCTTGGCTAATTCCCAGCAAGCTGAGCTTTTAAGTAATGAGTGGTTTGGCCTCTTTCTGAGGGCGGATTAATACAGTGACACACTCCAAAAAAGGTTCTCCTATCAACAAAAGAACACAGAATTTAATTTATGGTTAGAATCAATTTATTGGTCAACTTCCTGACCAAGGACTACTTTTTATCCTGATCTGTAAACTTTCTAGATAAGTCAAAAACGTCTCCTATTTTAAACATCAGGCTATTCCAATTTTGGGAAAAAGAATATCTGGTCTAAAAATCATTTAATTAGTTGCAGTCAGTTAAAATATTTAGACTCCAAGTAGCCTATTTGGAGTCTGTTTTGATAGATAAACTTGCCAAAATGCTTACAGCAACATTAGATTTTTAAGACGTATGACATTTATTTTTAGTACAGACTTTTCTAAAAGGCTCCAATGTTATTTGGTTTATAGGCACAATGATTTGTCTGAGTGCCTTGAACAATCCCTGGTTTCAAAATACACTAAGTGACAAAGAAGACAAGCAGACTTTCTGCCTCACAACTATGTTATAGCTACACTATTTTTTATTTCCTAGCAAAAGAAAAAAAGCTAAATATTTATAAATGGAGAGTCCCAGACAGATTAATAAGATGAAGTAGGGGAAATTCAGAGGTGAGTGAGATGGATGTAAGAGGAAAAGAGACGAGGCAGAAAAAAATTAAGTAAAAGATTAAAGAAGTGCAGGACACTGAAGCAGAGCAGACAAAATGCCATCTAACATGGACGTATCCATCAATAACATGTTAACAGCGAGGCAATATTTCCCTCACAATTTATCACCCAAATAGCAAATGTTCATTTTCTGCTTTCATTGTTATTTTTTTAACCCTGAAGCTGGCAAAAAAAAGGCATTTCAGTTTCATGTTCTGGAAAAGAATAATTGTAAAATCAGATCTAATTAACTTCTTTACCAAATAAATGTTTTGATCATAAAGATGTTTATTCAGTCTCTGTTACACTATGGCTGTGATTAATGAACAAGCCAAAAGTTCTTAAATAACTAGGGGATATGGAACAAATCAAGCAATTTACTAGGGAGTAAAAAAAAACTATGCAGACGTGCGATTGTGTAAAAGAAGGTAAATGTTGGTCAGAATCAGTTTGACACTGAACAGCAGGTTAGAGAGATAAATATGCAACTGTATAGGCACACAATGTGTTCATATGTGCACACATATTAAGGAAATGTTTGTAACTCCAGTCAAATTTGGATAAAAAAATGTTTTTCTAACATTCTTGGAAATACATATAAATATATTTTAGATCAATTATAGAAATTCAAGTAGCATAAAGAAATTATTTTAAAAAAACAAGACATTTGAAATACTTATATATAATGTCATTTTAAAGAAACAAACTGAATGAGGAATAAATTAGGGCACTACAATAAGCATATCCATTTATAATGACTACAGTCACACACAGGGACATTACATCAGGTAACCGTGGTGACAACATTGTTTCTCTGTGATTGTTGGTGTTTAAAGTTGGTATAAAAATCTGACTTTTACTTTGGTGTGGTCCTTACTGGTGAAGTGACAATGAACGCCATTGTCTCAAAAGTGTTGTGGGAACTCAATGAAACCAATGGTCTGCAATTTGTTTGTTTTGTTGTTTTTTTTGTGGCAGAAGCATTTATAGAATTTTGAACAGATGATAATGTCAGAACAGCAGCTGGAGCAATAAATCTCATTTTGATGTTCACTTGGTTTCACTTTTATGGCAGTAATTAAAAGGCATGGAATTGCATTTAGCTGAAATAAATTAAGGAGAAAAGTTACTGATATAAAACTAAACTATTTTCTTTTGCTTCCATTCTTGTGAGTCTTTGGAATCCACTGTGAGTGATTCCACTGTGAACAAACATGATGAGGCCAGGCAGCCATCCTGGGAGGAAGGCTGAGGAGACATAACGGGATTAACAGCTTCTGTGGAAAATCCATTATAGCACCATTTAACAATAGGTTACACTGTCCTCTACATTGTGAATTTACTGGCGTGTGTTATGGCTCTGTTGTATTGTTCTTGCCAGGGTTGTAAAGGTTCTCTGGCCTGAGAGGATTCTATTCATTAAATTTAAATCACAGTCCTTAAAAACATGTGTTACTGGAGTTAAAAGTGGTTACTTGTAATATGTTGGATGTAACATGATATTCAGTGTTATCTTTCATTTGTTGGTGACTTGAAAATGAATGCTGTGAGACATTCAAAATAGACAAATTATGTCCTTAAAAAACATAAAAGGTGATCATGATATCAACTTAATAAAAACACATTATCTTAATTTTTTTTCATTGGTATAGGATAGAATTTGAGTTTGTGTATTTTTAAAAACCAAGTGTATGAATCTGAATAACTTTGGGCAGGATTCCTGTAGCCAAGAATTTTCTGCAAGACTTTCTGAGATTGAAAGGGAAAATTTCTAGACTGCCAATATAAGAAAAGAAGCACAATTGAAATTGGAGGTTGACTATTGTCAAGGACTTTAATACTCATCATCAAAAATGCCAGACTGGGATGCCTATCCAATTCAACGATACCATTGAGGATTATAAGGACGGCTGAAAAATGAACCCCAGATTTGACCATGATTTATGCAATGTCACTTTAAAACACACATAAAAATGTTGGCAGGTTGATTTGCAAGACAGAAAAATTAATGAAGTTGTTCATTTGTATAAAGTTCAAAATTAAAAGAAAAGGGACTGATATGAACCCATCACATCTCTGGGAAAGCAGGAAGCATCTGTCACTGGTTCGGGAACTCCTTTCTTCCATGGAAGTGTTTTTTATAGATAAAACTTTGTTATCCTCACCACATAAAGCTCTGATATTCTAGGTTTCATTAAATAAAACATTCATTTATAGATATTCAAACATAGGCCAACAAATTATCAAACTTCACATTTTCAGATATTCAAAGAAATTAACAGGAAAATTATGTATTTCAAATGACATTTATAATATCTTTCCTTATACACGTTTGATTAGTTTCAATATACAAGAAAATATAACTAAGCAAATATATAGTCTCAGCTAAAGATGCTGGTGCAGTTCTTTAGTTAGACAGAGTGATCATGAAAAGCGTACTATTCTTAGAAGTCTAATGCATCTTCTCCCATGGGTTATTTTCCTTTAAAACTATGTTTGCAGTGGAAAGTGCAAATGGGCTTCCATTAGAGAGATTTATATATTGATTCACTTTTTCATCCATTTATCTTTAAATAATACTAAATACGTGCTTCTGCTTATAAAAAGAAAACGTTCTATACAAAAGGATTTCCACTAAATTGTTCAAAGGCGGTTTGCCAGATAGTCTTATCCAAAGGTGATTTCAGTGAGCTGACCTGTTTTTCTTTTGGACCAAAAACACATAAATTACTAAATTTACTTTGACACAAAGAGAGGAAAATCCTTGTAATATAGCATCAAGAAAAGGCTCTGTGTTCCTTTCAAAGTGAGAAACAACCAATCAAAGAAGGGATGAATATCTCAGTGCTGTCAATTATGATTTTCTCAATGCAAGCAGCGCATTGAAGCTCAAGATTGGCAGTTTGTTCCTAAAACAAGGGGATTGTGTGAGCAGCATGTACACAAGCATGATTGACAGTGCTATGGCCCTCCTCCTGGTTCTCATTGGTTGTTTCTGACTGAGCTGTATGTTTCTGTAGATGGCAGTGATACCACTGGGAGGAGGTATTGGAGTTTGACTATTTTTTTCACAGCTTATCTGTCTCATTTTCTACTGTCACAACACAGTGACAGTTTTAGCAAACATATAAAAAAAACATCCTATTTTTTAAAAGGTTATATAACACTTCTGATTTAAACAGCTATTAATAGTGGTGCAATACCCTTAGTTCTTTCTGAAATACTCTTTGAATAAGAGGACAGGCATTATTATTGGGACCTGCCATAGCAATGCATAGGGAGAGCAGTGACTGACTTTCGAAGCAAGGGAGAGTACTGCTCTCCCTGTACTCTAGCTAGTACCGTTAATGCAGCTCCTACTGCGTACCCCCTTCACAACATCAAAACGTGTGGCTCGATCCCGTGAGGGGAGCTATTGCTTTTGTTGGCATTTTGAGTAACTGTGGCAACATAATTATCACAAAACTAGTCAAATTCAACTCAAAACAAAAGTCTGACACAAAACAGTACCATTCAAAGTAGACATAGCTTTTTGTCTGTTCCTCTGAGCTGCTCTTTAGAACTACAGACATGGTGGAAAACCTTGCTACTAGTCCTTTCCTTTTGTGTTTTATTTACTGTTGTTACAGCGACTGAACTAACAGGCGCTGGGAGGAAAAAGAGCGATGGCGGTTCTAGTTAGCTGAGGTATAAACCTACTGTACAGGAGCTGAATTGTGATCTGTTTATATGTACAGGTTGCTTAATACACCTTCAGTTATCAGCTTTGAAATGAAACAGTTCTGGAAGTTGTAAAGTAATATTGACATGTTTAGATTGTTTTTTCTTTACATGAGTTGAATGTGTTAAGCTATATTGTGTCTTTCTGTGAAAATGTTGGTGTACAGGAAAAAAAAACAAATATATTGCATATTTTTACGCAGTAGCAGATGGGGGTTATTCTGAAACTTAAATGTGTGACAGAAGCTGTACCTTTGTATTAAAGGATCTAAAACTGTTTATTACAGGAATAAGTATATTGTCTAGAATGACAAAGAAAATAACGTGGACACAATGATTATTTTGAAGAATGATCAGATATGGTGCTGTTTGGAAATGTTAACTATTTAACCAGTACAGATTCCAGGATGATTAGTGAAGCGCATATTTGTTTCTGCCTCATCACTCCTTATCACTCCGACTTTTTACAGGAAAATCAGCATCTGTTACACCGACACCAGCCCTGATGTGTGTAACACATGCTACAATCTTTAATATGTTTTCTGGAGATGTTGGCATCAGGGCTGCTGCTATAAACTCATTGCATCTCTGAATAGTGCTGTTTATGTTATATCATATAGTGGTGGAAAAGCAACAAAAAACTATTATGCTATGTACTTAAGAGGGAATATATGCAAATCTATTCATGACATGCTTTGATTTAAGTAATTTATCCTTGGTGCAATTCCAGTTCCGAAAAATTTACTTTACACCAGTTGAGACTCTCACCTGAGAATGTGAACCTACTGGGCTGATTCTGTGCCTTCAAATAATTGTAATGCTCCTGTAGAAGATTCATAACTTAAAAGTTACAGGAACCTACAAGTTAACTTATAAGGAACAAGGTCTGAAAAAACAGTCTGTGTGCTACACTCAAGAGAGAGATTCCTTTGATGCATCAAAGAGTGATGTCATCACTGATGATGTCATTGTTACCATAGGAACTAAACATTCTAATGGTGCATTCACACCAAATACGTTTTGAGCATCAGGCGAGTCTGCTTTATATTCAAAGTCTATAGGCGCTTTCACACTGCAGGAACGGAACGGAACGGAACGGAACGGGACGGAACGGAACGGGACGGGACGGAACGGGACGGAACGGAACGGGACGGGTGTGTTCACATTACAACTTGCGTTCCACCCGACCCCACGCGTTCCAGCAGCTGATTGGCTGATATTGAGACGAAAATCAGCGTCTGACTCCATCACAACCAGCGGCCAATCAGCTGCTGGTTCTAAGCAGAGACGCTTGGGGCGGGTTAACAGTTACTACGACGACAACAATGGACAACATGGATTTAATTTTGCTGCTCATCAACCTCATACAATTAATTAAATTCCGCCAACAAGCTGCCCTCAGAAGACAAAATGCTGAACGACTTCTACGTATTGCAAGGAGAAATACGGAAGAAAAATACCACTCGTTACAAAATACAGTGAGAGCCAGCTGTCAACGGGAAATCAACGTCTGACTCCATAACAACCAGCGGCCAATCAGCTGCTGGAACGCTTGGGGTCGGGAGGAACGCAAGTTCCGTTCCTGCAGTGTGAAAGCGCCTTATGTGAAGCATTTGATGCGCTGGACATGTCAAACACTCCAAACCAGTGGCGGAACAAGTCGGCGTCGGGCCGGGGGCGGGGCAAATTTCCGGACCCTCTGACCAATCACCGGGCCCCTCACGTGCAGCAGCTGGAAACCGTTGAGCGGAGGAGGGTGGGGGGGGGGGGGGGGGGGGGCAACTACTGACATTGATACACCTTTCTCAACAGGCGGGGGCGCACTTTCTCACTTTCTCGGTCTATAGTCCGACATTCGAGCACTTGAATCCATTCCTCCCTCCCTGGCTCCTCCAGACCCGGAACAATCAGATAGGAACAATAGGAACCAATCAGAACCAAAAGTTTCCCTTTTGGTTCTGATTGGTTGTTCCTAGTAGCAGAGCCAAATGAATTTTCACAAATTCTCTGTTTCGTATTCTATTGTCAATTGTTTAACAAATATTCATCCATCATCTAACACAGTGGTCCCCAACCCCCGGTCCACAGACCGGTACCAATTGGTCCACGGACCGGTAGCGGTCCGTGGACCAATTGGTCCGCGGCGCAAGAAATAATTAAATATTTCCATTTTACGTATTATTTGAGTCTGGAGCATCTTTTATTTTGAAAATCCTAACCGGATTCTCTCGGTTACTTGTGCGCCAACATTGAGCCACAAGCAGCAAAGGGGGAAAAGAGACACATCCCGGCCCGGTAGGTGAGTCCTACCTTACAATCCGCTCGGGCTTCTGCTTTAGCGCGCATTTAACCGTTTCCTCCTGAGCCTTACATTTGGAAGCTTGCTCAGAGTGACTTTTGAGCTGCTCCTCATATTTGAGTCTCACTCGGTATTCCTCAACCATTACTTCAATCAGATCTTTATTGCGGGAGGCGTATTTTGCAGCCTCCCACTTGAAGTACTCCAGCTGTTGAAGAATGTTCTTGTCAGTGGTAACTTTGGAAGAGCAAGAAACCTGTTCACGTTTGACTTGCAGGTGACTTTCTTTTTACAACATTTTTTGCAGTCTTTGAATCTCCTCCTGCTGGGATTTGACTTCAGCCTGACATGGAATCCTTCTGTCTCTTTCCTCATGGAGTTCACAATTCTTTCTCTGCAGTTCAGTTTGAAGATCGTCTACCTGCTTCGTCAAATCTTTGACGTGTTGGCTAGTCTCTCAGCAGAGGGTGTTGTTTCCTGCTTGACTTCCAATGATCTTGGACTCTAAAAGTCGCCGGAAGGACTTGATTCCCCCTGGATCTCTGATTCATCTTCCGGCTCAATGGGGCTGTCATCTTCAACAGGGAAAATGACAGCGTCGTAGTCGACTTGGATGTTGAGGTCTACCATGTCGACCCATGAAAGCTTTGCTGGAAAAGCTTCATGTTCGCAAACTATCTGTTGTTGCTTCATGTCTATATTCTAGTAACTCTGCACAAACATTAGCATTTCACCGTTGCCCATTAGCATTAGCCTTTTTCCCTAAAAATAGTTTTTATGTATTTTCCTTGTTTATTGGTCACACTTAGTATACTGAATGGAGGAAGAAAATGTAAAACAACATGCTAGCAACAGCATTTAGGCTAATGTTAGCAATTTGGCTCATTTTAACTTGTACACTAATTTTAACATACAGAATGGAGTATGTCCATGTTACTCAACATGTTTGTGACTCTCCACATGCTATTGAGTACATTGCAACTTTAGCATGGATGCTAATCTGTAGCATCAAACGGGCACACTTTGGCAGGCCACATTTAAATTTCTTCAGAAATGTTCTAGTTGATTTTAATGTTATTGTTTGGGGAACACTCTGGACCTTATCATATAACTATGCTTCTCTGTTTTTGGAGAACTTCAACAGGAGAAACTCTTAACACGTCTTACTGGGATCTAACCATGAAACACAAGTAATTTTACCAAATTAAGTTGTTAAAAAGATGAATGGGATAGTGAGGCCAATTTACTTCAAAACTAGAGTCACTTAAGGTTGCAGCCATTGGACCCAGTGATGCAATGTGTTTACACTACATGCACATCTTGTCCTAGGAACAAAATGCATACTTTGCTCACATATTATGTGTGGGCATTAGTAACAGCAGTTGTTGGTGTAAATGTGGTTTGGCAGTAGTGCTGCATACACTAATAACCCCTACTCTGCGGTCTTTGCTCAGAACCAACACTATGGTTAGACTGGCAGAGCTCTAATGTGCATTTTAATTTTAGTGTGCAAGTTTGCATGGCTGTATGTGACCATAGACCCTGGGTTTTCATCATCATTAGCTGGATTTAATAAGGTGGAGATGTTTAGAGTTGATTTGACTGTTGGTATTTGACTGAAAATTATGTTTGTGAGGAATGAGTCATGTGCTGCATGAAGTTTGAATAATAAAGTTAAAGTGGAAAGGTACCTAAAATACAGACACAAACAGAGACAAAATAGGAAATTATGGTCAAGAAAGAACAAGAAATTTATATATATGATCTTTAGAGAGACATTTTAATTTTGAGTCAAACTGTCATCAGCTTCTGAGGTTAAGAGTCTACAGCCATATCCAAAAGAAAAATAAAAAATAAAAAACACTTCCAGCTGCAGTCGCTTAAATTGAACACTTCACTATAAACCAATGTTCTTCAAAGATATGAGTAATGGCGTTAATGAGAATGTTAGTTTGACTCATACTGGAAATAGTATGTGCTGTTTGGCAGGTGCTTTAGGATTTTGGATGATTAATATTATAACCAATAAGTGATTTAATTGCTTCAACTGCACATTTTTTGTGCCTTTACAGACACAAATGTGACCTGCTGTCTTCACATTTATAAGTACATAGAAAAAGACATACAAAACATTAATCTTTTTGTTTTATCATCACAGTAGCATTTTCTCAATTAACTAAGCTGTTTAGTGAGCTTTGGCAAGCTTTTATTTATTCCTCTCTTTTTAATTGCTGTGAATAGTTAATTACCACTCTGACTGTAAATATTAAATTTTCAATTTTTAAGGATAGTGACTTCTTTGCTTTACCATAATTTAATATTTTTTACAAATTTTATGCTTATCTGCATGCTTTGCATGTGCCTGTCACTTTGATGCTGATATATTTATTACAAACAAATCCAAAAGTCTTCATACATGTACCTCTCAGTCTGCTGGGTTTTTTGCAATTAATAAGAGAATTTATGATTAAAACAAGCCAGTTCTTGACTAAAAAAACAAAAATTGCATTGACATTACACTTTCTAAAAACAAAGAAATAACAGATTACTGTACAGATAAAACCAGCAATATATTTCTGATGAGCCAAATCATACAGTCTATGAATCTTGCCACAAACATTAAAGCTGTGGCAGTGCGTAATTCAAACCAAACTGTTACAATGTAGTCTCAGTTCGACTAAGAGCAGACTGCTGACAAGTACAGTTTACTTACTGTCAACTTTGCATGTTGGTATAAAGATAAAAAGAAATGCTTTTTTAAGAAAATAACATATTTCAAATACTATTTACATAACAGTCATAGGCTCAAATGATTCTTGTTTTTAGGAAGTTTAAATATTTAGTGTTTTTTTTCATGGGGTATTTTTTTGTTTTCTTTCTATTTATTCTGTTTTGGTAGCTTGTTCTGTGTTTTTTAGAAAGTGTCTTTCATAATCTTGTCTCCATGTTAGGACTCCAGCCTTCAGGAACACACTTACAGTCACAAAGAAACACACAACTTGGATAGACATTCACATGGCTTTGCTTAGAGGGAAAAGTATCACATCCAAACTAAGACAAACATGGCAACCCAAAATGGCCCTGAGGGAGATTGGCACAGAATCTGCCAAACCATTCATTATTAGCTTTGTGGAAGCAGAAATGTGTGCACTACACAGTATAGGGAACTTTCTTAGTGACTGTGTGTATTTGTGTCAGAATTGCTGTGGCTGTTGGGAAGTTCCAAGCATAACGAAACAGAAGCTTTGCTAACATCAAAAAAGGGATTATCTTCTTCCTGGATCTCATTTCAGCTAAAGTGACGAGGGAAGCAGATCTGGGAGAGTGGTGTGTGAAAGATCATCAGTCAGAGAAAGGCTACACTACTAAGACATAAAACCAAGGGACCATCAAGTTACTTCTTCAAGCAGCGAGAGCCAAGCCAACATTTTTGTGCCAAAACTTTGATTGCTACACTTTCGATAGACACTTGAAGTGAAGGGGATTGAAAAGAAAGCTAAAATGAGTTTCCTGTGTGGTCAATAGATGACAGATGGCACATGATTCAGCTAAGCTATCACTGGTGTGGTTTGGAGAAGTTGGGCAATAAGCCTCAAGACGAAAGTAGCAGAAAGGAAAAGGTGCAGAAGTTGAAGGACACTTCACCACTACCCTGAGGTGAATGGTTTCACATGCACGTGCAGGACTAAACTTTCAGAGGTTTAGTCCTGCAATTCTTTTTAGCTTTGCATGTTGATAGCATTGCATATTAACACAATCTTGAAGCATGACATAAGATTGCAGTGCAGGCTGTTTTGTCACCTGCTCACATCTTCCCTGTCTTCCCTTTAGAATTCAATTGTGTTTGTGTTTGTTACTTACCCTGGAGATGGTCAGGGGCATGTTAAAGTCCTTCCCTCCTTGTAGCCTGAAACCCCAAGGGGCCGGCCCCAACAGAGTGACGCTGTAGTTCCCGCTCATGGTCTCTTCAATTAGTATTGATCACAAGAAAAGATGCTGGTAGCAGGACAAAAATACACAGAAGATCAAATAATTACCACTTGTTTTTAAAAGGTCTGTTATGTTGTTTCAAATCTGCATGTGAGATATGACAGAAAAAAATTGTTTTTGGTACAGTACAGAAATAAAAGAAGTGAGATGAAAAAATCCAATGGATTAAAAAAGTCAAGGGAAGAATGTAATATTGAGATGTAATTTCACATCTATTTATCTAAAGTAGATTAAAATCTAAAAGTTTATTTTCTAAAATTTTAATGCCCTTATTGAATTAGCCACTCTTTCTGCAGAAGGTTGCAAAGTTGTTTATGTAAGACATGTCCAATCGTCCCAACAAAAAGATCTTCCTATAGTAAACATTTATACATCTGTATCTTATTACTATTTGGTGTCATTGCAGCACAAACTTAAGGAACATACCTCTTCAATGGGAATTCCAGAGAGGACAGCAACTCCAGTCAGGTACTAAAGATGGTGTAATTTCCAGTTTCCCCTGCACTCCTCTCTTTCTAGCAATCCCACCGTGTGTGAGAAAGCCACAGAGAGATGCAAGGCTCTTTAATACTATAGTTAATGACAGTGGGAGGGGAAAGGTGGAGGAGGGGAGAGAAAGGAGGTAGGGTGGGGAGATGAAGAATGGGCAGAGTGTGGGAGGGGAGAAAAGAGGAGGAGATTAAGTAAGGGGAGGAGAAATGAAGGAGATAATAACGAAGGGTGAGATTAAGGTATAAAAGGCGACGCACTGAGGGGGCAACACAGGGGGGAAAACATGGATTATAGAAAAGTGTGTGGGAGCATGATATGCAGAGAAAATGACAAGAGGAGGGAGGGGAGCAAAGAGGGGACGGTTTATCTTTCATCTGGATATTTTGGGAACATGGAGTCATTGCTACGGGCCGCTTCCTTTAAGGTGAAACGATCCGTAATGAGATCAAGACCAAAGAACACACCCCAGAGGCTTCAGTGAAAAGGTCTCCCTGAGCTTGATGAAGTCATATAAACAAAAGATTCTCTCGTTCCTGTTAGAAATGTGTTTCTCTGCTCCAGCGCAGTCGTTCCAACAACAACGCCAAGGGTAGCAAGTTGTTAATTAGAGCTCTTTATTTAAGCAGGTCTGTTTTAATTATAAGAATCATCCTTCATGGGAATACGGGGTATTTTCTCAGCTTTTCTGTCTTTAAAGGCTAAAGAAACAAAATTATACAATCAAGAAATTAAATTACATAAACTCCAGCATGATCCCTTGTGCATTTTGGCTTATACACAATCTGGAGTCAATTGCAGATTTTCCCTTTATTTGTTTTTCTGTTCCTCATTATTTTTCTCCTGACAATTAGCAGTTCTTCTCCTTTGGTGCTGGATTTTATTTGCTTTATCTTTTTAGTCCAGACAGATCAATATTGACTTTGTAGTTATACCCTCATAGCACCGGCTTAATTAGATACTTATGTCATTCCTGACTTGATCTTGTCTACAGTACATGTTCACACTGAGCTTACGTCCTGGCTCTGGATGGTGTTCACTGCAGGCCTAGAACAGCCAAATGAATACTCAGGAGAGAGAAGCCAACATGAAGACTGGAATGAAAAGGTAGTTTTGCATTGCATTTTTAAAATGGTGCATATGGTTTAGTTCACACGTGTACCTAAAAGAGATCCCTCGGAAGAAAGAGGCAGGAGAAAGTCATTTCTCCTCAGGAAAAGGGAAACGAAGCAACTAAAACTGAGGGAAAAAATGAGTCAGAGAGAAAGAAATTTCAAATTATTTCACAAAAGCTTCAAATTGATCAAATAAAGATCCTAACCATTAATGAGAAGGGCCGACTCTAGTTAATATATAACTATTTAATTTCCGAAGGAACCGGGTTAATGAGCTGAATTATCATTTAATTCAACTCATTAACTACAGACTATTTTCAGGGACCAAAAAGACACCCAACCTGTAGGGATTGCAACTTAAAGAGTAGGATAAGTTCAGAGTTACACAGGTAATACTTACATGTCATAAATTTACAGATTGTTGGTGCTACTGTTCAGGTATTATTGTTATGTAA
This sequence comes from Poecilia picta, assembly GCA_033032245.1. Classification (NCBI taxonomy): domain Eukaryota; kingdom Metazoa; phylum Chordata; class Actinopteri; order Cyprinodontiformes; family Poeciliidae; genus Poecilia; species Poecilia picta. The sequence goes on from CM065361.1 coordinate 19,647,538, forward strand.
TGTTGGTGAAAAATTACATGATACAAAGTGCAGGATTTATCACTTTTGAAGAGAGAAATAATACCGGTGAAATATTCTCTGTTTTTCATACATTAATTAAGGAACCACTTGGATGAGGAGCTCTTTATTTTACATGGATACATGACCTTATTATGGACATAATTGCACATTTGAGTGAACAATATATTTCATAAATCACTGAAAAGTCTTATCTGGCATCCACTTTCACTTCAAGATGGCAAATGGAGCCTCTCTCATCATAATCTGTTGGATTTTTATTTTATTTTGAAACAATAAAGCTGCACATGGTATGCCCTGGGCCTTATCTTCTCTTATAAATAACCATGTTGGACCAACATGGACAAAATGCAAGGACTGGTCCCAGTCCAACATTTGCTACATTATTTTGGGGGTAATGATGAACACTGAAGCTTTGCACAGACCTTTGACTGGTTTCAAAGTGATCACCTCTACTATTGGAAGTCTGCACATACATGACAGTGAGGAATCTGCTGGAACAACAACAAATCCCACCATTAATTTATAACATCTTGTTGGTAGATAAGATATCACTGTGAGTTTGTGAAGTGAAGAAATCCTTAAACAGGTTGATTTTTGGCTGTTTACAGTAAATCATGTTCAAAATAATGAATGTTGTATGTAAAAGCAAATATGAATCAGCCACATTTTAAAAAGAGAACATTGTTAAGTTTTTTAACTTATTGCCATTAAATCAACATACTTGTCACCATGATAAGGTTAAGTTAGCACAATAAGAAGTCACTTGATGAATGAATGAATGACTGAATGTTTAGTATTATTTTTAATGAATGCACTGAGTTTGGTTCTGCTTCTTTTTCCCCCTTGATGGTCTTTTTCAGAGAAGGGTTTTGATCATTGCCTTGTACTGTCAAAAATGGCCAGAGGCTAAAATCTGTTGCAAAGAGAACAAAGGGGGATGTGTGGGACGTGGGATAATTATACCAAACCTTAACAATAGAGAGAGTGCAGAAGCACAAAAACTCAGACACCCTACAGTCTTTTGTCCTGTCCACTGGTCTATTCCAGTCCCCATATGCTCACTTCTCTGCTTGCTTATAGATCACAGATCATCAGCCCGGTGCCAGACACACACATGGTCACACTGAGACTAATAGGATGATAATCTACCCCTCTGAATGACGTGTAATACATCATCCACATAAAGAAAAGAGGTACCAACAATCACCATTCTCGCAGCTGAACCCTTAAGCCTAACCCGTCCGCACACATTATATTCACATATGTTTCACAACTTGATGGTGAATGCAATATCTGCTGTTATAAATCCTTTTTTCCAGGTTAAACTAGGGACAACAACAGTGGTCTCAATAATTGTTCTGTAAATTAGTCTGAGATCTTTTATACAGAATCCTGTATGGAGCATTGAACTCAGCAACATTCCTTTCTACTCTTGCATATTACGGTTTAAGAACAGTTTGACTTGCAAAAGAAAAAAATATATTTCAATGTATACATTCATTTCATATATATTCTCCCATTAAGTTCATGGGAGGAAATATTTTTTGTAAAATAAATGAAATATTTTCTTATATATGTCTGAAATTATTATGTTTTTCCAGACATGTCTGTATTTACAGTATCTACAAATAGCAAGACAAACAGCATTGTAGATGTTTATTTTGGGGAGTGTACTTTGTCTGGCCCCAGTCTAATCAGTCTGACCCTTTCAGACTAATATAAGCCTATAGCTAATCCCTTCACCCATCTTTGTACAGTGAATCACCCACAGTTTGTTTCGTCTCTAGGGTTTTTAATGACATATAGCACTTAATTTGTTGTTGCAATTTGTAAAAACAGTTGAGAAATTTTACTTTAATAACATATGTGCAAAAGCTTTGCACATATGTTGCAGGATCCCCAGGGATTAGTGTGAATAAGCATGTGCAGAGTTCAGAAACAATCCTGTTATAAGTTTTGTTTCTCCTTTGTAAACACAATCACTCCTCATAAGTGCTCTCTCTCTTTCTCTCTGTCTCTCTGTCTCTCTCTCTCTCTTCTCTCTCTCTCTCTCTCTCTCTCTCTCTCCCCTCTTATTCTCTCTCCACAGGGGAAAACATTTTCCCTTTCTTATCTGCCAAGCTGTCAAGAATGAACAGACAAGCACATCAGAAGACATATATCTCAGGACTAAATGACAGTTTAGCTTAAAACATGGGAAAGAAATAAATAAATCCGTTTTTAGGACATTAACCAGCAGGTGACGCAGACACAGACCCAAACAGCACTTGGACCTCATTGGAGATGCATCTGCTCAAAGCAAGGGACAAAGATAGGCCATTATAAGAGAGACATTTAAAGCCAAGTGTAATGTTTCCTTTGGGATTTAAGGAGAACACATGACAAATAGACCATCCAGCACTTCAGACTGCAGGCATCAGCTGCTCAAAATCAGTCTGTCAGTCTCTAATTTGGAAGCTAATTAACTAGCAGTGGTACAGCTAGAGAGTGATGCTTGCCCTTGTAACATCACATAAATAAAACAAACAAAATAATAAATTACATATCAGTGCTTTTAAAAGTATCTGATTAAATCGGACAAAATTTGTTGTTAAATACTTTTTTTTTCTTTTGTGACCGTGTAATATGTAGTAGTGGTTTAAAATCACTACAATGTTTCTCTGTGTCTGGAGTGTTATTCCTCGAAAGATTATAATTTTTGGTTCTCAATCAAGGTACTAGAATATCAGGGGCCATAAAGAGCCCACATATATAGATAGATAGATTCTAATTAATTTATAAATTTTATTCCAATAAAATAATTATGTAATTAAATCAAAACTTGACTTTCTTATATATTTAACTCATCATTTCAGAATCTATGGAATTATTTTTGGATACTCATGCTTAAAATGAATAATTAAACACACGTCTGCACACTGGCAAATGTGCTTTGCAGCCAGAAGGTCCTGGGGTTTGAAGGTGAATGTTTTGTTTGCATCCATGGAAATTATATTTTTTTTATTTTTCAACATGTAGAGCAGTCGCCACACATTATCTGCTCAATGCAGATTTTTAACAAAACTCTTTGTTTAACATGTATCTTTGGATCTGGAGACACTTAGTTTGGATAGTATCTTATAGTTAGTATTTAAGAGAGTCCATTATGTTAAACCTTATATAGTTTTGTAAGCCAAACGATTGTTGCATCAATAAGTCTGGTGATATTATATTTCCTAGGTCAGTGATGTCTTTGAAAGGTTTCATACTATTCAACAAGGAATCCCACAGCGGGGTTATTATGACCTGACTGTGTAATTGTTTTGTAGAGAGTAAACATTCAGAGATGCCTCCATTTCTGACATATCTGCATCAGTGAGGTTCTTGCCTAATTGCTTTTATTTATGTGTGAAAATGTTTCTCATTTTTAGTTGCAATGTCATTTCTGTTCCTGCTTACAAATATCAAAAATTGTCAGAAGTATCTTGATTCATTAGTACAGTGAGTATACCACCAACAATTTAGGCAAGTTCAGTAGACAAAATAAATAAAAAAAAAGATATTGCACTTCATTCTGTGTTTTGTAACATCCACTTAACGTATTGTGTCAAGAAATGTAATATCCTGTATTCACTGATGCTGCTTTTGGGACAATACATAATTGATTGTGGGAACAATACATAATTATTGTGGGTATTTATTTAATTAATTTCTTTTTTTAGTTTGTTTGAACATTTGGTTTGATTTGTTGTTTTTTCTGAATGATAAAGGAGGGAAAATAGAAAAAAGCATGTGGAAAAAAAACGCTCAATTCTTAATGTTGTTCTCTACCTCCCTCTGCTGGCCTTTTACTGTCATTATTTCCAATCAGGTTTGCTTTGTCAATACAGTCAAGTATTACGCTATTTAAAGTAATGTTTTATGAGAATAGATATTTAAAAAGACTTTGTCTGTGTCTGAACAATAGTTGTATCACCTCTCAGAAAATATTCACACCAAAGCCCTCCGAAGGCAAATATGTAATTTTTGCCTTCCAGTTATTTAACTTTTTTAATAGAGATTCTTCTTCATTTTGCCACTGAAAATGAATGTATCCTGATGCTCATTGCTGCATGTTTTTATTATGTAAACCACTTTGAATTTTCCCTGTTGTTAAAATGTGACATCCAAATAATTTTAACTTGATTTTACATGAGAGGCTTTTCTCTCTGGCTGAAAGGTGCTACATAAATAAAGTTGTGTTGCCTCTGAAAATGTTTAGTTGATCGGCTTTTCTAGTCCTACTGACCACTCAAATTGTTCAGTCACTCTGTCACTTTCTCTCATATGCACTTACAACCGTTCCCACCCACAGTCCAAAAATACCCATAAGAAGTAAAGTCCCTTTAATGGATGTGAATTTAACACATTTGGTTATCTCATCTGTTTTTGTCTTGGCCTTGAAATGGACTGCTGACCTGTTAAACAAGTATCACCCCTCCTACTCAGGAATGGCGTTAGCCCCCGTTGACCCAGAAAAGAGCAAAGTGGATTTGGTAGATGAGTGCACATCTGGATGGAGGCAAAAATTTTCCAATATTTTTGTTTCTGCAATCCTCAAATCAAAACAAAGTTTATATTAGTTATCCTTGAACAGCAAAACATCTTCAGTTAGCAACATTTGTGCTTCATTTCTTCTTTAGAACACTGTGATTAGAATGAATATGCAAAAAATATATCTTTTGTTTTGCACATGGCTTCAGAGACAATTTTACTGCTGCTGACTAATTGGAACATTCTTTCCCATATTCTGTTCAGCCTGGAAATTATTGGTTGTGACAAGGCTTTCATTGTTCGCTGACCTCCTTGGTTCACTACTGTGTTTTGTGCTAATATTGTATTTTCAGCAACAAACATTGCTTGACATTGCACACATAAAAGTCAACGAGAATATTTCTAACCCTTTTGGCAATAATTAAAGACGAGGATGGAATTCAAAACATGTTTATTAACCACATAATTTTTGTTTGAAAATAGTTTTCATTAGGTCCATGGAGCTTTCTTTGGTTGGCAATGTGTAGTCAGTATAGATATTGTCTGTATATCTTCACATTTTTTTACATTGTTAAAAATGAGGAAAGGTTTTTTAAAATGAAGAAACAATAAGAAACAAATCAGAATATACAGTAGAAACAGTATGACATTTGAATCTTTAAACAACTTATCTACAGGAAATTAGAGAATAAAATGTTGGAAACATTGATTTAAAGAACAGATAGTAAACAGGTGGGATTTAAGACTACATGGAAAGAGTAACAGTGACACTGATATGAAGAAAATGTGCAAACTATGCAAGGTAAGATGCAATGTTTCTCATAAACACATGTCCTTTTTACAAAATGTACAACAATTTAATCTTCTGACTTTAAATCTACAGAGGTTAGAAAGAAAAGAAGCTTGAAAACAGGCCTCAACAAGATGTAAAACTGGCTCAGTTTGCTTAAAACTAACTGATTCATAAAAATATACATTATCCTTATCCAAACCAAAGCTCTTGTAAATTGTATTAGGTTCTGTGTTTATTCACTTTATTGTTTAGTTGTTGCAAAAAGGTTCTGGGGTTTGCATGTTCCACTCAAGAGTGTTGAATATATTTATTCACTAAATGTTGACTTGTGATTCCTCTGTGGTGTCAAATGTCAAAATGATGTGAAAATGGTGACAGATGGACACGCAGTAAGAAAAAAAATCAATTTGAACAGTAGAAAACCTCTTTAACGGTGGGGGAGTGTAAGACTGACAGCCTTGATCTTTTGGTAAAACACAATTAAAAATATTTCAGACGTGCTGATGAGAAAAGAAGCCAATAATTTGCTGTGTATTTTATAAAAACAATAAATCCCACCCTAGGCAGCTTGTTAATATAATTACCAACTGGGTCTTGCATTTTTTGATATTTTTGTCTTCCACCCAACTTCCTATTAATATATTTGGATGCAAAATTCTATAAACGACCAAGTTCTTTAACAAAGACATTTTGGTATTTACCTTTCTTGTTGGATGTTACCAGTCTTGTACTGGCTAATACTGGCCAATATAAAAAAGTCCGTTTATATACAGAGTGTAATGAATTTATTCCAACTCAGACAGATTAATATTCAATTACCTACATTACAATTCAATCCCAATTAGGAATTAATGACATTTTGATGTGATTCTGGTTTTCTGAGATGCACTTACATCTCAGAAAATTACACCTCAAATGATTTACATTGTTGCCATTGTCTTAGCATTACCAACTACACCAGAGCAGTATCAGAACAGTGAGCATGCAGAGAAATATGATGGGGTTATGGGAGATAACCTACCTTTCCTGAGGGTTTGAACTGCTTCACTTTTCATTACACTGCTGAATTGTTGCCAGTTTAAATCTGGTCCATGTGGCCCAAAGAAGATAGCACAAGATAAAAAAAATGAATATTTGAGCTTCAAAGACACAGAACACTATATTGTGTTGCTTCCCTTGAATTTCTTATTGATTTTAAGGAATAAAGGGAAACAAAAATATTATATCTCTATAGCTCCACTCTTGTCTGATTTTGAACAATCCTGGTACATTGCTGATTTCATAAAAAAATTGCAGAAGGAGAATGTACTGAGGACTTTTTTTAGTCCAGATAAGCTTTTTATGTATGGCACATCAAGCTTTGAAAAAAAATATACAGTTATTGTTTTGTCTGTGTGTGTGTGTGTGTGGGGGGGGGGGGGGGAGCGTGTGCATGTGTGTGTGTGCGTGAGAGAGAACTCAAAACATACAGAATGTCTTTTTATGTGAATCTTTCCAAGCCAGAGAACTGTATCTTGCTTAATCGCACAGATTTTCTTCTGCTCTGCAGTTTCTGTGGTAAAAGTCACAAGCAGGACAATTCAACATGCTGGGGAAAAGGATGGGACGTTGACCTCTGTGCATTTGATTGTCCTAAGCTCACATGTGGTCATTTCCATGTGGTCAAGAGAGTAGTTTCACTGCCTCGAATACTTCCGTTGAAAAGTTCAGACTAACAAAGACATTGTTTTCCATTGCCTCAAGGTTATCTTCGAATCGGACACTATTCGAGCTGATAATGCTGCTTTCAGAGGTGGGACTGATGACAATTATGCGAGGAACACTCTGGGGAGACTTTGGTTCAGCGTAGGGATTTTTCCCAAGATTCAGGGAATCAAAAGAGCTGCTCTTCTGGCTGTGCAGTCGATCCCTGACGTTATTTTTGTCATTGCTCTTCTTTGAAATCTCATCAGTTACACTCTCACTACGCCTCCTGGTAAGAACAAGTAAAGGTAGAGTAGCAATAGTAAGAGAGCTGGAAACCAGGTCAGGGTTGCAGGTGTTCAGTGGGTCACTCATAGTAGGTGGTTGCTGTACATATGGACATAATAAAGAAAAATAATGTGTTAGATTTGAGGTTTGCTAGAGCAATAATAGCCAAAGCAAAGTAATAATTAAACAAATTGCATTATCTCACCTTCTCTGGTGTGTATTTATTTATTTTCTGCTCTGATGGCCTCTTACAGGACCTGCCTCTGTACGACTGCCTGTATGATGACATATTTTTGAAGGAACCTCCTGATTTCCTCCCCAGATGTTCCATCTCCATATCCTTCAACATCTGTTAAAAATTGTCAAAGGTTTTCTTCTACTTAAGCTTTGGAAAAATATTGCATGTGCTTAGTAAAAACAGCTATAAGAAGATACCAAACGTTACAAAATAATTAAAAAAAAGTATAATCATTATCCAGTCATGAAAGTCTTGCAATCAAGTGGCAAAGACAATGGAAATTGCTGAAAAGCATGCTAAATGATACTCATCATAGTTCTTTCAGATTAAAGGCAATAAAACTCATAATTGTGGACAAATATAGAAATGTGCGCATCATTACCGTATCAAAGCGGTTGGGTATAGTATTGATAAAATGAGTGCGTGAAGCGTTGGACTGTCTACTAATGATGGAGTCCCTCAGAGAGGATTCGCTGATGGAGTAGGACAGGCATTCCTTTCTGGGAGCCGGAAACAAAAACCACAGACAGGGCACCTTTTCTGCCAGAGTCATCCTGTTGAGTTTGAGAATATATAGCACATTAGCCACAGGGTGTCAAAACTAGATATTGTGTGCAGTGTATACAACTAAAGTTAACCTTTTTCTCTCTCTTACTCATGTGAAAAAATATATTTCTGGTCAGTTGTGATCAACAAAACGATGAGAGAGTTTCTAAACTATTCCTTTTTTTTTTTGAAGTCAGAAATGTTCATACATTTAGATAAAACTACTATACCATTGAGCAATTTTGGAAAGCCTGGATGCTGATGTAATGATTTTGTAGGAATCTAATTCACACCATGTAAGTTAAAAAAGTGCCTTCTGTGGATTTATTACCAGACACACTGCTTCTCTCTCTGTCTTCATGGGAAACTCTAAAGAAATCAATCAAGATATTGTGGACCTTCACAAGTCTGGTACATTGTAGGGTATATTTTCCAGATATATGTTCATCTGTTCAAACGATTACACAAACATCAACACTACAAAAAGATTAAGACCTCATGCTGCTGATTGAGAAGCTTGAGGAGAGATACCAAAATATTTCACTCTTTTCAGATCCAAAAAAATGATCTCATTTAACATTTACCACATAAATTTAGGTAATTATAACTGATCTAGACTGATTTAATGTGTGTGTCTTTTCACACTTGTTTCTAGCCATTCTAGAGTGAGAAAAGGACAATTCTAGCAATCATGTAACAATAAGTATATAAAAAGGCAGTCAAAAACAAAGCCTCCTTACTGGTTACCTGTATTTGTTGTGTATGATGGCATAGATAATTGGGTTATAGATTGTGGATGCCTTTGCAATAACTGCAGGGACAGCCTTGGAGTATGGCGATAAAATGTTGGCATAGCTGAATGAGACAAAAGAAAACACATTTAAAACTTTCTTCCGGTGCAATTCTAAGCATAATTGTTCATTGAGCTATGTGTCGCTGCTTTTTTGCTTTTCTGGTGACATCAAAACTCAGAGATCCCTGTGTTTTTTCTGTTTTGTGACATAGTGAGGGGTCATATCTGGGTAGAGATTAACTTCTGCCATCTGCTAGGGACGGCTGCTTAAATCCATCTGATCATGTTTGCTCAAGTACTTAGATGTGTTTGTGTGCTTGCATGCATAGTCCTCAGAGAATAACCGGGGAAAAAAAGATGTGATTTCAGACTAAAACAACTTCATTTTAATCCAGAATTTAGCCAAAGGTACAAGAGGCTTACTGAAGGTTGGGAGAAGAATAAGAGGACAAATGTGCAGATTCAAAATCTTCAACTTATCTCATGTTTCATCAAGATGTACTTTGCTTCGTGGTGACACAGTAGCATGTAATGACTCGTCAGAAACCTGCTTCAGAAATCGCCTTCATTTCTAGTAAGATAACGCTTAGCAAAATGCCTGAGACAATAAATTTTTGCAATCTCTGTAATGAATGTTTTTTGCTACAATACATCTCCCTCATTTGCAGTTAAAAATGTATTATCTGCTTTGGTTTCACCGTTGAAGACTGAATAATTGTCTCTGTGAATCTAACATGTTCTTATACCAACATTGAGAACATGTAATATTTTCTAGATATTTTTAGGTATATCTCATAAGTGTTACCAGCAAATTTTTTTTTTTTGTTGTTTTTTAAAACAGACTTTGCATGCAATGCAGTTGTTCATTACAAGTGATTTGAAAACAATCTTATGGTGTTGTGGATTATATATGTATTACATTGCAGCTCTGTTCCTCTAATATAAGCAGGAATTATTGGAAAATCTCTTTCACTGTACTTAACAGTCTTAGATGAAAAATAAAAAAAAAGTCGACTGTTTTTTATCTGTTTTTCTTTTGTTTGTGTGTGCAGTATAAGTAATCGCAGACATTGCAGTGCAACATTAATTTCTACTTTCACTTTTGATAAAAGATTAGCATTGATGGCTACTGCCTTTGTTTAAAATCTACTGAACATTTTACTTAAAATATATGTGAAATTGTTTGACTATTGTGAAAAATTCATTCCCTACAGCTCCAAAACCTTTTTTAAAAAATCCATAAATTGATCTTACCCAGCCCAGGAAATCAATGTGACACAGGCGTACGGTGACCAGGAGAGGACATACACCACAATGACAACAAAGGCAATCTTTGCCAATTTCCACTCACTCCTGATGGACTTTTGTTGGATAAGAGTGGTTTTTCTGACCTGAGTGCCCAAACGTTCGACTGCCCTGTAAATGAAGCAGGACAGTTAAATGAAAATGCAGGTAGTTTTTGTGATGACATATTTTTATTTTTTTTCCAATATATAAACATGTGTGTGAGCATATTTACATTACAGTACCTGCCAGTTTTTCGTATAGATAGAAACATTCGAAGATAGCAGAAAAAGATAATTCCCAGTGGTATAAAAAAGACAAAACAGCAGAGCATCATGGTGTAGCTCCTATTAGCTGTTGTATATGTAACATAATCCCATGTGCAAGATGTCATCAGTCCCTCTGGGATATAGGAGCCTACAGGGTTAAAGGAGCATCAGATGGATGTTCAGAGAAAGCAAGATCAATCTGATTGTGTTCCTTTAGGTAGATGAATTGCCATCTGTTAGATACAAAAAAATTCTAAAGGGTTTTTGTAAACAGGTAAAACATGCACATGTACTAATTTCCTTAAGTCTATATGTAATTAGCAGAGCATCTTCATTTCTCCTAGAGTTAGTTTTGTCAGTTTAATGAGATTTTAATATTTATTTTTTCATAAAGCTGTTATTCGTTGAATCCTGTTACTGTATGTATGTTCATTTTTGATGCACCCTTATTTCACACAGTGTATTGGGATAAATGGTGTGAAATTCATTGTTTATGTGCATCAGGAAGGTATGTTACCTTTGCAGTAATTTCAGTTTCTCATTATTTTCCATATTTCAGGAGTAACAGATTTTCTACTAAATATCCTATTAGTTCCCCTTAGTGTGGGATTAATTAGAAAATAATTAATTAAATAAGTGAAGTGACTTTCATTACAGCAGACAAAGTGTCTGAATAGTGTAGCAAGAGAATAAGTAGAATTATGATAGAGTCCTTTCTTTTACATTTGTGTGACAGTAACATAAATTTTATAATAATTAAATTGGCAATATGTTCAAATAATCTTTGTCAGATTGGCTTATCTGGTAAACAGACTCTGTGTGCTACAGTAACAAATGAGTAATAAGGTAATATTTTGTCATAGCTGTACATTTAACTCTTTTGAGACAGATATGGAATACTGTGATACCAACATTAAGAAACTTACTCCAGCCAACAAGAGGAGCCAGACTCCAAGCCAAAGAATAAAACCAGATGAGAAAGATGACGAAAATCGTTCTCCGTTTAGAACCCCACTGCATGGTCTGCAGTGGTCTGGTGATGGCCAGATACCGTTCAATCGATATGGCCAGAAGGTTTATCATGGAAGAAATGCCAAAAAGGGCACCACAGAAAGCATAGACTTTACAGCCTAAAATAAAAGAACATAAAACAAAAAACAAAAATAAGTACAAAAACTAAATAACTAGATAAATACCCATCTGATGCTCCAATTTAAAGATCTTTTTTTAAAGTAAAAATCAAACTCACCAATGTCTCCAAACATCCATTCCTTGTAGAGGCAGTTGACAAAGAAGATGGGCGACTGTGTGAAAGCCATCAGGAAGTCGCTCACCGCCAAGTTTATAATGAAGTAGTTGGGGAGTTTACGGAGCTTCTTGTTGCTATTTAAACACAAAAACAGGGAAAAGCAGAACGTTTTGAGAAAAGTTATGTTTTTAAGATAGAACTCACTTGTCTGGAAATTCTAGTTGTAGTGGTCATTTGTTATTTTTATGAGCACATCAGTTATTGTGTGATGACCATGTCCTAAACTGAACAAATTAAATAATAATCAAATTAAATTAAATTAAAGCATCCTCAGACTAAAAAAGACTATAAAAACTTCTGGCTCTACATATAATTCGTTATGTTTAGAAATGGATGGATGGATGGAAAACTTTTGTGGAGTGTTTTGTCGTAAACCTGAGCTAGTTTTATCTGTAATGTTTAAGCAGGCAATGAATCCCATCTCAGATCACAGTAATTATTTGGAGATTCTACATAATTTAATTTTTTATTAACCAAAATGTAAAAACCGCTGTCTACTACTGCAAATATGGCGCAAACGATGGTCTTATTATTATGCAACTTAAAATACAAAGAAAACTTTAAAGGGAAATACAAATGTTCCCCCAAAATTAAACAAAACATGTTGAGTTAGGTGGAAGTTGTGAAGTGTGTATTCAACTGTCTGTCACTTTTGACCTCTGAGGTTGGACAGTGTGTTTTTTGTAACTGCCTCAGTTGAAGAATTACATCACTTGTCTGACTGAATTTCCACAGGCATTTGTCAGAGTTGGCGTTAGTCCTCCTCCTTGAAGAGGAATTCTTGGATGTGCTGCTGCTTCAGAGTGTGACCTGCAAACTGCCAGCAGAAATGTTCATCCTTTCTATTGTACAATTACACATTTTCCTTAACAACTAACAAATTTTAGTAACCATAACATGACTTTGAAAACTTATAGCTGTGTGACAAAATAGTTGTAGCTGCTGGAACTTGAGATGCTTAATTTTGCTTTTCAAATTAAATAAATCAGTTCATTTTACCAAAACATTCATCAAGTTATATCAAAATGAATATAAGGATGTAAATCAAACTTCTCTGAGCCACATATGGACTGCCCACTATATCAAGAACACTCATTACGTAATAAAAGACATTATCAAATTAGGTCATCCTTCATCAACTTAAAACTGAGCAGGCTAACATCAATTCTATTGAAATCATACAAACAAGTGGTACTGTTTTCAGTGTTTCTAAAATCAAAATACTTCTTGAGTATGAAAAGTACTGTAAGTAATTCTGAGACAGCAGTATTTTGCATGCTTGTTATTCAGTCCGTTTATAGTGTCTACCAAGTGTAGAAACCAAATCTTTTTTTTTTACCTCCAAAAGAAATTTAGGTTGCTGTAGATCACCATCTAGTACTTTATTTTTTTAAACAAGAAAAGATCTAGAAAAGGACCTTTTTGTTAAAAAGATCTTTTTTTTTAACAAGATGATGTTTTTGGTTTGTTCATTTTTTTTTTTTTTTTAAATCAAGACCTAAAGGTATTTTTACTTCTGGCTAATCTTCCTCTTTATGTTTAAATATCTGAAACAAAGTTCAACAGTGTTTTAATGTGTGAAAGAGATGGTGATTGGGAACTTGTTAGAAAGCTCTCATGTTGTGCACAATATTGTTAGGTTGATAGAAATGATGATAACCAGAAATGTGGCATAAATCTGCGATCACACTAGATAATTCAAAGTGCTAGTTTGCTTTCCCACCTCTTTACAGTACTAATATAAATCTTGAATAAACGTATGGGTCTCCAGCTAGGACTGTTGTACAATTAGTCATCTTACAAATGTTAATATTTGAATTTATATGTTAATTTGTGTGAATTTCGGTCAGAATATTCATAGGTATCCATTAGAAATTTAATAAATAACTATCACCTATTTTCCTGTGTAAAAATATGTTTAATGCACAAACATAACAAAATGTCCTCTTTATAAGTTAGAAAGTTTGTTTCTAAGTCAAATACATCTTTCTAAGATGTGATCGCATGATGTGCATTTGTGATTGTTAGAACTCAGATTGTGTGCACAACAACATAGAGAAAGAGTCTAATCATGTCCGTTGATAGACAGATGGAATATGAGAGCTGCTGACAATCCCCAGGACACACAGACACACATGCACATGAACGCAAACACACGTATGTACAACCTCACACAGAGACACACACACTGACCCAGTTTCTGTGGAACAGTTAACATCAGTAGCACAAATGACAAGTCAGTTTCTCCAGACTATATGTAATGCATGTACTCCCTCCAGGACTTCCAACAGAAACTTAACTTTAACTTCAAGAATGACTCATCTCCGAGAATGACGCATCAGATTAAAAAAAAAAAACATTACTTAAATCTGACTATACGTACACACAGTTAAAGTAAGTAAAGTAATGACCTGTTCCAGATATTTTATGCACTTGTGCTATGAGAAAAAGCAAATCTTTGAACAGTTTATACATTAGAGAAGAACACTTCATTGTTAAAATTGCTCATGCTTAACAGATTTAAATGTCTATAAGTGTGTTGGGTAAAAAGGCTTATTGTTAGTTTATTTCATTTATGGCACACAATCTTCACATTTATATTTAAAAACTTCAGGAAAATTTAAGTTTGTAAGTGTAAAATAAACTTGATGAAAGTGGAATTCAGTGTCACAATTATTGTGGATAATTTGGACAATGTCACATTTAGACAAGAAACATGTATTTAAATTTAAATGATGGGTTAAATATTTTCTAATCCTTTTCGTCGGTTTATTTGTTTGTAGTTAAATACTGTATTACAATTAATGGCTCTTTGCCTGTTGAAAAACATATGTTGCTACTTCAATTATTGTAGTTGCTATACGTTAAAGATTGAAGAATGAAAGGACTACTTATGAATAACTGCCAGCTTTCTGGAAACTTATACAAAATTTAATAAAAATATTCTCTGATACTCTGATATGTTATGATAACCTAGTTGGTCAAAATTATCTTTTCTGATTGCTTGATACCTAATTCAACTGATCACAAATTCACAAAGCCTTTTTTGAAGGCAGCAGTCTCCTCATTCTGTTTTGTTTTGTGTCATACCAATAGTAGACCCATCTAAGCAGGGAAATGATGTCCCCTCTGCACTCTCAGACCTCTGTTGGACTTTTTAAAATGACAATTTACATTTTAAAATGTACAAGGCTAAAAAAGTTGCTATTTGAATTCTTAAAGTTAAAAAAAAAAAGACAAACAATAAATGATCTCTTTCGGACTCACCTGTAAAAAGCAAACATAACCAGGGTATTCCCAATGATGCCAAGTGTCCCGATTACAAAGACGAAGAAAGCGACGACATAGTGAGCATGGTCGGGCACATCAACCTTGCTGTACAGGCTTCTCTTGCTGTGCGCTTCCTCGGGCTCCATGCTCTCAGTGGACCACATGACTCAAACACCTTGGCAGGATTTCCAACCTGACGGTATATATTAGTTGGTAATCCCATTCTTTCTGCCAGAGTTGAGCCTCCATGGCTTTAATATCGGTGGTGATATACGGCATCCTGAAGTCCAGATTTAGAGTTTACTCAAATTATTTTTCAATCACACATGTTGCTTCTGTTCTATTCCATCTGTCCAGAATTTGCAAAAATGTAACCGAAGTTTTCTGCACTATATTTGTTACCAAACTGATAAAGCCATTTCATGCTGGATGTGAAATGATCTCCCCACGGCTCTCCAAATCTGCAGTCTCCACTTTCTCAATCCTATTTTACTCTGCAGCTCAAAAGCTGATCTTCCACGCGTAGTCCTCAAATATTTCCTGTTGATACTGCATGAACTGAAATTATTATGTCAGTCCGGCACAATAAAACCGACCCTCGCTCCACAATGTCACTGTCAGTCCAGTCAGTGTTTGCCTGCGACCTCTTCAGCCATCACACCCAGCTGTGTGCCCATCTGTGAGTCAGTGGCTTGACGTTGGTTATCTCTTAAATCACTGACATCTAACCTCTCGTCTCTTTCTATCTGTTCATCTCCTCCACTGTCCCGTGTTGCTCTGGGATGCAGTTCACCCTCTTTCTCACATCACTCAGTCTCCCACCCCCGCTGCCAAGTAATATGGCCCAGCCCTGAGCTCTAACCCTTTAACTACCACATTCTTACATAACATGGTGTTCACAGCACATATTAACAGCCAGTTAAGCTCCGAGGTATGTCAGACATATTGTTATTGTGGCATGCTATTTGTAATTCACCGATTCTTAGCAGTGAAGTGGACGTGTGGACATGAGGATATGTGATTGCACTCAGAGTGAGACAACTCAGAATCACTTGTTTGGCAAAAAATGATGAGACAGAGAGGCTTAGATTTTCACATATGGTAAAGCAGGTTGATTTCATGATGAACCACGTATATCTGAAAAGCTATAAATAAAGTGATTAACTATATCACCTACATTGTCTTAATGCTCAGAGATCATGTTTCAGTTAGTCAACACAATATATACAAAAGACGGTAAATATTTTCACATTAATCTAGATTTTTTTTTATATCTGAAATTTCTATTGGATCATCTTTTGAACAAATATGAGCAAACTCTACAATATTAGTTGTACAACTGTTAGCTGGACAAGTGTAAAAAAATATGTCCAGCTTTACATGCTGGACACATTTAACAAAGAGAGATGAAGAAAACAGAGGGAGACAAATAATGTGGAGCTCAAACATGTCAACTTAGCTCCAAAAGCAAAAAGAAGTCTTAATCTGGACCGTGGTCATGCATGTGGTTGAGTGTTTGATCTGTGTTGGAAAAAAAAAACTTACATTGCAATCTGGCTGTAAATGTGCTATGTGTTGTTTTTGCATGTGTGTGTGATTTTATGCCTCAGCTTTTTTTTTTTTGGTCTTGTACGGGCTTGTGCACCACTTATCAAAAAGTAGATGGACGGTTGTATGTTTAGGGATTAATGTCACCATGTCCACTGAGCCGGTCACAGCTGCTGTGTTTATGTTTGCATGTCAGCTGGGAATTATGCATCAATAAATCTATTGCTGCTGCACACGAAGACCCTCTGTTCAGCTTAGTTTTTTTCAACATCTAGTGATAAAATGTTAAAAACATGAAACACAAACAAACACACACAAGAGTAATTCAACCTGAGCTGGATTTGAGTCAAATGTTACTATAATTATCCAATTCAGTCATAGTCAAATACTATTTAAAAAAAATCTGATTCTGGTCAGTCAGTAAAAAACTGTCTGCCTAGAGAAGACAACCAACTGCATGAAATCCTGGCTTTCTTCCATTGTTTTATCATCCGTATGTAAAAGGTGATAGTGGGGAGAGACAACTATCTATAAACAGACAAAAAGCCAGCAGAACCAGACTCAGGTTGAGTGGCCATCTAAATCCTCACCGAGGGATTGGGAGGACACAATGCACTTATAAACAATTTACTTTACAATTATTACTTAAAATAATGAAAACTGGTCAAACAATGTTCCTCACTCTGCTGTTGAAAAACTAGTTATGTTTGAGTTTGGTGGAAGGAAATTAGTCGTTCAGACCTTTGAATTTTTAATAGATTTATAGCTCATCACACATTTAGCCAAGCTGTCTAACCATGGGGCAAATTTGAATTCAGACAAAATCCACTTGGGATGAAGCGCTGCCTGCATGCATGTTCCTCCCCCTGGTTTGCTGCTACTGACTTCCTGCAGCTTAAGCAGGCACTGCTGGTTCCACTGTGTCCACTAATGCGTAAAGTACAAAGCCAGGAGTGGTTCTGTTCTCAGTGTCACTTGGCCATTTGGGGCAGCTTGTGAGTTGCTGGTAACTGGCACAGAAACCGCGACACTAGCCTGGTAGTGCTAGTGCTGCACTAGCACTAGTGCAACACAAGCACTGGTAAAACGTTTTTACCAGTTTTTCCTGGTAAACTGGTAAAAAAAAAAAAAAACAGTTTTTACCAGTTTTGCCAGGTAAAAACTGGTAAAAACCAGCCCCTTGTTTTGCACTTTGGTTTGTAAAGAGAATGTAATTTTACCTAACAATAACTGGAAGGCTTTGTTCACTTCATCCTCTGCCAAACTACAACCACAGGGAGACAAACAGCGTGGAAACTCGGCATTGTTGTTTCCAAAGTCTCCTTCTGTTTGCTAATTGGCCGGTATGAAATGCATTCTGGTAAATCAGGCTCAATGAAACAAATCCCATCTGAAGTACTGCAGGGAGATGAGAATCAAGCCAAATTGAGTTGGAAAACAATGGTCAGGCTAGGTCCAAGCCCCTGTAAACTTAGTCAGTTGCATCAAATGTAGAAATATAAAGAAAAATAATTATTAGCCAATAACTAAAACTGTAGAAAAATTGTTTACTTGATTAGATTTAATATAGAAACTACTGGAGAAAAGTATTTTGTGTTAAATTTTTTTGAGTTTGGAAACAGGCTGGAAAAACACCAGCAGTTTACTGCATGCTATTAAAAGTTTCTATTTTCTCAATGAAAATCCCACAAATGTAAAAAGTGACAAATACCAATCAGGCCACGTATGATCTGTGTATGTATATTAAATGCAACACTTGACACATGTCTCAGCAAAGAAGAGATTACGATAGAATCAAAGCAGTGGTGGTGGAAAAACATTTGAGAAAAAGAACAATTTTAAAAACTGAAGTAATTAGTTTATTTCTGGATGCACAATCTTTTTTCTTTTACATTCAGAAAATATTCTTTTAAACAATATATTAAAAGATTCGATGAAAATATGCACTTTTTATTCCATCGGCTGCAATATACCCAGTTGTGTTTTTTTTTTTTTCTGATGCACCAAGTAGGTTTTTTTGGTTTCAAAGCCCCATGTGCTTTGTCATTATGGGTAAAGACATCAGTGGTTTGGGATACAAAGAGCGTGACCTCGACACTGGCTCAGTGTTCCACATGTCAATGAGTCATTTACTATCGAACCAGCTGGTGACACTGGTGCTCTGCCTGGGTTGTTAGATAAATAACGAGCACGCAGAGAGAGACTAATTATAATTGACTGCTGGGTACTTTCTGACAGGAGCTGCAACCGCAGGCACATGAGACCCTTGAAAAATCAATGTTACACTAGACAGAGACGTAAGCAGCATTGCGTTTCAACAAAGTAAGCAGTGTTAGTGTTGCCTGGAGATGACTTTTCTTGATATCAGCTTATCAATCTTAAGACGAGGGTTTGAGCAAAAGAGGGTTCAAAGCCCTCTTTTGCTCAAATTTTAATCTGCTTTCGTAACTTTGAACCTGGACATAAACTATGCGATTTTTGGTCCATTTTAAAGCTATTTTCCTGCCGTGAAACAATTTTAGTAATTGAGCCGGGTACACATACACATTTTGTTGTATGATGGGGGTAACAAAAAGCAATTAACACCTCACAACCAGCTACTGATTAGCAATAAATCGGGGCTGTTTGAAATTCTGGTTGGCTCTTATAGAATATTGCACCGTTGAAGCAGCGTCATAAAATGAATTCATCTTAATCTCTCTCACTCACTGGAATGCTCCTTACAAAAGTACATAACTGACCTAACTTACTGTAATTAGGTATAACAAGTAAGATATTATATTAATAATATTACAATGTTGCTTGCTTGAAAGTAAAAAAGAGGAAGAAATTCAAATATTTTGAACTTTAGATCTTCAGCCACATTTCCATTTGCATATTTAATGTCAATGTTTACTCATCACCCTCGAATCAGAATAAATCAGTATCTTTTTAAACAGACAGATTTCACTGTAGAGAAGTTAAAGTTTCTCCACACAGCCTGGTAGGGAATGCCAAGGAAGTGCATTTGTCTTCTGGGGCATTCTCTTTTTCTTAAGGCGAGAATCTCCAGGTTTTCCTTTTTCTTTTCAGTTCCAGACTTAAGGTTGTTTTGACTGCTTAAAAAGGCAAACGTTAACTGCATTTCCTGTAGCAGAAGTGTTCTTTTTCTCTCTCTCTTTCTTTCTCCTAAATTCAGAAAACAGGTCCAAAATATTAAAATATTTAGTAAACTTACAGCATGACTGATGCGACTAAAACATGAAATTTTGCAATTGTCTATAGGGTATAAGTGTTAAGTTGTTTCCAACAAAATTGTTTTCAAACAAATAAGACAGGATCACATGTTCTCCATGTCACCGGTAAATTTATTAACCTTTTTTCCTCATCAGACTCCAAGTGCGTAGAACAGCAGCAAACAGTGGCATGATGCAGAGAATGTGGGATGTTCAGCATCGAAAGACAGATGTGATGCAAGTTTTAAGCCTCTTTCGTGTTTGTGTTCACAATCATACTAGAAATCTAGGTTAGCGATCAAACCATGTGGAAAAACCAGGTCATTACAAGCTCTTCAATACTTGAAATGAAATTAAGTCAATAACAAACAGCACAGTTAGACTTTGCATGTCACACATAACCCACTTTTTGCCTGTCAATCCATAACAGTCTTTTTTTAAGCCTACCTTTTTTAAGCAAATTATAACTCTATGTTTGCTATTGATTTTCAACATAATATCTTAGTTTGACATAACTACAATGTTTTTTATTTAGCAAAACCTCAAAAAAAGAACATATGTTTAATCTGTGTGACATCATTTTGGGTTCAAATAATCAACACTGAAAACTTCTCTATTTTTTTCAATGTCAAGAAAAGTCATAGGAAAATTTTTTTCCTGTTTACCCAAAAATCCATATCACCAAAAAATATATCACGAAGAGAAGAAGAGGGTTTTCTTCAGCAATTCCTGCACTTGCATTCGTCGCCATCTTAAGTCCACCCAGGTCCTCTAAAAATCAAATTATTTGATGAATAAAATGCACAACTATTCGCAGCATTTTTTTTTTATTTTGTTGGCCAATTTGCTGTGCTGCACCTACCACTGGGCAGAATGTTGGACCTCACATTTATCCAGTAGACGGTGCGCTGCTGAGCCACTGTAGCCCTGAAAAAGAAAATAAACAACACTTTAACATTATAAAACACATCCATGTAAAACACAATGTGTGCACAACCAAAGATTTTAATGACAAAATCTTTATCAAGGTCTGAAAAAATATAAAATTGAAAAAATGACTTTACTGGAAATACACAGGGTGCATGATGTCATGTGGTATCCAGGTGTAGACCGTGGTGTTACTCTTCGGGTTGATGTTGGCATGAGTTACGGCACCTTGTGGATTTCCGGAGCACTGTGAGCATAGCATATTTAAGAATTAAAGAAAATAGATTCCAACCTTTTTCTTGTCAAGAATTTTCTATGGATAGATTAGAAGATTTGTGAATACAATCAGAAGTCTGAATTAACAAGGTCTAAATCCATATTTACAGCCAACTTATTTCAGAAGTCATTTGATCTAAATGTTGAGGGTACCTGGAGAAATTTGGTGTCTGGAGGAGGGATTTTCCAGCTTCCATAAGCATCATTGAAATTTTCTCTTCGGGCTTCCAAAAGGACCCCTCTGTATTGCGGTCCAATAATGGTGACTGCAGGGGCGCATAACAAAGCAGAAGTTACTCACACCAAACGTAGATGGGTTATATTTTTACAAATGTCTCCTTACATTGAAACAGTGAACAAGAATGATGGATCTAATGGTTTCTGTATTCCTTTCTTATTGGAGTATTGAAGATCTTACCGGTAACAGGCATGCCAGGTAGGTACCGCTTCATGTTGGTGAGAATGGTGTATGGAGCTGGTGACGTCTGAGGGACAACTCCTGCATGCTGAGGCATCATGTCCTTACAGGCACCAGTGGGAGCCCCATTGGGGTAGCAGTCCACAAAACAAAAAAATTGTAGGGCAAACAAACCGAGCAGCAGCATCATGTTTGGATGTCTGAGGGGATTTTAGTCACTAGAGGAACTTTTATAAACTCCTTCTGCTGAGTCATGCGGTCAAAACATTATCTCTGGCTACACTGTACTAAAGGCTTGCACACGCACACAAATGTTATCTTTCTCGCACACATACACTGTACTAACTCACACAGGCACACACATTTTCTCTTTCTCGCACACATACACTGTACTAACAACTCGCACACACATTTTATCTTGCACACATACACTGTTCTAACAACTCGCACACACACACATACACTGTACTAACAACTCGCACGCGCAAACATACACTGTACTAACAACTCGCACACACAAAATACTACAATTGCGCACATGCACTACTAAAATCTCACACACGCAATTTTTTTTGTCTTACTCTCAAGACTAAGATTGCAAATATAAACTAATAAAATATAGACTCGTTATTTTGTATGTGAGAAACTCAGTTTTGTATGTGTGAGGGACATTTTTTGTATGTGTGAGAGGGAAATTTTTTTTTGTGTGTGAGAGGTGTCACGGAAGAGGCGGGGCGTAATTTGGAGATCAGATTGCACATGCGTTATACCACAGTGAAGTTAGATATTGGAGCTCCATGGACCTTACCACAAGGGCCGCGTTTCATTGGCTAATGCCCATTTCACATCACAGCGCAGCTACCACATGCGTGATCGTCTCACAAACAAAAGCTACAGTAGTAAATACATGCTAATGTACATTATGGACTAGCAGACCGGTAGAAAGTTTTTGCATCAGGACTCGAAAAAGAATGGTTCTCCACTGTCAGTGGGGTATCTGTACAGGCGATGTCAGGTATCCTGATCGTATTTGTGGAACTAAAATTCACAGATTTCCAAAATCTGAAACGGTAAGCCTTGCTTGGATCAAAGCTTGTGCACGACCGCATTTGCAGCTCAACCATCGTAGGATCAATAAGAACAAAGGATTATCTGCTGGTGTAAGTATTATTGCTTTGCTTTCTTTGTGTTTAGTGAATGAAAAAAAGAAAGTCAATAATAAACACATTCATTATAAAAACCTTCTAGCCAAGTACAGCATAATGGCAGTACCGATACAACTTCTACACCTTGAAGCATGTCTGTTACAGTCTTACGTTAGCTGAACAGATCAATATACAATGTGTTCCGTATCTGACATACATTAAAGATTTTATTTCACCTGAAAAGACTTTTTACTAAATTGTAATTGTGTTAGCCACGCTAGCACCGAGTACCGTTTATCAGGCCTACTCAAACATTTGCCAACAACAGAAATTACTGATTTCAAAAGTAACCCTCAAAACCATGAATGCCTGACTTACCTAGCCTTGCAAGAACAATAGGCATCAGTGATCTTGTCCACAGCTATATTTATGCTGAGGGTGTGAGGATCTGCTGTTTTCCTCATCGACCGGTAGAATTTAGCTGCAAGGCGCACAATGTTGGAGGCATTGTGTGGCTCAAACACCTTGATGTCGTCCAAAAAAGACGATATGAACTTGTTGGCTCCCCTGTCCATTGTCGTAGCTGATATTTTGTGAAAATCCAGCAGAAATGCTAAACTAATCGACTCAGAAATACTCTACAGAGAATCAGTCGAAGTGAAAGACGCCATGTTTACACATAGAAACTAAGCTCCGGGAGGCTTTGTTTGTGAGACATGCAGCCATGTGGGATTTTCGAGGGCATTTCTGGGCGGAGCTTGGTAAGGTCCATTGTGCAAGCGGCGTTTAGCTCAAGGTTAATCCGATTTATGAACACTTATTTCGGCTCGTCGGTTCACTTAGGGCGCTACTCCGGCTTTAGAGCTGAAGTTAGCGGCCTTATAACCGGCATAAGAACCGAAGTAAGCGGCCTTATAGCCGGCGTTATAGCCAGAGTAAGCGGCCTTAGAACTAGCATTATAGAGCCGAAGTTAGTGTAAGACTCGTGGGTGTCCAGCTACTGTAATTCTCCTTTGTAGAATAATCCACAGAAATAATTGAGCTCTTTCTCAGTATCAAACATTTAATTTCTTATCCGCTACACAATCATCTGTCCTCAAACTCCGCTGACCCGCACGCTCAGCTGTTCCCGACCGTTTGCCCCTCTCCCCCATCCGGGGAGCCATTCAAAATAAAATATTTTACATTCTCATAACTACAAATTTCATGCTCACATTAGCGGTCTTATAACCGCCGTTGAACCGGAGTAAGCGGCCTTTTAGCCGGCGTTATAGAGCCGGAGTAAACGGCCTTAGAACCGGAATAAGCCCTAGGTGAACCTCCAAACGCTTGAGAAGGGAGCAGTAGAGAACGGCTGGCCGAAATTAGCATTCATAAATTGGATAAACCTTAAGCTTAACGCCGCTTACTCTGTGGAGCTCCAATATCTAACTTGAAGCTAACTTCACTGTGGCATAATGCATGCGCGAACTGATCTCCAAATTACGCCCCGCCTCTTTCGTGACACCTCTCACACACAAAAAAAATTTCCCTCTCACACATACAAAAATATCCCTCACACGTACAAAACTGAGCCTCTCACATACAAAATAACAAGTCTATATTTTATTAGTTTATATGAACAATCTTAGTCTTGTTAGTAAGACCAAAAAAATTGCGTGTGTGAGATTTTAGTAGTGCATGTGCGTAATTGTAGTATTTTATGTGTGCGTGTGCGAGTTGTTAGTACAGTATATGTTAGAGATTTTTTGGTATTATAATTTTGGTTATTACTTTAGTTTATATTCAGTCTAATATTAATTGATAGTAAATCAGCATTCAGTCTAAAGTGAATCAGTAAATGATGTGCGAATACTTTTTGATTGCTGTATAGAATATCTGTGTTCCTAAAAACTGATTGCTCCCTTCAGAGTTTGAAAGAACTAGATGACCTGTGTGTTAGATAGAGCCTGCCAGCCTGCCGCCTGTCTTATTGTTTATCTTTTCTGACTTCATTGTTTATCTTTTCTGACTTTTGTTATTCCAAATAAAAGTCCTGCTCGAGCAGAGATACGGCAGAACGCTCTGTGATCTACTCAGAGGAGTAGTTTGCTCAGTCTTCTCCTTCTGCAGAAGTTTTGGTCATAAAATTCATATACGTTGTCTGTGGTTCTTTCTTTTAATGTAGGTTCGAAAAATACCTATCATTATATGTGCAAGAAAGATAACATTTGTGTGCGTGTGCGACATGTTAGTACAGTGTATGTGTGTGTGTGTAACAAGTTAGTACACTGTCAGCGTATGTGTGCGAGAAAGATAAAATTTGTATGCGTGTGTGACATTTTAGTAGTGTGTATACGCAATTTGAGTATTTTTTGAGTGTGCATGTTTTTTGTAGTGTGTGAGACAAAACATAGATTTTGTCCTAAACAGCCCCTCATAGATTACCCTGCTTGTGTATTTAAACCCACCTACTGTCTTTGTCTCTTGTCGGATCCTCGTCTAATGTCCGTTGTTGTTGTCTCACGTCACTGCTCTCCAGCGACGTGAGACAACGTCACATCGCTGGACGTTGTCTCACGTAAAGTCCGAACTGCAAAGTCCTCGTTAGCGTTTGCTCTCATTTTCAGTTCTGTGTATCAGTAGCTACTGGTAATTAGCTGTGCACTAACTTTCTGCCATGCCGCCTGAGTTGGACTGTTTTGAGCTGTCGTCATTAAATTCATAATTTTCACTACAACCTGGGATTCAGCCTGCGTCTCTCTTCACCACCAGTAGCCCACTTCATGACAGAAAGTGATATTTTGGGAAAAAATAACTCAATCACAGAGAAATTAATAAACACCAGCGAGAGTTTGGTTGCCTAAGTTAAGACTGCATTATATCTGCTGCCTTTTTCTACATTCCACTTTAATTTTATTGAGAATACAGTTAATTTACACAATCTAGTCTTATAGCCAGTTTGATTGGGTTTTGTTAACATAAGTCGTGTGATCATAATCAACAAAATTTTATGAAAAATGCAGAATTGTATATAAATGTATTGTTAAGACGTACCGGGCTATAATACTCAGTATATTGTATATAAATGAACTGTATATAAATGTATTGTTATAATATTCCAGCTATTTAGAA
Organism: Poecilia picta; assembly: GCA_033032245.1. NCBI lineage: Eukaryota > Metazoa > Chordata > Actinopteri > Cyprinodontiformes > Poeciliidae > Poecilia > Poecilia picta. Next base: position 19,673,187 of record CM065361.1, read on the forward strand.
AAAATCATTACTAAATATAAACACCATTTGTAAATAAATAAGCTCATCAGTATGTCTGTAATTATCAGCTGACAACACAGTTTTAGAAAGAGATCATATAGATGGCTTAAATTCACACTCAGTCACACACATTAATTTAAATACCCATGTTATTGTGGGCTATCACATGACACATAGCTTGAGGCAGTGTGGTACCAAAACCCTTTGATTCATCTTCCAAGAACTATCAAAACTCGAACTCTGACAAAATTAATAGTTGAGCAGTAAGTTTTTACAGTTAAAGAAACTTCAATATATTTCTCACAATTTGGTCTTGGTATTTTGATCATGCCATGCTTCGTGTTGTATAATTTCTAAATAATTATCTTGGATAGATTAATAATGGATGTGTCAAAATGTATCATAAAACTATTTGTTTTCAAAATTAAGAAGTGTTTTGTCTATTTTTTGCTGTCTCATTCTTACATTAAGAGAATATGTTTTGTTTCACTTGATTAAAAGATTATTGCTGTAGTGAAGACTAATTAATTTCCATGCAGTCATGATCGTGTGATTAGGTATTAGATGTTCGGATTTTTTCTGAACTTAAAAAAAATGGCTAGCTTTTTTAGCTTAATTTTTCAAAAAGGAAACAGTCAGGCGTCCCTCTATTAACCGTATTTTTTGGACTATAGAACACATTTTACTATAAACTGCATCTACAAAGTTAAACAAAAAAAATACCTGGAAACTACAAATAAAAGCCACATCGAGCTATAAGCCTCTGGTCTCTCCGCCGCTCTATATTTTCCACAAGGACGCAGCAGAGGCTGCTGGGAGGACGAGGACCTTGAACTATGGATTCGTTCACACTGAGCTTATGTTCAGCAGCTCTATTTCCTTCCTATACTGCCAGATCGATAACCTTCAACTTAAAAGCTCAATCATATGAACTTCTTTGTGTTGTTTCCATGATGAGGAGGTATGAATTTGAAAACATTCCTCTGTAGTGCCTGCTGCTAGCCTGTGCTTGTTCTAAATAAAATTTAGCACTTTCTTCTTTGATTTCCAATTTTGACTTCCAATGATTCATTTCCTGCTGAAGCGCCCCCTGATGGTTGAAGAAAAATCCACAGAAAATCCACACCAGGCTACAAGCCACATGGTTCAAAGAGTGGAAAAAAAGAAGTGGCTTATAGTCCAAAAAATACAGCAACTCAGATGTGATGAAAAAACTATCAAGAACCTACAAAGCAATTAAATCAACATATGGGCTTACTTACTAAGTAAGTAAATGTTTACTTACTTAGTTTAAGTAAACATTTGACCTGAATCAAAGTTATTGTCTCTGATTTTTCTGGCACATATCAAATATAAATATTATTTTCTAATTCCAGAAGACCAAAAAAAATTGCAGTTTTGAGATTTTTAATGAAAGAGAAAGAAGCTTACTTTTCTGGTTTCAACTTTAAGTAAAATTCATAAGGGTTTCTATTAGACCAGCATAATCTCATAATGTTCCTGATTAAATGAGTTGCTTTGGTGTTAGAGTCAATACTGATGTCCAGTATGATCACATGGATTTGGGGTTACATAACAGTTTTAATAACGGCATTAATGAAATGGGAACACGCAGTATTACATGGGTCAATGAAATCAAATCTTAACATATTGCTTTTCGCTCTTTATTATTGATTTTGGCAGATCTGAACAAATCCTGAACTACAACCTTAAACTGTTATAAGATGAGGATGACCTCAATATGATTAAATAGCTTAATCTAAATTAAATTAAAGTGCTACATTTGGCTCCAAGTCCAACGGTTGTGTGAAGTCTTTACAGTTTTAAGAGTGATGTGGCATCTAAAATGCTACTCTGAAAGCAGAAACACTTTGATCAAAAAAGGTAAATTGAAAACGTCATCTAATCAACCAACCTGGTATGAACAGAAAGAAGGTCATGAACCATTTGGTTCATTAGTTTCAGCAATCTGAAATGTAGCCAAAATGTAGGTTAACTATTATCTTACATCACTGTTCATCAAGAAATCCTAATTTCAGGTGACAACAAAAAAAAATTTTTAGCCTGAGGGTTGTCACAAAACAACTATTTCAATCGCTCCGAAAGGAGGAATTGAAATGTCAAATGTTTCTAGCTTCTTTGTGACTGAAATACCCTGTTGAAAAAAGCAATATTGACATAGTTTGATATAATGATAACCTCTGTTGGGAGGTCACTTGTCTGTCAAGAACTGGATTCTGTTTCTGAACAGTTGAATTTTGGAGCAAAATTCATCTTCTTAGATTCAAATAAACTGTTTCAAAGATTTATGTGTTTCTTTCTACGTCACTGTGAACCTCAAGATTGTTTAAAATTAAATACGAAAGGGAAATTTGAAAATTACTTCTAACATATAAATAAATATATAAATTAAGCTTTAATTTGTAGTCTGTGAAATTCAACAAATCTGGTGTTTTGTGTTTGTCCTGTGTATCACAGTAGCTGTCTTTAAAGATGCAGTGAGTTTGAAAGGGTCAAACGGTATGACAGGAGGCATAAACAGGCTTTTTCTTTGTCTGGAGACAAAAATCAGGCCCTGATTTCAGTACACAGTCAAAACCAACAAAGTGACTGTAACATATTTGTGTTTTTCACAAACCCTGTCAATTGTTTCTACAGTTTACTCATGCTCAGTAGACATTTGTTTGGGCTAAAGAGCTTAAGAAATACATCCAGTTTACTTAAAGTCTAACTATTTTTAACACTGACCTTTCCTCTTTTGCAATTTGCTCAGCCTCTTGGTGTGACTGATCTAAGAGTCACACCATGTAGCGATGATAAATCTTTCTGGATTTATCATTGCTTGCAGCTCGTCACAATTTGCTTTTTCTTTCTCACTCTCCCTTTTCTAGATTAATCTCAAAATTTATATTTGCTGGACAAATTATTACTCACACGTTGGATTAAGTTCTAGTTTGTCCAAAATGCCTGCTTTGGTCACTGGTCTACTTTTTAATTTTGCCTTGTGACACGGTGTTTAAAAAGATTAACATTGAAATGTGCCTGGATTTTTGAGAAACGCTGTTCTTGGAAGAATGTGTGTGGTCTCATCATTCATGGCAATGGTTGTTTGGGCAAATTTGTGAGCTGTCTATGATGAAAGGATACGCCACACATGGATTGTGTCAGGATGACACAAGACCCATTGAAATTGCTTTTTTCCCCCCTTTGTACAGTCCTTTTTTTGTATCTTCCAAACAGTGACGTAACATCTTTTGGAGGAAAATATCGTTACCCAAGTCATCTGGAGCCCACGCCTGGTATTTCCTGTATAATGTCTCTGTCCAAGAAGTTTTTCTTGGAAAGAAACGGCTTAATTTCTGGCTCTTCTGACGCCAGAGCATGTTGATTTGGGTGAAACTTTAGTAGGAGTAATAACTTTGCCTGAAGCCTTTTTAATTCAAAGCAGTGATACCAATCTGTTTTCTTGTTCTATTCTCTAATTCACTCAAAATGACAGAGTGATATAATAGCTGGGGAAACCCTAACCGTTTCCCCAGATTCAACTACAAATTAATTGAAATTAACCTTAAACAAAGTACAAATTGTTATTAAGTTTTGATGCTATTAATTTCCATTAATTGTCCAATTTTTAAAAATCTGTCTTCATAGCTGTCAATGCAAATTACAACCAATAAATCTGATGGAGAAAAGTTTGTTAAAAGCAACATTTGCTTTAAACAAGTGGTCTGATTGTTGACCTGAGTTTTTTTTTAGAGATTGTGGATTATTCAGGTAAGTTGACTGGGGAAATCATTTTGTTTTAAGTCAAATGCAACATGCAAAGCCACCATGCCACCAGTTGCTTGCAATTTTACTTGGTGATTAGGTTTTGGTCTTGTCATGTAGCCTTTCATTTCTTTAAAATCTCTCATGTGTGAAGCTGAGCAGATACACATCATCTGCCCTGTAATGGGTGACCTTACCCTGCTCCTATACGGCTGCTCCATGCAGTGCTCAGGATCTATGCTGCCACTTTAATACCAACACAGTGTTTGGGGCATGCTAAAAGTAGTCCATACACTTTTGAAACATTCCTGAGCCTGCAGAACCATCCATGTTGTGAATAAAGTCATAATGTGATTTTAATCTAGAGTAAAAAGAGACTTAAGACACATTTTTAAAACTTAATGTTATTTTACAGGGTAAAAAAATATTCAGAACCTGTACAGATGATAACAAGAAAACATATTTGTTTACTGGTGAATATGTGATAGAGATGAAAGGAATGTAAATGCTGGCATTTAATGGGGTTTTTGTCAGATGATAGCAAGCCTGTCTCTCTTTTAACCAAAATTCCCCCCGTGTTAAGATCAGAATGTCATGTGACCGAAACCAAAAGATAAAACTGAAGGATAAGTAAGTTGGGCAAGGACATAAAACTGCTACAGACAAATGAATCCTTTAGTGTAAAAACTAAACTCTTTGATTATGCTAATATCACAAAATACTTTTCAAAACGTGTCCAACTAATGACAAAACATGTCAAACAAACAAACAACAAAAGAAACATCACACAAAAGACACAAACATCCTGAAGAGTAAAAACCAAGATTATCTGGAACGAAGGTCATCTCCGCTGGCTGCTCAAGTTCATGATGAATAAAGTTCCATTGGTGCTTTCAGCAATCAAAGACGGAATTACAGTAAAAAGAGAAAGAGTACAGATATGGTTGGAATTGTCCCATAAAAAAAAGTTTTTGTGTCCTCTATTTTCTTTAGTTTTTGCAAAGATCATAATCCATGACTGTGAAGTGGATTCAGAGGGAGCGCTTGTGCCTCTGTAGTCAGTTCTTCCTGCAACCTCGGATCAGAGCTTGTTTAAACTGGAATGTTTTTATAAAAAAATTACAGCGAACTTTATTACTCTGCAAGTCAGAGAGATCCTAAAACCATTAATGTGACAACATTTTTTGCCAGAGTGACTTTGGTACAAATCCTATGATGCATTTAAAAATATTAACAATTAAAAAACACTTTAGTTTTTACTGCTGTGGTTCTGACAAGTGAAATTCATGGTGACAAATCCAGCTGAAAAGTGTGTTGAAACTCTCCCCATATGTGAACAAAAAAATTCATCTAGTTGGAACAGGTGTTAATGTTCTTGCCGTCAGCTGCGTCCTCCACCAAAGCTAAGTGATAGTCAGTGGAAAGTGTAAAATGGGACACGCAGCCCACCAGTCCTCCCAGGTACTGCCTGTTTGTGTGAAGGGCGATCTCTTTCATGCCGCCTATAGTTAAAAAAAGAAAAGATAGCAAACAAGAGAAAGGGAAGCTATGAAAAATACAGGAATAAAAAACTAAGTGATGCTGACAGCACATAAACCACCTACCAACATACAAGGGTCCATTTATATTGAGTTGTCTCATCTTGCCAGGTGACCTGCCTGTCTTCGCTCCATAATCATCGACCGTCAGCTTCCCTGATTGGCCATCCCTGAAAGAGAGAGGAGAAAAATAAACGTACATTCAAGCAAAAGCTTACATCTTTGTGAAAAGCAGCTGCAATCAGTTTCTCTTAGAGCTCACCTGACAGCCTTGACTCTGTGCCACTTTCCATCACTAAACGTCCCGTTGACGACAATGTTAGCCATGCCGCTGCCCAAGTTATAGCTACGACAGAAATGTGTAGTGATTTAATAGCTCAACAACTCATTCTGACATCTGTTCATAAGTCATTTCCAAATATCACTTTCCTCCAATTGTTATCAGTTTTGCTTCCTATCATTTCATAGGGATCAAACTTTTCTCTTCTGATGTAATCTGCCTTTCACAAGATACATTCTAAATTTCTCCACATTTGGCTAATTTACAGACAACTTATTTCAGTGGGCTTTTCAGTACAATAGACCAACAAAAGTGCATAATTGTGAATTACAAGGAACATGGCACATTGATTTAAAAACTTATTTTTCAGTCTTTTTAACTTTGATGCCCCTACATTAATAGTTGTGCAACCAGTTCTAACTTCAGATGTCTCTTAATTAGTAAATAAATCCAAAGTGTTCAATCTCCTCCGTCTGTAAATTAGGATTCTACCATATAAACAAAACACATATAATTGGTTAATATTAACAAAATCTATTAAATTCTCAGGTATTGGGATACCTGAAGATCAGAGCCCCATCCTGAAGCCCCATGGAAATAAAGTCACTGTTGGGTCTCATTGGACTGTCTCCTCGCCAGAGTAATAAACCATCCTTTGCTGTGCTCTTAAAATGCATGAAAAGGTTTGTCCTGGACCCAGAAACCCTGAAATAAGAAAATAAAACTGAGAAGATGTAATACTTTTTAAATAGGTGTTTAAATTTATATTAATACCGACCTTTTCAGGATATCTCTGTTGTCAAAGGTCAGATAGCTTCTGCCAATGAACTGGGGTATTTCTATGGCTTCAGTCACAGCTGCATCGAGAGGGGAATGTAATAACTGCATATGAACACAAGGTAGCAGTATCTGCATGCAACAAGCTAAACTAGATGAGAAAATACAGTCTAAATTGCTGTCTGTCTACAATGAGGATTATCAAAGGGAGCAAATTTCTATATATTAAAAATGTAGTAATACGCTGCATGCTTTTTGAATTTGCAGAAAACGACTTACTGTTCAAACAGTAATTCCCACACTCTGTTCAATGAAAGCATTAAAAACAAAGAAGGCACAAACACATTTAAGAAAATTAGTTTCCAATAGTTTTGCTTAATTACTTCTAAGTCCAAATATCATTAATCTTGCACATGAGAAAACTATAAAAGCTTTACCTCATAAAGTACTGTAGTCCTTTTTATGAATTTGAATACTGACTTTTTCCGCTTTTTGCTTTATTTTGTGCATTGCATTTAATATTTACCAACTTGAGAAAGTAATTTCCTTCAGTGATGTGATTAATATTTAAAGTCTGATGTTCTTATCACAAGTCAAACAAGTATAATCTTCCTCTCCTGTTAACATTTCAGAAGACCGGATGTTGTTAGAGAATGTGTGTGCCTCGTCTCGCGGGCTTTTAACTATTCATGACTGTGTTTATGGACTAAAAACATCCAAGCAACCACAGTGGAAAGGAAGCGGCTCGTTCATGGATTATGCATTTTTCTTTTCTCCTGCTGACCTTTCTGGCAGTGCCTTCCATCATACCCTAGAGGGCAGTCACACTCATAGTCATCCCACTTTGGCCTGCAGGTCCCTCCGTTGGCACAGGGATTTTCCACACATGGATGTGCTGAGTTTGCGATATTTACACCGCCAGCAAAGCCGGGTGTGATTGGCATGGTGCGGTCATTGAGAATCAGCTGGGGAAGTAAAAAGAAAAAAAAAAAAGAAAACAGAAAAAGGAAAAGAAAAAAGAAAACATGCATGAGATTTTAAGAAAAGTTTAGAACATGTGAAAAAAAAGATTTAAAAAAGGAATTAGGTTCAGTTCCTAGTTGTACACTTGTAACAAGGAACTGAACCTCTGACTGTACACCCAGACTTAAAACATTTAGTATTGCAAAAATGCAAAAAAGATGCCATCATTGATTCCTTTATTATTTGTTATTCAATTCAGTCATCTATGCTTTATAAAACATACATTGTTTTACTTTACTAACACAGTTTCTTCCACACATTAATAATAATCCAATAATCGTATATTTTATCTTGTAGTTTACTATATATTTATTGTGTCTTCTTCATATTTAGATGTTTGTTATGTAAACAAATGTCCACCCTGTCTGTATCTTCCACCCTGATGTTATGTACCGGATGGTCTCACAGACAGCTTAACAATTTGGATCCTATCTTTTGCTATAGATTCCCCCTCTCATATATTACAGATCTATTAACACTTGTTGGATTTTGTTGCCCCTAGTTCAGCCTTTTAGTCAGATGTGTCATTTTGTTGCTCTTCCTCCAAAATTCTTTCTCTTTCTCCAATTTTGTGTAAAATTTCTGTTTCCAGATGTGCAGTAATTCAATTAGCAGTTCATTCCTGGAAGCTTTGTTTCCTCACGATTTTTACAATTTCCACTTCTGTATGGTTGCTAAGTTAGAAAAATTTTAATTATATTGGAGAAATCTAGGTGAGTCATTTCATGCAGATAGGATGCAACGACTCAAATGCTTCCATATAAAAAAAGTTTTCTAATATCTCACATTTACTCTTATCTGCTGATATTAGCTACTGAACAGATGCACTCACCTTCTGAATGATCCCAGTAAAGGGCTTCATTACACCTGCTGTCCTCTTGGCCTTTTTATAGTCTGGCACCCCACCGAGATAGAGAGGCGAACTGCAGTTGATCTGAGTGAAAGCTCCCTGAAAAGGAAATATAAGAGATATGAGATTATTTTTGGGATTAGATGGATGGATGGATGGATGGATGGATGGATGGATGGATGGATGGATGGAATGGATGGATGGATGGATGGATTGGATGGATAGATGGATAGATGGATGGATGGTGAACGAGCAGAAAATTAGATAATAAATTTACCATGTAATTTATATATAATGCATGTAACTTCCATTTGTTTTTCAAAAGAACTCTAAAAGTCTCTAGTTCTGTGAAACATAAATGTACAGTTAAAATTAGCTTGAAATATATAAATTAAGTTAAACAGAGTATATGATTTTCCCTTTACTTTAGCTCAACCAAGAAACTATTGATGACTGTCAATAGTGAGTAAAAGTGTCAATAAGAGTCACTTATTTAAAGACGGAAATCATGCATTTAAAGACGCAATCATGTCGTTTTGACCCTGTTACACGTTTCAGTTAATAAAGCTAGGTTTGAATGATGAGTTTGAGAAACACCTCAGCAATTCCCTCCATCGGTTTTTGGTTGTCCACTTGCAAGATCCCACTTTTAGCAGTTCGAGATACTCTCAGCTCATGCCAGGAGTCCAGATTGATCTGCTCTTCACTCCTGCACCACAAATTACTTAGTCAGAAATCAGTAGCAGCAGGTGGCAGAGGAGGTGATCAGAGGTGATCAGTGTTTTACCTAATAACAGCTTCTCCAGAGCCACAGTCAAATCTGAACTCCAAGTATCTGTCCACCAAGTTTATGGCAAGGAAGTCTCTGCTTCCCGCATCATCACTGTACAGCAGCACCCCGCTGGGCGCCGATGGCCAAAATGTCACCTCAAACTCCATGAAAGAGAGGTAACTCTGGGAGGACTGAGGCCACCGGATGACAGCGTATGAAAACATAGTTTCATTGAAGAGGGGTGAGGACAGAGAGAAACCTGAAGAATTGAACAAAGAACTTGTGAAAAGAAGATGAACATGAGTAAGCGTTAGGATATGTGAAAAGTGAACGGCAGGAAAAATTTAGTTGGGGAAAACAAAAATCAGGAAAATTGAACATGCAATCAATCGCTTTACAATCACTCTAGAAGTAATAATCTTCTAGCAAACTGAAGAGAGGCAATTCTCCTCGATTGCTTCTAAAATGTAGAGCAATTACCACAAAAAAGAAAGTGGTTAGAATTTATCAGCGTAAATAATACCTGCGTATTCTTTATGGAAAGGACAATGTTGTTAACTCACTCTCTTCACACAGGGCTCCCTTGAAGCCGAGAGGACAGAGGCAGATGTAGCCGTCAGCACGGTTTGCAAAGCAGACTCCACCGTTGGCGCAGCTAACCATGTCGCACACGCTGTCGCTGCACTCACCTTGCAGATAAGAACAAAAAGTACATCTGCACATTTAACTTGGGGAAAAATCTAGTTTTTCTATTTCAGTGTGTGCTCTATACTGAAAATACAAGAATACATTTTTTAACTTAGATTTTCTGATCTGTTATATTTTATGTTTTATTTTAATAGAGGTTATTACATACATACAAACTTGCAATATATATATATATATATACATATATATACAGTATATAATATAACTAAGTGATCAAATCTATGTGGTTCAGTGGTTTATTCTCAGCTTTGAGCCGTAAAACAATATTTTTCTTCCCATCTTGAAGCAAAAATTTACCTTTTTTGCTCTAATGAACCTTGTTAATATATAATACAGGGCTTTTAGTGATGATGCTATTCATTTTTAAACAAAACCTTTGTTTTAGTATTTTTCTATATGAAGTCACTGTTTAATTATCAGATTTCTGCTCAGCTACTGGAAACAAAGAAACGTTTGATATGATGCATACATAGAAAACACATGAAAGCCATCCATCCCTCACCTATATCAGCTCCGCTGAGAGCTTTGCCCAGTGGCCATGGCCTAATGTCGGTAGCCTTGTTGTTGATGGTCAGGCTTTGAATGCAGCCCACAAAGCCACGATTTGTGCCTGTTGCCCTGACCAGCCAGTAAGCACTAGGAGATCCACCCACATACAGCGGCGAGCGAAAAGTAATCTTAGTGTACTGACCCTGAAGGAACAAGATTGAAAAGAACAAAGTGTGCCTTGTCCTCTGTAACAGTAAAGACACATTAATTCTGAAGGCAAATCATCTAATATTTTTCTAGCAATAAATGACTAATAAGTTGCTTTTACATCTGATGGCAAAAATATGCTTCATTGGTGTGTTTCTGCCAGTAACACACTGATGTACTTTGCCTCACAAACATACAATATTTATAGTTTTGACCATGTATATTCAGACAAGTATTGGTATTTTAGATGAAAGACAAACACTAAGTTTTGCAATTATCAAGTGCGTGGAAAGGAGGGCATGATTTTCAAAAATATTTACAAATCAAAATCTAACGGCTCTGGCATGCATGCATATTTAATTAATAAAAGAGTGTGCGACAATTTGCTTCCGGCAGGACAAAGACCTAACATATACAGCCAGAGTTAAGATGGAAGGATTGAGATCAAACACATCTGTCATGTTAGAATGGCCCAGTCAAAGTCCAAACATTAATGTAACTGAAACATCATTAGCGCCATTTCTCTGCATCGAGAAGGACCACATGAAATCCTTTCTGCAAGGAGTTTGCGAGTTCTCCTCTGTTTCTTGTTCCTGTCACATTCACAGACATGAGTCTGGTTAGACTGTCTCTACATTTCCCTGGGTTTTGTTATCTGTCCACCGGGTCTCTTTGTTGCTCTGTCATAGACTGGTAACAGAAACCAGAACCCCAATGACCAAAGTAATTTATTATACATTTACTTCTATAGATTGTGTCATTAAGATCCAAGATTTCATCTATAAGAGGAAGATGTTTTGAGATCAAATGTGGAGAGAAAACAAATATATATTATTTTAAATGTGTTTTTGTAAAAGCTGTAAAAGCTACTTTACAATTACTTATGTTGGTCCATCACATAAAATACCAATAATACATGTTGAGGTTGTTTGTACTTGAAAAACTGTCAAACATATGAATGCTTTTGCAAGACACTGCAATATCATTTCTGATGTTTAACATTTAAGTGCTTTGCTTACCAGTGAGCGTCCAGATATGGGGTTGTCATTGTCCATACGGAGCCAACCGCTCATGCCATCTCTGAATATAGTGACGATGTGCCACTGGCCGAGAACAACAGGGCTCTCGCTGATTATCAGCGCAGCTCCGGTGCCACAGTTGAACCTGAAGAGACAAATTATGCACATTATTTATTCTTGTTCTCATGAGTGATCAGGAAGATCAAAGTGATGCAAAGTGATGCAAAGTGTGACTCCTTACCTGTAGTGAAGTTTGCCTTGAACCAAAGCTAAAGACATAAAATCTCCGCGGCCATGTTCATTCTCTCCACAGTAAAGCAACAAGCCGTCCTCAGAGTCGGCCTGTAGAAGAGAAATAACACGTTTCGAACACATTTCTTGACTGAGAGAAAGTAAAGCTATGAAAAAAGCCAAATGTCTTACCTTAAACTCTAATGTGATTTGAAAGGTCTGGTATGAATTTTTCAGGGGTTCAAAGGTCATGTGAGAGTAGCCATAGAACCTGGGAAAATTCACTGTCACAGCTGAAGAAGAACGATGATAAAATTTGTAAAAATGGATGTAAGATGTAAGAAAAACAACTCAAAATGATTATAATCATAGGAAAAGATGGCGTAGCAAGAGTTCACCACTGGTACTTTTAAATCTTATTTTACATATTTAGGTATAAAATTAAGACATATGGAGATAACTTAGATATTTGAATACACTGTGTGTTGACTTTGTTGTCTTTAAGCCACTTTGTAATCAATTTGATGGCATAATTAAGATCATTGCCAGATTGGAAGATCCTTTTATGCTATAAATTTCTGCCTTACGTCTTAAAATGTTGCTTCAATATGTCTATGTGTGTTCTTTCTCCAAGAAGTAAAGGTTTCTTTCTCATATAGACAGTAAAAATGTAGCAAAGTAGGTATTACGTCTTTCAGTTTCTTACCCTCAGAGCAAGAGTCTCCTCTACGCCCCAGGTTACAGTGGCAGCGCGAACCTCCGCTCTCGTAATCAGTGAGGCAGAAGCTGTCAGGCGGACATATAGTATCACCACAAGTAAGATCGTAGACACGAGGTATCTCACCCTGCCAGGGCGAGATGGTACGGATGGAAGCGGTGGTGGCCGAAGGTGGGCTGACGTCAATTCAAATATGAGAAAGAAGACAAACATTAAAAAAGTAGCTTTATCCAATCCAATCCAATCCAACTTTATTTATAAAGCACTTTAAAACAACCACAGCTGATACAAAGTGCTGTACATTAAAACACAACATAATAAAATAAAATAAGTAAAAATCTCTTGCAGTTTAAAAATATTGCTTCCTGTTGTCTTTTCCAACACAGGCTTCAAGTACTGCACTTTATATGGAACCACTTACCTGGTAGTGGTGGGTGGAGTGGTAGTGGGGGTGTCGGTAGTACTGCTACGCTCTGAAGGGACTGTAAAAACCAGATCTGTGAAGTCTGAGAATATGGACGAGGGGGTCACATCAACTGGTTGATCGGTGACATTCGGAGGAACTTTGCCGTTCATGCGGTAAACGACATTTCGTCCAGATGGCGGACCAGGGTGTGAACGGAGTTGGGACTTTCCGTTGTTCTCACCGATACCCGGGAATGGCTTCAACTGGGGAAAAAGCAGGTTAAAAATATAACAACACGTCAAACTTTGCAGGTTGAGTCAGACGTCTTTCTCCAACTTTTCAGTATTTTTAAATGAACTGTGATTTCTTGGGACTTATTTTGGATTTTAAAAAGATTATTTTAAAAATTAGTTGGATTTGGATTATTAATACGCAACACCTACCTCTTCGATAAAGACATCATAATCTGAATCATCAATGTCAAATCCATCTTCATCTTTATACCTGGAATCAGTGTTATAGCGTCCCACATCCCCACTGCCCATTTCTAGTGAACCTGTCACAAAGATGAGGCATAGGAAATAATGACGAGAGCATTACATTTAAAATACAAACAATAGAAACATATAAAGCAAAAGAGAGAAACCAAGAAGCATGTACATTTACTTTTCTTAAGGCAATTACCACAACCGGTGTAAAAGGTTTTCTTCTGACACTGAGCTCCTCAAAAGAAACAACTTAGAAAGAAACAACCCCACTGTCCCCACGCTGCTCAAATTCTTCATTTATCTTAATTATCAGTGTTTTATGAATTTATCCTTTCAGCTTTCAGTGCGTACAGTAATTATGTATAGTGTACAGTTTAATGGAAAAGACTTTTATTCATTAAATACAAAAGCTGATTTAGACACAGAGGACAAAGAGGAATGGATGTGGAGATTGAGTTGCTAATTGGTCAAATTACATTAAAACATGAAAAAGCACAGGAGACACACAGTCGTGCAGCAGTTAAGTTATTGTATTACCCTGTTTACACTGTTGCACTGTTTATCTTGCTAAAACTGACAACTTCAGATAAATAGCACCAAGAAAAGTCCGTCACTCAGTCAGTCCCACCCCTGCTGCGCCCTCCAGCAGCGGCCCACTGTGTGCGTGTGTTCACATTTCTATTAACATGAACAACAGTGAAGGGGTCTTGCATCATGCACTTAATCCTGTCTGATGAGACAGGGACATAACCCGCTTTCATCCCCTGCTGAGAAACAATGCTTTGAGTCAGTGTGTATGTCTTTGACGCTCTGAATGGCTCATTTTGACCGGTTTTATGTAGCTTTCATCTTTATTGCATTCTTTTATGCACTCGATTTAGACACGAGTTTTCGACAACAGTTAACTCAGCTTAGCTGCCAACCATTTGCAGAGTAGTTATTTATAAAAGCCAATTAAATGTGTTGCCTTCTGCGGCCACAAAATAGTAAGTACACTTCTCCACATCACATGTGATCAACAAGTGGATGTTAATACTGACAGAAAAGACGAAGAAGATGACAGGAAGTGGCAGGAGGATGTTCAAAATGTTGCTAAAGCATACGGACGTACTAGAAGCTAATAGAGAATGAAGTATTTCAGCTACTAAAGTGACTGTGAGATGGACACCTGGACTCACCGAGGGTTCGCACGGGGTTGTTGATGTGGCTGGGTGGGCTTACACCGTGTATGTTGACGGCTCTGACAACAAACTGGTACTCGGTTTCTGGTAGCAGCCCTTTTAAAACCATGGAGCTGGTTTCAATGGGCTCCCGTATATAAGTCCACTCTGTGTCCATTTCTGGCCTAGGACAGAAATAAAGAACTTTACATAGAAATAAGAGAGAAAGGAATAAAACTGTTTTTATACTTTACTTTTCTATTCATTTGTGCATTTGATTTTACAAATACAACACATTTTATATTATATTTTAATTTTTTATTCTGTGGACTGTACTGCTATATTTTATTTGTAGTTTTTCTAATTTTTATTCTGGTACATGTGATTTTGCCCACTTTGGGACAATAAAATCGATTTCTATTTTATCGTCTTCTTGTTTATGAAAAGATTTGATTCAAAAGAAATTAAAAAATAGAAATCATTATTTTTTGTTTTTATTTGTTGTCTGACTAAAAAAATATTCAGAAAAAAAAGTATTTAATATAGTTCACTTTTATGCCACTATTATAATTAAATTGGCCTCAGAGCCGGCATCGTTTCAATCCAATTCTTCATAGTAACAAAAATTGCAGAAAATTAACCGCATGATTAAATAAATAGCATTTCATTGTTTCTTCATCTTCAGCCATAGCAAAACACTTAAGGCGTCTCTTCAGCTGGGAGACTAGAGAAGGATTTGCATCTGAGACGGCCCTTCTGAGTGAATACCAGCACATGAAAACCCAGACAGAGACACACATTCATGTCTGACTGTCACAGTGAAAGACCGTCTCTTTTTCTCTCTTTGTTTCTCTGCAGTCACACAATCAAAAGCCATAAGCTCTCCATTGGAAACATGCAGGTTTACAGCATGTTTAAAACCTTCACAGCCCATTTTTTACCTGTGATATTTTACCAAAAGCACATTGTTTAAGCATATAAAAAACACATTGTTCACATACGGGTTGGGCTATCATCAAAGAGACCCGAGTTACTCATTTGTGACCTCAGCGTCTCTGCAGACAGTCTAGACATAGGAGCCTCTCTGTAGTGTGCGTGTGTGCGCGTGTGTGCGCATGCGCGTGTGTGTGTGCTAACAGAATGAAAAAGAAATTTGTTCTTTCTCATGTTCCCACTGACTCTTGTGTCAAAACACAAGTGGTTACACTGAACAGACCAGCAGAGATGCATACAAAAGAGAGCTGTACATTCAGAGTTGTGCATTTAATGAACATGTCAGATTCCCAGCCATTAATACACAGTTAGAACTAGTTTAAAAAATTGCTTCCAATGTTTACAAGGATGCACCATTAAATATGTTTGAGACTTTAAGGAACCACCCATCAAATTTCTCGTACTCTCTTCCTGATTTATGCTTTGGATTCAAGTTTGAACAAATCAATTTTAAAAATTGAATCCCGCTTTCAACCAGATGTTTGTTTGTGTCACATGTATCTGCACAATAAAGATAACTGCAGTTAGATTTTAAAGTACATCCAGAAAGTATTTACAGTGCTTCACTTTTTCCACATTTTGTTTTTTTAACTCCAAATTGTTTTAATCGATTTCTTCAAAATTCTACAAATACCCCATTATGACAATGTGGGGGACAGGTTTTGAGTGTTTTGTAAATTTACAGAAAATAGAAAACCAAGAAATGTGATTTACACTTCTATTGGCAGCCCTAGTGAAATCCAACCCCAAATGACCTTTGTTTGCTGATAAATTGTCTAAATAGGTTATTTAGGATTTTATCTTCATGCTTTTGTATGGATTTTGACATATTTGTCCAATTCTTTCATCATTATTTTTGTCTAAACCGTTTCACTACTGGCCTCTTAGGTCAAACGGTTCTTGGGTAGTTAAATATCAGTTGCAGTGTTACGGCTTGGTACAACTTTGTCACTTCGGACATAAAAGCACAGCGCCTTCCTGCTGGTTAGACGGCCGGAAAGCTCTATGAAGAGTCCTCCTGGTCCCTAATTTCTTCACAGCAGCAGAAATGTTTTTGGATCCTCTCTCAGATCTGTGCCTCAAAACAATCTTGACTCTGAGGTTTATAGACAATCCCTCTGATTCCATACGTGGTGACCTCTGACCTGATGTAAACAGTGGAACCTTAATTTGACAGGCGCGTGCCTTTCCAAATGAAGTCCAGTCCACTTTATTTCTTACAGGTGAACTAAGTTAAAGCTGCAGAAACATTTCAAAGATGATCAGTGGAAGCTGCTCAGTTTTTAACCTTTTGTCAAAAGCTGGTAATATTGACATAAGTGTGATTTCTTGGTTTTCTATTTTTAATAAATTTGCAGAACACTTTTCCCCCCCACGTTGTCATAATGGGATATTTGTTTGTAGAATTTTAAGGAAACATATTAATTTAATACAACTTGCAATGAGACTTTAACATAAAGTGAGGGAAAAAAATTAAGTGCTACGAATATTTCCAGTTGCCCTGTAACAAAGGTCATTTTGTAAAATGCACTTATTCACGTCTTGTCCAAGACTTGGATTAAAAGAATCTTACAGTGGATAAAGGGCTAAGACATGATTAGCGGTCTTAGCTTTACATTACTATCCTCATAAAGCAGAGGGCCTTGCAAGCCTCATTTACCTACAATAAGACTAAGTAACAAAACTTACAACATGAACAACCAAAAACACTCGCCGTCTAAAAAAGACTTGCTGGCTGTTTGAGCCAAAAAGGGAGGCTTTTGGACGTCCATCGACAATGTCAGACATCTATGTGGTGAGTCATTGCTCTGATAGATCTCACTCCACCACAACAGATTATTTACAAAGCAGTGGGATGAAGGACAGCCTGCACACTCACAGCCTTATTGTGTGTGCAGTGGGAGCTGGGGGAAAGCAACATTTGTGAGGTTTATGAGATGAAGAAGGAACTCATGGTCATGGTATGAATGCTGACAGAAGAAGAGAAACAAATGATGACCAATAGTTGTTTTCTTTGCCACATTGACTGGGTATAGAGGAGCTAATGATGGAAGTGCTGTCATTAGCTTAAATACATGCTAAACGTAATCACTTGAACTTTGCATTCAGAGTGATGTTATCGTAGAGAATTGCTGATTGGAGAAGGCACTCCATCTCGTGAGGATTGTTCTCTAATATTAAAACTGTCTTTATCCATTTTTGGTTGATTTTCCTTTACAGAAACCAACTAGAGAACTCTTCTCTCTCAAAGAAAGTCAGGATTCTTGCAACAAATTTAAATTCCATTCCAGCTAAACATTTCCACAAAGTTTGGAGCGGTATTTAAATCATAAACACCATACAAACTGAGATTAATGATGTATTGTTCTGTTTTCAATGTTTTTTATTTGTATTCTGGAGTCTGTGTTTCTGGATTGATGCAACTCTCTGCATGATAAAGAGCAACTCTTTTTTTATTAAGGCATAGATTAAGACAATTATTGGAATATGCAATTAGAAACTTTTTGAGCAGCATCTTGATGCAAAACAGGGTTTGAATATAAACCTGTCAGTCATGTCACGTTTTGAAACATTTTACAAATTCTTGTGCAAGATAGCAAAATGTCGTAATGAATTCAATACACGTAATATACGGTTCAAGGAGCAAGTTTTTACAAGGCAGCTCTTTGAACAGGCCACTTTTATCCAGAGAGCTCTTTTATCTCATAAAATGAGAAAATAAAGAATCCCCCCCCACACACACACACACACGTTTCTGTAAAATCCACGGCTAGAAAAGATGTTTTTATTTCTATTCTGTCAAGGCTTCCTCTGTCTTTCAGCCATACATAGAGGAAAGTGTTCATACTGAGAAAGATGACTTCTCCTTGTCTGCGTGCAAAAATGTCTTTAATGTGTCTGAAATTTTTATCAACTGCATTTTCCCCAGTTTGCAAATGTTGAATGAGTCATGACTGACCTGATGTAAGCCACCAGAAAGTGAAGAACAGGGGAGCTTCCTTGACTCTCTCCTTCCTGCCACGATAAAGCCAACTCTGTGTCCGAAACAGCCATGACAATTGGCTGAGTAGGAGGTGACGGAGGCATGCACATCTCTATAGGCAGAAAGGCAAATTAAATTTAGTTTATTCATGATCCAGGCGACTCCATTGGGAACTATTAAAATAACAATTTCTTCCACTCACATATTCTTACCATGTGAAGCAGTACTGATGTCTCTGGGCATGCTGGGCCGACCCTCCCCGGCCCAACCGTACGCTCCAACGCTGACTCTGTACTTAGAGTTCATCTTTAGGTTGCCAATGTTTACATCCTACAGAGCACATTCACAAAAAAATTATCAGATAAATTATTGAAAGACAGTGAAAGTGGGTTAAAGTTAGGGGAGATGAACAAATGGGCTTAATTTTACTTACAAAGCTGGCTTGTCCATCAAATTGCCCCTGTTGGAAAACACAGATTTATTCAATATATTAGAATGTACCATAACTTTAAGAAGACTAAAATTTAACACTAAAATAAAGATGTACTGCTCAGTGGTTTCTAAATGTTTGACCAAAAAGACAACAATATTAAAAGTCAGACTAATCAACGGTTGATTATTAACTATCAGATTTAACTTATCATTGTCTAAAGATAACAAATATAATGTGATTTCTAATTCTTGTAATAGGTTATGTCTATTCCTTAGGTGTGTATGTATTTTATACATATGCTTGGACCTAAGCCACTTCCAGGCTTGGATGTTTGTTTTGAGTTGTTGTTGTTCTGCTAAAAGTTGAACCTTTGCCCCATTCTCAAGTATTTTTCTACTCTAAAAGGTTTTCTTTCAGGATTATATATTTAGAACCACTGTCTTGCATTTAACACCAGACCGACAGTATTTCATTACAGAGATGGTGTGTAGCAGAAAGTGTGTAGTCCGGTCTTTATATTTGTGAAGGTAAGACTTGGGAAGAGCAAAACTAAAAGTTTTCCCCTCATCTGATTTTACCTCCTGAATCGTGGATATCTGGACGTTGTCATGAACTTATTAAATCCTTCAATGTTTAATTTCTTCCTTGCCAGTTTCATCAGTTTAAGACATCAGCTATGTCCTAAAAGGTTTACAGTCATTTAACACTGTTTAAGTTTTACTTAAATGGATTTGACAGTACTCTTTGAGATGTTCAAAGATTGACATATTGCTTTATACTTTGGCCCAGGTGCACAGCACACTTTTTGATTTCCCTTTCCAAATCTTTTTTAAAGCCATGCATTGTTTTCCTTTCCCTTCGCAGTCGTGCACTACTGTGGTTTTGTCTATCACATATAATAACTCCTATAAAATACTCACAAAATGCACAAAATATGAAAACATTTTGCATGTCTTTTTCGACTACTCTATATGTCAAAACTGCCATATTTATGCTTGTTGCAATTAATATTGAAAATACCTACTTAAATTGCATTTAAATATTTATTTGCTTATTCCAATGCAAATATTCTTCATTTATTTGTCTTCCCTTTCTTTCCAACATTTCTCTCTGTCTTTAAACATGTTGTAAAGCTTAAACTTTCAAATTGTAGGGGTTGTGTAAAGACCAGGGGGAAAGAGCTGAATAGGATTTAGCCTCTAGGTGCTAAACTCCAGCTTTTTAATGCCAGATAACAAATAGCTCCATGTGTTTACTCACAGTGGTTAGCATGTCCAAACTTAGCGGAACCTCCATGATGGATGTCGTACTGAATGGGCGGTCATTCTTCATCTCTGTGTAAAAGACCTGAGAAGTACACATACAGATATAAACTATTATTTAGTTTTTGCAGTATTAGGACAGACCAGCAACAATGTATTTATGGCTAACCAGAAGAATGTAATAAAAAGGAACAGCACTTTTATTGAACTTACAAAGCAACACACTTGCATCTCTGTAAGTTCTTGGGAAGCCAGTGTCCTGACTAATCCTCTTAGTGCAGACATATGGCCCAAGACCGAGCCCCCACAGTTACACTTATCCACAATTTCTTAATGGTTGACTCAAGGAAGGAAGAAAGAAACTTCTGGTGGGTTATGTAAGGCTCAAACACATGGCCAGCGTTGAAACGGTGCATCATAGAAAGCAAAGAAACTATGCAACCACACTGGATTTACTTTCTCTTTCTAACTATTGTACAAAATATGCACCACATAGGTTTAAAAAAGATAATCCCACTTATGCATGCATGTTTATGTAGTATGTATTTTATCTGACCTCACCTTCCAGAGCAATATTGCACCTAAAAATTAACCATATACATTTGGCAACGAAAGGGTTCCATTCAAACACATGGGAGATAAAAATAACTTGTCCTTTTTCCTCATGTCCATCTTCCTGGACACATGGTTTTATGGGCACTTTAGAGCGAAGTGAAGAGTGTGTCAGCCATGCAGGAAGAAATGAGCAGGCACTCAAGAAAAAAAAAACTGTGGAAATTTGATTTATTTACCATCTCGAAAACCTTTGTGAGATTTCGAAAGGTGTTTCTGCTGTTTTCATGCTTTTTGAAGATGCTCTACTTAGTAGAAGGACTTTCAAAATGAGACCACCAAAGAATGGCAGATACAGAAAAACAGTCAAAAATAATGTCTAAATGATAACTGCACTCATTAAGTATTTAAAATGTGAACAATTAATAAAGTGTCGCAGAATCTGTTTGCACTTACCTTGTATCCAGTGATCGTGCTGACATGTCTGCGGGGCATTTTCCATCGCACACTGAAGGCGCTACAATTGAGGGTCTCCAGCTGGATGTCAAGTGGAGGACTCAGACGATCTGGTTTGTACAAACATAAACATGGATATAATCAGAGAGGAAAACAACAAGATACAGCCAGGGAGAGTACAAGAGTTACCAGGACAAGGCTTTCAAGAACTGTTGAGGACACATTCTGGCTGATCAAGACTGAATTTTATTTATTTATGTTTTAAAATGGATTTCTAATGGAATTATTTCTTTAAATGAAAGCTAAACTGCTTGAAACCCAAGCTTAACAATTTTCTCCTCTTTATACGTTTATAAAGGTGGCTTGAAAAGTTTATCAAAAAATAGAATCGCATGAGAATCATAATAACCTTTAATGATTTTAAGCTGGCACCATTTTTTTAAACCTTTGTTAAACCTAAAGAAATCTTTTCTTTTAGAGTTAGATTCTCTGCCTGAAAAATGCTTTCGACTTTTCACAAATTGGGAATAATATCAGTTATAAAGATGGAGAATGAGTTTCATGAAGCTGATGTAAAAGAGGATAAATATATAAAAGTTTATGTTTAAGGTTTTAACTCACTTTTACATCAGAGCATAAGAATAAAGGTCTTGAAACAGATGATGGTATTGCATTATCTAAAAGAATCAGCTCCAGGTTGTTTTGATTATTGCAAGGGAGCCTTTGCAAGAATCAAAGGCTGCTTGAGGAGGGAATAACATTATAACATGATGTAACTGAAAAAGGTCTATTTTACATAATACTGTCCCTTTAACTGAAGTTAAATTAAATTTGATTCGTCCAAGATACATTTGATTCCTGAAAAAAAACAAAAATCACTCCTCTTTTTATGTAACGAGACGGTTTAATTGATAGAAAATTTTTGACCGATTATTAGGGTGATTATCAGTGAGATGCTGGTCTTTGAAAATCACAGTTGTTTGCTGTTTTTATTCCTTCACATGTTCTCTTTTTCTGGTAGTCTTATCTGCAGCACTTGAGTAAACTTAATATCCTTAAGAAAAAAAATCACTTAGCTCAAGAGACTGGCTGGGAAAATAACATATTGGTTTTAATAAGCAAACATTCAAGCTTGTAGGAAGATTAAGCACATAATTAACATTTAAAGAACATGTGGGAGCACTGAGTTTCACATAATAAGCTGAATAATATGGTCATGCTAGTTGCTTTATCTGTGAAAGATTGGAGGGATGACCTGAAGAACTGGACTCTAACCAGGCACTAGTGGCCTTTCTTTTTCAGTATGCAGACAGGAAACAGGCAGCGAGAGAAGGGGGAAGACATGCAGCAAATATCCTGCGGTCAGAAATGAAACCCCGGACAGCTGCGTCAAGCGCTAACAGCCTCCGTTCTACCTCTACACCATATGACACCCCCGAACCAGCATATTTATTTCCCTTGCTAACTGCACAGTTACAAACAAGAGCAGAGGTAAAAAATATAATATAATACGGTATTGATTTGGTGCTTTTCATCCTTTCAAATTGCTGAAAACTCAAGAGTTGTGTAGCTGAATATTTTTAAATTGGTCATTTTGTGTTGCAGACTGCAAATGCTGTTAGAATGGAAAGACTTGGATGTCACCTACTAATGCATTATCAGCAATCATAAAGGGACATCACCTGCACCATGTTAGTCATTATTCTAAAACCTAAAGTTAAAACAGAGTTTGTTTGATTTCTCATCTGCTTATAATCACTGGAAAATAACCAACCAAATGAGAAAACACTGACCAGCTGAAACTACAGGTTAAACATCATCTATTTAAATGTGTGCATGTAGTCATAGCCTGACACATCCAAATATGTTGATAGATGTAACTTAAGGCATCTACTAACATGTTTTAGATGTTAGTGTAAATGAGTACTTTATTTAGGACCTCCAACTCCACAGACCTGATTATCTCTGTGGACCAGCCTAAACCTTGGAACAGCGAAAAAACAACCAATTATTAGATGTAAGGGACTCAGAGGGCACATATGAATGCAAGAGGGCTGGAGCGAGTAATTTCAGTGCCTTATAGGTCAATAATAAAACTTTAAAGGTAATTATAAAGCAAAGAGTAAACCAGTGAAGAGAAGCAAGAACAGCATGTTCATTCTTTAGTGTCAGGTCAGAGTTCAAGCTGCAGTCATGCAAGGCAGAACTAACTAATGCCAATGTATAAAAGAGTTATATATCTCTTGGGATGCAATAAAAGCATGGATGACCCATTCAAAGGTTTTTAAAGTTAAAAATGATTTCACTGTAGATAAAAGACACAGTTTAATACATATATGTTACAGATATGTGAATCACAAATAACCTCCAGATATTTTCATGTCACTCATTTAACAAGGATTGGAACGTCCATCAGGTGAACTTTGTATATCTCTGTTTCCCCAAACACAGACTGAAGAAAGGTCAAATCAGTCACTTCAAAGAGTAATGTTAGATTTAACTTCGCATATATTGTTTTTGTTTTTTAATCAGCACATGCTACATCTAGTAATACTCTGCGAGGCTCCAGACATGCCCTCTTGTCTTATCAAGAAGATAATCTCAGAATCACCACTGGTTTGTGTTTGCCAAGTGCCCTTCTAAATCCTTTGAGGCCACTGTCCACTTCAAACATGATAGAGACAGTTGAATGAATATTTCCCTGGCTTCTCATCCTGTCAACCTGATCTGTGGCTTCTAGATTGTCAGTGTTTTTTCCCCCAATTAAATATCGCCTAGAATTGAGGTTTTTCAGACTCAAATTAACCAGAAGTAATTTCATTTTAATTTGGCATATGAAAAAAAAAATATTCAAATTGCAAATATAAGAAAATTCATTTGGATGTCAGGATTAATCCCCAAATGTACAAACAAGTGATATTTTGAATATTTTACAATTTTATCAGATTTCCTTTTATGTTTATTTTTTAATATTTCTAAGAAACAGAGTAAATCAGAAAATCAATTGACATTGCTAAATAAATTATAGGTCACATGTCTAAATTCTACCTTTGTCCAAAACACAGCAGAATAAACCCGAGAATAAAAAGCTTAAGCTCATCCAGAAAAAGATAGAGAGTGTTTTGGCTTTCCTTTTGGTTTCAGGATGGATGGATGGTTGGATGGATGGATGGATGGATGGATGGATGGATGGATGGATGGATGGATGGATGGATGGATGGATGGATGGATGGATGGATGATTATTCACATTCATAAATCTTGATGTCAGCAAAAACTAAATCTTCTAAATGTTTTGTTCCTGTCTGGTTAGATTCTGTATCACATATAATTGTTATTGTTTGATAAAAATGAATTCGTGAACAGGAATTGTATTCGGTATGAGGATGTAACCAAACAGCAGGTTATTTTGGTAATGAAAAATTTGGATTCTCTGTCAATTATTAATCTGGCAGCCTCCACACTCAACACAGCTTTTATGTGTTCAACAGTAATCTTATACTTAAAACAAAGCTGCAGTGTAAATAATTTGCTTCCATATCCCCAACTTAAGATTTACATTGAAAAGATTTACTTCCCAGATTTCCCAAATGATCAGTGAGCTGCATGCAGCCATCTTCCTTTAAAGAACAAAATGGGGCGAGTTTGAAGGTATGAAAACAAAACGCTGTGCTTTAAACAATAGCAACTATTTTTGTCGTGATTAAATTTTAATTGTGTTTCACCAAACAAAAGTTCAAGTGCGAGAAGTGGTCGTGGAGGGTTCATTAAAATGCATGGTTCTCTCATCAACTTCATAAAGCTAGATATGCATAACAATAAGAGTAAAAAAAAGCGAAGCTTCTGAATTATTCCATCAATAATTTAACTGACTATTCAAACGGGGGAATGAAGCTGTCAAGGAATTAAAAAGAAAGACCACCTCAGGGGGGGAGCTTCATTCAATTTTTACCCCTTTCTGAAAAACCACCAGCTTTTTTTGTCAAAGTCTGATGTGATGCATGTGGACACTGAGCCCTGCTGACATTCTACCCTCCATGAAAACAAGCGCAGAGAGACATCAAGACAGAAACAAGTACAAATGTCACTGGCAGTCATAAATGCAGAGCTACACCAGCCCTGTGCATGTTTGGCAGACAGAGCTGTGACTGGGGCACTGTGCAGGCAGACAGACGTAAAAGTCAACCCACATCGGCCTGAGGGGTCTGAGAGCGAAAAAAAAGTCAGTGGTCAGGGGAATGACAGTGAGGGAAAGAGGAAGTGATGGAAAGAAAAGTAAAGGAAGTGGGACAAAGAAACAAAGAAGAAACGGATACAAAGAGGGTGTGACTGAAGAGGAATCTAAGGGTCTCAGCTAAGATGTACGCAGTACTGTTATATTGTTTCTTGCAACAAATGTTTACAAAATAGTAAAAGAGAAGTTGAACTACATGCACTATAAATCTATGAAGAGGTCAGACAACATGATGTGGAAAAAAAATCACTTAACTCAAGAGCTTGGCTGAAATAAAAAAATTACATTTATTTGTTATTTTCAACACCGTTTTGAGTAGCCTGCTTGGTGCTGATGATAGGAAGATCTGTCATTGTTTAGTACACAAGTCATCTTGTAACATCTTTTCTTATAGCAGTAGTGTCCAACTTTTAGCTGCTTGTTCTACGAGGGAATTTGAAAAAAAATTATTAATTGTGAGAAACTGCAGCGCAGCAATGGTTATGGGGTTATGGTTATACATTCATGCTTGTTCCTGCAGTGAAAACCACATGTGATGCTGCTCCAGGGAGTTCACTGAAACAGCTCTCAGTTTGTTTTGTGGATTTATTTCTGTTTTGAGTTTGATCTTCATCAAGTATAAGAGGTGGCTGGGTTAGACTGAGGACTTCTGATTGATTCCCTAATAATATTTCACCTCTTCACCCTTTTGATCTTCCTCTTCTTAAAATTGCAATCATTGTTTTCCTGAATAATGATGTGCACACATGCGCCCTCTGAAGAAGTGTCTTTGATAGATCAGGTGGGGTCCTCTGGATAAAAAGTCTTTATTCTGCAACATTTTTTGCATATTTTAACTAAGAATAGTTGCTGTTTTTGTTTTTACAGTTGAAAAATTGTTTTTCTTTCTCTGAAATCCATTCTTGATTGCAAGCAAAAGAAACACATAAACACATTTCCTAATCTCTACTTCATTTTTTCCATCACATTTCTCAGCATTTTTGTGAATTGTATTTTTTCTTTTATTCTTCGATTTTAAATTAAAAAGCTGAAACACAAAACCAGAAAGAAAAAAAAAACAATGTTCATCAGTCTGCAGAGAAATGGTTGCATTTAAATTTCTTCTCAGTAAACTGGACTGAAAAAGAACATAAGTTTTAAAAAAAAAAACATTAAAATAATAATAGTGGCATAATTGACCTTAATTATGTTAGAAGATGCAGTTTTGTTCTGTGGCAGGAAATGGGCTTTGTTTTGAGTAGAGAATGTACCAAGTTGTGTTTTTGCTGTCTACAAACACACATAAAAAGATTTAAAGGTTAACAAATTGCTTTGATGTATATGTTGTGGGGTTTTTTTTCTAAATAGTGTTCCTTTGGTTTTCTGTGATATCACGAATAAAAATACAGTCAGTGACACAAAGAAAAAGTGCATGCTATACTCTATCATCCTCACGTTGCCATGGTACAAGTTCATTTCATTGTTATGCTCATTGGAATAATATTTCATGTTTCCAGTCCAACTAGTCTGTGGAGGAACTCACCAGATCTCCGCGCATTTGATCTTCTGGCACCAAAGCAAACGCTGGCAGAGCAGATAGCAAAGAAAAGTAGACATAGCAGACGCTTCTCTTTACATGTAAGATCCATCATGTCACTTGGTCAAATCCACATTTTAGGACACATCCAAAAGCGCAACTTTATCGATAAGTAGTGCGGCGGAAGCTGTCTCAAATTAAAGCTCGTCTCTCTTCCAAATTTTGGAGACAAAACGCCCTTCAAAGACGCGCGGGATCTGTCCGTGGGGGAAAGGGCAGCTACGCTTTGACACTGATAAGATTACAGTCTGCAAAAGATCAGTGGGGTGGGTCATGAACGGACCAGCAGCCTAGTGACCGAGCCCAGGAGATGCGCTCTGACAGACGATGGACGACAATCCCGCCGTCAATTCGTCCTCACAAACACCGATGAATGGTGACCACGGTCATTTTTACGCATGATCGGTGTCGTGCCACGCTCCGATTCGCCTCTTAGACAGCAGATGAGCCTCACAACCGAGTGCAAGGAACGTGGGGCCATTTAGAGCTAAGAGGATAATAAGCGTCTAATCCGCGCACTGGACACAGATGGAGAGCATGTCTTGGCGCAGAAGCAGGAGGAGACGCTCAAACAACAGACTCTGAATATTAATGCTGTGCGTGCGGGACAGAGGTTGTTGTAATCACTTGGCAGGAGTGAGATCTGAAAAAGTTTGTGCTTCTGCGAAATTCTGTTACGGGAGAAAGAGCATTATTTGAATAAGATCTTTTGTGAATTAGCTAAAAAAAAAAAAATAAATGAAGTGAACCGCCAGTTCAAATTTCACTTTTTGTCAGTTAGTTGAGCATAATGTAACTTTGCATAATAATTGGCCAGAAGGAGCTGGATTATTTCCCCTATTGTTATTGACACAGTAGGCTACCATTCTAAAACCCCAGTCATCTATCGGCTTACATGTAATTAGAATTAAAAAATATATACATTTTTGACAAAAATTTTATGTCAAACATAATTATTGCGTTCTAATGAATTATAGTAACATGCGTAAATATTATTGTAATTACATAATTTTTACCATTTAAGTGCATTCAGACTATCTTGATTTGTCTCCCATGTATACTAACATCAGGCCCAATGCCGCATCTCAATACACAAGAATCATACAAGTGTAAAGTGGGGTTAAAAAAATTTATGGACAAGCAACACCAGTAACTGAAGCCTTGAGATGATTGGAAGGCAAAGCTCATTTGAGAACTTGAGAAGTTCCACAGGACTTTTGGCTGAATTGTTGACACATGAAGCAAGGCGTCTGAATTTCTTGAATTAAGTGATACCTGAGCCAAATACATTTTGCCTGAGCTAACGAGAAAACAGCTGATTGTTCAGTGGTAAAAAGTCCACCGTTCAAATAAAAGTGAATTTTCTTTATCATTTCTTAATCAGGGTTGCAAAGTCTAGAGAAAGCTTGGAGAGGCTCATAGTGGTTGAGCTCCAGTGTGAGGTTTTTACAGTAAGTGATGGCAAGTCATCTGTTGGTGTTGCTCCACTATGTTTTTTTGGACTGTCATCAACGCAGGCGTCTCCAAGATAATTTTGGAGCACTTTATGCTTCCTTCTGCTGACCAGCTTCATTGACTGTGAAGTGACAACAGACATCAAAAGCAGCAAGATTATTGCTGTATTATTAAAATGGTAAAAGGTCAACAAGGCTTTTTTGTTTTGACATTTTTATTTCAGCTGTGTAGTTTGAAAGTTTCAGCGAGGCAGGCTGTAACACTATCTAAAGGTTTAGGACATTACTCATGTGCTTAGGAGAAATTTGATGTCTCCCTTTATAAAAAATTAACCAGCACATTTAGAATGACAAACAATTAACAAAGCACACAAATGGTGCAAAACATTTAAAGCAAAAATTAAAGTGTGTTTGCAGACTCAGCCTTCGCAGCAAAACTGGCAATCAAACACAGCTGAAACAAATCAAGGTGTTCCGTTCTAGGCTAGTTCATGACCCACTGGAAAGGTTGGTTTATCTGGAGGAAGGAGAGGAAGAAGTATTAGCGAGGGTCAGGAGAGAAGATGAACATTTCTGAGGAATGAAAATGCACCTGGTTTACGAACTGAAAAGAAGTAGGGAGGGTTGAAGAAGGGAGAAGATGCTGTTGGCTCAGTCTGGTATTCCAAAGGAGAATCTAGCTGTGCTAGAGTTTGTTGATATTGGTACTTTGGAGAGCTGTCAGACAGGAGGTGAAGGAGATGTCTGATGGAGTGTCATAAGTTGCAAGTGGTGAGTGGTGAGGAGTGACGCAGAGACCCAGGTTATGGAAAATGATGATTTAATGAAGCTCTTCAGTCTAAAACAGGCAGCACGGCAGAAGGTAGCACACAGCTAACACTGGTAGCAAAGACTGACACGATGAGCTAATGCCCGCACAGGACTTCACAGTTCTACTGTGCGGGCAGATTAACAACAAGATGACGTGGACGACAGACACACGTACGACAATGAAACTTTGACGTAGGTTAGCCGAGGAACAGAGACAACAGGGGAGACTAAATACACACGAGGTAATCAAGAGAACGAGACACAGCTGGGAAACAATCAACGGGGAAGACGCAGAGACGGGACTGACAGGGAACAGGACTACACAGAAAACTCAAATATAAATACACAAAACCACGGACAGCTACCAGATGCCCCAAACAACAAACAGTCCAACACCCGGGTGGCGAAACCAAGCCGACGAACGGCAGAGTACGGCTTGGCAAGGGCCTCCATATAGCCCTAACGGAGTCCGCCAGGTAAGCCCATTCCTCCTCCGTCGGGCTCATTATGTGGATGCGTTCCTCACCGGTTCTTGTCGGGTCCTTCTATCAAGATGTGGGGTTGTAGGTGGTGAGGAGACACGCTGAGGCCCAGGTATGTTGATGATGATGGATGATTTATTAAAGGAAGCTCTACAGTCCACAAACACAGGCAGCACGGCAGAGACAAGCACGCAGCACTGTCAACAAAGACTGAGAACGCGAGCTAGGCTAGCCAGGACTTAATCAGTTCAACTGGCCAGCCGACAGACAAAGATACATACGACGAGGACCCGAGGAGGAACACTGACAACAAGTGGAACTAAATACACACAGGGTAATGACGGGAATAAGACACACCTGGGAAACAATTAACGGGGAAGACGCAGAGACAGGACTCACAGGGAACAGGACTACACAGAAAACTCAAAAATAAACACACAGAAACACAGATCATGACACGGAGATTCTTTGACAAGCTGGGTCTCGAGGATGGATCTCGAATGGGTGTCCTCCAGGACAAATTTGAAGAAGAGACGTTCAAGGCAGATTCATACAAGTTTACTTGAAGGTGAATTCTGTTGTACCAAATGGGTTGATAGGCATCCTCTGATCGTCAGGCAGCAACTTGTGAACCCAGGCAAAGGATGAGAAGATTGTGCTCACATCTGAAAGCAATCTGCCTCACAAACGCCTCCCTGTCACTGGAAGTAGAGGTGAAGAACACCCAGCAAACTCACGCCCTAAATCATGATACAGGGCAGACTTTTAAATTAGTATGCTGTCCACCTCGCCTTTTGTCAATGGAAATATATACACAGCAATGAAGCAGGCTTTGTCATCCCATTTTCAATTTTTAAAAGTTTTGTTGTCTGTAGTGGCCTTTATTTGACAGCTGTCAAATAGTTGGTTGCGAGAGAGAGGGAAAACATGCGGCAAATGAAATCTGGCCGGGACTCGAACCTGTGACAACCGTGCAGAGGACCAAGACCTCCGCATATGGGCTTCATGTCTTACCCTTGCGCCATGCTTCCATTTTCAATTTTATTCTTCTGTGCTCTCAGTTCAACTTATTTTTTCAGTGTGGAATAGACCATCTTCATTGAAAAGAAGAATTAAATCATGTGATCATCACATAACACATTGATTAAACAAATTTATGTTAATCTTCATCCATGTGTGTCCTGCACAGTTTCACTAAATTTAGAGGGCTAAGACAAACAAATGAAACACATCTGTAGAACATTATGCTGCTTTTGCAAAAGCTTTTGAAATTTTACTAATTACCATGTATTGACTTGACCTCTAGATGGAGCAGACTGAAAATTACATTACAACAAGAAATCACATGAATCCTCATTTTAACACAAGATGTGTTAGTATTTGCTGCACTTTGATGTAGCAAGTGCTCTTTATTTAATGAAGTAACTGTATATGGGTAGCCAGAAGCTGTACTTTAGTAAAAGCAGCATTACTTAAAAATAATATTACTCAACTAAAATGAATAAATATGGAGCTGTAAAAGTTCAGAGGTTGTGTTGCAGTAGCGTCTGAAAATGAAAAACAGTCCACTTTCACCCTCTTGATCTTTAAACTGCTAAGTTAGATTTACTCTAAAATATATAGAAAAACGTTTGTTCTAGTTGTAAGAGTTTCACAGTGACATTTAAGGAAAGTTTTGGTCTATTTTTAAACCGTCTTCCAGTATGGGGGAAAAAAAATACGAGTGCCGTCTTGTTTGACCTTTTCAGGAGAAATGTGACTTAAATTGAAGATATACATTTATAACAAAGAAAGAAAGCAGGAAACGTACTTAACATATGAAATCATTAAGTATTTGTTCTTAGGTTTTGTGTTTCCTTTGTGAATCTGTGATGAAAATCCCTGATATAATTTAGACTGTCTTTTTTTCTGTTTAACAAGCTGGTCACATAAATTGTCATAAGAGCTTTTGGTTAGTCAGGACTTGTGACAAAATAAAACCCCTTCTCCTGACAGGAATTTTTCATAAAAGCTACCATAGTTCTTTATTTAATTTCACATATGATTATAATTCCTTCCATCTCCACATGTAGACCAAAGGTTCTTGTTTTTTTAGAAGTTTGTAACAAAACTTAGTCATTTGCTCATAGAGCATAGCTGTATGTCTATGTAATAGACACACAGTCGATGTAGTACCTCGATTTAGCGGCGTCCTCCATTACTGGATAGATATTACCGTAATATTACAAAATAAGACTCTAAATAGGAATGGATCCACAAAGTAATTTTAGCATTACTACACCACAGCAAAGAAAGCTGATGTTGCTATAATTAAACCTATAAAGCATAAAGGTAATCTTGTCTTGGCAGTGTCTGTCTATGTAACACATATTAACATATTACTAATTAATTAATTAATTTATATAACATACTCAATATTTAGTGAGACCTTTAAGGAGATCTTGATTTAATATTTTTGTGTTTTATATAATATTGCTCATTTTTGATTTGTTTTCAATAATAATCAATGCAACTTGTTTTATTGCACTTTGTCTTGTAATTTGTTTTAATTTCTCATAATTTTCTTTGGTACACAATAAATGGAAGAATTTATAAGACAATCTCTTGACTTTTACCATTGGCAAACTAACGTTTACAAAAAACTGAGATAAGTAAACCACAGCTGGCAGAAGACCTTCATGAAATCAGTTTATTAAAAGGTAAATTATCCAGGTAAAAAAAATTCACCAACTTCGAAAGTGCACAACTCTTGAGGCCAGCAGTCGGACGTGTGAAAGCCGTTAAAAAGCACAATGAATGTCACCATGAAAAATGACTGGGCTTTCAGATTGCACAAAATGCCTGTCTTCCTGATGTTTCCCCTGAGGACTGCTGCTGATTGAAGCGTTGACTACATTCAATAAAATGTTGCCTTTCACTCTGTTTTCAATAATGACTTTCATCTTTGGGGAAAACTGTCACATAATACAAACCACTGACAGCTCCATAAATAACCCTGTCAAAACGTAGAATTACTTATAATACCATGATACTCTCAGGGCTTAATAATAATAATACTCAAGTTAAAAATATTCTACTCTTAGAATATCAGGTCTCCAAGAAATGCAGACTGGCCATCGTGTTCAATTTTACACATCAACTGGCTAAACAAGTAGACAACAATAGACATGTTGCCAACCATCAGTCTCTATCTTAAAACAAAAAACAATTTGTTTTCCTTTTTCATTTTCTTTTAAGAAGATCCACCTCATGTCATGGAGATAATAGTTGTCAGTATGCCCTACATCACAGTTACACAATTAACTGAAAAAAGTTGAATTTAGACTTATATAAAATCACATTTAGAGTACATTTCAAATGACTGATCTTTAACGTAATTGTTTAAAGTGTCAAAAAACATAATTTTTCATTGTCAACACTGTAGGTTCATGTCCCAAAGACCTCTGTGGCATGACATGCATTAGTTGTGATACCTGAAACTGAGTGGCTGAAGAAATGATAATTTGTTCCCACAAATGTAACTCAATGGTTCCCTCTCCTGGAGAAATAAAAACATATACAGTAGGAACAGACATAGACATACTGAAAAACAAACACAGAGAAATTGGTTCTCTGTAAAACAGACATGAACAAAGTCTCAATACTTGCATTAAATTATCAAATAAGTATTTTTAACATTACAAAATAATATGGGATCATGTGGATGGAGGAATTTATGTATAAGAACAATTATGTTGTCGTATAATAGGCAGAAATAAACCATGTCCACTAATGGTGTCATATCTCTAACACTGTCACAGATTACACAAATTTCAATGCAAAATATTTGAAAATTAGACTTTATTTTCAGAAATGCCCCAATTATTCCACAAAAGTATTTCCACACACTTAGAATTTTTTTCTGAAAGGTTATCCTCTTAAACCTTTTTTTTTTCTCTTCCTTTTGTACTGTTTCAGGGATTCAACTCGACTCTTACAGGACAATAACCTGAAGTAAATGATTAACTTTCTTAAACTGTTGCTGACCTTCTCTTAACACCGGTTAACTCCACATGGGTTAAGCAAGCGGACGACATCCACTCTCACAGCTCCTGTAGTCTGATCGCTCTCACCTTCAGGCCACAACAGCAGCAACACATGGTGTCGATTACAGCCCAAACGCTGCAACAGGTCAAGAAAAATGTGCTTTTTACAACATTCAATAATCAATTCATAACTTATAGCGGGCTTGGGAACTTGCTGCTTTTGCCAAATCATGTCTTGGATTTCTAATCTCATCTGTCATTATTTTGAAACATCCCGATTGATGAAGACAGCTAACCTATTAAAAATAAAGATATTCTGTCGGCGCCAACCTCACTCAATATCTAATTTTCTTCCTGTTTTTAGACAGTTTTTAAATTCTTGAACTGAAATTGGAAAGTCCCCATGAGCTCATCTGAGAGTTAAAGAATATCAACAAATCAATTTGAAATACAATTTAGGACATTTGGTGTTGAAATGACCCCATGTTTGGAAAGTTCTGTTTAACAGTGAAGGTTTATTTAAATATTGTTTTAAATTGGGGGTTTTAATGGATGAGTTCTTCTTGATTTTTTCAGTGAATAGAAAATAAAAGGCTAGTGGGAGCATGCATGTTCATACGGAGTATAATAATCTATTATACTATTCTTACAATCTAATCTATTATATATAAGAGACTGTACAGTAAAGGCGACAGAAGAAAAATAATACTGCTTATTGACTTTCCAGCAGCTGTAAAAGGTCTGACATTTCCTGAAAGTTTGTCCGCTACAAATTCAGCAGCAATACAAGTTTTAATTGAACATGTTTAACATTAGTCAACATTTAAGACATTTAAATAAAGTCACAGATTTTTGTTAGATACGGGAATTCTTCAATCAAGCCAAAATTTGAATTAACTGACCAAGCTAACAAATGAAATATGTTCTTTTTATTTGTAATACCTGTATTGTTGTGCTTCTTTGAGCTGCAGGTTGTTCTAGGCCTACGTTCCCATGTTGTCCGCCATGAATGAAATGACCTTTAATTAGTCTCAAACTGAATCCCAAAATACCTGATTGACTTGTCTGCACCTCTGCTATAAGGAGACCCACGTGTCTCATCTGTTCGGTAGATTTCCTGCTACATTTGGGTTCAATTGCTTGAGGACATCTACATCACTTCACAAACTTAAATGAACAATTTGCAGACAATTGATATCGTGTGTCACCGATTTTACATGAGACACAAAGATAGAAATGGACACAAACATCAAGTATATCTGTTTTTCTTTCTAATTCTAACAACTTTACTTAATAATTGTGCCTAGAACTCATTAAAATACATTGATATTATATTCCGAAGTCTTTCAACTATTCACTTAATTTTGTGCATAGATAATCTCACATCTTAAAAAAAGGTCTAAAATATTGCAGCCATGAGGTTTGCTTTGTTTTTTAAAAAGATAAAAATCTACACCGTCATTAATTAACAGGGATTATGAATCTTGGCGTGAATTAGACCACGCTACTAAATCTAAAACCTCTCCTGCTTTTACTGGCTTATCACAAACAACGTTTGAACGCGCGCGCCAAAATCTGGAGGGTCGGGACGGGAAATCGGGTGAAAAGCGTTGAAACCTCGCTCTCTCCCTTTCGGCCATCTGAATACACACACCGAAACTTTCTCAAAACACAACTCCACAACCAGAACCGGTGCTGGATCCCAGGGTCAGCCAGCCTTGGATGTGCGCGCCAGCCCTCCGGGCAGCTGCGTGGGGAGGAGGAAGCAGACGGAGGACCGCCAGACGTCAGCGCCTCTCCACATCTCCTCTGCTTCCTGCTCGCAGCCAGCCAGCTCGGTCTGGATCGATGCTCCATGGGATGGACTGAAATCAACTGGAGCTCTCTGAAAAAGATCCGCCTGCTCCATGCAAACCTCTGCCCAGCTTCTTCTTCTTCTTCTTCTTCTTCTTCTTCTTCTGCATCACTTTTTTTTATCGACTGAAATCATTTGAGTGCGTATCGCGCCATGTCCTTCAGTCGGACTGAGGTGGACCATGAAGTTATGGGATAGCCTGACCACTTGTTTGATTCTGCTGAGTGCAGTGAGGCCCAGCTCGCTGCTCCGAAGCCGCCAGCAGCCGGAGACTCCGGAGGCTCCGCCGGTTCGGATCCGTCTGTCCCGTCTCTCCCCGGACATGCGCCCTGCAGAGACAGCAGGCGAACTGGACACAGGAGACAGATGTAAGAGCTAAAAGTTCTACAAAAACTGTTTGTTGAAATATTAAATACGATCAGTGTTCATAATTCGAATTGAACATCTACATTATGAGTAGGGTATTGAAAACATTGAAAGTAATTATTCATGCTGCAACTTTAAAAAACATAACCATTCACACTTTACTAAGTTTTATGTATAATGGATTTGTTCACTGAATTTAATTCCCATCATGTGTATTCCAACAAACAACAGGATTAACCCGTTTTTATGCTTTATGCATGCATTGTTTTTACTTTAATGTCCTGAATTAGCTTATTAGAAAATGTTCTCAGGTTAAAAATTCATGTCAAAAACAAATTTGTTCAAAATCAAAAAAACATAAACTCGCTGCACATTTTCCACTGTGAATTGATTAAAAAATATAGGTCTGTTCAACAAATGGATGAATTCAAGTGATAAACTAGCTGACATTTTTTAAGTTTGAACTCTGCAAGAGGAAAATGTTCCCTGCAGTTGTCTGTGGACCATATTTGTGAAGGTCAGTAGGCTAAAAGGCTTTCTGAAAGGAATGAGATCTTGGATCAAGTCCAGACTCTTAAGGCTTCCTTTTTGCAGTTTTGTTTAAAACTGGGATATGTGTGATTGCTTATTTAATGTTTTTAAGTCTTTGATCATTAAAAAATATATCCACTTTAAACATTTTTAAATGAAGCAAGATGTGTGATCGCAAAGACTTGTGAAACAAACGAAAGAGACTGTTATATCTTTAAATAATTTCACACTTGTAGAACCCAAAGTATTGTAAATGCAGCAGATATTCAGAGGAACCGTTTATGCTTTATTATGTTTAGATTTTAACGTGTTTTGGTGAATTCAATCCCTAAAATACATAGTTACTCTATGTCTCTCCAAACAATCACTGACAAGATACACTGCAGGGTCAATCCCCTAATTCATCAAAGGGTCAAGACAGAGACAATACCATAAACACAAACACTCAGATCCAAATATATTTCTAGAATCACCAGTCACATGTTTCGGATTGCATGAGGAAACCGAAGACCCCAGAGAAAACCCTGGTATTTACAGGAAAACATGAGAAGTGCGTAAAGAAAGGTCCACACGCATGGGAACCAGAATCATTCTTTAGGTCATCACAGCATTGATTCTTTAACAAGGCTCTTACACATATGACTTATAGTTGTTTTGAAGAACATCACAAACTCTAAATTCAACAAGCTAACAGAAAAAGTCCAAAGAGTTTGGGGAGGCGTGGGGTGGTAAGAAGAGGGAATCCTTGGAGGCTAAACAGCAAGGAGTGGACAGACGATCTGGCAACCGCTGAAGGACACTGATGGGACTAAAAGAGAAAAATGACCAAATGAGAAGGAAAAAGCAGCCTTACTTGGAAGGTCCACTGTGAACACAAGAACCCATTGAAAAACTTTAAATGAAAGCAAATGAAATGATAGATGCAAAACCATAAAATGAAATAAAAATAAATAGATAATAATACAGTCTTTTCCTGGTTGACATATCTTCACTACAGCACATTTCAATTCAAAGCTGTCTTTTTGATAGCCATGAATAGATTCTATTTGTAAAGTAAATTAAACTCTTGGATTCATTATTCATTGGCTGAATAAAAAAACAAGAAACCCAGAAAAACACATTATAGTTTTCATAACTAAGTAGAGGTGAGTTCTGTGAAGCATCAGGCATGTTAGTGATTCTGACACTTTTGGTAATCTGTTTCAGACACCATGGAGGAGCTCATCCAGAGTAACGAAAACGTTATGGACTTTATCAAAATAGTGGTCAGCAGAGTCCGTCGCTCCTCTGCAGAGCCTTCACACACCTCCACCTCCTTTTCTTCCCACCTCAGTGAAAACTGGATCAGGACTCGTCACAGAAGGGGGAGAAAGCAGGGAGCGAGGCTGACGAAGGGCAAAGAGAGGAGAAGAGAAAATAAAGGAGAAGAAACGAGCAGGAAGAGTGGAAGACGAGGAGGCGGTGGACGAGGACAGGGCTGCATGCTCAGACAGATTCACCTGAACGTGACGGACCTGGGCCTGGGTTACAGCTCCAGTGAGGAGATGATATTCCGGTACTGCTCTGGACCCTGCAGAAAGTCAGAAACCAACTACGACAAAATCCTTTTCAACCTGGTCAACAGGAGGAAGCTCGCCGCCAAAGACACGCCCCTGCAGGCCTGCTGTCGGCCGATCGCGTTTGACGATGACCTGTCATTTCTGGACGACAACCTTATTTACCACACTGTGAGGAAACACTCCGCCAGGAAATGTGGATGTGTGTAGAAACATCTGGTGGCTGAATGTGTTCCATTGGGAACGAGGTGTTTAGTGGTGTTTTTCTTTACTTTTTATTGTGAAGTGTGGTTATGAAGGAATTCCTGCAAGTGGCGGACTTCAGGGGTTCTTTTCAACGAGTCATTTCTACTTTATTTCTACCTACAGTTTTTAATATTTATCCTTAAAGAAAGAACTGCCTTGCAATTATACCCCATGGAATATGTTAGTCACATATGAAATTTAATTTATGAAATGCAAAATGTTTTAACTTATTGATATTTATTACACTTTTATAGAGGAATAAATGTTATTTATTGCTGTGAAGGAATTTCAGACCTTGATAAAAAGTTAAAGCATTAGTGTTTAAGGTTTGTTGTAGATGTCTTGCAATGTCATGCATGCAGCTTTACATCATCTGCGTATCAGTCTGACATAGATACATAGGAGGCAAAATCATCACATTGAAGCAACACAGAAATGTTTTTTTTATTTAATTTTACATGTTGAGCAATAAAGTAAATACACAATGTTTTATTGAACAAAGAAGTCTGAATTTTGTTGAATAGGGTTTTGTAAATTGTTTGAAAACAAAAAAAATGGTCTTACACGTCTGTCTTATTAAAAGAGAAGCATAGGTCTACCATTGCTTGGGTCTGAAATAAAAGAGAGTAGAAATAAATAAGATTACACCTGAGTTACAAAATGACACTTTTTGAAATAAGCATCTTTCAATGAAAAACCTATATAATATTACTGTATAGAACAGGGTAAACTATCCATCCATCAATTTTCTTTACACTCTTGTCCCTTAGTGGGGTCGGGAGGGTTGCTGGTGCCGATCTCCAGCTTTGTTCCGGGCGAGAGGTGGGGTCACCCTGGGCAGGTCGCCAGTCTGTCATAGGGCAACACAGAGACACACAGGACAAACAACCATGCACACACACACTTACACGTAGGGGCAATTTAGAGAGACCAATTAACCTGGCAGTCATGTTTTTGGACTGTGGGAGGAAGCCGGAGTACCCAGAGAGAACCCACCATGCACAGGGAGAACATGCATACTCCATGCAGAGAGACCCTGACCCGGGAATCAAGCCCAGAACTTTTTTGCTGCAAGGCAACAGCTCTACCAACTGCACCACTGTGCAGTCCAGGCTGAACTAGACATATGAAATTCCTGAAGTAATTCAAAAGGGGCCTGCCTAACATGTGCCCGTCAATTTGGACCCAGCATTTTGATGCTTAACCAGTAACACATCCGTGTATGTCATACTTGCCCTTGGTAAGAACCAGGACGGGCTTGACATGGTCTTCAGCCAGAGTGCAATGACTGAAGTTTATGCCAGGTCCATCACCATAGTGTTTATGGCTCACCCGTTTCACTGCTTCAGTGCAATGGCTGAACCTCATGCATAGTGAAATTAAGCCCAAGATTGACTATAAGCTTCATACATCAAATCAAAAATCAAATCAAATTTTATTTGCATAGCACATTTCAGCAGCAAGGCATTTCAAAGTGCTTCACAGAATGAAAAGAAAACAGTATGTGACATTGAATAAACAGTAAGAAAGAGAAAGAGATTTTGAAAAAAACGATTAAAAAATATAAAAACATTAAAACCCGCACCCCTTTTCAACCAGGGGGGACGACACCCCTGTCCCTATCTGGGACTCAAACTCGATCTGGGACTTTAGTCAAAACGCTGCTTGACAAGGACTCCAACCTCTAGGACTCTAGTTAAACGCTGTTTAACTGGGACTGTAATCCCTCTGGGATTTAGTCAAAAACACCGTTTGACATGGACTCCAACCTCTAGGACTTTAGTTGAAACACCGTCAACTGGTACTCTAAACCTCTTAGGATTTTAGTTAAACGTCATTTAATTGGGACTCTAACCCACATTTTACTCAAGGGACTCTAACTTCAACCATCTAGATTCCTCAGATCTATCTTCTGGTTCTGGTCTGCTCTGCATCCGAAAGAACCAGAACCAAACGAGGAGAAGCAGCTTTCAGTTTCTATGCACCACAAATTTTGAACAAACTTCCAGAAAACTGTAAACCAGCTGAAACACTGGGTGCCTTTAAATCTCAACTTGAAACTCACTTGTTTAGAGTTGCTTAAGGATAAAATAGGGTTAGAGTGTGGGTTTTGATGTTTTTAATGTTTTTATCTTTACTTTTTATCTATTTATTAACTTCTTTTTATTTCTCTTTCTCAGTGTTTACATTTTAATGTTGTAAAGCCCCCAGAAAACGTGCCAGTTAAATGACGTTTAACTAAAGTCCTACGGGGTTTAGAGTCCCAGCTGATGGCGTTTCAACTAAAAACCTAGAGGTTGGAGTCCTTGTCAAACTGTGTTTTTGACTAAAGTCCTAGAGGGTTAGAATCCCAGTTAAACAATGTTTAACTGAAGTTCTAAAAGGGGTGCAGCTTTTAATGTTTTTATCTTTTGAATCTTTTTTTTTTTCAAAATCTCTGTCTTTCTCACTGTTTATTCAATGTCACATGCTGTTTTTATTTTAATTATGTAATGCGCTTTGAAATGCCTTGCGGCAATGTGCTATAAAATTTGAGTGATTGATTGATTGATTGCCCATAAGGGCAAGTTAAGAAGAGTTTTGGAGTCAGAAATCCACTGTGCTGTGTATGTTTCAGAAAGAAAGATTACTGATTCTGTGAGACACTCAGCCTCATTTTTTTGTTCTTTTTTCACAATTTATGTGGCCATTTTAACTTAGAATCCCACTAAAAGTAATAGTTCCCTTCTTGGGATCAAACCGAACGTTTTGATACCACTTTGTGGTGGTGCACGCAGCGGTTAAGGCCTCATTAACGGTAATGGAAGAAAAATAAATAAAGCTATAAATAAATAAAGAGACCACTTATTGGGTGTAGAACAATAGGTTCCTGCATTGCTTAGGCAGGCCCCAATTATTCACAGTTGTTTCACATATAATTAATCTCCAAATGGCACAACAGATTCAGCAGATAGAAATGAACAACAAAGCTTGTTTACACACCAGAAATCTTGCTTTTACATAAACTGTACGATATGTTTGTGTCTCATATTTTTTATTTCATGCCTGTTCTACTTTCAATAAAGTTATTCGAAGTGGGTAAAGCATCAAGAAATCATGCTGAAGTTAGAGTAGCGATGCTTCATTGTATTACTCAAGTGGAATCAAATGTAAAATTACCCCTACTCCTGGGCTGTTTCACATTTTATTTCTTTATTTATTTACCACATTGTATCAGGCGTGAGTGTTTGCTTAAAAGAGTTTAGTCAAACCCGACCAAACCACATGGTTCCAGTTAAAGTCCCAGCATCTTGAGTAGCAAAGTCCAAACATTTCATTTGCGGTGATTCAACAGAGAAGTTTTTTATTCTTTGCATTCATAATGGCGCCCACTGCAGGACGTGTGTCCAAGACACCATTTTCAGATAATGTATGAAAAAGTGAACAATCATAATCTTTTCTGAAAAGTAATTACAAATGTGCTTTTGCTGCCAAATTATCTGCTAAGTCCATGTAGGTAATCAGTAAATTACGGCAATTCTTTAGGAAGTATTTCAGTATACTAAATTACCAGTTTTGTATGAAATACAACATGAAGAACATACAATTGGGAGGAAGATTTTTAATTTAATCCATTGCAGAGGGCATTTTGATTATCTTTACATTATTTGATCATTTATCTTAATTTTGGTTTAAGTTGATTAGCCAGTTTTCAGATTTTTTTTTTCAAACTGGGTGACTGAAACATGAAATGATTAATTTCTCCTTGCATCTAAAAACAGTTTTATGTAGAGAAAGATTGTCTTTCCTTGGAAAGACTTTAAATGTTCTTGTAAACTGCTGCACTTCAATTTCAAATAGCAGTGAAGTTAAGAACTGATGTTAGAGAAGAAAGGAGGGAAAATTTGAAGTCATTATGGTGAAAATGTGGAAAACATCCAGAGATGACAACAACGACAACAATGTTGGAACTGGAGCTGTGGCTCACTTCAATAATGTGTGTGGTACTTGATCTGCTTTTGCTCTCTCACGTTTCCGTCTGCTGTCTCCAGCTTTGAGTCACATAACCTCTTTGAACAACTCAGCCCAGCAAATAGTTTTCCATCCCTTTAATTTCTTCATCTCTTCTGCTGTTTATTTTTCAACATCATTTACAGAAAAATCAAATCAAAGCAGTCAGAACAGGGATGCCTCCATGATTTTAGGCGTAGCTGTCTTTCTGCACTTTAAGTTTATTAAATTTCAAATTATTTTACTAACAAATCTATCATTTCAATCTGTACAATCTAAACACATCTTTAATATATTGCTAGTCAAGTATTGCAATGATGAATATCTCTGAATCTTTGATAAGAAACCACGTCTGTCAAATCAGTGACTTTGTCAAAAGAAACTAGAAGCTCAAACTAAATTGTGAAGAAAACACTGAAGTTGTTCACAATTTGTGTTTTTTCTGCTCTTATTGTTCATGCAGTATCTATTTAGAGATAAATCACCTGTTGGAATGTTGCAGCATAAAATACAGGGAAAACAGGACATATCAAAAATAGTTGTTTCCTTACAAGACACCAAAAATGCTGGTTCGTTTGGACTTGTATTGTGTTCATTTCAGGACCAATGCATTTTGAATTTATTTACCACGTCGTATCAGGGTTTAAACAGTCAAATCTTAATAAGATGCACATTGGAGCAAAGGGTGCAGACTTCCACATGCTGTCCCTCTGCAACATCTTTGCAGCATTTTAGAACTGTGATGTGCATGAATACGATTTATGCTTCCATAATCTTTGGCTAGAGGTGGACAATCAATGAAATATAGAAAAGCACAACAAAAACACATTTAAGTACATAACAACCACAGAATGAAGCTAAAATTGAGTCCTCCTGACACACAACACTTTGAAACATGGTGGATCTTCATGTCTGATTTAAAACACTCAGGAGGCCGGTGCATCCAGGCCTCTGAGAGCATATTCACGGTATCCTTATGTTTCTAGTTAGGAGCAAAGAACAACAGGATTTGATCAGAAAACCTTAAGAGCTTAGAAGGAGTGGAAGAAGTTAAAAGTGGGAGTCTGATTGTTTATGGCTTTATAGATAGTGAGTAAGAGGACAGGTGATATAATAGTGAAATGGGATTTTGGAGAGATTTCTAAGAGCAAGTTTTGGGCCACCTGTAAATGAGAAACAGATTGTTGGCTTAAGCAGATAAACAGAGAGTGAGATTTTTCAAGCATTCATGAATTACAGATTCTTACTGCAGGAAGGATAACAGAGGATGTGCTTGTTAGACGGGAATAGTTGGGGTCAATTCACTCAATGTGTCTTTTTGTCAACTATCAGTCCAAAAAGATTGTCTTCTGAAACTGAAACAATTTTCTTGTATGGTCTAGAAAGCCAACATATGGGAAGATTCTGTCAGTTTAATATCAGTTTAACCAAGATTTAACGAGAAAGTTTAAGACATCTGGATGTTAGTATCAGCTAGACAATTTAGAAACACAGCTATGGTAGAGGCTTAATAATGGAAAGGCATTTTATAAATCCTATGTGAATATAATTTCTTTATTTTTCCTTTCACATGGCTACAAAATAGCATAATATTTATTATTATTATTAAGTAGCAATAATAATATTGTCTTAGCATCATCTTCTTTCCA
The DNA here is from genome assembly GCA_033032245.1 of Poecilia picta. Classification (NCBI taxonomy): domain Eukaryota; kingdom Metazoa; phylum Chordata; class Actinopteri; order Cyprinodontiformes; family Poeciliidae; genus Poecilia; species Poecilia picta. The sequence goes on from CM065361.1 coordinate 19,717,073, forward strand.
ATATATTAATTCAACAACAGAGGTTTCAGCCAATTATAATTCCTATAACGTCTCATTTCCATTTAAGATTAATATAAGTTTGAAATGCAGACATGAGGTACCAACAGAGGTAGTAACAACGAAGCAATACTGTCACAATCTAAATGCAAATTGCTTACAATTTGTTTTTCTAAAATCTTTGAGGCCAAGATGGTAGAAATAGCTTTCTGCTTGAACTAGGAGCTAGCAGAGCTATGAGCTCACAGCAGAACTATGAGTACAATAAAACTTCATTCCAAGTTCAGCTGCTACTGGGCCCAATACTGAAAGGATAAATCACAATACAGAGGAAACCATGAGAGTCAGTCGAAGCGTAGTGTCGGTTTCAGATGAGTCTTCTGTTCCTTTGTTTATGGTGACAGAGGAGCTTGTAATGAAGGCTAGAGTTTCTCTGTTTGACAGTGAAGGGATGATGTTCCAGGCAGGTGGTAAATACTGAGAGAACTGTATTAGTTGACACGTTTTACTAAGAGCTCTTTACTAAGTCTCTTGTTCATTTTCAAACTCCTTTGCGTTTGTTTTCAGATTTGCAAGCTAGTGAAAAATAAAATAAAGTATCAACTAATAGTTTATATCATATTGTCTGTTTAACAGTCAATTATTATGGGTTAATATAGCAATTAGTTCCTCATTGAGGAAACTGTAAATGTTCCGAAAAGTACCTTCTCAGATTAATTCGTCTCCAGAAAACATAATCAAAAAAAGAGTTTTAATAAGGCTACTACAATGTTTATGGTAGTGTTTAGATGGAAGCCATTTTTATTGGTGAACTTTTTTGAAAATGACACACTGTGGAATCTACAGGTTTGTTAACAGTATGTTTTGTTTTTGAACTCATTTGCTTTTTTTTCCCTAAAATCAGCTTGACTTCTTATTTTGTGAAAACTGTTTATGCTTTAGGGGTCCAGGGCTTGAATCCAAACCTGAAGTACTTTGCATGCTTTTCCTGTTGATGCTTTTTGTTTTTTTGTTTTCTTTCCTGAGATACTACGTCATCCAGCCACGCTACACCCAAATAAAACATGCGTGTTCAGTTGATGAACGATGATGTCTTTGCATATGCTGCAGCGCGCCTTACGCTCCTTCACCTTACGCACATAACTTGGTAAATATAGCAAGTTTTACCTTTCACGTGTCTTCGTCTGGGGGGGTTAGAGAACTCCTTCATCCTGACATACCTTCCGATTTATGTTTTCCACCTGAATATAGTTGCGACCCTGCCTGCGAGGAATTAGTAGGTATAGAAAGTGGATGGACGGATGTGTTGTTCTCCTTTCCTATCTCACTTGATCATGATTACTAATCAGCACACCTGTCTCACATGCACTCATTACCTCCTTTGTTACATTTGTCTCTTGGGTTGTTTACTCTTTGACCATCTGTCACCTACCTCAGCTGTCTTGGTTGGTGTTTTCAAGTCATGTTTGCCAAGTCAGAATGTGCTGCGCTGCACTCTGCCTTCTTTACAAACTGCTTCTGTTTTCTACGTGGGTCCTTCACCTAACGGCCGCACTCTTTTTTTACTTGAGATCAATATTTATGATCTCACAGAAGGAAAGTGACTGGAAAAAAATTACATCCATTGGAGCATTCCAAGGCCAAAACCACTTCTGACCTTTATAATAATAACAATTAATTTTTTTGGTAAAATACAGTGTTGACAAGACTAAAAAATGTGCTCTGTAGAAGAAAATCCCAAGGTCCCAGTCATTCGTTTGTGACCGTACGCCCTAGTTCACTTTGGTTATCTCGCGTGACGATGAGTAAAAGCACCTTTAGTGTTTGAAGGGCTCAAACACTAAAGAAAAAAAGAAACAAACAAATTCAAGATTATGGAATAACCTGGTGAAAGTTCATAGTCAATACTAATTTAGATGCTGTGATATGAATTTTATTAAACCAAACCTGATATGGCTGAATGAAACAATTCTGCAAAGAAGAGAGGGACAGAAATGCCTCCAACAGTGATGAGAAAGTCCCATTGCCTTCAGTCCCATTGCAATTGAAGGCAGTCGCTGTCATACAACTATGTAGCAGCTTCAAGGGAGCGTCACTTCTTCACATGTGCCGTGTTGGTTTAAATAGATTTTTTGTCTCCTTAGCAAATAAATCACAAGTCAAAATCTTCCTTATGTTTTGTATAAAGAACGAAAAGCTTTGCAAAAGACAGAAAAACAGCTGAAATATGAAAGGGGACAATAACATTTTCACAGCATTGTATAGAAGAAAAACAGAAGAGGTGCCACACTTTCTTTAGCAATGAGAAGTCATTTTATGTTGACATTCATCATAAGAGGAAAAAAGATGTCCATATGAACAAGTTTAGGTGCTGACTTGAGACCCCTAATGATAAACGTTTCAACATGTTTGTTCATAAGATGTCAACAAAGAGGTTTTCTGAGGCACCACTGAAACACAGTGTCTGGCATTATTACTTAAAAAGCTGTATAATGTCAGTGTAATCCACAAAGGGTACAAAAAAATCATCAAAAAGTAGCCCGGAAAAGACTTATGATGACATTACAAGACAAAAATCAATCTCATTTCTTTCTTGTTTTAACAAAAGATCTCAAAGATCTGACATCTTCTTAAAATCAAGAATTCTTACATCATGAAAGCATTTTGTTCCTACAAACAACGGATTGGCCCCTTACAGAGTTCACTGCCACAGAAACACCCTGCAGTGCCGTGTCTGCAGCAGAAAGCAGAGGCCAGGGGGATTAAAGAGAGGCTGTTGTGCTGATCCTCAACTGGTACCATCACCAAACCTCTAGTCTGGACCATCAGCTGCAGATCCTCCGCCTGTCAGTAAAGCCCCTGTGCATATTCCACTCACATGGGATATGCACAGATTTTGGCAGTTTATGTGAGAGAAAGCAGGGAATTTTCTTTTAGCATCTGGTGCATTGAGTGAAAAAAAAAAAAACTTTCCTGAAAGAATGTTTTGAATTTTGCACGGATTTTAAATTTTGCCATACTGAAAGTATCATCACAGCAGTGAAATACAACTGTGAAGGATCAAAAGAAAATGAGCATCTGGGTTTTTTTCAATAATTAAAGCAATGTGTGACTGCTTGATTTATTTATTTTTTTTTTTCCGATGTGATTTAATCATTAATTCTGAATGTACTGGATATGGGTGATAATATTTTTGACCCACTTTGTTGCAGTAAACGAAAAGGATCACCTGCATGTTGCTGTGTGAGAGGTGTGAGACGGTTAAAATATTCATGTGAAACTTGAGAAAAGGCTTTCCAGCTCTGCACTACTGCTTCACACCTGCACTGCATCACAGTGTGCATGTTTATTTAAACGAGCAACCACATTAATATAGATTTATATATACAGTTGCATGAAAGACGCAACAGCTTAATCCATCTTGACCTCTTAACCTCTTTACAGTTTGTCTTTGGTATAAATTAAATGTGCATTTTTAATCTTAATTTATATCAAAATATGAAGCTTTTCCTTGTAAGATTTTGTCCCTGTTTCCTTCTAAAATTGCTTTTAAGAACATTTAATCTGTGTATTTTTGTGTATTCTTGATACACCCTCTGCATAGCCATCTTAAAAACATGTGGGACATTCAATATATGCGACAAAATCTGTACATCTGACCTGTATCAGTCATATGCAAAAGAAAAATGCTGATGAAGCCTTGGTGTAAATTCAAACTGGAAGACTCTTCAGCCTCACCTGTATCATCCAATCACCACATCAACTTGACTCCAGCCAATCAGCTTCGGGCCACGCCCCGTCTTTGGCGATCATTGTTTAAGGACCATCATCCGTGGTGCCATCTGCTCTCCAGACTTGTTCAACCCACCTCTGCCCCTTCTCCACCTCCATGCTCTCGGCTCCTCAGTCCTCCATCCTTCTCTGACCTCCTCCACCAGTGTACGGACCTTGAGGGGAAGACATCCCTTATCAACATTGAAATGCTCATCCAAGCCTAATTTTAATGAATAAAAATCAGGTCATTACTTGTTATTTGCTTCTTCTGTAAGAGAAGACATGTCACATAGATAATGTGAACTTGACACTTGCATCTCGCACACAGCAGCTGTCATTCTGGGGCTATCAAGGTTAGGAATGTGGGGAAATACACATTTCGTGCATTCTCAGTAGGCCGGTCTTCATTCTCCCCATTGTGTAAACTTTTTTTGTAAACTGAAGTACTTCTGCGAAGGTACCGAGTGGAACTGCACTAATCTTCTTTCTAAACACATTACTGAGTTGTGTGGGCTTTAAGGCCCCAGGAGGCAAACCAGATCTACCAGTCATATTTCTCAGCCGACCTCCATTCATCCTTTTCACATTCTGCGTTTTGTAGCTCCTGCATCTTCATACCTTCCATCCTCATCCTCTTTTCCCCCGCAATTATGCAGACACACATTTTAACATCCCTGTTGTAACTTTTCTGAGGAATAAATTTTTCACGCCAGTGAATGGCATCCATGTTTATTTGTGAAAATCCACATTATACTTGTGAGGAGGTAGGGGGTGTGGGGTTGTCTGTATCTACCTCAGAGTTAGAGTGAGGAACCTTCACTTCTTCAACAAACGCTTCAGATATTTATCCAAACTTTTAAGCTACATATTTAATTTGTACGGAATATTAGAGACTAAATGTCTGAACCCTAAGTATTTAATTCGTATCAGAGAGGTCTTAAATAAAAACACAAGCTCACGCTGTGCTTCATAAACAACTTCCTTGGAATGTTATTTTATGCATTCAATTTGACACATTTAGAGGTCTGGATTATCACCTCCCGGCACATAAAGTTAATACTGATGAGGGAACAGTATATTTGATGACCATGCTACATTATTAGCCTAAAACACTTCAATCAGAAACTTATTGTTAAATATAAGCCTTGTGTGTTAGATTCCATAAATTCCTTTCAATCATTTAAAAGCCTGTTATTTCATGACAGACATCTGTTTCCCTTCTGAGGCAAATGAACTCTGAAATGGATCCCACCAGAGCAGAAAATGAATCACAGGGAGCCACTAGTTCAGACTTCTGACTCGAGCCCCTTCAGTACCTCTCTGTGACCTGCCATCCTCTCCAATGACCTTCTCATGACCTCTTGTAGTGCCATAATAACCCTTGTACATGTCTAACAGAGTGAGACAAACTGGCAGAAATCTGATATCTCCTGCCCACTTGCTCTACCTGTCACTAACACACATCATTTAACTTTGACACGAAAAGCAACCCAGAATCTGAACCTGTTTTTAAAAGTTAAGGAGTGAACCTGGGCACACAGAGCGAACGTGTTTCACCAAACATGGATAAGCAGCTTTCCGTCCGAGTTACTCAAGTTACACCGTGTGGTAGAAAAAGTCTGTATCTCAGTGGAGTGGCGCATCTTCAAACTAACATCATTTGGACAGGAAACAAGACATTCCCTCTGTGATGTATCTGCCCTTCACTAACCTTTAAGGTATAGAGCAGCCCTGCGTCATAAACAAGGGTATGAAAAAAATAATCACAAGACAAAGTGAATAAAACTTTCATGTTGTTGGAGAAGCATCAAACGATCTTTTATGTTTGAAGGAGTCTGCTGATATCGGCAAACCGCAACCAAACACAGCCGTCCTGCTTTTCCTTCTCGTTGCTCAGCTGTACCCGAGTGTCACATCAAGAATACTCTTGATTTCCAATATTTATGGGCTGTTCTGAATTCTTAGAACAAAAAGAAACAGCAGTTCCTCTTATGAATAAGATGAAATGGAAAAATCTCAAACCTGTCACTCACTTAATCTATCGCAGAACGAAAGATATCCTGATTAAGGTCTTTCACTCTGAGACCCAACACTAAACAAACTGTCAACAGGCAGTCAAATCGCACTGGAAGCTGCAGTAAGGTAAACATTGCATGCAGCCAATCAAAGGGATACACGGGCCTCACAAACACAAGAAGCTGTCATGGAGCAGTGAGACAGATTATCTGCTGCTATCACAGCCCAACGAAGGCTTAAAATGAATTAAAATTATTCTTCAATGCATCGTCTACTAGCTGCAGATAATCTGTCCTTGCTGTTGTACAAGAAATGGCGTGATTTTATTTCTTGCACAGCATGTAAACAATACTATAGACACAGTTTTGCACACTCACAAGAGCAAAAAAAAAAACATAGCATATTATTTCTCTAATTGATTAATAAAACTTTATTTTTTATCTGAGATTAACTAAGCTGAATGAATGGAATGGATACAGTTTCCACTAAGAAACACACAATATCAGCCATACATTTAAACACACCTGTCTTAAAAAGTCGATTTTAGGTGACACACAGTTTATGAGGCAATTAAAAAATGTCTTTGAATCCCGCAACACAAACGTGTCTCAGACATTTAGCTGATGCTGTACACCCAACATATTTGGCACACAAATAAGGCGCCAAATTGGTTTCATCTTTGTATGTTTATTCCCGTGAGACACTACAATGCTGACGACAGACGGCATTAAGTTTTGAGTCAGACTCTCATTACAGTGGCTGCACCACTTCTCTGTGTGTTTTGGCACACAGCTAAGGCAAAGGTTGTTTTGTCTTCTGGATCTGGAGACAATTAGTGGCTGGAGCAGAATTCAAAATGCCAGAGCCATTCAGAGAGCGGGCCTACAGTTTCACAGTGGTGTTTTGATAGAGAGCTGTGAGAAAGAAAGGAAGAAAGTGCACCCATTCCCTCTCTGTCGTCTCCTTCCATACTGGAAAACAGATTGTTCTAGATAGGATTAATCCATGATGTATGCTTTTGGTTTCTAAAATGAGTATCTGGTTCATGTTTTCAGATCCATGCTTTCCATCCGACCTCTTCTCTCCAATCAAAACACAACAGCAGCGATGAGCACACAGTACTAACAAGAGTTGGGTTAAATTGAACATATTGGGTTATGAGAACATTGCAAAGCACTTCCATAACTTGTGATTAAAAATATACCCAGGCAAGACTATCATTTGAAATGTTGGTTACAGATGCCACCTGCACCTTCAGTCATCAGATAAACACACTCTGCTCTGTTTGGCTGGATGAGGTCCTGTAGCTGTGATAGAGATGGCACCGACTTTCATCTCTTAACTCCCAGGGCGAGAACGCTCCTCTCGGGTCCACCACCCAAAGCTAACACACACATGGTCCAGGGTGTTTTCTGCTAGTGGTGGAAGTTATCCATCACATTGTCATTCCCACCCCCAACTCCATGGAGCCCCTCACAGTCACTTCATCTCTTCCCATCACATCTGCCAAAACATTTCTCCCACGCTTACAGTGTCGACACTTTTCAGAGGTTTCCCTGAGGGAAAAAAGGGTTATATGTTACCTCACAGGTACAATGGGAAGGGGTCTAGAGTCAGACGCCACTTGAAATACTGAGAGGTGTGTATATTGTTCTGCACCAAATATTAGTTTTCTACTTGGTCGGTTGTTTGAATCTGTGAAACCAACCAGCAGGTCAATCAGTCTAATGCCAAATAAACAATCAGATATACAGATTCCACAGTCATTCATAGAAAGGAGTTAAAATTTAATATTTTTGTATACTGTAAAAAATGTAACATTTTTAAAGCAGTTTAAAAATACCTGAAACCAGATTGCAGAAGTGAGCACATCCTTAAACTAAAGATGTCAAAAGGCCTTTAATTGCAACATTCAGTTTGCAGTAGGAGTCTGTCAGCATCCCACATTTACAGATTTATCATGTTTTGAGAAGATCTATTACCAACAGACCTCATTTCACTTTGTGCTGTCCTGTTTTTTCTACCAATGTTAGTGTTTTGAAATGAGGCCTAAAAACCTAGTTTGGCTTCCTCAGGCCATAATATATTACTCTACATCCTTTTGAGAAGATTGTAGTCAACCAGTGAAGTTTTCTTCAGACTTGTTTTATAGCCATACTCCTTTTATCAGGGATATGGACAAGACACAAGACTTATCAGATAAAACGTGTGCAACCTGAAACTCCTGCAGCACAATTAATGCTGCTTTTGGCCTCTTTGCAGACTTCTCAACCTCTTTGTGCCTTATATTTTTAAGTTGGAATAAACATGCAGCCACGTCACCACTGTCCCATCTTTGTTTTCTTTGTTGTTGCCGTCACTAATTAATGCTGTCAATGTTCCAGAGTGTATATCTGTCCATGGATAGAATGCTGTGGAATTTTTGTTCTGACAGAGCAAATGTTGGCTCCAACTACAAAACTACCACCACATCTTCATGGAACATTAACAAAGTCTGAAAAGACCCAAAGAAATTGAGAGACAATTAAATTTGAAAAGAAAATTTGGCTGTTATGAAAGTTCATAAAAGTGATCAAAACAGAGATTTAGCTTTCAACCAGAGAACCACAAGTTTTTGCAGTCTGTAAATCTGCTGCCATCTAGTGGTTTAATGCATTAAAATGCAGCTGTGAACCAACAAAAATCAAAGAAAGCTTAGAATAAGCAGATCAATACTTTTAACATTTATTATAGAATACAAATACTCAAATTAGTAAACTGACATGAAAACTGGAGCAAAAAACTTGAAGCAACAAAGTTATACATAACATTTAAGGAAAACACATTGAACATTGTTACAAACATTTGTTGGGCGGGAACCTTTTTTAAAAAAACAAAACAAACAGAAGCAGGTAAGCCCCATCTGTATTTATAAACAGTTTGCCTCAGACTGGAAGCTCTTTAAAAGCTCCCGCAGTTTCTGAACCTCTGCCTCGTCTTCTTCTATGGCCTTGGAGCAGATGCGCTGGATTTTGCTGTGCAGATCCTCCATACACTTCTGTAGATCAAAGCACATAAAAAAAATTGGTGAGAACAGAAATGCAGCTTCTTAAGAACCATATTCTAAGAAATAAAGATAATGGACCCAAAAATTTTAATTAAATGAATTTATTCTAACCATCCATCAAATGCCAAACACATATTCCTCTCCTCAAAATCAGTCATTTTCTTTATAGTAGTCATTAACAATTTAATATCACATTTATAGAAGTATTATACTGATAATAATGAAGAAATTAAAGAAGAACAAGTGGTTCTTCTAAAGGAGAAGACTGATTTCTGAGGAAACTGTAGGAACGTTACCTCAGTTATGGCCAGGTGGGTTGCAGCTGTTGTAAACACAGAAACCAGGTTATTGGCTACGGTTCTCCTCTCTTCATTCGTCTCCTGCAGCACCAGGTGGTATCTAAGGAGAGAAGACCGAAAAGCTGAGCGAGAAAAACGACAACAAATCTTTATTGGTTTGTTGCTTCGATCAGACTTTTAAACAGACATTAAAAACATGAAAAGTAACACTTGAATTTGGAAATTCCAGCAGTCCAATAATGTCACATAAGGCACATGACTTCACCTAATGTGTTGGGTAATCAAGCCGATTTATCAACGAGAGTTTATGAAAACAAAAACAGAAAATGCATGACAACAAAACACCAGGGAAGTCGTAAAGTCTGGGTTCCTGTTTATAGGTTGTGTAAAAAATTCTAAATTTTGAGAGCCAACTTTTTCTTCATTGGTCTCTATTCCTCAAAAATAAAATAAAATGCAATTCTGTTACAATAACAAAGTTGCGCAAATGCATCAGGAATTAAAAATCGGAATCGCTGCAGTAACCAACAGTAAGCTCACTGTCTAGTTCGACATAATTACAGGTCTTCGTCCAACATAGTGGACAAACGGCAGCTAGAAGAAATAGGCCTCAGTTGACTTTTTCTTCTTAATGAGGGAAACAGAAACGAACTGATTATTATTGAAGAGCTTCCAGATGTTGATTTATGCTACTGAAATACTGAGCATGTAGCAGAGGCGTTAACGGATGTTGCTTACTGTTGTTGCGCTCCCTTCAGCTCTTGCACGGCCTCGTCGTAACCGTCATTGACTTTCTTCTGGAGAAGCTTGAGGTGGTTCTCTGCAGACTCCACCTCTGCTGCCCAATCCTGCTCCTCTCGGGCCAACTTCTACAGGAGCATACCTCATCATCAGGCACTGCACATGCAGGACAAGTGTTCCTTTTTTATATATATGTAAAAAAATAAGCGCACCTGCATATCGGTGTCCAGCTGTTCGTCCAGCTTATGGATCCGCTCTCTGATCTGCTTTAGATCGTTGGACTTGTCCACAATGTTAGAGTTGACCTAAAAGAAAATACTGCCAGTAAAAATCCCGAAAAAATGTGCATATAAAAATAAAAATAAAAATCTATTGTTACTTGTTCGCAAGACTCTTCCAGGCTGAGTTTCAGGTTTGACAGTCGGCTGTTTTCTTCCTCCACATCACTGATCAGCTTCCTCAGAAGCATCTACAACATGGCACGAAAAAAACCCACAAAAAAATTTCAGTGTTTTAGAATCCATATTTAAATCTAAATTGAGACATTTAGATAAAACTTTACTAACTTCAGTAATAGAGAGAGAGTAACTGAAACTGTAGTGTTATTAGCTGAAGGCACCTTGATCTGTGTTTTTTGCTGAACTCCACATTCAAATGACCTGATCTCAAAGTCATGACCGCAGGCGTTTTCCGCAGACATTGGGATCAGTTTCAGCTTCCGGGCCAGCTTGTGGTACTCGGCCAACTTCAGGTCCAGCTGGGATTAAAGGAAATGACATACAGAGAAAGGCCTCAGTTCAAGTCAGAAGAATGTGCGTCTTCCATCCAACGCAACCCGACAGGTAAACGTTAGATATGCGTACCGTCTCCTTCACTTTCGCCACCGCGATTTCCTCGTTCCACTTGTGCTGTTCGGCGTCCTCAAGCGACTTGCTGAGACTGGCGATGGTCTGCTGAAGTTCTCTCTTCTCCCTGTTGATTCTCTCCACATCAGCTGGAGTAAACTTTTGGTTCTGCAAGAGGTGCTGGAGCTCGTTCCTCTCGTGCTTCAGCGTCTCCAAATGGCTGACTGAAACGTTGCAAAATGGAACAATAAACACAGCGACTGGAAATGTCGTTTCCTCTCCCTTTTTAGAGTACGTCTCTGGGTTTCTCTTAGATAATGTAACTGAAAGAGCATTTTATGTCACAAGAAGTTTGTTTTTCGTCTCAGAGACTTTACTCCTGACTCAGGAGTCTCAATATTTCCCTCCTAAATCAAGTCAGTAAAGGAGCTACTACTCCTTTTCATGTGTATGCTGGGTTTTCTTAAACCCAAAGTCACTCCAGTTCTGATGGAGGTTTCTACTAAATTAATCACCTGAATCAAAGTTAAATCAAATGTAAACATGTCACTGAAATGTGTGACCACACTGGTAAACGTTGGCAGGTCCCCTCTGACCAGAGGGGATTTCTTAGCAGTTGCACTTTTACGATGCATTCAAGTACAACTGGCACAACAAAGATCCCTAAAACGCCTGATTATATTTAATTGTTGTATAAACTACCTATATATTCAGGCACCATCTATCCCGATTATCTTTATTAATTAAAAGAATCTAATCAAGCAAGAATTGAACTGAATAGTGACTGACATTATATAACACTATTTTAAAGTAAATCCAGAAGCAATACTGTTCTGTAGTGCTCTAATGTCGACATTTTCAGGAAAAAAAACAGTTTAACTGCTCATATCTACCGGTGTTCTCCAGCTCGTCTGTCAGTACTGAAAATTTGTTCTCCAGACTGGCTGTAAACGTCTCCAGTTTGCTTCGATAACTCTGCAGCTTCTTCAGGTCCGCCTGCAGCTTCACCTTCTCCATCCTCTTTGTCATCAGACGGTCCTGTGGAGGGAAGACGGAAAACAAATGACCTGAGCTGACAAAAACACTGCAAAGTCCAGCAAACAACAATGAAGAGTGAAGGCAGATTTTTTTTGTAATAGCAAAAACAGTACATTTCTTCACATAAATAGAAGCCAAGCATAATTTTACATTACTATACTTTTTTTGAGCAGCAAGTTTTCTCACCGTCTGACTCTCTTTCTCTAGACGTTCCAGTTCCTTACTGAGGAATTGGTGTTTCTCCTCCATCGATTCCAGCAGGGCCTCATCAACGTTGTAAAGTCGCTCTGTGGGGGAAGACCCGCGCCTTCATTTTATTATTTTTACACTAAAACTGTGTTTTGAATTGCACTCCAATATGAAGCTGTGGGAACAGCTGTGCTTACTCAGTTTGGTGAGGAACGCCTCATCCTCTTCCTCAAAATCATCTTCACCATGCATGAACTTGGAGTAGGTTTCAGCCATGTAGTCAAGGAAAAGCTGCAATATCGAAATGTATTTGTGCATCAAGTTACTGACTTTGACACAGCAAAGACAAGTGAATAGGTTCTGGTGAAGAAACTGAATCTAACAAGTAGAGAAAACGGTTTTGTGTGACTTTAAACAAATTGGCTTAAATTGCTTTTCACTAAAGCCTTTTTTTTTTGTTCAAGTCAAGGCATCTGGATTACCTTATTATATTCAGCTCCTTCCTCAATATTGGTATTGTCCTCACAGAAGTCGCTCAACAGAAGCTCCTGCTTACTCAAACTCCAGTGGATCTGAAACACAAGTGGTTAGAAAGCTTGAACACTTGTACCTTGTTATTGCATACATCTTTAAGGGGGTCGCAGGGTTCTCCCTAAACAGTCCAGTGTTTCTGGAGTCTTCTCACCTTCACGTTATCAATGAGCCAGATGAGAGCACCCAGGGCCTGGGGCCACGTGTGCGGAGCTCCAACCGAATACATGGAGCACTTGGAGAGAACGAACGGGTATCTATGTAGAAACAAGAAGAACAAGAGGAGAGAATCAGCAATTTTTTCCCATCAACTAAAAGAATATTTGCATTAAAAAAAAATAATTTAAAAAATCCAGACTTGACGCATGGCTAATTATTTTTTAATACATTTTCTATATGAATTATCCGTCATTAAATTTATTCCAAGTTATTTTAAATAGCTCCTTTAAATGCAAAAAAACAAAACAAAAAAAACTCAAATATTTTCTCAAATTTTAATGTATACTAAATACTGTGTACAGTACACATAATACTAAAAGTATGAAGACTGAACTTTTACCTTAAGGCTTTGAGCAGAGCTGGAACCTCCTCTTCAACTTTAGACTTTGGCATCTCGAACAATGGATCAAGCTGGCAATAGATGAACTCAAACATCTTTACAAACTCCTTGGTGGAGGGCGACTGCAGTGTTTTGGACAACAATGATCCTGGGTAACCCTGTTCTGTTAAAAACTAAAATAAATAATACATTTATTAAGAAAAATCACAAAGTGGCATTTTTCCCCCCACACCTCCCCAAACGTGGAACAAGTAAGCATAATACGTATTTAATCAGTATCTTTGCACAGAAAACATCCCTTTTAAAAACGAGCACCCACACCACATCATGGCTTAGGTGGAGAATTAAGCTTGAAAACGTAATGGTATAACAGAAACTACACAAACTACTAGTTCACATCACTACAGATGACCTTTCATAGAACAATATATGGGCCTTACCTCATGTAGCTGCCTGATGCATTGCTGAACATAGGATTTATCATGGAGCGGTCTGGAATCTTTAATCTTCTCAGTTCCACCAAACCCAGACATAGTGCTGTTGCGCGGCATGCTGGCACCGCTAGTTCTGGAGGAAATGATCGTTACACCATAATAAAAAGTTAAAAAAAGTTTCCCTCGTGATAAAAGGATTAGTGATAAAACAAAAACACCAAATTAAAGTATTTACAGTAAATTGGACTGATCTTAAGATGGGGGTGTACCCCATCTTAAGATGCATTTTAAGCACTAAAACTTTCTGTCTATTTTCTTTACAGTACACAGAAATTGTAAAATGAAGACACATCTCCTTGGCATTAATGAACAAGTCATGCTTACTTTACTTAATCTAACTTGCTGTGTAATTCCATGAAATTCAAAATGACCAAAATGCATAACACAGGTATTATTTAACCTGCCAACATCAGGTTGTTACAGTTGTGCTACTCTGTACAAAGGTATATATATATATATATATAAATAAAAACGGTTGACTGAAATAAGCACTTTAAAAACTATTAATTTAGTCAGTGTTAACTCTATGTTTTTGTCCAAGTGTATTAATAAAAGCAGTGAAATAAAAAAAAATATATACATTACAGCAAGTAGTTTATCAGCAGGAATAAGTTGGAAGCGTTACCGGGGACCAAAGAAGCTGGTTCTTCTTTCAGAGGTCCCAGATGGTGGTTTGGACATGCTGAGCTTTCCAAAGGAAGGCAGTTTACTACGATGAGATCCAAATACACACAGTCAACTGAGGAACACCATTCTACATTTAAAATGTTGGAATACATTCGTTTTTCTTTTTTGCAAGTTGTCAGTTTTACAGAATCATCTCAATATGTTATACCAATATCGTCCACAATAAGAAATGAATGCCCTCCTTTGTAAAATATTTATTAGCAGAATGTGTTGTGGGTAAATGGCATTTGAGTAGCGCTTTATTCTAGTGGGTGTAGTTTGTTGCAATAAAAATAACAGCCATAAAACAACAAACTTATCTGAATCCAAGAACAGATGCACGTCGTAGTTGCATCCAAATATGTGAGAGATAAAAGTTAATGTCAAACCAACCTTTGAGGTGTTGTGTACACCACACTCATCCTGTTGCTGTCTTGAACTCTCATCGGCATGTCTGACGGTCGGCTGCCTGCTCGGCTCTTCCTTCCGCTTGATACAATCAGAAATAAAGCATGTTGGTATTTAATAAACGGTTGCTACATAAAAGGCAACATTTGTAGCTACCAATTACGCTGATAATCAATCTAGCTTTGCTAGCTCAGCTGTTACAATCTGAATATAAACTTGTCGGGCTAGTCAGACAATGCCATTAAAAAAAAAAAATGAATCTAACGCAAATCTACCGAACATAAACTCAACATACACAATACGACTCGGTGAAATAAAGCTTGAAAATGGATATAAACCTGATAAGTCGGTCAGCAAACATCGCGGCAGCTGACTTTAAATTTAACGGTTGTCGGTTAACAAAAGCGACTCATTCAAGCAGGAAGGACTTATTATACATTTTCCCTGAATTTAGTTTTCCTGCTAGATTTCATTCAGAAAGTAAGAATTTACACTTACCGCTCCATATCGTAACTGTTCGACGATAAACGACTGTTTACTAAATCAAAAGTTCATCCGACTTTATCCGGCGAACCCCGCCAAAACATTCCAAAATCGAACAGCGATGACGTCTTACGTATACGGCGAGCGCCTCGGTCCAAACGTGCTTCAACGCATCATACGCATTCTTAGTGGAACTGCTTTTAAAGGTTCGTTTTCAGGTGTGTGATTTATGTGATTGGTTTGAGTCATCAAATAAAAAAATGTAAAAATAAAAAAATGAAAGTGTCGATTATCCCTTAAAGGGATGAATGACTGTAGCCATCTAGTAAATTACATAATTTGTTGATGGTTCACTTATGGTTCACGCAGTGGACGAAATGCATCTAAGTACTTCAAATACATGCAACATTTTTAAAATTTGGGACAATTTATTTATACCGTCTTTGACGGGGGTAATACCATAGACATAATATAATATATAATAGATACAAGATATAATACATACATATATATATATATATATATATATATATATATATATATATATATATATATATATATATATATATATATATATATATATATATATATATATATATATATATACACAGTCCAGTCACATTAATGTGACCATCTGTCAAAAGCCAGAATAACCACCTTTCGCAGAGCGAACTGCTACGAGACGTGCAGGAAGAGAGTCACTTAGGTCCCTGAAGGTCTTCTCTGGGATGTTGAGCCATGCCGACTCTAATGCCGTGGCCAGCTGCGCTAGATTACGCGGTTGAGGATCCATGGCGCGAACAACTCGATCGAGATGGTCCCACAGATGCTCGATTGGGTTTAAGTCAGGTGAGTTTGCTGGCCAGGGGAGGACGGTAAACTCATCCTGGTGCTCTTCGAACCACGCACGTACACTGGCAGCTGTATGGCACCTCGCATTGTCCTGCTGGAAGATGCCATCATCCTGAGGAAAAACAATGCGCATGTAGGGGTGGACATGGTCCGCAAGGACAGATGCGTACTTGTATTGATCCATCGTGCCTTCCACAATAATCAGTGAACCCAGAGAATGCCAGGAAAACATTCCCCAGACCATAATGCTCCCGCCTCCAGCTTGGACCGTTCCTGCAATGGTTGCAGGGTGGTTCCTTTCAGAGGTTTCACGCCTTATACGCCAACGTCCATCTGTCCGATGGAGCATAAAACGCGATTCATCTGAAAACGCTACCTGTCGCCACTCAGTGGACGTCCAGCTGCTGTACTGGCGTGCAAATTCTAGCCTTCGTCGTCGATGAACACCAGTCAGCATAGGTGCACGAACCAGGCGTCCGCTTCGGAGGCCCAGACGCAGCAATGTTCGCTGAATAGTGGTTTGGGAGACACTTGTGGTAGCCCCTTGGTTCATTTTAGTGGTCAGTTGCTCAACGGTAGCCCGTCTATCTGCCCGAACGCATCTCCGCAACCGTCGTTCGCCTCTGTCATCTATGGCCCGTGGTGCACCACATTTGCCACGTCGTTGATTTTGGACAGTCCCATTTTGCCATGCACGGTACACTTTTACCACGGCGGCACGCGAACAGTTCACAAACTCAGCCGTTTCGGAAATGCTTCCACCCTTGGCCCGAAAGCCAATGATCATGCCCTTTTGGACGTCGGATAAATCGCTTCGTTTCTGCATTACGCCAACGATTGAAATGTTTTCCGAAGCCCACACACACCCTTTATATACGCTCAACTGCACTGTGCTGCCACCTGCCTTCTGTGATTGGTTATTTAACTCTGAAGTGGAAAGTACGTGGTGGTCACATTAATGTGACTGGACTGTGTATATTCCTTATATTATGTCTATGGGTATTACCATCATGAAACTAACAAAAAAAATAATGTAATTAATATGGAAATTGTGACCAATTTAATTAGAGTAAAGACTTTTTAGAAAGCCTAGCACCCTTTCTGGATAATTGAGACTTAACACCGGCAATGATGTTCAAATCTTTCAAAATTTAATTCCTTCAGTTTTAATATCCTGTATTAAATTTTGTTACTGGGTCTATTATAAAATGATTTAGTGTCATTGTGGCGCTTAAGACAGAAACCTGATAAACCTGCACTTTGTATAAGAATTGACAGAGCGACAGGCTATTTAAATGTGTAAGATTGTGATTACATGAACACAAAGTTTGATGAATTATCCCTTTTTGTTTTAAACACATTATTGCAAGATTTAAATAATTACAGAAATTCTATTTGATGCATGTATTTCAAATTTTATTTAAATTATTGGGTATATAAATATTTAACAACTTATTTATTGAACTGGCAGTTTTGTCCCTCTATACTGGAGAAACGCACATCGTATGTTGTTTTGGGTCTATGGACTTAAAACCAATGCTCGGCATTACTGGTATAAGCGGACTGTCACATAGAAAAAGTTCACCCTAAGCATTTCAATGTAGTTACAACAACTCATTCATTCTTTTTCATTTGTAAAATGAACTCATATTAACACTTTGAGCAGACAAATGACAAAGAGAAGTAGAAAATTTATTGCAGTATTTGTTCCACCAAAAGGGTATGAATCCCTTTCCTTGTATTACTAGGGTGACCTAATACAACAAAATCTACATTTACAAAATATCCTCCTGCAATAGGCCACATATACTGCATGCGTAGTTCGAAATAGAATAAATTATATTCAGAGGACTCTGCCATTGTACAGCATGGACAAATAAACGTGAACAAAAATAAAAAATCTTATTTTCTTTTTTACTTTTTTTTTCCCTTAGATATCTAAAAGCTAAAAGGAAAAACCCAACAGGGTGCTAGTCATATAATAAACTCCAAAAAACACTTTAATAAGAACATCAAAAAGACTAATTTCCAACATTCACTTAAGGTTTTATTCTTTTTTTACAGCTTTTTTTGTATTCAGAGATATAAACATTTTAGTTTTTTGTCATGTTAAACTATGGTACAGTGGGAGTAGAAATGAACGACTAGAATCTGCTGCACAACAGCGAAGGAGCTCCCACAACAATGTTGACAAAACATTTCCCTCTAGGTCTCTCTTCTGATAGCCTTCTAAGGGATAATTTGGGTGAATTATTCCTTTAATGCCTCCAGGATTCTATCCTCTGAACATTTACACAAAACATGAACAAGTCCCTCTAATATAAGTCTCGTGTTGTGTGTCATTTTTGCAAGAGTAAGTCATGTAAAAGTATGTAGTGTCAAATATTCTTTCCCTCTTGTGTTCTCTTACAAAAATGAGGAAGAGGGGCTAGGTAGGAATCCAGTGAAGTTTGGCTGTGTTGTTGGAGGTGACAGGTTGAGGAGCAGGAGGAGGGAAGGAGAGGATTTTCATAAAGTAGAAATGGAACAGGGGAACCCAAACAAACAAGAACAAAAATAAAAATACAGGAGCCATTAGCTAGCCCCTCCCTCCCGTGCTGCATATAGTGAGCGTAAAGTCTGTACAACTTTGTTGCTCAGTTTGTGGTTGCTGGTCAAGGCAATCTTTTTGTAAATGATGTCCGACTCCTTAATAGTGTCCACCCAAGGCACCAGTTTACGGCCGTCCCTTTTCTTGGCCTCTGCCCAGGGTCCCGAGTAAGAGCCCGCCATCCAGTGGATGGTGTATCCGTTGGGAGTCTTTTGGGTGACTCTAGCTATCTGCGGTCGGTCCTTGTATTTGGGGCAACAGAGGGCGATCACATCCATAGCTTCCACCGTTTCACTCATTCGGCCTGGATCCGAAGGGTCGCCGGCTCGCCTTGACCTTCGAGAGGACTGCCGAGGGGAAGAAGTTTGAAAATCGTTAGCTTCAGCTCAACAGGAGCGACTAAACATCGAGTGAATCTATCCGTCTCACCCCTGGGGTCCTTTCGTCAATATCGCTGTCGTCGTCGTCCGTCTCTGGTCCCGCCTGATTGCGGGGGCTGGGTCCCGACATGGGCCCAGGGCCTCCCAACAGGGCGTTTATGGCTTTGTTTCTGATGTTGGCGCTGGCAGATGCCTCTCCTTCCTCGTCCTCTTCATCTGGATCCAGGTGTTCCATCAGAATCTTGAACTGTGTGCAATAAAGAGACAATTATTTCAAAGACCAGCACTTAGTAACACTGGAAACAAGACACACTTGGACAACCCTGTCAAAGAGACCACTGCGCAACGTTTTACAAGGACTGATCTGAAACATATCTGCTGCTTGATTACTTACGTCCAGATACTGTTTGACTATCCGCCTTTTTACATCCTCCGTCAGCGTGGCGTTGCTCATGTTGTTGAAGATGAAGTCCAAGGTTTGTCTTGGGTGGAAGTTGACGTTGTTTTTCCTGTTCACTGCTTTATCGTACACCTTCGCTGACTCCGTTGGAGAGTACTTCTGGATTTTACTGTTGAGAGACAGGGAAAGCTTCTTGAAATTTCAAGAGCTGAGCGATTCCAACTTTTGCTGGATTACCCAAACATGTAGCATGCGCTCTGCTCTAGACTCCTGATGACAACAAAGTCACAAAATGAGTTCACAACTAAACCTGAGGACGGAACTCAACATTATGGTGATGGTAAACAGGCTCTCCAAACTCAAGGACTTCATCTTTATTAGAAGTTGAATTATCATTATGCTGATAAACATTCTTCCATTGACTATTGAAAAGGGTAAAAAAAAAAAAAGTTGACATTTTGTTGTTAAAATGTAAATAAAAAGTCTGAATAATTTGGAGCCTTAGTATATATATTACAATATTTCTAAATCTATTATACCTTTTGACCACATTAAACCAACACGGCTGAAAATGATGTAGTCTGAAGATGAATTCTGATGGAATCTTTACCTGTCAGAAAATCCATAGAGGTTCTTTAAATGCTGTTTGAGCACGAGGAGAAGCAAGATGCCCTGAACCGCGTTGGCGAAGTCCAAGAGGCCGATGGGATTATCTGGCAGAAGCCTCATTACTTTTTCCACATCCTCAATATCCAAATCCTCGAAGTCGGATTCAGATTCGGAGCTGTCTGAGTTTTCAATGGGTCTTCTTGACTTCTTTGGCCGATGCACCACTTCGTCGTCGTCGTCTTCGTTTTCGTCACTGTTACAGTTTTCCTCTTCGCCACTTCTGGAAGAATCGCAGTTCATCTTTCCCTCTTCATCCTCACCATCAGACGTGTTTTTCCACACCTTTACTTTCTTTTCCTTCCGTCTTGGCTCCTTTAGCAGGAGCTGATAAGAAAAAATAAATAAAAAATTTCAAGAAATCCTAAAACCGCTAAAAGAAAAATCTTGTTTTTTTTGTCTGTGGGATGTAACATAATTATTAGTCAAAATAAAAGAATACGTAGAAAGGACATGAGGTTGTGGAACACAAGGAATTTAGAAAAGAAACAGAATTTTATTGAAATGCAGAAGAAAAGACTGGCCAAAGGGCACTTTAGACAATGGAGTATGGGATAAAGTCTCAAAGAACAAATATTTTTTAAAACCTTTTTTATACTTATGCAGACCTAGAAGACATCAAAATCCATTTTTTATGCTTTTTCAGACTTCTCTAGATTATGGAGCAACCCTGATTTTGTCAACTTACCTCTTTAAAGGTCTGCAACAAGTTGCTGCCAGAAACAGACAGTGTGATGTCTATGTGGTGCATGATGAAGAGCGGCTCCTCTTGGCACTGGTATGGGAAACAAGCCAAGTTGTCGGCAATAAACAGCAGCATGTTTACTTCCGTCTTCTGCAGAACCGCACAAAAACAAGGACAAAACAGATTTAGAGCCCAATTTTTTTTACTGCATTGACAAACAACAACTCTTCCTTAAAATAAATGATTACTTGGTATGTGATTTATAAGAAAATACCAATTTGAAAAGAAGTAGAGGGTGGACTTACAGAACTGTCATCAAGAGGTTCAGTAGTGAGATGAGGAAAGCCCTCCGATGCTGCCGGTTGCCCCGGATCATCGTGTAGAGGTGGGAGCAGAGAGCTGAGTGCGTCTCATCGTGCCTGAAGCCTCTTACAATGCTTCCACGAGATGAATTGATGGCCTGCTGCAAACTATATGACATCTTCATCCCTGCAACTGCCTTCATCTGTAATGTCATGGTACAGAAAAAAGAGTTTAAGAGTAGGCAGAAATTTCAAACTCTTGTTTGTTGAGGTCTAGTAAATCTTGCCGTTTTTCTTTTTAGTTCTATACAGGGAAAAAAGGAAACATGCGTGTAGAATATATATTGCAAAACATTTCATACTGACAATGCTGGTCTATAAGCAGCATGTAAAACAATCAATCAGTTACAAAAATATGTTTTCAAAGAGACAAAGATTTTTTTTATATCAGAGTAACAATAAAAACATATTTCAAAATGTTAATTATCCCATTAGCAATACAGCAGACTGTGTCTAAGGAAGTCATTAAATAAAGTTGGTCGGCTGTACTGTTGCTGGGTGTGTTTATTATTAACCAGGAAAAAACTGTTTTAGATGTTTTCTTCTTTGTTTAATTTGTTCTTGAGCTTAACAGCAAAAATGAAAGAAAAAAAACCTTTAATAGCATCTTACATGGATGAATCCGGTGTATTTCTTGTCAATCTCCACCAGCTGCTGGTCAGCTTTGTTTCTCATGCTGGGCTCTGGGTCTGTTCCCATGGCAATGAGGTAGGGTACACACTGCAAGAACCAAGAAAAATGAAGTTGGTTGACGTGACATTGATTGTGACGTAGTTCCGACGGAGACAGTAAACAAAAAAATATATCTGTTGATTTAGATATTTGACATCTTACCTGTACAGGATGAATGAGACCCTGGTTGAGCGTCAGAGCGATGACATTGAGAGCAAAGTGCCGCACACTGGACTCTGTGTGAAAGAACGCCTCCAACACCTGTTTTAGATACAGCTGCATAATGGAGCTGCTCATCCCTGATGAAATGTCTCCCATCTCTTTCAGATCCTCCTGTTTGGACAGTTTCTTCCCTAAAAAGTTACAAAATCAGTCGCAATTTTCTCCAAGATGATCGTACGAAACGAGAGCCAATTAAAAAGCCCAGACGACTTTTTCATCACATTGTTATACACAAAACACTCTGTAAAAAGGTGCAATCCTAAAGTGCTTAGAAAAAAAAAGAAGTTATGTCACCAGTGAAATTAACTTACATTCTCGGTCTGCTTCCTGCATCCGTGAGTCTTCTTCTTGCAGGTACGTCTGCAGGTTTTTAAGGACCTGGATTTTGAGGTTGATGGAGGAGGAGGCGTCGGCCAGGATACTGTTGTACAAGGATTTCACCTCAGGCACAAACATCTGGCTTGGATGCATAATAACAAGAAAACCTGCAAGAGTGCAGTGCAATATGATTGATCAGATATGTCTACATAATCTCATTCTATCATCGACTAATGCAATTGGTGGCTTCGCCAAATATATGTAAAAAGGAAGAAGGAAAACGGTCAGGGAGGTTGCCCATGGCAACACTAAGGAAGCTGCAGGAATTTCTGGCAAGCTCTCCCTTTACATATCCTGGCAATCTCCTGTATTCTTTGTATGTTTGGACTAAGAGTTTTGAAGATTGAAGGAAGGATTCAAGCTTGACTAAAATAAAAATAAAAAAATAAAAAACTTGGAGAGGACTGTTAGATCTGATGAAAGCAAACTATTTTTTGTAGCATAATTCCAATCAACAAGTTGAGGATCTGGGTTGCTTTCTTTCAGATAGTGCAGTTTTATGTCGAGGTAAATTAAATTATGAATAGTTACAAATTCCATTTAGCCGACAACTTTCAGGTGTCAACTGTGAAGGAAGAAAGGAATCACTAACTGTGGACAAAAGATATAGACAGAATCTGATGGATTTGGTGGTCATTACAAAGTCATGATGCATGTTGACAGACTCCTAGCAGAGGAGGAAAACTGTTTCTGAAATAACGACAACAAAGATCTTTAAGACGTACACAATTATACAGCAAAGTTGTTGTCGCCGCTACCCAACTAATTAAAAGTTTGATTTTCGTTGAAATCACCTGACATCTTAATAGAGTTGTATAAACATTTGGAAGCCACTGAAGTTTAATCTGCAGGGGTAGAACAATATTCTGAAAAGATCTTTCAACCAAACAACTGGTCTTGCTAATGACATGATACATGTATCTGTGAATGAATAAGCCAGAAACAAACTAAACAAAGATAATTTAGGTCAAATGGAAATTCGTGGAAGTACTCCCGGAAAACCTACTCATATTTCTATCTGATCTAAATTTATGCTAGATGTTAATCCTGGGAATATGAAAGCCTTAATAACACAGAAGAGCTTAGGAAAAAAAGGAGACAGAAACACCTGCAAACTGGGCAAAGAGATACAGAAAAATAATAGTGGCTTTTACCTAACCCAATGATGGCTTTGGTCTTAACCACCTCATCCTCG
Source organism: Poecilia picta (assembly GCA_033032245.1). Taxonomy (NCBI): domain Eukaryota; kingdom Metazoa; phylum Chordata; class Actinopteri; order Cyprinodontiformes; family Poeciliidae; genus Poecilia; species Poecilia picta. The sequence goes on from CM065361.1 coordinate 19,740,561, forward strand.
TGTTTGGTGAAGTACAGCAGGAGCTCAAGAACTTTCTCCTTGATGATGATCTGTGCACAGCAAACAAGCCATTTAATAAATTAGTCAAACCTGAAGTTTCATAGCCTTAATATCAATCAATTAAGTCAAAGCTCAAACTCAAAGCTTATAATAATGCTAAAGTTGTTGTCCTACCTTGTTGGTGCCCTTAAACTCCTCCTGATCGAAATCAAAATGTCGACCGAGGGCACCCACAGTGAAGAGCGATCGCAGCAGAAAAGGCTTGTTTGCTACTAATGTTGTGCTGTTGGGATCATCTTGGTGCTGAATCTTGAATTTGTTAAGTGCGCCTGAGGGAAAAAACACCACAGAATGAAAATAATAATAATAATAATAATAATGAAAAGTTAATGTTCTGTATGTTTATGTGTAAACAAAAGACCAGACTTGCAAAAAGACAATTGGAATACTCTGTTACGCACCACATTTAACGATGGGCATTTTTAAGTAAATATATCTCACCATAGAATTTGTTAAAGCAAGACCACACAAACTTGTAGTTGTGTGTAACTTTGTTTACGACAGCTCCAAGACAGCTCACACAGTGCTGGACCACCTAAAATAAGCAGAAATACAACTTGAACTGCAGCATTTCATTTTGTAAAACAAAGCAAGCTTGAGAAGAGGCACCGTCACACACCGTCATGCCGTATTTGATGATGAGCTTCATGAGGTCTTCTTCAATGGTGGCAAGAAAAGTTTCACTTGGGTGCTCCATTAAGGGGACAACTAGCTCCAAGATCTTTGCCACATTGCAGATAACCATGAAGTCGTTGGCAGACTGCAGAGAAAACAAATGAGACATTTTAGCAGGAGAATCTGTTATACTGGCCTCAAGTAACTGTTCACAGATTTGACTCCACTTAAGGACAGACATGTTGCAGGTGTATCTAAAAAAACATGATACAAAAAAAAAATCTGTCTCAGAATATCTGACTTTTGGCAATAGTAACCAGTAACAACCTGGGGGAGTGAAGCAAATGTGTTGAAGCAAATTATTGACTAAATCTGTTGCTATAATCACATCAGCATGAATAAACTCCAACACACACAACTCCTTTATATAGCACAATTAATTGATGGTGCAGTGGAAAACAAATAACAGAACTTACGTTACACTTTGTGGTCAGGTAAGGTTGCATGGTCATGGCATGTTTGACCATGAGCTGCGCTCTGATCTTGCTGAACAAGTATAAGGTTGTGATGCATGCCACAAGCCGTGTCGAGTTTACTCCTTTGTTTTCTGCAGTAAAAAAAAAAAAAACAACCCAGGAAATAAAAAACACTGAGTCATTACTTTGTTCTGAAAACAGTCAAATAAAATAAACCAAGTTTCTGTATAACATTAAGCATTTGGTTTCTATAAGGAAAAACTTGCATACCTGATAGAGACTCTTCGTATTTAAGGATGTGCTCGACCAGATTGTCGACGAGTTGAACACAGGCCTTTTTAGCTGGTTTATATGAAGCATCCTCTTCAGATTTAAGAAGCTGGAAGGGAAAGACACAATGGTTAGTTTTACAAGACTGAATATCAATTACAACAAAATTACCAGCCACAAAAATTAAACTCACATTCTGCAGAAGCTGCTCAAACCAGTCATAACCAGTGTCTCTACAAGCAGCAACCTAAAAAAATGAGAAATATAAAAGGCTCACTGAAACTAAAATGAGTAGAATAGAGACAAAGTCTTGCATAAACAACATTCTATGATTATATACAAACCAAAAAGGCAGCAAAACTTACAACATCAGTGATGTTGAGAATCTTTCTGGTCATGGTTTCCTTGTCATGTGCTGGAGTTGGAGTGAACCACAGCTTCTGGAACGTCTCATTCACCAGTTTCTGCACAGAAGTATTAAATCAGACTTATTCGAAGAAAAAAATATCTAAATGTTGAAAAAAATACACATATAGTTCTTTTATTAAGAATAGAAAGCAAAAGAAGAAGAAAAAAATGATGATAAAATGATGATGCAGGTACCTTGATGCCTTCTTCATCGTTGACCCTGCGGATCATCTTCACACACATCTCAGTGATCTTACTGAAGGTTGGTTGCTCCAAACAGATGTCTCTGAGAATCTTGATGACCCGCTTTCTTACACTGATACCAGTGTCCTGTACATCAAAAATTATTTATCGTATTACAAAAGCAAATATATTTACTGTTCTGTAAAGCATTACACTAAAAACAAGCTGTTTCATATCAAATAGATGCATAAGGCACAAGAGCACCGTTTCACCAACAGATGGCAGTATAAGACAGTAACAACAAGTGAACTTTGCATGAACCCTTCTTCACATTTCCATGACAACCAGCCCAACAATGTCCATATGTTCACTCGCCAGATGCAAAGTTGAAGACACTAATTTTTAAATTATTTTTCAGTACAGATGGTTTTTAAGTAATCCAAACCAAAAAGGAAAGGTTCTTCGCTAATCCTGTTGTTTCAAACCACTTCATTTTATTCATGTGGCAAGAAATACTTGGCATTAATTATCCATTTATGCAAGTGTCAGCTAATACCTGCAGCATTCATTCATGTTATTACTTTGACATTTTGTGACCAATGAGTTATTTTATGGAAACTTCTAAAGTCTCACCCCTGATGTCACCAACATGAAAGAATGAACATATTTGGCCTATAGGCAACAGTTGTTTAAGTATTTAGACACTATAACTTCTGTTCCTATATGTACTAACAAGTTCAGAAACTCCCAAAACCTTCTGCTCTACACAATCCTACATAACTGAACAGACAACTTACCAATATCCTCTCTATTAGCATGTCGTAGTACTGCTCAGTGAGTTGAGGTCTGCTGAGCACAAACTTGCCCAACAGCTCCACAGCTGCCTCTCTCACGCTGGTGGAGTTATCCATCAAACGGCCATGAACGCCTCGCTGCATGTCAGACTGCAAAACGAAGGAAAACAAAAGCGCAAGATTAGCAGTATAATAGGAATTTATTCCAGTAACGATCAGATATAAATAAAAGAGTCCGTTTGCAATAAAAAAAAAATTTTAATCACACAAAATTGAACCACTGAGACATGTTCGTTACTAATATCACGTACCCTGGCCAGAATGCTGGGGTCCACAGCCACAACCTCCGACAAACACTTCATGGCTTTAGTCCTTACAGCGATGGCACTTTCCCCAAGAACTCGCAAAATCTATTGAAAAAGAAAAGAGCATAGAAAAAGTGTTTTATAGATTACTCAGAAAAAAAAAAAACATGTCACCATTATTGACGTTGATGACATATTTCAACTACTAACATTTACTTCAGCTGAACAGATGTTCAGATAACTCATCTTACCTGTGTTAAATAAATATCAAAGCTCTGGGCAAACGGCCTCATGGAGGCCAAATAACGCACGATTAGACAGGAGTCTAAATAGTCCACAGTGTCTGAGTTCGTTCTGCAGAGAGGGAACAGATAACAGGTCATAATTAAATCATTCTAACAGTGTATCATATGATGCCAAAAGATCGAGTCTTTTAATGCACACATCAGCAGTCAGATTAGACAAAGACTTTACTCTGGAGCCCAATGTGAAATCCTTACTTCAGTGTGGCGAAATGGGATGGTGTCGTCTTAATGATGTTACGCAGAAACTTCTTGCGTTTCTCTGCGCGCTGCATAATTTCACCAGTTGTTTCCAAATCCTTTGCATGCTGGGGTCCATCTGATGAGTCCTCATCTTTCGAATTCTGGTTCCTCATGGACTTCTCAGCCTCGGTTGTGGCGTCGCGGAACCACTGGGCAATGTAGAACTTTCTGGCAAACTATCACACAAGTATTACATTAGGCTCATTTGGAAAAAAGTGTTTTTCTTAGATTGAGGTACTTATAAATTGTAAGAATTACAAATACAATGCATGAAAATACAAAGAATATATAATTAGCAACTATTTTTAATTAGTACATTAAAAATCAGATGTTTGTTGAACAGAACACAGCATGAATTAAGTAAAAGATCTGAGTGAGCATTTATTTAAAGAGAGGCACTTTTACATAGATTGCATTTAAAATATTTTAAAAAATCAGTGTGTGGTTCAGTGTGTGCAAAAATGTTTTGATCTCAACACTTTAATAAGCCTGATGTTCCCTCACCATCAGAGAAGCATCCTTCTCAGCAATTTCTTCCATATAGTCCAGTAAGGCTTTCTGCAGCTGCTGCGTCTCATCGGTCCCTGGAGACTAGATGGTCACAGAGACAGATTAGACTCAAATCCATCAACAACAAAAAAAGACAAGATGTAAACAGCAAACAGAAAGAAATCTTTCCTACAGTAGATAACTCTCATTGCAATTTTATTTGGCATTAATCCAGACTCAAAGACACTGAAACTGCAATTCCATTGTCTTGACAATGACAATAAATTCTTCTGATTCTGATACATATTATTTAGAGATATTTCATGAACCTTTAAACCAACATCCAGTTTGCATTACGTGGTAATCCACCAAAAAAAGTTTAGTATTACTTATTTACAGGGAATAAATAGGTGCAAGACTGTGAATCAAAATAACCAGCCATTGGTAATTACTAATTCAATAGGATCAATCAACAGCCAGTTTCAGTTTCATGGTTGAACGCTGGATGCAATGACAAAGATTTCTACCTCTTGTAGGATGCGATCGATAGATCTCTGGTCCATCCTGCTAGTGACGGCGTCCTTCCTGAGTCTGGCAGCCACTGTGCCTAGGTAGTCCAGAGATGCTACTCTCAGAGCCATTTCTGTCTGCTTATTACTGAACTGGTGTACCTGATGGAATAAAAGAGAGAAGTAGAAAAAAAATTTAACAACAAAGCAATGCAAATTGCAATGATCACTTATTTACATATGCATGGAAAATTTTATTTCATTGACACATGCAGGACAAAGCTAATTATCTGAACAAAGCATGAAGGAGGATTTATTTTCAAAAGGTACTAAGTGGTTTCAACCAATCTCACACTAGCACTCATGCATAGATTTAAATATCTTCAGTTTCAAATAGTTCTCCATACTAACCAACAGTCTTCCAAGAAGACTGAGCAGCAGCTCTGCCGCAGGCCACTCCGGTTTGTTTACAGTCGAGAGCAGGTCCTGGACAAAGTTTTCAAATAACGGTCGATAGTCTTCTTCTCCCTGCTTGCTGCCACATCTGATACAAAGGTGAAGAATAAGAATAATTATTTATAAAAAGAACAGAGCAGAAAAAGTTGATTCATTTAACAAAAGCCATTGAAAAATGAAAAGTACTTCAGAAGGATTGGTTAATTGCTTAATAAATGGTTAATGTAGTACCAGAAGGCTTAAAGATTCATCTAGCCACCATAGTAATAAAAAAAATAATAATTGAACTTAAATATTTGTTGCTAAAGTACAACATAAAGGGTGGGAACAATCATTTTACTTTTTGAGGAAGACTGAAAGGAAGTTTTGCGCTGTTCGCATAGCCGTCTCATACGAGTTGGTTATCACGACATCCTGATCCACCTTAAAACAAAAAAGATTAATCAAAAAATAAGTTTTCCACACGGATGGGAAGAATGTTTTTGATCCGTTTGCTCTCCCACCTTGTCATACTCTTCAAAAACATCCTTGTCGGTAGGGAGATGGACCACACACTGGATCAGCTGCAGCACCAGAGCAGTCACCATCTGGATGTACATCGGTTCTCCATCCTTGTCTGAGCTGTTCAGCCTAGCAAAAGAGAGTTGGCTGTCACCACGGGCAACGAGCGATTCTAGAGCTCAAAGTAAAATTATACATTCCATTTTTGTTCCCCTTTGGTGCCTACAACAGTTTATTTTCACATGTCAATAAGAACAGATGTTTAATCAAGCTACCTGAAATTCCTCAGAGAGCGCTTGCTGGTGGGTAACCTGGCCAAAGAAGTAAAGATCTCTTCCAAAATCAGCTGCCGATGCTTCTCATAACGTGAGAAAACCTGCAACACAAAGAAATGATTTACAAATCTCCGGTTTTGCAGAGCAATAGAAACAAAAATAAGACACGGTGGAAAAATAAATCAGATGTCAAATCTGACAATGAGGTACTTCTATTATTTCAGGTGACTCAAACCAATTCATTGACGTGTCTTTATAAAAGCTTTTTTTTTTTCCTTTAGAGAAAAGACTCACCGCTGTCACAAGCTTAATGCCAGATAACTGCAGCTCACTGACATTCTCCACAAAAAATGGAGTTATTCCCATAGAGGAAACCTACAAGTTAAAAAGACATAAATCAAAATATTACGTATTTTTTGCAATTTAATGCAATTCATTACAAAGCTGAACAGTAGATTCCAACATTATAGTTATTTTAATTGTACATATATATATTTTTTTCTTTACCTGTAGGATGGTTGTGTCCGTCAGAAGCTGGATTTGTAGAAGCTCTGACATGCTTCTGAGAACTTCACAAACTTTGTTGTACAACATCACAATTACACGTTGTTTGTGTGTTGAGCATTTGGCACGCTTTGCCTTGGAGCTCAACATCCCACCTGCATGGGGAAAAGGAAAAATCAATCAATCAATTAAATTTTATTTGCATAGCACATTTCAGCAGCAAGGCATTTCAAAGTGCTTTATACAATTTAAAATAAAAATAAAAACAGAAAGAGACAAAACTTTTGAAAAAGATTAAAAAAGATAAAAAAAACATTAAAAGTAAAAATAAAAACATTTAAAAACATCAATCCACATGAGGACTTGCCCTTATGGGGTCTCCTCGAACAGAGTTGTAGCAGAGCGGCATCATACAAGGATAATAAATGTTTATTATTGACAAAGCAGTCAATAATAAACAGCTGGTAGCACCATAAAAAAAATATTTGAATAAAATGTAAGAAGAATCCATAAATTGTCTGAATGACCACAGCATTCAGAGCATCGTTGGGCTGGAAAAATGTGTTTTCAACTCCATGGACCATTTCCTGGAATAAGGAGAGTTTTCTGAGTTGTTTTTTTTTTTAACCACCACCATCTCTACTGGATCAAATCAGATAACCAGAATATAAAACTACTCCATATAAAACTAAAAATATAACTAAAAAAACTAAAAATATAAAACTACTTCCTGCCTGGCAGGAAGGTACAATTTCTGAGGCAAGTTTCCACAACAACACTTTCAGCAACAAGGGAACCTTTTTGGGGCGGTTTTTCTCCCACGTTTGCTTCCATGAAAGGAAGCAGAGCCAAATCAGACAACTAACCTCAGCTAAAAACAGCTGTTGAGTTGCACCTTTACAGAAGCTTTGGAGTAACTTAACATAAATAGTGTGTAATTCCTGTGATAAAAAGATTTTTACAGATTTTTTTTCCTGTCAAAAAAGTTTATTAATCTTTGAAGCAAGTAAAGATAATAATTCATAATTTCTTTGCTTAGAAAAAGAAATGATGAATTATTAAGCTTCAAATAGATCACTACGTTATCGGTCCTCTGCTTTAGAACCCAATGGTGTTCTGTGACGATATTCACCTCCATGTGGGTCCACTCTGTAGACGGGATCATACTGTGGATAAAGTGTGTTCTGAAGGTGAAACTTGGTGTATTGTAGCACGCGCTCAATAACATCCTCTATGTACACAGCCTTTGGCATGTGTGTTGAGGTCATGATGTTAAGCGCTGTCAAACAGGCGTCGGCGGACTTCGTGACTCGCTCCATTATCAAGTCTCTCCAGAGTCTTTCTTCACTTTCAGCATCGTGGTCCTGAAGGGAGAACAGTTTTTGGTTTTTTTGCAGAAAGTCTAATTATTCACTATGAGGACAATAAAAATTCAGTTAATGTTCTGATATTTTTTGTAGAGTCACTGCTATAACTTGGTCATAAACCAGAGAATTCAAAGGAAAGCACTCACATGGTTCAACAAGGTAGAGAGCTTGGCTCCATCCTGGATATTCTTTTCAAGGATGTTCAGAAGCTTCACCAATTTATCTGATGGGATCTGCAGAAACGCATAGACCACTCAGACCAATGTCTGAAAAATCACACGTAAATATGGGTCTACATACAGATAGATATTGCACAATCTACTCTACCTTGCCGATGATGCCCATGGCCTTAATTTTGGCAGACTCACTGCCAAGATCATTCAGCTGGTGTTTACCAAGCAACAGTTCCTGAGGTATCTCATCATCATCTGCTGCTTAGAAAGAACAAACGGGAAAAGAGCATTGATCAAATTCAAAACTTAAATCTTTTTGCAAACACAATATAAACCGATGCTGATAATTACCCATGGTAGTAAAATCCACATCCTCCAGATTTTCTAGGATGTTGTCAATGTTTGCCGAGAATCTCTTGAATGTGGATGAGTCCATTAGCTCTTCTTGGGTTAACTTGGGTTCGTATGCTTTTCGTTTCTTCTGCTTTTCTTTCATCTTCATTTTTCTGGCAACTGAATACGGAAAAACATTTTTTGCTGTGAAAATTTTCTGTGTGGACCAGATATAAACACTTTAATATGTTAGCATCAACTTAATTTTCTATTTGCTTTCACAGAAAAACGCTTTTCTGTGGAAGAAAAAAATAATTTCAAAGTAATCTATCGAAGCATATAGTATTAACTTTAAAAACCTTACAAAATATGCAACACAGATCTTTAAAAAGAAGAAAAAAAAAAGACCTTAAAATAAATTTTTCATACTTTCACTCATGCTGGGTGAGGCGAATCTTCCTCGGAGGAGTCGCGGTAGCGGCTGCCTGAGCCACGGCGACCTTCCCGGTTCCCACTCTTCCGGTGATCCCCGGAACCCCGTCGTTCCCTTTCTTCAAACTCCCAGGCTCTGTCTTTCTCTCTTTTGTGACGCTTTCTTGCTGCTGTAAAGAACAAACATGACATTGTTATCACAATTTTCCTAATATAAATGTCTTCCAAGCATGGCTTAGAGACCATTTGCAGCCATCAGAAGGATTTCCTAGCATAAAACACCATAGGAAGACTAACTAACAAGTAACATCAGCATTTAACAATAACCTCGAATGATCTACTGAATAAAGCATCTTTATATTCCTTAAAAGAAATCTCTCAAGCAAGAATATTTTACTCACACTCTCCATTTGCGTCATAGTCTTCATCTGAGCTGAATTCAGCATATTTGGGCTTCTCGTTTACTGTACTTCGTTTCCTCTTGTTCATCTTTACTCTTTCATACATTGGCATGGTTGACTCAATTTCTTCCAGTAACTCTGGGGGAAGCTCCCTTAAAACTTCTGGATCCATACCACCTAAATATTTGAAAGTATTACCTTAAGTTACTAAATAACTTTAATGAGGAGTAGAAGAAAAGGCAGCTAAAAAAATGAAAACATATTTAAAGCAGTACAAAATGTGTCTGGAGTTTCTTACTTTTTCCCGACTTTCCTGAGAGCCGGTTCTTCCCAGACTTGCTGTGCCGAATGATTCTCTGAATCTGGTCGACTGAGAGCTTTTTTAACACCACAACAGGCTTGGGTCGCTTCTCAAAGTCCTTCACCAAACCTAGCCTCTCTAGTTTCACCTTAGGCTGGCCCCACATTTGACTTTCAGTTGATCCGCTGTTCTCCCGATCACGATTAATCTACAAGGAAGTAAAAAAGAAAAAAATGATGTCAAGTTTGAGTACCTTCGAGCATGTTTACGTAATTTTAAGACAGCTGAATCTGACGAAATAAAAAGAAAACAATGATTCAAACTGACAATGTTTGTGATTTTGATGTTAAGTCCCAGAAACCCAGGAGCAAATACAAAAAGGAGATATTCCACTTTCTCATGATTTAGGTTAAAGGTCAACACTGGTAGAAAATTAGTCAACAAAAAAAATAATTGCCACAAAATCCAAACAAAACAAGATATAGAAATTTGTCCTTTTCAATCTCTGACTTCCTGTCCACTGATTTTAAAGCGTTGACTAAAAAAGATGCAGTTATTTTGAAAATGACTGAAGTTGACCGTTACATTGTTGTTCATTCAAAAATGCTTTGAATGTGGAAGATTCTGACTTTTTCAGAGATTATAGCAAGAAAAATGCTGTAAAATATGTAACTGATATTTAAGGCTTAAAAAAATTGTTATGCAGGAGCTGGACAAAAAAAAAAAAAATCAAACCATAATCATTAACCCAATATCAATGTCTGCAGTAAGCCATTCCCCAAGTCATATTTGAAGTGTCACGCATTCACACGCTGCATGGCAATGATGTGATTGGTCTGTCACAATGTTTGCAGCAGCCTTTCATAAAAACTACATGCATAATTTTAGTAACTCTGAAGCCAAAACTAACGGTATACTGTAGGAAATTTACAAGGATGAAAAATAAAGATGACCTGCTGATTAGCTGGATGAAAGCAGGCGAGTACATTTTCCTTTCATTCATCAGACTAAAGCAGACAGTCATAGTTTGAATCAAAAGGAGGAGGTTATGGCTCTTATTGGTTGTCTCTGACTAAGTGGTGTGTTTCTGCAGATGGCAGTAGGACCACAGGAAAGAACGAGGCAGAGGAGCTTGACATTTTTGCAGATTTGTCTCATCCTATACTGTCATGACATAAGCTACATTCACACTGCAGCCTGAAGTGACCTAAATCGAAAATGATCATTCAGGCTTGCAGTGCGAACATAAACATAGCGACTGATATCAATGTCCGATATTAATATTGCTGTTAGATAGCCAATATGTACCAGTGTTATTCACATTTCTCCACATTTTCAGCACATCGAAACAAAAACGATCACACCACTGCTTCTTTGCATCAGTTAAACTCCCCACAATCTTGCACTGAATCTCAATCACTGTTACATGGCAAAACAAATGCCACATAACTAACTTCCTTCCCATCCGGAAACAAATGGACAGAAGATGGAAATGCATATCTATTTTTAATATCGGCCCCATTTTATTTATCGGACCAACACTTATGTCTTAAAAAGTTACCAATATTGCTCAATACCATTGTTGGTGTCAATATATTGTGCATCCCTACTATACCCATTCATCAATCTATATCAATAGGTAAGAGTTGACCAAGAGATTTTGCTTTCAGATTTCAGCAAACAGTTAGCCACAGTGGAGGATGTCCCTTATGTATTTGCTTTTTTATGTTCACCAACTACTTCTATCTGTAAACAAACTTAAAAAAAAACAATTTGAGTTTAACAGATGGTTAGGACTGAGTTAATGTGTTAACAAAATTTAAAAATAAAAACCAGAATTAAAAGGAAAAAAAGAAGAAGAAAAACTTAAAATGGGAAAACAAAACTCAAGAGTGAGCAGGGGAATGATTTGGTTTTGTGAGATTGCAGGCAGTGACAGCTGAATGATTGGTAGGCAGATATATATTTGGTTTGGTCAGCCCAGATCACCTTGGGGATCTGGAAGTTCTTCAGTGCTCCGGTATGCCCTCCCAGGAGCTGAGCAGGGAAAGAATCTGGGATTTTAGCACCAGTGGAAGAAGAGGCCGCTTTGGATCCGTCTTGTTTACCGCTGCTCCGACCGGGCTCTCCGGCGGCCTGGAAGCCAGACCGGTCTCGATCACTCCTGGAGCGGGAATCGGGGGACCGCCTGTCTCTACTGCTGGTCTCGCTTCGGTGCCTCCTATCCCTGTCGGACTCGCGGTCCCGGTCTCGCCCGTGCTCCGCTCGGTTCGAGGGCTTTGGTAACTCTCCGCGTCTATCTGACGACTTCTCGTGGTGTCGGTGCTTGGACGACTCCCGACCTTCTCTCCTGCTGTCGTGTTTATCAACCCTGTTTTTGATGACCTCTGGTCGCCCGTCGGGTTTCAACCGCAAAGCTGTGTCAGAACCTTCCACTGCTGCCGACCCGCTTGCTGGTTCTTCAGGCCAGCGTTGGGCTTCAAGGGCAGGAATAGGGGCAGCCAGACAGGGGTCAAGCTGGCCGTCAGCTCTCCCTGCCTGCTGGAGGTCGATGCTCACCATGAGGGGAGGGCGACTGGCACCGTTTCCAGCTGCAGTGGCCTCTTGTGGGGTCAGTTTGCCTGCATTGGCCCCTCCTGTGGATCCACTCCCCGGGGCACCAGTGGGGGCCCCTGGTCCTCCTGCTCCAGGCTCAAGAGGAAAAGAGTCCTGTTTTCTCTTCTTAAGTGGCTTGTCTATACAAAGATAAACGTAAAAAAAAAAAAAAAAAAATCAATACCAATTTGATTCAATGTATTTTTCATTAACAATATTGTGACATAAAAATGAAGACATCTTAAAATCGCACCTTTGTCTTGAACTTCTTTCGAACACTTTTCACTGGCTGCCTCCCTTTCAATCCTTTCAATTTCTGCCAGAGCATCAAGCTCCACCTCATCATAAGGTGAACTGGGGGGCTGGAGACCACCAGCTCCTCCAGTCTGTGGCACAAACTGCTGCTGCAGTCTGGCTGCCAAATTAGGCTGAAGAACTGGAACTTGCTGAAAACCCAGCTCTGCCTCAATATTGTCAGAGTTCTGATCCATGCCTGGCCCAGCATCGCCTGTCAAAACAAATAAACCACACCGAGTTCAAGCAAGCGAAAAAATTAAACAACAACTATATTCAAGTGCCGATTATTAATAGACCAATACCTGATGGATCGGATTCATTTGACTTAACCCTGGATAGCTTGAGGGTGAGTTTGGTCGAGTCCTTGTTAGGAGAGCTAACAATGTCATACATGTCTTTCTCCTCTTTCACTGTGGGAGTTTTCTTCCTCTGCTGAAAATGCTGCTTCTGGTCATGTCCGCCTTCCCTGGGCGACGACGTGAAGTGAGACACCGACTGGAGAATCAGTGGTGGTCGAGAACCCGCTACAAACGAGCAGCAACACAGAGGAGCTCATTTTTAAAGGATGAAATCCACCTTCCATTCATTAAAATAACCTCCGCCAGTGCTACTGAGGCTTAAGCCTACACACATTCATTAAATACCAATTTTGGAGTTTGACGCTGATTAATAAAATAGTCAAAGTTCTAGGACTGTGTTGCCTCTTTACTCTCCAAGAGCCCTTACTTTTGGGTGTTCCCTCACTCGACGTTGGAGAGCAGCCCGACTGAGGAGACCTCAGCTGGAAAGAAGGATTCCTCAGGGCTGAATCACCTTCCTGCAAAACAACATTGCGCTGTCCATTTACATCAGACATTGGCTTTAAAGTTTCCAAAACATGTGCAAATACTCTGAATATAAAGTGCAAATCTAAACAATCCAAACAATTAAATCAAATCCACAATTTAGGAGTATAATTTGTCAGGCATACCTCGTTTCCAAGCCGCTGAACAATATTCATGTAGTCGTCCGTACCGTGCCTGTCTGAATGATGATTGGGAGCATTGGTTAGCTGCCCCGATGCTTTGCCTTCTTGGATATTCCTATCCCACCTGGCACCATTGGGCTCGCCACTGAAGCTGAATATACAAAGAACAAAACTTAGCACATTTTTATTTCCTGCCACAAGATTAAATTTAGGATTATGACAAAATTATACATCTGGCAAATTTATTTGAGCATCAATATTTATTGTAAACATGTTTGATTTTAATGTAAGAACAGATTTTATGAAATCTAGCAAAATGTACAAGTCAATATAGTTGAAATACTATAAACTATAATCTATTTTATTGTAAAACTCTCTTTGGTTTGAGTTATCAACCACTCTTGGTTTCTCATTCTGAAATTACAATCAACTCAGTAAAACTGTTTAAATTAAAGATCTACAACCTTAAAGTTATAAATAATTGTTCATCAGTCTTGAAACAGTAAAGTTCTCAAATAACTTTTTAAATAATAAAATTCTAATATTACAAAGGTGGAAAAGGTAATAAAATCATTTGACAAAAATCACAAGAACAATCTAAAAGCTGACTCAGGTTATGTAAATAACAGTCTTAATGTGCATGATTAATGAGAAAATGTCCCAATTATGACTAACATTTCTCATACACATTTAATAAAACAGGAGAGTTTCTTTAAAAATATGACTAATTTGTTGAGGTGTGCTGATCGATCGGTCACCGATCACAATCGGGCCGATTTTTGTGAAAAAGTGTATGATCGGTGATCGACAATCATTGTCTCTGTTACCGATACCGATCACCTGCATCTCATTTCCCAGCCTGTCTGTCCAGCTGGTCTCGTCTTTCCTTCACTGTGCAAACGCGCAGCAACAAATCCTAAGCGATGTGCAACTATAACGCACTGAGTGAATGAGGACGTTTGCATGTTGCTGCGGAAAATTGAAGCAGGTCAAAATAAATCAACACAACGAAGCTAATAGACATAAAAACAATGACGGAGTTTAGCTACATTGAGTCTCACTGCAGTAAAAAGACATGGAGGATCAGACAGCAGGTAAAGCAGCGCAGCTACAAACACTCACCGGATTAGCATGACGGTCAGAAAGATAAACTAATAACCTGTAAAATGATTTAAGTCTTGGAGCTGCGATGTAAGACGCTGGTTCTGCTGTTGAACCGCTGCTACGCTACAGAGTAGTAATATTTAATATTTAGTAATATTTGACACGGAGCCGCTTCTGCTCCACCTGGTAGCGACTCTCTCACCGAACCTGTTTAAAGCTGCAGCATCTAACATGAAAAATACATTTTACATACGTATTAAAACTTTCTCTGTCCTAACATGAGACAGATAATCTCTAAAAAAATAATCATCTCCTCCCTGCTCTGCATAATTACTCCGCTCAGTCAGAAACAGCCAATCAGAACTAGCAGTAACCAGCTAGCCGCTATGCTAACAGGAAGTTTTCATTCAGTAACTCTGGATTGTTTATTGAACCTGTATTTTCCTTTGAATGTTAAGTTTATACTTGAATCTTTTGTCAATGTTGAGAGGTTTTATTTTGGCTCTTTGCATTATTTAGCCTCTTCAGAGCCTCATATGTTATCAGTCTGTTAAAGATAGTATTATAGATAGCAGTTCAATTTGCACAATGCCTGTTTTGTTTAGTTTTCTTCTTGGAAAAGTTATTAAAAACAAGTTTTTGTCTAAATTAAGGTGAATTCATGGTTCCTTTTTCCACATAATGTAACGGTAGTGTTTATGATAAAAAAATAAATAAATAATTATGTGATCGGTATCGGTGATGGGTATCAGCGATTGGCCCTCAGGGGTGATCGGTATCGGTATCGGGAGAAAAAAACCTGATCGGCACATCTCTACTAATTTGTAAATGCATTTTAAGTTTAGGATCTCTAACGATGTCGTAACTGACTAGAGATACTGAGATACAAAATTTTAAGTTCAAAAAGTATTTAAAAGTGAAATTTTATTTTCCACACGTTTCAGATGGCCTAAGATAAAAATAAAAATACTTTAAACAGTGTATTTTGTGTTTGTCTACACACATGTAGTGTGAAGTTTAAACAATTGTTCTTTTCATGATAAAATGCAAACAAGCATTTTGCACAAATCAAATTTGCACATTCCACCTCCACGTGTGTGCACATGAACATGCAACATGCTTACACATTTGTTGGTGTTGGTTGTAGCTGGGCGGTTGTTGATGGGGGTACTGCTGTATGAAACCCGGTGCAGGGCTCTGAGGAGTGTAGGGGCTGGGCACAGGACTGCTCTGCTGACCTATGTACCGACTACTGGAACCAGACTGTGGTCCCACAAACCGGCTGGATACAATGAGGAGCAGCAGATGGAAAATTGGAAAATAAAAATAAAAAAAGAAAGAAGAATAGTCAAATTAATGACACTATATTATGTGACATGGTATTTTGTATAGAGATTAAACAACAGTCCTTTTAATACTACCTTTCAAGATTGAACAGATAATGACCAGGTTCATTTTACAAATAAACCCACCTTGATGGATTGGGAGAAATTGCAGCCGGTTGGAAGTTTGCAGACTGTGCAGGGCTGTGCATGGAGTTTTGGGTGATCTTAAAAGGTGGTACCATTGGTTGCTGCATAACATCTGTTTTTAAAAAAATTATAATATTGTTGTTAAAACCATGAACAATAAAAATAGTATTACATTACAATTTCAGTCATTATTTTCCCATACTTTTCTCCCTGAAGATGCCTGGGCTCCTGGCCAGCATGGTCTGCAGCAACAGTGGTGCGTCTCCCTCTGGCTCATCGCTACCCAGGTTATCCTTCAGTTCTCTGAAATGTTGCATTAATATCAGACAATGTTCAAGCAAAACTGTCATGTGGGAAAATTAATAGTAACATACAAAAAATGTAAATTGACTGCTACAGATTTGAAAACAAAGTAAGGGATTTTTACTAAAAGCATTACACAATTTTGGGATCTGTTGTGTTGCTGAGTCACAGAATACATATTAGCATGACAAAGCGACAGAAACAAAGCAAAATATTTTCAATAAATCTTACTAAAAACTAGGACTGCCACATCAACTATAATATTCCACTAATGCTTTTAGTCAGTTTTTTTATTCATCTTCTTTATACCTTCTTCCAGCTTTAAAACCAAACAGGAACAATTTTTCTCAACACAAATGTTAAATTGTGGAATTTCTTCACCCATTTGTTCAACACAAAATAGCAGCACAATGTAAGAGCAACACAGAGGAACCTATTAATGATACAGATGCTCTTTAAAAGTAAATACGTTCTCTGTATGCTGAATCTTATATTGATTAAAAGTTTGCAGGAATATTTAGACAAGAATCCTGGACTGATCAATGATGTCTTCATGTGCTGATATTTATGAAATGGACAGTTACAACTGCAACACAATTATTGCTGTTCTTTCCTTAAAGCCGTTTTTAAATGTGTTACATACAGTAGGTAAAAAAGACATTGACAAAATTTAACTTCAGCCTGTTTTAAACACATTTAACTATACTGATAATATCAATATCACAATAGAGAACATTTAACCAGACAAATTCATAAATAATCAATAGTTAACAAATACAAATGAAAGAGAAATTCACTCCCAGTTTTAGCATTTCAATAAAAAGGCTTAAAAACAAACTCATTAGGAGATGCACTCATCAATGGCATAAGGCCTATTTTTGCTTGTTTCCAGTTCAGTCTCATCACATTTGAACTTCATTGCATACTGTACAGTCAAGGCTTTTATTTTTAAACACATAATAATAAGAGCTTATTTGTATATATTTTTTGTTCATCTGGACCAGGAGCTTTATACCTTTGCTTTACTTCAGATCTTAATGAGTCTTCAGTCTTGGTTTGCATTTTTCATATTGGCAGGCACCAATTGTTAGATATGACTGTTTACAAAAAGACTATTTCAATTTGAAATTTTGAAAGAGAATTTGCTATTTCAATTAAATAATAATAATAATAATATATTTGTTGTGTCTAATTTTAGATTGCTGCAAATATAGAAGCCAATACCATATCTCTCTATTAATGTCTTTCTATGAACCTTTCGACAGAAGGAAACAAACATCTAGAAATGTATATACCTTTATAGTCCTGTCCAAAGCTTTAATTGTTCCCTTTAAATGTTAATGGGAAATATTTAATAACATAATAAAATTATAAAGTTAAATCTGGACAAGATCATACACTGGAATGTATAAAAATGTAACACATTTAACAGTTAAACAGAACAATAATTGTAACCACAGAGATACTGAATGTTCTTATGCAATATCGTGCATCCTGCAAATTTAGCAGCAGTGAAGTCATTAGCATCTGTTTGTATCATCTCTGTTAAGTGTCACAACTCCACTGAAAATAAAATTGTTTCTTACACATATTAATTAGCAGCATAACAAGACGAAGCAAAGTCTTTACAAACCAGAAGCAGAATGTAGTCTCATCTGTCATGGCGTCTCAACTTTCAAGCCATTTTATTTAAATGTGAACCTCTTCCAGAAACAGATTTCTTCCAGTTTTCATATCGTTCTTTTCATCACGTAACAATATTAGAGGTCAAATCATTTTATACACTCACATGTGCTCTGTGGAGACCTGGTTAAGGCCATGGGCTAGTTGGGAGGCCAGATTCTCATCCCGACACCCCAGTAGACGGTTAACTTCCTCCGCTATCCTCGAATTGAACAAGAGGCTCTTAGTGGTGGTGGCAGGTAGAGGGGAAGGAAGCGGCAGCTGGTTCAACACTGGGAAGAGAGACACAATTATTTCAAAGACAAGACAAGAGAGAGAAGGAATAAAGAGACCTACAGGACATGCAGTTTTATGGAAACAAAGGAAAAAAAAGACAGCATAAAGTCAAAACTGATAATTTTGTAGACAGAAAACTTGTCCTCACATGGTCACACAAATTTGACAGTTTTTTGGAATACAGCGTGGGGTACTTACAGTCTGTGAGGCTAGCGATACCAGCAAGAGTGGTGATGGGAACATGGGGCATATCCCCATTCATGCTGAAGGTGAGGGTGGGGGAGTGTGTTGATACACAGGTATATCAGGGGTCGACGGAAACACCCGTCCTCACATCTCCTGGCACCTTCAAGAGGACGTGATTAGAGTGAGAAAGAGACAAAAACAGAGATCAGAAAGCAGCAGGAGAGGACACATCTCTTAACAAAACAGAAATAGATTTCCAAAGCAGTTGAGGCTACTTAAAACAATTACCAATGTATTGTAAAGTAATACATTACTGACCATTGAATGATAAAACAACATTATGAATAGCGATGGTAGTAAATATTCTCATCTTCTGATTGATAAGCATGTAAACCGTAGAGGCCTGTTACTTTTATAAAAAAAAAATAAAACACAACTACAGAGAACTAAATTTAGATTTTAAGTTTACAAAATAATCTATAACATAATCTTTGACCTTAAAAACAACATGTCTCTGTATTGATAAATACTTGCTTATATTGTTTGTTTTCATTCTATACTGTAATTGTGATTCTGTTGGCATTACCTGAGAAAATTAAAGTTGTTCTTCAAATCACTCGTGTTTTTGTTTGTGCGACTAAGATGGGATTTTAGACTAATTAGCGCAAAATTAGATGAACAAACGCAATGTCCATACATTTTAATTGTTACCATAGAAAACCCATGTATGCAAAGCAGATGCAAACAAAACAGATGCACGTAAAACAGCAACTTCTTACTTTTAAGGATGCAGCTTCTTGGTAGGTACAGAAGTACAAAAGAATTTGCTCATGTTATAATGTAACCTTCTTCAGGTTCACTGTGTTTTGGTAATGAGATGAGTTGTCTGCAAAATATTGACATGAACTACACATAGCTCAGCAGATTATAACGCATTTGCATGTCTGATATAGCAATTAATTAACAGCTCTGGATAAATGAGATCCCCTTGTTACACCTGTACATTACTTTGCCTCATAGATTCTCCCTACTCTTTTGGTAGAGCTGCATGGCATAAGAAAAACACAGGATTTGCAATAAATCTTGATCAATGTCTCAATGATGACATGTCTTGTGGCAAATAAAAGACTGACGCTTAATGTCAATCTCTAATTCAGGTTCTTTTCCAAACACACGACCCTGATGGTCATTTTTTTGCAGCTACTGAAAAAATATATACATTCAATATTTCCACCCTATTTAACAGCATGGTTTTATTGAATGTGTTAAATCTGGCTACATATGCTGTTACAAGAGTAAAATGACTTACTTTTGGTAATGTAAAAAGAAAAGTTTCTCATGAGTTCAATGCCTTCCTAAAACATTGCCTGCAGCATTAAACAAGAATCACAAAATGCATTGTTGGTATGCAGGAAATACTTATTGCATTGAGCTGTTCTCTGCAATACTAAAATTGCATGTGGTTACAGTCCCATAAGGAAACATTTGCGATATACCATCCAAACCTAGCCTCAGGTAATTTACGTAAGAGGTAAGATAACAGCAGAGGAAAAGCAATCACAAATTTGTGAATATTTAATGCATGCTTCAAAGGCTCTTGAGCTATTTACCATATTATGTATGAGGCAAACATTTGCCTAATAAATGACTAAAATTACAAACTAGTATGTGCATGCATACTTCAGGCGGTCCCAATAATGACGTGGCCGACACATATCTGACACAACATGACGATGATACCTTTTTAAAGAATCTCGTGCAGTCTCCGGTAGACTCACTGACATCTCAGGTAAAATGTCCTGCAACCTTCAGACTCCTAGACGGAAAGCATTTGTGTCAGACTCTCATCCGTCAAATTGCACTTCATTCTTCACTTGGGACAACAACATGCAAAACAACAACACAGCCTGCACCACTTCACATGCACTTATTCTTTGCAATGACACCATTCTTGCTGTAGTACAACCGTTGAGCCTGGAATGCAAAAAAAACAAAAAAAAAAAAAAAAAAAAACGTGCAGCGCTGTTAACCTCAATGTGGCACCTTATGTCAATAACTTCTGAGCGAAAGTTTGACGTATAACTGAAGCCATATAAGCCCATCACCGCCTCCAGGACCGAGACGACTGAGATCACACACTTCAGTTTACTCGAAGCAAGAGTCTTGCTGTGCGCACGCCAATTGTAACGGAGGGTCAACAAGACGTTTAAGGCGAACTGTACATTAGTAGGTGTTACGAGTTAGCATGCTCAGTCTGTGTGGTTTACCCCCCACCCCCCAACCCCCCTGCACGCAGGGGCTTGGCTCTGGGCTGACAGCTGTGAGACTGACAGGCAGGAGGCAGCACAAAGGAACAGATGCACTGTGATGGTGGCGGCGGCAGCAGCAGCAGCAGCAGGGAGGGAAGGAGGGGGCTGCATCCCCCAGAAGCAAACAGTTACAATTCGCCTCCTGCAAACTGAGTGGCTGAAAACCATGCTCTGCAGTTTTTCCTTCACAACAAAAACAAACTCCAACGGAAAAGCAGTCGCAGCTTAGAGAAAGTAGGCTGCACGCAGTCAGAACCTCCCCAATCAGACTCCTATCCGAAGCCACCACTAGCATAGTAAGAGGGTGCAAAAGAGAGCAACATCACAAGATGTAAAATAATCTATGCTAACTTCAACCTCGCGTTAGCATCCATTTTAACATTGAAATTTGAACTAAACCAACCCGGCTAAAGCTCCATCTAGTCCTATAAAAACGACCGTCGTTAAAACTGCCGAGAAGTTCTTGACTGGAGCTTATACGTAAAGCCTGAAGCTACAGTAAAGCGAAAAAAACGCCATCTACGGCAGCGGTAATATTTGCTAAAAACATTGTCGCGTTTTATTACCTAGCTAGTTAGGCTAACTAGCTCTAACTGTTTTTAGTTGGCTTCCAATGCTGTTATTTAAATAGAAGGGGAACCCGATTATTAATATTACAAATATAAGGAAGCGCTGGTCGCGGGTTGTTAAATGTTGGCCTATTTTCACTGAGTTCGGAGGAAAAGGGTGATGGGTTTGAAAGTACATGTACAGGCAACTGCAGGGATTGCAATTCCGTGGCAACGGCCCAATCCTCGGGCTCGACAAATGACATCCAGTGAGGGCCGTGCGCCTCGGCAGAGCAAAAACACACCTAGCTAGCTTGGCTAGCTAGTTACTAGCTTCCGTTACCTCCCGGTCAACGGTTAACGACGCCGTAGGTGGTCTTGCAATAGAATAATTATTAACATTATTTTAAATAATTGCAGTCCCTAAATAAGCATAAACTGCGCGCTAGCATTTACCTTCGGATGTTACGTTCAAAGAGAGGGCAATGTTTTAGCTGGGTTTGTGTCCGTATCTCTAGCTCCCCCTTTCTTCTCTCTCGCGGCTCCTCCAGAAGGAACTCGACTGGCTCGCCAGCTAGCCGACGAGCTAGCCTGCTAGCTATCAACAATAATCCGGGTCGGACTGATTCGTTCTTCTTCCGTCAGTTGAGGGTGAATGTTTCAACGTATAATCATGGGGAAACATTCGTTCTTCGGAGTTTCAGTCGGTCTGTGCCGACATAAACAAAGTTGGCAGCCAATTTCGACCGTAAATGAGAAAAATGACGATTTCTGCGATCATCCAAAGGCTCTCCTCTCGTAGAACAAAATGCCGACCGGAAGTTCTGTCGTCTGACTGACCAAAGATCTCAGGAGTGACTCCCTCCATCGGCGCCAAACAAAATGCCATGTAGCTTTACATACATCATCCGCTAGGGGGCCCTGTAGGACAAGTTTGTCTTCCCTTACTCCAAGGGTGTAGGAATGAGTCTGTCATTGGCAGTGTTGTATAAAGTACTAAAATTAAAAGAATAAATATATAAATAAATAAAAGTAGAAATATATAAATAAAAAATAAAAGAATAAATATATATCCAACATAATAATAAATGAAAGCATCAATATAAAAATAAAAGTAGAAATATATAAATGAAAGAATAAATCAATATAAAAATAAAAGTAGAAATATATACATATAAGAATAAATATAAAAATAAAAGCAGAAATATATACGTTGCTTTGATTTTATTACTTCTCCCTTTTCCGTTTTCTGTATTTATTTCTGTATTGTTTTCTGTATTTATTTCCGTATTTACTTCTCGCTGTATTTCTGCTTCGTCCGTATGCTAATGAGATGGGCTGTCTTCTATCTCCAGCTCTCTATTGGTCAATTAACAGAAAACAGAAAGATCCGTGTGCAGATCGATTGTTAATGTCTACCTACTCGGCCGCTCAACAGTCCTCGGGAAACCTGACTGAAAAATTCACGAATACTCATTATCTTAAAGATACAATAAAAGGTAAGGACATTTAACAACATTTAAGTGTTAGATAGCCGTTATTACTCATTGTTAATCCATCATTCTCTCACTCTGTATAAAATAAACAGACTCCGATTGGAGAGTAAAGCAGCTAGCAGCAGCTTTTTCTATACACCGCTGTCAGTGCTGTAACATTAAAAGGTTCACTTTCTGTATTAACTGTCATAAAACAGTATTTACATGTTAGCCTTCATCAGTCATTGTCAATTTACTATTCTCCAACTGTATTCAAAGGAACCAGCCTCCGATCGGAGAGTAAAGCAGCTGGCTGTAGCTTTAGCCAGTTAGGAAAAATATACACCACTGATTGTCAGTGCAGTAACGTTTAGAGGTTCACTTTCTTTATCAACATTAATAAAACAACATTTAAGTGTTAGATAACGGTTATTACTCATTGTCAATCCACCATTCTTTGACTGTATATAATAAACAGCCTCCGATCTGAGGGTAAACCAGCAGCAGTTGCTTTACCCACAGTTAGGAAACGTAAACACCGCTGCCTGTCAGTGCTGCGTTGTTAAAAGCTTCACTAAAATCACTTACATCTTCCAACACTGTTGTTTAGAAAAGCATTTTAAATATTGATTTAAGCGCAATCTGCTAAATAATTTACATATTCTGATGTGATTCATAATTTCTCCATTTGTTTTGTTCATCTTTCTCAACAGTAGTCGACCTAACAATCTACCATATCTGGGATGGTCTTGTTCCTCTGTCCATGGCAGGTTCAGTCAATCAGATGTGGGACATCTGCTGCCTAGTCAAAGTATCATGGGCCTCTTGATTTAAAAGGACACAAACCAGGAGCAGAGAGGCACTGGATGAACACCCACTACTGCTAGCAGCTGTTAGAAATGAAATCTTTGTGTATCCTATTCTGTAGTTAATATCTATATGTATCTATTAATAAATGAATTGATGTTTTGTAGAGTTCTGTAAAAAAACTATTGTTAATAGCTTCTCTTGAGTAATCTATGTGCAACTTTTACATTTAAATTGCTTCGCTTTGTAAATTTTACACATCTTGCAACAAAATATGTGGAGGAGAGGAAATGCTAAAATTAAAGCTGCCATTGTGGACCAACGACATAAGGTTTGTTTCTTTAAAACATCTATTTAATAATTATATTTAACACTACATGGCTACTACATTACACAAACATAATTACCACAGTTAACAATTTAAGTCATTGATAGAGAAAATGTATTTACAAAAGGCATATCAATTTTATTTCAACATTATGTACTCAGAGTTTACAACTTAAGAAGACGTCCATGTTGGGTCCTTGGCGTGTGCCAGTCTGCAGTGAACTGATGCCAGTCTTCAGTGACCTGGTGGATGACAGAGACAATGATCTACTGTAGTGAGCAGTTTGAAGCAGATGTCCCACCATGTGATCCACAGGGTTTTCCCACCTGAGCACAAACTTCATGCACATTGTTTCCACAGGCACCACAGCAGAATCCAGTGTAACCTGTTAAAAGGGATATAAAGGTGTTATTCCTGTATTAATTTCTACAACCACAGGAAAACAAAGTATAAGAAACTTAACCTTATAATCATAACATTTGATAAATATTCATTGGAGAAATGTGAAGTTAATGAGCTAATCATTAGCTACCATCTACTAGGTTTTCAACTCAAAGAAAAAATAAAAAGCACTTGCAGAGACTTCTCCCGTTTCAAAGGGGTTTCTTTTACTTATAAAAATAACAAAAATAATGTCCACGTTGACTTCAAATATAAACGTTAATTTGTGGTACAAAACCTTTTCACTCCTCACTCCTTCACCAAACAATCAGATCAGCCCCAGCAGCTGCTTCTGCCTGTTAATCACTGCAGGAGGCTGACTGACAAGGAGAGGGTCTAAGCCAAACAAATACATAAATGAATGTACAATAGATCTAACATTCACATAACCTTAGATCTGCGAAAATTAATTTAGCAAAAAATTAATTCATTCTTAATAGGCTCCAACATATAAGTTTATAGAGCTCATCACATTTCTCCAATGAAATGTTAATATCTATCTATCTATCATCTATCTATCTATCTATCTATCTATCTATCTATCACAGTGTCTTCCTCCTCATATCTTGATTGTAGAGCTTAACTTCTCAGGACGTGATGGAGTTGCGGGTGTTTGGCATAACTGTCAAGTTTCAGACTTGTGGCTACAGGTAATGTCGCTACTTAGCGGGAGGTGAAACTAGTGTAAATAAGGAGGTTTAATACGATCATGTATTTTACATGACGGGTGGCAACACCAGTCTATACTATAAAAATGTGATTAAGATTAGAGCCTAAATACGATCTATTTCCAAAACAGAAAGTTACATAATGTTAGCCAGCTAACAAATTACTATTGCTAACAGCTAGAAAGAACCAAAACACGAACCTTCGTAGTCAAACCGGTGTCAAAAACAGAAAGTTACATAATGTCCAATCAGCAGGAATTTGTCCAGTTTAGATTATGTATAGATAGTGGATGTTAGGATGTTTAACGGATGTTGGTTGACGTGAAAAGGGTCTATAAGGCTCCGAAGAGGATCACAGCGCAGGCATTCACAATCGATCTGTATACGGATCTTTCTGTTTCCTGTTTATTGACCAATAGAGAGCTGGAGATAGAAGACAGCCCACCTCATTAGCATACGGACGAAGCAGAAATACAGCGAGAAATAAATACGAAATAAATACGGAAAAATACAGAAATAATACGGAAATACAGAAAACAATGCAGAAATAAATACAGAAAACAATACAGAAATAAATACAGCAAAAGGAAAAGGGAAAAGTAATAAGATCAAAGCAAAGTATATATTTATGCTTTTATTTCTACTTTTACTGTTATATTGATTCTTTCATTTATATATTTCTACTTTTATTTTTATATTGATTCGTTCATTTATTATTATGTTGGATATATATTTATTCTTTTATTTATATATGTCTACTTTTATTTTTATAGTGATTCTTTTATATTATATTTATTCTTTTATTTATTATTATGTCAGTTTTGGTCCTCCATAGTACGCAAGTAATGTAATGAAAAGTATAAGTAAAAAGTAAAACAAGGCAAATGCAGTTTGAATGACATTTTTTATATTTTGGTAAACTTGTCAAATACAGTTAAAGTAATGTACACAACCAAGTACAGGCAAAATTAAACCTGCTAATAGATAAACCTGCAGGCATCATTTAATTAAGAAAATTAGGTGCTTTACCTACGGCACAAGGTTAACTTAACCTGATTTACAACTGAACCAGCTTCTTAGTTTCCCCTCCAGGACAGAAAATACAAAGTTTTTGTAAGCCTTAAGTTTTTCCTTCAAGTAAGGTCAGTGCTGAAAATGAGAAAAATAGTCAATACAGAAAATGTGGCCAACATGAAGAAAAATAGCCGTTACGATTACTTTACTTCACAAACTATTGGTGCAACAACTGGTCATTATGTGACATTAGGGACATGTGGCTGCTGCTCATTGCGAGACTTGCTTTGTGTTTAATGGGAGAAGCGAAACAGGTGCATCCATAGACATTGTCGCTGACGAGATTTAGGGCGGCCATCTTGGAGCGGTCCACCGCTCCACTCAGCCTTATGTGTTTAGCAGGCAAAATGACGTATCAGCGCATTTAATCGATCATAACACGCTTATTTGTTACTGGGAACTATATTCAAACATTTATCAAAGCTACATTTATAAACAATTGCATTATTTAAGTATGTTTTTAATACATAGTTCAGCATATTTAAATATGCTTAGTGGCTATCAATAGAATAGGAATGGAATATTCTGATATCGATGTATGATGAGCATATTACAAAGCACACAGCCTTGAATAATTTATTCATTAATTATTTATGGCTGTGTGTATAATTTATAATAATAATACATATTTATATAACTATACAAACACAAATAAATAATGATTAATACTTAATAATTACACCAAAGCACTGTAGCTAATGTTAGCTGGTATCTCACTGGTAGACATAAATGCAGTATAGTAATATTCTAATCACAATATATACACAATAATATGTCCATCTTACTTGTGAAATGTTGTCTGTGGAGCCTCACATCAATAATCCATCGATCAGAACAACAATATCCCTCCTGCTGAGGCATCTTCTGTTGTTTTAATTGAGCAAAGTAGGAGGGACTACCGCTCCAAGATGGCCGCCGTATTTCCTGCGCCGGAGCAGCCAATGCGGGGTCTACTCTTATGTTATGTCTATGGGTGTTTCCTATTGGTGGTGATGAACAAGCCCAGGCAAGTAGGCTACCGACTTTGTAGCAGTCAATTAGTAGGTGGAGTCAAAACACGAGCGTTTCTCTTTCTCGCTTTTTTGTAACGAGTAACTAAACCACACATTGAAAATGTATCGGAGTAAAAGTATGAAATTAAGTTCGGAAATATAGTGAAGTAAAAGTGAAAGTTATCAAAAATTTTCATACTCGAGGAAAGTATGAAGTACTCCAAAATATACTTAAGTAAAGTAGTGAAGTATTTTTACTTCGTTACTATACAACACTGGTCATTGGGGGGGACACATATTGGAAACCTGACAGATCAGTAAATAGCTTGAGCAGAAACGTCAAACAATTATGCCATCAACACATCAGTAACGCGTTACTCTAATCTGACCCTTATGTCAATAACAAGTATTCTTACATGTTACTATTTACAAACCACTAATTAGATTAAAGTTATGCATTGTATAATGACCGTAATTCCAGGATGAACACTCACTTTAGCATTTGCCTCACAACTAGCAAGCTAAATAATCTGGTAGCACAGACAGGTTACCAGATTGTGATATATCTTATTGGTCAAAAGACATTTGATTATTGGTCAAAATTCATTGATATAAATTGACTTGCAATTGAATTGGTTCTACCTCTTTCTAAAACCAAAGTAGGAAACAGCTCATATAATAAGACTCAACTGTTTTAAACTCAATATAGCAGTTTGACCAACAAAAATACAATCTAAAATCCAAGTTTTGTTCTTCTTGAACAACTCTCTACATCAGTGCAACAGTTTGATCTACAAAACAAATAAAAATGATACTTTTCACATCTAACAGACACCTTAGCCCCTCACTGTTAACTCAGTCTCACTTTCCAGCTCTGCATTCAGTAACTTACCAAAGAAAAGTCATGAAAAACACTGAGGCAAAAAGCCTAAATCTTTTTTTCCCCCGTAAATTTTAGTCACAAACATTTAACTGAAATATCTAGAGTTACGTGTTTCTGTCTCTGCCTCCTTCTGACTCTACAGCCTGATGTTCCTGCAGGGAGTCATGGATTTACAATAGACACTACCGTGATGTACAGTGTCAGAACGTGAATATAAAATATATGTTTTTATCATACAGAATGAGAATTTAAACAACTTAATTTTCAAATGTATGCATTATTATACATCTCAACTCTATTTACTGTGTAGTAAAAATTGTCACTAATTTATTTTTAAACCTCTCAAGCACTTTTCTTATTGCCTCCTGTAATTAATATAATTTTTAATATAATTTATATAATTAATTAATATCATTTTTATATTTTCACCCTCTGAAACTCCACCTGGCTCTCCTATTCCTTCCCTGACCTGCTCCTCTCATAATAAAATAGTTAAAATTAAAAACATTTAATGCATATTTCAATAAACTAAAGACCTCGCCAGAGCTTCTTCACCTTTCTTCAACATCATTCTAGCACTGCTGTTCTCCTAAATATCTATATAATACAATATAATATAATATAATATAATATAATATAATATAATATAATATAATATAATATAATATCCATCCATTTTCTTCCGCTTATCCGGGGTCGGGTCGCGGGGGCAGCAGCTTCAGAAGGGAGGCCCCAGACTTCCCTCTCCCCAGCCACTTCCTTTAGCTCCTCCGGGGAACCCCAAGGGGTTCCCAGGCCAGCCGAGAGACATAGTCCCTCCAGCGTGTCCTGGGTCTTCCCCGAGGCCTCCTCCCGGTGGGACGTGCCCGGAACACCTCACCAGGGAGGCGTCCAGGAGGCATCCTGACCAGATGCCCGAGCCTCAACTGGCTCCTCTCGACGTGGAGGAGCAGCGGCTCTACTTTGAGTCCCTCCTGGATGACCGAGCTTCTCACCCCAACTCTAAGGGAGAGCCCAGCCACCCTGCGGAGGAAACCCATTTCGGCCGCTTGTATCCGTGATCTCGTTCTTTCGGTCATGACCCAAAGCTCATGACCATAGATGAGGGTGGGAACGTAGATCGACCGGTAAATCGAGAGCTTCGCTTTTTGACTCAGCTCTCTCTTCACCACGACGGACCGGTACAGCGCCCGCTTCACGGCAGACGCCGCCCCAATCCGCCTGTCGATCTCCCGCTCCCCTCTTCCCTCATTCGTGAACAAGATCCCCAGATACTTAAACTCCTCCACTTGAGGAAGGACGACCCCCCTGACCCGGAGAAGGCACTCTACCCTTTTCCGGCTCAAGACCATGGCCTCGGATTTGGAGGCACCGAGCCTCATCCCAGCCGCTTCACACTCGGCCGCGAACCGCTCCAGCGAGAGCCGCAGATCACAATCGGATGAA
Organism: Poecilia picta; assembly: GCA_033032245.1. Classification (NCBI taxonomy): domain Eukaryota; kingdom Metazoa; phylum Chordata; class Actinopteri; order Cyprinodontiformes; family Poeciliidae; genus Poecilia; species Poecilia picta. The sequence goes on from CM065361.1 coordinate 19,769,812, forward strand.
GCCAACAGGACCACATCATCTGCAAAAAGCAGAGATGCGATCCTAAGGCCACCAAAACGGATCCCCTCAACACCTCGGCTGCGCCTAGAAATTCTGTCCATGAAAGTAATGAACAGAATCGGTGACAAAGGGCAGCCTTGGTGGAGTCCAACTCTCACCGGAAACGAGCCCGACTTACTGCCGGCAATGCGGACCAGACTCTGACACCGGTCATAAAGGGACCTGACAGCCCGTATCAAAGGGCCCGGTACCCCATACTCCCGGAGAACCCCCCACAAAGCCCCCCGAGGGACACCGTCGAACGCCTCTCCAAGTCCACAAAACACATGTAGACTGGTTGGGCGAACTCCCATGCACCCTCCAGGACCCCGCTGAGGGTGTAGAGCTGGTCCAGTGTTCCACGACCAGGACCAAAACCACACTGCTCTTCCTGAATCCGAGGTTCGACTATCCGACGGACCCTCCTCTCCAGGACCCCTGAATAGACCTTACCAGGGAGGCTTAAGAGTGTGACCCCTCTGTAATTGGAGCACACCCTCTGGTCCCCCTTTTTAAACAGGGGGACCACCACCCCGGTCTGCCAATCCAGAGGAACTGCCCCCGATGTCCATGCGATATTGCAAAGTCACGTGAGCCAACACAACCCTACAACATCCAGAGCCTTAAGGAACTCCGGGAGGATCTCATCCACTCCCGGGGCCCTGCCACCGAGGAGCTTTTTAACCACCTCAGAGACCTCGTCCCCAGAGATTGGAGAGCCCGACCCAGAGTCCACAGGCTCAGCTTCCTCAACAGAAGGCATGTTGGTGGGATTGAGGAGGTCTTCGAAGTATTCTGCCCACTGACCCACAACGTCCCGAGTCGAGGTCAGCAGCACACCATCCCCACTGTAAACAGTGTTGGTGCTGCACTGCTTCCCCCTCCTGAGACGCCGGATGGTGGACCAGAATCGCCTCGAAGCCATACGGAAGTCTCTCTCCATGGCCTCTCCAAACTCCCACGCCCGCGTTTTTGCGTCAGCGACCACCCGAGCCGCATGCCGCTTCGCTCGTCGGTACCCATCAGCTGCTTCTGGAGTCCCACAAGCCAAAAAGGCCCCATAGGACTCCTTCTTCAGCTTGACAGCATCCCTCACCGAAGGTGTCCACCAACAGGTTCGAGGGTTGCCGCCGCAACAGGCACCAACGACCTTGCGGCCACAGCTCTGATAAGCCGCTTTGGCGATGGAGGCACGGAACATGGTCCACTCAGACTCAATGTCCCCCACCTCCCCCGGAACGTGTTCGAAGTTCTGCCGGAGGTGGGAGTTGAAGCTCCGTCTCACAGGGGACTCCGCCAGACGTTCCCAGCAGACCCTCACTACACGTTTAGGCCTGCCAGGTCTAACTGGCTTCCTCCCCCACCACCGGAGCCAACTCACCACCAGGTAGTGGTCAGTGGACAGCTCCGCCCCTCTCTTCACCCGAGTGTCCAAGACATACGGCCACAGATCCGATGAAACGACGACAAAATCGATCATCGAACTGCGGCCAAGGGTGTGTTATATTCGTGCTTGATAAAGACCAGACGTTGTATAATGTTCAGACACTTTTATTAAAGCATCTTTTCTAAGGTCTGTTCACACAGCATGCTCACAGGTGTATCACATAAGACTCACTAAGACTATCTCCTTCTATTGTTCTGTTCTCTACATTTATACATTCTCATGAACTCATGCTCGCCACCTGGTGGACATGAACATAATTAATTCAATCATGACAGGGTGTCCTGGTGCCAAGTGCACGTATGGACACCCTTATGCCTGAACATGGTGTTCGTGATGGACAAACCATGACGGGCACAGAAGTCCAACAACAGAACACCACTCGAGTTCAGATCAGGGGGGCCATTCCTCCCAACCACGCCCCTCCAGGTCTCACTGTCATTGCCCACGTGAGCGCTGAAGTCCCCCAGCAGAACAAGGGAGTCCCCCAGGAGGGGCACTCTCCAGTACCCCCTCTAAGGACTCCAAGAAGGGTGGGTAATCTGACCTGTTGTTCGGCCCGTAAGCACAGACAACAGTCAGAACCCGTCCCCCCACCAGTAGGCGGAGGGAGGCTACCCTCTCGTTCACCGGGCTAAACCCCAACATACAGGCGCCAAGATGGGGGGCAACAAGTATGCCCACTCCTGCCCGGCGCCTCTGCCGTGGGCAACTCCAGAGTGGAAGTACGTCCAGCCCCTATCAAGGAGACTGGTTCCGGAACCAGAGCCATGTGTCGAGGTTAGGCCGACTATTTCTAGCCGTAACCTCTCAGCCTCGCACACTAGCTCCGGTTCCTTCCCCACCAGAGAAGTGAGTTCCACTTCCCAAGAGCCAGCTTTTGCAGCCGAGGATCAGACCGCCAGGGTCCCCTCCCTCGGCCGCCACCCATGACGCATTGCACCCAACCCCTTTGGTCCCTCCGACAGGTGGTGAGCCCATTGGAAGGGGAATCCACGTCTCCTCTTCGGGCTGAGCCCGGCCGGGCTCCGTGGTTAAAAGCCCGGCCACCAGGCGCTCGCCATCGTGCCCCACCTCCAGGCCTGGCTCCAGAGGGGGCCCCGGTGACCCGCGTCCGGGTGAGGGAACGCCAGATTCAAAGTTTGTCTCCATCATAAGGGTCTAATATAATATAATATAATATACAGGGTTTCCCCCAGTGTATTATAAGCCTGGCGGCCCGCCATGCATTACTAACGTTGCGCTGTTTCAGCTGTTTGGGATTCCCCTCGGTAATGGGGTATATGCCACCCACTTCTGTTTTAGCACTTCCGCACACACGGCCTGCTTCCGGTGCACATGCAACTGTATGTTAACAGTTGCTTCTCAGTCGCTGTAGGACTATTAATGATGCTTATATAATTATTCAGACGTCCTGAAACGCTCCAACAACAACAAAGGATTTAAGCTGGATGTGTCAAAACTTAATTATCTGTGCAGTGTGCAATTTACATACCTATGCTTTATAGATATATATAGACATATCTATATAAACATATAGATCTGTCTATATTGTGCCAAGCTATCAGTCGCAGCTGAAGTTAGCTTCCGAATGTAGCATCTAATTCGGAAAATAGCTAAAGGGCGATTACTCTTTATTTTCACTATCTTGAGCTTTTTTAATGTGTTGTACTTTAAAAACTACACCTAGACATTTGAAACCTAAATAGATTGTTCTGTACTATCAGCAGAATAAATAAAACATTTGTGAAACCTAATTGATTTGTGAAATTTGTAAAATGTCAATAATAGATTCCAGAACGCATTAGATATTAATTATTAATTTGGCATTATTTGTTGTTTTAACTTTCCGTTTTCTTTCTTTTTTTTAATCTTTATTATAGTTGGAGTTGGACAGGAGTTCAGTTTGATGGCTTCCTGGAGGGAGAGATTGGCTGAGTTTATGTTGCCAACAACTTTTCTCCTGCTATTAACTTTTCTCCTTTTCTTTATATAAAGTATTTCTGTCAGTTGCTCTTTTTCCATTTTGTATACAGTGTTGTGACTTTTTTATACTTATATGTTGTTCAATATATTTGCATAAGTGACTGATTTACAATTATATGTTAAGCATAATTTACATGATGATTATTGTTAATTGAATTTAACATGATGGTATATAATTACAAAGGTGAACTGAAATATATTTAAGTGCGAGACATGATTTATTTGAGGAAGGAAGTCTTTTTATTTGAAGAATGCTCAACAGATTCTGGTTCTGTTTTGTCACCATCTTGCCTTTGTTGATTGTGGTTGTTATTGGTTACGAACAGCAGTTGCCGTTATCAGCTGTCGCTGTTTTTCTCTTCAATAAATACTGAATGGAAAGGTTCAGTAAAGGACATACGAGCCTCCGTCTTGTTTGAAGAAGCTTCACTCCGTAACATTCTGGTGCCGAAACCCGGGAAATAAGGACTTTTTTGATTTTTTCTGAACGAAGTGGAGCTAAGGCTCAGTTTAGCAGCCAACATGAAGGAAGGACTGGAGCGGTTAAAGAGGAAACGGTCGACCATCAGAACAGCAACGACGAAGCTGTTAACCCGACTAGAGGAGGAGGTGGGCAAAGAGAGTCCGGATATTGATAAACTGCGTGAGTTCCTAGCAGTTTTATCTTCTAAGGAAGACATTTCATTGGATTTGGACAAGAACATAGAAGATGAAACGTCTATTGAAGACTTGGACACAGAGATAACAAACTCACAGGACTACACGGACCGGATTCTTATTTGGAAGGTTCGCACCAGCAGCGTTATTGGATTGCAGGAAACCGCTACAGACGCCCTGAGAGCGCGCGTGAGTGGCGTAAGCAACGGCTCAGTTTCATCACGATCCAAACAGACGGTTAAACTGCCCAAACTGACGATAGCCAAGTATGATGGAGAAATAAGCCAATGGCAGGAATTCTGGTCACAGTATGACTCAGCTATTCACAGAAATGATGGACTGTGTAAGACGGACAAGTTCACTTACCTGAGATCCTACCTAACTGGAGCAGCTGCTCGGACTATTGCAGGACTGACGATGACAGATGTGAACTACGACGCTGCAATAGAGTTACTCCAGAATCGTTTTGGAAGGAAGGATATTGTGATAAGTGCTCATATGTCCAAATTACTGAATTTGACACCTGTGAGAAAATCCTCTGATGTCATATTTTTGAGGCACTTATATGATGAATGTGAGATCCAGATACGCAGCTTGGAGTCTCTTGGAGTGCAAAGCGATACTTACGGCTGTCTGCTATGTCCAGTGCTACTACAACTTATCCCAGAAGATATAGCACTTGCTTATACTCGGCAACAAAACTCAACCAATGAATGGAAAGTCCTAGAATTGATTCAGTTTCTGCAAAATGAAGTGCAAAGCAGAGAACGGGCGCTTCTGCTGACCAGACCAGGCCACACGTTGAAGAACCCGAGCCCACAACACAAGCATGTGGGCAAACCATCCTGTGATCAACCTAGAAAGTGGAGCATCCCATCAGCGACTGCTTTGCACACAGCCAGCATCGTGCAACAAACCTGTGTGTTTTGTGACAGTAATGACCACAAACCAGAGAACTGTCCTGGCTTCACAATAAGTGCACGCAGAGAGAAACTGAAAAGGCTTGGACGGTGTTTTGTCTGCCTAGGACCGAAACATATAGCAAAATACTGCAAAGTGAAGATTTTGTGCAGGCAGTGCAATCGAAAACACCACTGGTCAGTTTGTGAGCAATCTGAAGCTAAACCAGAAGTCGACAGTACCAGCAATAGTGGAAATGCAGAGGCTGTGTTGTCTTCGTTGACCAGCTCAGTCAAAGTGAAGACTAATACTCAGAACACAGTATTGCTCCAAACGGTTAAGACATGGGCTGTAGGACCAAAGGAGAGAAAAATAACTCGCTGTCTGTTGGATGGAGGCAGCCAGCGTAGTTTCATTCACAGAGACATTGTCCGAGCTCTTGGACTGCCAGTTGTGAGGCAAGAGACACTAAACCTCCATGTTTTGGGTTCCACAACTCCTATAATAGAGAAACGCAACATAGTGAGAGTTCAACTTGAAAATGTGTGGAACACTGAATGGAAAATCGAAATAGATGCTGTAGAGACCCCCGAGGTGTGCACTGCTGTAATAAAGGTACCAAGTGAGCACATTCAAGCAGAAATTAAGAAAAGAGGGCTGCAGCTTGGAGACGTTCCACTAGAGGATGCTAATGAACAGGAGTTGCAGGTGTTAATTGGAGCAGATTACTACTGGCAGGCAGTTACTGGAAAGGTCCAAAGGGTTACAGATTCATTAGTGGCAGTTGAAACCCTATTTGGATGGGCTATACAGGGACCAGTGACAACTTCCAGTATTACAGACACCACATGCATGCACATTAGTTTGAACGAAGACAACCAGCTGTCTAAGCAGTTGCATGCATTCTGGGAAGTAGAGTCCCTGGGTATTGTAAATAAACAGTCAGAAAGCCCAGAGGACTCAAATTATGCAACATTTTGAACAAACATTTGAAAATGGAAGGTACCAAGTTGAGTTACCCTGACAATGTGACAAAGACCAGCTTCCAGACAACTTCAGGGTAGCAAAGAAACGCTTTGAGAATCTAACAAAAAGACTGAAGACTGATGCAAATTTATTTGCCAGATACAACGATGTAATAGAGGACTATCTTCAAAATGGTATCTGTGAGGAGGTTGCAGATGGAGAACCAGAAATGAATCAGACTGTGAAATATTATATGCCCCACCATGCTGTAGTAAGAGAAGAAAAGGCCACAACCAAACAGAGTGGTATTTGATGCATCCTCACATGAGGCAAACAGTCCATCCCTCAACGACTGTCTGTACACTGGACCTAACCTGAACCCAAACCTGCTAGATGTACTCATAAAGTTCAGATTGCACCAGATAGCATTTACTGCTGATATAACTAAGGCTTTTCTTCAAATCTCATTAGCAGAAAAGGACAGAGACACTGTCAGGTTCTTGTTGATGCATAGACCTTTGGCTAAGGACTGTAAAAATGAAGTGCGTGTCCTGAGGATGACAAGAGTTATTTTTGGAGCGACTCCCAGCCCATTCCTGCTTGCTGCCACCATCAGAAAACATCTCAAACAATTTGAAAGAGAATAGCCAAGGGCAGTACAGGCTCTCAGAGACTGTATGTATGTAGATTACTTTATTTCAAGCTCACCTACTGTGCAGGATGCTCTTCACATGACAATTGCAGCAAAGGACATTCTCTCTCAGGCAGGCATGAACCTCTGCAAATGGGTTACCAACTCATCTGATCTGAGAGCCATGTGGAAAGAGAATGGAGTAGAGCTCACTGGTGATACAGAGTCCAGTGGAAATGTGTTTAAGGTACTTGGACTGGTTTGGAGACCAGAACACGATGATTTTGTGTTTGATGAAAAGGGGTTAATGGACATTTTAAAAGACAGAGAAAATACAAAAAGAAGTGTACCAAGAACATCAGCTCGTATATTCGACCCTATTGGGTTTCTTACTCCTTTTACAGTCCGAGTAAAGTGCCTTTTCCAAGAGATGTGGGAAAGGGGACTGAGCTGGGATGAAACATTACCCACTGACTTGGAAGAGAAATGGGAGCAGTGGTGTGTGGAGTTACCACTGTTACACCTGGTGTCAATTCCCAGGTGTACCACACTGAGATTAGTAAAGAGTCGCACACTGTAAAGTTGCATGTCTACTGTGATGCAAGTGAAAAGGCTTACGGTGCTGTGGCATATCTTCAAGGACAAAACAACCTAGGAGAGATTGTTACCAGTTTTGTGGCCTCCAAGTCACGAGTAGCACCATTAAAGAAAATGACATTACCTCGCTTGGAGCTGATGGGTACAGTTATTGGAGCAAGATTAGGATACAGCCTCCTTAAGCCACTGAACATGGAGAAAAACCAGCTCAACATGTGGACGGACTCTATGATCACGCTTCACTGGATCCGCAGCTCAGCACGTCGATGGAAACCATTTGTGAACAACAGAGTAGCAGAAATACAAGAACTCACAAATCCAGAACTCTGGTCCCACTGTTCTGGCAAAATGAACCCTACTGACCTGCTTACGCGGGGTCACCATGCTCGGAGCCTTATTGAGAGCCAGCTGTGGTGGAAAGGACCCACTTCACTGTCTACAGATGAGAAGGAACTGAACATTTGTAGTGACTATGTAGTAGATGAAGTGAATGCAGAGCTGAGGCCTGGGTATGAGACTGTTGTGCAGCTCACTGGCACTGAGCAAACTGAACCTCTGTTAAACTTAGAAAGATACAGCAAGCTTAAGACTATGCTAAGAATCACTGCATGGGTAAAGCGGTTTGTGAGTAACACAAGATCTTGTCTGAAGGTTCAGGGAGAGTTAAGTACAGAAGAACTTAATGCAACTGAAATGTACTGGATTAAGTATACACAAGAGAGTTGTTTTAGTTCTGAAATATCACAGCTAAGGTCAAAGCAAAATGTGAAGGTAGATTCTAAAATCAAAGATTTGAAACCATTCCTAGATGAAAATGGTCTACTAAGTGTTGGCGGAAGACTGCAGAATTCAGATCTTAGTTTCAGAGAAAAACACACTTGGATACTACCGACAAATCACAAGTATTCTGAATTATTAGTTCAGTCGTGTCACAAAAGAGTGATGCATTTTGGTGTAGGAGACACATTGACTCAAGTTAGAGAACAATATTGGGTTTTGAGAGGCAGACAGCTTGTAAGAAACATTGTTTCAAAATGTTAGATTTGCAAAAAACTAAAGGTTAAGGCAGCACAACAGATCACTGCTCCCTTACCTCGAGACAGAGTAACAGAATCACTCCCTTTTGAAGTTACTGGTGTAGATTTTGCTGGACCCTTATATGTTAAAACTAAGGACGGGTCTGTAAATTCATATATAGCACTGTTTACATGTGCAGTGACAAGAGCAGTACACTTAGAGTTGGTCTCAGATCAAACTACAGAGAATGTCTTATTGGCCTTAAAGAGATTCATCGCAAGACGAGGTCTATGTAGTCATTTACTCTGACAATGCTAGAACATTCAAAAGGGCTGACAAAGATTTAAAAGAGTTATGGCAAAATATACAAGGATCAACACTCAGAGTTTTTCACTGACAAGGGAATCGCATGGAAGTTTATCGCTGAGCGAGCAGCTTGGTGGGGGGGATTCTGGGAAAGGCTTGTGAGATCTGTTAAAACATGCTTAAGAAAGGTACTGGGGAAAGCATCTTTGAATTTTGAGGAGCTCACAACTCTTCTTACTGAGGTTGAATCAGTGTTGAACTCTAAGCCTCTGTCCTATGTAACTAGTGATGCTTTAGAGACCCAGCCACTTACTCCATCTCATTTCCTAGTTGGTAAACGCTTAACTTCCTTGCCACCAAAGATTATTCCTTCACCTCACCTAAATCAGGTTCTCACTGCAAACCACGAACAGCTAGGTAGAAGGTGGAAATACCAACAGAAACTTTTGATAGGCTTTTGCAAACGCTGGCGCAGAGATTATTTGATGGACTTGAAATCAGCTCACAGGGTAAACAGTCCTACTCCAACACTACTTAAAGTAGGAGATGTAGTTCTCTTGGGGGAGGACAATACACCCAGACAGACATGGAAAATGGGTAGAATCGTAGAGATCTTTCCAGGCAGGGATGGTCTCATACGTTCATGCAATGTTCGTACTTCGACTGGTGGCTTGTTACACAGGCCGATTCAGTTATTGTATCCTTTAGAGGTATTTTAAATGAAAGGTAAATCCTATACAGATGAACAGTAGTTCATCGGGCGGGAGGATGTTGTGACTTTTTTTATACTTATATGTTGTTCAATATATTTGCATGATAAGTGACTGATTTACAATTATATGTTAAGCATAATTTACATGATGATTATTGTTAATTGAATTCAACATGATAGTATATAATTACAAAGGTGAACTGAAATATATTTAAGTGCAAGACATGATTTATTTGAATACAGGAAATCTTTTTATTTGAAGAATGCTTAACAGGATCTGGTTCTGTTTTGTCACCATCTTGCCTTTGTTGATTGTGGTTGTTATTGGTTACGAACAGCAGTTGCCGTTATCAGCTGTCGCTGTTTTTCTCTTCAATAAATACTGAACGGAAAGGTTCAGTAAAGGACATACGAGCCTCCGTCTTGTTTGAAGAAGCTTCACTCCGTAACATACAGTATTTGCTTATACAGTATTTTTTTATTTTTACCTTAATGCTTACCTGGTCAGTTTTGGTGGCAGTCAGTCTTGATTACTGACAAAATGTCAGAACCACATGGACTGAGCTGGTTACATCAGATCAATCTGAATCTTTATTTCTCATTAAAATGAATTCTTGTAATTTTAAGACATTGTTATAAAATTGCATCTTTATTCTGCTGTAACGATGACAGCATTCTTGAAATTAAAATTTCTTGTATCCTGACCGTAATGCTCCCTTACACAACTCACAGAACAGATGGTTGAAATAAAGGTATGGAGTTAGATTTGTTTCACAATTATTCAATAAAAAAAAAAATCATCTCAAACTAAAAAAGTTTCAAACAAAAAAATCATCTCAAACAAAAAAAAAGTCAAAATCTATTTAATCATAAAAATATTTTTTTACGAAACAAAAACATTTTTAAAGATTTTTTTTTTGATTGAAGTAACTAATTTTTTGATTGAATCTCTTTTTTTTGGTTGAGCGTATTTTTTTTGGTTGAAACTTTTTTTTTGGTTGAGTGTATTTTTTTTTTTGGTTGAAACTTTTTTTTTGGTTGAATCTATCTTTTTTTTGGTTGAATTTATTTTCTTGCTTAAACAGCTTTATTTGCTTTGGGGAAGCTTACATGAACATTCCGGGCGGGGCTTTGCAATGTAAGACGTGTTCCGATTGGTTAGCGAAATTGCGAAATGAGAAATTTGTTTTTCGAAATACTGGTGTTTGTTTTGTTTTTTTTTTTTCCTTTTGAAAATTCCTACACTTACAGAAAAAACTGTACAGAGAAATCTCACTGAAAATAAAAAACATGGGAACAACCTTTTTACATGATAAAAGTGACTTTCCTGGAGGAGAAGTTGAAGGTTAAACTTAAATAATAAAATTCTCAGAGAACAATGTTTAATGTATTGTGTCGCGGTTATAAAACCAACTTGGTGAAATGATCCTTTGGCTGTCTATCTGGAGGGGTCAGCGGTCAGAGTAAGGTACCGACCTGGACATTATCCAGCCTCTAACTTTCTTAGGCCTTGAGAGGAGGGCTGACCGCTGACTTGACAGTCTGCAGCACTGAGTTCAACAGGTTTAGAGAAATCCATTGTTCTCCGGTGAGACGTGTCTTAAATGAAGTTAACATAAACTTACATATTATATTTTAAAGGTAATTATTGGGTAATAAGTGTTGAAATATTGTGAAGCATTTCTTTGAACTTAACTGAAAGTCTGAAACTTGTTAAATGATTGTGTTTTTTTTATTTTTGGGATAAATGAAGAAACATGATGGGTTTAAAGATAGAAATTTTACTACAATATTGAGTAATGGGTAAAATTGTTGACCACTGAATTTAAAATATAAAACATTTATATTGTAAGCTTGTCTGAAATGCAAAGTAAAGTAAAAGTCTGAGATTTTACGAAACTTGCTAAATGTAAATGGCTACTAAATACTAACGATTGTGAATGAATTCATGAAGAAAAAGCTTTAAATAGAAGTTTTGATTTGGTTTAAATTAAAAATGTTTTATTTTATTTTATTTATTTCTGGAGAAACAAAAAAAATACAAACGATGAGATTTGGTTTGAATTAAAGGTGTTTTCTTTTTATGTTATTTTTATTTTTGGGTAAATAAAAATACAAACGCTGAAGGCTGGTGAATTGAAAAGTGAACTAGTACTTAAAAATATGTCTTTGCTGGAAATTATTTTAAAAGCAGTAAACCTGCGTGTTCATCTGAATTAACTATTAGTCCTCCCACAAACTTCATTTGAAGCTAATGTGATTGTAAAACATGGGCGATGCCATGTTTTAAAAGGGGGAGAAAAGAAAATTCTTAGAAAACTTTTTGGTTATGAACCTTTAATTTTTGGTTATGAATTTTAGATGATGATTTATGCTTTTTTTCTAAGTGGATTGAAATAGTTCAGCAAGCAAGATGCAGTTGACAGTAGCAAAGGTTAAAGCTGCCAACACACCACATTCCACAGACTGATTACAGTTAACAAGTGATACAAAAACATGGATAGTCACTTGGGAATGACATTGAAAAACCACTGTGCCTCTCACACACAGAGTACATGGCAGATACTGGCTGACCCTGGCCAGGATGTTTAGACTTGGTGAAGCTCTGTATGAAAATCACCCCGAAAGCAGATGGTTTAACACTTTTTGAAATAATTCATGGGAGAGCTCACAGACTTACAGTTTGCTCCAGACTTACAGAAAGCTAATGAAGAACAAACATTAGCAGACTATATGATCAGAACTCTGAAACTGAAGGAAATGTCCAGTGACGAGCCTGGTGACTGGGTCTACATAAAGGTCATCAAACGAAAGAACTGGGCGAGTCCACAGTGGGAAGGACTGGTCCAAGTGCTGATGACCGCAACAACAGCTGTTTGAATTGCTGAAAGACCCAGCTGGATACATCTCAGTCACAAGAAGCAGCAGAGTGTGTTGAACCCCTAATTCGTCATCGAGTCAGGGCTACAAAGGGGTCCTACTTCTAGTGTAGTTCGTCTCAAACCCTGTGAAGAAACGCTTACGAGTCTCATTTCCTTAGTTTGGGGGTTTTGACATCTCTGCACGCTGAGCAACAATGGAGACTCCATATGCCAGGTGGATCTTCTACTGCGCTGTGACTGCAGCATGTCTGATGTTTGGAGGAGGAAGTGACCTCACTTTCCACCCACATGACTACCGTATCAACCTCTGGTGGCAACTGATGAGCAGGACTGCTCACGAATTGCTATGTGTGTGCACAGCTGCCAACCGCCACACACAACTCAGGTCTGCATGCAGGACCCATCACTGAAGACAAACAGATGTGTCTCTATGGCCTGAGCACACAACCACGACCCAGCGTGCCATCACCGAGAGGATGCAAATGGTGCAAAAAGGACCATTCTGTTCTACTGTGGAAAAGAGATGCTGCAAAAGGACTTTTTGGACCTATGAACTGTTCCTTTGATGCTGATGTACCTCCGTTTACACCGTTCCCACAAGCTGTATGGAAAATACCAAAGACCATTTCTTTAGCAGGAGCTAAACCTGGGTCTCTGAGGAGCTACATTTTCAATGACGGACACATTTCACTTGGGATGTTACCTTGGTGTAACAAAGTTTACACCTACTGCGAAACGACACCGGATTACATCAACTACATTGCCTGCAGGGGTCAGAGGTCGACCCCCAGCTGCAAAGTCTGGAAGGACAACCCAGACTGCGACAACCTGCTTCAGAAGAGGAGCTTCAACATCAAGCATCGGCCGAGAGGACGACAGCAGACGCTGTACGGTGCCATAATGTCTGGAAGCCATGATTCATGGCTGATGGCAGACTGGTACCTCCTGTGTGGAACGGCGGAGAAAAGTTCATGGACTATTTCTGATGCCCTACATGAGCTGGAGGAGCTCAAACGCTACGTGGATGGAGCAACACAAAGATCAACTTCTTTGATTTGCTTTCTTGGCTCACTTCCGGGCCATGATGGAACTTTTAGATGAAGATTATCACACCAATTCTGACTGTGTTGATTCTTTTTTGCCTGTTCACAGGCTGCATCATTCCATGCCTTCGACGTTTGGTTCTTAAGACATTTCACACTGCTTTTGTCAGCTATGATCTGGTGAAAATAACCTATGACAAACATAAAAACGACATGTTTCCTGATGACGTTTTATAATCAATAAACAATTCATTTGCTGAATGATTCCCACACTGACAATGAGAAAACAAATGGTGTTCATAATGAGAAGACTCAATTTCATCTTGTATTTTTCTTTTGTTTCATTAAATTCTTTTCTTTACTTTTCATTTCTTTTAATGCTTGACCTTTAAATAAAGATTACACACATGGTAAAATGATAAAAAGGGGGGAATGTTAGAGGTTTTTGGTATTATCATTTTTGTCTATTTCTTTAGTTCATATTCAGTCTAATATTAATAAACATTCAGTCTAATGTGAATCAGTAAATGACGTGCTGTGCGAATACTTTTTGATTGCTGTATAGAATATCTGTGTTCTTGTAAACTGATTGTTCCCTTCAGAGTTTGAAAGAACTAGATGACCTGTGAGTTAGATAATGCCAGCCAGCCTGCCGCTGACCTCATTGTTTATCATTTCCGCTGACTTCATTATTTATCATTTCTGACTTTTGTTATTCCAAATAAAAGTCCTGCTCGAGCAGAGATACGGCAGAACGCTCTGTGATCTACTCGGAGGAGTAGTTTTGCTCAGCCTTCTCCTTCTGCAGAAGTTTGGTCATAATTATTCACATACGTTGTCTGTGGTTCTTTCTTTTAAATGAAGGTTCGAGGGAAAATACCTATGACCGGTTTCCAGATCATAGTTTAACCAAGTACTGTAAAAAAAGGTTAGTCCATATTGTGATGATCCGGCAGACTGTGGACTGATGGACGCCGTCAGCTGGTCCAGATGCTTGGATCCAATGGAAAGGTAATCAGCACAACGATCATGGCTCAGAAACACATCACGAAGTGTTACGATGCAAACCTGAAAAATTAAAAAGAAAAAAAACCTAATAAGCGTCCATATTTAGCTGTACAACATAATCAAAACTAATAAATCCTTGGCTCTTTTTGAGAGTTTTGCTTGAAAATAAATTGACTATCTCAGGAAATTAAATGTTTAAGTGAAATAGTTCTGGTGTCACAAAGAAACTGCAAAAAATGTTTCAGAGGTGTAACATCACTGAAGTTACTGAGTAAGAGTGACTAAAATATTTACTACTTAGAAAATGCATGTTAAAATCTGAATACTCTTTTGAAAGTGTGCAGCTGAAATTAATTTAAACTACTAGCAGGAAAAGCACAGGGTCCGCCAAATATCTGTACCAACAGTAAGACAAAAATGATGCATATAAAAGGCATTAGTGTATAAAAGTCGAGGCAAACCTAAATTTACCATTTCAAAAACAAAGAGCAGCAGGTGGATGTAACTTCATAACCTCATTTTCTAAGCAGAATCTCAGAGGGAAAAAACAGAAATTACGTTGTGTAATGCAAGAACAGATTATAGCAGTGAAATTCACTTTAATGTGGATTATAAGTATGAAACATCAAAGGTAGATGTCATATTTTTGGGATTCGGGAAATACGTGATTTGTACCATTTGTTCTGTGGTTTTTTATGTGGATTGGTGCCACTTAAACGGCTGTAAAGTGAAGGTTTTGGACCTTAATCTGACTGACGGGCTGATCGTTGCTGCTCTCAGCTGTTCTTAAACTACCTGCTTGGTATCGGAGGGGCTCGTCGCTCCGACTGCAAGTTAAATGTATTTTAGATAATTGTCACATAAAAAAAGCTAAGGAGCTGCCTAAAAATAATTTCATACTCCATATAACACAAACACAAACATCAACACAGTATTGACTTACCTTGTGCCGAATCGCTACCTCTGTTCTCAGCCTGTTCCCGTTGCAGTGAATTTCCTCCGGCATTATTTTCCTCCAACAAGTTATTCCACTAAACCAGTGCTACTCAATTCCAGTCCTCAGGCCCCCCTGCTCTGCATGTTTTAGACATGCCTCTATTCCAGAACAGCTGATTCAGATGATTGCATGACCATCAAGTACTGCAGAAGCCTGTTAATCACCCACAGATTCAATCCAGGTGTGTGGCAGAAGGGAAACTAAACAAACAGTCCTAAAACATGCAGGGCAGGGGGGCTTGAGGACCGGAATTGAGAAGCACTGCCCTAAACGAAGCTCGTACAGCTTCCTTTTTAACTTCCGTTCAATATTTCTGATGCTGGATCTTCCATAACCTCAAGCTTTGAAATAGAGGCTGCTACAAACCGGGTGTTAGCCGTAGTGGCTAAGTTTTGGCTACAGTCTGCTGTCACCTTGAAATCAGCAGGAAAATGGAAAAACTCAGCACTGGCTGGTACCGACTAATTACTGGACACAACGGCACACCACAAAACTCGATTGTTGAACCAGTAGCTCACAGATATTTTAAGTTTTACGTCTTTTTCATGGTACCGATCTTGCAGCTTCGGCCAAGAACAATAGGAGCAAGCGGGAACCGGAACCGACCTGGGTGATATAAATTCTAACGGAAATACGTCACCACCTCTCATGGCATATACCCCATCTCTCCTGAGAAAGCAGGCGGAGAATCCGCGCTTTCTGATTGGCTGCCTGTCACATTCAGCGTTAAGCTCCCAGTCGGGAAAAACCCACGATTTAGATTAGAGCGCCCCCCGTCGATAGATTTGTAGGACTCTCTACGGATCACCCCCCTCCTCCTCCGACTCACCGACCGCCGGGCTTAGCAAGTTTTCTGGGGGAAACCCTGATATAATATAAATACATGTTAAGTGGTCGAGTATGATCAGGTGTTGCTCACTTTAATTAAAAGGCTCATTTTGCTGCTGTTCAGTCTCATTCTAAATCATTGTGACTAGACTAGCTAACTGGTAACTTTTCAACAAAGTTAGCAGTAAAATTTTGGACATTAACCAAAAAGATTTAGTTCTATTATGAAAGTAAACTGACAAGATGTTATAAACGAGCGATATTCATGGCAACATTCCTGACTGATGGTTTACCTCATTCAAACGGAGTTTCTCTGACTCTGCCGCTGCCTTTCCTCTGAGCCGTTAGGAGGGGGAGGGGCAGGAAGTGCTCTGCTGAATGCACTGTTGTGCGCCTTCAAAATAAAAGCACGGGAGTTGAAAATTTAAAAAATTTTCGCAACTGCCGTGAAATTATTGGGGGGACGAATGTGACTCTCTCCGATAATGGGGGGTGTGGGGGGGACATGTTCCCCCCGTCCCCCCCCCGCTTCCTACGCCTATGCGCTGACTATTGAGTAATAAAATAAAGCACACGTTTGAATTTAACAAGAGAAATTAATGAAACAGGTTATATTAATTTAATTTGGTTGGGTTTTAATTATTTCAAATTAAAAATTACATAAGTTTTACATGTAATGTAAAATAAGTTTTTAATAAATGTTGCAAATTGCGACCAATTTTTGAAATACACTTGTGCAACAAAATTAGATAAATTCTACCCCGTTTGAGATCATTTCCCCAAATTAAGAGATTTTATACTGAAATCAATTAGGTATTATTTATACTTACAGTTCAGCAAAAATAAATCATATTAATCATTGTATATTTGATTAAACAAATGTCTAAAAATCTGCAAAATCAACAGTTCAAAACAACTTGATATTCAATTTAATTTCTCAATAAAAGCATCAGTTTTGAAGAATCTTTTGTAATGTTTTAATATATTTATAACCTATAACAAAATATTAATTAACAGTTTCACAAGTGCAAGTCATTTGTGTACCCAATTTGTGTAGATACATAGTATCCCCTTTATCACAGCAGACATCTCTGGTTTATCAGCCAATGATTTATGCTTCTAGAGGTAGTTGAAAGGTATGGGGGATATTTTCTTTGGCACCCTTTGCACATGAGCAGAGTTTGAGTATTGTTGCTTGCCACATTACTCTCTTTATGATCTTTGTTCACATATCTTCTGATGGTGACATGTTTTCTTATACATTATGATGAGTTCACTATATGACCATGATCTCAACCCAAAAGAGTGACTTTGGGTTGCAGGGAATTAGGAGGTCAGTAAATTATCAGAAAGGATTTATAAAAAGTGATGAAATAGTCAAAATATTTTAGATTATGCAAAAAAAGTGTCTTTTGTACCCAAACACCTCAATGTATTTTTGAAGAAGTGCAGATGCAAAGCACTTGAAAAGATACCTAGGTGTTCAAATTTGAAAATACACATAATACAAAACTGCACAGTTGTGGGTTCTAAGAACATTTTGTATAATTATCTATAAATATTTATTTTCACTATATAATACTGTAGAAATACCAAGAATTTATTTTGAGTGTAGAAAATCAATGAAAGCTACAATCTGAGTTCAAAAACAAGATTCTGATTGTGGCAACCTAAAAAACAAAAGTTGTTTTGAATCTGTAATATGAGATAGAGCATTGAAAGAAATATCTAAGTATACATTATGGCTTACAAGTAGTTTCTCAAATGAATTTAGGCAAATTCCTTTGTTCCCTGGAAATTTATAGTAGTTTCATATTAACCTAATTCTTGGATTAGGCAAAAAATCTTATTTAAGTAGATTAAAAACAGGTACTATCATTTATGCTCTCTGGCCACCAGCTTCTAAGGTTTAGTTTTTTATGGCAATTTTATTCATTTCTTTACAGAAGATTTGATCAACATATAGTTACCTCATAAGGTTGTTGAAGCTGCACCTGTTGGTTACAATTTGTAGTAGAAATAAAAACTTCAAACTTGACTTGCTTCAAGTTGTCACTACTGTAATCCCCGCTAAAATAAATAAAACCTAATTCAGTTTTGTTATAGATTTTTCTTCCTTGTCATCATGAAATAATGAACATACCTCCAAATGATTTGCTCATTTTTTTAATAAAAATATTTCATGCAAATCAAAACTACAGCTATCTAATCAAATATGTCTGCATGTGAGTGCATGAGAAGAAACATTTGTACCAAATGAGTCACCAGCAACTGTAAACAAATTAACCTTTCATTTCCCATAAGTGTGTCATCTAATTACAGATTGGTCATAAGGCTAAAGAAGAATGTAGTTACATCTTCTGTATTTATACAATCTTCAAGAAACACATACATTGCAATTTGAATCCAAAATTCTTTTACATATTTATCTACAGGTCTTCATAAAAAAACACTATTTCTGAAATAATCTTCATACAAAATATCTACTATGAAAATGCAAATCCATATATTCAATAATTTGATAAAGAAACAGCAAGCCAGACAAATTAAAAATGCAGCTGAAAATGAATGTGTTTAACAGGGAGCATAGTTAAATCAGACAAAATCAGTATTGGCTTTTGCTGAGAAACACAAGCTAGAAAATAGATGCAACACAGAATAAAATCTTTTATATTCTGCCATCTGTTTGCTATTCAAAACCATCCAAATCTGATGAAACTTTCATGCATTTATGTTGCATCATATTATCACATATATAGACACCGTTTTCATCTCTTAAATGCCCCAAATTTCATGTTTTTGTTTAATCTGCGAGAAATAACAGCTTAAACATGTTTTCTACAAAACATCACTGTAGTCTTTGGATTGGTTGCATGTTTGAGTAAAATTAAGTCAAAATTATGTTTTTATTCTGTTTTAATTTTGGTTAAAATGAATGGCTTTACCTCTTGGGTTAATAATCCATCACATCCTAAGCAAAGTCAGGTAAATTGACCTTGAATATTAAAGGGTGAGCAGTTTAATTGTATTACTTGACTATAACCACTGGTTGAGGAAGCTGTATAACAAAAACACACTCATAGGATATTTGACGATATCTTATTCCAGTTATGTGTACAAAAAAAATACATAGTTTCTATTACTACTACAGCTACACTTACTGCTTTGGTCAATTGAGACCCAAAACAATATATTCCTAATTGTAGAACATACCATACCCTAATAAATCTAAAATATGTACAAAGCAGTTAAAGCCACTTGTGCTTGTGCAGGGGTTTGAAAAAACCCCTTTTGCAACAAAGAGTTTGGTAAACCATTCTATTTGAATGATATTTGACATATTTCATTAGTTTACAGAGAGTAGTATAACTATATGTTAAGGTTTCACATAAATCAGCAGTTACTCAACAACAAAAAGCCTCCATCTCAAAGCAGTCATTACTATGTACTCTGATGAGCTGCTTAAGTGTTTAAAATAACAGAAATACCTCCCTCTACTGAATGATGTTGGTCATTACATCTAGCAAAGTAGGAAATATGGAATGAAGGCCACAGATAGCTAATAGCAGTATTAGTTATGTATCTCAGGATGGATCTTTGTCCTACACTGTAAAAAAAAATGTCTCTAATTTATGGTAAAATATCAGCAGCAGTATTTTACCAAAAAATAGTTGCCAGTATTTTACCATAAATTAAAGACTTTTACTTTTTACAGTGTATCCACAAGAACAACCAACATGACCATAGATTGTTTCCAGTTTACAGAGTGTAAAGAGGAGCGTCACACATTTGAGGAGCTCATTTGGCCTGAAATATGTTCAGGCAGGACATATAATTGCATTAAAACAAAAAAACCCTTTCTTGTGAGAATTCAAGAGGTCTTATCAGAGAAAGGGTAGAAATCTCGCCACTACATTTTAGTGTCATCTGGAGTGGGCTTCTCATTCTCATATTCGTTCTCTGGGGAAATTAGATGGTATGGCTTTTTCTCTGGCTGGTCAACCGTCTGGTTGCCCAACTCTAGGTCATTGACTCTCAACTCGTGGCGAGACAAATGTTCTACGATGCCAGCTCCGATGGAGTCACCAAGGACATTGGTGGTGGTGCGCAATCGATCACTGAGAAACAGAAAGAACATGAAAACAGTCAAGAGTACAAAAACAGGATTTCAAGATGAACCAACATAAGAACATAAAACACCTCGTCCCTTTAAGTAATGCCAAAACTGCAGGGCATATTCAAAATTCAATCAATAGGCAAACAGAGCAATTGCGATGTAACGCTTTAGTACATTTTGAACAAAATCTGCAATTTGTTGTTAATTCGCCATTCAAAGGGACTGGCTAAAGCCCATTCTCCTAGATACTTACAGGAACCAGTCAACAGCAATGATCAGTGAGATATCGTCTGTGGGAAGACCTACAGATGTTAGCACTATGATCATGGTAACCAGGCCTGCCTGAGGTATTCCAGCTGCACCGATGCTGGCTGCCGTGGCTGTGATACTGAGGAGAAAATGATAGACCCCAAAATATTATTTATCTTTTTTTCAGTAACCTTCTAATTTTGGTTGTTGTGGCATTTCTTTCTGATCATGCTAAAGCAAAGGAATTCATGCCCATGAAGCCTTTCCACAGTTCATCACCCACAGCCAGAAATGTCAATGTATTCAGTGGGATAAGACCCACACAAGATAGAGAATGATGGATAATATTAAATCTCTCTTTTGATGAATAAATATATGCAAAACCCCAAAAGTTGTGCAGAAACAGTAGAAAACACACCAAACAGGGAAGCAGCTATAACTGGAGTGAAAGAAGATTGTCCAAAGTGTTGACTCAGAAGGACTGAATGCAAATGTCACACTTTTTAGATGTTGTTGTAGCACAGTTTATCAATCAAAGAGCCACAGATGTAGCAGATTTAGCTTAGTACATTTAGTTCGGGACAAAAGATTTTTTTTAATTGAGTCTTGCTTTTTTTTTGTTTCATATTTTTGAACTAATATTGTTATGAGCAGCAAAATTTTGCAATACCTGATGGTGAGAATCTGTCCAAAGTTAAGGTCATAATCATTGACCTGTGCAATAAAGATGGCTGCCAGGGCCTCATATAAAGCTGTTCCATCCATATTTATGGTGGCTCCGACAGGGAGAACAAAACGGGTCACGCGCTTGTCTACCTTGTTGTTTTCCTCCAGGCATTTAAAAGTGATGGGTAATGTGGCAGAGCTGTGTGAGAACAGAGGGGGTAATAGAAAAAGTCATAAGACACAGTAGAAGTGTTCGACATCTCCTTGTCTATGTAAGTCGAATCACAAACCTAGAAGATGTCCCCAGGGCAGTAACAAGTGCTTGAAGCAGCCCAGCAATGAATAGAAAGGGATTCTTTCTAGTGATAATGAAGTAGAGCGTCGGGAGGACTATGATGGCATGGATGAGCAGGCCACTAATGACGGTCACTGTATACATTCCCAACTGGCCGCCCATGGCTGAAATGTCATCCATCTCCACAATTTTACCAGCAATGAGGAACAAAATACCAACAGGGGCATACCTGAGGATAGCGAGTTTTACAAAAGAAGGATTGAAACATTTCATTACATCTCATTTCTTTTTGATAATCCGTCTTTCTAGCTCACATTTCTAATACATACCACATTATGATGGCGACCAGCCTCATGATGGCCTCATTGAGGCAGTCAAAGAAGTCTCTGAGGGGTTGTCCTTGTTCCCCCATGTTCCCAATGATGAGACCAAAGCACAAGGAGAACACCACTAAGCCCAGGGCGTTAATCCCATTCACTGACCCTGGCACTGGAATCATCTCCTCTTGGGCTATTTGCTGGCTGCCATTTTGGAGGAATATTGTGTCGTTCACCGTTACAGTCACATGTATTACTCTCTTGGCATAATGCGTCTTGAACTGAAGTTTAAAGAAAAACAAATATGAGTTAATTAATTCTTGTTTTGGGAAAATTGATCTAAAAGTGTTTTATTTTCAGACTCAGTCTATGGTGTTTGACCAGAACTGTGTGGTCTTGAGAGCGCCACAGTGCACACACATAATCATTTGCGTCCCAAATCAGTTTTCTATTGTTTATTTGCATGTCCACTCAATGGGTGCATTGAGTCAGGGCTGATTGGCCTGGATTTAAAGTTTCTTGTTTATTTCAAAATTAAATAGCTATTTTGGTGCTTTTTAGGATTAATGTGATTCAGTATTTTACATAGCTGCCTGCCCAACAGCACATCCATTCATCATGCTATTTTACCATTTTGTTGTCCATATATCTCAGAGTGCTTCCTCGATTACATGCGTGTAATAAAAAAGGAAATGAAAGTGGAAACTTGCAAGGATCTCAATAGCTAAAGTTCCCATCCAACTTTTGAAAATCCCCCATTGGATAATCAAATAATGCAATTACTATTGATATTATTGTTTTCTGAAAACTATTTTGATGGGATTTTTCTTTTAATTTCTTCCCGACTTCAAAATTTCAAGAGCTTGATTTCATGGAAACAAACTCAAACCACATCCAGCAAAATAACTTAATAAAAATTTTCTCTGGCTTTGGAAAAGTTTGTCATACTGGCATGTTTTAATAATACAATGTGATATTGAAAGAAAGCATTTGGGCAAAACCTAATGAAAGAATACTAATTTTTTTGTCAAAAAGAAATCTCCATCATTCAGAGAAGATTTAATGGGCTTTGTTTAAAAAACAAACCATTCGCTGTTCTGACATCTTGTTATGTGATAAATTTTAATTATGATAATGCCAAGTTCATATTATGTGGCACTTATAAAGTAAAATTTGTTCACCTGAGCTTTCCGTAAGGACACTTGTGATGTTGGATACTTCAGAAGGAACATAAAACCAAATCTTCATCTAAACGTTTCTAGAGAAACACCAACTGGTTCAGCTACACTGGTTAATAAATACCAGTGAAAAGTCTCTTTGAGTGGCGTACATTAGGATGACGTAATTTTATTTCACTTCTAGGATATTTAATTAAGAGAGATCGGTAAAAGAAAATATACCTGTTTGGTGCAAGCTTCCACAAGGTTTGGAGGAAACATATTTCTGGAGAAAAAAAATTAAACACAATAAAAAGTAAATATTTTAAACAGTGAACCTGCTTTCTATGATAAACAAGTTCTTCTTTCAAAATAGTTAAGTACTTTTGAACAATTTGTGTTTCTGAAAAGTTTCTAAATCTCAAAAGCAACAGTGTGGAACAGTGTGGAAACTCCAAAGTGAGAGTAGGTCCTGAATGAGAGTAGGTCTATCCAGTCCTGAATGGATAAAATATATCTCTACATCCTTAGTCTATTTACAAGACAAAATGATCACTTACAACACATGTGGGTTTTGCTGTCTGAGTTTTGGTGAAACTCTTTTGGTTTGTTTAGGAAGCACTGTTTTGAATACCTGATAAGATCCAGAAAGGCATCAGCAGGGCTGACCTGCTCTATCTGTTGCTGCTTGGTGAACTCGTCCTTGGATCCCTTCCCAGGGTGAATAATAAGCACCATGACTATACCGATGAACACAGCAATCACAGTTGTGGTGGTGTAGTAGATCACGGCCCTCACGCCCATTCTACCAGAAGCCCGTCTATCCAGAGAGGCGATACCTAAAGAGGACAAAATCATTCAAAAAGAAAATAAAAGTTGTTTATTTATTTTATGTATTGCACAAAAATGTAATATTTCTGCCGCTGTGGGACTGTGTTTATTCAGCAGCGTATTTTCTTCCACCTTTAATATGCTATATAGCAGAAAATATTTGGACATATAAACAATGACAGAAAGCTGCAATTGTGTCTGTGTACTGTGAGAGTGTGAAATTTCATTTTTGTGAATAATATTTTGGCTAAAAACAAAAAAAGCTGATTCCTGAAAAGCTGAAAAGCTGTATAATTAACCTGAAAAGTCAACAAAAAAATATTTGTTGACTTTTCGGGTTAATTATACAGCATTTATACCAGAATAAATGTTAAAGACATTTTAAAATCATTTATCATAATCTCTATTATATTTTTATTCTTTAGTACAAAAGACTGGAACTAAGGAACTAAGGTGTGTTTGACTGTTGAAAGTTGATAGTAATTTGATTGTGATTATTAGTTACACTTGCCCATTGCAATCAGAATAGCATTGATGTGCCGCTAATTTCAGTACCTTTGTGTGTCCAGTTAGCCTGGGAAAAGGTTTGGTGATTACAGGGGAATACACCCAACTGGATTATCATCTCTGACTCCCACAACAAAGAGCCACAAGAAACAGAATCTGACTGCGACCTTTAATGCTGGAAAAACAACACCTGCTGCTAAATCCCTTTGGGGAAAACTAATAAAATCTGCTTTTATTTAGCAAATTTGCAAACAGCTGCAGAGGTAAAATTTCCAAAATATGGATCTTGAATTGTCATTTTGTCCACAAACCGGAGAAAAAGTAGTGCACAATCTCTGCTTCTGCATCTGCAAAGTCCGACATGTCTCTCTCTGTGTGTCATCAGTTTGTTGTGAACACAGTGTGCAGAGATGTTAGTTGCAGAGAAAATGATACGGGGAAAGGTGTGACTGTATGTACAATGATGTGTCTGGCAAAGTTTTTCAATTTAAGAACAAGGTTTGATACTAATTTACAAAAACCTGAAGCAGACTGAGAGCTAATGGTTCTCACAATAAACCATCTGTAGGGACAAAGATGGAAAAAAAGGCCACAAGAAAACCTGAATTAGGAGACAGGCTGCTTTAAAATGGTTCAATTCAACTATTATCTTTCTTCAGAGTTTTCTAAGCAGGCTTTGTCTATTTGAGAGATTGATGTACTCCTTTGTAGCTCTTTGATTCTACAGATGTTTGCTGAGACGTCTGGATTCCTCAGAAGGTCAGTGTTGTTTGAAGATCACAACTTTACTGCCTGCCTCAAGAACTTTGGAGTTTAGGAATGACTCAGTAGAGTGAAAATGATTAGAAAACCAATTAGAAGTATCCAAAAGTATCATTAGAAAGAGTACAAATGTATTTGGATGGACATGCTGTCCCAGAATTGGACCTGTTTGTTCCTATCACCTCATCAGTTTAGGACTCAGGCTTTAGTCAGTCTCTTTCTGATCTTCTCCTTCTCCTCCTTCATTCACTCATCCCCAGTTTTTTTAATCTCTCTTTTGCACACCTTCATCACCATCTCTTCTTTCAGGGTGCCTTTTTGCACCCCAGTCTGTTCTCCTCTTGTCTCTCCCCAAATCTTTTATCCCTCCTCTCTTTTTTCCAGTTCTCTTTCATTCCGCATTCGCTTTCTTCCCGTTCCCTGTCTGACGACCCTGGGAAAACTTGTTGACTTAGTCCACCCTGCACGTACTCACAATGATCTCCAGACTGTTGTCCAGGCAACAACAGATGCAGCCTCACCAATTCAATCTTTTCAAAAGATCGAAAGGAACAAGATTGAAGGAGCGCAAGCTGAATGACTTTCTTTGTAGTTTGGGGGAATACTCATCAGTGTGGCTCTGTGAGAGTCAGTGTGAAACACAGCATGTACAGTGCCTTCAACTTCCTCACATTTTGTCAGGTTACAACTACAAACATTCACATTTTGTAAACTTTATGCAGTAGAACCCTAGAATGTGTTTTGTTATTTTCTGAATTTTAAAAGTTAAGACCTCATTTTGAATTTCAAATCGTAATACTGTATTTTCCTTTCTTCAGGCCTTTTATTTTTATTTCTGCAATATAAAAACTTTATGGCGGTCTCCCATTATTCTGTAAAGCATTTTGTTTTCAGGTTGTACTCAATCAAGTGTGATGGAGTCGACTGAAATGAGAAGAAATAAAAATGTATGAGCAAACAAAGCTTCTTCAAGGTTCTGTTTCTCATTTAATGAGCAGACCACATAAGCCTCTTTGTCATAAGTCTCTATCTGTTGTTCTTCCCCTTATCCGCCTTACAGCTCAACCCTCTTTACCTTCCCTCATTTCTTACCTTCTGGGGCCCCACTATATTCAGCTCAAAACACTGCATCTGAGGTCTGCTCGAATGTTTTAAGGCTCACAATTCAGCTTCACTTGTAGATCGAATCAGCTCAGAAGCAAGACATTTTCACATGGGACAACTCTTTTCACATAGAAGCACTACTCAGAATGACATGTCCTTTGGACATGTCATTCTGAGTAGTGCTGTTCTGAGTATCCACTCAGAACACTCAGTAGTGTTCTGAGTGGATTGTAGAAATTGCAGAAATAGATTATTCACAAAGTCTTGCTCAATATATGAAAAATGCTGCTGTTATTTCAACAGAGTGGGATTAAAGCTGCTTGGTTAATTTAGGATGGGGGAAAGATAAAGCTAAAGTTTGTGAGATTATTGTTTCTGATCAAAACACAGTGGGCTGGCAGCTACATATATATACACAGTCCAGTCACATTAATGTGACCACCACGTACTTTCCACTTCAGAGTTAAATAACCAATCACAGAAGGCAGGTGGCAGCACAGTGCAGTTGAGCGTATATAAAGGGTGTGTGTGGGCTTCGGAAAACATTTCAATCGTTGGCGTAATGCAGAAACGAAGCGATTTATCCGACGTCCAAAAGGGCATGATCATTGGCTTTCGGGCCAAGGGTGGAAGCATTTCCGAAACGGCTGAGTTTGTGAACTGTTCGCGTGCCGCCGTGGTAAAAGTGTACCGTGCATGGCAAAATGGGACTGTCCAAAATCAACGACGTGGCAAATGTGGTGCACCACGGGCCATAGATAACAGAGGCGAACGACGGTTGCGGAGATGCGTTCGGGCAGATAGACGGGCTACCGTTGAGCAACTGACCACTAAAATGAACCAAGGGGCTACCACAAGTGTCTCCCAAACCACTATTCAGCGAACATTGCTGCGTCTGGGCCTCCGAAGCGGACGCCTGGTTCGTGCACCTATGCTGACTGGTGTTCATCGACGACGAAGGCTAGAATTTGCACGCCAGTACAGCAGCTGGACGTCCACTGAGTGGCGACAGGTAGCGTTTTCAGATGAATCGCGTTTTATGCTCCATCGGACAGATGGACGTTGGCGTATAAGGCGTGAAACCTCTGAAAGGAACCACCCTGCAACCATTGCAGGAACGGTCCAAGCTGGAGGCGGGAGCATTATGGTCTGGGGAATGTTTTCCTGGCATTCTCTGGGTTCACTGATTATTGTGGAAGGCACGATGGATCAATACAAGTACGCATCTGTCCTTGCGGACCATGTCCACCCCTACATGCGCATTGTTTTTCCTCAGGATGATGGCATCTTCCAGCAGGACAATGCGAGGTGCCATACAGCTGCCAGTGTACGTGCGTGGTTCGAAGAGCACCAGGATGAGTTTACCGTCCTCCCCTGGCCAGCAAACTCACCTGACTTAAACCCAATCGAGCATCTGTGGGACCATCTCGATCGAGTTGTTCGCGCCATGGATCCTCAACCGCGTAATCTAGCGCAGCTGGCCACGGCATTAGAGTCGGCATGGCTCAACATCCCAGAGAAGACCTTCAGGGACCTAAGTGACTCTCTTCCTGCACGTCTCGTAGCAGTTCGCTCTGCGAAAGGTGGTTATTCTGGCTTTTGACAGATGGTCACATTAATGTGACTGGACTGTGTATATACAGTATATGACCTAGAAGAAGATTACATTTAGTAATTTAATGCTTTGAAATTGGTCTGCTCTCTCTTTAAAAGCTCCTGCTCCTCCTCTATTAAGCCTTTAACAATGTTTTATTTTAATCATTGTTGCACTGGGAAGTAGCTCGTACTATGAACTCAGCAGATGCGCAGTTCCCCCAGGTGTTTGCTAATTGCAGTTGGCTAGTCTGAAGGAGCTGAGTAGGGGAGTCACGAGGGAGAGCCGCTTGGAAATTACAGCGCTGAGGAGGAGCTGTGTCTCAAAGGTAGGTCTACCTATTTTACACAACTGAATTGGCAGGAGATTTAAGACTTTTTCAAACATGCATGAAAGAATCAAGGTTACTTTTCAGGTATGTTACATCATGTTATAGCATTATAACATGCTGTAAAGCTCAAAAAGAGTGGATTTTACATAGTACTGCACCTTTAAATACAACTGTGGCTCTGGATGACAAATAATTTTAAAATGCTGCTTATTATTATTATAATCTTTCTTTCTTTTTTTTTCTTCATTTCAGACAGTTTTTCACTATAATTTGATTTTTGTTGGTTTAGCAAAACAAATACTGTAGGTTTTGACAAACTATGAGTTACATTTTTTTTCTAAATACTATTCAGGGTTCGTCATATTCCTCCTATGATGCAATCCATTCAGAAATATGAATGTATAGCATTTGTTAACTCTGTAAACATTGCTCAAAACTGGAATAATTACTGCTTTAAAATCATAATAATCAAAATATCATTCTGTAATAATTACTCCTAATTGGCCTTGATGGAAAAAAGAAAACAGCACTTGAAGACAAAAGAAGCTGCTGTAGTAATGTAACTGCTGATAATGTATACTTTTCTGGAAACAGAGACAAACAACTTGTAAACTGAACGACGTACTTCTGTGATCTCTACACGCTGTGGCTGAGATCATGTGTTGTGAACAAATCAGGATGCTGATGTTATGCTCTGCTGTAGCACAAAGCCGACTATTATAAGATGTGTCTGTGTCATCCCCACTGAAGACTGGGCTCTCTCTCTGTTAGTCACTGCAAAAGTCGGACATTTACTCCTGCAGTATTTGTCAGTCAGGGTTACGTAAAACTAACCACTGGCTGCATCCTGGCACTGTTGGCCAAGTGATTTAACAAGTGAATACAATTTCTCCTTCCAAACAAACAGGCCGTGATCCATAGAAATCTCACCAGGACGCCTTCTGTTTTTGCTGTTCAGAAATACTGGTCCGACTGGGATGGGCTCAGTACAGCACCTGGGTAACGTACATTGAACACAATAGAGTAACTGCCGTCGTTGCATCCGAATCAAAGCCATTATTAGGACAAACATGTGATTCAGAACAGAACTGCAAGTCAACATGTTTGGGTGTCACTTCTGAGCTCATCCACCTTGATGGCAACAAAGCATGTTGGCTTACAAAATAGCTGGCTCACTTTACCGCTGGTAATGTACTTATCGATCGGTGGAGCTGCAGAATAATAAACAAATAGGCATCTGTGGTGTTTCACAACAGAAGGGCTTCATCCAAAGACAAAGGTCAAAAGTCAAAGAACGAAATGTAAAAGGAGTTGTTGACAGAAACACTGTTAGAAGACAAAGGGGGAGGATTTTCTAACGACAAAATGAGAAGTAAGCTGTGGAGTCATGCAGAGGAGACACAGAGAAGGTTGGATGAGAGAAATACAATACTGCTCATACGAGGCGACGGAGGAGCATGTTGCATTGTCTTTAAGTTGTGAGATAAAACGAAGGACCGTGGGAGTAGATCTGGATGTGTGTTACTGAGTATTTAAACCAGGTGCAGTCAAGGACAATGCTTTTTACATTAAACAAGCTTTGAGGGTGATCAGTTTTACTACATTAACATTGATTTGCTGGTAAAAAAAAAAAAAGAAAAGAATATGGGATCAAATGAGTGCAGCACATGAAAAAAATATTAATACACCATTGAATATCTGTCTCTTTTTCTGTTTCCATTTTTTGTATTTGTGTAAAATAAATTGCTTATTTATTTATTTTTCTAACCGTGGTTTTCTGATTTTATTATCCATGAAATGAGATGTATTTAGTGATTTCAGGAGGGTGGATTGTTCAGTCAGCTTGTTAAAGTAACACAGAACAGGAATGTGTGCCTCATCAGACAATGGCCCGGATGGCCCCCAAGCTGGTTAACATTGTTCTAGTGTCACTGTTGATATGCTATGTAAAAAGAAGGCCTTTTAAAAATTTTGTCATCTACCCCATAGTATACGTCCAATCTTTTCTTTTTATGAACTTGTGTTTTTTCACACTGAAACTTTTTTACTAATACAAACACGTCAAGATAGAACAAGCATCCAGCAACACTACCAATTAGTTTTTTCCTGTCAAATGAATACATGTGCTCTTTCTGATCCAGTTTGTTGTTACGCAAAGCTGTTATATAATACCTGTGATAAGACTTGAGACCAGCAATGGCAGCACCAGCATCTGGAGCATTCTCATCAACAGCTCTCCAGGAAAGGAGAAGTACTTCACTTCACGATAAGACAGTTTGTATGGACGCAGAGAAAATCCCAGGATTATACCTGCAGGGAGATCAGATGTGGAGGAAAAGGTGGTAAATTATGATTTTCTACAGAGTACCAGAAAGAGTCGAGCAACAGTGTTCAACCAGAACAAGTCACATGTCTATTTTTATCCAATTAGTCAATTGTTCACTCCACCACAAAGTTCCAGCTGACAAATTGTGAAATTTGACAATCATCCTAAATTTAACTATCTGACTTGGTGTATTTCTAGCTGCAGACGTCCCTTGCTTTAGTCGGGTCAGTTTCACCTCCTCCTGGGCAGAAGTCAGGGGTCAGTAGAGAGAATTCAAAGGTCAGGCATGGGGTCAAGGAAAGACTAGTCTGTTAAATCCATCAGTGCTGACTGTGTTAGGTCTTTGGTCCATTATACTGCAGGGCTGCTGGTGACAAGGAACTGATCAATTATTGGGCTCATGTGGGGAATATTTTACAAGGAATGATGAGGTCTCGCTTGTAATTAACTAAATTGCTCAGAGAAACCAGAATATAAACCATTCAGCGGTCCAAGAGAAAAGCAATCCTTAGACAATTTATTCCTTACCTGTAATAACAGCAGTGATGGTTAGAATGACAAAAGCATTTCTCATGAAGAACCCCTTCACTTCATCCTTCTTGATGTTCTCCACTCTCTTCTTGGCGAGCAGCGACCTGGACTGGATCCCAGCTCGGATTTGGTGAAGACCACTGCGACTCCTCTGTGGATTCTCTCTATTGCTTTGAGTCATATTTGTGGCTGGAATCTGCAGAGCTGCTGTTCACAAGCAGGCCTTCGCAGTGATGGAAACACTACAGATGAGGTGATGACTAGGTTCAAGTCCTGTTGCTCCTGAGTGTCACACCTCTCCTTTGGTTAAAGGATTAGTAGCTACCTGCTCAAAAGGATGACGTAAATATCAATGAAAATGTCACAATGTGACACAGACAAGAAGTTTTGTTAGATGAAACATGGAGCAAGCACAAAAACATGTTATCTGTGTTAAATTACAACATTTCTGACTGCTGTTTGTCGACAGAAACAATCTTAACACCAAGACAGATAGAAATCCTGTGTATAAAATATGTTTTAACAAGTCAAGACAAAACTGCATTCTGAGTGAAACACCAGCATTCTACTGGCAGCTGCAAAGAATTTGCAAACTTCCTTTTCTGCACACACGTGTACAGTTTGTCTCAGACAGGCAGGTCGATTCAAAAAAAGAAGCTCTGCTTCTGAGTTATACAGTAGATGAGAAAATATGGACACAGAGGCTTTTTTCAATACCTTTAGGTTTGAGCAATAAGGTCCTCTGGAGCAGTGTCTGAGTTTTCCAGGGAAAAGGTCAGGTTTAAAGCTTGGATCGGTGTGAGAGGGGTCCTTTGGCTATGAGCAGACTGTGCAGCCAGCAATGAAGAGATATTCAGTGGAGAAAGAGAGGGGTGGGGAAAGGAAAGGAGGGCTCAGCGTCAGGGATGAGGGAACGAAAGGGCCAGTGAGAAAATGGAGGCGGTGCCCTCGCAGAAAAGTGGTAGTCACTGAGTCGCACAGCGTGGGCTTGAGGGGAAATGGAGGGCGGGGGGTAGGCAGCTAAAAAAGTGAAATAAGGTAGAGGAGGGGTGCTTTTCAGGCAGAGGCAAACTTGAGGAATAATGAGCTTTTCAAAAAGCAAAAAGAAAAAAGGACCTCCTTGTGTTCTTCTGTCCCTCTCAGCTGTCTTTTGAAACAGTGTTTTTTTTCATGCTTCATAAGTTCAGCCTGACCAGGGGTTCCTGCAGAGAATGAGTCAACATAGTAAAACAAACCCTATCAAACAAAACTGGGTTGGTTAGCTGTGGGTTGTGAAAGTTGAACCATGACTGTTATAACCAAGTGCACAGCTCTCAATTAGAAGAAAAATAGAGGCTTTGCAAATATTTTTGCAAGTAAAATCTGGTGTGACTAGGATATGGATTTGGCTGACTGTGATTAGCAAATAAACAGCGTAATTAAGTTCAAAGAACAGGGGATGAAGTTGTAGAGACATTAAACCAACGTGATCTTGACTAGCTGTAATAATAATGCATACAACACTTTTGAGATTTGCAATGTGTAAAAAACAAAGACAATAAATGTAAAACCATGTAGCCTATTCCTTCTGCTTTTATGTTGTAATTAATTTATGTGGGCCTGTCAAATAAAACCTAAGTAAGACGTGCTGACAATTTTATTTGTAACATATGAAAAGGTTCAAAGGGTGTGAACTCTTGGAAAGCTCAGTGTGTGTATGATATTGGAACATCTCCAAAAAGTCAGCAAAATAGTCTTGTTTTGTGGCTTTCAGTACATTTCCTCTATGCAAAGTCCTCTTGGTGTTTACATAAAAAAACAACATCTGTGTAGAATTTAGTATGGTAAACTAAAAAGAGACGGCAAATATTTGCCAATTGCAAGTGGGGCAACTGGTTAACTAGCTTCTGCCAAGAAAGCAACGTCATTTGTACATCATGCTTCATGGAAATTTGTAGAAAATTAGCACAGTGCCATTACACTTCATGTTATTTAAAACAATGGATGCTTCACTTCCTACAAGAGTATTATGCAATGCACTGGTATTTATTCTGGCAAAAAAATCCACCAAATGCAAAAAGACCAGTTTTAAATAAACAGTGGATTGTTACTTGCACAATTTTTCACCCAAGTTGTTTTTATTAACTTTGTGTGTTATGACATAATATGACAACAACCATGGATGTATTTGTACTGATTTAAAAAGGGATTAATTAAAATTAGAATTTTTTTTTCTCTCTTTGCTTTGTGTTTGGATCAGATTATTCAGATGTGCTTTAGGAAAAGGAGCTGCACATTATTACAGTGTTTGGTTAGAGTTAGTTTGAGGAAAATTCCAAGTGGAGCAGCAACATGTTTTAAATTATGAAAAAGACTCCCACTACGATGTAAAAAAAAAAAAAAAAAAATGTTTCAGATACAACTTGTGGTCTCAGAGGCCTCGAAAAGCTCGGGGGAATATTACTTGTAATAAGCAAGACTTTGTTTCTAAAGATGTTTTATAGTAGATAGGCAGGCACTTCATACTTAACTTCAATACTTAACTAAATGACCACATATGAACAAGCACAATGAGTTTTAAATTATGTTTATCAAGTGTGATTTCTGTAATTCATGTAGAACGATAAGGGTAATTTGACCGTAAGATGTTAAATCAACCAGCTTCATGTAACAGGGAAATGGTCCCAAACTAATAGGTTAAAAAGATGTTAAGTGTCAAACTTTTTCATTTGATCCTTGGATATAAAGCATCACTTTAACTTAGCTAATTTATCAAAAGGTTCAATGTAGGACAATGAGTAACAGCTCTCATGCCTTATGTCATCATGTCATTGTGACTTGCAGATTTATGATAATGACCAAACATTGACTCTGCCTCTCCAGGACATTCTGGAAATCAACAACCAGGTCACTTGAGCAGGTGTCTATCACAAGCCTGGCATTCGATAGACCGATGAAACAAAACAAATATCTGCTCACATACTCACTCGCTCCTAAGATCAATTTAGAACTGACTGATTTCTGAATGTGAACGTTTCATTTTCTGGAATGTAGAAGAAAGACCTAGTAAATTGGCTTGCAAGTGTTCATATTACAAAACCCTTCCACATTTTGTGACATTAAAATCACAAATTTTCAAAAATTTAAAATGTAATTTTATGAGGCGCCAACACAAATGACTTTTCTAAATGTTTTACAACTACATATGTAAAAAGGTTTTATGAACTTGTATTCAACCTCCCAGTTAAATACTAGCAAATAATTATCTTTCTCTTCAGTCGCTACAGCTTTTTTTTTTGAAGATTTTGAAGTTTCTTTTTAATTAATACCCATTGCTTGCAAAGTGTATCAGATTATCAGATTGAACCGTGATAATCTATAAACATCAATTTGAAGTCTTAAAATGTACAGACTCTCAGTTGGATTTTGTTCTAGAGTTTACTGGATCTTTCTTGCCAATGAATACATTTATTTAAACCACTTCATTATAGCACATAGGGTGTCAGCGCTAATGCCCTACTTCTGGCTACGACTGGTTGTTTCTGACCCAGGAGTGTGTTTCTGCAGGTGGCTGTACTGCAGGCAGGAGACAGAGGAGCTTAATTTTTTCACAGATTGTCTCATATTCTACTTTCAGGACATAGGGACAACTTAACTCTATAAAAGTTACCTTTTGAGGTTCTCTTTAGTTGTCCTGTGTCCATCTTGCCATGAGAACAATCATCCCAGCAGCCTTATACTGCCACCACTTCTGTCATGGTAGTGATTCTGTTTAGGGTGATGTGCAATGCTAGCTTTTCACATCGTATTTCGCATCGTCTTCCTCATATTTGTTGTAAACCTACATGGCTGCTGGCAAACTATAAAGCTAACATTCTTTCATGCAGGGGCCCCTGCCAGTGGCTGAGTTAGCATTTGCTCTCTAAATAATGCACTCATTGCCTGGCCTGCTAGTTTGCAGTTATTTCACAGTCAATACATTTCAGATAAGTGCCGAAACAGTGATACTTTGAGATGTCATATATACTTTGAGATGGATATATAATATTGTTTTATATTGATGGATATATAATATTGTTTTATATCCACCTCCCCAACTGTCTCCCCGGTCTGTCTTCTGTGGTCTTTATAATGCTGTTTCTTCTCTAATGTTCTCCAACAGACCTCTGAAATGAAAACTCCAAAGACAAGATTGATCTGAGGGTATGTGATTGTTAGGAGATAGTTCATATTTAGACAACCTCTAAATTCAACAATAAGAACAAACAACAGAGATCAAAATTTTGTATACAAAATAATACATATAGTACAATACAATATAATACAATTAGATTTTGGTTAAATCATCATTCAGCCGGGCCTCCAGGGTGAACATCGCTGGTTTTGGACACAAAAAGTGATTCCTGTTTATGAATGTCTTTGACATGTAATCTATCAGAATCCCTCTCTATCATCTCCTGGGTTTCAGAGGTTTGCACCTCCTAGGTTTGCACGGCTTCTTTCAATGCTTCGGCTTTAGCCCGAGTCACATACAGTAGAATGCAATGTCTGAGGTTATGTTGTCAATGCTGCTGATCCGATTTTTAAACTTTCTGCTTTATTTGTTTGGACAAAGAGACAATGATGAAGGAACTCCATGGTGGTCCAACAATTTCTTTCAAAAAGCTCTTCTTCAAATCTTGCAATTGGTCACAAATTTCCAAGTTTATTTTCAGAAAACGTGTCTTAACTTACTTTTGCTTTAGCAGTGGCCTCAGCTTCATACATGTTACTGCATGTTAACAACATTTTTGTGGAAGGAATGTAAAGATTTAAGAGGATTCATCCATTACTTTCATTGTTGTTGGCTCAGTCATGAGCTTATGGTGATATTCTTGACCCAGCATGCAGGCGGTGAATCTGTCTTTACTCTGTGATCACATTTTGTATTTCAGCTTCATGTGGACTACATCAAGAGTTAATAATAGAAGTTCTCCTTGAACATTGTATGAACAACACCAGATGTGACAGGCCCAAATTCTTGACTTTCTTTATTTAATAATATTTAATTTGTTTTCACTATTCCACACCTTCAGAACAGAGACCCACAGAGTGACTGTCATACCGCTAACGTAATTCACCGAGTCAAACCACAAAAAATGGATGAAGAACATGTCACAAAACTTTCATTTAAAACTGCTAACTGTAAAGATTTTCTGAAACACCTCTTAACCCATTTTCATTCGGAAAAAAGAATGATATGATTTGATCACTCTATTGCTTATATGATGATTTAAATGGCAGCAGGGCACATTTTAGCTTAGACTGGCTCAGTTTAGCTTAGTTTAGTTTATCTTAAGACAACACAATACACAGAAGAGCATCTGGATAAGTGAGTTCAAAGGTGCAGGTTTTTATCTCTACTGAAGCCCTCTTGGCTTTCTCTTCATAAGATTTGAAACGGTTTACTGTGTTCCAAAAATAATCCAACTTTCACAAGAATTAGAGTAGTTCATTGATATAAAGCCTCAATAAAACTGTTAAGCACTGAGATTATAGTGCCTCCATGTTTTAGTCTCAGAAACCAAGGATTGAAACCAAAAGCCTCAACTGTTTTGTACATTTTTGTTTTAAAATATATTTGTCAAATTTAAATACAAATTATTTTCTGTTGGGATAAAACATATGTTCTTGTAGGTATTGGGTCAAATATTTTATGTATAAATACATGAACTGAGAAGAACAGACACATTTTTATCTAAAGAGCTCAATCAAAACACTGATTCTTCTGTTATGATGAGTTTATATTTGGGTATTTTTATTTTTTTAAATTCTTTTTAGTTTTGTCACATTTTTCTATCACACTGTGAGCTCTTTGTTAAAGCAACACTAAACAATGCCAATACAAAATATGAGCATTGGTGTCATGGGCTGAAGCATTTACTTTACTTGTTTAGGTGTGGAGGGCAGCAGAGAGTGAGAAAATTGCAAAATGTTTTGTTTCCCCTTGTCAAAGAGTTATAGGTTTTTGTTTTTAGATATAAAAAGAAAATCAAACCAAATAAAATCTAGTTGCTAGTACATGTTTAATATATATTTTTTATCACTGATGTTTCATGAGAAAATCCAATTACCCAAAAATCTTTTGACCCATCATAATTAATTACAAAGAAAGAATTTGATTTAGAAAAAAAAAAAATCTATATTTACAGTACATCTCATTTCCCTTTTCATCTTATTTATTTAACTATCCTGCTTTATAGCAAACAGACTCTGTATTCTGTAAGTGACAATTGCAATTACACCATCAGATGTCTGCACTCATAAGTTAAACCAATTATGGGTGGAACGTTGAACTAAACTGTTTATTTTGTTAAGTCTTGGCATGAGTATCTGTGGACTGATTGTCGATTATTCTGTTAAAGGAGTCAGAAGGAGAGATGGGATCACAGAAAAGATTTCCAATGTTGACATATTTTTTCTAAGTCATGGCAGAATGAACAAATGTTTGTATTTAGTCCAAAATGAAGAAAAGTTCATTTCTGTTCCAACTTGATCAAATTATACAGCATTTAGAAATATTTTATTTACAACTTAATGCAAACTTTTAAAATAAGTCATGGTTTGGTAGCCATAGGGGGAATTATGTAACCAAGTTCTGCTTTACATCCCCTCAGCCCACCTCCATATCCACGCATACCAACACACATTTTATCCATAAACAACAACTGTGGCATAAAGTCTCGGTACCAGAAAGAGTATGTAACTCTACCTTCTCCTAGATCGTGTACCAAGCCAGATGGGAGTGGTCCATTCCCAGTTGGGAGATGTATCCAGGACAGGTCATAAGATCTGCAGTGTGCAGTGGCTCTCAGGGGACACTCCAAACTGGGGCTACATTGTTCACCAGCATCATTGTCTGCAAGGGTTTCCCATGGATCAAATGTTGAAAACCTCAAACCCAGAGGTCTCATAGCTGCTCAATGAGCACGCTGGGAGACAGGGCTGTTCACACACGGTTTCTCACTGATCTGAATGAGGCCTCGTAGGACACAGTCACCGTGGCTCATCATCTGGATGCTGAAGAAAGAAAAAGGGGAGATGCTTTAGCAGAATAGGAAAAAGGGAAAATAAAGCAGCAGCAAAATACGCAGAGGAAGACTGAAATGCTGTGTTACTGTTACGTAGTGGCTAAAAGCAGCAAAGCTCGCTGCACAGAAAAACTACATTTGTAATTTTATTTTCAGATGCCAGTCCTTCAAACTATCTTTGAATGAAAAGAGCTGGAAAGAAAGTAACTTCATTTAAAATTCATAAGAAATCATTTGAGATAATGTGACTGAAAACTCAAGATAAATTCAATATATAGTTTGTAAACCAATTCTGCAGCAGTTCACATTAAGCAACACAACAGCTGGTGAACAGATTTTGCAATTGCACTTGCTCTAGCTGTTGAAGGTCACGTGGTGTTGGGTCAAAGAGTAGCAAAAACACAACATTGACCTATAATCTTTACCAAAAAAACCCTGTTATTTTGCCTGCTTTAGCTTAAAGTGCCCAG
Source organism: Poecilia picta (assembly GCA_033032245.1). Classification (NCBI taxonomy): domain Eukaryota; kingdom Metazoa; phylum Chordata; class Actinopteri; order Cyprinodontiformes; family Poeciliidae; genus Poecilia; species Poecilia picta. The sequence goes on from CM065361.1 coordinate 19,808,131, forward strand.
CAAAAGAATTCAGATTGTTTTGAACATTTGACATGTTTAGGCCCCAAACCTTTATGGACTGTATTGAAATAAAGTCCAGATGTCACTTTATTAGTAATTAAAGTGGCCAGTACGTAATCTTACATTAGTTTAAATCTGGTAGTTTGTGAAGGCCTCAGATGTTTGTCGGAGAACAACAGCATTACAGAGAACAAGGAACACAGCAGATGAGTCAGGGAATAAGCTGCACAAGGTTGAAGCAGAGGAAAGTTATAAAACTTTGTTGCACACTTTGACAATCTGATTGTACAATCCATCACCTAAAAGTGGAAAGACTGTCACAGTTTCATCTTGACTCTTTCCTAGACAAAATTATTGCTGCAGCTAACTGTTTGTGTTCTCTTCCATGCTAAAGCCTTTAAAGGGGCAGTCTCCTTTAAAATCCACTTTTCATATTACAACATACCTGGAGTGTTGCCTTGATTCTTGCATGTTTGAGAACTCCTTTGATCTCCCATAACAACTATTCAGCTGTCCAAAACGAATGGTTGGATCGAAGCACCACCTTCAAGGCACAGCTCCACCTTAAAGCTGCAGTTAGCTTCCAAACGTCTGCCTTACAGAGCAGCCCAACCCCAAGGCTCCCCACACTCAGCACCGTCAGACTCGCCAGAAGCAATTAGCAAAACACTTTTGTAATTGCGCATCTAATGAGCTCATTTTAGGAGCTATTTCTCAATACAACACTAGTAAAAACATTGTTAAATGGTTAACAGGGTGGAGTTTCAGAAAGAGCAGAGGTTTTTAAAGAGACAGGTCCAATTTCAAAGAAAGTAAAATTATTTTAGTATTTTACTTTCTTTAAACATTACTACTGTGTTGTGTTTTTGCTGCTCTGGAAAATACATGCCATGAGAATTGTTATAAACAGAACTTAAATTGAATTGTTTCGTTATGTGATGCGTAGAAAGTTCACATTAATTTTTATATGTCTTAATTTGTGTGAATATTTTATGCCTAATGAAAAGTGTATTTTGGAAGCCTAAAAAATAAACAGGAATACAATTTCAGTGTTTTTTTAATCAAAAGTATTAGGTTAAATGAATACAACATGTAAGCTTCTCAAATGCTGTGTACTTTATGATCCCAACAGGGATAAATTGAAACCTGATCAGAACTTTATTAAAAGGTCTTTTCAAAGATTTGAACTTGACACTTTTCTTTTCTATCAAAAACAACTTCAAAGTGAAAGCCAGCTTTATAAAAGACTAAAGAGACAAAAGAATAAGCAAAAATATGGCAGCAACATGAAGAACAGAAGATTATCATGTCACTTTATCAAGGTTTGCTGTCATCATATCAAAACTGCCTTTCAGATTATTGCTTTTAGAGATTTATAGTCTTCTTTTAATGACATGGTGAATACAAGAGTATCAATGGAATAGCCTAATTTTGTTAGTAAATATTAATATTACCCAAAATAATTATTTTAATTTTGGTAGCAGAATAATGGTATAGTTATTTGAAACTGTAAACATACAATTTTCCTTAAATGTTGCTACAACATTTGCTACAAGACTTTGGACTGGAAAAAGAAAGCTATCTTGAAGAAAAACACTGCCTCCCCCTAGCGGTGACAACTGCACAGGAGTAGTGTCATAATATAGTTAATCAGAATAGAATAGAATAGAATAGAATAGAATAGAATAGAATAGAATAGAATAGAATAGATAGAATAGCTACATTATAACATTAAAAGATTTTAGCTAAGAGTTCAAATAAATAATCACATTGACCTAATGGTAAACAGATTATAAGAAAAGAATTGACTATGGAAATGTTAAAACGCTTGAATAGTTGAATACTTACTGGTATAATTACACTACAACGTGAATGAAAACATAAAACATGATGAAATAGACACAAGCATATTCTGCAGTAAGCAGGAAGCTGTGAATTTTTCCTCGTCTAACACACTGTGCAAATGAGATTGCCCTGAACTGGTAGAAACTCAAGCGTGTAATGGCTCAAGGGATGAAAATTTCAGAATTTGCTCATTCTGGCCTCGATGATTACAAAAAGAGAGCAGTTCATGGTGAGGATGACTGGGATCACAGCTGATGGCATACAGACACAAACAAAAAAAATTGGTTGTTCCCAGCCTTTAAATAAACAAATACATATTTGTGTAACAAAATGTCTGTTTTTAATCAATTGTTTTTCTTAGTTTCAAAATAAATCCACAACAAATAGGTTGCCTTTTTTTCTTTACTTCCCTGCTGTATAGATGACAATGACTCAGCAAAACATACAAAACAGAATAGGTAATCATTCTATTGATTCTATATCAGTCATGGATTGAGTTCATCAGAAAGAATAGGAAAGCATCACGTCTCGGTCGTGTGAGGTTCTCAATAAGAATCCTTCAGGACATAAGTTTGAACGTTGTGGGCTTGAATGGTCAAACACCTACTACCCCTAATCTGTGTAAGGAGGTTTGATTGGCTGCGACTGCAGGTTAACAGATGGCCTCCCTAAGCACCTGTCAGTGGCTTTTATCTGTCCTGTGACAGCTCAGATCATTACCAATCAGCCTGGTAATGCAGAAACAGCAGACAGAAACCATCAAAGAAACACGAAAAAGTGATTTGCCCTCCATGAATGAACAAAGCAGACCGAGTGAATAAACTGGTTTGTTTGAGTCTACATGTGAAATTGCAAACAGTTTTGTGGACCAGATGGAACTACTGGGATATATTCTGGAGGACTGGACAGAATCTCTGGACATTTTTGGATCAGTTTGGCTGGAAACATTGGGTATTTCCACAACTATGGAAGACTGGACACACTCTCTAAATCTTGCAGAACTTCTGCTGCTGGATGTGCTGTGCCACATGGATCTTTTGCTGGAACACCATGCAGTTTGTTTTAACATACTGGGCCCACTCTACGCGGACGATCCATGCCTGTGGCTTTCGCTCCAGTCCTGAAACAGACTTGCAATGTTTTTATTTCAGTTTCTTTTTATGTATGTTTTAGGTTTACTGGCTGGAAACCATTTAGACTGTGAAGTACGCTCTCCACTATGTAACCAAAAATGAGAAAGAAGACATATGGATTAGATATGAATAAAAGTAGACGATCTATTATGTTATAATTCTGTTTTCCCATGTGATCTGCTGCTGTATTTGAATGAACTGCATGTTTACTTGGTAGCTTTGATCGTTAAAAATTGGAGACAATTATGTATTGAGAAGATTCAAGTCATATATTGAAAATAAATCATCATAATAGAGAAATATCTGGGAACATGATCACAGTCCCTACAATAAATATGTTTCTAACATTATTTAACAAGTGAAAACATTTTATGTTTTCACTTGTGAATGTACCAGAACAGATCCATTATTGGTCTTTTTCTATTTACTTTTTGATAAAAGTCAAATTCAAGTCAAAGCATGCCATGTGCACATTTGCAGTCAAAAGTTTGCGTCCAATCATTTTTAGCTTTATTTATTTGTTTATTTATTTATTTTTATTGATTTATTTATTTCGAACAGACAAAAGTAAAAGCAATAAATAAATAAATAAACAAATAAATAAAAAAATAAAATAAATAAATAAATCTGTTCGAAAAGGAGCAGGTACAATATACAAAATCGTCTGATTTTCTGCCCCTCTCACACTCATCAACTTATAAACATTTACATCTCCAAGCACCAGATAAACTTAAATTATTTCCACATTACATGAAACTTAAATCTCATATTCTCGTCTTTAAATGTACAATTATTTACACTTTTTATGTCATCAATGGGATTTTTGATATTTAAAACATTTTACGTTTGTGATATCTGGGGTTTAATTAGTCAGCGAACGAATCCTACACTACCCACAATTCCTTGCAATCCTTGCTGTGTTGACACACGTTGGTGCGCCTAAAATACGTCCGTTACGCAACGTGGTTTCGAAGATTTCGTCCAACAGTTGGAGTTGGAAGGGATAAAACGGAACATAACTGTCATCTAACTTTACAGGAAGACAAGGTCTTCAAAGGTAAGATTTAGCTTTCTAAATGGATTTTTAGACCTCTTGAGACTTTATTGTTCATGAAGTCCAATGTTAGCACAGTGATTAAATAAAACAATCTTGTAAACAGCTTTGTAAGCACTTTAACAAACAACAGCAGCGACAACAACACGTTAAAAGTAACGGTAAAACTTAAGGGTTGTAGCATGTTTTTTTTCGTATCCAAATCAGTTTCCAAGGTACAAAACATGTTACTTAATCATCATAAAGTACCATTATTTCTGGTATCATTTCCCCCACGTTTTTATGTTTACTGTTAGTTTCAGCATTAGAACTTTGTTATGTTGGTATCAAAAAAAAAAATCTCCCCGCATTTTTTACCTTTCCCCTCTTGTTAAATTTTACACATCTTCAATTTTTGCATTGTTTCTTTCTCATTTTTGGCTTCCCTCTTCTCCTTTACTCATCCCAGCCCTTATGTCCTAAGTAATGACATAAGGCTGGTCAGCCTTCCTCTCTTGCAGTTAAGAGTTGATTTCCTGTAATAATGAGTTCCTGTCTTATTTCCTTCTCTCTGTCTCTTCGTTCCCAGCAGACTGACTGGTCATCATGAAGTTTGCACATATGATTTGATTACTTATCGGCATGTCTGCTGCTGGATTGTGTGCTGTGGTTGTTGTGGTTTTCTTCATGGCCATCTACCTTCTCCATCGTTATGGAGACTTGAGGAAACAGCATCGTCTCGTCCTCTTAGGGACGCTTCTGTCCTGGTACCTCTGCTTCCTCATCGTTTTCATCCTCCCACTTGATGTCAGCATGGTAGGGGTTCATGTTTGCCTGAAACTTTTTACATTTATTAACAAGCTTTTTTCATTGTTTGGGTACATTGAATGTGTTTGTGTCATTATATTTCCGTTCCTCTTTTCTTAGACCATCTACAACCAGTGCATTCATGACAATTCAAACCACACTCCCTCTCAAACCCAAGGTGAACTTTCTGATTCAGCTCCTTTACAGCCTTCAAGGTAAATTCAGTTGCTGTAGTATTTCTCACATTGATGATCTAATTTCTTTTCAGGTCGGGGTCAGAACGATCCTTCGATTGGTGGTTCCTCCAATATAATTGTTACTTTTTAGTTAAACACAACATTTAGTAAAAGAAAAAAATGTAGGGTAACCATATACTGTAGTTAGCCTCAGTAAAGCACTTTTGCCCACTTTAAGCTTTTGAAACCATCTATAATTTACAATTGGTACAATACTCTTAACTTCTTCTATTTTGGGAATGTTAACCAAAAATGTGTATTAAATCCCTAATTACTTGAAATTGTCAAAATGGAAATTCTAACAAGCTTTTTATTCAGAAATTTGAGATCTTTTTCTAATACTCTATTTTTGTAAACCTTTGACCAGCTGATACAAAATTTAGATTGTTCCAATTTTTATTTAGTAACTATAGTATATTATTAGGACATGTAAGTCGTCCAATTCCAAGTGAATTTTCTCCCCCAATTGGTGTCAACACTGCAGAGCTGAATGCCATACTGGAATATATGTTTTATTCCAAATCCAAGTTTACAAAACGGTTGTGAGCATTTTTTATCTCTGTTTTATCTGACTTTGTGTGTGTTTGCTTACTTTCAGTGTAGCAAATGTGTGTGTGAAGCCCTGGAGTTACATCCCCCATTATGTCCTGCCAGTGTTTTGGAGGGTTGTCTATTGGACTTCCCAGTTTCTTACGTGGTGAGTTCCTTTAATCATCCAAGACCTTAAAATAGACTGAGACTTACACTTTTAATGAATTCCAGAGAAAAATAAATATACATTTATTTATAAATATTTAATATATGTGTTTCCTCTGTGCGTGACTGCTCAGGCTGCTGTTGCCTTTCATGCAGTCCTATGCACGTTCTGGAGCTTTCTCCATTATTGGGAAGGTTAAAACAGCTCTTATAGAAAATGCAATTTATTATGGCACCTACCTCCTCATCTTCATCTGCCTGCTGATCTATGTCTCTGTTCATCTAAAGCTGAGGCTCACACGGTACGTCAATATTGTTTAAATTCATCAAGGAAAAAGAAAACATTTTGAAAATGTATCATATGTTGCATACATTGGACTGAGCTTTTGTTTTATATTGTAAAAAAAAATATCCAGCTCAGAACTCCAGACCATCAGTATCACGGCTGCTAACACCTGGGGCCTGATCCTTTTGGTGCTGCTGCTTGGCTATGGCTTGGTGGAGATCCCACGATCTTATTGGGTCTCGTCTTCAAATAGTTTCTTACTAGCCAAGACATACTTTAAGTTAGCAAAACTGGCAACAGAGAAAGCTTCTGCAGAGGAGAACTTGGCAGATATTATGGAGGTGAGAGTTAATTATTTATTTTTTTTGCCATGCCGTTAGTTCGATTTGTTTTTTTTGTAATTATTAAAAAAACTTTATTTCTGTAATCAGGAAGTTGCAAACCTCAATGAGTCTGTAAGGTTCAACCACAGCCTCAGGAAATGTGTAGACACTATTTTGACAAAGGTGAGAATTGCATATTAGACAGTGCCAGTTTTTCTTTCACTATGCATGTATGCATTTTAATATTGCTTGATGCTACCACTCTGAAATAACCTGCATGTGTACTACAGTGTCCCATTAGGTACCAGGAAGAGATGGGAAGAAACCCGCAAAGCTCTCATTGTGAAGGTGCTTCTTCTCCTACCAAAAGTGGCCTAATCAAACTTCATGAAAAAGTATCTACCTTCTCCTTATTTGTAGTGTTGATTTCTCAACAAGTTGAGTGTGTGAAGGATAGTTAAATAAAGTTGTACTTGTTTGTGTTCAACGTAGGTCATTTCTGCAGTGCAGAGGCTCAACCAGATTCACGTTCAGTGGTCCCTCTTGTTGGATAAGGCGTTTCATCTGGAAGATATTGCTAAAAGCCAGGGCAGTTCAGTGCGAGCCGTCACCAGAACCTTCTCTCCAAACCATCTCGGCTGGGTCCGCAGGTTTATCTACACTCCTACTGTAGGTAAGATCATTCAGGGCCAAAATCTTCAATTTGCAGTTGAAGTCGATCCACTAATGTTTAAATATTTCAGCAGAGGTAATGCGTATTGCTGCTGAATGTATTGGCAATTTTTTTTAGAGAAACTTCTAAAAACATTGGCTAAATAGCCTATGTTCCAAGCACAGATACTTTGGAAGAAATACGATGTGACACAGCAAAACCAGGAACAAAACTCCAGATACAGTAAATCTAAGTTCAGCTTTTGTCACAAACTGGAGCCACGCATCCTGTAAAGTTTGTCTGATAATCATTTTGAATCCACAGTTTTTGATATTTGGAATTTAGAGTCCTCCCTCACCCCCTGCCCCGTGTTTCTGTTCATAACCTGTACTTCTGTTTGTCATTCTCAGAGTGGTACTGGGAGTGTGCTTTCAGGAAGACTTTCTGCAGACTGCTGGCGGTGCTCCTCTCTCTCCTCTCTGTGGCAGTCGTGTGGTCTGAGTGTACTTTCTTCAGTGCACAGCCTATCCTCTCTCTGTTTGCTGTCTTTGTCCAGAAAGCGGAACATTACAACTACATTTTAATTGAGGTAGACTTCTTTTTGTTATTTCCTAATCCAGAAATTGTCATTGTGTAGTCAGTATTTTAAAAAAAATATGATTCTAATAATCTCACTATCTTTTTCAATGGCCTTTATCATTTCTCCACCAGATGGTGTGCTTTGTCGGTATCCTCTTCATGTGTGTGTGCGTGTATTCTACGGTCTTCAGGATACGGGTCTTTAACTACTATCATCTGGTGCCACATCACCAAACTGATGCTTACAGCCTGCTGTTCAGCGGCATGTATGTCCATCAATTAGAATGCTTGATTATTATTTTTTTGGATAATTTCTTATAGAAAGTTTTCATATGATGCATTTTCATGTTGTGTTTTTGGGATTTACATAAACGATCAGAAAAATTCAAATCTTAAGATCAAGCACATTTGGAAATGGGTCATTCTAGGAGAATAACAGATCAGGTGACATCTCAGTTTTTCTTTCCTTAGGCTGTTTTGTCGTCTGACTCCTCCACTGTGTCTCAACTTTCTGGGCCTGATTCATTTTGACTCTGCCATCTCACACCAGGACAGAATGCAGACGTCCTACACCTCTGTGAGTTCATATACTGTGCAGCCTCATTCAAACGACCAAATACTTCACAAGTTGATCAACTTTAGGACCACAGCGTAGGAAAAAAATGTAATTGTTGTATTAAATCTAAATGTAGTATCTTGTTTTGTCTTCTTGCCTCCCTGTCAGATTATGGGCTCTATGCGGCTGCTACCTGTGATATCTGATGGATTCTACATCTATTATCCCATGTTGGTGGTGCTGCTTTGCATTGCAACTATTAACAGGTAAAGTAACCATTCAGAAGTCTTGTATATAACATTTTTATTTATGTATCCCATATTATATGGCTACTCAAACCAGATGTGGAATATTATTGTATAATGTCGATGTTAAACCCTTGGTAGTCGAGGTCTAAATGGCCGCATTCTTTCTCTTCTCAGTGCTTCAGCGCTCGCTATGAAGCCATGTAGCGATAGCTAGCAAAACTGCTACTAACCCTGCACACACCACGAACTCTAACTAGCACACTTATAGTAAAAAAACCCATCGAAACACTCTTAGTAAAATTCACAGCATCACTGTGTCCTAGTCTCTTGCCATATCCAAATTCCACCCCACCCCGACCCCCCTCTTCTTCCTCCGCGTGTCCAACAGAGTTGAAATTAAAACTCTGTGTGCCGTCCGTGTTATTACGAAGCCTTATAAATGCGTCATTGCTTTTACGCCACTTGGCGGGCTGCGACTGCACAGGGTATTGCAGAGGACCGCAATTTCCGGACAATAAGCTGCTGCTTATTAATCAATGGGTTTCTAAAGTGAAACTGGTTGTGGGGTGATGGTGGGGATGGTGGTAGGAGTTTGTTCTGTAATCGATGGGTTGCCAGTTCAAGTCCCATCTCCATCATTGGGTCTTTGGGTGAGACATTTCACCCAACTTGCCTGCTGGTGATGGTAAGAGGGCCTGATGGTGGAAGACTAAAATACTAAAACAGTGCAGAAGATCTAGGTTATCGGTTGCAACTTCTCCTTCTGTTTGACTTGGTTGAAATTCAACTGGAGAAATAAAGGTCAACGGGGAAAATCCCAGAGAGCATACTTGAAGGGAGATGAGAATTGAGTGGAATTGCTTTGGAAGGCTAGTTTGAGGGGTAAAATATTTAAATTTCTTTTAGATTTTGGACCTCAAATAAACAATATCAGGCATCACATTATAATTCCAAAATCACCTTTATACCACTAAGAAGATTTCATATCGCTGACAATTTTCTTAGTTTTTCTCTGATTTGATTTATATCATTGTCTGATCTAAATGCTCTATTTCATATTTTCTAGTTAGCGGTTTTTCCTCTGATGACACTTATTTGGTTATAATTTGCCTACTTGTAGTACAAATAGAATAGAGAATGCTTGGCAATAGCTTGTAATTGTGTTCTTTTGTTTTTATAGGTTGGGTTCTCGCGTCTTGAACCTCCTAGGTTTCTATCAGTTCATCACTGACAACGAATTTACCTCTGAACTGGTAGATGAAGGCAAGGACCTAATAAGAAGAGGTATTTGGTTTCTTATTGGCTCTGTCACTTGCTGCAGCATTTAAAAAAAAATCTAATTATGCTTAGTTTAAAATAATCTTGAGGTTTTTTTTATTCATATTTTAATGTGTCTTAATGCTACCACGTCCTATATTGCACATTTTATAATTATCAAAATATCACTCTATGCAAACTGCATATCATGAAGAACTACCTGGATCACAACAAATATTTGCACTTTATTTAAATACCATCATTAAGGGTCTGTATACCATCGAAGTATTTGGTGACGCTTCTTTTTTATAGACAACATAAAATGTTTTAAAAAGGAAAGTGGCGGTAAGGGATCAAGTCACTACACAACTGCAACTAAGCTGACGGAAAAGCATATTTTCAGAAAAACATTGACAAGGTAGAAATAATGACTTAATTTTTTTTTCTATAAGCTGTTAAGTCTGCTCTCTAGAAAGAGTCTATGCAGAAAGAAATTAATAATTCATTTCAATTATTTATTTATGTCAAGTCATATCATTATTGCCACATTCACCAGCATCATTGCATGTTTTCCTAATATTGTGTAGCCCTGGTTTTTATTAGAAAAACTATTTTTGTGCTCTCAAAATTAGCACAAATACTTTTAAGTTGATTGACTATATTTATTATATTTAGAATTTGAAGAAATTTTTGAAGATAATATACTCAGGATTTTGGTTTGGTTTTTAAACACTCTTAACTCCCTATTTGCTTATTCTTTATGGCTCAAAACCCACGGCTTGTGGGTTGTCATCTCTTTCAGCTTATGAAGCTTTAAAAATACACACAATGTTCCAAAGGATAAAATCAAAAGTTCTTTAAGTTTTTCTTAAATAAAAAAATAACAATCCTCCTACGCATAAATTATGTTTAAAAGGAAATGGCTACTTGAATTTGTAAAAGTCAAATAAAAGTATCAAAGTTCAATAATGTTAATTGAAATAATGTATATTTAGCATATAATATTTTAGTCCTGATTTGACTAGTATAACTAATGTAGATATTGAAATAGCTACCGTCTAGCTGTCCAGAAGGCCCAAAGGTTGTGAAATAGTCCTTTAACTAAATGCTGAATCAGAAGCCAACTTCAGCATTGTGGTGTTTTTATGACTTACAAATTAAATCTAAATCAAGTTTTAAATTGACATTTTCTTTGAAATGTTCATAATGTTTTAAAAGTTCTACAAAAATCAAAACATTTGAGACTGAATTAGGAACTGTTCAATTACCATCTTGTTAGATTTGTTACATGCATTATTGGTCCCTTCAAAAGGAAGAAAATCTTGTTCATGAGTTTAACTGTGATTAATATTGCTCATTTCTAGAAAGAAGAATAAGGCAAAGAGCAGAGAATGGGCAAAATCGAAGATGGGTAATAAATTATTATTTTTATTTTTGTTTTATTTTTTATTTTTGTTTCTACTATGTTAGTTCATGGATTCTGTTTGTTTGTATAAAATGTTCTCAGGTGTTTATGTTTTGGCTTCTACTTTAGGCTTGGAGGGAGCGATACAGAGTCCAGGCGATCTCAGAGCGAAGCAGAGCCGATTATAGTGAGCTGGACGAGAATTCTCCTGAAACAGAGATGAGGACAAGCGGTAGGTACTAAGCAGTGGCGCTAAAAGTGGGTATGCAGCACATGCAATGCTTAGGGGTGCAGCACCAGAGGGGGCGCCAAAACCCCGCCTGGAGGGGGCGGCGTGCCGATTATGTTTTCCCAAACACTTCAGCGCGCCTTTCGTTCCTTCACCTCGCGCACATAACGAGGTAAAGGTAGCGAGTTTTACCTTTCACGTATCGTCGCCTCGGGGGGCGGGGGGGAGATGAGCTCCCCAGAAGGACGTACCTTCCTTCTGGGGGGGTTGTGGGGGCCGATTTATGTTTTCGCATCCACCTGAATAATGTGTAGTTGCACCACTGGTACTAAGGACGACGAAAAACTCAACAGCAAATATGAAGAGTACATTTGTACTTCTTATGATCTCAGTAACTAGTGTAACAGGTAATACAGGCATTCAGTTTAAATAAATTATCACGTTAGAAAATGTATGTATTTCATTAAGTCAATTCACTGAGTGAAGAATTGACTTACTGACTTACTAAACACTAGAAATCATTTAAGTTACGAAGAATTTCTATGGTTTTTTTAAAGAAATTTTGAAGGATTGATTCTGTGGAATAAAAAGTATTGCATGTATCTAATAGATTTTTACAGTTTATTTGGCATTTACAGATAATAAAAACATGACATTTAAGATTATAATATTATGTCAGACCATCAAAATAATAAAGTGTGTTTTACACTTTATTATTTTGATGGTCACGTGCTTAACGTTTATTGCCGGGTGCAGCGGTGGCACAGGGTGAAGTGTGCAGGTTCGAATCCCGGCCTGATGAACTTTGCCGAATGTCTTCATCCTCTCACACAATACTATTTTCTGTTTACTCACTGATAAATAAAGGCCACAAGAGCCAAGAAAATCTTTTCAAACATACTGCTAATCTGACAGATGTGCCTTGTTGGGACATGTACTTTGATTTATGAAACATGTCTGTAAATGTTTAGTCAAACTTTCTGTGAATTTTGCATAGTTTCCTGACAATAAGCTGTGTAAAGCCTGACTGTTGCCCTGTACAGAGGGCAGGAATGTTACCTGCCCTCTGTAGGGCATATAGAACTAAAGATGCTTCAAGGCATCTTTGAAAGTCATCGTTTAAAACTCCAAAGTACATTTGAACTTTGCTTATTTAGCAGACATTTTTATTATATCACTGCCTGTATACTTTAGTCCTCTGACTATAAATGACATTGAGATCACTTACGTCCCTCAGCAGGGTTCTGTTTATAAGCATGTCCTTCTCTGTGATTGAAGTCAACAGAAGCAATGGAAACATAGAAGAACAGCACACAGGCCCACTGCAGGATAACTCTGGTGACAACAGTTTCCCAAATAGAAGGTATTACTTTAACTAAACTAAAAATGTTACTTTAAGAATGTAATTTTTAATATTGTTTTCCAAAAATAACTTAATTTCCAAATTTTTGGGTGTCACTAATCTTGTGTTTTTATGTCAACTCTACAGATCCGCGGCTGGACAGTATTTGTCTTTCTCACCTTCTCTGAAAGGCTTGTTTGACGATGTGTAATCAAATCAGGCTCTGTCAGGGAATCAAAAAGCCCAATAAACACTAGAAATCATTTAAGTTATGAAGAATTTCTATGTTTTTTTTAAAGAAATTTTGAAGGATTGATTCTGTGGAATAAAAAGTATTGCATGTATCTAATAGATTTTTACGGTTTATCGATAAAACTGAAACTGTTTAAACAGCTGGTTTCTTTTTAAGAGAGCTTGGTAACAGACCAGGTATTTGGCATTTTCTTTTAACCAGCCCTTTTTAAAATGTATATTTTTGTAAATTCTTTTGAACTAGTTTTACAGGTATTTTTAATAACATCTGTACATTATGAATACTTCTTCACCTGTGACACTGATTCAAGAAGTATTCACAATGTACATGAAACCTTAACCTGTTTCATGTAGATTTTCTTTTTTGATTTTTTTAATAAATATTGTATTCTCAAGTGAAGTCACATGAACTGCTTTATCTAAAATGATTTAACAAATAACAATTTTTTAATTTTATTTTTTTAATTTAAAATTGACTTCTTAAAATCAGATGAATTTTATTTATATTGTTTTTATCTTATTTTGTGTGTTATATTTAATGTATCATAAATTACCTCAGTAATAAATGAAAGGGGGAAAATGTAATTTAGATGCAACATCTGAGGTAAGGTGGTACTTTTCTTTAGCTATTGTAATTACCTATGGGGTGAATAGAAAGGTGTGTATGCATAGATTCTTCTAGAGAATTTAAAAAATGAATATGGCTAAGTAACTACATATATTTATAAAATGAAAATTATTAAACGTTTTAAAATTAGGTAGTTTAATTTCCTTTTTAATGTATTAAGGATATTAATTATATAAAATAGATATTTCTAATTTAATGTATTTGAACAAAATAATAAAGGAAAGATCAAAAATAAAAGAAAAACAATATATTTTACAGTTTATAAAAACAGTAACCGCTTGCACGTGCTGCATTTTCGTCCTCTCTGTAAAATAAGATATTCCGTAACATCCTGATTGCAAATCAGATCTTTAATGAAACTGTAATAAAAAAAAAAAAATCAAACATACACCACACTAAAATCTCCTGATTTCCATAACAGAATGTCCATTAGCTTTTTATCAATGCAAATTTGATTATACAGATTGAACTATATCGCTGTTTTGTCTTTGCTACGTCAATAATATGCAAATGTCCCGCGGCCCATAGAGGCATCGCCACTGACTGTTTCTCTCCGTAACACACAGACGTTGCTCTTTACAGGCTCGGCTGTTTGTATGGCAGTAATGGATACTAGAGAGCCGCCGAATATTGTAGCGTTGCAAATTTTCTGAAAAAGCAATCTTCCTTTTAAATTTATCACTTTCTTAAAACCAGATATTTTAAAGTTTTTTTTTTCTGACGTTCATATTTGGTAAGTAAATAGTTTTCGAGCTGTCTTAACGCCAACATGGAACACTCTTTGTTGCTAACACTGTTAGCTTTAGCTTCTAATATGCTGGTTGCTGTTGTAAGTAAATTGACAGCTGATGTTTAGCTATGCTTTTCTTATAATAGTTTGTATTTATATTTAATTGACTCATCTGTCTAACATTAACACATAGTATATTGTTATAGTTCTCGACGTTGATTCCGATCGACGATAAAACGGAAGCCTTTTTTTAATGCTGTACAATGCTAACCGTTATTACCGTTGGAGAAATGTCTCCCTTTTTAATAAACCCATAAGCACGTTTTAAACGGGTTTTATTCCATAAGGGTGCAGTGTTGCAGGGATATGCATGTATTCTGTTTGTGCAAGTTGCATTTTTCTTGTCAGACGAATCTATTTTTTTGAGGAACAAATTCTATCGGGTTATGTGGAAACACCCAACAGTTGAAGTTTTAAGTTAAATCAGCATGTTGTAATATCTTTCACTGAACTTCTTCATTTGTCTACTTGCCAAATGCAGGATGCATTAGGAAGGAAAGCATCCTTCCTAATGCTTTCCATTAAGAAAGCATTAGGAAGGATAGTTTCGATTTTACATAGCCTTTCAAAAATTTGCCTACCTCTACCACATATTAACATTTTGTCACGTTTCAAATCGAGGCTTTATATGTTTTAATGTGATTTAATGCGATAGATCATCATAAAGTAGCACATTATTGTTACGTGGAATATAAAGGAGTGATGTGTAAATGCAAATCTTGAAGGTTGGGTGTGCTTTTTGACTTTAATACCCCCAAATAAAATCCAAGGATCCCAGCTGCCTTCAGAGGTAAAGTTATTGGTAAGTAGAGTAAGTAGACCAAGGAACCCAGCCAATGAGCCAGGGATAGATTTGTGGAAACGTTTAAATCAGAGCTAAATTATAACACAATATCCCAAGATTTGAACATCTCACTGGAACTGGAAATAAAACGCACTGCACAAATTACACTTGTGAGGAAATGGTCAAATGACGGCCGCATTTGATTACATGATTTTAAGAAGTACCCCAAAGACAAATTGTGTAAATCTTTGTCACAAGATGTAGTCTCCACATCACCTTGAGTCTAAAATCCAGATTGAAAATCTGTGACTAGACCAAAAAAAAATTTTCACAGACACTTTCCATCCCGGCTGAAGTTCTGTAAAACCTTCAGACATTTCCAAAAAGACTTGCAGATGTAAATTGCAGCAAAAAGTAGTTCTACAAAGTTCTGACCATATGCCTGTATCTATGCTACACCTTTCCATTTTCATGAAACATTACAGCATCCAGGGCTTCACAGTGGCGCAGTTGGTAGCACTGTTGCCTTGCAGCAAGAAGGTCTTCCCAAAGTCCAAAAATATGACTGTTAGGTTAATTGGTCTCTCTAAAATTCTCCTTAGCGCCTGCGTGCATGGTTGTTTGTCCTGTCTGTCTCTGTGTTGCCCTGTGATGGACTGGCGACCTGTCCAGGGTGACCCCGCCTCTCGCACAAAGTGCATCTCTGCTGGAGAAATGTATGGATTACAGTCCTCCTACTTTGCAGTTGATTATTTCAATTACTTGGTGCTGTCTGCAACATCTCCCCTGTTCTCTGCAGAGCTGAGTATCTCTAATATCTCCTGCTAAACATGTTCTGGTATCTGTATAGTGAGGCAGAATTTCATATTTCAGGTCATCCTTTCTTTTGTTGACATGCAATGGGATAACACATTGTGTAGCCTTTGCATGGATGCAATATATAAAAAAAGAGGAATTCTGCTGAGATTTATTATCTGGTTTGTAGGCCGCCATGGGTGGACTGGGGAATGGTCGTCGTGGGGGAAGAGCTCCTCCTTTAATGGTTGCCGCCCTAATTGCCTGTATCTTGGTTTTGGGCTTTAACTACTGGGTGTCCAGCTCTCGCAACCTGGAGCTACAGGTAGGTGGACATACACATGTGTTTGTTTGTCTGATGAAAGATGGGTTTGTATCTTTCTACTACGTACATAAAGAGCATTCAGATTTAAGCTTTCCATGCTGTGAAATAAGTTTGAAATGTATGCTTGTTGCAGTGGTCGCTGCTTGCTTCATGTATCTGCCGCACCCTGGTGTGCTGTTCATAGTTTTTGTGATTTTCATTCGGATTGTAAAGACAAGTAGTTTGCACTGACTGGTACAAAAAAAAGACACCTGTTTCCAACAGGAAAGATTGTTGTACTTTATGTGTATGAGGTATATGAAAACATTGAAATACTAAATCTTATTTCCTACAGTTGGATGAGACATTACAGAGTGGCATACTTCAACAATGAAACAGGAAACCCTCATAAAACTCAATACTTGTTTGAAGCTAACCTGAGCGTGCAAAGATACACTGTTTGAATCTAAACACATGCACCTGCAGCTTAATAAAGCATGTGAAGGCATTTGCAAAGGAACAACTTCACCCACACTCAAGCTTGACAAATAAAACATTCCAATAGCTGTGATGTGCAATTGTTTGTAAAAAAAAAAAAAGAAAAAAAAAATCACACATTCTATGATAAGAAATGCTAAGAAAGATTTATGTGGCACAGATATGCTCTCCTAAATCAGCACTGAGGCTTTAAAGATTAATCCTGGACATGGGATAAGATTCTAACGTTGGCTCTAAACTAAAAATTAAATCTAATTTCTTCACTTTGATCTGAATTCTAAAAGACAGCAAGTTAATAGCCATAACACTGAATTCATTGTATTAATATTGATCAGAAAACTGTTACTTGTCTGGAATTCTGCTGCTAAGAAGGCAGAATAAATTATACCAATACACCAACCACCTAATCCATGCCAATAAAATGTCATTTTAAAAATGCCATTGTTTAATGTAAGTCAGGTACTAAGACCTAAACACATTTTAATCAGACACAATGATTTACTTTCACAGAGTCCAAACAAAGCAAAGTATAGAAGCTGCTGTCTGTTGTCCTTTTAATTGAAAATTCTCCTTGGTGCACAATTTGCTTGCTTTTTTTTTCTTTCTTTTTTTTTTGTGCATTTAGCTACATTTGTATGATCTGGTTACATAACTTCCCTTTGTGGTTAAGGTTAACCATCCTCTTGTCTAAACGGTGCCAGGGCAGAAAATCCTTCACAGTAAAGAACTAGATGAGGCCATGAGACCCGATAAAATATTTTGTTGCATTGTCCAAATTCTCCATCGGTTACTTTGTGGGCTTCTGGAAATATAAGAAGCAAACATCTCTCATGTTGTCCCTATCTCCTCTCTCGGATAAATTCTGTCACTATCAGATGTGACGTCTACAGTAGTTGTCAAAACGTGAGATGAGCACAACGGGGTGACATGAGCTGATCCAGAATCTGTCATTGTGTGTTTGAACAAAGACCAAGCTGTATGAGCTGGAAGGCCAGGTGCGACGAGGAGCGGCTGAACGTGGCGTCGCAGAGATGAAGAAGAATGAGATTCAGGAGCAGATTCAGAAACAGGTGGAAGAGATCAGTCGCATTGAAAGCCTTCACAGGAAACAAATGGACATGTACAGCCAAGAGAAGGTAAATACCATGACCACTAAGCCTCGGACCTGTAATAACGATCTAAAGGTTAAACAGTTAAAATAAATAGTTCTGCAAGATTTGAAGATTCCTCTTGTTTGCGGCTGTTAAAATTAATGCTGCTTTTGGTTTTGCCTGCAGGCTAAATTGCAGCAAAATATTTCCTCCGGCACCAAAACCATAGAGGAACTAAAAGGTAGCCGTTAAAACGTAACCTCTAATTGACTGATCATGTCAGTGGGAAGCCAACGTGTCTTGCACTGTGTTTTGTCTGCTCTGCAGGTCAGCTGAATCAGATGAACAATGACTTGGGGAAGCTTCAGAAAGAGCTGCAGAGCTGCACTGTTGACATGTAAGGAGTTTTGTTTTGTTCTGAAAACAATATGCTTATTATTAGCTTGATTCATAATGAATTTATTTTTAAAAGACACAACTATACTTCAACTGTACTTCTGAACTTTTCCACAATTAATTACACAAATAATTATTAATTACAACTACAAACTTCAAAAGATTTTCTTGGGATTTTATGCAAGTTACCAGTGCAAGTAAGTAAATAATGGTTTTTGTTCTGCTCCCTGTTCTCTGATGCCCCTAAATGGAATCGCTTGCAACCAATTGCCTCCAAAGATTACACTATTATTAAAACTTCTATGTTTAGTTTAATGTCTGCATAAATCCCTCTGTTCTGTGACAGCTTTAGAGAGATTTGTTAGAGAACATTAAGTGAACAAGCAAGCAGCTTTATGAAGACCAAGAAATAAAGCCGTGGAGATGTTTAAGGCAAAATTATAAGAACATTGAAGATGTAAACGTCCTAACGGAGCACTGTTCAATCCATTGTGGAGAAAAAGAGCATGTGTGTGAAAAAAATAAACTTAAAAAGACTAAAGCTGACAGAATAGGCAACAAGAGCATTAAAGGTTACTTGCTATGCTTCCTTGAACAAGCTGGGATGTCTCTGTGGATCTGTACAAAACATGTTCATTACATTAATACATAATATTCTTAGATATTGAGATTTAACCCTTTAGTTATTCCTGTTCTGAGCGGTTTTAGGGCTATGTCGCAGTTATGTCAATAAGCTGCTGCTGGTCAAGCCCTCCCAACTCAGTGTTTCCATTAGCACCTTAAACATGTGAAAATGGCTACAAACAGATGCACAGTGGTGCAACTGAACATCTTTGAGCCGGAAGCAGAAGAAGGGGAAGCTCCTGTACAACCATCAAGCCACAACCCCTGAAGGATTAAACGCTGCGGATCTGATGCACATTCATGTCCTTATTAATTTAAACTGTGATGATGATTCTGCCTCTGCGCCACAATCTGCTCAGCTTGAATGTGTCACCATGTGCCATGGTGTGAAGTCGAGCAGCTGACATCGACACAATAATTTAGCACAAAGCGATATATTTTTTTCCCACAAAGTCAACTTTTTATTATTATTTTTATTTATTTGTTAGGTTAGAGGAGGAACATGTCTCAAAACATGTATAAAAAATAATTCAGTTGATGTCGGTAATGTCCAAGTGTCCAACATTTTTTCTCAGACATCTTTTCTTTGTAGACTGTCATTTCTAGTTTGCTACAGTTTCAACAGTAAATGTGCAGATATTATGGGTAACGTAACATGAGACGGAGGACTAGCAGAGGCTATTGTAAAGCGTTGACTTATGCAAAATAACACATTTTGAAAACATGTCATGGAATTTCCACTTCAAAATTATGTGCAGTTTTCTTTGAGGGGTTGGGGAGCATAAAAAATACATTGAAGTTTGTGTTTCCAATTTGACAAATTATGGAAAAAGCTGGATATCGATTCTTTGGTGATTGACTGTAAAGTTGATGGCTAACAACATGAATCTGTTGGACTGCACTTTTCTTGCAGAGCTCACTATCAGTCTCAGGTCCTGTCCCAAAAGAAGCTGTGCGACGAGAAAGTGGCAGCTGTTAAACTTGAAGTTCAGAAGAATGTTCAGAAAGTCGTTCCGCCTGCAGGTTCTCCCACACAGGTAACTCGGTTCGCCTGTCTGACTGTACGTTTAGGAACGCTTCCCTCATAACTAAAATGATCAAAGGTTTTTAGCTTTGGAATTAGGGTCAGTAAAAAGGTGACTGATAAACCACTAAGGTTAGAAATACTCCTGTGATTCAGGAATAATTACTGTTTACATGTGCTGATAAATAATGTTTCGTTTACTTAGTGAAAACTCTGAAACGGTGTTGGTGTCTTTGCACAATCACAGTAACAAAAAAATGTTTTCTCATTTTCTTTGTCTACCCAGTGTTGGCCTCAGTAGGCAATTAGATGCATATTTACAAATGCTGTTGCGTATTATATACGTTGGTGCAACCATATCAAAAGGATTAGGGGTGGAGGTGAAACACTTTCCGCTTTGTGGGTTCTTCTGCTCGAGGGTTTTGTTTCAGTTTTGATGCAAGTAAGAACAGTTTTTGACACTTTCCCCATCAGCAGAAAAACGCAGAGGCTGGAGAACAGAAAGAAGAGCCAACAGGAAAGGCCGCTCCCACAGAGGCTGAAGCAGCAGCAGCTGTGAGCCAGAAACCAAACATCCCTCAGGGCAAAGGAAGTAAAGCTTCTGAGCTGCTCATCAACAACATCAACACCGACAAAGGTAACAAAAAACTAAACAAAACAAGAATGCAGAGTAAATCATGAGGTATTTTAGGTAAATGTAAAAACAATCCAACATTAATATTTTTGAAGCATACTTATTGACATTGAACATAAAATTGGTGATATTTAGATTTTAAATGATTCTTGGTTATCATTAAAACCGTCATCAAACAAGAACAATTTCACTTCCAGAGTTGTCAGAACAGCCTCTGGTAGACGATCTCTCTAAAGCCGAGTCCCAGACTGTTCAGTTGGCTGCTTCAGAGAAACTGCAGCAGAAAGAGGGAGACGGGAAAACGTCCGAGGTGACGACCAGAAAAGGTTTGACAAACCATCTGATGGACGATAAAGACATAGAGGTGATGGACGTTCACGGGGAAGATGCCCGAACTGAAGGTGAATTGGAGACGGTATATAGGAACGGGTTTCTGTCTGTCGGTGTCAGTGACGTTATTCTAAACAGCAGTTCTTACCGAAGGAGATCAGGGAGTGCAGGACATCCTAAACGGTCAAGAAAAGCCAGAGGAGACGGCTAACGGTCAAAGGCCTGAGGAACCAGATGAATATGATGGAGAGGAGCAAGTTGTCGATGAAGTTGAAATGGAGAAAGAACAGAGAAGTAAAACAGCCAAAAATATGCCAAACATGCTTCTTTTCGTTTTGTTCTGTTTATATGTAGTTGCAGAATTAATTTTCTTTACTCCTACTTTTGTATTTTTGACAGATAAAAACACGGAGGAGGAAATGGCTGACTACAATGGCGACAATGAGAATGAAGGAGAGTTTGAAGCTGACAAACAAGCTGCACTTGCTCAAAACTGAGGTACATGCTGAGATATATACTCAGGGGCTTTATTTGGTTTCTTATTGAAGAAACCAAATAAACAGGATCACACAGTAAATGTAGCAAATAAGTAAAGCGAAAAGTAAACCTCTCATTCCAAGCATTTACTTCTGTTGATTTTTGATATGAAAACCCAAAATTTGTGTTCTTAAAAATTATAATTTTACATAAGGCCAAGTGTGGCATGACTGGCTCTGGTCTCTCTCATCAGGTAACCACAGTCGTTAAATCAGACAGAGACTCTTGTCAGTGTGTTCAGGTGACAAGTTCTTCTAGAAAATTAAAGCAACATCTCCATAAAGTGCATTTGCAAAGGGACAGATTAAACTCTGTGGGCAATGATGATGTTCAGATCATCATCATTGACTGAAAACTTCATGAGACCTGAAGCAACTCAGATTCTGCACCTTTTCATCCAACCTGGAACGTTGACTTCCAAATGACAGTTTAATCTGGAGAGAGGACTTTGGAATATAAATAAGTAGTGCAGTCCTTTTTCTCTTTGTCAAGTTAGGAAACTTCTGAAGTCGACTGTGTTTTTATTAGGAAGCTCTTGTGATTGACTGCTGGAGAATTGTCAGCAATCTTCCCTGTGATTGTGTTCCAAACACTATATGTTCCAAATATATCGCTATCACAAAATCAGTCTGCTGATTTTGTGATAGCAGACTGTCTATGTAACAGATTACATAGACTGTTGGTCTATGTAATCCCAGTTTTATGAACTTGTGTTTTACATCTCAGGGCAGCAGATGCTCACACTGCACACGAACGGCATAACCCAAAACACTAGAGGTTTCATATCACAACAGATTTTTGTTGTGGCAATATTACCAATATTATCGCCTAATACCATACAGTCCTATTCCACAATAACATTTCCATTTCTGTATTAAAGTTATTCTTCTTAAAATCATAATTTTAAAAGAATAAAAATTCTTCTAAAATTTTAGAAGAGGGGGAAAATGTGTATGTGATGAATAAATATATTATTTGTGTTATTTTTAATTCAACACCAATAGTATAACACTAATTGTACTAAATTAATTTGTGGATGATATTATTTCAGATGCACCAGCAACATAATGACATCGTCACTTTTATTTTATTCACTAACAGAATCCTGCTGCTGTTTTGCAGAGCCACAGTAGAGGAAGAATCTACCAAATCTCCCCTTTCAGAGAGCAGGAGATGTTGTGCACCACAGAAAACACAGACCCATTTCAGCGTTTTCTTGATCTCGTTTAGAAGATCAGATGCCCAACTATCGTCGTTCCTCATTCGAGGATATGTCATCTGTTTCCTTCCTGTTTCTTTTTTTTTTTCTCTCTTTGTTTTAGTGAATGTCAGACATGACTGAAGACATCTCATAGCTTGACACCATCTGGGCCACGTCGTTGTGGATTAAAATGAGAAGTATTTCATGATGTGTTGACAGGTCTTGAAGTCACTTGATGGCAACTGTGAATTCAGATATCGACTTACCGCTGTTGGGCTTCAGGGTGTGAAATACTGAGATGAGCTTCAAGATCTGAGTGCTTGCTGTTACAGACATCAGCCACTAGAGAGCGATGTTACTTTTCTCATTATTGCATCTTTAGCAAGCCTTCACCTTTCTCCTGTATAGTTTCTTAGAACATTTCTTTTTTTAGATTTGAGTTTATTTCTAGTCAGTATTCACCCATCTGTTAAACATTCTTTAAGCTAGCAGCCCCGTAACAGAAGGACGTTAGTTTTCCTGTACTTTCCTGCTATATTTCTCTCATAAAAAATGCTGTATTTGTAGTTTTGTTTAATTATTGATCATTCCTAAAATAAAATAAAAAAAAAAAAACAACCCCACACAAACATAATTAGAGTTTATAGATGAGTCAAACGTTTTGTTTGAAGCATGATTTTATTGCAGTACAGTTATATTCAGTAATTAACTCTACACCATTGTTGAAATGTTTAGGCGCTTCATTGGGAGCAGGCGTTCCCTTCTGAGCTGCATTTTCCACAGAGCATCATGTGTGTTACTGTTTGCGTCTTTGTGTATTTGAACTAGAACAAGGAGATGCTTTAAGTGCTCTCCTGCGGATCCTAAATGTCGCTGCTCCAGGCCGCATCTGCTTCAGTTGACCAGTTGTGTGTCGACATCTTAATCTGCTGTCTCTGTGGAGGTCAAACCTGTAAAGACGGTGAGATCATTTGGGCGCTCACAGTCTGCCGCATCCTCTGTGTCAGTATCCCGGCAGGGACTTTTAAAAAATTGCTGTATTGTAATTGTACACATTTAAACAAAGCAGGAACATGAAATTGTGCTCTGTGGCTCCTCTGAGTCAGTAGAAGTGAACTGCAACTCTGAGATGTGCGTGTGCATTTCATAGTGTAGCTACACTGAGCTGGAAACTGGGTAAGTGCAAATATAAGCTAGCTGTAGACGTCAAAAGTAACAGTCGATCTGAATTTATTGAATGAAAATTGGTTGCCTTGTGATTTGTGCAGGACAAGATGTATTTTATTTACTCAATGTCTAATATAGATGTAGTGAAGTAGATTTTAATTTCCTGAATGTGTTTATCATCAGTTGTCTGTTCCAAGATTACATAATCTAGAAGTTGGAAATGACCTTCCTAGAAAGTTTTTTTTGCATATCTGAATGATTTCCCTGCTGTACGTTGTGACTTTTATATTGTTTTATAAGTGCAGATGTTATGCAGCTGAGTGGCTGAGATGACAAATGTTGGAATATCATTGCATATTGAAATACAGTTCAAAACTCCAAAAATGTTGTACATGTAAATAAAACTCACACTTTTTCTGTTATCCAAACCTTTTTGCAGCATTTTTGAACTCGTACAAACTTCTTAAAGTTCAAATTTTGTCATTTTTCTTTTATCTTTTATGATGCTGAATTATAAGATTTGACACAAAACCCTAGCAAATTGTGGAGATCTGTTAATTCATTAAGCAGCTATGTTTATTTTCATAATCCAAAGGAAGAAACAGTTTAAAGGAAAATGTCAAAACAGTTTAGGTGAAATCACAAAGTGACATACCTGCTAACAAGCAGAGAGCCTGTAATTTAAGGATTTTTACCAGAATTATTTAAAGTACAATATCAGCCGTGATGGAGAACTGCCAATGAAAATCCTTGAGTACAAGATTGTTTCTGTTTTCTTTCTGCTTTTACATATTTTACTATTGTCTGTAAATGTAAAGTTTAGACAGTTTAATTGTGATGTTCAAATAGTTTATCTGTGTTAAATAAAAAAACTTTTCTAAAATGCAAATGTGCTAACCTTAAAAGAAAATAGGTTCTTTGTATTTTGTTTGTTTTGCTTGATTTTATTTGTTGCTATGACTTTATTTTACTTCTAAAATGAAATATTTAAATAATCATGATGTTTTATTTACAATAGAGTTGAATAAAAAAATGTTTTTATTAGTATCGTCTTTTGTGCGATTTCTTGCAACCAAAAGTGAGATTGTTGCTTTCATCATTCAACAATTGTTGCATCGTTTCTATTTTGACCAACAAATATGTTCTTGTAACATTTTGAGGTCTTTCTGCCGATAGCTTGGCGTCAGAAAAGCATCTTCTAATTCAAGTAATAAACATAGTTAACCATATGGCTTCACTGATTACCCAACATTTAATCATTAGATTAGAAGTTTTCCCATTTTAGTTGATCTGTCTTCTTATTAGAGTTTTCAGTTTTCTTCCACATATTTTTTCCCCATCATTTTAGTTTAATTTTGCTTTTCCTTCCCACTACGTTGTTCTTCTGAATGATGTCCTGGTTAAAAAAAACATATTTAGATTGTCAGAGAGGAATGCACTATAACTAGCAAATGCAACATGTTTTACCATCTGAATGACTGAACTGACTGACCTTTGAAACCGCAGGACTTTGCTTGAGCAAAGTTTCAACTTTTAGTGACAATGTGAAAGCACACAATCTATTTGGTCATAAAACATTTGAATAATTATCTTTGTGCTTTCAGATAAAAAATGTACCAGAGTATTTAAATAATACAGTTATCTCAAATGCAAAGCAATGGGCACAAAGTCAATTTGTTAGTTCATTGCTTTGTTTTCAGTTTAAAATATTCAAGATCAGCAAGTGGGAGTATAAAATGGAAGCATACTTCTCAAAAGGGATATTTTTAATAATATTTAACTGTGTACAGACAGCCATAAGTTGTCAGCTAGGCTTTTTTGCTCTTGAATTTATTCATCTGTGGAAGTTTTAAGTGTAATTTAACTTGAAGTGGACTGATCTTCATCCGATTCACATTATAAGTAAACAACAGCTCTCCTAGTAGTTTTACTTTCCATAAATTCTGATCCTCCATTGGCCAGATGCAACTTTTTAAATGCAGCAATAAATTTAGAATAGAGGGATAAAGTGCAAACTTTATGCAGTTGTATGAATAATAGCTTCACTTAACTCTGGAAACTCACACATACAGTTCTCTGCAAAAAATAATAAAAAATACTATGTCATACATCAACTCTTGCATACATATGAAAAGTATATTTAACTCTTGCTTTAAGGCTATTTTCAAAAGATATGTTTAATCTGACAAACAAACCTAATCAGAAAATATACTTGAATTCATTGCATATGACTATGTATTTAAATTTCTTGAACTTTGGTAACACTTCTTTGTTCATCTCAGGTCCAGTAGGTTGACTTCATTGCTGACACATTCAGATTCACTGTATTTACTCTGACAAAAGAGGAAATCAAGTTGGTGGTAACAGATGACGACAGGAAGAGGGGACGTACAGTCCTAAATTTTAAGGATACATATGTTTTGACAAACTTTACATATACATAAAATCTTGTTGCACATTAATGTTCCACAACAATATGACATTTACTGTGGCCTTTACAAGAACAACAGTAGCAACCGTTCATTTAACTCATCCATTCCTCAGTTTATCTTCTGTGTTGTTCAGTTCATTTGACTGATGCACCATGAGGGGAACTTGTAATTGGCTGCCTAACCAGACTAGCCAACGGCTAAAAAAAAAAAAAAGTCCCCCAGAATCTGATAAGGCCTATAAAAGACAGTCAGAGCATCAGTCAGACACCAGAGGCGATCCACATCAAGAAGAACCCAGATGGACCATTACCTTGTATTCTTTTGCTGGTTGCAGGTGAGTTTTTCTGTTGCTTCTCCAGCTCCTTGGACTTGGCTGAAAGGTGTTCGGTAGACATTCTGCTTTGTGCGTTTTAGTACTTGCACCACGCTGAATGGCTGAGTTTCTTCCTTTTCAGGTGCCGCATCAAACACTATTGATAAGAGGATTCTTGGGAGTGTGTCCTGTGGCAAGAACCGGCAGTACCATGTCCAGATAGAGTCCGTTCAGGGCGGAAAGTCCTGTGGAGGCGCTTTGCTCAACACCCGCTGGGTCATCACAGCTTCTCACTGTGCAGAGCAGTAAGACATCCGCAGTTCACTTTTGCTTGTACTTTTCTTTACGTTTTTTTACTGACCGACTTTGCAGGTTGTGTTTGACCTGATCCCATCCAGTAGTTTCACTACAATTTCTTTTCTTTGCAGGACAGTCAAAGTGAAGCTCGGCGTGAACAACGATGTGTCCTTTTTTACAAAAGTTGGCTCCTGGTTCAAAGGCAACTCCAACAAACACGAACAAACCATTCTGGCCAAACAGCAGCACACCTTCAAAGATGAAGAAGGACATGCCCATGACATTATGCTCATCCAGCTGAATGAGGACATGTCAGCCAAACTTCCTGCCATCAGCCTCCCTTCAGGAGAATGCAAAAAGCTAGAGCCAAAAACCCAAGTGCAGATTGGAGGAATGGGAGCAAAGGCAAGAGTTTCAGGGTTTTTGTTTTTATCAGGAGGTAAACCGGTGAGTGAGGTGAGATGTGCCACCACACAGATCTCTGAGTGTGGAGAGAATGATAAACCTGACAGTAAATACAGCAGCGGTGAATCTACAATCTGTGCCTTGAAACCTGGAGTGGAGTCCTGCTTTGTAAGACAACCATTCTACTGACATAACCATATAATACTTTAGATTTGTTTTTCTACACTGTTCCGCATGTGAAACCATCCTGTCTGTGATTTCTGTGTTTCAGGGCGACGCAGGCTCAGCTGTGGAGTACGAAGGACATCTACAAGGAATTATTGTTAGCCAGCCTGTGGATACATGTGCTAAGACCATTGTAATGCTGGACATCTGTCAGTACATGGAGTGGATTGCTAAAACAATGAAGGAGAACTGATGAGAACGTTCCAGATATATCTTATTTAATCATTAAAATAACTACCATACTTAGCTATTTACTTGTGCTTATTAGTCAAACTGTACCTTAGTGTGTTTATTTAGATGTGCTTTTCCAATATTTAAAAAGTATGACTTAAGACTATAGCAAAATACAGTTCTTTTGTCCAGCTGCCCATTTTACAACCACTCATCTCCATAAATAAAAAGATAGAACTATCATAACTTCATGCATTGTCTGCTGTCTGCTATCTGAACGTTCAAGGTCTCATTTCCATAACTGAAAAACCATTATCACGTTCGAGTTTCACTTCCACTTTTCAAGCTAGAGCCTCAAACTATTCCTAATATCCAGTGTCACATCTCACAATTAATTTCCCCAAGTTTTTAAATACTGGCTCAGCTCAACCCACCACGGAGCAGAGAGGATGATTTGTCTGAAGACCAAACTATAACCATGACCTACAAGCAACGGGGGAAAAGGAAAGCACCTAATGTGCCATAGACAAGTCGTGTTAAAGTGCAGTTAACTTAATTTATCTCAAACTTTTCCATGATTGATTCTTTGAGTAAATAATAACACAGTAGAATCTAATGCCTGAGGGCTTGAACACTTTAGACTTGATTTTAGTCATTTATTTTTATTTTGACACTCCCTGCTTGTTTAAGTATGCTTAGATTAGACTGGCTTTTTAATTTTTGAGTAAGGGAAGTCTGAGTGACAATGTTACAAGTGACTCCTGCTGGTCTACAAACAGCTGCATGCTGTGATGCCTTAAGCAGACCAACACACTCCTGACATCCTTCCAGGATGAATGATGTTCTCTAACTGTTTCTTTTATTTTTATTTTTTGGTTTCTTAGAGACAAGCTACCATCTTATGGCTAAATATAAAATCAAGCTGTCAAATGTATATTGTGCATATTTTATGGGTGTGCAGCTGTGATAACAATTGACAGAAGGGATCTCTCTAAATGGTAGAGTGTTGTGACAGTAAGCACCATTATAACTACAGCATCATTTGAAGCTTCTCTTTATTTCCATTGTAGTGGCAGAGATGAGGCTCTCTGCCACTACAATGAGGCTAATGGCATAAAAGACTTTTAGCAGACCTACAACTTTATCCAGATGTTTATGAAGACAGGACTGATTTTGTTTCAAAGATAGAAGTTCAGTGTCTCAGTTGTGAAATGTGAATTATTCTGTTTGTGTGCTAATAAATCTACGGGAAGCACGGGAAATCTATTCCCTTCTTTTAGAGACATTTCATTGAACACATCTGAAGGCCTGACACAATCTGGACTCCATGTCCATGTTGCTAAAAATTAGAAGATTTTGACGATGTGTTGACACGCGTCATGGTTACCCGGTACCAGCTGGGAGCTCAGTTATGTGCATACCCTTGTTGGGTTTCAGGGTGTGAAATACTATGACGGGTTTCAGAGATCAGAATGATTGCTGTAGCACAATTTGGCCAGCAGAGGGCTCCGAAGTACAGGCAACCTCTGAGATTTAGCAGGATTCTCTACAAGGCCTTAACTTTCTGCATTACAAATAGCCCGTTTATTGGTTTGTTTGATGGAGGAAAACGTAATACGAAGGCCTCTGATTGTCTGTGGTCGTTCTGCATGGAGTGTTGCATGTTCTCTCTGTGCATGCTTAGCTCTTGATCTTCCACTGTCCAAAAACATGGTTGCTCTGTGATGGAATGGCAACCAGTCTAGGGAAAACCGCCTCTCACCCAGTGACTGCTGGAGAAAGACACCGGCCTCTATACCCTGCAAGGATAAAGAAGGTCTCTGGATGGGGGCTTTGGAGGCTTAGCTATGTTTTAGTCCGACCAATAAAATACCAGAAATGCTGCATGCTTTCCAGGACTTGTTTCCCTGGTAACCGGATAAGTAGATCCTCTGAGGTGATCACTCTGCAGACTCGGGGTCTAAGGACTGCAGGCGCATTTAGTTGGGTAAGTGTTGACCTTTCTGAGCAGGAAGTGAGTTGGGACCTCAGTGAAAGGAGCTAGAGAGTGAGGGGTGCAGCACCTCACACATTAACATGCATCTTACTACAGCCTGTTTTATACCGTTACAGGTTCTATGTTTATTCTTTTTTGACAGATGTAAAAAAGTAAACAAAACTTATCTTCTGAACAGTGCAGTTTATGCTAAAGATCAAAACTATCGATAAATCACAAGGCATATGTGATTTGTGGATATTATGATACGATGATTGTTTCTGGTTATTATTTACTTTAACTTAAAGAGGTTAATTGCACAGGGTGGCTCTATTTTTAACTTTTTGAATAAACGTGGCAAGTTAATCAAATTTTTGAAAAACCCATGTTATTTGATAAATACTAATTATAACTACCTACACTTTCCCAGTGTCCAGACATTTGTAGCTCTGTCTGTCTTTCTTTCTTTAAACACACACACACATAATGCATGATAAGAGTGTTTATTTTATTTATTAATCATGAGCTGTTCTGATGAAGGCTCCTTCAGTTTTATCAATCCACTCTGTGTAGTAACAGATATCCAGCATTACAATGTGTTGTGCACTTATCCACAGGCTGGCTGGCGATAATTCCAATGGAGTTTTCTGTTGTACTCCACAGCTGAGCCGGCATCTTCTGTGATAAGCTGAAAAAATAATGCTGCTACTGTAACGTCCATCAATATAAATGTTTCTGATTTAGGCCCAGATTAGTTTTTGGGTCTGGTTTCACCTCAGTAAAGTGAGAAATAGAAAACAAGACACAGCTCTACGTGATGTTACAGCTGGGTGATTTTATTATCGTTCCATCATGGACCGGGTCAGGGCGTTTGCACGCTCCTGGTGCCAGACTGCGGGATTCAAATTATCTTCACAATAGGGAAATATTTGTGAGCGGAGAAGTCAAACTCTGGCAGCACCTGAAAATACAGAAAAATGTAATTCATCACACTCCAATAAAGGGGAGCTAATGCTTAACAACAGCTAAAAAAGTAGGTGACAGAAATCAGACTGCTTTTTTAAAAAAATATCAACTAGTCTACATTTTGAAACACCTCTAAGGTATTTTCATTCTAAATAAATTGCGTTACCTTGGTTTCCTTCTTGTGGCCCCCAGCTAGAAGCTTCATCACTACTATGTTGGGCTTGGCCACCTTCAGTGTGCGTTTTACCTGCCATCAATAATTTATTATTTGTTATTGATAGCCATAAATAATGGAGAAGAAATAAATGTTTGGGCTAACAAAGCACTAATAGACTGGCAACAGGGATTAATGTTTGATTAAAGACATTTTAAACCACCAGGTATTTTTGTTTAAAATGCTGCTGATCCTTCTAGGCATCAACTTTTGTTACTGTAGGAATTTAATTATGTACTGATACTTTAATATTTATCTACTTTTAGAGCTTGCAACAGTTGAAAAATGTTCCACCATAACAGATTGACTTCCTGACCTCAGCGTCTGGGTTTGGCACACTTTCTAGGATGAGCTTGGCCTGCTGGAAGTGTTTGCTGGCAGCCAGGTAGAGGTCTGCAGAACCTGGTGGAGGATTGTACTTCTTCAGATCCGACATTTCCTGGAGAGGGGAAGAAAAGCAAAATAAAACGGTTCAGAAAAGAGACACGTTTGAGATAGGATAGGAGATCTGCTGGACAGGTTACACACTGACTTTACCTTAAACTGGATGTAGTGCACAGGCGGGGGAGTAACTACACTGTTGAAGGGAGCAAAGCGATGCTCGTAGCGGACTTGTTCGCTGTCCAGCTCAAACTGGGGCTTTCGCACCTTTCCGTCCATATCCAAAGCTACCATGGTCTGACAGAGGAGAAGCAGGAAGGACATGGATACTTGTCCTTTAGCGTGTCAGGAATGGTGTCAACAAACAGAATTTGTTGTTTCCTACCTTGTACATGCCAGCACACATATTCTGGTACGCCTGACTCATGGTGATCTCTTTGCCAAGAGGGCGAACTGCAAAGCAAAATAAAGCGGTGTCAGTGCTCTGGAGCCTCATGTCACTTCCTCATGGAAATGCAACATTCTGAATCACGCTTAGGTTAGACGTAAATCTGCACCTTTCTTCTTCTTCTTGGTCTTTTTGCTGCTCCGTCCTTTCAGCTGTTCCTCCAGAATCCGCTCTTCTGCCATCTGAGAGGAGTCGGCTCTGCTTAGTGTCGACATCAGCCATGCATAGAGGAACTCTGACAAGTACCTACAACCAAAAACCAAAAACAGTTGATTAGTTTATATTTGATTTTTCTTCTTTTTTTTTTTTTTAGATAAAGCCAAATTAAAAACAATACATGAGCACCAACCAGTAGATGTAATAGTATTCATGCATGCTGTAAAGCTCCAGTTCAAAACCACTCAAGAGATACTGGATCATGATCCTCAGGTTATGATAGAGGATCCAGGTGCCGAGACAGGCCAAATGTTGCCGCTGAGGCTCCAATTTCATCAGTAAGCTGTGCAGTGCTGCATCCACCTTCTCAGCCTGCAGAGCACAGAAAAAAACAAAACAATGAACATCTTATATAGCACCTAAACTCCCCAGGCTAATCTAGCTTGTGATGCACACAACAAAACGCTGATTATTTTGTTTAACCTCTAAAATGACTGAATCTCACCTCATCCTGCAGCGTAGCAAACTCTTCAAGAATGTGTCCCAGTTTGTCTCTCTGCCGAGCTCGGTTGTGTCCGTGGATCTGGATGAGGTTGCAGAAAGGCTGCACCGGAAAACAGCAGGTTTCAGTGGAAGTGTTATGAAGCCATAGCAGTTGGTATGAAACAATCATATCTCTCTAGGCACAGATCCCGGTAACAGCACTATTGATCTAAGCAAATGGGCATAAATCCCAGGAAGTACTTCAATGAACAAATTTGAATATTTGAAATATACCCTGGAGCAGTGAGTGATAAAGGAGTCGATGTAGTCCTTGGCCTGGTGGTTGTTGAAGAGACAACATCTAGAAACAAAAATCACATTATTTACTAAAGACAACACTAATCCTAACCTTAAATGCAGCTAAGCTGCTGACAGAAGCAAAGACTGCACATGTTACTCATAATCTACTGATTGTAATATTGTAATAACCATAATACCCTGCATTTAAAAAACACTTACTTGTAGGAGAGGACTGGTGGGCTAACAAAGTATCTCAGGGCATCTTTAATCATATCCTGCATCAGATGAGTGCCGAACACTTTCTTATTGTCTATCAGGAACGTCGTCTGAAAAGAAGAGACTTATATGCACTTCATAAAATAAAACAACACATTCACATTTTTTCTCTTCACATTAAATCAGGTGAAACATTTCCTGTTTCAGGTCACTTAGGATTATCAATATTTGTGTTTGCCAAATGCCAAAGCATCATGGGAAAAAAACTCCAAAAATGTTTTGCAACTTTCTTTAAAGTCAAACGTTTTCCTATACCAAGATTATTATGTCTTTAATCGTTTAGAATAGCCTAGACAAAGAAGACAGCTATGTGAGCTTTAATCGTCAAAAAGATTATTTATCGTTTCTCTTCCAGTGTCATTCATAATGCTGTGTCTCCTCCCAATAAAAATAAAAAGCTATTTTCTTGTGGTCATTTCATCACTAATGAAGATCAATACTCATCTGTCTTAGCTGAACAGAAAGCACTTGTCTTTCACATTTTGAGGAGCGGGTAACAGACACGGTTCTCAAATTCTTTGATATTCATGCCAACTTGAAAAGGAAATAACTGCTTGCAGTCAAATTGCTCTGAAAAAAGCCTGTTCTACTTCAAAAAGTACATAAGAAATTACAAAATGAGATCCAATAAGTTCAGTTTTAAGGCATTTTGTTAAATCATTTTTAGGTATGTTTTCAAGCTGTGAGGACAATAGAGAAGACTCATATTTACATACCTGGAGAAGAGATCTGGAGAGCACACAGGGTGACTGCTCACTGAATTCACAAAAGAAGTCCTGAAAAAACAAAGAGTCAGCGATCCTTCATCCACAAAACGTTCTATTTACAGAACGGTTTCCGGAGAAGCCAAGAAAAGATAACTAAGAATCATTTGAAATGTAGAGTAACAAAAAAACTATATTTTTCTGTGTTTTTTTTTGTTTTTTTTTACTGGAAGAAAGATATAAACAAAATGGAAAAGAACATTTTGTGTTCTGAAGGAGCTTATTATACTGTGTTTACCAGAATGCCGTGTAGGTTTGTAGTGTTGACCACATCACAAACCGTCTTGACACGTTCTATCAGCTTGCTGAAGTAAGCCACCATGTCCTCCCTCTTGATGATCTTGGCGTAGCGAGGAAAGGTAGGTGGCAGCAGTCGTTGGTTCACTAGAGGCTCAAAGCCCATCATGATGGGGTGGTCTGCCATTTTCACACACAAACAAGTACATCATATGTTTTAAACTAAACACTGAAAACAGCTTGTAAAAGTCAAATCGAGTAGAATGGAGCAAGACAATAACAGTATTG
The DNA here is from genome assembly GCA_033032245.1 of Poecilia picta. Classification (NCBI taxonomy): domain Eukaryota; kingdom Metazoa; phylum Chordata; class Actinopteri; order Cyprinodontiformes; family Poeciliidae; genus Poecilia; species Poecilia picta. Next base: position 19,842,144 of record CM065361.1, read on the forward strand.
GCTAAAAAAAGAAAAAAAAATCTAGAACTCAAAAATGCAAATAATTTATACGTAACTTCATGGACAGTTTACTTAAAGCTTATAAATAATTTCAACGTCAAAGCTTATGTTTAACTTGCTGGTTTCAAAGTGTGTTACCTCCTTTGGTTGTGTCATTTTGGGACTGGATGCCATACTGGATGCTGGAATGAATGGGAGGCAGCAGGTCAGCTGCCTGAGCTACAAGCTTCTGGGCCTCACTCACTGAGCTGGTCTGGTGAACACACAAACACAATCAATTTTTCTGTCATTCACATCTGGTTGTGCATCTTTATGTTTTCAACCTAAAAAAACTTATTTATTTACAGGGCTCCTTCCCTCTTTTCCTTTACAAAGTTTAGATTTATTCAGATTATGCTTTTTTTATTAGACTTTTCCATCGGTTATTATAACAATCTGGTCAGGTTTTTGAATTGCACAAAGCAGTTGTCAGTGACCTGTTGTACTACCAGGGTATTTAATTTATTTTTCAACATCTGGAATATCTTAGATCATGTCTAATTCAAAACCTATGCCAGTAGTCTTGTCAAATCATAATGTGCGTCTTTATGATTAATGAATATTCATTGATGCAGTCCTCATATATTCTCGACCAAATAACACAGCAGTTCTAATCTGCTGTGTTATTATTTGACACAGCAGATTGTGTCAAATAAATAATAGGTCACTATTTGGAATCTAAACAAGACCCAAAACAAGACAAAGTTTAAAAACCTTTAAAAATTCTCCAGAGGTCTAAAAGAAGTGAAGTTGCTCTATTATAAGCAAGCTGCAATGTGGCAAGTTAATGTTTAAAGATATCTGTAAAAGCCTTAATTGTCATATATTTAGATTTTTATCTTTCATAGGAATACATCTGGATGATTTTTTTTACATACTTATTAAGATCTTCAAAATGACAAAAGTAGTTTAATATAATTAATAGTTTAATATTGTAATGGAGCCCTGTCAGGCATTTTTGTTAAGGCACTGACATAATTGCACATATATTTAATGTTCCAGTCTCTGTGGTTCTGAATTGTATGTGGCCGTTTTCCTGATCTTGCATGTTTCTTTGTTTGCACCTTACCTCTTTCTTGGTAAAGGCAATAAGAGCAGTCAGCAGCAGGCGTGTAAACTTGATTCTGTTGAAAAGTGCCAGACACTGCTGGTGCTACAAAAAAACAATAAAAGATTAAAAAAACACACAAGATGTCAGTGTTTTCCTGGCATGTATTTCTTATTTGAAATTAACAATGAAAAAGTTAATGTTCAGGACAATTTAATTTCCCGTATTAATTTCAACAAAACTAATGGAAACTTTTCAAAAACAGTTTTAAAGCTCATTTGAATTTCCCACAACTACAGACCTGCTGGCAAACAATACGTGATATTTATGCAAAAGAGTAAAGTTATTAGTTGAAGACCAATGCGGCAATCTGATTTGCTGCATGCAATCCTACACCCATCATAAGGTAGCACAACTAAATGTGCTAAAAGAAAATCTATACTAAATATATATAACACAGTAAACTCACTTCCAGCTCAACGTCTGGGTTTCTCTGCTCGCCTTGCCGGCTGCGTGTGCTCTGTGAGGAGAAGCAACGTACATCAAGGCATAGAAAGTAGGGGGCATTGGGCTTAGTTGAGTCAAAGCATAAGCTGAACCACCTCGTTTCTAGGAAAATGTAAAAAAAACCCCAAAAAACAATCATGTGACCAAATAGCCCTGCGACAGACTGGCGGCCTATCCAGGGTGTATCCCACCTCTCGCCTGAAACGTTCACTTGAGATAGGCACCAGCAACCCTCCCGACCCCACTAAGGGACAAGGGTGTAAAAAAAAAAAAAAAAAATGGATGTATAGATGTGACCAAATAATTAGGAGGATGGCATCATGAAGTTTTAGAAAGTAAGAACCTTATGGGTAAAGTGGTTTGCCTTCTATTTCTTAAAAACTGTTTTTAAGTTTTGAAAGTGAATTTAATCTATCATAAGTTTTATAAGAATTGCATTTAAGAAATATTTTAAAATTAGTCTCGTATATCAATTGTTATATGTATGAGCTACAACATGAGGTCATAAACTGAAGTTAAAAGTGTAGCAAATAAAATCAAAATGGGGCAAGTTGAGCCATTTAACCATACATTGGCTCAATACCCTTAGTGCAGTTATTTTGGCTGTAGCCTGCATATCTTCAATATTAAATCAAAATTGTGCATTTATATGATTACAGACGTCATGCCTTGTGCATATAAACAAAATAACAATTAGGGGAGCCACCACCGACATTCTTCAAAGAGTCACCAGTTCTCCACTAAGCTGGAGAAGGGAAGTCTACTGGATCAGCAATAAAGCTTACAACTGACACTGAAAACCTACACTGACAAAAAAGAAAATGCACGTTTGAAAATGATAGGCTAAAAGGATTTTCTCAGATGCCCAGGAGTTTCAAATTTTCAAACATATTAAGAAAGAAGCTAAAGTTTCCAAATGTTAATGTTCGGTTTCCAAGGTCTCTTAAAAACATTCTGTTTTTTTTCTTGATCTAGTGATTCTAAATATGAAAATTGGCTGCAGTGGCAGATAGTAAAATACCTTGACTTTCCTCTGTAACTCGTCTTCCACGTCTTTGAGCATGCCTACAAAAGATCAGCATGAGAGAAAGAAACGTCTTATTTATCTGAACATATTGCATATGTTTACAACATACAACAAATAAGCACCTGTCACCCGCAGGTCCGTGACATTATTGGCCATCTTGAACCCATAAGTCATTGCCTGGAAATCCTCCTGAATAAAACATGAGATAAAAATCATTATTTTAGACAATGAAATTAAAATATGTTTCAAATCCTCTTTCTTCTTAAACAGTATGATTTGTCAATGTAGTCCAATTTGTATCTTAATTTAGTGTTTTTCTTTATTGACTAAACATTTTTAAGGAAAACAAATCCAGACTTTTCTAGATTTTAAATTCCAGAGTTCTGTCATTTTAAAATGTGAAACAACAAAGTTAATTATAAATTCAATGAAAATTTGCCTGGTTTTTTATGCTAATTTAATTAGCATATATAAAATGGACAGATTTACATATGGAAACTTACAAAAAAGCAAGAAACTGGGTAGTTGGACAGATGGAAGTAAGGGAGGAAGAGAAAGAGAAGGGAGATCAGGAAGGAAGGACCACAAAAGAAAAACTTAAGGAAAGAAGGAAGATAAAATGGAAACAATGTAAGGAAAGAAGAAGACAAGAGAGGTAAAAATAGAATGAAGAAATGAAAAAAAAATGAAGGAGTAAAAGACAATATTTATTCAATGGGAATGAAAATATGAATATTTTTCCACACTCATATTTTTTTTACTGTACAAGTAAATCCCTGGAACATGCAGTCATCAAATTCCATACTAAATTTCCTGCGTAGGAATCTTGAAATTTATCAAGGGATCATTTTTCTTGGAGGTAATGGCCTGAACACATTCAGTTATTTACACACATTCACACCTGGAAGCTGCCAAGTGCAGTCGTAGCCAGGCCTACTCTTCAATGAGGCACCACAGTGGTGTTAATGAGTGACTTAGCATGCATACCTCAAGGCTTTTCTAACTAGACTTCATACCTGCAGCCTTTTCCAACATTGAGCAGGAGAGGTAAAACAGCTCACCTCTTCAAACACAGCTGCCTTGTTGACTTTTTCTCGCGCGATGTCACACACTTTTAGTAAACCCAGGGCAAAGGCCTTGAGTGCTGGCTCCTCGATGAGGTCGGGGTTATGTACGTACAGGCAGGTGAAGACAGTCTGTGCCAACGAGTGACCCTCCAGCCATGTTATCTAGGTAGACGCATGTAAAAAATACACAATGTATGAACACTGGGTTTTTTGTTTTTATAGTTTTACAAGTTTTTATGAGTAGACGAACTTCGCATATATTCTCATTAGAATAAATGTCGTATTAATTTGGGGATTTTAAGTTGTTCGAATGCTTATTGATTACACTAGACTGATATTAAAATGAGTAAATTTAAAGGATTTAAAAACAAGGATTAGTTGAACAGGTTTCACTGTGGCCAAATTGCTCAATCTTTGTCTCCTCTGGCCATAAAACATTTTCCCAAAGGACTCTCACGAGGAAAGGATTTCAAATACATCAAAAATAGTTATGGATTGGACAAAGGAGGCCAACAGACAGCTGCAAGGATGCTCAGCTAAAGTGAAGTCCACCAATACTGAAGAAAAGTGGTCAAATATCCAGGTGGAATTGTGCCAGGCAGACATTTGCAATGGATACAAAACCATGTGACAGACTGCTAAAGGTAATATTAACCAAATGTTATCTGATATACACAGTCCAGTCACATTAATGTGACCATCTGTCAAAAGCCAGAATAACCACCTTTCGCAGAGCGAACTGCTACGAGACGTGCAGGAAGAGAGTCACTTAGGTCCCTGAAGGTCTTCTCTGGGAGTTGAGCCATGCCGACTCTAATGCCGTGGCCAGCTGCGCTAGATTACGCGGTTGAGGATCCATGGCGCGAACAACTCGATCGAGATGGTCCCACAGATGCTCGATTGGGTTTAAGTCAGGTGAGTTTGCTGGCCAGGGGAGGACGGTAAACTCATCCTGGTGCTCTTCGAACCACGCACGTACACTGGCAGCTGTATGGCACCTCGCATTGTCCTGCTGGAAGATGCCATCATCCTGAGGAAAAACAATGCGCATGTAGGGGTGGACATGGTCCGCAAGGACAGATGCGTACTTGTATTGATCCATCGTGCCTTCCACAATAATCAGTGAACCCAGAGAATGCCAGGAAAACATTCCCCAGACCATAATGCTCCCGCCTCCAGCTTGGACCGTTCCTGCAATGGTTGCAGGGTGGTTCCTTTCAGAGGTTTCACGCCTTATACGCCAACGTCCATCTGTCCGATGGAGCATAAAACGCGATTCATCTGAAAACGCTACCTGTCGCCACTCAGTGGACGTCCAGCTGCTGTACTGGCGTGCAAATTCTAGCCTTCGTCGTCGATGAACACCAGTCAGCATAGGTGCACGAACCAGGCGTCCGCTTCGGAGGCCCAGACGCAGCAATGTTCGCTGAATAGTGGTGTGGGAGACACTTGTGGTAGCCCCTTGGTTCATTTTAGTGGTCAGTTGCTCAACGGTAGCCCGTCTATCTGCCCGAACGCATCTCCGCAACCGTCGTTCGCCTCTGTCATCTATGGCCCGTGGTGCACCACATTTGCCACGTCGTTGATTTTGGACAGTCCCATTTTGCCATGCACGGTACACTTTTACCACGGCGGCACGCGAACAGTTCACAAACTCAGCCGTTTCGGAAATGCTTCCACCCTTGGCCCGAAAGCCAATGATCATGCCCTTTTGGACGTCTGATAAATCGCTTCGTTTCTGCATTATGCCAACGATTGAAATGTTTTCCGAAGCCCACACACACCCTTTATATACGCTCAACTGCACTGTGCTGCCACCTGCCTTCTGTGATTGGTTATTTAACTCTGAAGTGGAAAGTACGTGGTGGTCACATTAATGTGACTGGACTGTGTATTATTAATCCACAAATAAAAATTAATCATCAAAAAACCTCAAATTAATATGACACTCAAGCATTCAAGTATGGATGTATGTAAACTTCAAACCAGCAGAACTAGGAATTTTGTGGAACAATTGTTTTGATACGGTTTTATTAGTTCAGATTCTTCAATCCTTCAGTACGTAGATAAATGCAAATAGTTGATGTGACCAACTTTTAATGTACATTTTTCTACATCCAGAGAAGTTTCAGAAAACCTCTGGACCACAGCATCTTCTTGGCCAGTCACTGCTATAATTTAACATAAATCTAATAATATTGCATGTCCACTTGAACTTCAGGAACTATAAATAGGCAATTTACCAAAAATAAATAAATAAATAAAATCCCTCACCAAACAACAGAAACAAGTGTCAATGATCCCAATGAGCTCAGGAAGACTGAGCTCTTTCACCTTGATGGCACCCTCCTGGAATGAATGTCAAATAGTAAATCAAGTTACACAAACATCGCTGCCTTATTAGGTTTCTATATAATAGAGCAGGTAAAGTAAATGTGTAAGTTGTGTGGTAGAAATTCTGCCTTTGTGTTTTTACTGCTGTACCTTGATCGCTTGTTCAAAATTAAGCACTTTCCTGTTGACCTGGTTTCCAATCATCCCTGCGTCCATCTTAGGATCCATCATTTCGATAGCAGACATGGCCTCAAACAAGCCAAACCTGCACCACAAGAGAAAACTCACGCTTTCCTCTTCTGAAGAATGATACGAAAATGATTTTGTTTTCATTAAATAGCTAAACTACAAACAACATAAAACTGAAAAGTGTTAAGGAATATTAACCAACAACAAATCCTCTTTTCAGTGAGCTAAATTTCAATTCTGATGAGTTTTATTTTATGAGAAGCTGTATCCGATCGCCTAGTAATGAATGCAATTTTGTCATGCTTACAGTTTATCGTGAAGCAGTTCTCCGAGGTTCAACTCTGCAAAAACAAGATAAGAACAAGTTTGTGAAAACCCTTCTGGATCTGACGAATTTCTGAATAGTAAAATATCAATAAAATATTTTACCTTTGCAGGCACCCTTGAAGTCATGAGTGATATCAACCCAGTTGGCATTGTTCTTCATCTTTTCTGGTATGCCCAGCACCCAGCCAGTATCATCATCTTCAACTGATGACTTCATCACCATGGTAACCAATGATAACTTTAAGCGAAAAGAGAATATGAGAAGATGAGTATTATGACAATGTAACACTGCAACATTATCAGAGTTCAAAAATATTTTACTCAATAATCAGTTTCCCCCACGACCTTTTTGAAGTAATATTTGAGCTTGATGGACTTTGACTACATCGACGTGCAGTCCACCTCCAAAACAGACGGCAAGAGATGTTTTAAATACTTTTACAGTACATATTAGTAGTTAATGAAATTATAGACCAAGTATAATTTAAAGTGGGATTACCCAGTTTTGACGGATTTAGTAAACTGGTAAGAAAAGAGAAAAAGATCAGCTTCATTAGTATAGTAATCGGTTCAAAAACCAACTCACTGGCGCGTTAAATTGACTAAGTAGTGGACTCTTTAAATATTAGCACACTTAGATCAATAAGTGGTTATAATAAAAGACAATGGCCACGATATGTAATGCGAATGTGTTGTCTAGGTTTATTTAAATCGATTTCACGTTATGTTCTGAGAAACTCTAAGCATACTATGTAAGGCACACATATGGCACTATCTGCGTATTTGGGCTTTCTGCTAGTGCTTTCAGAAATATCAGAAATAACCGCGAGGCATTTTACCAAAAACGTACAAACACAAAAATGAAGCCATTGCGACAGTAAAGACGCGTGATGTTGTTAGCTAGCTTTCGTCAGTTACCGTGTGCAAACTAGAGATGGTAACGACGTATTTACAGGAAATAAAACACAATTATGAATATTTTATAGGTTATTTCACTATATCCAACATAACAAACACGAAAGGTGTGATTCATTAATCATTAAGTTGTTATAAACCAGCACTAACCTTGTTTTTTAATTCCTCCGAATGCTGTAAAAACTGGAACATAAATTTTACGTCATAGGCTGCCGTTTATCTGGGATTTGTAGTCCAAATGGGTACGGGGGACGCTCTTATACGCAATATAGCGCGGAATTGGCTAAATTAAAAATGTAAAAACTGAAGATAATTTAGAAGTTGTATTATAAGACGTGGTTTACATTCGGTTTTATTTTAATTACGCATAGAACAAACAAAACAGAAAGACGTAGTCACTCTCGCGTTGCTACTCCCTCTGTTCTCATCACATCATCAGCAGGGCGTTTCAGGCAAACAGTAGCAGTCCGCCTTATCTCAGACTTGATACTCTCAGCTGGACGGCAGCTCCTTTTCGTGCAGGTTTGAGAAATGGTATTTTGCTTTTATTGTGAGAATCTGTTGTTTTGTCCTAGCTCGCTTTGTGCTATAAATTTAGCATTGCTAGCTTATTTCACCGTTAGCTGGCCTGCTGATGCAGACAGTTGGCCGTTAATGAGTGACCAGCACAGCAGGTGCAGAGGCCATATGCTTCAACTGGGTTATCCAACTTGGCATCTTTATGATAAACAATAAAGTAAAATACTAATTTTAACTTGTTGTCAGAAGCAGGAGGAAAAATTTCGTCCTTAAATTCGACATTGTGGGAAAGTATGGGTAATGTGTCAGTTAAACAGTTTATTTTTGAAAGTATGAGCTACCCTTTGGCTGCAGCTTTATCCCCCCTCAAACCATAATTATCACTCTAAATTATCTGATAAATTTTCCTGCACTAGTGATGATGAAGGACTGTTTCAGTATGAGTGTGTGAAATTTTGTGGAAAAATCCCCCCAAAACTATTGAGTAAGGTTATCCTGATTTTCAACTGCTCTTGCACCCTCTGTCCATATTGCAACAAAACTTTAGGTGAGGAAAACATTTATTTTTTAAATGGATTTATTTTTTAAATCTAGTGTTTTTTCAGCATTTTCCACATAATTTAACTTTGTGTTGACTCTGTTCCCATTTAATTTTAAATGTCAGATTTTAATACTGATAGAAAAGGATAAAAACTCTGAAAATACTAGCCAGATTTATTTTAAGGGAAACTAAACTTTTGAATCTTCTGCCTTGCTGTGCTCATGCCCAGGGTTTCTTTACATTTCCATGTAGTTAATGTCAATGTCGTCCCAAGCTATTTATGTGGGATACTGTTTTGATTCCAATGCAGATTCAGTAAAAAGTATGTCTATAAAACGAGAAAAAAAATCTATTAAAGAATGATTTTAGAAGATGAATCTAGAGTACTGCATGCTGGGCATGAACATAAGACCTACACTCCATATACAGTCATGGCCAAAAGGTTTGAGAACGACTCAAATATTATATTTTCACATGATCTGCTGCCCTCTGCTTTTCATGTGTGTATGTCAGATGTTTTCATCACATACAGAAATACAATTGCAATCATATTATGAGTAACAAAAGCTTTCATTGACAGAATGAGCTAATGCAGCAAGTCAATATTTGCAATGTTGACCCCTCTTCTTCAGAACCTCTGCAATTCTCCCTGGCATGCTCTCAATCAACTTCTGGACAAAATCCTGACTGATGGCAGTCTATTTTTGCACAATCAATGCTTGCAATTTGTTAGAATTCCTAGGTTTTTGTTTGCCCACCCGTCTCTTGATGATTGACCACAAGTTTTCAATGGGATTAAGATCTGGGGAGTTTCCAGGCCTTGGACCCAAAATCTGTTTTGTTCCCTGAGCCAGTTAGTTATCATATTTGCTTTATGGCAAGGTGCTCAATCATGCTGGAGAAGGCATTATTCATCACCAAACTACTATTGGACGGTTGGGAGAAGTTGCTTGCGGAGGACATTCTGGTACCATTCTTTATTCATGGCTGTGTTTTTAGGCAAGACTGTGAGAGAGCCGACTCCCTTGGCTGAGAAGCAACCCCACACATGAAGGGTTTTAGGATGCTTTACAGTTGGCATGAGACAAGACTGGTGGTAGCGCTCACCTCGTCTTCTCCGAACAAGCTGTTTTCTAGATGTCCCAAACAATCGGAAAGGGGATTCATCAGAGAAAATGACTTTACCCCAGTCCTCAGCAGTCCACTCCCTGTACCTTTTGCAGAATATCAGTCTGTCCCTGATGTTTTTCCTGGAGAGAAGTGGCTTCTTTGCTGCCCTCCTTGACACCAGGCCTTGCTCCAACCTCACAGTGCGTGCAGATGCACTTGCACCTGCCTGCTGCCATTCCTAAGTAAGCTCTGCACTGCTGGTAGCCCGATTACACAGCTGAAACACTTTTAAGAGACGGCCCTGGCGCTTGCTGGTCTTTCTTGGGCGCCCTGGAGCCTTTTTGGCAACAATGGAGCCTCTCTCCTTGAAGTTCTTGATGCGATAGATTGTTGACTGAGGTGCAATCTTTTTAGCTGCGATACTCTTCCCCGTTGGGCCATTTTTGTGCAGTGCAATGATGACTGCACATGTTTCTTTAGAGATAACCATGGTTCACAGAAGAGAAACAATGATGCCAAGCACCAGCCTCTTTTTAAAGTGTCCAGTGGTGTCATTCTTACTTAATCATGTCCTCATCAACACCCACACTTGTGTTAATGGAGCAATCACTGAAACAATGTTAGCTGGTCCTTTTAAGGCAGGGCTGCAATGAAGTTGAAATGTGTTTTGGGGGATAAAGTTCATTTTCTAGGCAAATATTGACTTTGCAATTAATTGCTGTTAAGCTGATCACTCTTTATAACATTCTGTAGTACATGCAAATTGCCATTATAAAAACTGAAGCATTAGACTTTGTAAAAATTAACATTTGAATCATTCTCAAAACTTTTGGCCATGACTGTACTTGTCTGCCTGAATATGAAGCTGTGATTTTTTTTTTTTTCATGAGATGTTCAGCCTGTTAATGCATTGCCAAGTAGAAGGCACATCACTGATAGTTTTAGAGAAGCGGCCATTGCTTTCCATCAGTCTGGCATGGTTTATACAGTCATATCCAAACAATTTTATAAGTTCATCATAGTACACTGGGTCTGCTACATTTCCTGTCACAGTTGCATTACCTGAGCAAACATGATGACAACCAGGACTTTATTTCCAAAACTAGGGTAAATTAGACAGTAGCTTGTGTTGTCCTGAGAAGACTCTTCTTTGTAAAGCTGTAATAGCATGGGTTTTGAATGTTCTCATTTGGTTTTATAAGGCAAAATTTTGGATGTTTTTACCAAAATTCAATGCCATTGTTGGTGAAAACCTTTTCTAGCGGTTAAGCACCTCCATGCTCACAATCAGTGATAGTGGTTGAGGGCTAATAGATTTTGACTTGTTTTGGAGACTCAGCGTTAACTATGGATTACTAAACTCCTACTTCAGTAATTTAGAGGAAGATGCATTAGTCTGATAGCTGTGCAGTGGTCCTTAACACTAAAGCAAATCTACAACAGAATGGCTTTACATGAAAAGAAACGGGGTCTGTTTACCTATAACTCTATCACTCCGTGACCCTAAAGCCTCGTAAGCACAAATCATTGCTCTAAATATAAATCTTACCCAATATCAAATAGGCTGTTTTACAATTGCAATGACATCAAATACTCCTGCTATGACAAAAAGCAGTTTATGTTGAAACACAGATGTAGTATTTATGCTTATAACTGACACAAGTAGCTTGAGAAGCAAAAAAATAAAAAAGCAATTTTATCTAAACCAATTTTGTGGTTTAACATGAATAATCATCACTTCATAATTAGTTGTCACTGTATTGTAATGAATGCCTACTCCTAGTTGGAATGCAGGACTTTAAGAGTTCTATACTTGCTAATGTTGGCAAACCTCAATATGATTGTTTATATATGATTAAGAAATAATATATATTTCATCCATTTATATACGTATATCTCTCATGGTTGTACCAGCAACCATGAGAGAGGTACACTTGTTGTGTGCAACGCGTGTTGCACACAAATGGAGTGTTTCTGCATTTGAGTGCAGCCTATGTTAAAAATGTAACGTTATTGCAATGTTAGCAGTAAAAAGAAGGCCTTGCATATAAATTCCTGAAACTGAAAGAAGAAGTATTGGGTTTAAGAATGAGCCTGGACTTTTACAATGTTTCTTTATAATTCAATAGCATATATTGTTATGCTGTAAAACATTTTACTCTTTCATGACTCTTGCACAGGTTGCCAGTTTGGGACAAATCATGCACATATTTATAGACTAGTACATTCAAAGCTGGGGACAGATGGGCTTTATTGTCAGCTGGTTTTGGCATAGTTGCTTGACCGGCTCCAGTTCAGAGTCCTGTGGGAACTCATGCGACACCGGGGGTGAAGGTTAATCATGCTTGTTTCTAAATGATGCACAGTGTTTTGACTCATTCTCTTTTAGTAATGCGGACTTTGTTTTCATTCTCTTGCAGTCAACATGACCTTTTGACGTGCGGGGGAAAAATGAACAAGCCCAAAATGACCACAGAGAAGGGGTGAGCTGGTTTGTGCACAGCCACACACACGGGCAGTGATGTGTGGGAATGTGTGTAGCTTGGAGAAGCGCTTTTTTTTTTGTTTTGTTTTATGAGCTCCTTTGCTCCTGATTTGCTTTTATGATGTTGTTCTGTCTCTGCGGTTTTAGCTTTTGAGTCACTTCAGAGCAGCGTCCGATCCCACTGTTTATCTTCTGGTCGCACCATGTGTGACCATGTGAGAGAGAGAGACTGTCAGCATTTGTGCCAGAGATAATTACATGGCCTCCAGAAAGTAGCCATGTGAATTTGTCACGACTAAAAATAATCTTTGTTCATCTCTGTCTCAGGTTTATTTAAGCTTGTGTCTTTGTCTGCTCATGCATTACATTCTCCCATCGTTCTTGACATTTTCTTTAATTTTCTTTCTTGATCACTCACTTTCTATTTCTGTTTTCATCTCGGTCCCTCTCTCTCTCTCTTTATAAGGAATGAGAACTTCTGCTCTACTGGGTATAATCAGAGTTTAGATTTTTTCATTGTTTGCCCTTGCTGTACCAAATGACCCCTAATCTCTTGCTTCTAGTTCAGTGCCAGGGAAGTTCATATTATTAGAAAAATATTGGTCACCCCAGAAATAGCTAATCTCTCGGGAACAGCCATTAAGTCAGCTTTACTAGAATAATAAATAAATCTTAAAGTAGACCTGATGTGTGTTTGGTAACGATGGGTTACCAGTGAGGCTGTTCCTATTTATATTTTTTATTTTTGACATGTGGATCCTTGAAAAAGCAGTAATGCCACTTTTTTTTCTCATTTCTTCATCCTCAACCTCAGCCTTAAATGTATTTGCTACTTTGTGTCAAATAAAACCTCAAGAAAATACTGTGAAGTTCATCAAATATAAATGTATTTGTCTATTAGATCATAGTTCCTCTGTTGTACAGCATAGTGTGTCCAGTTACATGGAAGCGATATGAGATGGACCTGGAAAACTTTGTGAATTCAAGTTTCAATGTTGTTTTTGTTCCCCCAGTGTTCCCAGTAACTCCAAGGTAGCAATGCTCCTCGGCCAGCTGGAGAAGATGAACGAGGAGGTCCTGGTGAGAGATGTAGAAACAGTAAGGCTGATCACAGCAAAGATCCTTCATCTCATACAGACACAGGGTAAGGGAAGAAAAAAAGCGAGACCTTTAAGATATGCTGGCCACTTTATTAGGCACACATGTTCTTGTTAACACAAATAGCAATTCAGTTAATCACATGTTAGCAACTCAATCAATTTAGGTATTTAAAAACTTGCTGATGTTCAAAACAAGCATCACAATGGGGAAGAAAAATATTTAAATTTAGTGTATTTTCTGGTTCCAGGAAAAACTGGTCTCAGTATTTCAAGAATATTCACCATATTCGCAGATTTACAAGCAGTGGTTGAAAAGGAAGATGAGGAATAAAGAAGTGTGTGGATGAAAATCCTTTTCTTGTTGTCAGAGGAGAGTTGGCAGACTGAATCAAGAAAGTAGAAAAGCAACAGCAGTTTAAATAATTCCCTTGTTAAAACCAAGACATGCAGACATGATCACTGAAAACACAGCATGTTGAAACTTGAAGCAGATGGTCCACAACAGCAGAAAAACACAATGGGTGTCTCTTCAGTCAGCTAAGAACAGACAACTGAGGCTCCAGTTCACACACTCACCAAAATTAGACAAATAAGTGCCTGAAATCAAGATAAATCTTGATCTCAGCTGCAATATTCAAATGGTATGGTTAGAATTTGTTGTAAACAACATGAATAGCATGGATCTATCCTACCTGTTTGGGGAATATTATGTCACACTATTAGCCTGGAAATGTCACTTGAGCATCGTTTAAAAGCCACATCCTTGCAGAATGTTACTCAACTTGTCCAACTCTGGGTCACCTGATCTGCCCATTTTCTGATGCTTACTTTCAGCAGGATAATGCACCATGTAACAAGTCAAATCATTTGGGCTAGGACTGGACGATACGGCCCTAGTGTCACGATATAAGCTTTTTGCATCAGTGGCTATTAATAGTCATCAGTTTTCAGTTTTAAATATCTGAAATATTACCAAACTAGTAGCGTAACTTTGCTTCTGTTATCCACAGCTGTTATGAGGCAGCAGTTATAAGGCGTGGTGTTTAAACCTAAACTGTTGCTGTGCAACTCAACAAATTTATGCTAATTTAATTAGCATAAATTTAATTTATGCTAATAAATTAAATTTTTACGAGTGGCAAAAACTCTCGTAAGGTGAGAGTTTTTGCCACTCACCTTACGTAGCTGGTTGGTTGAACAGCTTCAGTCTTTTCCCTGCCTACATCCCCCAAAATGCAGTGCGGTTCAGCTTGGATTTTTATTAGATGTATCATATAGTGATATGCATCACATCGCAATATATTGTCTATAGACATGTTTTTATATGTCATGATTAGGCCTGTTGCGATAAATGATAAATCAATTAATTGCACGATAAATTAAACCTATCGACCTCATTTTAATTATCAGCATTATCGTCTCTTCCAGCCTTTTTTCTTTCTATTGATGACACTGAATGAAAAAAGGCTCATCTCTGGTGCTCTCCACGGACCCTCCCTTCCTCATTTCTTTAGTCTAATGTCCAGCGCACATTACATGAGTTGTCGGCCGACTGTCGGCCCATTTTTAAAACCTGAGAGACACATTAGCCGACAGAAATCCTAGGTATAACGGTTCAATCGGGTTTGATTGTGCCGTGTGGTGTCCAGCCACATGGGCACAAAATAATGGCTACCAGCCCAGTTAACTAATTTTAAAATCAGGCATTCATCAATGCTTTACTAGACCTGCAATGCATGTGGCTAGAGTCAACGTAAAGTCCTGACTGAATAAACATCATTATAACCTATTTATGTAGCGTTAAGAAGAACAGTAGAAAACTTACCGGGTTTATCAACTGAGGTAGTAATTTGGCTCCAACTCCTCTCCTTGTCACTTGTGTATAAATGTTGTATACACATTAATGTTGTTTCCACAAATCATCTTCAATGTCTGCTGGACTTTGGTTGCCCTTGTCAGCTGTTTGGGATTCCCCTCATAATTTCCCCTCAGAAGAATCCGAGCTTTCTGATTGGCTACCTGTCACATTTAGGTTAAGCTCCCAGTTGGGGAAAACCCTGATTTAGATTGGAGAGGCCACAATGATCTACCCTAACACACCTGACACTGCAGGAGGATCGTTATGAAATCACCAGTGACAATCTTAGATCGACCAACATAGATACAATGTAGGATTGCATTGAATTCAATAAATGGCAATAAAATAAACAGGGCAAAATAAAGAGCCTTCCAAAGAAAACTATCACACAACTCGATCGTCGTCCACTTTCTGGATCAGTTTTCAAATCCCAGCATAATTATCTTCAGTTTTTGCTGATTGCAGATATGAGGTTATAACCTGATTTACTTTTAGCTCAGTGTTGCTAGGGAGCCAAATATTTATACATATAAACTTACAAAGTAATGATTTAGCCTCTTTTTTTTTTTTAGATATTTGTAACCTTAAACAGCTAAATTCCAGCAGAGATAAATATCTGACTGATGAGGTACGATAAGCTCACTTTTTCCTAAAAGCCACTTTGCCAAATGTTTATTTTTTTTTTCCCTTTTGCTGTCCTAAATTATATAGTCTCCAGTTTGTAATATTGACATCTCTGTAGACTTGATCAGTTTTTTTTTTACTTAAATCATTAAAACACCTTATTTTTCTTCGTATTTTTCCTTTACATTTTCAAAAGGTTTTAATCAGGAGTTAAGTTCATTAAAAGCTTGTTTTACCTCTTTGTGTGTAAATGGCTGTGACAGTGGCTGAAGTGTAGATTGACTGATCTTGAGCCTCACAGTTTCTGATTACTCTTAAAGAGCAGTCTTGATCTCACAGCGGAAGGAGAAGGCATTGTGCCACCTCACAGTGTTGGAACACAGTGTAACATGAGTGCAGCCTTGTTAGCAGGGAGCCTCTGTTGTAAACTCGGATTAGTTCAAATATCAGTTTCACATTGTTGTTGCACTCTTACTCTCAATAAATGTATTTGTCTAAGTGGTGAAACTAACTGACAATTTTGATACTTGTTAAGGTCATTTATCAAGTAAATATGCTGAGCATTCTCAGCGTTCTAGTTGTGACATGTCAGGATTGCCTGCTATTCTGCAATTGACATCGCTGTAAATAGCAAGCGCACTCACAAAACTAGCAATGTAAAGACATGAACTCAGGCTGTTGGATATATGATGTGAACTTTCAACAACATTTGGCTCAGTCATCTAAAAAAATAATTGATTCATGAATAAAAACGTTATCATAATCAGTCACAGATTATTGACCGATTTCGAGTTCTAAGATTTCTTTTTAAATCTGCTATAATTTAACTGGTTTCTTTTTTAAGTGACAAGTAATCACATAAAAAAATCTGGCCATTCTGTGGTGTTGTGTGGGAGCCAAAATAATAACACCTTGTAATAGGGCAGACATTGTGATAGTTTTTTTTTTATTTAAAACAGAAAATTAATTTGGAGTTAATACTTTAAGCTGTCTTTACTATCTCACATTAGTGATCTGTATTACTAGCTGATAATATCAGTCTGCTTGTGACCTTAAGAAATGTAGACCTTTACCGTGACGTAAGAGATTTGCAAAGGTCTAACATTTCCAATTCCTTCAGGGTGAACACAAAGGAATACAATGAAGCCTTGAGCATGCTGGTATCTAATAACATGTGCTTCTCTTACAATCACTCCTACACCATTTCAGGTATGAAATGACCAAAAATTCAGAAAGGTAATAAATGACAGGCACCCATTACCAAGGACTGACTCTTCGCTCCAGCTGTCTAATTGAACAACCCACATGCCGCCATAGAAAATACAGTAGCCTTTTAAATAGCTTCTTACACTGCTGTGCTTCCTCTTGACTTTATTTTTAAACCATGGCCTCTGCAGAATCTTAAAGCGTCTTTATACTTTTCTATGTATTAAGTTTGAATGTTATACCTTGAAATTATACTGGCTCATCAATGTTATTTAGTTAATGTCGGTCAACTTTTCTTTAGCATGCCAAGTCGGTTTTTGCTGGAACTGTCAGGGTGTATGTTTAGGTTACTACAACAAAAACATTCTTTGAATTTTATTTGATGTTTTTTTTAATAAGGTATAAATGTAATGAACTGGGATTTCAATGGACCCTGCTGCAGTTAACCATTCCATTATGAACGTCACTGTCTACTGTACGAAGGTGGTAAAGTTGGAAGACCAAGGTGTGAAACACTGGAATAACATTCCAATAAAAAAAAAAAACCCCGACTTGGTCATGTTATCTTGCTAAACACAATACGCAATTTAAAGTGATAAACATAACTAGTCTGAGTTAATAGCATTTTGAAATCTAAAATATTAGTTTTTAGAAAGTCTTAAATTTAACAAATTGAAACTTGCAAAATCATGTTCTAGGTGACACCTTACTGATACTGAAAGTGGTTAACTTTGACTCTTCTTCCTTCAGTAGCGACTTCCATACTGAGGAACTCAAGGTGAACTGGCACAACCTCCTTACTTTGTGTTCATAGGATGTAAAAATAAATGATTTTTTCCGAGTTTCCAATCAGCCAATTGTGCTGTAAATAATCTGATGCTGGTCACCAACCATTTTCTCAGTCCTTCTCTAAATATTTGTAAACAAGAAGAACTTTCAGAGAAGCGACTAGGGAATGCTTGTGTTATGTAATTAAGTAAAGAATTTTGGTAAATCATTCTTTTTCCCATACCAACATGCCTTGCATTCCCTCTGACCTTGTTTCCATCTCGTCTTTCCTGAATATCATCTTTCCTCTTCCCATAGTATAGTTCTTCTCCTCTCTCCAAAGTCAAGCAGCTAATCCATTCTGACTGACAGGCACAGTGGAAAACTGTCTGTCTGTAACTCTATCAATCATGATATACAGCTGTTCCCCTTCTCATCTCCTGCTTTGCTATCTGTCAGTGCCTCCCTTGCAACTCCAACTTGAAACGTGTATGAGTATGACGTTGGTCAGAGGGAAGTGGAAGGGGGGCTCTGACCCTGTTCACAGTAACTATACACTCCAGGAGGGACTTTTCTGTACTCTGTCTTAAGTTCAGAGTCTTGGGGGCTTAGGAAGCAGTGAATAGGAACCTAAAGAAAGAACAAGAGAAAGCTAAGACTTATTATAGTGTCCTTTTCAGAGTATTCCCTTACATTTTACCAAGTTTTACTTGAAGGGATGCATTTTAGACAATTTTCTGTTGAAGCAAGCAGTAGTTGAGTTGTTGGCAGAGTCTAAAGGGAGGTGCTTGTTACCAAGTGTGGATATCTGTGCACACATGGTAGAAGAGCAGGTGGATTGTGTTAACATCTAAGGAGATCACTGCTTGCCGTGAGGGGATGCAGACATACCAATGAAGCTTTGGGAGTTCTTCAACTTTTGGCATCATTTACTGTAGCATATCAAATTCAGAAGGGTTCTGATTTACTGTGGTAAAGAAAAGCAAGTAACTGGTAAAACAGTGTACATTTTCATTCATCCCATCTGAGAAGTATTAGGTTTTTTTGTTTTTAAAATGGATTATCACTACACCAAGAGATACTATCCATCGCTGGACTATGCAGATTCATCAGGTAGGGTGACAAATGACAAAATACACCAGTGAGTTATTTAGAGAGTTTGAATTGAGTGTAGAATTTGAAATATGGATATGTTCCTAATTCTCTAGTTTTCTTTACTCATTTGTGAAATTTGTCGTAGGCATAGGCACCAGCAGCAGATACCAAAAATGGCAACAAAAATTTGTATTTGAAATGATTTTGTGGTGGATTTTTTTTTCTACATCTTTTGACCTGATGACACAGACTTTACAAGATCCCAATTTCTGTGTAAAAACTGAGATATTAGAACGACTTTAAAATTTATACTTCTGGCCTTACTGTTCTAAGTGACCATCAATAATATTAGATGTAGCGGGGGAATCAGACTTTTGAAAATATTTGAAAACTAAGTTATTGCAGAGTTTACATTTAAAATTGGATTTAGTTAGGATCTTAGCAATAGCTCAACATTACTAACTGTAAACACTAGTTTTCTTGTGCATTCAATCCAGAATTTAGACTCTGAAGATTTGAAGTTTTGTGAAGGTCATCAGTATTTCAAATTCAGTCATATTCCTTAATATAGTTTTAAAGCTTGAAAGTAAAAACCGAGCAGCTCTTATGTAATTAGCCTTCCTGTTATCTGTTTTCAAAAATCTCCCTGTAATTGCTTGAATGAATTGCAGACTTATCTAGATATGTGTTAGAAAATGATTTGCTTTTAAATTGCTTCTTATACTTCTTGCTTCCTCTGAATTCATTTTAAATACCCCATTTGTACCAAAAATGACAATGTGTTCACTGAGCAGTAATGATCAGATTTTTATATTCCCAACCCGGTCCAGTCAAACATTTAAATTTCTGTGCATCTCTACTTGAATGAAAACATAGGAGTTCACTGTGCTGAGATTGAAATGTAGGTAATTTTGTTCTGGGATGCATTTTTACGGAAAGGCATCAATCACCTTCTAGGTGTCGAGGCGCTGATTTGTTTAGAAGCTCTTTTAAAAGTCTGGCATGTTATAAATGTTTTCGGAAGATGCTGCACCCCTCTCCACTGGTCTAAAGTTTGTGCAAGGACAGACTGGACAGACACGATTCCTGTTTGGTCTCCAGTGTAACTTTGGCATGTTTTCCTTACTGCAAGTTGTAAGAGCTGCATACTTGGCACATTTTACCTCCACTTGCACCAGCTAATGACGCATTGCATGTTGTGCCAAACACGCAAAGCTGCCAGACATAAAGTCTAAAATCTCCATCAAGTAATGCAATCCTCCACTTGGGTTTTTTATATAAGGTCTGCATTTCTGGCATAAACTGCTGACTTAAAAGAAACTTAATAACGCCATTTACGTCACATTTAGTTCCCTTTTTGTCGTGTTTTTTGTATGCATTTTTTCCCCACTACATTTATTTGCTTTTTGTCATTGAAACTTTATAAGCAATCATATTATAAAGAGTTTGTTACAAAGCCTTCAGTGTCTGTTCTGGTTATTTTCTTTGTTTTTGGGAGTTCTAATGTGTTCATTTTAATATTTTTGCACTCGCAAGACAATATCTTTTTTGCTAGCTTTTGCAAAAAAAATGAAGTCAGACAAAAATGCACAGGTCGAGTAATTCCAAAGTCGTCTTCTGTTGACTCAAAAATGTAATCTTATGTTTGAAGAGTCGTTTTTAAGCTTGTTTTAAAATTCTTTAAAGGTTGAACATACAATATGTTGAAAACTAATATAGATGCAAACAACGCTTTGCTATGTAAAGATACAGTGGATTAAATGTGTCTGCCGTAGGGAATGAAGTCACTTTCTTTGTCTGTTGTAACGTGAGCCTCTGCACTCTGTTGTGGCAACCAGTGTAATTGCAAAGCATATTTTCGAATGGGAGCCCTTTAAAGTTTGAGCCGTTTAACCAGAGACGATCTTCTACACTTTAGCTGAAAACAAACCAAGGACTCCAGCTAAGATGGCTGCTATAAAGAAAGAATAATTCCTTGCATTATGTTGACTCTGATGAGATGCATCTTCAAGCCTCTGAAGGACTCTGAACTTTTTTCAGTTTGCTTGACTTTAGAAATCACAGGAGTTTGGCAATGGTGGTCATCACCTGCTCTGTGAGATTAAGATTAGAAAGTGCTGCTGTTCTTTTTTATAAAGTCTTTACTTTATAAAGTCTTTAATGAACTAAACTAATTTCTGTGTTTTTTTACATTTCTGATTATTTTTATTCTGTGTGGTGTTGCAGAGAGGAGTGGAAAAGAGGTGATGTCCAAAGGCTCCAGTGGAATGGAGGTCATCCTGTCTTCCCTGGAGGTCAGCACATGTTCACTCAACCACAGACTTTCCCTTCACGGCATTGCAACACAATATGTTTAATAGACCACCTTTTGTAAAATTCAACAACCGTGGGATTGAGTTACTTTGCATGGACAGTCTTGCATTTACCCTTTTGGATTCAACCACATAATAGAGGTTTTTGACCTCTCAGATGCAGGTTTTAGAATAAATAAGTTTCACTTGAAAACATCAGATTTATGTCTGAAAATGTTATAGAAAATATGAAAACAATCCAGTATACAAAAAACACCACAAAAGGAACCAGAATTCAACTAAAACCTTATAAGATGTAAGAATTAAGGATTGTTTATTCCTCATTTTTAGCATGAAATCATCTATTCATTTGTAACCATAAAACCACATAACTGTTCTCAGTCAGAAGGGTTTATTAAAAGCAAATTAATTAACTTGCTTTTAGTGGACAATCTTCTCATTTCTAAACTTTGTCATTCTCCTTTAAAAACTCCAATTCTGCAGCTGATTTCACATTTATCCCAGAGTCTTCTACATTTAACCCAAAAATAAAAACTTCTGAAAAAAGTTGAGAGAATTGCTCTTCTTTCTCCAATTTGCAAACCATGTATATCATTTTAACATTTGCGGTGTTTGTCACTTTGACAGAACAGCAGGGATGTCCAGACCATATTGAACATCATGTGCATCCTCAGTGAGCTGCTGACAGTTGGTAAGAAGACTCTGATTTATTTTCTTCAAATTAAAATCAAGCTGCCTAAAGTCTGAATACCTGCATTTATTTATAAGTGCAATAAATGATTTTAAAACATGATACATGTTCTTAATGCATACACGGTATAATGTGATTCCACAATTAACGATGTGGTAGAAATAAATTGTATCAATGTTAACTCAAGTGGTTCTAATCTTGTCCTGAATTAGGTTTCAGCTCATTTAGTACAGTTCTATTCTTGGTTTTCTGTCTTAGGCAGAGGCCGCAGAGTGGGAGTGTTTGTTTCCAAAGGAGGAACTGGAGTTTTATTCCAGATTCTGATTTCTGCCAGTAAAGAACTTCCTCCCAGTGAGGAACTTATGTTGCAGCTTCACTCACTACTGGCCAAGGTTGGACCAAAAGGTATTTTTATTGTCACAGTCTATCTCCATCTATTACCATCTAAAACATGATCTTGAGCTGTAAAAGTGTAGAACGCCTTCTCTGGGTCGGGGAAGAAGTCCTGCCCTAAGTGGAAGAGTTTAAGTGTCTCTGGATCTTGTTCTATAGATCTTATTTTCCCTCTCTGGAAAAATAGAGATGTAGATCTATAGGCAGACTGGTGTGGTGCCTACAGGGAAGTGGGAGCTGTGCTGGTCTGTCATGGTGAAGAAAGAGTTAAGGCAAAGTTCTTGATTTATCGGTCAAGCTACATTCCTACCCTCTACTATGATCAAGGACTTTAGGTCATGACTGAGAGAACAAGATCACAAACACAAGCAGCCAAAATGAGTTTCTCATATAGGTCAGAGTAAAGCTGCTGCTTCTCCACATGGAGATGCAGCAGCTTTTTGGGATATTGTCTGTACTTTTTAAAGAAGCAGGTGCAGGAGCACCTGTGAGCATCTGCAAACAGTCAGATAACCTTTTCTTAAACTACATCCAATCAATTTAACCAATGTTTAGAGGAGTTAGAATTAAAGTCACTCTGTCCTTCATACCCAACAAGCAAAAGTAAAAAATTCCATTGCATTTCATTAACTGAAAATCAGATTGTATTGTTCTTTACTTCTTTGATGCGTTGCATTATTACACAAATTTAAATTACGCCTTCACTGAATGAAGGTGAAAAGGTTTCTGAATAGTATGAGTGTCCCACCTTCCATCTACTTCCATTGACTATATTTATGTCACAATGAAGGATTTTCATCAAATTAGAAACATGTCTAATAAACAAGGGGGAAAGGCAGCAACATCAAATATCTAAAGTGAATAGTAGTTATAATTATTAGATACCTTGCAGCCTAAGCAACTTTCTTGTACAAATCAAAGTTCACTCTATCTGAAGTACCAGTTTGAGGAAAATGGTTGCATTTGCTCTTAAGCTTCTTACAAATCACAGAAAACTAAAACCATAATCCACAAATGTGTTGATCACTTGGAATGATAAAATCAGCCTCCCTTTTTGAAATCCCTTATGACTTATTGTTGCTTCACAAAAAGTTATCTCTTCTCCTTAAAATTATGTTGACAACCATGTCAGTGTTGACATCTGAATATAAGGTTCAGATTCAGTATTTTAAGAACGGATGGGTCTAATTGGAAAGCTAGTTTAGAATTATCCTTTTTGTGAGCCTTGCTAAAGATCCATTGAGTTGCAGTATTGTGGGGGTTGTAAAAAATATTTAAAATACCATAGTTTGTCACTTTCACCTATGAATTAACATGCTGTTTGTGCATTTCTTCAAATTCAAAAAGTTGATTAGGTATTTTTGTAACTTTTTATGTCAACATGACTGTTAATGATGTAGCTATATAGATGTTAAAAGAAAACTGTGCAAATGCCTGATTTAAAAAAAACAAACATTGGTATGCTGTGGATAACTCAGATTATAAATTAGTTCTAACTACATGTTGAGTGTATAATCTTAACGTGATTCTTGTCCTACACTGTTAACATGTTTAATCACGTGAATGATAAAAAATTGTTAAACTAAATCACACATTGAAATATAGGTGACGTTTATCTGCAGTGAGGCACAGTACAAGCACATTGTTTCTTTCTTGTGCATTGATATTGAACCTTGTGTATGTTCAGACAGAAAGTTTGGAGTGAAGGCACGTCTAAGTGGAGCTCTGAACGTCACGGTCGACGTACTGAAACATAATCTACAGAACGTTAAAGTGCTTCTGCCCTGTCTGCAGGTTCTCAGGATTTACTCTAACAACTGTAAGTAAAAGGCATCCTCTGTGTCTGGGAGTTGAGCAAAGAAAGCATTTTACAACAAATGTTTTTGTCTCTTTTGAGCATTTAGCACAATATTCTGAATTTTTTTCCCCTTACTGTATAAAGCGGTGAATGCTATTTCTTTGGGCAAGATTGGTATGGTGGAAATCGTTTTCAGGATTGTTGGGCCGTACAGCAAGAAGAACACAAGCCTCTTTAAGTGAGTGGTTGTTTGTTTTTTTGTCTGGTAGTGAAGAAGCATGAACTTGTATTTAAAAGATACCAGTGGTATCCACAGGCTACATCTCCTTGGTCTTTTTCTGATGGCGTCCTCAATCATCATGTAACCCTTTTGCCTTGCTTTAAAATTAACAGGGTAGCTCTGGACGCACTGGGAGCTCTGCTCAAATCCAGTGAGTAATTGTTTTTGTCGAGTTGAGCTTTGTTCTGTGGTAATTTCTCAGCAGCATCTTCATCTAGTGTAGCTCATCGTTTCCTTTTTCTCATGCTTTGAATAACCTAACTTGCTTTGGATCCTACTGCTGTCCTGTATATTATGTCTGCGTTTGAAGGGTTTATTTAAATTCATTACACCTTTAGTTAGTCCATCCCACAGTATGGAAGTTATATGTGCCAATACTTTATCAGCTACTCCTTTTACTCCCGTGTGCAGAAACTAATGCCCGCCGTGCAGTGGACAGTGGCCATGTGCCCATCTTGCTTGCTTTGTATCTGGATTGGCATCGCAACGACACTCGACACCGCTGTATGTTGATTCGTAAAGGATTGCTGGTATGCCTCAGAAACATTACCAACCTCAAACTGGGCCGTAGGGCATTTTTGGAGGCTAACGGCATGAGGATCCTGTACCACTCCTCCACTGTGAGTAAGAAAATCTAAACGAGAAGAAACAAAATCACAGTCTGCGACTCTGCTGTGCTTTTCTGTATATGTTTTTCAGGAGTGTCTACCCGTGCGGACACTGGATCCTCTGATCAACACTTCAAGCCTCATCATGAGAAAGTGTTTTCCTAAGAATCGCCTGCCCGTGCCCACCATCAAGTCGGCCTTCCACTTTCTGCTGCCTCAGGTCCCTCCTGGAGGGCCTGTGGACCAGCTGTACAACCAGCTTTCTGGGGGTGAGGTTGCACAACGTATTCACAACCTTATGTGGATTTATAGTTTAGTGTGCTCAGTTAATAAATATTCTCAGGGCTTTAAACAATTTGCAAGATACCAAACTTAGTATTTAATGCAATAAAAACACTTAACCTACCCAACAGTTAATGCAAGATTTGCCTTTTTAGTAAAAAAAAAAACCACCATAGCAGGAGTTTTTTAAAACAGGGTATGTAAATAGTATTGTGATTTTATAAAATTACTCTGAGAAGAGCGTAGCAGTAGTGAAAAATGATGCAGGTTTTTCATGATGTTTGTATGTTTTTTTTAGAAATAAAAAATTTTATTGTGGCATTTATTTTTATTTGTCTTTCACTTTTTTAAAGAATGTTAAAGGTACCATATTATACTGTAGTACAATCATGTAACTATTTTAACTTCAGTTCACACAATTAACTGAATATTCAACAGCTCATAATGCTATATACATCGACATGACTTTAAAGAAATTTGATCATGCAATTTGATGCCTTGAATTTAGGAGCTCTTTCTCTTTAAAAAGCTTCAGCTCTTTACAACTCTGGCCTTCCTTCAACAATTTTTGCACAGTAAGCCTTTGAGAACATAGGAGTGTTGCGCTGAGAAGTAGTTCTTATGAGCTCAGCAGACTCACAGCTCTCCAGATGTTTGCTAATTGATGCTGCCACTAGTCTCGAGGAGCTGAATGGGACACGCTCAGCTGGAGACTGCAGCTCTGAGGAGGAGCTGAGTGGAAAAGGCAGCGGTTGGTGAGAGCAAGTGTTTGGGCACCCTGACTGGTTACCAGGGGAGATTAAAGGATTTCTCAGACATGCATTAAAGAATCAAAGCAACACTCCAGCTATTGTTTTTAATGAGGAAATGACATTATAACATGATGCAAACCTCAAAATTGATTTTACATAATACTCCCTTTTACATAATATACATAATACTACATCACAAAAATCAAATATTCAACATCTCGCGTAGCAGTCAATTCATCTGAAAATGGAAAGAGGTTGTCACAACGCTCGTTTTAAATACAAAAGTATGCCACACTTCTCAGATTTTTATTTGTGAAAATGTTTCCATTTCACTTCCACATCACATTTTTGCTTTACTTTCTTGTGGTCTATCCCATAATAAAACAGACAAAATGTATTGAAGATAGAGTTTGTATTATAAAAAAATGTAAAAAATTAGTTTTTTTTGCAAGTAACTATTTGTACATTAAACTGGTTAAAGACTTGCTTGGACAAAGAACAAAAATAAACATGCGTCTATATGTTTCTTGCACAGTGGATGATGTTGTGGATGAAAGCGATGATAACGAGGAGGCCGAGGGAGAGACGGACACTGACAACGACGAAGATAAGGATCAGTGCAGCCTGGTAATACCCAGTTTTAAATTTATATACAAAGTTTGATATAACAACCTGATTTATTATTTATATTATTATTTTAAAGGTTAAGTGTCTCATTTTTCCCTTTTGTTTTTCATGCTTCAATTATAATTTTCAAACTTCAGTTACATGTCATTCCCTGTATTTGCAATTCTTTTAGTTTCCAGCAGATGGCAGTCACTTCACTTAAATTGAATAAATAAACGTTTGGCTTTCTTCTTTGACTATGTTTGTTTGCATTTGTGCTGTTTCTGGCATAATGTTATTGCTGTCTTCTCCCAATCAGAATGATGACATAGAAACAGATCTCAACAAGCTACATCCCAATAGGAACATTGGACGCTCATTTGAGGAGCTGAAGGACTATCAGAGGTTTTTCTCAGAGCTTTCTGAAGACTTTCAGGTGGGCATTGTCTAGTTTTAGGATCCATGGTCTTTTTTTCTCACAATATAGATTTAATTTTGTTTATGTTGGACTAGTTGGCTAAAATGTCACAGTTATCTGCTTTTAACTGTAATTTTAAAAGAATCACACCCAAACTGTCACAGCTACATGGCTCATAAACTCTACATTTCAGGTTTTCAGATGATAATAGTAAGCATAACACCAAAATTGTATTTGTGCTGCGCTGGAGTTGGTGCAAATTCAACCATCTGTACCTATGCAACGGTCTGAAACCATGACTTTAGAGAATATACAGAGACAGATGCTTCCACTTAGTAATTTTAGCTGCTCTAACAGTCCTATTTGGTAATATAAGATTCTAAAAACAGTGTAAAGCTTAAAACCATGCCTATCTAAAATGGTAAAAGCCATTGTTCTTCAACTATGCTTGCTCTGGCATAGTGTGTGACATTCCTCCTGTTTCAAATGTAAATGGATAACAGCTCAGTTCATGGCAGAAATGCTACAAATAACTATTTTGTATGCTGTTAAAGTTCTTGCAAAAAATGAGAAATGGCTAAAGCATACTGGAAAATATTTTAGCAGTGCATTTATTTTTTGTATCATAATCATAAATAACAAGGTTAATTATTTTTCTGTCCTATTTAAATACTGTATATATATAATTCTGTCAAGTATTTCATAAGATTAAGTGAAACCGAATGCAGTAAAATTTACAGCTCAGACTGTCTTATAGTTCTGCATTAAAAATGAAACCTCTACAAACCATTTTCCATTCACCACTAATGTACAGGGCTCTCTAACGCTTCAGCCTCCGTTCACTGAAACCACATGTCAATGAGTTGGTCTCTTGATAGTATTTAACACTATGCTCAGTAGTACAACAATAATTTCAGTTACGTAGAGGCTAAGCGGTACCTTTGTCTTTGAACCACTGGTTAGGTTTTGTGTGAACCCTACTGGACTGACTGAGCACGGTATCTTAACCTTAAAAATAATATTATTGTGTCACTGGCAGATTTGTTGTCTGCCCAAGATAATCCAACATATTTGTCCAACTTGATTACTCAAAATGTACTCTCCTTTGAATAAATGTGCACATCTTCATTTTTTACAGGAGTGTAGCTTTGACTTTTCAAACAGCCCCTCTACAACATCTTCGTCAACATATCTCTTCTCATCATCGTCTGCGCGGTTCAGTCGACCAG
Source organism: Poecilia picta (assembly GCA_033032245.1). NCBI lineage: Eukaryota > Metazoa > Chordata > Actinopteri > Cyprinodontiformes > Poeciliidae > Poecilia > Poecilia picta. Next base: position 19,870,272 of record CM065361.1, read on the forward strand.
CTGAAGTGCCCACAGCTCAAACCTCGTCTCCAAAGCAAATACCAGATTCTCAGAACGTTTGCACCTCTGTCAAAGAGCGTCAGAGTCTGCCGTCTCCCTTCCTCGCTAGTTCTCAAACTCCTCTGGACCTGGACACAATCCACCTCAGTAAGAACAAAGATCAACGAGAGGGCATCAACATTCCAGCCCCAGATAGACGCACTGCTCCAACCACCACCTCTACATCTCTCTCTCAAGGTCACACGATAGAGCAGGAGCTGTCCCATCCACTGGAGGGCGTCTCTCTTGAGGACAACGGGAATCAGAATGCAGAAGCTGGTTCTGAGAAGGTCAAACACGAAGGCTCTTCAGTTAACAACTTGAGACACATCCAACCACCTTTGCTCCCTGGGGGTTTCCCAATACGTCGCACAGGTGGAGGAGGCAGCAACGTGAGTTCGGATTGTGGGTCAGAAAGTACTGAAGACGACGCAGGTGATGCTCCGCTTCTGGAGGTGCCAGACACTGCTCGACTCCTGCCACTGCATGACCCTGACCTTTATGTGGAGATGGTGAAGGGGACACAGTCAGTCCCACAGTACGCTGAAGTGGCTTACCCAGATTACTTTGGACATGTAGCTCCAATGTTAAAGGAGCCTCTTCTGGAGAGAATTTATGGTGTACAAAGGTGAGACAACTGCAAAAGAAAGTGGCTAAAATAAATGTTTACAAGAAAAGTCAATCCATTACATGATTACAAAAGTATATATTTTTCTATCTCTTGAGGTTGAGTATTAAATTTAAAATGTCTTTATCTTGTAATAATGCAAGTGGTTCTTTCTTTGTCTGTAGGTCCAAGATATTTCAGGACATTGAGCGACTGATTCATCCTAATGACATCATAGATATAGTAGTTTACGACATTGATCATCCCTGGTGAGTTATTACATGGCTGCTAAAGGTTTTTTTGTAGGTGAAAGAATTCAATAGATTTCCGTCCAGTGTCTTAAGTGTTTATATTGAATTGTTATCAAAGAGAGCAATTTTTCATTTAGTGACCATTATCTATGCATTAAGAAATTGACCACCATTTTTGTTTCAGTTCCATGATTGAAGAAAACGGCGAATCACTGAAGTTCAACTCTCAGTTTGAGTCAGGAAACCTCAGGAAAGCCATTCAAGTTAGGAAGTAAGTTGTCTTCCTTACTTGTTGAAAAACATTAGCAGTGTACTCTTATGGACTTACTGAAGGTACAGGCATGTACCTTCATGGCATGCCCAAAAGTATTCACATCCCTGCTAGATTTAGGTGCATAGTCTTCTTTCAGTATTAACAGCATGTTTTTTCAACGGGAAGCAATTTTAATGTTTTGGCTCAACTAGAATCCAGACTGAAATCTAATGTGGAGAGGACTACATATTCCTGTGCTCTTCAAATGGGACAGGGCTCATTATCAAAGATAAGTTGTTAGAAAAGTGGTTTTAGTTAAAACAGTAAAGTTTGCTTATTTTTCAGGAAGGCATCAGAAGCTTCTTGGTTAAATGAAAAATAAATTTGAATCTAAACCTTGAAATTTTGGGCTTGACTGTATGTCCCCTTGTACATTTTCCTTTACATATTTTGTATAAATACATGTGACATAATGAATTATGTGATATTTTTTCTATTAGTTGATATTTAGGTTCATATTTATTGTCTCTGCTTTTTTATCTCCTCCAGACATGAGTATGATCTTATTCTGAATGCTGATATCAACAGTAATCACTACCATCAGTGGTTTTACTTTGAAGTGAGTGGCATGCGAACCGGGACTGCGTACCGCTTCAACATCATCAACTGTGAGAAGTCAAACAGCCAGTTTAACTATGGTGAGACATGAAGGAAAGCAGACTCTGGCAAAGGAGATGCAGTATGGTATAGTGTAACCTTCTGCATAAATCTGTTTAAATATGTTTGTCTGCGTACAGGCATGCAACCACTCATGTACTCTGTCCAGGAGGCCATCAGCGGCAAGCCTCAATGGGTCAGGACAGGAACAGACATTTGTTATTATAAGTAGGTGAAATCAACAATTTGTAATGGACATGCAGAGATTTTTTTTAAAGAAGCCATTAAAGAAACTTTGCAATTAGTATTAGAGTTCCATAATACCACAGCAGTTTTACACTTTAATGTAGCGCACTTCACTGAGCCATGGAGCACACACTTGACTATATTATATTTTATACTTGCTGCATTAATAAAAATTATGAGCTCATAATAACGGACGTAGTGCTCAGCCATTTTTAAAAGGCCTCTCTTAGAAAGTGTATCACTGCTTCACTTCATCTTCACTTGTGTTTTAGAAAGAATAGCCATGTTGGAGATTTTTTTTTACTGTCTAGATGTTAAAGAACTCTGTTCTCTACTGATCTCACTTAATCTTCCAAATCTGAAAGTGGATGATTTGTTTTATTGCAGGAATATGCAACATAACTTTACAGAATAAATTACCTGCTTAAGTTTTTTTTAGATTGATTTCCTTTGTACTGTTCAACTAATATGTTTATATTCACAGGAATCACTTTGCAAGAAGTACTATTGCAACTGGGGGACAAAAAGGAAAATCGTATTTTACGTTGACATTCACCGTAACCTTCATCCATAAGGATGATGTCTGCTACTTTGCCTATCATTACCCTTACACATACTCCACACTCAAGGTACTACTTCAGTCCCACTTGTAGTCTCACAACTAAATGTTTTGCTTGTCAACATTCACTTTGCCTGAGAAATATGAATATAAGTTTTGGTACTTTTTTGATATGGTCCAACAGCTAGTGTCACTTTATGCTCATCTTGTTAAACATTTGATACTTCAACAGAGTAAATTTTTGATGAATTATCAAACTATTTTGTCCTTTCCATTATAAGCTTGTACAGCATTCAATGTTGTAAATTATATTCATTTATATTGAGCAACTTAGTAGAGTTTTATAGCTGAGTCAGTCAAATTTGATGCAATGGTACAAGAACACATTTCAGAAAGCCAGATTAAATCAGAGTTGGAATAAATTCAGACATTTTTTAGAAAGAAAAAACTAAGAACATTTTTTTTACCTCTTACAGATGCACCTGTCCAAACTGGAAGATATGAGGACTCCTCAGATCTACTTGAGGCAGGATGTTCTGTGTGAAACACTTAGTGGAAACACATGTCCACTTCTCACCATCACTGCCATGCCAGAGTCCAAATCCACTGATCATATCTGTCAGTTCAGTAAGTGAATGAGTTCTGGTATATTGCCCATGTCTCATTATTTACTGAACAATAAGCAAGGTTTAGTTATACTGTTCTTTAAAAGTAAACTGACATCTAAGTTCAGCGGTTGACGATGTTTAGTGCCGTTTACGCACCTGATTCAAAAAATGTTGGTCTTTTTTACAAGCTGTAACAACCATGGTGATTGCTGCGATAAATAATCAGTGAAACAACACCAATGTCCTATTCAATAGTCTATAATGTAATATAACATATAATGCCATTTGTTGCTGACAAGTAAAGTTTTACTTCATCTAATTTAAGTGCAACACAGATCGTCTTTTGGCTGCTGGTGGGTAAAAATTTGATTGAATTTGGTTTCCTTAAAACAAGACTGAAAGCACAACATAAATTCAGTTTATTAATTTAATCTCTTGTTTTTTATTCAGCAAATCTTACATTTCTTATGTTGGCTGTTATTTATCTAAATCTGTTGTAGATCTAGGAGCAATAAATTGTCACTGGAAAAGTGCCACATGACATCTTATTTATGGCACCGTGTGTATGCTGGCCAATCTTAGCAGGCAAACAAACATGTTTATAAAGGTGGTGACTGCAAACAACCACTAGTTAAATACCACACGCATGTTTATTTAGTCATAGAGCTCTTGATCATAGAATATTCTACGTAAATGATTGCAGGATGGTAAAAACTAGAGAAATATTTTTTTTTCCTCGTTTGAAGTGACCATAACATCAGAGGTTTATTGATATTGTCTGTATTCCATTGTCCTCTACATTTGTTTATTCTAGTGCTGTCAATCAATTAAAAGAATGTAATCATCAATTATTGGATTAATTTGCATTTTGTAATATTAGCGCATTAAATTTTTCCGATTAATTGTTTATTCTTTACCTTTATTTTTTTCTACCTCTCCAGGGAATCGGCCATATATCTTCCTGTCTGCCAGAGTGCATCCTGGGGAGACCAATGCTAGTTGGGTGATGAAGGGGACGCTGGAGTTCCTCATGGGCACCAGTCCACTGGCAGTCAACCTGAGAGAGGCCTACATTTTCAAGATAGTCCCCATGCTCAACCCTGATGGAGTTGTTAACGGACAGTGAGTTCACAGAGATGGAATAAAAGTAACATTTTAAACGTTAAAGTATTCACTCACCTGATGTAGCTGCACCTGTACGGTGGTCATAGCTAGTTTAAGGCACATATTAAACCTTGACTGGAAGGAATCTGTAGCTGTGGCTCTGTTCTACACTCAGTATCCTGCAAATCTCGTTTCCGCTGCAGTCATCGTTGTTCACTGAGTGGAGAGGATTTGAATCGCCAGTGGCAGAACCCCGATCCTGAGCTCCACCCCACCATCTTCCATACAAAGAGCCTGCTGCAGTATCTTGCATACATACAAAGAACACCTCTGGTATGACTTTTAATTAACTACACTTAAATTACTTTGGGACATTTTGCACTTTGTGTCGTCCTTTGTCCTTTAACTGCCTAGTTATGTTGCCAGTTCTCGAATTCAGTGGCACAGTACAGTGTAACCGAGCAGTGCAGCATAAATGTACAGTGTGCAGAAAACTTAGTGACAAGTAATCTATGAATTCATCCCAAACAACTCACTCTGTCTGCTGGCCTTGGTGCTATACTTATCAGAAACTTTGAGATGTTTGTTTTTTTTGTGTGTAGACGTGTTTACAAAGCATGATAGTTTAAAAAGGAGGCTAATTATTATTTTATTTTTAGTAATTAAAATTTCTTTTTATAGTACAATCCCTCTTTATTTGTTATTATTTGCATGAATGTTATTACTTCTACTATTTTATGGAAGAGGTTACAGCATGCACAGAGAGTTCATCCTCTCTGTGTCCATAAATCCGCAGGTCTTCTGTGATTACCACGGTCATTCCAGAAAGAAAAATGTCTTCATGTACGGCTGCAGCGTGAAGGAGACTGTCTGGCAGTCCGATATCAGTGCAACCTCGAGCGACTTACAAGAGGACCTTGGATACAGGGTAAACACAGGACAAGATACACGCTTGTAGCTCTACAAAAGGTTATGTATAAGTACTGAGTCTTACTGTCCTCTGTTTCTTAATTAAACCTGCTGTCATGTAGCTTATATTTATATTATAACACAATCATATTGTGTACACACTGTTATAGTATTGTCCCTCAGAGAAATTGCATGGGCCATCTTATTTTTATTTAAGATATTCCAATATTTCACTTGTTTCTTTTATATGATCAAGCATTGGCCTTTTACCTTTATAAAGGTATAAATACCAAAGTTTTTCAAAAGTTTCAATCCCAAAACATCTAACCATTTCTACAAATTGAATTTCTCCAATTTACTGAAATCAGTGCAGCTCTATGAGCATCTGCATCTTGGTTCATGTTCACTTTCCATGATAACTACCTAATAATTAAGATAATCAAGGGCTAACGGAGGCAATAAAATATTTGCAGTTATTTTTGCTTAAAACGGAGAACAATGATTGTTTTTTTTTTTACAGACTCTTCCCAAGATCCTGTCCCAGATCGCCCCTGCCTTCAGTCTGGCTAGCTCCAGTTTTGTTGTGGAGCGCTCCAAAGAGTCAACTGCGCGAGTTGTTGTTTGGAGAGAGATTGGAGTAAAACGCAGTTACACCATGGAAAGCACCCTCTGTGGCTGCGATCAGGGCAAATATAAGGTATGAATTTGATATTTTTGTATGAAAAGGGTCAATAATAGACCAGACTTTGATGATTAAGCTTTGTAATTGATGGCTATCTTTGACCAATTTCTACTGTAAATAAGTCAATAAATTGCTTTACTAAGAAAAATATATGTTTTAAATGTTAATATCTTAGTTAAACTTATCTGAGTTGTTGAGGCATCACTGGAACATCCTAAATGTCCACCAGGGGGAGCTTTGGTTCTATTTTCTTCTGATGAATTTCCACCTTTTCTCATTCCTTTTTGGAATCATTACCATCTTATTTTTTTTTGTCTGCATGTTTTCCCATCCCAGCTGATTTCTCTCCATCTGAATTTTGCCAATGTCTAATATATCTTAATGTCTAATATATTTACAGTTCTAGGAGGTCTCTCTGATACCCTGTGAAAATATTTGGCAGGATGTTCAGGAACAATTGTCTATTGAGTTGTAGCTTTATACTTCAGTGTCCAAGCCAAGTTTAGATGTTTCCAGTTTTCCTCTGGAGAAAAGAAACTTGGATTTGTTTGGGGGTAAGATAGAGGTTAGCTTTGTGTGTGGTTGCTCCCTCACTGGGAAGATTTTCTCTGCATGAATCTGTCCTTCTATGGTTTTACATAAAGGTTTTCTCCACAAAATATGTTGCCTCATTAAAAAATAAGCTTTTTGAATGTACACCAAAAATTTTTAAATAACTATATTTAGGCTAATTGGTGTATATTTGTGTCTTGCTTTCTTCTGATACCGTTGCATGTTAATCCAGGGACTCCAGATCGGCACCAGAGAGCTTGAAGAGATGGGGGCCCAGTTCTGTGTAGCCATGCTGAGGTTGAAGAGGTTGACGAGTCTCCGCAATCACCAGAATTTGCTGGATTTGGAGAGCGATGTCATTGGAACACAATCCAAAAACGTCAGGTCTGTCTTGTATGCTACAATCAGGCTAAATATTTCTTCTACTGTGGCACTGATTAGAATGAGGCTGGAAGGGAACAGTTTGTCCTCAAAGTTGACATGTTGGAAGGAGAAAAAATGGGCAAATTTGACAGTTTGACAAAGGTACAATTGTGATGATTAGATAACTGGGTCAGAGCATCTCAAGAACCGCAGCTATTGTGGTCCGTTTCTGGACTACAGTCCTCTGTATCTATTAAAAGGGCGACTGTGGCTCTGTGGGTAGAGTAGTCGTCTTGCAATCGAATGGTTGTGGGTTCAATTCCAGCTTCCTCCTGCCACACGTCGATGTGCCCCTGGGCAAGGCACTCAACCCCAAATTGCCCACCGAGCTGTGTATCTGTGTATAAATGTGTGAGTGCGAATGGGTGAATGTGGCTCTAGTGTAAAGCGCTTTGAGTGGTCAAAAAAATGATCAGATAAAGCACTATATGAGTTCATTCCATTTACCATTTACCATAAAATTGGTCCAAAGTGGACAAGACACACGTGAACATGGGGAGCAAAGACAGGCTCATGTGCTCTGATCCAACAGGTGAGCCTCTGTTGGCTCAAATTACTAATTAAATTAAAGCCAGTTCTGATTGAGAGGTCTAAAAATACACACTGCACAGGTTTTTTTGATGTTGTTGTTTTTAACTGAGGCTGCAAAAGTACAGGCCAGCCAGACAATTGTTGGTTTAAATTTTATGCTCAATTCCTGTTAAGTCTGTAGGAGTACCGACCCATCCTTAATCAAAAGCAGTGAGTTCATTCAGAATATCACAAATTATGCATAAACCATTTAATCTGTAACAGTTTGTTCAAATCTGAATCATAAAATTGTCTCAATGTAAAGTTTCATCTGGGGTCTTAAACGTATTTTATTTTCCAGTAAACGGTAATTAAAAAGCTCTGCTCTGCTTACCTAGTGTTTGGCCGCAGCTGTGGCTGTGTGTCGCGGAGCCTCAGTAAATATTTTCATATGTGGTGAAGAGGGAAGATCTGATCACAAGTGGACACTCGAGACACATTGTTACACCAGGTGTGAACTGAAGCACATCAGACTCTCCACATGTGTCCCGTTCCTTTAAAGATGCTCGTTGAGGCCAGATGTAAACAATCTGTGTTGTTATAAGATGGGTCTTTGTTGAAAATGTAAAATCCTGGGTATATTTAGGCTGATTCTAATCCGACTTGCTGGCGTCCCTTTCACTACATCGAGTCTGGACAAGCGCTGCTTTTGTGGTTGAGTGGGTCTGCTTTTCAAGCATAGTCTAAAAGCCGTTATGATTTGTCAGTACAATCTACATTCCCCTCTGATGCACTACTCAAGATACAAATAAAGACATGCATTTATGCAGGTCTGGCGCGACCGTCATTGAAATTCTATCAATTCTGTCTCCCAGCGGAGGTTTTCACGGCCACATTGAGCAGTCAGTGGCACAGTGTGGATTAAATGCACATTGAACATGTAAACTAGCCTTGCCCCTCTGCACGACCAGAATAAATTTGCATGTTATTATGGACTTAAGTAGGAGTCTTTTCAAAAGGAATTGTGCAGTCTTCATAAAATAGCTGTATGACAAAGCCTAGCCTAAGCAATCCAAGCATACCTCACATCTTTATACAGTTTACTTCTTAAACGAGGTTTGCTCTGTGAAAGAGATTCAACAAAGATACTTGCGGAGGTTCAAATTATAGTGAAGATTTGTTTTTTTGGGGATAACTTTTCTTTTCTCCTAAACCTACAGTGTGGTGTGGAGACTGAGGAGATACAAATAGTCAAACATCTCCTTGTTTCAAATTACAGATACAAAGACTTGTTTCTGTTTGTAGAAGATGGAAAGAGCTCTTGTTGTTTTGATGTGTTGCAATAGAAATCTGTCAGCAATGCTCTGGTTCCAGCTTCCTAGTTAAGAATCCATTGCTATGTGAAAGTTTTATTTGTACTATGCAAAAGTTTAACACAGGTGCAAATGAATACCACAATCTTAGATTGCATTTAAGAATAAAAGTGTAAAGTTTTTCTTAGCTTACCAAAATGTTGTGAATGAACAGAGGATGATTCTTCAAAACACCTGCAGTTCTTCTCTGAACATTTGCACAGTTTCCTGGATAACTATTGACAGATGTTCTGAAGGCTTTTGTCAAATTCTTCAGACAGAACTGATGATGAAGGTCAAATTTTTTTACCAATTGAAATCATTTTACAGCAGTAACACTTATTGAGTCATTAGTGTTGTTAAGGATTTTTTCAGACTGTGCCAACATTGCACAGCTGAAAAAGATATTTAAACTACTCTGGAGTGTGGTGCATAAACATGAGAAAACACACAGACTTCTTTCTTCACAGTTTTGCTATGTGGTCTTCTAACAATTCCAAAATGACTGCTGTGTTTCTTAATTGCTCATTGGACAATAAATCAGCATTACTCCAAAGAGAGAGAGATGGATAGATAGATATGGGTAGATGTTGGTGGAGAAAAAGAAAAGAGCCTCATAGACCAGATGAATTATTCTTTATTGAGCATGGTTCAGGTTATCTTTGTGTCTGGACCTCCAACATTCTCTTCTCTGGGGATTTGTTAACTCTTTTAATTTGAAAGAATGTGTTTGTACCCCAAACTGCCATTTCTGTACCTCCTTCACTTGTCATTCTCTGCTCTCCTTCTTAGTAGCGTACTCTACTCTCATATTGATATATTCATTCATCATTTATGTGGCCGATCATTAAGGGACTCCAAAAGTGTTTGTTTGTGTGAGTACCCTTTGGGAAATGGTTGCTCTCATCCTTGATTTATGGTTTTATATGTAGGTCTCTGTATGGCAGCACTTACTGTTTTAACAGGGCATGCAAGCAATGGCTGTAGCTTTTGGGAGGTTTACCCTAGGCCCCTAAACATGAGGGACATATTTATTTCTGTTTGTCTTTAAGGATAATAGATGTTTAGATATGTCAAGGTCTCTGCAAGGCAAAAATACAGAGATTTTAATCCGAATTTGGATGTTTTAAAGCGCATGTGACAAATTCTGAAAATGTCAGTGGCGTCTGGAGTTTTTTGTAATGGCCTTTAATGGTTGGTGCACAACTTCTGCAATCCGATTCGATAATATTCTGTCTGTCATTACACACTTACTGTACATTTACTGACGCACAGTTTCTCTGTATCTCTGTCCATCTCATGCACTCACCAAGGGGAGCTCAGTGGGAGCTCATTGTCTATACACCCCTCTCCTCCCACCCATATGATCGACTGTCTCTCCCGGATCGCATTTCAGACCATTAACACCATTAAAAACCCACTAAAGCCACTAAAACCTCAAAGAACCAGCAACCATTTAACCATTAGGACCCATAGGAAAAAAAACAGCCTAACTGGCAGGAGCTTACAAGCACTGTTTGTTAGCAACATGAATTTAGTTAGGATTTAAAACTCAGTTAATATGTATGGGTTGTTTCCCCCCCCCCCCCCCCGTTTTTCATGTTTGTACTACATCTTGTTTGTTTGTAATGCATTTCCTGCACAATTATCTTGTGGGAATAGCATACTGGCCTATCCATAATTATATCGTTATTCATTGTTAAATAATTTCTTTATTAAGGAATTAAAAGAAAGAATAAGTTTCTCCTGATTGTACCAACCTTTTTTTTTTTTGCTTTATCATTCAAATTCATATTCTTTTGTTGTTTTGTTTCTGCAGCAGCTGTACCACTACCTACGTGTTGGAGGAGGATGAACCATCCTTTCTGGAGGCCATCGACTACAGCGCAGAAAGTAACGACGAGGACGCAGAGCCTGAAAGCGATATCTGCACTGACGGCCAAGAGAATTTAGATCAGCTGTCAGACTCTGAAACTCATCACAGGAACTAGTATTAATCTCCCTCATATGTGGTGGTTTGAGCTCACAATTAGTGCTGGAGTTATTAGTTGAACAACTTTAAGATTTCACTCTTCAAACAGAAAGATGCATCACCTCCTACTGTGTCTTGCGGATAAATAGTCAGACCTGTATTCTGTGATGGATTAGTCTTGGTTGGGCCTCTGTTAGCAGCTTGTTGCTCCTCAAGGTGCACACACCACCTGCCTTTCTCTTCAGATATATTAGCATTAGCAACTCTAAGAATAAGGATGGAGTTCACTGAATGTTTTCACCGTTTCAGCACCAAACTATAATCCTCCGAAGCCTCAGACACCATACAGCCTCTGAGATTCACATGTACATAATCGGAGTGATAGTATATGAAACTCCTCTCACCTGCAACAGTATAATTTAAAAAAAAAATCTCCTTTCTAGTGAGAGAACCACCCTGCCTTCTTTGTGAAAGATTGGTGAGCTGTGCTTGTTTCACATTATAAAATCCCCATTGTTCATTTTTAACCCTTCACATTTATCAAAAACTGAATCCATTACATCACATGAATGTAAATCATTCACATCTTTATGAAAATGAACTTACTTCCTGATAAATTAAGATATCAACACAAACTTTCACAAGCTCAAATGTGCACAGCAGTTAAACATTTAGACAGAATGTATACCGTCAGTGTTTATTGTTTTCACAATCTACAGTATTCAGAAGCAGTATGAACAATAAGCATGATTGTCAGAAACCAAAAAACATTTATTTGCACTGTTTCTACAACCAGTTAACACTTGAAACAACAAAGAACAAACCTGAGAGTAAAAACTCGTTTTATGTGTTGCATATAGTCACCTCTGAAGTTCTCTGAGCCCAGTAAAAGGTGATGCTCACATTAATGTGACATTAAGAAAAGATAAGACTGGAATTTTGCCACCACTTTATCTTTTTCTTATTTCTTTTTTGTTTGGAGTATATGTTTTGCTGATTTGCTGAATGTCTTGTCAGTAAGAACAGATGGTGCTGCTTATTAAAGTGTGAAATAGTTTTAAATGTTTTGTTTTTGCGGATGAGTCTCTTTTGGATTTGTACAGATGGTGCATGGCTTGTTGAAATATTTTATTGGCAATACTTTTAATTTATGAAGTCTTTCATATGCATCCTGCATGTTTGTATGACTCATTTTTAGTGCAAGCATGCACAATCTGCGTGCCCATGATTTTACGTTGTCCCATTATGCTGCTCAGCTCTTAAAAGTGTGCTTCTATCAGATCTGTCGTTTTTCTTTTGCCCATCTTATTTCCTCTCTTTTCTTCCCTCCTTAACCTCTTTAATCCTCCTCTATCCTTGGACTTTACATCCTTTCATGTTTTGCTCATGAGCATCTTAAAAACCCTGAACAATGTGTGTGTGTGTGTGTGTTTATTTTATTGTAAAACTGTGTGCTGTCTTATTTATGTTTGGAAGAGTTGACGTTTACACCTTGTGGGCTGTATTTTATTTGATTGTAAACGAGCAGAAATGGTCTATTTAAGTTGTGTGGCATAAAGTTGATAAAAAGCAAGTTTCAGGAAATAAATTGTGAACATGGAAAGCTGTTTTTTTTTCTTTATTTTTGCCTCAGTGAACTTAATGTTACCAACATTGTAATACAATTGTGACATATTGTTTCTTGAATCATCAACTAGATGAGCACAAAGATTTGTCCTTGGGAAGGTTTCTTTTTATCCTTTGGGAACCAGCCATAATTGAACAGACTGAATTATAGTGAGAGGAAAATGAAACTCAAATAATGGAGCAAGACTGTTCTACTTACCAACTATTTAATTTGGATCATTTTAACAGGTATCATAGTGATTTTATATTTTATTGCTATATACATTCAATTGTAAAATTATGGACCTGTTACAATAGACCCTGAAATCATTTATTTTGACCAGAGTAGCTCACATAGTCAGGTCATTGGTGATCAATCAAGTTAGTTATGCATGTTCTGTTTTTAATCAAGTTTTTTAAAATTAAAATCAACATGAGTTTATTCATGTCCAAAATCTTTAGTGCTAACATGTTTTTGCAAAGAGTTGGACAAATGTCAAGCTTTTAGTCAATTGAAAAAGGCTGCAGCATGAAGAACGGTAAAATGTTTTATCAGCGAGCTGTGCTGCAGGGGCAGATATGCTCAAAACAGTTTGCTTGTGTTGGCCGTGGTTACCGCTGAAAACAAGCGTGCGACCAGGGAAAATGTCTGAAGGAAACAAAGCACCAAAATGCAGTTTTCAATTGAAGGTGTAATGGTAGAGCAGAGCTCCATATGCAGAGGCCGACGGGCCATTCAGGGTTTGATTTCTAATCTGGGGCCCTTGCTGCATGCCTTCCCTCCTGTCTGTCAAACAATTGTGTGGAATAAAATTTCACGGGCAGCACAAAATTGTCTAAAAACGTTGGTCAGGTATTTTATGATATAAAATGGGAACCTGAAAATAAAACCTCTCCATTCCAGGTTAGCATCATGCTTTGATGATGAATTATCTAAAATCTTAGCAGTATTCCCAACATATGGATCAGGAAAGTTTCTGCCATTATCTAGAATAAAAGTACACTGCACTGTATAACAGCATGTAGAGCGCTGTGACCAGCTAAATCATGGTTTACAATAAAACCACCGTTAAAAAATTACGATAAAATTTAGCTTCACACGCTGTGTCTTTTCAGTTTTAACTTTGACAGCTTATTAAAGTCACTTAACTGAGGGAAGAGGAGAAAAGAGCTACCATGAAGAACTCAGATGAAATTCCTGTGTATTCTTCTACAATTTATATCTGCAACAGAAGGAGTTACAAGAACACAACCATAAATAAATATGGTATCAAAAGACTCTAAGAGCAATGTTGTCCAATTACAATGTACTTGTTATTTGATCTAGGACTGTTTTTGCAAGTTAAGAAGGTTCAAAAATATACTGATTTGTTTTTAGATTAACAAAATTTAATGTATTATCAAAACAGCAGTTCTATAGAAATGAATGCTTAATAAAACGTGAACTTTTTGATTGTTCTTTAGCTCCTGATTATAGGATGTAAAAAAACAACAGATAATTGCATCAAGATAAAAATATAATTAATTAACATCAGATTTTACTCCAAGAGAACAGATATGAACAAGTTTATGTGAATGTAATACCAACACTAAGTATCTAAACAAGCCCTGCAAACTGAATAGAAATAGGGTGGGGATGTTTTTGCTAAGGATACATTTCAAAGGTCAAAACTGAGCTAAGCTTTTTTGTTTAACCAGCTGTTATAGCTTAAGATATACTATTATTACAGTCAATAATACTATAAAAACAGTATTATTACAGTCAGACAGAACATATGGTTTCTTGTGCAAACATTACACAATCTTCTAGCTGCTGTGTTACCATAGGAATCCAGATTTGAATGTCATCTTAATAATTTCATGTGGTCAGGTCTGTGGAGGCCCAGTTTTGTTGTTAGAAGTAATTTGAAGACAAAACAAAAACATAAAGGACTTAAAAAGTAAGTTGAAACCTCAACAGTCCCAGTTAGAGACATATTTGTTGTCTGATGCATTGATTTTGTTATTCAGTGCTGGGCTGTCATTAGTGGTTGCCTCAGGTATAGGAGACAGGGAATTTATCCACCAGCAACATGAAAAGATTATTCTCACTGACAGTAGCTTGTCAATTATAAAATACGCCTTCCAAGCACCTTTAAAGACAGCTTGTGTTGCTTTGAATCATAATTTGTGGCTACAGTAGATTCTGCTTAAAATTGCAGAATTAGCCAGTTCCTCAGGTGTAAAATTACACCTGAGTCTCTTCTGCCAAGGTCACTCAGTAAAGAAATATGAATATCCACACTGGATTTTTTTTTTCCAAACATTGGATTGAAAGATATAAGAAGAAACCTACACCACTAGTAGATGCTTCTGTTTTTGTGCAATGCTATTTTTAAGCCAGTTCCAGGAAAGTAAGGTGATCTAAATCTGGCTTTTGAACTAATTTAAATGTCAGGATTCAGCTTGCAGGTAGATGCGTAAGAACTCAGATTTCAGGTCACAGACATTCAACAGACTTCCAGCATATAAATGTAAAAACACCATAAAAAGCTTTTTTTTTACCTGAAATTTTATGCTCACAAATGGCATCTGCTACCACACATTCATTCAAAGAATTTTGTTTGAAAATTGTTTGATTTAATCTGAGAAACTGTCACATCCTCCATATCTATACGTAGCTTCTCGTTTTTAACAAAGCCTTTTTATAGCATATAGGAGGATTTTTGTTTGTTGATGATTTTTAATTAGGTGCCATTGGTATCAAAACTATAATGAACCTTTAAACTTCCTGAATATATTTAGCACTGTTGGGTCTACATAACCCTGTTGTCAGCTAATAGAGCATAAGTAGATACTCAATCACTCTATTTCATTGGCACAGTTGTTCGACCATTTGTTCAGCAGTGTACCTCCGCTGCTTAAGTGCACCGAGTAACATAATCTTTTTCTTCTCAGGAAATGACAAGGGCAAGGAGGGAGTGACAAAAAGCCTCTGCAAATGTCCTGAAAATAAGCTCTGAGTGATGCTCCATGTAAATGGATATAAGTGGACAGGAAGACTCAGAGAGGGGAAAAAGCGAGAGCAAAAGTACGGAGGAGGACGAGAGGAATTTGAAGAGGTGGAGAGGCATGTTAATCTGGGAAAGGCAGCGCAGAGAGAAAAGCTGCTTTCCGCTTTAAGCCCCAGGCCCTCACTTCCTGTCCCAGCTGTCAATCATGGGTTCTCAAGAGCATCACACAAAAGACGGTCCTCTTTCCTCCAGCCACAAACACCAACACAATCCAACCAATTAACAGGACTGGTCAAAAGAGGGGATATTGTGCATGTGAATGAATGTATGAGTCCTGCAGAGGTAGAATGGTTCGAAGTGCTTCTGCAGGTTTCTCATGTCCAGCAGAGACCACTAATTAGGAATCCCTCTCCCTCTGCCTCTCTGTGTCTCATGCGTTCTAGCAGGCACTTTGCCCAATCTCCGTCCTCACACTGATGAGCTCATTGCTGTAGTCAAAGTGTGGCTCTGTGGGCGTCTAATAGTGTAGCCAATTAGTGCTGGAGTCTGACTTGGCAGCTTCTCTAACTCACTGGTGGTCCCACAGAGGGACAGAATGACTCCCTGAAAAGGTACAAGTTCACAAAGAACAGCCCAACAAAGACCTGTGTGTACAGGCTGCGTGTCATGGAAGAGCACAAGGGAAGGGTAGCTGCATGTGTGTGTTGATGTGGGTGTGTGTGCATGTTGAGTATTGTAATTTGTGAGCACAAATCTTCAATGAGGAGTCACTGCAGATTATGAAGAAAAGAAACGCTTAAACAGACAGTTTGAAAACTGGACCACTGAACATCTGAACACCTATTTCATCTGGACAACATTTTTACTTCCGACACTGAACAAACACTTTCCTTATTTCATTGCAGGAGATTGTATGAAATTAAGTAGATTGTATGAAATTAAATTTATTGTTGAAGGTGGTGCGTAGCATTTGATAGCAAACGGCTTCATTTCATGCAAAAACAGTGCAAAAACACAAAATATTGTAAATGTATGAAATGACGAAACAAAATGTTTTTGGATTCACAAATTAGAACTTCATATGTGAAATTACCAAGATGAAGAATTATTAATGCAACATTTGCCTATAGTAAAAAACAAAAACATATTTGAGTATATATGATTTTTGTTGACATCGTAACTTTTTGATGCCAAGGATTCAAAAAAAGTAGCTGCTCATTAAGGGGTTATCAAATTACTTCAGTCATATTTATTAAATGTAGTAAAATACGACTGATGATGGAAAGACGTGTATCAAATAAATCTTAACAGACTGTACTTTATTATCATCTGAATATAGTTAGTTTCAGTTGACCCCTTGTAGCAAAAAGAAAGATTGATATTGTTGTTGAAAAATGCACAGCCGTTATACTGTAATATCCAGGAAATATCTATGCTAATGTTTTAACTAATTTTACTAATTGAGTGCAATTAGTGCAATTTGAACCACCATTGTTCCATGATTAATCTACAAAGCATCACAAAATGTAAAAAAATAACTGAAAGTGCTTACAAAGGGAACTTTTGCAGGCCTACACAGTGGGACAGTTACATACATGAGAACATACTGTTATTATCTTGTGTGGCAGGTGTAATCTGGTCACTATAATCATTACTGTTAGTATTTCCCAGTGGTTTTCTATGTGAATGAACTATGCTGGTTATGAAGCTTGGAACTGCCTGCAGACCTTTGACCCTTTCCAGTCAGAATGCTGACTACAGCTTGTTGCATTTCCCACAGGCAAAAATACAGCTTTGCAGTTCCAATGGATTGCAAAACTGAACTGTGCTCAACTAAGACGTGACATCATTTTCAGACCAACTTCCAACACAAATCAAACAGCATGAAGCCTTAATATGGGGGCCAAGTATGGCCTCCAGCAAGTAATTATAATGTGAGTTTCTCTGGATTGCAAGTCAATAAGCTACTCATTTCTGTTAGAAAAACAAAGGTATTTTTTCTCTTGGAATCTGGAGCATGATGTTGTAATGAGGTCTTGTGTTGCAGCTCTCACGTCACTGTGGAGTGGTCCATAATGCTGATGCACTGACATATGTTCAACAGGTTAACAAGTGTAAGATTTATACTGTATACATTGCGTATACATCCTTAACATGTTGGTTTTTACAATCTAATTCTTCTTCAGCACTTATGAAAGGGGAAAATGAACAAATTATTTGTAAGCTTGACAGTTCATATTTCAAGAAAGTCCTTCTAATTTATTTTTCTTATTTACATTTTATTCTACAAATAACAGTTAAACCACCCTCAACCCAAAATGTGGTTATTTTGTGGCACACTGAAGGAAATAACTCACTGTCTTTGGATTAACTAATTCATTAATTGGATTAAAATATTTTCAGATTTGACAGATTTTGTACTCGAAAGTGTTTTGCTAAACTAATTTTAAACACCAAAAGAATGAAATATTGACCATGTATTTATTACGTGACGCAAGCTGTCCGCAAGGCGGACGGGAAAGAAGGTAATTTTTTTAAACTCCCCCTGCCTAAAGTAACCATGTCACACATTGGGTTGCATCTCCTGCCAGAGAGACACTTGTGATTGTGGCTTTTTGTTGACTGTCACCAAACAGTGCAAAATCATTGGCTTTGTTCACGTTCGTGTGAAATTAAACAACAGAAACGCCAGCAGCTCGTAACAGAATGACGGGAGTCAGCTTGGCACAAATGCCAGATGCAAAAACACGATGTTGGAGTCAAACGACCTGGAAACATTTTTACAAGCTCACGTGGATTCGCCTTCTCGTTTGCATATCAATAGTCATAGACAGTACACACACACACACACACACACACACACACACACACACACACACACACACACACACACACACACACACACCACACACACACACACCACATACATAATTGGTTACACAGGGAGCAAAGCCAACTTGCACCTCTCGTTGCCGTGGTAACCAAAGAGACTGATTTTTCTAGAAGCACTTACTCACATCCCGTCTGTTATTTACTTGTTTGTTCATTCATTCCTCCATTTAGCCTCCCTCTTTTTAACAACACTCTCTTCCTCCCTCGCTCAGCGGCTTTTCAGCCCATTTCCATTCCCACCTCTCATCCAATAAGATGCCCTACTGGCATGCATATGCAAATGAGGAATACTTGACACCAATTAAGGAGAATTAAACAACGAACAGCATCGTGTCCAGCTGCTGGATTCATGAGATAGATGCTTCTATCCAACAAGATGGAATCTAATGCTAGATTGAATGGAATCTAATGCTAGATTGAATGGAATCTAATGCTAGATTGAATGGAATCTAATGCTAGATTGAATGGAATCTAATGCTAGATTGAATGGAATCTAATGCTAGATTGAATGGAATCTAATGCTAGATTGAATGGAATCTAATGCTAGATTGAATGGAATCTAATGCTAGATTGAATGGAATTATGCAAAGATTGAAATGGAATCTAATGCTGATTGAATGAATCTATGCTAGATTGAATGGAATCTAATGCTAGATTGAATGGAATCTAATGCTAGATTGAATGGGTATTTTATTTTCATAAAGGGAAATTAAAATATTCCAGGAGTTTCTTGCTTGATTTGATCCCTTTTCAAATACAACAGACTTGTATTCACTCCCTAACTATTTTTTTTTTGTTTGTTTCTGCTTTGTTTGGCTAATATGAGACGGGTCTTTCGGTTTCTCTTTTTCTTTCCTTAGCAATATCTTTAATTTAAGAAATCTCCCATAAATTTTACTTTTGACCTCTTTCTCATTGTTGAATAATGTACTTCAACAAGTCTGGTTTTCGGGCTCACCACAGCACAGAGACGGCACTTTTAAAAGTGTTCAATGACATCCATACAAATACTGACTGTGGGAGAACCACAGTGCTGGTTCTGTTGGACCTCAGTGCAGCTTTCGACACTGTTGACCACGACATTTTACTGAATCAACTGGAGACTTGGGTTGGACTCTCCGGTCCGGTGCTCCACTGGTTTGAATCCTACATAAAGAACAGGGACTTCTTTGTTTCAATCGGAAATTTTTCATCGGAGAGGTCAAAGGTCACATGTGGGGTACCCCAAGGTTCAATCCTAGGACCCCTTCTCTTCAATATTTATATGCTCCCACTGGCTGAAGTTATAACAGGAAATAAGATCAGCTACCACAATTATGCGGATGATACACAGCTCTACATCACGATGTCACCAGGTGACTCTGAACCCATCCAATCACTGAACAGATGCTTAGAACAGATCAATGTATGGATGTGCCAAAACTTTCTCCAGCTGAAGAGAAACAAAACTGAAGTTATTATCTTTGGACCGAAAGAGGAACGAACCAGAGTCAATGCGCAGCTTCAGTTACTACAACTACAAACCAGCAATCAGGCCCGAAACCTGGGAGTAGTGATGGACTCTGACCTGAACCTTCAGAGTCACATCAAATCAGTCACAAAGTCGGCTTTCTATCATCTGAAGAACATCTCCAGGATTAGAGGACTAATGTCTCAGCGAGATCTAGAGAAGCTCATCCATGCGTTTATCCTTAGCCGCCTTGATTACTGCAACAGCGTCTTCACAGGTTTGACTAATAAATCAATCAAACAGCTGCAGCTGATCCAGAAGCTGCTGCTCGCCTTCTCACTAAAACCAGGAAAATAGAGCACATAACACCAGTTTTAAAGTCTCTACACTGGCTCCCTGTAGCTCAAAGGATAGACTTTAAAATACTGTTGTTAGTTTATAAATCACTGAACGGTTTAGCACCACAATACCTTAAAGATCTGCTAGTGCCGTACCAACCGTCTAGACCCCTCAGATCTTCTGGTTCTGGCCTGCTCTGCATCCCCAGAACCAGAACGAGACGAGGAGAAGCAGCATTCAGCTTCTACGCACCAAAAATTTGGAACAAACTTCCAGAGCACTGTAAAACAGCTACACTGAGTGTATTTAAATCTCAAATTAAAACCATGCTGTTTAGAGTTGCTTATGGATAGACTGAATGTTTTTACTTTTAATAATGATTTTAACTCTTTAAATCTTTTTCAAACTCTGTCTTGTTTTGTTTTTATTTTTATTTCAAATTGTGAAAATCACTTTGAAATGCCTTGAATCCTTGTAAGATACAAAAACTCTGACGTTTGAGAATCCTTGTATGATGTCGAGGTTTGAGATGTTTTAAAATGTTTTCACTTTTAAGTTTTACTTTTAATAATGTTTCTATCTTCTAATCTTTTTCAATATCTGTCTATTTCTGTTATCATTTCCATTTTAAATGGTGTAAAGCACTTTGAAATGCCTTGCTGCTGAAATGTGCTATACAAATAAAATTTGATTGATTGATTGATTGATTGATTGAGGCCTACAATACTGTCAATGACCTCTTGGAGTAATTTTGATTGGCTGAACATTTCCAGGAACATGCACTGTTGTTTCATGTATATCCCGTTGTGGGTAATGGTTTTTCAGCATGATTTGCTGGAGCTAGCTTTGTAAACCTTTCCAGACTGATATGTGTCAGTGAGTTTGTTTTTAATTTTGTTCTTGAATTTCTTATATGCCTGTTTTATACCTTATATGCCTATTTTATATTATTGGATGGGTTGTATTTAAGTGAATATTTGATTTTGCAGAGCTGGGGGTAAATAAGCATCACTGGAGAAAATTGACTAAACTTTCCAAAGAAAAAAAATGTTTAATTATGGATAATAAGGAGGGTAAATACAGCAGAGTGTTGTTAATGAAAATCTGTTTGATGAGCTGAAACATTGAAGTGTGACAAAAATGCTAAAACAAAAACATTCCTGTCTATAAAAATTTGTAATGGGACATGTTTGCTTATTTGAACCTCAAACAGTGCCTCATGGCTTGTTATATTCTTTTTTTTTCTTTTTTGCACCCCATCCCTTTGCACACAAAAACACCCCCCCCTCCCCACACACACACACTTCAGCTCACCCCCTGCCACCACAGTTTTCTCCAGGGTGTATCAAGTTATGGCTGGTCGACAAAGCAGGAAACGGGAAGTACATTCTGCTCTGTAGACAGAACTCTGGAGATATTCGATGGCCAAACAGACATGCACACACATTTATGCTAAACAACCATACAGAACCTCTGCACTAAAGTCATGAGAAGGTCGTTCAAAAGATTGTTTTCATGACATTTAAAAATAAACGTCTTGGAAATTTAACTAAATGGGAATAACTGAAATGTTAGCTTTCAAGCTTCTTCCAACAACTTGGGCAGCGTTCAAGCAATCTTAACAAATGAAGTAAAGGCTTTAATACTGGCTGCTTGCCCCTCCTCTCCCCAGGGAAAGAAATGTTAATGTCCATCTACACATGCATGAGTTTGGAAAAGACTCATCCCAGAATTGTGTTCTTTAATTTAAAATTATAAGCAGCAGATCTGCTTTTAATGAAAGTTATAATAAAAGTGTGTTTTGCAAAAGTTCCAAAATACCAGAGAAATATGGACAGTAAAACATGTGACTTTGTAAAAAAAAGAATGTTTTACCCATTATTGTTTGACCGTTACTGAGACATTCAGCAAAGGAG
This sequence comes from Poecilia picta, assembly GCA_033032245.1. Taxonomy (NCBI): domain Eukaryota; kingdom Metazoa; phylum Chordata; class Actinopteri; order Cyprinodontiformes; family Poeciliidae; genus Poecilia; species Poecilia picta. The sequence goes on from CM065361.1 coordinate 19,892,191, forward strand.
ATAAAGATGCCTCCCTTTTATGTCAGCATTCTGTCAGGTTGAGTCTGTGAAAGAAAAGAAATCCCAGGAGACGACAAGCTCTGATAGTCCTGTGTCAGCGTCCAGTAAGACCTCAGACCAAGGCGACCTGAAGGCGTCAATGGATGGACGCCAGTAAGATCCCAAGTCATAACCTTTAGTTTCACATGTCATGCCTATCAACACATAAAACAAAGAGACACACATAAAACATCCTACATTCGGTCATTCACAGTGCAGAGATAGCTTAAAGTACACGGGGTAGTTAAGGTTAAACAGAGTGAGTGCTGATGATGAATGGAGGGAAACACAGAGACAGACTGGCACATACACCGTCTCAGGAGGGTAATTAATATGTAAGATGAAGTACAACTGCCATCTGAGTGTGGTAGTCTCCGTCCCGCTTCATATCTTCAAATCTTTCATCACAGTGCTTCTGCAAGGTCAGTTTGTGCTGTAGCAATATAAAACAATGCGAAAAGATGTGGGGAAAAAAACAACCCAAAAAAAAAAACAGGAGTCAGCATGGGATGTTATTCATAGTGTCTGAAATGGATCTGCCACTGGAAATATCTGGCCATTGTGCTTTGGTGGCTGTGAAACTCAGAGCAGATTGAGTGGGAAGTTGGTCTGAAATGATGATTACCTTTTTTAATTGTATCGAAAACATTGGAAAAAAACACTAAGAATAAGTTAAAAGATCAGCAAAATATGTCAGCAATAACACACAACAGAGACAAGAGAACAATGAATGACTCCAACCATCTGCTTATTTTGTTTGTCTGTAATCTGAAACTTATGTTGAATCCGTATCTTGTACTGAGAGTAAAGTTTTTTCAGGATCTTCACTTAGAAACGGCTATTTTCTTGCTTATGTGCAGAAAGGACTTGGAGTAAGTTTGGCTATGACTTATGGCCTGTGGCCACTTTATTTGGTACACTTATATTACCTGTTAATGCAAAACTAAATCACCTGATCACATAGAAGAAGCAAAATGCATCCAGACAAGTAGATGTGACATTCAAACCGAACATCAGAACAAAATAGAAAATGCATAGCTGTATTAAGTATTGCCTGTCTATGCTGATTAATATTTACCAGTTCATTGGTTTTAATTAAGACGTTATCTAGCTTTAGTATCTACTAATTAATAGTGAAAAGGCTGATGTTAAGTGAAAAAAAGTTTGCTCTCATTGTGAACTAAAGTCTTCCACAGAACCCACTGAAATTGATAACATTGTACAAATTAATTTTACCTTTGGCACAATTTTTGATCAAATATTTGCAGTATGGTGAAACAAATAACCAACAAGTGTGGATATGTAGAAAGGTTTCTCCCATCCTCAGAAGGTATTTTAAAGATGGACCCTCTTTCATAAATGGTTTCCCAGGCAGTTCTGTCCAACCAACATCTGGCAAAATTATGCTGGGGAATATGAAACATCCATCTCAGGTTAATGGTGCCAATGGGAGTACAACATTTTCAAAGACTTCCCGTGTTCAGGAACATATTGCGTGGTTCAATGCTTAACCAGAAATCAGGAAAAAGAAAATCATCGGATGCATTCTCGGACACTTGGAAACCTTTTCCTCCAAAGTTCATGCTGATCAGACGTTTGTGCATCATGTGATTTGGTCTGTGTCAAACTGAAAGGGGAATTTTTACTCTGTTGTTGGATTTAGGAACATCTTCATTTGAGCACCTTCAAAAAAAAGTCTAGACATTAAGAAAGTATAACTTTAACTAATAGGAAAATCACATGCTTTGTTATTTTTCCACAATGTAAAAGTACAGTGCTGTGAGTGCAAAGCTGGAACAAGATCAGCTTCCCTTCAAAGCACCAGCACTCCTCCACCTGAGATGAAAAGCAGAGATCTGACCTCTTCATACCGTATCACATGTGTTTCTTGTGGAGCTTGTCTCACCTTGAAATCTCATTCATGAAAGTCACAGACAGGGATGAAAAACGTCTGCTATCTACTCTGGGCAGGTTTGCCTTGAAGTTGCAAAAGGAAACAAAGCTTGAAGAAAACTGTCCTCAAAATGTTAACTTAGTGACTGAGGCATTTTGAGGACAAAATTTGATCATTATTTATTTTTACTTGCAGCTAGAATACCTCACACAAAAAACAATGCAACACATGCAAAAACAATGGTATTCCATTGTTTTCCTGTTCTGATTCCAGATGTTGTGATTGAAAATAGAGTAGGAGACTGCAGTGTGTCCAGATCTTCCACTTGATAAGGTTTTATGACAACAGCACATAATACACTTACCGTTAAACTTTATGACTGAACATGCCAAATATTGTCGTGAACATGTCATATTGTAGCTCTTACTAAGTTAACACTGTCTCAGTTATATCCATAAATAACTAAAGAGTAGAAAGCTGACAGAATATGCGACAGGAAGGCTTTCACAATTTTTAGTCATTGGTGTCTCCACCAACCTAGTATTTTGTTTCTTTAGGATTTCTTTAGAATATATAATGACTGATTTTCTTATAAACCTCATTTTGTAACTTTGTGGACATTCAGCATTTCTGCATTTTACATTAACTTTTCAGGTTTTCTGTGATTTGCTTTTTATGCAGCAATGGCATTTGCCAACAGGAGGAGTGGAGCACAACCTCATGACTTTATGCTGCAATAGGTTTGTTGGCTTTAATGCAACAAATTGGAAATGAAACGATTGCCTGATATCACAACACTGAATAGATTTCTCATTGAACAAAAATATTTGAGTGGCTACAAAGAGGGTGATGTAATAGAAAATGTAATTTTATATCAAGAAAAGAACACAAACCAAAAGCAATGGACAATAGGAATGTTTCAAGCATCCTGTACAGGTTCAGTTGTTCACAGAATCAGAGACCTATAAAGAAAAATAGTCATTTTAGTGTGGAGCTACTGAGGTGCCAACCATATACAAGAAAATAACTTTGGTGACTTTATTTGTGCAGAGTGCAATATATTCTGAAGAAAAATGCAGAAATCAGATTAAGACTCAATATCAGCAAATGTAGTGATGACCTGTGATGGGCGGCGAACCCTGGCTCTCACCCCGGACTGCTGGAGTCAGTCACCAGCCCCCTTCTTGCCACCAGACAGTACGCAAACAAATAGATGGATTGAAGATATTTTTTTTCTTCTTGCACATGCTCCCATCTTGTTCTTTAAGTGAAAAATAATCAGTTCAGAGATGTATGAGGATATAATCTTAAACAGATGAACAGATGATGCCTCAGCAGGTGGGGAGTTGTTGTGACATATGATGAACAGACGTGTTTAAAACCTAAGCATCCCTGAACTGCTCCATCAAAGACAAAACACATATGTTTCTTATTTTCCTTTTTAATCTAACTTGAGTTACTGAAGAAGAGCAGTATGTTGTCCAAAAACAATTCCACAGCATTAGTTATTCAAACCTGCTCTATACCTAAATCTTCTAACAAAACATGTCTAAAGGTTACAATATGACCCCCTGTTTGACCCTAGTAATTCACAGAGTGATAATTTTGTTTCTCGTTGGCATAAAAGGAAGCCTGCAATCCCATCACTGAGGATGTTTTCTGCCACTTTGTCAAGAGTTAGAGGGTAATTTAAGGATTAGGATGGATTTCTCTGTTTGACTGAAGAGTTGTTATTGATGGATAGAGGCAGGCTAGAGTGGAGTTAAGGAATGAGCAAAAAGGGCCTTCCTTGAATCATTGAGAGTAAAGACTCCCTGAAGCCAAAATGTGTCACTAATCATGAAATACATGACCCTCAAAACGGGAATAATATGGCTAGATTTTATTTCAGAGCAGGATAGTCTCTGCGCTGTCCTGCTCTGAAGCAGGATAGTCATGGAAGAGCATTATTGTGATTACGCACTAATAGGGAAGTGTTGGAACGGGTAGGAGGATCTTAAAGACACAGAGGTCATTCTCAGTGTGTCAAATTTCTTTAAAGCTATGCTTGATTTTTACAGTACTTTTAACAACTCACTGTAATACTTTATTGTACTATAAAACAGCACTGTGTACCTGGAAAATACATGATACTCCACTTTATATATGCTGGAAGCTCAGTGATGCTATTGGCCTGTTTTTACCTTTGAAGGTCCAGAAAATCTGTGGTGTTCAGGACATCATGAACTTTTTAAAATATCCACACATCTAAAGGTAAAAATGGATCATCAGTGGATCTTTCAGTAGCTTTTGTATGGTTGAATATGTCCAGATGCCTAAATATTGTCTACATCTTGATGTGAGCAAAAGAGATGTCAGAATGAGACAGAACACGGGACTCTGAATTATCTAGAGCACACTGTAAGTGGGACAGTCAACAATCCCTCTCTCAGTATGCTTTGTGAAATCTTATAGAAGAAGTGCTGTATCATTTGGCATTGTCTTGCAAGTACAAGAACGGTGCTCCTTGAAAACAACATCTTTTGGTGTCACTGTTGCTCACAGATCTATATAATATAAAAGCTCCTGCTGATGATCAAGTTACCCAACTGCACCCTCAGCAAGAGTCTTAAAGGTGAGTCATTACTTCAACATACATTTCCAGTCCCAGCTCACAAATGCTGTTTGCTCTTTCATGCTTCATGATAAAACATGCATTCAATAGATCTGCCAATGATACGGTAGAGTTTTTACTTGCTTTAAGGGTTCCAGCCATTAATTATCTTCAGAAATAATTAGATTCTCAGAAACACACCACTTACTGAAATTCTGCACTCTACCAGAAAATCCTGCGTTAGAATGCCCAGCCATCTCTTTGTGACCTTTAAGCACAAGCGCACTTGTGTTAAAAAGCAGGGCGGTGATCCAGAGCACGCCATCAGGTCCTGCTCTGGATGGCTCAAAGAAACAAAACAGAAGGTTTTGGAGCCGCTTGAATTAAAGTCCAAACCTAAATCGGATTGTGACTGAATACAAACAATAAAATAAAAAATCACAAAGAAGAGTAATGGGTCAAAGTTCTCTCACAGTGATGTAAAAGAGTCACTGCCAAATGTTTTAGCGAACACAAAAACTTGATGTGGTGTGATGTTCATTCTTTCATTATATTCCTTCACAAACAAAATAACTTAAAAACTGTATATTGTTACAGAAGTCACTTTGTCTCATTTTAAACTCTACTTGGTGAGGTAAAATATTGAATTGTATTAAAATGTATAAAGCAAAAACATTTGTGCTGTAATATTAAGTAATTTTCCCCTCACCACTGTATAAACATTTTTAAGAAACTGTTATCAACATTAGATGTGTAAGAGCACACAGAGGATGTTGCGCTACATTTGTGGAACAGCGTGTTTCTTTTTTTTTTTTTTAAAGATATTCGTTTCTTTTGATGAAAGAAGACTTGGAATATGGCATATAATTGGTTTGTTTACCCCTTTGCACCTGTGCTTTAGTTATTCTAATTATAACCATTGATGGGTGTCTTTTTCTGCATCTCTGGAAATGTGAGTTAGAGGTTTAATTAGTCTTTCATGACCCTCATCAGAGCCAGTCAGCCTCAATAATGCCTGCCTCAATCAGAGCAAATAATAGTCACACACAGGTGCACACAGATGCAAAAAGGATACCAGGGGATTGTACGCATGCGCGCACAAAACACACACACACACACACACAGCACGCATGCACGCACGCACGCACGCACGCACGCACGCACGCCACACACACACACACACACACACACACACACACACACACACGCACACAAACACACACTCACACACTCGCACACTCACACATGCTCCTCTGGGTGAAGAGCCCCCTCCACCCAAGGATTATTAAATTATTAAGAGCTCTATCCCTCTAAGAAAAAGTGTTATTGATTGATTATCGCAATAGGTTTAATAATTTATTTGTTTTAATAGCAGAGATATGGAAAAGGATGAGAAAATGAACAGACCGGGAAAGGGGTGGAGCAGTGGGAGGAGGAGATGGAAAGGGAGGATGGAGGCGAGGGGAGGAGATGCCATGTGGAAGGAAAGGAAGAAATCGAGCAGTGAAGAGATGACAGGTGAGTAAACCAGAGTTAATAGGTGACGGACATGTCGATTCCAGAGCAACAATCCTTTCCTCAAGGTTTATAACAGAAATCATTAATCCTACTTTCATTGTTTACTGTCACTATTGATGCTTTACTTTAAAGGTCAGTTTGTCTTGTTTCAGTCAAGCCACCAGTCAATCAAAACCCTTCCTCACTAAAACCCTGGTTTGCTGTTGCTTCTTTAGCTAAACACTAAAAATCTGGGATAAACACATCTGCAGTCTCTTTCTTTGTTCAAACCAGCCATTTTGGTTTTCTTCCCTTACCTCAGTTACGCCGCCTTTATCATTAAAATTATTAGCTATCATAACTTTTATCTCCAAAAGTCCTTGTTCATGTCTGAGAATTTTAATTGCTTGAGTCCTAAATTCAAATGACCATTTCTTTTTAAAATCCTAATATGTCAGACGTTGCCACAAAAGTTGATTGAAAATTTATAAAAGTAATTTTAGAGCTTACTGTGACCTTGTGGAGCATTTTGTATTTAGTTTATCCCTTAGTAAGGGTGTACATTTGAAAAATAAATAAAAGAATATGTACACAAAAGATGTACTATAAAGACAGGACATAGACTCTTAACATTTAAGTATTCAAAATGATTCATTTAATTAAATAATCTTTAAAGAGATATCCAAGAGGAAGTACAAAAATTATATTACTCAGAATAGGATAGTTGTAAAGGTCCAACATCTTGGCTAAAATAAGCACCAGTCAATTTTCTCATAATTGAATATCATGAACACTTCTTTGCTGGATTTCATCAGTTACATAACAAATTACAAATACAAATAAATGCGAAAACCACATCTGTATTTAATTGATCAGTGATGAAAAAAATAAAAATCTTCAGTAATAATTGGAATAACAAAGCCTGATTATCCTTGGTACACATAAAATAGATGCTCTACAATGAGCACTGAATTTATGTCAGCAGGGCAGAAGAGCTCAGGTCTTAAAGTTCGTGAAAATTATTACAACAGCACTGTTGTTGTTCTGGAGTAATTTTACCGAACCATTATGCTCTGTCATTTTCTTAAATAGCTGTTTAGATTGTTTTTGTGTGTGAGTTGCCTTTGAATAGAGAACGTGTGTTTGTGTGTACATCGTCCCCCCCCCATCTGTTTTTGTCCTTTATGCTTTTCCATCAGACCCCTATTTCAATTCTCCTCCCACTCCATGCTGGCATTCATGTGAGCCAATAAAAGACATTTTGTGAATTGTAAAAATAAGAAGACTCCAGGTCAGCTGCTCTTACCTCTGCCCTTTAAGTTCGTGGCATTTTGTTCGCTGTGTTAAAAATGCATGAGCAGACTTTACAGGAGATAAACCTCATTCTGGAGGACTTATTGCTTTTCAGAAAATCCAAGGACTTTTTTTTCTTTTGTTCACCAGCTGTGGAAATTGAGTTGAAGAAAAGGGAGTTGCTCTGTGGATTCAAGTTTGACCTTATTAATCTAGACAAAAAACATTTTAAATGTTATTGTGTAGAACTTTGCTCATTGTTGTCCAAGCTCACTATCTTAAGAGCTCAGTTGCTCAAGCATAACATGAATAGGTTTGTGGTAAAAGTTCATTTTTAAATTCTAAACAAATTTCAGCTCATGTGTCAGTGAGTCAGTTTTCACTTTAATATCTCTTGGTTGTTTATGTTGCATTGAGACTGAGGGTTGACAAACTCAGGTAAATATTCTCATATTTCATAAATTGAAATATGTGTTCAGAAGAGGCTTGTTGTCCAGATTAAACGTTTCTTTGGACAAGCAACAACCCGTAGTCACTTACCTTAAGCGACTACGTTTGGTTCTCACCAAACGTTTTTATTGCAGCATTTCTGCAATAAAAACGTCATTTTGATGTTGTGACGTAATATTGGTCTTATGTAATGTTCTCATCTTAAATATTATGTAAGCAGATAGTCATAGCTAATCATGAAGGTTTTAAACATCAGTCTGTGTGTAACTAAACTGCATAATGTTGTTTCTACTTCAATAATAAATAGAGTTTTCAAAAATGTACTGATTAAACCATTCCCTAAACTGGGGTGAACACGTTGTGCCCTAATTTGTAACTTTATGCTGATGTTAGTGTTGCTCTGCTGTCAAATGATCTTTTCAGGACTAAAATATGATTCAGTCCTGGGACCAGGAGTCTTTGCTGGAGCTGCCTTTCTCCCTAGTTTGTTTTCTTTACAGTAATAAAGTATTTGTGTTCAGAAGTTACCGGCGTTTCGCACAGACAGCGTTGCTATTGTCAGTCGGTATGCTACAGCAACAAACCTTGGTGTGCAACTCAAGTAATACATTTAGTTTGCTAAAACTTTTCAAAATTGGGCCAAATTCCAATCTCTGGTTTGTTGCTGAACTAAATCAAGTGATTTTGTTCTTTTCTAAGTCCAGACTGAAAATTCAATACAGTTATGCTGCTCAGAAGAGAGTGTATCAATTATACTTGAAGGACCTGCAGAAATATATTTTATTTGGACGTTCTTATCTTACTAAATGAATCTGTGTATTTATCCAGTTGGGGAATCAGCATTCCTGCGCCAGTGCAAATATCGTAACTCTTAGGTGAGCTGTAAAATGTTTTTCACCTGCAGATTGGTCTTAGTCAAACACTGTTTCCAAATGTAACAAGAGGTTTTAAATCTGCACAAGATGCTGAATTGCTTACAAATGGTCTGATTATTCAGCCTTCATGGGGTTGAATTTCTCCCAGAAGGAAGACAGATAACTAAAATAAAATAAACATTATACAGCATTTACACATGAGAGGTTTCCACTCAGTGAAGCTGTTAAGCCTCATATCAAGTCCCAGTAAAGTCATGGTGGTTTAGTTGCCCAACTGTGAGCAATGTCAACTAACAGCTCCGCCGAGGCCGCCGGGTTCAAACCCCAAATACGCTGCCGCTCCATTCTTGTCCCTTAACCACACATCTCAGTCACTCTAAAAATCCTAAACATTCAAAGTCCTGCAATTTATAGAGCAGATAACCATTTTGCCCTTAACACTCACCGTGCTCACACATGTGTACACGCAAACAAACACACATGAGCAAACCCCCTCTTCCCTCTGCAAAGGGTTGCTTGTGTGATTGCATTATTGATTGACTTGGATATGTTTTTTTTCTTTCTCTTCCTTCTTAAAAGCATTTAGCAATCTGGCAATTAGTTAGAGCTTAATGTAGGCTGTCAAAACAGTGCTATTGATCCAGCGGGGCAAGGAGAGATTGATCAGTCAACTCATTATGTTGCTGGTGCTGCCTCGTCATAAACACTCCAGATGAGACTCCATCAAAAGCCCATCCCTTGTTCACCGGCTCTGTTCTGCTGCTTGCTCCGTTGCTCAGGGTCCCGATGTTTTCTGCTTCTGTTCTTGGCTCCTGATGCTTTATTGGACTGTCTGTACCTGGACTCGGTCCCTTCTGCTTTTTTTTTTTTCTGTTTTTTGTTGTTATTGCAATTTGTTCTAATTAGATTTCCTTCACTGTTTTAAGCTTTACTTTACCTTGATCTGACTCTTTATTCTTCCCCCCTTCTGTGTTTATTTATATCTTCTCTCTTCTAGTTCCTCTCACAACTCTCTACATATGACCTGATGTAGCAAAAATCTAAAATGATTCCTCTAAAATCATGTCTGTTTGACAGCAGGAAATAAACAAACATGTAAAACTAAAATTATAGTAAGGACTGATTTGGTTTACAGCATCTCTATAATCTAGATGAATACAATCTATTCATTAAGTAATCTCCCAAAAACAGACTTGATTCAATTTGCAGAAGCATACAGTCGTAATCCTATCAAGTGTTCATTTCAATGCTAAGGACTTATGGCTCATTAAGTTGACACATGCTGCAAAATAATAAGGGCTGACATTAATAGTGCTCTTCACATAAGGAATATTGATCTAATTGAAAGGATCTACGCATCTACACTTGAGAGAAAAAATGAGCTGTCTCATTTGAGGGACAAAATGAGAAGCTTCTGATTAAAGAAAAACCTTTAATCAGAAGCATAATAAGTGAAAAAAGGTTTTCACTTATTATGTCCTGTAAAGCCTCATAAACAATGTTAATTTAAAGACAAAAATATTCCTTTTTTTCTGGCGAAAATAAGGACCAATCAGAAGGTCTAGAACAGAAAGACTCAGGAAACAGGAAGTGGGTAAAGGTCTTCAGAAATTCATAAATGCAAATATAAAACTGGTACACAAATTGACTTGAATCTAGAGTTTGACTAAATGTCCCCTGTAGAGCCTTTACTAAGAAGTCTTACTGCATACTTTTGATCAGACAGTAAATAAAAGTCCTATCTCACATTCCCGTGACAATACCAAACTATAATTGTCTATTAGAGTATTTTCTGTGGGAAATTGTGACGTGTATTGTTTGTTTTATTAAACGATGCTGCTGCCTTTTCCAAGTCTCCCTTATAAAATAAATTTTTGATATCTGTGGGACTAACCTGGTTAAATAGAGATTAAATAAAATAAATTACACCTAGCAGAATTTTCAAGACTGAAAGGAACATAGAAAATCTCCTAAAGCAAAACGGTTTTTGCTTTAGAATCCACAGATATTTATTTAACATCCTGTGTCCTCAGATTACTCACTCAGTTTTTTGCACACATTTGTTTTCTGAGGTCTTTTTTATTTGCTCACTTATTTTGATCACGTTTGTAAAAGTAGAATCTGTAATTTAAAACAAAAGGTAAAAAAGAAAAAAAAAGCCAGTCTTTGGCAGTGAATTAAACTATGTGAGGCATATATCAAAAATTAGAGCATCATCAGGAGAGTCTTGCATTACAACAGCTGTGTCTGATCTTAATCTGTATTCAGCATATTTAGCCGTTCATCACTGCTGTGCCAAACTTGTTTACTTCAGTAAACATAACAAACCCAGCAGACAGAAAAACAGGGGAAAAATATTTTAAAATATGTTTGTGGGATCAAGATCGGACACCTGTTAATACCAAAGTACCAAAGTTTTTTTTTATATCTCTTTTCATTCTGATTTAACTCACTGCATAACTCGCTCAACTTTTTCTTTCATTTTCCTTTTCAACTAGCACCATTTCTCTTTTTCTTTGTCTGACCGCTCCCTTTTTTTTTCCAATCTGCCCTCATTCCCCAACAAGTGTCTTATATTTCCAATGATGATTTAGCTCATAAATCTTGATAAAGCCACTGGCTGTTCCGTTTCGGTGGAACAAGAAACCCTTGCAGGAGCAGGAGGAGACTGAAGATGAGGGATGGCTCTTGCTCATAAATTTGTCCTCTCTTTCAGAGTTTTGCACAGTGTCCTCAGAGAAAAGAGCATTTACTGCATCTTCAGAAAACCTTTCTTCCTGAAGAAAACTACATGGGTGTTATTTGTTCAGCACATCGATATAATGCACCCCATCCAAATGAAGCTTTTATCCATGTGTGATTTTATATTAACTAATTACTGACTGGATTTTTAGATGCTTTTTAGACATGTATCACAGCTGTATTTTAAGGGACACCTGATGGAAGCAGAAACCACACATTCTCTGTGTGCAAAATTTTATAAAGCAATGGGATCACCACCCTGTTGGAGTCTCTGATGATCACTAACTACGGTGATATTTCTTTTACTTCTTTAATGGCTGGTATGTGTGATGAAGATTGCCAGCTCCTGTCCCACCAAAACCTTCCTATATCATTAATTTCTGAATCATATTGTAATGGATTCATCATGTCTTGCCTTTTACATGCCAAAACTACAGCGTCCTACTTTAATTCTCCTGGGAAATTATAATTTCTCTTTAATGTCCCTTGTATCAGTATAGTTTGTATATCACTAGACTTTATGTTGTTGCCAAAATTTTTATTTGAGTCCATCCATCCATTTTCTAACACCCTTGTCCCTATTGGGGTCGTGAGGGTTGCTGGTCCCTATCTCCTGCGAACGTTTGGGGCGAGAGGCAGGGTCACCCTGGACAGGTCGCCAGTCTCATTGATTTGAGTCCAAAACGATAAAAAAAATAATAAAATGGCCCCAATGAATCCTTGAGGAACACAATTCATTTTTTTCTCACCAAGATTTATAATTTACCAAAATAGATCAAGAGTGTAGTGTGACTTGTGGTTCATAAGGACATCCTCATGTAATGAGTGCAGATCTTATTGTTGCATCAGATCACCCAGTAGGTGTCTCACAGCCAAACTATAATTTCTATTTCTAGTCCTGACTAAATATCGAAAGCTCTTCAAGAATCTCTTCATAAGCAGGTTTGTTGCTCTCTTACTTAGGTTTTTTTTTTAATATTTCACTTTTTGGAAGTCTCCTTCGTGTATGATAAACACCTGAAGGACTTTGACGCTTGTACTGAAACACTTTTGTCTTTTGGACATATCAGTGCCTAAATGATGCCATTTATATAAACATTACAGCTGAGACAAATAAAGGATGAGTTCCTAAATCCTTAATTTGGATTCAACACTAGGAAAAGCTACAAAAATCTGTAAGACGGCTTTAACAAGCAACAATCTTTTGGGGTTTAATAATTGGGCATAGCTACCTGAACAAATGAGGTATCATTATACCTTCTGTATTGTGTACCAGTCAATTCATAAAGATATAATCCTAAGAAGAAGCTTATTATTTAAACAAAACTTGATCTAATAAATCCCTAAAACCCTTTAGTGTGTGCATTTATGACTCCAACTATATATACTGGACTACAGAAACCCATGGTTGTGCATATGAAAGGGTGTGACGCACATCCAGACAGAATAACTACATACAGTCATAAGGCTAAAATCTCAGAGTCAGATTATATGTCACATAATTGAAAAGAGTGACTTCAATTATCTGTTCTGAAGTAAAGCCATCATCAGCCACTTCCTGTGGCTGAAATAAAGCTCTGGGCAAAAAGCACGAGACATCAAGTCAATGCTCCGCCTCACCAGGATATATAATCAAGGTATCCTATAGGCATCCAATAAACAAAAAGGATGACAACTGGAAGGTAACAATGCCGTTGGCAAGAACAACTAAGAAACAACAAATTAACTGATCCTGAAAGCTAAAACTGATGGTGGATGTGCAACAAAACTTCCCAGAGTGACATAGAAATGCTGTAGATTGTAATGAAACTAATGCAGATATTTATAGTCAGGGGTGATAGTATTTATAGGAGGACAGGGAGAGCAACATCTAAAGAACAGTCTTTGGTGAATATTAAGAATGCAACAGTTTCCTTCACAAAGAAATTAGAGTAATCAGATTTGACACAATGCAGCAGCACTTTAGGGTCGCATTGATCTGCAGGGTGAAGGCAGCAGAACTCGAACTGTGTAAAACATGTTTTAGGTTCAACATATCGCTTTCTTTAGTTTTAAAAAATATTTAATTTTTAACTATTACTGTTATTTTCTGATATTATCAGATTACTATATTAATATCGATATAATATATATGAACAGTTCCCTGAACAGGGGAACTTTTCATCCCCTGTTCAGGGATGAAAATTCCCTGTTCATCCCTGAACAGGGAATGATCACTTGATGAACAGTTCCCTGAGGAAAAGTTCATCCCCAGGGAACTTTTCTTTATAAATGTATTCAATATATTACTTTAAAGGCTTATATATTACTCATTACAGACTTTTTTGAGATTTTATCATGTTGTAATGTTATTCCCTCATCAACAAATACCTGGAGTGTAATCTTGGCTATTTCATGCATATTGGAGAAAGCCTTTAATCTCCCATGGCAACCATTCGGCTGTGCAAAACCCCTGGCTGGATCTGCCTCCCCCTTCAAGATGCAGCTCCTCCTCAGAGCTACAGCTTCCAAGCTTCTGAGCTTCTGCAACACAAAGCAGAAACTCAGTTCCCCCTCTCAGCTCCTTCTGACTAGCCAGCATCAATTAGCAAACACCTGTTGGAACTATGCGTCTACTGAACTCATTATACAAGCCACTTCTCAGTGCTGCACTAGTAAAAACATTGATAGAGGATTAATAGAGCAGATAAAGTGGAGCTTCAGAAAGAGCAGGAGTTTGTAAAGGGACAGAGACCCAATTACAAGGTGCAAAACGATTAAGTCAAAATCTTTTAAGTCATACTTGATATTTATAGCCTATTTATAACGACTGAAGGTTAACTTGTTCTATGAAATGTCACTATGTGCCTGGAAAATACATAACAAGGTCCCTTTAAAAGCTTTTTTCTTTTTTTTTTAAATTAAGACTATTACTCCAAGGCTAATGTGTTGTTGTCTAATAAACATAGTATGCCTGAATCATTCCTGAGGATATTTTTGTGCATGTCTCCGCCTGCACCTGCACCTGCACCTCTTCTAATAACAGCGTATGTAATTATTGGAGTGACAAACCATCTTGTATGGTTAACGGCAGCTGATTCATCAAACCCCCTGCAGCTTCTCTGGCTGATAAATTGTGAAGCTTAATGTTTGCAATTTACTCAGCATTTAGTCAAGCCAGAACTCCTCCTCAAATTAGTTCTGGGATAGAGGGCCCAATTATTTACAATATCTTCAAATATTTCCAGAGAAAATTCAACATTGACTTGGCTAACAAAGAACTTGTGAAATGTTTGAGGCTGCATGGAGACCCTAATAAATCCAGATGGGGTCTGGAATTGGTTTCTGGGAAGCAGTCTAGAGTATTTTGTTAGTTCAGTGCCACTATTTTATTTGTTTCTTTTCACATTTTTTATCAGGATCGTCAGAGGAATACATTATAATTTTACTACGACCTGAATGAGAGAAACAAAACAAAAAAAAAGTGACTCTCAGAAACTGAAAGCAGTATTTGCGGAGAAACACGCCGGCATTAACTCCCCTCTATGTGTTGGCAGTGATGTCACCATGCAGGTGCAGTGGTGAGGGATTAACCACTAATGACTACTTGTCACTGCCTTTAACATCTCTAATTGGTCGCTGCTCTCACAAAGCAGCTCCGGCATGCCTCGTCTGTGCCGCCTCTAAACCGCTACTCTGATATGTGGTGGTCTGTAATTAAGATGCATATCTTCCCTGCTGATTTCAGGTCTTTTGGGATCACACTAATGCTAGAAGGCACAAACAACAGCCTTACCAAGGCTTTGATGTACAGCGAGCACATGGCTTTTCTTCTTCCAACACATGTATGTCAGGTTTAAATGTACTCAGTTAGGTTGAAAATCAAAGACATTGGGATCTTCTTTGGAGAAGGTCACTTAAAAGTTATGTTTCTGGTGAGTAATAAATTAGGAGGCTCACATTTATTCAGATTCAGAATCGAATCATCTTTATGCCCAAGCTTGTTTGCTCAAACAACAAATTTTACTTTGGTTTTCAATCACTCGCACCAGGTACAAGTGATGAGAACATAATTACTCAGCATTTTCATGAAGGTATCTTATCTGTTTGTACCTCAGATCTAGGATGATCTGAAATATTTTAAATAACATCACATATAAAATTTATAAAGAGCTACAGATTAGATTTTTTGGAGACTGAGTATGATCACAGCAAAAACAAATGTACAACCTCAATCAGTTCAGAGGTAAGATTTTTCTGTTTTTTTATCAAGTGATAAAATACTTAAATCTTTTCTCTACGTGCAGAATTTCTTTATCATTATTTTCCCTTCTCATTTAGTCATAAAAATGAGCCCATAATGGGAAACTTTGTTTAAAAACAGGAAGTAACACACTGAAAGATTTAAGGGTGATTTACATTTTGTTTTTACTGATGGTTTATGTAGCAACATTTATCTACCTCGAACTATTTTATGATATTACAACCGCAAACATTAAAATATTTATCAGGTTTACATTGTATAAACTAAGACAAATTAGAATATATGACAAAATAGACTTGAATTATTAAGAAACACTTTTATGACTCTTTTGTGTTGTTCTGTCACATAAAATATCTATATCTCATTACAATGTGACAAAAAGTGAGTATTTTCAAAAGCCATCCATGGCTCTTTAGAGTGTGTGATCCCTGCCTGTCCTTGCTGAGGCCTCTTTTCCATAATGAGGAGCTGGAGTTCATGAACGTTTGTCCTAAGATCAGGCTGTCTTTAAGCTTATAATTTACATGTTACTGTGCAACTGTCTTTTGACACTGTAACGATAAATGGTTCCATACAGATTGCCTCCAGACGGCCAAACAGAAGCAATTACTTCCCCCCTCAGTAAAGTATGCCTCCGTCAAGGTTGCTTGAATTTCTGACCTTCACCATGCTGAAGAATGGCTGTTTAATATTTGACGCTTGAAGGTACTGCATAAGGTGGTACTAACTATACACAACCACAAAACGAAATAGACTGTTAAAAATAAAAAGAATGGCGGAAACAATTTCATTGTGGCTTTTCTGTGTTTTCATTATTAATCAGTCCCAATTTTTTTAAAGGTAAGACTTCCTTGTTTTTATTAGATGGATTAAGCTAATAAACTGACTTAATTCCTTTGTGCCACTGTATGTATCTGCAGCCTATATAAAATTAAAATTAAATAGCACTGATGTCCAACTTGGAGTGGCTTGAGAACTCAAAATCATTTTAGTAAAAAATAAATAAATAAAAAACTCTGTCAATAATGTGGGGAATGATGTGGAGGATAGAGACTGGAGAGGCAGAGTTAAAAATCAATAAAGTATAATTAGAAAATTGTGGTAAATATGATTTTTATCAATATAAAACATAACATACCTGAAAAAAATTTAGAGTCAATGTAAGCAGTCTTCAGAAATGAAGAGATTTTAAATTATTTTACATAACTCTAATTACTTACAAACCAATTTTACTCTGATGTAGACTTTCTTTTCCTCGGGCAATTAAATTTTGCTCATAAAAAATCACTTTTAATTGAGGTCAGCTGCGTAACAGTATTGCCGCAAGACTGAAAAGGAAATATTATGGTGACAATGACATTAAGCAGAATTTAATAATGTGTCAAAATGAAAATGCCCCGCTGTCTTACAAAAGCTGTTCTTCTGCTCGTAGATGTCCTCCATCTTTCAGCTTTGTGCTTGTTTGTCTCTATGACCATTAAATTAAAGTGATATTTATATGACTGAGGAGGGCAAGAATTTGTCACTGCACTAAAAAGAGCATCTACAATCACTCTGTGCTGTCTTTGCTGAGTCTCTGTTTTTTTATTCAGCTGCATCCTCCCCACTCATGCTGACACCAAGGTGAAAATGTATTGTGCATTTCTCATTTTCTATCAAGTCCTTTCTTAAACTAGGAAATAAATTGCAGAGCTCTGTGTAAAGAGAACATATTAATTCAGCTGTTGCTTAATTGCATCTGGGGTTTAAGCAAAACCTCTTGTTCAATTTGCTTGTACAATTCCCTGCAAAGCCCTCAGCCTGATCCTAATTTACAAACCAAGCAGTTTTTTTTCTCTTTAAAGACACTGGATTTATGTTGGGATTAATAGAAAATGAAAGAGGTAGCTTTGACTCTATTTCCCTGTCTCACACTTAGAGAGCCTCTTTGTGCTACCTAAACTTTATAAAGCATGAGTCAGAAGTTTAAATTCACTCATAAGAGCCATACATTAAATATTAATTTGAGTATTGTTCATATTTTTTGAATGTATGTGGGCAGCTGCTAAATTAAGTAAAAAATAAAATAAAATCACCCAGGTGCTGTTAATAATAATTATATGCTGTGTAACCATTTGGTCATGGAAAAAGTCACATATCAATGTGTTTTGATATGTTTACATCAAAAACTAATATGTAAACATATCAGGCTAAAACCAGTGCACCTGCAGCCCAGAATGATGTTTTTACACATATCATTGTTATTAAATAAGTACATTAATTTATTTTTATGATAAACTTTAACTTAGCCTTACTGTAAACTCGACCCCTGACATAATTGGTCCTCTTAAAACACACACACGTAAAACACACACACACACACACACACACACGTAAACACACACTTTCACCTGGAGGATGTTTGATGTGACATAACAGGTTTTATTAATTACATTGTATCACAACAGACTGGTCCACCTTCAGAAAAAGGTCAAATGATATCATCATCATCATCATCATCATCATCATCATCATCATCATCAATCACACCACCGTCATGACTAAATACTATATTATTATTTCCATCACTCAACTATAATCTGTTCAGCTTCTCTGGTGCGTATGCGTCCATGCGCGCGTGTGTGTGTGTATGTGTGGGAGGGAGCACTAATTAACCATTTGCAAAACAAATACAAGTAGTTTGAATTTGCAGTCTCTAAGCAGAACTGACGTCAGTTTTTTTATAGTTGTGGATTCAGCAAAACCTTTTAAATGCAGAAGAAAACCATAGAACAAAAAAAGAAAAAAGTAACTATCTTTAAATCACAGGTTAGATCGTCCCCTTTCTCTCCAAAAAAATATAAAATAAAAAGCTGTTTTTATGCATTACATTCTTCTAGGTACTCCAGAGCATCCAAGCACAAAAGTAATTTGAGAGATGACCTTTGTGATATTTCAGCTCGATTAAATCAAAGTCTGATGTCACGGTTGTGTGAGAAAGCGAGTGGGGTGTGGGAGCATTAAATGTGATGTGGATCATAACATTTCTAAAGTTGTGAAGTACATGTATTATGTTTGAAATGCACCCACCCCGAGTCACAGAGTCTGGCCAAAAACACATTGAAGTAAGGCAACGGGGCAGGAAAGATTTCTCTAGGTACTGTTGTTGATATGCCAGTGTGAAACTCAGGCTTTGACAAATCGAGGCTAATTTGAGTTTTTATATATATAAAAAGAGAGAACGACTGATTCTATTAATCATAGCTGCCATAAAACAACCACATTTCCATAAGATGGTTTGCAGTTATTTATCATGAAATCGGCATACAGCAACAATACATCAATTCCTGCTTCCTGTGTTGAGTCTTATGACATTTGAGCTTGGATTTTGTCTGAATGCTGCAAACCAGCCATATTTTTACACACACACACACACGCACCCCTGCATACACACACTCACACATACACACTCACCAAAACTGAATAATCAAAAGCCGACCAGCTTCCCTGGGGCCACCGAATGTCTTTTTCTTTTTTTTTTTGTCTTGGCTGAGTCTCACCTACCCACCTAGCATCCCCTTGATTTAAACATGAAAGAGTAAAACAGTTCAGTCTAAATACCGGCACAGTCTGGGACACACCAGTTAACAATGCTTATTTCTTCCAGCAGCTTATTCACATTTTTTTTTACATAAATTCTTGTTCATTCCTCTTGCTGTTATTTTACAAAAAAATAAATAAATAAAAGAAAAGGAAAAGGACAAAAGTAGCACTTCTAAGGACCAGAGGTTAAGACTATCACATACAGTATAGGCAGCATAGAAGAGGAAAAATTGGTTGAATAATCTATCATACAGTAGGTCACTTGATAAAGAGAGAGTGTAGAGAAGTCTGTGATTGTCAGTCCCTTCTGTCTGAGGTTTCCATTAATCATACACTAGCAGATGTTTAACTTTTCAGATTTTCTTTTTTCTGATCAAGGCATTGATCAAAGACTGCCCGATCTGTGCAGACCAATCTCTTCATTCTCTCGCTGCCAAAACATCACCCTGTCCAGCGTCACATAGCTTACAGTATTATTTAAAAAGGGGGGGGAGAACAAACACAGCAGGTAAGTGCAGAAACAGTGTGGGAGCTGGGGAGCTGCTTCAGTGTACGCTACTCTTTTGACATCAGATGTGTCCGTACGCACTGTATTATTGTTCACAGTTTTTTCCAGCTTACACACCCTGCCTCTTGCTATTGCACAGAGATATTGTGTGTCGGGTTTTTGTTTTGAGTGTGGTTGGTGTGCTTCAGCAGGGACGGATTTTCTTTCTTTTTTAACTCTGTTAGCATGCACTGTCAATGCTGCAGCCATTAACCCTTGCAGTTATTCTGACAGGTGAGAATAATTTTGGCAAAATGTCAAACTCAATCGACATACGTGACAGAGTGGTGAGATATCCATCCCTGCTGCAGTGAACGGTGTCCACGAGGACAGGCTCGGTTGTTACCAAGAAGGAACGGGATGTAAAAATACCCACACACTCCAGATTATCTTACACGTTTGTGTAAACATAATCCTTAAATTCAAATTCAGTTTGCAGTTGCAAAAAAAGGCAACCCTAAAAATAGAAAGAAATGTACAAAAAGGTTTACAAGCTTATAAATTAAATAACAGGAAATCAAATCCACAAACATCGATACCATCAAGTGCTGCAGTTAAATAGCAGACAAAGACCTCCAAATGAAATCTCTACATCAAATCAAAGATGACCGTAAGTGAAATCGCATCGGTAATGACTTTTAAATATGCCTGTAAAGAGTAAAATATGCACAAGTAAAAATGCAAAAGCAAAAGTTACATGTGTTTTCTTGCATGCATGTGAGCTGTATTTACAGTATGTCTGTAAGCCGGAGCAGAGCTGCAGGTGGAGTGAAGTGTTTCTGTTATCACAGGATGCGCGATAGATCATTAAAGATTATTCTCAGAGTTTGTTGGTACATATGCATGAGGCGCGAGGCAGCAGGGTTTCTGCAAGTATCAGTGAGGTTATGCCAAGACCTTTCTGTAGTCTATTCAAGTGCATTATGATTTAAAATTAAGATGTATGTTTATGAAAAACAACCCAACTTATGTTGAACGTACTTTAGAGTATAAACAAGTTAAGTCTAACCTTGTCAACATAAATTGGTATTTTACTTTAGTGCCTTTGCACTTGCAAATACCTTCCTACAGTGCACCGTAACCCTCATAAAAATGATTTCAAAGCTTCAGATGTCAAACCAATTTTTATACAGCCAAGTGCGGACGCTTCAATAAAAAAGTAACTACAGTTCTGTTTCTGGCCTAACGACTTTTTGGCAAACAACAACAAATTAGTTCATCGTTGATAAAACAAAACAAAACAAAACAAAACAATCTCTTTAATTCATACCAGTCCAGTTTTTGATCACACCTCAGCACTGAGAGAACATTAGTAAAGCTTTTAAATGTCGATGTGCCTGAAGCTTGTTTGTTGTTTCACTGGATCTCGACACAGCTGATCCAAACGTACTGATCCACTAGTAAAGGAGGCGGGTGTGTCTGGTACTTTCCTAGATTGGTACAGATGTTATTCACCAGACTGTGACACCTTTGTTTCATTTGGTAATTATAAATTATAATTCAACAAGGCTCTATTCTCAGGCCACTTTTCTTCATCTACACGCACTTCCTGGTTCAGATTGTAAACGAATCAAACATTGTTTTCACCACGATGACACAGCATTTCATAATGAGCTTAAAGTCAGAGTGTCCATCATTTAATGAGTGGAAGTCAGAATTGTATCTATGTCAATGCAAATCAGTAAACTGGCTGTTGGTCCCAAAAATAAAAGATTAGTGGTCAGCAATTAACTAAACTATTGGCTAAAGATCATAGAGCGTCCAAGAAGCCAAAGTGACATTTAATGACTCGGATCTAGATTTTAACAAACTGGGTAACTTTAATTGTCACTACTGGTCTCTGTTAAAAAGTCAGTCAGCGGCAGCTCATTAAAAATGAGGCAACAATCCTGACCAACAGAGGAAAACTCAATACATCACACAAGATCAGAAATCACTGCACTGGTTCCCAGTTTGTAAAAGAATCAATTTTAAAATCTTGTTATTGGTTTCAAAAGTATGGAAATATTTGGGCCTAGATAACTTCTGAGTTGCTATTCAAGGTTCATAATTTAGAACCTTGACTTTAAACAGTCATTTTATTATGCTTTAGGTATTTATTGTTTTTTTTTTTTTTTTGTATTTTCTTCTTTCTTTTCTCTTTATGCAATGATTTTGCTTTGTAGTTCTTTCTTAAATACCGAGTATGCAACTGGTGGAAAACAAACAAAAAAATCTGTTGCATTTAATTAACTAAATATAAAATTATAAGCCCAAAGGTAAATTTCACAAGCATAAAACTTCTGCAGGTTTAGGAGGAAGGCTGAATATCTGAGGACAAATTTCTCGCCTTATTGCTGTCCTGCATAATAGGGTTTGAAGTTTTATTATGGCATGATAACACAGTCTAGACAACCAGTCGTAGTGCAAACACATTACACATTTCCACATGATAAAATAAGTTGATGAAGGTTAAGGAAGCAATAAATGAACGATGGTTTACATTTAAGACAAAAAAAGTGTTTAGTTTAAGACCAATGGAAAATCTGACCTGATTGAATAAATTTGAGGACTAATACATTTAAGACTTTTTAACTTTTTAAGACCCTGCGGAAACCCTGGCCTGCATTTAAATGTGTGGTTGCGTGTACTGTCTGTGGTTGATGGCAGCTGCAGGAATGTGAAGGGAGCGTAAAGTTGAAGTTGTGGCTTGCAGAACATCTGCTGGCTGTAGTAATGATGGATGTTCACACTTCTTTTTTTTTTTCCCAGAGGAGATTCTCACCTCTCTCCCTCCTTCTTCCTGCCAAGTCAGTCTCCAGTCCCTTTCTTTTTGCTTCCCTGCTTCCCCTCTCTAGTCCGCTCAATTGCTTTCCAGGACGCATTAATACATCTGCCCGTATTCCTACGCGTCGCCGCTCCTAAATCCGGCGAGCCTAACTGTTTTCTTCTCCTTCACCTTTCCATCCCTCCATCCCTTCTTCTCGGCCATAAAACAATAAGTCTTGAATGTCTGTGAGGAGACTGTGCTAATGGAGCCCATTAGCCGTAATGAAATATACATTACACCATTACAGGGGACGGGGCCCGGCTAAAGCACTGCACCGCTCAAATAATAAAACATGTACAATTCAATTTCCTTCTCGGCCCGTTTTGAGTGTCTTTCAGTGAGCCGGGGTGGGTGTGTGTGTGGGGGGGGGGGGACGCAGGGATGACGGGATGAGGTGCACGATAGATGTGTGTGGGCGTGCTCTCGTGTGCATCCCCTCTTACGCAGATGTGGTTTTCAAGAATGTCTGAGTGCTGAGAGCTTTGAAGATTTAATAGGGGTTGACCAGATGAACCACACCTTCTACAGTGCAGTCACCCACACATTTGACCATGGTCTGACCACTCGATACCCAAACTCCCTCAGCAGCCTTTACGCTCCCCAGCCCTCCACCCACCAACCCCGATCCCCCCCCCAACACTGTGATTTTGCGATTGTCGGACAGCTGCGGACAAATGAATCAATTGACCTCCGACACAAACGCTTGACATCACAAGTGGAGCATCTGTCGCTTTGGAGGTTCGGGGTGGAGTAGTTATCGTATTACTCTGCTCTGTATAACTTTGCATCTCAGGCCCGAGGAAAGTAAAATGCAACAGATAACAATTGTAAAATCCCATGTAAGTGAGCACCTCAGCATGGTGTCTGAAATCTCTTTTCACCACAGTAGTCGGTTGCAGCTGTGTTGTCACCGATTGTTTTGTGCATCAGCAATATTGGCCAACCAGAAATGATCTTCTCAACACACCTCTTAATTTCATCTGACAGGCAGGGAAGGAGATTGTGTTTACTTTGCTTTCCCTTTCTGGCCATTGGTGTGTCACGCTCAATTTCCTACATGCATACTGATGTCTAGATCGTTGCGCTTGTAGTCCTGCTGGTTGACTGCTGACTGTAATCCTCATTTTACAGAGGGAGACGGAAAAAAAGACAGACAGGGGCGAAAGAGGATAACACAGTGTCTTAACGGCACGGCATCTCGCAGAGCCGTTTCTCCGGAAGTGTCCCATCAGTCTCCTATTTACAAGCAAAATGGTCGGAGCTTCCAGAAATTCCTCCTCCTTCTCTCGCTGCTCCGCCTTGAGTTTCCCAGATGTTCAAACGCGGCCTGTTGTCTTACAGGCAGCAAAGGGATAAGTCAGTAAATTTCAAGTCTTATTCATCAGTCTGTTGTTTTGTTTATTTTATCAGTTAAGCCCCAGTGAGTTTAAAGCATCTGAGAAGAAGTGAGAAACTTGAAAGTTAAATCACTCCTGATAATAGTCTCCTTGGTGAAGAAGCAGAACGAATCGGATTGCACACAGGTGAAGAAGTTGGCCGGTGGGAAAGAGGTGATGAAGGGAGGAGTTGAAGGAATATTTTTTGATTGCCATAAAGTGAGCTTCACATCCTGTACAGTTACACATTCTGCATACACACCTACACACACACACACACACACACACATCTGCATGAGCGTCAAACACTTCAGTCAGAAATGTCCCAATGCCCACTTTGACTCACATACACATGCATGCAAACTTTAAATGCACATATACATTTAAACATATCCCCACACACGGTTTGCACACACTGCGTTTCCTCCTCCTCTTGTTCAGCCCAGTATATCCAGATAAACAGGTGAGGCCTTGGCCAGGTTAAGGAGCAGACCATGGATTTCTTTAATGTTGAGTCTCATGTGTGGTTCTCTTTGCCAGCAGCCCAGCATCAGGTCATACACCTCTTTGGGGCAGGTTCTGGGACGCTGCAACACCCGACCTTGAGTTATGCACTCGATCACCTGAAGAAGAGGAACAAAAGACGATCCAGAAACAGAGACGTTACCTTCAGCACAAGTTCAATTTTAGTATTTAAAGTTTATACCTATACAATCTTAAGTTCTCATTCCCTTTTGACAGCTTTTAAGATCTAAATACAAAACAATCTTCCAGCCTGTAAATATTTTCCTAAACCTATCCAGACCTGTGAAAGGTTTAAATTAAAGGTTCAACTCTCTGAACACAGAAAACATCTCTTCCACTCTGAAAACAAACTTCACCAATTTCCATGTGTGCAAAGTTCACTGAAAAAGATAACTCTAAAGTTGTCACCTTGTCACATGCACATATAGTAGAAAAATGCTATACTGAATACATAATTCACTAATAATGCAGAGGAGTAGCCATCAAAATGCAAACGTGACGCTATTTCCCAAAAGCGAAGTCTGCGTTTCAAACATACATTTGCAATAACTTCATTGGCTCCTAATTAACTGCTTCAGCAATAATTACTGAAATACACACCAGAGTTAAGTTGAATAAAATAATTGATTTCTGTAGCCAAGAGAAGACCAAAGTTCTCCTCAGCACAGAAACTTATTTTTTTGTTTGCCATTTATAAATGATCTGTATTTTTGTTATTCTATGAAATAACTGAGCTTGTTTTTATTTCCTGCAGCATTAAATGCTCTCTGTTCTTCTCATGCAGTGAATGTCACTTAATGGCTTTCATTAGACTATCAATCAGCTGCGTCTTGCAAATTGCTAGATATGAAAGATCTAATCTGTTTTAAAGTTATCATTTTGGTGAGCAATCAGCCGCAGAGTTCTCCCTCGTTCTGTGATTGGCATCAGATTAGATGAGGAGAAAAGTATTTGATACGTAATTGAGGAGCAGAACTCTATCTGGTATGTAAAATATATCTGAGTGTCAGACTGAGGTCAGAGGTGTCGACCTTTAAAACTGCAGAGAGTTTCTGGTTCATCACAGTAAAAGGAGACAGCAGCCTGGGCTGGCGGTTCATTCTTGGATGTAAGTCGAGTTGAGAGCACCATTGTCTTAACGTTAGGTTATAATTTAGGTGAAGGCAGAAAAGTTCAAACACTTATTTTTATTAAATCAAGTTTTAATCCAGTGGGATTCTCATTTTTGTTTTTAGTTCACCTGTAACAGTTCAGCTGTAGCTGCGTCTTACCCCA
Organism: Poecilia picta; assembly: GCA_033032245.1. NCBI lineage: Eukaryota > Metazoa > Chordata > Actinopteri > Cyprinodontiformes > Poeciliidae > Poecilia > Poecilia picta. Next base: position 19,917,931 of record CM065361.1, read on the forward strand.
AAGTCTCAGTTTTACTACCTTACTAAAGTACGTTCATAAAAATGTTACACTGAGCTGAAGAAATAAAGAACAATCCCTTTACAATCTTTCATAAAGTAAAAAATAAAGAAAGAAATAAAGAAACTAAAAGAATGATGATAGCTGATTTAGTCAGCTGCCATCAATGAAAATCTGAAAATCCAGAGTTGCAGTGAAAAGCCCATATTTTGCTGAAATATGCTAACAAAATGACATGGTCAGGTGTTATACAGGAAATCACTTCAGGTGCTGTTATGATTCTGACATACTGCTAAAAATCTAGATTATGTTTCCTCCAACGTAGCAAGACTTAATCTGATGTTTGTGGTGCAGAAATTTGTGAGAAAACATCAGGGATCCTCTTAATAATCTTATCAGTAGCATTTTGGCATTGCTAGAGGGATATCATAAAAACACATGGCGAGTAACAAGAGTGCAGATACATTACGACTTCACACTGAAATAAGACCTTTGGTGGTCTTAGTTTCATGGAGGAATCCCAAAGTGGGAGATTAATCTTACATGGCCGCATTAATGAATAAGTTATGCAAACCAAATGTCTTAACACTTACAAGTATTTTCCATTTAAACAATTTTACTTGTGTACAGACTGTGGCGGTAAAAAGCAAATAAATAAATAAAAGTTCAATTGAAACAACAGATCACAATTAATTTGAGTTTTTTAGTTGTGCTGATATAATTTAGTCTAGAAGCAGTATTACTTTTTATTTAATCCATACTTAAAAACACACAAAAACATTTTTATGTCATTTGTTTACTAAATTTCTTTGCCAGAGATTGAGTACTAAATGAAAGAAACTTTAGCAAATAAACCGCTTGCTTGAACTTGACTGCATTGTTTAGGATCGATTAGGAATGTAGGTAATTGATTTGTCTATATGATTGACTTTGTAAACATCTTGAGATGATGTACGCGATGAATTGGGGTTGTATAGATAAACTAAATTGATTTTAATGTTCAGTTGGAATATGCAATAGATCATGGTCAATAGAGAGGAAAGAGCAGAGCAACAAAGGAAGGTAATTCTGTCTATAAGAATGCTTTTCTTAGGTGTTACATGCCATAGTGACAGTTTGAAGAACGTCAAAGTGATGTGGCTTACATTTGTAAAACATAAAAGGAGACACAGGCTCACATATTCATGAAATCATACCTATGAGACACTTCCCCACAAAACTAATAAAATATTTAGATGTACTTCTACAGAGGGGCTGTTTCATCACACCTTGTGGCTACAACATCTCGGTCGTCATCACTTATTAAGATGATAGCGCCCCGCAACAGAAAGGCACATATCTTTTATCTATACTGACATTGTGTGGAACGTTCTGTTATCTTTAAAGGTTTCATGTCGGAGCGCATTATATTCTCACCTCGGATATGTGTCTAAAAATGTGTTTAGAACTTGATATGAAGGAGTCAAACAGGCAGACGAATAAGTGTCTTTTTCTTACCTCATTATTGGAGAGCTGGTACCAAGGCTGCTTCCCGTAGGTGAAGATCTCCCAGAGGACAACTCCTAGACTCCAAACATCGCTTTCTGTGGTGAACTTCCTGTACATGATGCTTTCAGGGGGCATCCAGCGGATTGGCAGCATCGTATGACCTCCGACCTTTAGAAAGCACAAACGCACACAAGGAAAACAAAGTCATTTGAAAATGCATTGAGCAGACGAGAATACGACTTATATAGCTAATTTAATCTTAAATGTGTACGCCATTTATATATCAGAGTTTTTCATTGTGTCCAAAGCAAAAAGCAATTTTAAAACACAAAGAGTCTTTGGAGTCACGTCTTGGAGACAGATGTCATGTGGATGAAAACGTATTGAACTGCAGTGCATGACTACCTATTGTTGTAAACAGACAAAAGATGATTTCTTTTGCAAAAAAGAGACATTTTTAAACAAAACGTGTTGAATTACTGTGTGACTGTTTATTGGCAATATAGAACAGGATGGAGTCAGAATGGAGTGAGACCTGTATTCTACAAAAAACGAGAAAGAAAGTAGAGAAAGCAAGAGTGATTAGCAAACACGTGAAGAGAGTGGATCTCACCTCTCTGCTGGCAATACATGCTAGCGTGGGTTTATGAAACAACCTGAAATTTGACTTACAAAAGAAAGAAGCCAAAGTCAATGGCTGAGGTCAAAATGCAAGTTAGCAGCCAGATCACAATGGTGTTGGTGAAATTTTTCAGTCAAGTAAATATGTCGTTTTATGATGGTTTTGATGAGCGATGATTGTGCTTAATAAATAGATTAGCTGTCAGTCTCTCTCCAGTCTTTAATTAGCTGAACTAACAACTTGTTTTTTTTCTTTGCAGTGTCTGAGCTCAATAAATGACAGACTGTGTATCCATATTTCAACCACCATTCCAGTCACCACTTGTGTATCTTCAACTCAAACTGAATTTCAGTTCGAACTTGAAATGTTAGTGAGAAAACTACCAAGGACAGACATAAAACGTTTGAGTGGCGTGAAAGAGGGTGCTCTTAGAGTAATACCAGTAATGGAAAGCTACATTACTTCAACACATTAAACTCTATCACAAAGGACAAACAGATTATATGTAGAAAAAAAATCACTGAAAGGGCTGCAAGCTTGCTTCTATAGGAGTGACAGTACCCATCTGCCTAAAAGTAATAATGCTGGTCAGAACTGGAGCAGAAATCACACTGTCTGAATGCTGGAAGAATTTTGTTTTAACATTTTATCACAAATGTAAAAGACTAATGGCAAATGTAAAACTTACTTTGAAACGTATGGTGTGTCAAATTTTTATATATCTTGAAAACTATTCTATTCATTCTATTCTATTCTATTCTATTCTATTCTATTCTATTTTTCTATTCTATTCTATGCCATCATCCTAAAGCTTTTCACATGCATCACTGTCTTGGTATACTCTCAAATCAGCACATTTTTAAAGCGGAGCTACAAACAGTTTACTGCTGCCCGAGGCATTTCAGTGACTTACATTTGATAGCTTGGTGAAACAGATTGCATCACTCCTGGACTGTAGCAAGCCAAGCCAGCTGAGAACTCGCTGCTTTGTACGGCGTTTCTCCAAACAAAGGGAGCATTCACACTTCAGTGTATTTGCCGGTAATCTCCTCAGGAGGGGACAGACATTTAGCCAGTAATTATAATTAGTGGGTAAATGTGAAACATTATTTGCCAATGATAAAATGTGGGAACCACTATGTGGGAGACAGTAAACAGTCAACAGCTACACACTGTAAGTTGTTTCAGTAGATTTGCAGGAAGTTATTTAATTACATACTTTAAGTTGTACTCTGGAATAAGAAGAAGATGCAGCGGGTGATGAGGAGCAGAAATGACGGGCTCTCTGTGAGACAGCCGGTCATTTTATTATGCTCTAATCTGAACTCTGCCGGTTGAGTCTGTAACGTTGTCAAATTCATTAGCTGTTTTTATTGTTCATAAAGACTGACAGTTCATTTCTACTGAGACTTCACACACTGCTGTCAAAAGCTTGGGCTGGCTGAAGATCATTATTGTTTACTGCTCAGCTAAAGATAAAAGGCATGTCAATGGCTACATTTTATGGACAAACTCACATGTTTCTAGTTAATAGTTGAATTCATCTACAAAGAAACAATCACTTTGTGTTGCTGTATGATGTAGAAAAGAAACAGAAAAAAATCAAATAAAAAGTCAAACACAGTCCTTCCATCAGATAGGCAAATGTTTTACATCCTTTCTGGAGCACTAAATGCACTTTTCTTCTATCTGAATCCAAGTCATGTAACCAGGAAGAAGTCAAACATGTTTCAACGCCTGATGTTTGACAGAGATACCCCAAAGCGCAACAAGCTATCTCGCGACACAAACACATTATTCGCTCTGCTGATTGTGATCTGCATGACTGAGAGTTAATCTGCCCTGAGTTTCAGCAGATTTAAGCAGGGCTGGATCACACAGGATTCATGTCGGCTTGTTCAACATGATTCAGAGGAAAAGGGCAAGAATAGTGAAAGAAACAGATGGGAAATAAGAACCAGATAGAGAGGTCTTAGATATTTTCAAATGGTTTAGCAGCTCAACTAAAGCTTCACTCCAAACTGCAGAACTAAAATGCAGCAGTCTTTTTTTTTTTTTTTTTTTTTAAAAAAAGCTATCATCAAAGGTACATTGGGGTTGGCTTCAGTATAAAAACTGTTAATTTGTGGAAACAGAATGCACACAATCAAAGTTTTTAGCATAATCATTAAACACTTATGTAGGACTTTTAGTTCTGCCTTATTAATAATTCAAATGGTCTTAAAAATATACAACTAGATTTTTTTTATTACATGATTAATTCTTATCTGATATTACCCACATATTCAAATTGATAAATATTGTATCCCATATTTAAACTTTCTGAGAGAGTATCAACATTTCTTTTGTTTAAAACAGGCATCACTATTTATATATCACTGGTGTCACTGTTTGCAACACTTAAGATGGAAAGTTACAAGAAAAGTTTCCTCTGGTCCAAAAATATCATGCTATGCGAGTTTCATCCTGAGGACAAGAGGATTTTGAGGCGCGTCACGTTTTGTCAGGTCTGTGAATAATGTGCAAGCTGCTGTTTTGAATAGTCCATGTCTACTGGGATCAAAGTTGTGGAATTTAGTGGAGTCATATTTATTTATTTCCATATTTAGGGATCAAAGAACCATCTGGAAGTAAAATATCGATCCTCTAGGGATAAAGTATAAGTTTTCAACAAGTCTAGAAAATGTGATAGCCAAATCACACAGGATTCAGTAAGGCCATGATTTATAATGACATAATTTTTTTTCCTTAAACAACTAAGATGAGTTTAGAAAAGACATTTTCAGTTTTTTTACAGCTTCTGCAAAGAAATTTCGGCAATTATACTGACTCAAATACTAATTGGCCAATAAAGCAACAGTGACTAAATATGTTCGCTACAGCTATTTTTGAAATTCTTTTGTAGGAAGGTTAAGTATCTTTGACCTTTTTCTCCCTCTCAGTGCTCTGTGCTAATGTTCTCCCTCACTGAACCTCTCTTCTTCTTTCACTCTTTTTTCCAAACATGAATCTACCAACAGAACCGTGCTTCACTGCCCTGCGTAGATAGCACAATACATTTTCTGAAGTTTATGCCTGTTATTAATGGTCTGTCACTCTTCTATTTTAGTAGTGGGTTATTTAATGCAGTCATAAAATGTGCGCAGTCACATAGATAGCCATCAGGCTCAGTTTTACATGGGAGGAAACATATCTTCCGGCACCTTGGCAGTTTCTACACTTCATAACCCGGCCTGGCTCTTTCTGACGGTGATGCTTGGCGTTCTCCTCCGTATTTGTTTGTTTATATAATAAATACCTTAGATTATTTGAGTGTTATACATAAAGCATTGTCTTTCTTCAAATATGACCTGAATACATTTTCTGTGACTAAGATGGTCGTCCTACTAAATTTTCAATTACAACTAAAAGGATACACACTTGTAGTCCCTTTTCAGTTAACCCAGACTTTTGCAACGTCAAAATGAAAGCACTAATATTATTTTCACAGTTAACATGAAGTAAGAAAAAAGATCTTGCTTCAAATTCATCTTAAATTTAGAACTACGGACAACATAAAGGCATTTGAAATTCTACACATTCTTCAGTTTCTCTTCAGGTTTACAGTCAGTCCTTTTCCAACTGGACAATAATCACAAACAAGCATCAAAACTGGTTAAAACACTAACAGTTAGCCATTAGTGTTTTTGTTTTATTTTTCATGGCTGATCATTTCTTCTGATGGCTTGAAATGATGTTGAACTGCTGAGCTGCAGTTTTTCTCATACTTGTTAAATGTGGTTCAGATTTGTCGCCCAGATGGACCTGAAACTCCAAACCAATTATCAGAATTAAAGAAGCTTTGCATTTAAGAAGCAAAGGATCAGTTGTATAACCAAGATATTCCTTGCATAGACAACAAAAAGAGAAGTGATGGACAGTCCTCTGTGAAAAGCTACAAAACAGTAGAATTAAAAAAAGAAAACAGCATTGAAGAAAGGGAAACCACAGATTAATCGTTTTTGTCCATTGGGAGATGACGACATCAAATATTGAGCAAATTGTGGTTTCGGCGATGCAGTCTTAAGACCAAGTGTTTGCAAGGACATCTCCCTGCACGTGAGCTGCCTTGCTGTTGATCTCTGCCTCCTCCCCTCCTTTGTTTTCAGTTCCCTTCCTCGCTCTCACCTTCCTTCAGCCCACCTGCCATTCCCTCCAACACACAGTTTCATAAATATTCAGCAGCTCAGCCAGACCTTTGGCCAGAGTTCCAGGAAACCCCAAAAAAGGTAGAAAAAAAACCCAGATCAAGCATGTGATCTGGACTGCAACTTCCCTATGGCTACGGTACCCATGGTGACAGGGTGAAGTATTATGGGATGTGTTGTCATGGGGACCTGTGAAACTTACCCTACTCACTGTTGTGCAGAAAATTGAATCTTTTTCATCTTATTTTTTGCCATAAAAAAAAATACAACTAATAAACTATAACTAGTATCTGCTGCACAGGTGAAAAGTGTCATTTTCAATTGTTACTATTTCTTTCTAATTTAAGACATTTACTTAAATTATGGGTGTCCAGTTCCAGTTCTCAAGTGTCAATGTCCTGTTCTCTTTGGTACAAACCCACACCAAAGAGGTGAAGATTTTAAAACCTCAAATGATTGCTCTTCTACTCCACAAATTGCACTCCATTGTATTGGTTTATCATATATAAATTTGATAACATATTTTGAAGTTTGTTGTCAAAAGGGGATAGATAATGAAGTTGTTCAAGTGGTATAAATACTAACATTTTACAGAAAATCAGAAGGCACGGGTCAATAAAGGGGGAAGAAATGGATTTCTGGGTTGTTCCTTCTTTTAGAAGTGTCAGTTGTTTTGTTATCGGGTGAAAATGTCACATTTTTAAGATTTTAAGAATTGTTCTGCCTCTGAAATACAGTAAGGTAACGTTTTACCTTTAAGACAAAACATCAGGCTTGAGGAAATTAGGAATTGTAATACTGATCAAAGGCAGAGTATTATGTAAAGTAATGTTATTCCCTCATTAAAAACATTCTGCTGCTTTGATCCTTTCATGCATGTCTGAGAAATGCCTAAAGTCCACATGACAGCCATTTGGGAGTGCATAAACGCTTGCGCCCACAAAGTGGTGCCAATTTCCACAAATCTCCTCCCTGAAGTTGAAGTTGCCAGCTGAGATTCTGTCCCACAGAGCGCTGGCGCCTCCACAACTCCTCCACTGAGCTCCTTCAGACTAGCAACAGCAACAGACAGCAAACCTCGTGAAACGGTGTATTTTCTGAGCCTATCACACAAATTACTTCTCAACGCTGGTCCAACGTTCCTTAAATAACATAATGAACAAACATTGCTGCGATGACATCCTGAAGGTCAAGTGTTGGAAAGAGAAGGAGCTTCTCAAAGAGACAAACAATTTCAAGGCGAAAAATTGGGAAGACAAAGTTCTTTTAAGTAATAAAATAGCACTATGTCACTTTAGAGACACTCTGACTCTTTAGCATGAATGTTTGGTTTGAAGGGGGAAATCCGTGTAAGTGTGTTTTAATGTCCACTTTAAAAAAACTAAAACTGTAAGGTAAAGCACATCCACCATCAATGGCACATCGATCCCCACTGAAACACTTAGATACCCTGAAGGTTTGATACGAGGCAGTGCCCGTCAGATTGATTGTGTAACAGGGGAGTCGGTGACGTCACTGCACCCCCTTCATTTCATCGCCTCTGCTTCTATTTCCACACACATGCATGCGTGCTGAGAGGTGGGGGGGCTGAGCTCCAATTCCTTTATGACTCATCTTTGCTCCCGTCTGACGCAAGAGCACGACTGTGTCCATACACACTACTTTCCCACACACACACACACACACACACACACACACACACACACACACACACACACACACTAACACACACCTCCGTCTCTTCTAGGTGCCGAGATGCGGCCACCGTCCTGAAACTGCCCCTCTGCTGTGCTGTTGTTCTCCTCTGTATTTATTTTGTCGTTCTTTCTGTCTCTGACAGAGACCCTGTTGCGGTTTCTGCTTTGTTTTGTCTCCTGTACGATGCCTCTTCTAGGCTGCTGAGCTTCTACACTCATCCTCCTCCAAATATGTTCCCTTATCGCTCTATTACTGCCTTTTCTCTCCTTTTTTGTATTCGTTAATCTGTTTACTCCCCTGTCTGACATCCCACTTTTTTCCTCCCTTTTTTTTCCCCTCCTGCTGTTTTCTGTCCCATCTCGTTCCTCCTTTCATCTTTTTACTGCTGTTTCTATCCCTCCTCTCCTTCTCTCTTCCTCTACTACTGCCTCAGCATACTAAGCAGAAGTTCTCTGATTACTTTTCTTCCTGAGAACGATGAATTCAACTCCAGAGCTCACCGCCGCTACCTTCACCCGCTACCCGTTGCCATGGATACAGCCTCAGCACTTGGCATTATTGAGGAAAGGGTGAAAGGAAGAGGGAGGAGGAGGTTGTTATGTGTTGTCACACAGAGACCGTACTGAAGAAGCCCACTCAGAGATTTGTTTTTTTCCTGATGTGTTTAATTTTCTAAATGCAGAAATTAAAAAAATTAATAAATAAATAAATAGCACACCCAAATGCTAGGTCGCAATGCTCAACTGTCTCCATTTTGACTCTGCAGCTGTACTTTGTGTTCACCAATCAATGACATATTACAAAGTATAATTTGTCTAGCTAATATACAGCCCCGGTATATTAGCGAGATAAATATGCAGCCGTATTACTCTGGAACACAAAGCACACCGAGCGTTTCCTTTTCCTGGACTCTGTTCAACAAGAAGAACAATGCATCCATTGCATGTCATATAGATTATTATCTTTCAAAGTGTCACTGTTAATGTCATTATTTATTCCAAACAGAGATTTTTCTTGTCACCGAATGAGCACTCCTCCCTCTCCCGCCTCCTCGGAGTTATCTGTCACTGTCAGTCATGTCAGTATGTCACAGCGGATGGGGGAGAGGGTTGGAAAATGGACAGCCACTATCGATCAGTCAATACAGTTTATTAGGCCTTGGCCCTTTGGGAAAGTGACAGATAGCTGTACAGCAGGAGAACTCCCCTCACCCCCACAGATTTACTCCTGACTCACTCATGTACCCCTGGGCTATCTTGACACTCAAAGTAAAGGCGGGGAATGACACAAATAAGGCAACATTGGCAGATAAATGTGCACTAACGCTGCTCTGTTTGTGTGCAGGCACATTTATTTTTGGCTCTACTGTTTCCAGATATGCACTAATTACAATAAAACCAATGGATGCCCTTTGTGGGTGTTACACCCCGATGATCTTCCTCTGTAGCATAAAAATGTTCTTTGTCCAACTGTGTGTGCATGACAACAATTCTATTTCCTTTTATCTTAGAATGTCTTCACATATATTAGAAAACATGGTTACAAGGCAAGCAAGAAATTTCTTTCTTTGAAGCTCGAGTGGCTATATGTTCTGAAGCTTGTGGTCAAGAGTGAAGATGGTAATTGTTTTATATGTTATTCTTTCTCATAGTTGAGGTCTTCAGATTGAATAATGCAATGCAACATTAAGTAATTATTTAGTTGTAATGTTGACAAGAGAAATTGCAAAAAATTACAAAAAATTACAGCTATGCATCACAACACTATCACTTTGAGATTTTTATTAATGAAAAGTGCGTTATAAATTAAATTTATTATTATTATTATTATTATTATTATTATTATTATTATTATTATTATTATTATTATTATATTAATACAAGTAGGTAGTTGAAAAGTAACTTATCTGTTTAAAAATACAAGGTAAAATGTATCTATATTGGAGCAAAGTGGCAGTCAAGACGCTTACAGTAACAAAAGTTGACTCTTTAGTTCATGCTCAGGTGAGGGGTGGCGGTGAAGTGTGAGGCGGAGCGGGGGGTGGGGGGGCGCAGATGGAGACCCATGCAGCAGTAAACAAGGGAGGGGTCGGTTGAAAAAAGGGCCAGAAAAGATATCGACACATACACCTACCCTGTAGTAGTCCGTGCTGTAAACATCTCTGGACATGCCAAAGTCTCCAATCTTTACCAGCAGGTTCTCACCCACCAGACAGTTCCTGCAAAAAAGAATAACCAGATAAATACAAACACTGATATGTTATGGAGGTGGGTTGGGTGTCAGAGGCTGAAGTCGTGTGTGTTTTGATGTTTTCCTGAATCAAATAGTTTAATTATCTCTCTTTACTGTCACCAAGTTTTACAGGAGTCTGCTGATGACTTATTCATTTGTTTTCAAGTGTTTTCAAGCAGAGGAAGAAGAAAACATGCAGGACTTCAGCTCCTGAGGGTGGAATTGATCATCATTGTGTCATAATCTCCCATACATTTTTTTATTTTTTACTGTCCATGGGTTTCCTCAAAAGGTGGGTAAACTGTTAACATGTAATCATGGGAAAAGAAATTTACTCCACCAGTTAAACTGTGAACAGGCTTCAAACAGGCTGTTAAATGTAATAAATAAATGTTTTTCAGAGATGAAAAACTGATGTAAGTTTGATGGCAAATTCTTGCTGTGTAGGGTAGAACAACCAGTTATTAGTCTGCGGTACAATCTGATTTGGTTAACTTCAAAATGTATTTGTCATTTTGTATTTACTTGGGTTATTTTTTTTTGTCTGATATTGAAATTGATCACGTTCTACAAAAAAGCGGAAATAGAACAAATCCGAAATAGGTGAAATGCTTTTCATGGCTCAGTATTTGAAGGGTTCATTCAGTTATTTCCTATTGTGATATTGAATGACTCTATCAGACAGAAATCACATTACACAGTTTTTATGTACTGAACACTGTGTCCTGTAATTTCTTTGGTGGCTGCTCTTTTCTAAAATATTTCAGCTTTTATTGGAAAATTGTAGTGATTGTCTAAGTCATGAAAACGACTATTCCGATGAGATTTTTTGGACACTTATGAATGTTTTCTTGTCTTTTCCACCTAAATTTAGGAAAAGAACACAATAAAGCAATTCATTTATGAGTGTTTCCATTTAATTTCACCTATGTTTTTTCAATATTGCCTGTTGATTAAAAAAAAGAAAGAAAAAGAAAATAAGTAATTTCAGCAAATAATAACTAAGTAAGTAACACACCTGGTAGCCAAGTCGCGGTGCACAAAGTGCTGTGAAGCCAGGTAGACCATGCCAGATGCTATCTGTTGGGCAATATGGAGCATCTGAGACTGGGTCAGCTCCACAGGTCTGGTGGTCTGGCCTTCTGCCATCAGAACTGCATCTGGTCCGTGAGCCCTACGAGAGAACAGGTGACACATGTTCAGATGAGCTTTGTACTTTAAGCCTCAAACAAAAGACGCAGAGCAACATTCAGCTTCTCTCGAGGAGCGTTTTTAAATGCTGCTGAACATTGTTTCCAAATGTCTAATTATGTCTGTCCACACTGGCATCACTCAGTGCAATCAGGAAGCGAGACGTGCCTGAGGAACTTGTTCAGGTCTCCGTGCTTCATGTACTCGAACACCATGATGAGAGGGTCACTCTCCACACAAACGCCGTAGAACGTGACGATGTGCTCGTGCTGCAGGTTGGTCAGCAGCTCGGCCTCTCGGTGGAAATCCTTCCTGGCGTTTTCACTGGCCTCTTTCAGCGTCTGCAAACACATACACGCACATATGCACACATAAGTGGCATTTTTAGCAGAGCAACAAATAAAGAAACTTTGCGCTATTTGCTTTCTACACTGCTGGTGATTAGCAATTTTTCATTCTGGGCTTTCAACATATTATGTTGGTTCTTTTTTCTCAGAGGAAGCAAACAGAGTGATCTCCCAAACAAACTGCGTTCCAGCTCGGAATACAAAGAGTTAAATTAATATTACATAGACAAAGACAAGACCGGGAGGAAAAAGGAGCCTTTTTCTAAACTAATCTTAATCTCTTCAGTGAATCAGGAAATCTTTGAGGGAGGTTGAATAACACAAGCATCTGTGACGGAGAAAGAAGAAATGAGAGAAATGTCAGTGTGTGAATAGGGCATGAAGAGTTGCAGGAAATGAAAGTGATACGGGCTCTGTATTAGTTTCCCATGCAAAAAAAAAGATATAGAAAAATTCTCTTGTCCTACATGAATAATAGATTGTTTATATCCATCATATGACATGGATATATGTGAGTCGGTGTCTCTCTGTGTACCAAAACACAGAAAGAAACTCAGATTACACACACAGAACAAGAGGTCATGAAGTGAATGACCCATGACCCTTGGCTCAGAAAGCACAGATGGTAGAAAACCTGACTGCACGCCACTTCTGAGGCCAGTATTAAAGCAAAAGTGTATCCAGAAATGTTTTTCTGGTCATGTACATACCAGTCTGTAATAGGATACAGCATGAAGATTACATGTGGGACTATAAGAAGATATGTGAAAAACCATTGTAAAGTCAAGTACTATTCTGAAGTGGGAGGGAGAAAGATACTTGTTTTTTGTCATGAATATGTATTGTGCTGCTTCGAAGCCATACTTTTAATTATCTCTACCTAATTTGCATGTTAGGAGACTGAATTTTTGTAAGATGTTTGGTTTGCTCTCATTCAGAAAATCACCTCTGCCTCAGATTTTAAAATGAATTTATCTCTGGGTTTTATGAATATGCTATGATTTAAACTATTTCATTGTACCTCTGCATGTATGTTTAGGTGTCATCTCAAGTCCTTTGCAGGCTCTAAAGTTCAGCATTAATTCTAGCAAGCCGGGTTATTTATATACTTTTTTTATATACTTTTAGTGAGAATCATTTCAATGATTTTTAAGAGTTTCAGGTAAATTGGTGGTGCTGCTTCAGCAGTGCCACACTTACCAGAGGGTTTAATTTTTGTGTGACTGTATTTCTGATTGGGAGCTGGACATGAGGTGATACAACCCGTTTACTACACGATGCCCAGCACACAATTAGAATGAAACTTGCCCAGATCTCAAAATTGTTGCACAGCTAAGAAATCAGGTGAAAATGGATCAACGCTCGCACACTGTTACCTAGCCGCTTCCTTCCTACGCAATTCCGCTCCATTCTCATTTCTCTTTGCTGCTCCAGCTGGGGTTTCCCCTGTTGATCTGGATTTCTTCAGTATAATTTCAACCAACCAATCAGCGAACAGTAGGAGAAGTTGTGAACCATGACGTCGAGTTTTAGAAATGTAGTCTGCCTGTAGTTTGGCGGCAACAGAGGAAGTGAACGAAGCCACTCAGTCCGTTTTGGCCACACTTCCGAATGTTGAATTAAGATCAACAGCCACTTTGTTTGGCTTGACACTTCTCTCTTTGTGGTAGAGGACTGCTGTTTACAGTGCAGACAATTTTTGGTAAGTATCATAGCGTCAAACTATTGCGTTACATACACCATGGGTAAATGCTAGCGATTGGATAACATTTTATACCTCGACATACTATAGGAAGCAATTATTCCTCAACAGCGGAGGAGTCAGACCCTCTGTACAAAGTACAGTGAAGTACAAGGGGTGGGTTTTACGAGGCCTAGGTGTATGCTCAAGTTGAAGGTCTTTGTCTAGAAATTATCTGCATTTAGTTTCATCCATCTGTCTTAAAATCTCTGTCCAGCTTCCCTGTCGCTCAAGAAGAAAACTGTCCTCACAACACAAAGCTGCCAACACAAAGTTCATGGTAGGGATGGTGCGTTCAGGGTGATGTGCATGTATAGATTTCAATCAGACGTAGCATTTTGTAAGTTTGATCTCAACTGTTGAGAGAACCTTCTGTCCCACATGTGCTCTGTTTGTTTACTAGTTTCATTATTCAATTAATTGTTTCCTTTTAGTTTCACAATCATGTGCTGCGGTGTGGTGGTCTATTACATAAACTCCACATAAAATCTTAAGTCCGTTATTGTGACACAACAAAATGGGCAAGAGTTCAAGGTGAATGGATATTTTTTGCTAAGCACTAGATATAGGAAGTGTGATTTGGCTTCCTGCTTAATTCCAGGATGTTGAAACCGACAATTTCTCTCCCATTTTCAGCTTTGTAGATTACACAGAATGCTTACAGCTAGTCAAATAAGGAACACATTTGGTCTCAACAAAGATCCTGTTTACTGCTTGTCTGTGCTTAATCATTGAAGAGCATCAAATAACCTCTGTAAAATAATCATGAATCACAACATGGAGCTGGCCATAATAAAGCTGGATCCAGGGCCGTTGCTGCCGCCGAGACTTCCCTGTGAGGCAGAAACGTCTATAAGCGGCCTATTACGCTCTCACTGACTGAACTCATAGTTGATTTAATTCCCAGGCCAAAAAGCCACAATATTACGCTGTTAGTCATCCAGTCTGAGCACATTCAGGTTCTTGGACAGATAAAAAAGCAATCAACAACCTCTAACTCAGAACTGTGGTGAGTCATTTACATGTGAGGAAGAAACATTATTGGACGCGTTTGGTGTTTCTGATGGATGGGATACAGTCAAGTAGGTGTGCTGCATTCGTATGGATGTGAATGTTTTACTGAGCATCGGTACTTGCTGCAGCATGATTTTGATTGATGGCTCCTCGGTGTTTAATATACAGTAAGAGCAAAATAAAGTAGCTTCCATGTAATGGCTGACTGGGTGATTGATAACTGACTCCCAAACTGACACCATTAAACTTTCTTAGTGAGTGCATGTTTTAATATGGTAAACAATCAAGGACATGTTCTCGTGCTGCAGAGCAGACAGAGTGCACTGTACGGACAAAATAATTATGTGTAATTATATATTTAAATGGCAAGGCAGTGGCAGATTGTCAGCTTATAAACCGGTGCTCAGACAGCTCGTCTGCCATGGTGTTTGAATTTATGAAAGGCAGAATAAAAAAATAAAACGAGTGAAAGGTGATGTGTAGATAGAGACAGCATAAGAAAAGAGCATTTATGATTTATAGGACAAGCATAATATTAAACCAAAGTTGTAAACCATCCCATCTTACTTTAAACTTTGCTTTTCCCTCAGCAGTTCTCTGGGTTTCCTCTCAATATTTTAATATTTTTATTCCAACTTTTGCTTCTTTTTCTGCTATTTTGTTTGGCAGATTATTTGCACATAAAATGTTGACTAATGGTGAGGATTTAAGAAGCAACAACATAACACTCGACGCAGGATCTGAAAGATTGATTGTTCTTCAAAATATTATATATCATTGATCTACTTGCATCATACATCAACCAGATTGTGTTTTACTTATCAAAGATTCAACCAAAGAAGTGGAACAAGTGCGGTTGCTGTATTTAGAGTAAAAAAAACAGATTTATTTCCCAATATATGCAGTTTCTTAAACCTCTTTGATGAGTTGTGTTGCTTGCTTACTTCACTTTTCGCTTGCCTCTTAGATAAATATTTTGTAATTTTGTAGACGTGAACTGAGATATATTGCAATCTCAAATAAAAAACTGCATCAAGTTGCTGAAAGAAACAGACATCAGCCTGAATTGCAAATCATTAAGTGATGTTTGGAGGTTTTGATTTACTATAACAACACATGGGACTTCATAAGAAATTTAGTAAAGTGCGTGTCAGTTACTCACACAATATTGTTAGACTTTTAAAAAATCTGTTTCTGGGTGCCAAGAGTCCTGCTTCTCTTCCAAAACAATTAAAAAGATTGACATTTTGATTGTAATGGCTCTGTAGCAGAACACAAAGCAGACTGAGCACCTTTAAGACGTGTTTCTGGGACTTGTGAGGATTAAACAAAAGCCACATCAACTACAAGAAAAAAATTATTCTATAATTTAATTAGGAAACTGCGCAAGGGTTTTCTTTAGGTTTTATTCAAAAAGTCTGATTTCAACTGACACTCTGTTTTTTTTAATATAGAGCAATCAGACCTTAATGGCGATCAAATGATTCTTAGCTCAAAAATCTGTACTTTCCTTTACTAGTGAATGCAAAACAAAGTTGTTAAAAGTGCGAGTCAGACTCAGTGGATTATTTCCAAAACGATTAAAAGTGTTTTAAATGAAGTCAGTGGAGGAACAAAAACAAAAGGAAGCTGTAATTTTGCAGTTTGGTGGTCTGGGAGTGCTATTTAAGTTCACGCAACGCATCAATAAGCTCCGGCCTTGGGGACGTTGTCGAATGGGCATAGAAGTGCATTCCTCTGAAGCCCACTTAATGCCCACCAATCTCTAAAAGCCGTGACCTTTCTGCTCAGAATGCATTAAAAGGCAGGCAGCAGGAAATGTAACTAAGAGAAGCAAGTCACGTCTTTTACACCAGCAAAAATGGACAAGAAATAAAATAAAATATTGTAACTTAACTTTTCACCTACGTCGTGTTTACAGTCAAATGAAGATATTCAATCAATGTCTCATCTAGATTTTTATCTATGGGCAAGAAATGAATTCAAATGCATCCCAACAAAAGGCAACCCTAATTTTAATAACAATACTTTTCTAATGGAACAAAAGTTCAGACATTTGACACAATAACAGGCACTGTAGTACAGACTTTACTGGCACCTTCGAGTCTCGTTCTGAGGAAAGTTTGCTCCACTCCTTGCTTCACTTGTGAGCAGTTTGAGGAGTTTTTTTTTTTATTTCCAGACACCCCATTTCATCAAAACAACATCAAGATGAGGACTTTGATTCACCACAGGACTCCTTTCTTTTAATGCTCAACCAGTTCCTGGTGGATTTAATGCTGCAGTATATTTTGGGTCATTGCCATGTGGCAGGCTCCAGTAATTTAATAAAAGTCAGCTGGTAGGGCATCCTGCAGCAAAGCTTTTCCAAACCATGGCACTTCTAGCTCTATGCTTCACAGCTGGTTTGAGTTTATCTTGGTATTCTCTGTTCTGATCTAGACTAATCTGTCAAAAGAACATTATTCCAAAACTCTTGGTCTACACGCTCTCTTGTCTTCTTGTTTTAAACAGCAAATGTTTCCTCTATGTCCAACTCCAAACTTGTGCAGTATCATGTACTTTCACATTACCAGGAACAAGATCCCCTGCAGGTCCTATGACTACTCTCTTTAATTTATTGGAGACTTCATTCAACTTCTTTCGGTCTGCTCACAGGGTGAAATTGTTTGGACAACCACACCTGGACATGCAAGGCAGTTTTTGAAAATACTCTCCACTTCTTTTGTATAGAGAAATGGCTGATTTTGAATTATTTTTTATCTTTTTTACTCACCCATTCACTGCCATAGTTTTCTGTCCAAATGCCTCAGAAAGGTAGAGTTTTCTGTCCGAAAGCAAACTAAATATTTGAGGCTTGACGTTGACAGACCTTCATCTAAAGGAAGAGTAAGGTTGCTCCAATAATGTGAACTTGATATGATACATATGTAGGAGGTTTTAGAATTTTAGTCAGATGAAATGTAAAGGAATCCTAATTCATTCCTACCCAGAAATTGCCTGATTAATGTACTTTAATTTTTAAAAAATTATTAGTTTTTGTTTGTCTTCTATAAACATTTCTTTAAATCTTCAGGATTATTAAATTTCACATAAACACCCACAAATAAACGTAGCTTTTCCAAGCTGTCAGCAGGAACTCCGGTTCTAGAGATTTTTCAGGTGAAAATTTGGTAGAGCAAGCTGACTAAGCTGAAGCTAAGCTGGCAGGCAGCATCAGCAGGTGGTTTCAGGGATAAGCTGGAAAAAAACAGGAAGTCCAAGAAAAGAACAGAAAAGATCTGTGGGTTTTCGTGAGGAGGATCTGAGCCAGGATGATGAGTCAGAAGAGGGAGAGGGAAAAAAAATACTGCAGGTACAAGCAGGAGGAGCAGAGGAGAGGAAGCTGGGCGGGAAAGGAGAAAAGAAGAGGGAGGAAGGGTGATCCTGTCACAGGTCATGTATTGTTAATGCAAAATTCTTCGCCATTCAGATCCTGTTTCACTGCGGACCTGTGCAGAGAGGAAGAACCGCCTTGATGGGGAGGCTGATGGGCAGATACATGTTACAGAAGGATACTTCCTGGGATGCCACTCAATTTCATCCTGGAAGTCAGCGGTTTTAGCTGTAATCCCACCTTACCTTTTACAGAGAAACCCTTGATAGGGACGACTTTGTCATGATAGCAGCGGAAATGGAGGTGAACATGGGTTCTAAAAACAGCACCAGTGCCATATGAAGGATTATATCTCGGAAGGATGTGTATCTTTTTCAGTAACATGAGATTATCTTCTGTAAGTTGTTCAATGTTTTGAGTATAATGCGAGTATCAGATATCACTTCTTAATATTGACCTGGCAGTAATTTCACCTTCAACTACACTCTCACTAATTTAAAACCAAAAATATTTTTCAGATCAAATTTCTTTTAAAAACTCATTATGACTTGAATTTTCTTTTCCATTGACCAGTTTTTTTTATTTTTTTTTTTTAATCAGGACACTACAGTCTTTTTCTGGACATTTTGAATGGTCAAAAAGACAAAATCTCACAATGAGTATTCAGAGATGCAATATCTGCTTTCTGACAGACGATTACATATGTCAAGAAAATCAGAGAGCAGAATAAGAAACACTGATGAAGGAGATAAAGATTTAACCCAGAACAGGATCATTTCTGTGCCATTTCCTAACTTCCTATACAGAAGCAGAACTATTTGCTCTTGTTTCTGCTTAAAAGGCATGCTGTGGAACTGTGAAACGCATGTAAGGAAGTAATTTCATGATTACCTTGACAGCAACGAGTATCTTCTCCTGGTCAGGTGAAAGGTTGTAGCACTCGGCCAGGAAAACCTTTCCAAAAGCTCCTTCTCCCAGTTCTCTCTTCAGCACAATGTTGTGTGTCGCTTAATGTGCTGGACAACTGGACAATATCAGACAGACAGAGGACAGGATGTAAAAAAACATGAACATAAGACACAATTTGCTTATTGCTGAGGCATCCGGGTTTTTCAAAATCAGATTTTGTGACGTTTATGACTGAGAAGAAAAGATATTCAACAGATTTACATATTGAGAAATATCAAAACCAGATGTTTGCATATGAGCAACAAGTCCATTTATTGCTTTGTTTATTGTTGCACAGTCGTGTTGAAGCCTTCACTGTTTCCACAAGGTAAGGAGCTAGAATTTATCCAAGACGCCCTAATATGTTGGAGCAATGAGAGTTCCTTCCTCTGGAACTAATAGGCCGAGCCTGACTGCTGAAAAACAGCCTCACACCATCAACTTTACTCTTGAAACGATGCATTCAGGCAAGTGTTGTTATCCTATCAACCACCAAACCCATACTTATTTCTTAGATTGCCAGACAGAGAGGTAGGACTCATTATTTGACTGCCATGTAGTCCAGTGGAGACATCCTTTGCAAAACAGTGTCTAATGTGTTGCACTGGACTTGGGGATTAATGAATATTAATACAGGTACATCATCCTTAAGTTGATTGTTTATGTTTTGCCTCATTTTTAGCAAAGAGCTCTTTCAAAACTATATTTTAAGATGGTTTAATCTTTAGTATTTTAGACTAAAAATAGGAAAGTGTAAGTTGTTGCAGTTGCAGGGCAATGTTGCTCCATTTCTCTTGTTTTTGTTCTATACCACACAAAGAGAAAAGATAATAAATCCCTAGAGAACAGAATTTGACCTTGTCTTTTTTATACTGCATTTTCTCTCTGCATTAAATAGTAATGGTGACTGTTATATAAGGTACTGCCATTATCCTGTAATTAGTATGAAAACAAAGTAAGAACAGCTGGTAACTGTAGATGAGCTTTCAGTGTTGTTTCTCTGTCACTGCATTCATTTAAAAAAAACATCTGTCAAATACTTTTTGATGTCTTGTTGTTTCCTCCATGTTCCCTGCAGTGCTTAAAACCTACTAATTATTCCTAATTGGTCATTTTCTCACATTTTTTTTCCAGCAAAAATACATGATTTGAAAATCCTTCTTGCCCCACATGTGATTTCTGTCGCAATAAATAAAAAAACCAACAGTTTCCAATCCTTGCAAATTGCTTTTGCTACTTGAAGCTTGGGTTTCTACCTGCAAGTTTCTAAGAGAAGTAGTAAAATTGTGAAAAGTAATCAGTACTTTTGGTATTTATCTGTTCAGATGTACCATAATACACTGTGCCTCTGTTTTGCTTAATGCATGTAATCTCCTCCTGCTGCCAGCTCACCCACAGTTGGCTCAGAGGGAGCAACACTGTTTTCTGTTGCTAAGGAATTTGTGACTCTATGCCAGCTGATTTCAAGAAAATTTGGCTTTTCACCGTAATTATGACTCGATGTCTTATAATATAGGATGATTAACACTGCGTTATCCTTACTTAGACTTCATTAACCCTTAGCTTTTACGGCCCAGATGTTGACGCATAAGAAAACCTGAGGCACACGAGCTTGGGAACGCCCTGAAACACACACATCAGCACATGAAGGAGTATAAAGGAGATTTATGCATGATGAGATTAGGAGGCATATTTAAAGAAAAGCTGTCCGCTCAGAATATCACGTTAAAGCCCAGCCAGTTTCTGAGAATCAGTCGCATTGATCCACACTGTAAACTGGTGATGTTAACCACAACAGTGTCATACAGATAGAAACAGAACAAAAGTGTTATATATTTAATATATATTAAATATTTAACATCGGTTTCAGACAACACAGTATTCCTTTCTTGTGATATTTTCACCAGAAGCATCAGGCTGTTATCAAAACCGTTACTATGGACGTGATTTGACACAGATACGCAGCCGGCCTCATCTCCTCACTGACCTGTTTGATGTCAAAATGAGCACGTTTAAAAAGTGGACTTCATGAAAGGAGGACATTGTTTAAGACTGATTGCATATGTCCAGCACCTTGCTTGCTCCGTCGCTATCCTGTCATGTAGCAATTTAACAATGCCTCAGGCGGTGAGTTCAAGGTATAAAAAAATCGCTTTGATAAAAAGTTGATGTCATATTTTTAAGCCCATGACCTGGTTATGATTTATAGAAGATAATATTTTCTGCTGTATATTATTCCTTCTAAAAGTGAAATGAAATAATAAATCTGGTTTGTGTTATTTATTTGTGTTCCTTTAAAACACTTGACAAAGTGTCTCTGCTTAACCTGGTTTGCATCTGTGTTTGCAACAAAACAGAAAATCAAAACAAGAGGGAGCTTTTTTCTCTCCAACTGGATGAAATATCTGTTTAATTTCTGAGCCAAATTAAACGCAACACTAAGCTGAGCTTTCACTTATACTTTGGTCATAGTGAGACTTCTTACTGAAATGAAAAATGTGTTGTTAATTACAAAGGCTGCAGATACAGTAGCAACTCCAGAAATGTGCTAAACAAATAAACTTGACCTGATTTGACTTGGTTTAACTCCCGCTACCTATGTTTTTTGGGTTTTTTTTTTATTATTGAGTTCTTATAAATGGTGGTGGCTGAGGGAAGAAAGGGATTGGTAACACTTTATTTGAAGGGGGATGAATAAGACTGTCATGACACTGTCATAAATATGACATAACACCTGTCAAGAACATGAATAAGCCTTCATGAATATTTATGACTGTTGTCATAAAGCGTCATTCGGTAAATTATGACTCTTTTAATACAAAGTTGATATTATTCAAAATGTCTTTGCTATGACAAATTGACATTAACCAAGAAATCCTTGCTGATATAAATTTGTTTTATAAGTATTACTGATTGCACTTTAAAAATTAGGTAACTTTATGTTATTGAAGGTAAAGTTTAATCAGTAATGATTTCTTGAAAATATTCAAAACAATACACAGAAATGGAAAGTTTAACTTTTCTTAAACCCATTTCAGTATTAAAGACCAATGTTAATTTAACAAAAAAAATGAGAGTCAATCTTTTAACACTTTCAAAAGTGTTACTTTAACACCAGCTGACTTGGACACATATAGACACTTTTGGGTGTTAATTCAACACCGGCATTTTTACTGTGGACATAATGTGCACAAAGGTTGATGGAATTTTGTGCTTTTTCAGTTTTGGTTGTAAAGTAGCCCTAAGTAGTCTCAGAACCGTAGGAAAAGTTTTGGTAACACTCAATTTGAAGGGGTGTGCATAAGATTCACATAATACTGTCTTAACATGAATTAACATCTGTCATGAACATGAAGGAGTCCTCATGAATGTTATGACTGTAGTCATGAAGTGTCACGGTAAGTAATGACACTTTAATTCAAAATTGACACTTTTAATGGACTTTCAATCAAATTCTTAGTGCCACTTTGCATTAATAGTGTCATTATTTACCGAATGACACTTCATGACAACGGGTGTAAACATTCATGAGGACTCCTTCTTGTTTATGACAGTGTTATGTCTGTCATAAACACACACCTTCAAATAAAGTGTTAACAATTTTTCCACTGATTGGAATGAACCAACATAGCCATTATTGCCTAGAAAATATAGATTGTGAACTTAATCCATTTTTCAAGCTAAGTTTTAATCTTTGTAAAACGATATAAAATAAAGCAACATATGTTTGGCTACATAAACATGGATTTAAAAAATAATTCTTCATTATCCACTGGATTCAAAACTCCAATAAAGGAATCCACAGTACAATGTTTTCTATTTTGTACGTAATGAGTTTTTCGGAAACAAGGTCAGAAGTAGTGAAGGAAAAAGCAGATCAGAAAAGTCCTAACTAGATTCAGTTATGACATTTGGGTATCTACATAATACATCAGAATATCTAAATAATAGTAATTAATATGTTATGCAATGGCCGAGCACAGATTTTCTAGGAGCAAAACAATATCAAAAGGAAATAGTGATTTCAAACAGGAAAGTGACTAAGGAAAGTGAGTCATGTTCGTAATTATGGTTTATCTTTGGTTTCTTCAATAGCTACGGAAAGACAACTAATTCTCTTTCCTACATTCCTAAATTCAGCAGGATTGTAGATGTTTCAGTGTGCAGAAAGGTCATGTGTGCGCACTGATGTGATTTCTTTCATCTTCTTTCAGTCTTCGTCTCAGGAACTGCAGCAGCAGTGACAAATTAGTTACAATTCTCCATGCAACAGCAGAATACAACGAACCCATGTTCCCTAAAAAACAGCTACCCGCTATTTAACCATATAATTACCTCACCACACCATTTCCTACTGTGGCTGTAAGTATTTGTCCATGAAAGTGCCTTGCACCACTTCTCCCTAATTAACATCTTCAAATAGCAAATAAATTGATGTGTGCAGACTGATGCTTCCTCCGTCTCCTTTATTTTCCTTTGGCGTGAAGCCCTGTTGGCTCTCTCTGCATTTTTACAGTGGATTCTCTTTTTATTGCACAAGTAATGTGTCAGTGTAGTTATTATCCATTTATAAAAGAAGAATGTAGAAGTAAAAGTAATTTCCATACCTGGCAATTTAAGATTTTTGTTTTACTGTTATGACAGCAATGACAGCTGCTTGTTAAACCTTTGCTCTGGAACGTATATGATGTGCAGTCGACCACATTTAATACGTTTCACGTACATGATATCTGGTATTAAAAATGTGTTATTTATTGTATTTACCTTCATTTAATCTTCCTCAATCTGTTCTTAAATTTACTCCTGTTTGCTCAACAGTTCTCATCGGCATTCAAATTGTTTTAAAACTACTTTCTCTAACATCTTTGGCAGTTGAAATGTCTTTATAAACTCCTAAGAGATCCAATTTGATCAGCATCTTCTAAGCACCTAAAACATTAATTGTAGCCTGTTCGCCGTCTGTCCTTGTCTTTACTCCTGATTGTCTCATCTGTCCAAAACACTTTTTTATGGTGACATATTTTTTATGGTGACATAAAACAACTTCAGCAGCTTGGAAATAGTGTGTCTCTTTGCTGGAACCAGGCAGTCCAACAGGTCAGATGAAACAATGTTTGACAGATGGTTAGTGAGAAGAAATCCAGCTATGCCAAACTCTTCCCTGATATAATCTGAGCTGATCTCGTGTCTCTGGTTTTCCTCTGCATTTTTCTATAAGTGAGCCACCACATGCCCTCTTACTACGAGGCGTAACTAATTGTGACCTACATTTTTTGATGTGCGAGTGCACGAGGAAGTGTGCTTGTAAATGGGTGTTTATGAACACTGTACTCTTCTGTTGACATATGAATAACATTTTCCAGAAGAACGGTAAACCGTGGTTGAAACAAAATATGAACCTTGAGATTTGACTGGATAATAATGATGGAACAACTGAGTGATTTAATATGTGAGGCAGAGAGAGGGATGTTGCTCCCTCAGTCCAGAGCCAACAGTCAGGACTTTGTCTGAGCTTGTTTGTGAAGTCTGGTTTTTACAACAAAAAACTTTAGATAAGCTATGCATTTCAAATCACACTTTTTATTCATAAAGTTTAGCTTTTTGCTCCTAATGTCTGTTCTGTCATGCATTTTTTTACACGCAGTGGTTTGTCATTTGTGACACAAAATCCCTCACCTCATTACTTTTCCATAAGGGAATTTTATTCCCAAACTATAATTTGTAGCTTTTCTAATTCATATTGAACTTTATTGACTACAAATAACAGACCCGCTGTCTTAAGTTTACATAAAAACCTAATGTACATCACAGTAATGTGAACATATTGTACTTTGCATGAACCAGTTTTACAGCTACACCAAACATATTGACTGCTGAGCTTATCTCCACATCACCCCACTTTCAAAAGCCTAAATAACTTTTTAAAAACCCTGTTGTTTAAAATTAATAATAGTATTTATGTTGAAACCGTACATAAAGTTTGAAAGATAGAAAAATCATCTGCTTCGTCATGAACATGTCGATAAAACGAGCAGCTTCTTAGCATGGCTTGCGGGGCATAAATGAGGAAACAATAATTTTTCGGAAAGCTAGTGTACATGGCCAAGAAGAGTCACCTGCGTCTTGTTAAAACCAGTAATTCAGTTTTCCCAATTTTATTTTGGTTTTTATTGATTCATTGGCAGTTTTATAATCTGGGCTGAGCCGAGATTTTTACGCTTATTTAAGTTTCTAGTTTGACTGCTACATCCAGCAAACTGACTGTACTACACTCTTTCAAAAATATACATTTTATAAAAGGAATATGGAAACATCACCTTAAACTGAGCATATGTACCACTTAGTTGATTTAATAGTTTAAACCATGAGGGTTACTTAGAATTAGTTTTCTTTTACTAAACTATTTATTATTAGTTTAGTAAATTTAGTAAATATTAGTTTAGTATATTATTATTTATGTTATTTTTTTAACATTATGTTTTTTATTTATTGTTACTAATGACGATTAATGATAATGTCTGTAGTAGTTGGTCTTTCAAAAAATAAATTAAGGCTTAAAGACCTCTTGAACATGAAAGCTTCCTGAATGTAAAATTAATTTCCTCCACAAAAGAAATGTCATATTGTAGTAATTCTGACAATATTAATAAACACTGGGACGTTCAAATGACAAAAATATGGCCATCAGTAAATAAATCTGTTTTCAGATCAAGCCGCAACCAAAAAGACCTTCAGCCTTTATTCATGCCATAATGTCTCTACGCTGCACAGTAAATTAACTATAAACTGAGTGTATGCAAAGATTAAACTGGTCAATCATTACCACAGCAAATTGTGCTTCCACAAACCTGCACGTTTTGCAGTAACCGCTTCCTAATGCATCTATTATGGTTTCCAACAATCATGCCTCCTCTGATGTTATTATTGTTAATGAGGTGTTCACTTCTGAAGAAAAGCTGCACAACTGACGCCGTGCAACACATCTAGCGTTTCCCGTGATTAAGCATGGATCCATCATCTCTGCACAGTAATTGTTGCTTCTCTGCTGCCAGGAACAGATCTCTGCAATCATTTAAGTAGCAACGCATACCCACTACTGAAGAGACAAGCTGGTTAAAGCCATGATTAAAGAGCAACCAAGAGCCACTTTGCCAAACTGTCTCCATCAAAGCCAATTGTACCTGTCTCTAA
This sequence comes from Poecilia picta, assembly GCA_033032245.1. Taxonomy (NCBI): domain Eukaryota; kingdom Metazoa; phylum Chordata; class Actinopteri; order Cyprinodontiformes; family Poeciliidae; genus Poecilia; species Poecilia picta. Next base: position 19,943,963 of record CM065361.1, read on the forward strand.
AGGCCCCATTGCCAAATAATCGCTCAGATACAGGCTGTATTTAAAGCATATTGCCTGAATGTGACTCAAAGAGGCACACAGAGCAATGATTGTAATGACTGCAATATTTTTTTTAAAAATTACAAAGAAAAGGACTTATGCAGACACCACAGAATGCTATTGATTAGCATTGATCCAGAGAGCTTTCATTCTTGTTTTTCAGCTGTAAATCCAAGTAAGCTGTTCAGTTATATAGTGGGTCCAAAGAGGTCAACCCGGAGTCTCTCATTAGTATACCCTCTAATATACATATCCTCCAAAAAAAGCACACACACACACACACACAACACAACACACACACACACACACACACACACACACACACCACACATAGACAAATGCAAATCTATTATTTATTACTACACAAGGCCAAAGCCTGAAGAGGCTTTTATTACTCGCCAATAATCATAATGTCATATTGATGGAGCAGGTCAATATCCCTGCGTGTTCTCTGTTTATTTGTCTGTTGCTTTGTTCCTTCTGTACTCCTTGAGTTTTTCTTTCCTTCTTCATTTCACTGTATTTTAATCTCCTTTTTGTTTTTCCTTTTCTTCCTTTGTTCAGTTGCTCTTCATGATGTAAACATTTTGTACAACTGATTTAAAAAGATTTCCTTGTGGTAACTTCTTCAGCTCTTCTAAGCTGCATTAATAAATTCTGAGCTGATGGTGCAAGTTTGTTCAAAAGGAATTTGACCAAGTTTCTGGAAAGCTTGTATCTACCAACTCAAAAGGTCAGTTTCTTGCAGAACCAAAGTGTTTGCATGGCCGCCAATGTATCCTATATCTATACTTAGTAATTGGTTTCAACTTCAGTAGTTGTGTATGTGTAGGTTTACTTACACGTGTCAGTCTTCAGCAGGCTGTTGGTGCTCCTAAAATACTGAGGGTTTTCTATCACAGGGATCTTGGTCATGCCGATGATGACAGCATCAGGACCCATCTCTGAGGAAGAGGGAGTGTTGCTGCCGTTGGAGACATGATGAAGAGGAGAAGCTGAGTCGTCATCATTGCTGATCACTGAAGACGGTCCTGAGGAAGCGAAAATAAATCACACTGTCAGACTGAAAAATGAAACCACTTCATCGTGTTAGAGTTAGAGTTGGGTTGGAGGTTTTGCTACTCACACAGATTGAGGTTCACAACTGAAGACTGATACTAAACATTAAGCACTTCTTGAAACATCCATACCATCCATCCATCCATCCATCCATCCCTCCATCCATCCATCCATCCCTCCATCCATCCATCCATCCATCCATCCATCCATCCATCCATCCATCCATCATGGGAGCAGCAGCTAGCATTTTGCAAATATCTATTCTCTTTTAACCACTATCACATTGTTTCAAATATTTCTAATAGATTTACAGAACATACTTTACATTCGAGAGGTTTGATGTTTGATAAACTTCTACAACCTGCTTCATAATTTTTCAGGTCAGTCTAGGTAAATGTTTCTCTGATTTTGAATGCAGTTCTGGCTCATATCAATCCTGTTTTGTTCAGGTTCTATTCATAATTTGAGTTGGAAATAACAGTTCACTGTACAACTTGTTAAAAAACATATCATTTTACATCTTGGATGAAACAATGTGGCCACTCCTATTTGCACAACCTCACAAGACCCTTCAGATTGCCCAGCTCTCTGATCCACAGCTCACTTCAACCAAGGTACAACCCATTTTCACTTTGCTGTTTGGTAAACCTTTTTTTTTTAACTCTTGACATTTCAAAGTGATCTTCATCTCATTCACTCTAACATGGTTCTCTCGACAATTAGAAAAGAAACAGGTCAATGACGTTACAAATCCTTCAGTGTACTCAAAAGTGGCCATGAAGCGCTTGTCCACATTTTCAGCATTTGTTTTAGTGTTTGTTGAAAAAAGCTCAAACTTCGCCTCATCTGACCCAAGCACACAGTCCCATTTAAAGTCTCAGGAGAGGGTTGCAATATGATATTGTTTACTTTTGTATGACAGAAAAATCTTCTTTGTCACATAACTCCTAACAAACAGTTTGCATAGATGTGGTTTAATTGTTGTTATGGAGCCAGAATGATCGCGAGGAGGTTCTCTATGTGTGCTTGAAAAAAATCTTCTTTTCAGCTTCCTGTGTGTGACGGCAAAATAAATAATGTCCTTGTTCAGCCCAGTGGCTAAAACAAAAAGTTTTCTATTTTTTGTTCAAAATACTACTTCACCTCAAGGTTTTTTTTTCTTTACATTCCTGCTTTAGCAGTGTTTATAATAAATGGTTAATATTGGCCATACGAAGCCAAGCTGAGCAAATACTTAAATATTTCATTATCAGATGTAATGTACAAAAATGTAGCATTGTAACATTGATGTTAAAGGCACAAAAAGGCAGCAGGCAGTTTTTTTTAATAAAGGAAACTATCCCATTGCAAATATGGGTCAAAAAGACCTTTCACTGTAAATGAAAATGAATGCATCTAGTTATGCAAATTATTTTGAAAAAATGCGAAAAGGAGAAACATTAGGTGACGAAGAAAATATGAAAGGTGGGACGGCATGAGTCAGACACCGAGCCCAAACCTGTTAGAGGAAAATGGTTTGTTTAGGCAGCACAACGGAGGCTGATATTAGCTTTTAATTAAGGAAATGAATACAGTGTTTGAAGTTTGTCAGCAACTGTAAACCCTTGTGACACCGCTGCTAATTTTCTGCAAATATAAGAGCCAGAATGAGCAAACTCAAACCCTTTCTTGCAAGCAGACTGCATCATTAAGGCGTAGTTACATTTTGCAGATGCATCGATTCTCAATTTCGGGCTTGTTTCCACCACCTTTAACTCCTGGAAAAAATGTGCTATCTGGTTGTGTAGTTTTGTTCACTGAAACAATACAAGTTACACTAATGTGTTTGTGCACCAGTTTTACACAGGCCATAAAATGTGGATCTACAGTGAAATTCCCCCAATGCCCTCCAGTAAAACAGTGAAGTGGCTGCTCGTTTCATTGTGAGTGAAGAGGAGAAATGTATGTGTAAGAGTTCGGAACGCTAATTAAAGTTTTTCGATATTCACCATGTTAATCATCCACAGTTTAAACATAACTGAACCAACTCCTACACCTAAACACTCCTTTGTTTATTTATTTTAGAAACCGTATAGAGATTCCACAGCCACATTTTTAGTGGCGTCACTAATGACTGATGTAAAACGAGCATTAATAATCTTTAACATTCTTGCGTAAAGCTGTGTAAATACATTATCTAAACACTGCTTTTCAGTGTCTGTCTCTTCGGTAAACCAATTAAAAAAAATGAGTGAGTGAGTCTGCTTCATGCTTCCAGCTCTGTACTGTTGTCCAAGTCTTGTGAGCAAGGGGTGGGGGAGACGGTCCAAATGGTCTTAAAAATTTTGCAACTCGCTGTATAATGAAAAATACACACAAACATAATGGAAGTGATCTCAATGCCGTAGATGTCTACAAGACAGAAAACCTCAACCAGAAGAACAGTGACTTCAAATCTATTTCCCAGAACATGAAGCACGGTAGATGTTTTCCCTCTCATGTGTAGTCGGCTTGGCTGTATCATAATAATACTTCACATTGTTCATTTCCTCTGTCCCTGGCCTCATATCAGGCTCTAGTGCTGTTGACAGGGCTGGATTGAGAGAGTGGAGCTGAGAGATTGTGTTTGTGTGTGAATCTAAAGCACCCTGTGGTGTGTGTGTGTGTGTGTGTGTGTGTGTGTGTGTGTGTGTGTGTGTGTGTGTGTGTGTGTGTGTGTGTGTGTGTGTGTGTGTGTGTGTGTGTGTTGGTGACTCATGAGGGGAGAGACGAAGCCTTGAGAGAGAGAGAGAGGGAGAGAGAGGGAGAAAGAGACAAAGAATGAAAGCAATAGCACAATAGTTTGTTTTTCTGTGTAGGGAGGTTTCAGGCATGTGTGTGCTGTTAACGTGTGTGTTGGCTGTGAAGTCTGGCAACATCACCTGAGTCCAACACCAAGATTTGTAATTTGACCTCCTATTTGTGCTTGTGTTATTTCAAAGTAACGTTTAAACAGATAATTCTGGGGCCGCATGTCTTTGACAAAAGTACAAAAACGGTTTGAAAACATTTTCTTCACATCTGAAGCATCCGTGTCTTTGGAAATAACTTAAATATGTTATGATCAACAATGTTATAAAGCACAGCAATTTTATTATAGCATGACTTTGCAATATTAAACCATTTTAATGCCTATTGCACAATTTTACATCGACATAAATCAGCATACGAGACTAAAAAGGTTCTCAGGAAGCGTTTGTCATGAGTGGTTGATCAACCAATCAGAGACAAACTTGGGTTAAAGTTGGAGCCACTTTTGGGTAGGTAGCCGGTAAAAACCACTTTTTAAACCAAGAACTCTTAAATTAGCTCATTGCGAACAGAATTTGCTTTGAAAAGATCAAAAGCAAAAAGGGAGCCTGGAAAAGAACAGTTTTTGTAGGTGGAAGGTCAAATCCAAAGTGTCTGAAATGTTCAGGTTCTCTAAAAGCCTCAGAGACGTAACGGACGCAAAACCAGAAAATGGCACAGGGAGTCTATGTTATATCACAAATATTTTTAAAGAGATGATCCATCTTAACCAGAAACAGAAATGCTTTTTCATTTTTCTGGAGAAAGATACCCATCTGTATAAGCTTTGAACAACTTTCATATGATTTGTGGAAATGCTCAGAAGCTAAAGAGATTTTATATTTTTATAGGAAGAAGCCAGAATGCTTAATTTGCAACAGATATGAGGAAGAGTAGTTTCACTAGAATACTAGAATAGAAGTTTCCCAAACGCCACTAAAACAACAAAATGTGAAAAATTCATCTTGTCACAGTTCCTCCAAATTTTCTCGCTGGGGAACGTTAATAACTCTAAATCTGTCTCAACATGAGGAAGAAAACAACATGACGGAGACAGGAGTGCAGGTTATTGTCTGTCAGCTTGTGCGTGTGTTTGTGCTGGGAGGGGCTGCAGATCATTACCACAGAGAGGTCCCAGGGTCAGATCGTTATAAATACCGTTAAGCTCAGAGCTGACAGGAGCCTGTGTGCATCTGGAGACAGAGAGAGGTGGCCCAACCTCCTCTGGGAGGTACGGTGTAAAAAGGGGGATGAAGAGATGCGAAGAAGAGAGGCAGGGAGAGACGGTAAGCAGACACAAAGGCATAAGAGGGGTCAGGTCGTGACCCTACACCGTTAATAGACATGGAACTGGTGTTTAAACTGGTGGAGAGTGGAGGCCTGCGCAGCTGTCAATAAACTACGATGCGTTCAAAATGCAGGCCACAGCTCAGATGTGGGTGGCAGGGAAATGAGCTCTGAAGCTGCCAGAGGCTTTATGTCATTGTTTTCAGATCAGTGAGTGTAGTAAAAACAGGTAAAAGCCCTGCTTTGTAGAATGACTGATGTATATTCAAAGGGATGCTTGAGAGATTGTGGTTTTAAAAAGTGATCCTTCAACCTCTGCCAATAATAACACTTGAAAACAGTGGTGAAACATCATTTATGAGCCTTTGCCCTTCTAAAAGGGACCAGGAAAAGTCCCATTCAAAGATTAATCTGGCGGTAGACAGGGCAGATCCATGAGCAAACAGATGGGGCCTCAGTAACACTTAGTTGGTTTAAACCTGAGTTTGACTGCAGACAGCCTCCTGTGGAAGAAGACAAAGGGAATAAAGATGCTGAAGATTGAATCACTATAAATGCTTTCACCTGCTGGTCACAAAGATGTTGGTCAATGAAGAAATGGGGCATCACATAACATTTTTATATAGATTTTCATTTCAACAAGGGGATAGCGTGTGACGTGGGGTGCTCACTCGTGAAAGCAGGTTTACAGGTTCATGTAAAATTTGTGTTTCTAAAGATCCCCATGTGGAAACTCATATTGTGAGCCACACAGACTCAGCGCATACTGTCCGCGTAGTTCAGTCTTCATACCGATTGCCTAAAATTCTCTCGTGACAAACTCCTTTATTTCTTACAATCCTAATGGGTGCTAGTAAGTTTGATGAGGTAATTGGGTGCGTAGCCATGTTTTTTCTCCATCAGGGAATCCTCAACACACCTGTCAGCGCGTGATAGCAAGTGGAAGTCGCGCTGCGACTGGGTGCGCTGGCTCTTAACCTTATCAGCTCGGTGCCACAGGTAGAACAATTTGATGCAAATATTGTTTTCCACCAAGCAGTTTAGTGTGCAACACTTAGTACATGTACACGGTCATAAAAATTGATATTTGCAGATGTCCACTTTGAGTCTGCCTCTGGGGTTTTAACAGTCAAGGCATGAGTGAATTTCCACCACACCTGATGTGTCTTTACCTGTTTACACTCAGTCAGGCAGTCCTTCAATTTACTTATATGGTATCTTTAGGTGAAAAGTTGCCTTTATGTTGTATACAACAGGGACACAAATCGGTACAATCAGGGATTTTGGAGACAGTAGATTGATTTTCTATGCACTTAATATCTTGTTAGACATTTTTTTGGTCATTGTTTTGGTTTAACTAAATACTCAATTCATGGTCTCTAAGGAATCTCAATCATAGCTGACAAGACATATGTCCATATTTTTGTGTTTGGTATTAAGAGTCTCAAATATGGCTGACTGAAAGGGAGGAAAAAGAAACATCCCTGATGACGTATAGCACACATTATAGTCTGAATTATTGCCAAAACAAAAACTGCCCTTAAACACAGACATTTTATTGCAGTTTCCATCATTTTTTCTGTATTTTTTTTCCTTTAAAAACCAACAACGACTAGAGTTGTGTTTAACTGATTGAATCAATTAAACATGAGATGGTGGTTGGAGCTCTCAGGCTATATACAGCGCACTCTCTCCTATGGTAATATTATGCTTCCAGAGTTGTTGAATCTAATTTGTCTCCTCATTTACATTTTCATAGTAGTACAAAGCTGTTCAAACAATCTCAAGAGTGTCACGCCCCGTGGAAGAGTGGGGTAGAGTGGGACTCAGGAGCTCACTTTGCCCATCAAAACCAGTATCAATATAAAACAAACTAAAAGTAAAGGAAAATCATGTTTGGTTTATTTCCTTTTTTTTTGTTGTCACAGGTTTCTTTGCAATGGATCTCAAGCTGCTGGAAACTGGGTTTGATTAAACCTTAGACATTTGCAGGAAACTATGTTTCTGTCAGTGGAGCTGTGGAGTTGAATGTATGACTTACCAAATCCTCACTGCAACGCCAAACAGCTTCTTCTGAAATCTAGTCTGTTTGGTTTTGTTCCTTTGATTGACTGGAATTTGAAGTCAATAAACATTGGGAACTTAACTGTTTGTTCGTTTAACAAAAAACAATAGTTATGGGTGGGAGAACCATTTAAAACCACAACAATCTGGCACTTCCTGTTAATATTGGTCACCAGCTTGATCTCACACTGTTGTGCGATGGCATCTCATTCTTGAACAAGAGAGGGTTTTTAAAGAAAAAATGAAATGCTATTAAAAGAAAAATGAACAGGCTTCCTTCCAGTAGCATGAGATTTGATCTCAAGAAGCTTTAGAAACAAACATAAATTTCCTTTCTAATAGTAGCATACAAATAGAAAAGTGGTGATTCATTGATACTATAATGTTATGTTTTGACTTGATTTGACGCAGCCACCTCCCAGTCATGCTTTGATGACTTTAGAAAATGAAACTTAAAAAGATTAAGGAGGGGTTAGTCAGGTTTTTCCACCGTGTTTTAATTGTTCATGTGGTTTTCTGCTAGACCAGTTTCATGTCTGGCTAAACATCTGTTTCTGTCAAGCAAACAACAGGTGCTCCTCAATCCAATCACTTGCAGCTCTTGAGGTATAGTGTTGTTAAATTAAAGGCGTCCGTTTAACAGAGCTCGCTTCACTTGAGGTTTCCTGGGGTGCTGTAAACCAGACACTTAGTTAAACTGACCAGATGTGGCCTGTGGTAATAAAGTAGCTATCAACAAACCAAGACTGAGAGACAAAACACAAAATAAAACAACTGCATTCGGTTTTGAAAGAGCTGGTATGGAAATTACGAGACATTTTAAAGCATGTGAACAAAAAGAAGTAGGATGAGCATCAGTCTGCTTAGACAGAGTAAAGGGATTAAATCACCTATTCAGCCAAACAGCAACCCTGAAGCATTCTGCAGGAATTCAGAGTTATTGCATTCCCTGCAGGATAAATGGGTTTGACAGAGCAGAAAGAGCTGCTGCACACTGTTATACAATTATAAATATGTCAGTGTGGACTGTCATACTTAGTAGGTTTTTTACATTGCTGCTGTGGCACAGCTCGGTTGAGTGTGCCCTGGGGATCGGGGTCTTACGTGAAGCTGAAGTTTTATGGCAGGAACCCACGCTGGAGTCGAGATGAAACGATGATGGTCAGGGATTGTATTGATCTCTCTTTGTGTCTTTGGGTACACTCTGGACAAACAGAAGCCCTATACCTCTGTGTGTTGCCCGGGGCCACAAACATAAGGAGCCTATTATAAGAGTTAAGCAACCTGAGCTTGTCAGTCTATCTGTTAAAACAATTTGGTTGCCACAAGATCAGAATACAAATTGTAAAAAGATGAGAAAATATTTCATGATTTGAGACTTTTTTACAATCCTTGGCAGCAGAAAACCAGCCAAAATATGGTTTTCAGGTATTTTTTTCAGATAACCTAGATATCCGGTTTATTTGGGGAAATAAAAACCGGCTGAAGAGAACATTGTTCGTCTTTTAAAGACATCTGTATCAAGAGCATTAGGCATATTTTTAGTCGTATTCTTGACAGTCTAACAGCCAGGAGAGCTTTCCTGTAGCCGGTTAAAGAGTTCATATGAGCAAATGTAAAATGTAAAAACCAACAAGTTATTTTTTTCCCTTCAGAGTCCCTCTGTAATAAATGTTTAATCCCAGCAGGCAGAAGTCAGCACAGCCATCACTTCATAGTTCAGGGCGGGGACTAGCGTGCTGACATGACTGACCCTCAAGGGCTTTGTGAGCCATTCAAGTCCTTCACAATCTGTGTGTGCAAACCAACACACGCTCATGAACGACCAGTAACATGAACCCCACAGTTTCCTTACTGTGCTGTCACCCTGCAGAGCACAGGAAGTAATCAATTGATCCAAGAGGAAGAGGAATGGAGGGATGGAGCGTAGACAGACAGGAGAGGAGAGCATGCAAGGAAGTATAATGAGTGAGGTAAGAGGAGCTGCAGACTGACCACAGAGTGTTTGGTTAAGGACGTAAAAATACACAGGAGCACATGACTCTGTGTGGCGTCTGCCTTCTCTGCTGCATAAAATGATGTATTGATGTACACGGACGATTAAAATGTCTTTTAGTGCTTTCTTTTCAAAGCACAGGGGTTATTCCTTTTATGTACTATGTATTTTATGCTTATTTGTTCATATTTTCAAGTTTCCAGTGTACCTGAAAAATCAGCTCTTCTTTACCTTGCTTAACAGATTTGATGCCAAAGATGGAGTCCTAGAATTAAATGTTAGAAATTAAAGACGTTTGTATTTCAATAGGTACTATGATAACTGCAATATTCGATAATATTTCAATTATAGCAATATAAACCATAGCTTAGTACCGATTTCTACCCAAACATTATTCAAATTTAACTCGAGATGTCAGCACTTATTCTCATTTTGGTCAGTGTTTAGATATGTTTTCATTGCTTGTAAAACTCAGTAAAAGAAAAGAGCAATATTTACAGCACTATCGTTTGTAGGAAATAGTTTTCGGCAGTAGGGACTGGAAGCGTAATTACCTTTAATGACAAACACAGATGCTAAAACATATTAGTGTCTCTGAAAGGAAGGCTTCATCTCAAGCTGTGAACAATTCATCATTTCAAAAAATCTGAAGCATAGCCACCAAGGAAACAAGGGAGTGGCTCTGGAAAAAGTCTCAAGTGCAAAGTCTGGACTGATATGCATGAAGTGGAGAACTCCTTCTTCAGTTTGGGTGTGTTTAAATATTTATGCCAACAAAAGAAAATAAATTTCACAAAAAAAAAGACATGTCAAACTTGTACATCTTTCACAGAAAACCAAAAGCCATCAATGTTGCTGAAGTAGTTCAAAGCAAATAGTGAGTCGATTGAATATTTATGCAAATCAAATATTTCAGATTTTCCATTTCAACTTGCTTACTCCTCTCCAGGAACCAGACTGTGGAGAGCAGGGGAAATAAACCAAATTCAATTTAAATGAGTCTGGAAAATAACAAAATAGAAAAAAAGCTGAAAGAGTCTTAAAACGTCTCTTTAGGTTTTGAAGAAAATAGAGGAGCCAGTAGAAATGAATAAAAAACAGCTTGAAGCAGGAGGGGAAATTAGAATGAAATAGCAGGTAAAATGCTGCCCAAACTTTTCTTCACACAGCAGTCAGGTTAAATGTTCGTTTAACAGCAACATATACCTCTTCCTCGTTTTGTCTAACGCAGAGGCCTATCGCATTTCCCTTTTTGTCTTTTTCTTTATCCACCCACCCAGTAAAAATAGACATTTCTTCTCTCCCTGTCTCACATTGTGTATCTTCCTTCTCACATCCATGTGTGTGTCTACCACCTTCTTTGCTTTCGTCATCCTCTTCTTTGCTTCCCACATCCTCCTCTCTTCATCTCTTTCTTCCTCTGAGCCCCCATAGTCAGGCCTTTTCTATTTATAATACTCAACCCACATTCACCTTCTCATATGACACACTGCAAGACCAGTTCCTCTAACTCCAATCACCCGGTGGTGGTCAGAGATGTGAAAGTGAATAAAAGCCGATGAAGGTGTTAAATATATATATATTAGATCGAGGAGAATCGCTGTGTAATATTGTGGAGGCATAGAGGATAAAGTACTGCCAAAGATACTAAGTAAAGGGAAAACATATTGAATACTTTTATATAGTAATGCCATCAAGTTCAATAGCTTGGCATTATAAATGAAAACCCCAATAAACATAATATCTCCTTAATCTGTCCTTGATCTCACATTGATGAAAATTAAGAAATTAAACAACATTGTTCCTTTTACAGACATTTTCTTTAATTATAGTATTCCATCCCGACCCCACTAAGGGACAAGGATGTATAGAAAATGGATGGATGGATGGATGGATAATATTCTACAGACAAAAAGAAAAATAAACTTTACTAAACTGACTGAAGACTTAAAATAAGCTAACCTTCAATATTCTATTTTTGGATGCTGAACATTTAACATCCATTCAAAATGATGAGGGGTTGTTGTGAGGGGTTTAACGTTTAACAATTTTAGAACTAACTAACTAACTAACTAACTAACTAACTAACTAACTAACTAACTAACTAACTAACTAACTAACTAACTAACTAACTAACTAGTTTATGGAATGAAGATGAACAGCACTTTGCTGGTTTTTAGGTCTTGTCAAACAACAAATATGTAAGTACTAGACTTGTTTTGATTCCTCGGGTTGTGTTTATGATATTCACCAAATTAGACTCATTTGATGGCAAAGTTGCGTCATCAAGTGTCATCAAGTCTTTTTAGTTTTTTGATGATCTTCGACAGATTCAAGGGAATTAGCAAGAGTCAACATATTTTACAGATTTTGTTTGTTTCCATTATTCCCTTAATAGCCAGAAAATCTTTAAATTGTGCCAAATAGACAAAAATCTCAAAACCTCTACAAACTAAAAGATTAAAAATATATATATTTCAACAAATTTAATGTGTTGCATCACTCATTAGATTCCTGAAGTTTATAAAACCGACCTACGGATAGAGCCTTCATGTATTCAGCCGATGTCTCTCTTTCTGGAGGAAGACTCTTAGTCTGCATTTATTTCAGGAAAACATTTAGTTAATAGACAAGGCTTGAGTAATCTATGAGCGATCCATCTAGTTAATGGTTCTCAACCTAAGTGGTCTTTGAATCCCCCGTATGCTGACCACATCTCCTCACTCTGCTGTCTTCACTTTTTACGTACATTAATACGTTTACTTTTGTGTGCTTTGCATCTTTCCTGCAGGTGCAGGTATTTCCCGATATGCTTGGCTTGGTGCTCCTGGGTTTGTTTGTTTGTGCCTTTTTTGTCCTTGTAACCCCCAGCTGGTAGAGACAGATGGCTGCTCATCTTTAGCTTGGATTTGTCGGAAGTTTCTTCCCGTTAAGGGTTTTTTTCACCCCCCTCCGCTCTTCCCTGATGGTGTTTGCATGTTCTGCAAAGTAATTAAACCTAGGCACCAATTCAGGCTCATCCACTGTGTTTTTTTTAGCTGTAACTCTTTTTGCTGTTACAAATTGGCATTTAATGACTAGAAACATACCAGATATGACTGCACAAATATTGAGCTGATCAGGGATCTGTATTAACCCAGAGACTTGGTGTGAAGTGGAGGTTTTGCTTCAATGTCATCTTAGGTGAACAATGTAAAAGTCAACTTCAAAACCATCTGCAGATCCTCACACACTGCTGTTCTGTTTCAGCATACATAGATTTTATAAAACAAAAGGAATAAATAAATCAAATAAACAACAAGGGCTACAAAGCTGTCAGAGAAGTAATGGAGTGAAAAATACAATAGTTATTCTTGAAGAATTAGCCAAGAACTAATGCAAACTGAAAATGTATGCTTATATTGACTGTTATTTTACTCCACCAAATTATTGTTTTATTCAGCTTACATATTTTATAAAAATAATCATTTTTGCTGATGTTTGCTGATTTAAATCCATAAATGTTATAGCCTAAACTTTCTTCACTATCTCTTCTCATCAATGTAATTTGATCCCTGTCAACAACCATTTTTCAAAGTGTTCACAAATCTCTTCAACTGGTAAGAAAAGGTGATTTATACATTAATGGTACCTACAGTTAAAATTTCTGAGAAAAGGGAGCAAAAGACGACTCAGAAAGAGCAAAGAAAAACAGATGTTTTGATTCCAAAGGCAGAATGCTCTGATAGACATAATGAGATGTATTTCAAGTGTTTTACTGAGTCTATTTTTAAAACTGAGAAATTAATTCTTTTCAAAATGCTCACCGATAAACAAAACCTCACCTGAAAGCACTTTCGTTTTCAGATGAAAAGGACACATTTACACAATATACATGACTTCATTTATTAAAAAGAGTAACCCAGTCTGTCTTCTGAAAAAGGAAATATCATTTTCAAATGAATCCTTCAGGTAATTATTTAAATGAGCTTCTTGAACGCAGCTTTAACGTAAAAGTAGAAAAAAACAGCTTATGAAGCATGCAGTGGCAGTTTTTTTTTCAGCAATGCTACTTTGCCTTTTTATAGCTTAGATGTTCTCCTGTTTATCTAAATATCTGGAAAAAGTGAAATATCTCTGTTTCTATGTTTTGAAGACAGGTACATATCAGTGAGGAGGCAACAAATAAAAACAGGTGTGATCATAGCTTTAAAACATCTCAAATATATCCAAAAACAGATGTATCACAGACTGTACAAAGTAATTAAAGATAACAAATCAAACAGTCATACTTCTCTGAATAACATTCATTTAATAGCACAACATATCCCTCTACATTAAATGTCATATTTTCCAGTGTTAATATTTATTTTATTTTAAAATTGTATCTTTTGCTTTTAAACTATTATCGTAGGTGCCTAAAATTTAAAGCGGCAAAATATGTACAATGTGCAAAATGAAAAAAAAAAAAAAACATTCTGTCAAAATAACGTAAGAGATGAACAATAACTGTGTTGTGCTACCATGCATAGATTTTTGAGATCTACTGTGTTAAAATGTACAAAAACATTTAATTTCATTAATTTGTATTGCTCTCCCATTTACTCAATTACAAATTAAACTGTGTCCATCTCCCAGTAGCCATAACTATGGCTGGTTAGATTTGTATGCAGGACTCTGAAATTGAAGCCTCAAAATGGCAATAAAGTAGAAATAAATGAGTAAATTATTAGGATTACAGTTATTAAGTATGGCCATAGATCCTAATTCTGACTGACTCATGACTTTCAATCATCCTAAGTTTTCAAATATGCCTCATTAATTCTTTCCTCTTCTTTACTGCTGACATCATATACACCCCAATGCTCTTATTCGTTTGATTTCATAATTACACTTCATTTTTTTTACTTTTTTTTAAGTTTTTGAAAAAACATTGTGTTGTTTTTTTAATGCCAATTTCTTACCTACTACAAATGAGCAAATTGACAATTTGATTGTTTTTCCTTATTTCCTTATTTTACTGAATGAATCTTGCAGTTTCATTAAATCAATCTAACATAATGAAGACTTAAAAAGAAGCATAAGATAAAAACTGCTTATGTCGTTGATCAGGGTTTAAAAAGTGGGTTAACGTCCTTAAAAGAGCAGGAACCCCTTCATCATTGCACTGAAACATGTCTTCCACTTTGCAAAGATTAGATTTCGTTTCCATAGACTTAATTTAACCAGCTTCCAGGGGTCTGGAATAAACAAGGCTGTTCTCTGTTGAATGGTGACACATTTCACACCAACAAAAGCATCACTATGTCAACTCTTTAACCAAACATCTCCACAACACCAGCTATCAGCTAGCTTTGCTCTGGTCTGTGTCCTCATACATATAAAGTGGGACGCAGGCAATACCTTGCTACAGATATACTGTCATATTATATAAATTACCATATTATTTTTGAGGCTCATTAAGTGTATTTTACATGATCTGAAAGTGGAAAATTGTAGATTAGTAGAGATAAAGTCCTTAAAATGTCACTTTGTTTTTCTTAATAATTAAGTTATTAAGTAATAAATAAACTAAAATTAAAATTTGTTGGACATAATTGCAAATTGTGCACACCTCACCCATTAGACGAACTCTGAAGAAGGGTGGATCCTCACTGGATTTGTAGCTGTAATTATTAATTATTAGATGAACAGAAAAATGCAAAAGGTTGAAAACATCAATGATTTCCTCATGCTTTTGTTCCAATGATCAAGTATAAAATGCAATCATTTGCAGTAGTCTTTATCATCAGTTCTCCAGACTTCAATGTTTCTTTGGACTTTGGCTGCTTTTTCCACATAATTTCAACCTAGGCCACACATCTAACTCATATTGTGAAGTTTTTGAGTAAAAATACTTGGAATGTGACCCCTAGGCTGTTTCTGTGAGTAATGCTCACCTTAGATGACCTGCCAGTTTCAGTGGACAGTGATTTCTTGTTTGCCGTTGTGTAAGCAACCATTTTCTGATGACTGACAAACTCCCAAGAGATTCTCAAAGCTTGGGACATTGTTTTACAACCTTAGCCTCTTTTAAATTTCCCAACAACCTCAAACCTGACTGTGTTCTTTGTTCTTCGTGATGCTGTTTGACAATGTCTGAAGCAGGTGAATATTTACTGAGGTTAAATCACAAACATTAGGATGAACTGGGGGACAAATCGAAATGTGAGCCAAACTGTCAAATGAAATCCCCCTAAAAAAATCAACAAAGTCTGTGAATATAATGTGGTAAAAAGGTGGAAGAATGAACTGAGTGTGATTACTTTTGCAAGGTGAGTTATATGCATATGTCTGCTAAAAATTCAACATGAACATAAATGTACAGCTTTTTATGAATCTCCCTACCCGTCGTTATCTTAGCAGTGTTCACGTGTTTGAGCTATTTGCTGCATGAAGTGTTAGCATGACTGTATCGTTAAGGTGAGGTTTATTTCAGAGAAACATCAGATGAAGGTGTCTGTGTTCAACACTGACAATGTTTACGTTCTGTAATTGGCTACAGATGAGTTATATGCCATCTTATGTTTGTTTTTACTTCAGAAAAAACCCCCCCCCCAAAAAAACAGTGGCATACATTGATGTCCGTGGCGCTTAAATCCAGCTGCTGGCAAACCAAGAGGAAGAAACTGTTTCACGGCGGATAAGCTAGATGTTTTGACAGCCGTTCTTGTTCGTACCTGCAAAACTAATTTGATGGCCACATGGCAGTTTGAAAGTGTAAACAGTCGGCTGATTTTCCCTGCCGCTCCTAGTTGGTGACAGTCTACAACAAAGACTTCCAGAATCTTGCACAGCTCATCAAGCAGTTATCCATTTCACTAATTGTGCCATGCAGAAAGCAAAGCCACTGGAATTGAAGCCATTCTCTTTCAAAGGCTCCCCAATATCTCTGATCACTTTTATTATTTGCTCTAAATGAGACTCGTGCAGACTGCAGTAATAAGAAGCTGGTGCCAAGTTCAAATAAAATCCCTTTTTGTCTTCAAAGGGGAAAATTTTCCTCCCGATCTTGAGGACTGTTTTTAAAAGCCTCTCCTCTGTTCTCTGAATAATCTCTCAGCACCAGTCCTGAGATTTTGGCGTTATTATATTGTCTCAACAGGAATTACAGCAAGGCAGTGAACACAGTGTGCACTCGCTATTAATGTGTGGAATACATGTATGAATGCAATGTGCCTGACAGAATATGGGCAGCAAGTAACTGGGAGGTAACCGACTCAAACGGGAGAGTAAACCTGCAGAAGCGAGCGCGTGTGTTTTTATGTACGATTGTGTATTGAAGAGAGTAAAAGCCTGCGCACGTTAGGGGGAGGATGTAGGTTAATGGTCGTCTCTGTGCCTCTCATGTGAATAATTTATCCAAAGGGAGGCTTTTATGTGTCTCTGAAAGCTCGCTGTGATTGGTTGATTGTGCTGCTTCATCTTCTACCTGCTTCCTCCACTTTTTCAGATGACAATGGAGAGCTCCACCTGACAACTGGCACAGCTTCCACTCTATTTATTTCACACACCGTGTTTGTTTTCTTCTGTTTTCCTTTTTGTCACATCCACCGTTTTACATTTTTTCACTCTGCAGTTTGCAGTTTCTTAGAAAGACACTCGATGGCACACACTCACATAAGACATAAGCAAACACGCAACAATCTTTTCAGTCTCTTGTGTGTTCGTATCTGCGTGACATCACCTCCACCGGGATGTTCTGAAACAACACACAGCCTGAAGGAAAACACAAAAAGCATGAACAATGACAAAAAGAAAACTGACAAAGCAACTGAAGAGACTGAAGCAAATAATAATAATAATAATAATAATAATAATAATAATAATAATAATAATGATATAAAAGGTTCTAGGTCTTGATATGTCAGTGTCACAGAAAGGTTTAGTCCTAAGGATTGAAAATGTTATTTACCCATCCTTTAGCTAAATGTAAGTAAGAAAAAAGAAAAGAGCGATAAAAGTGTGCAGTGTCCAGTGTTAAAGCAGAGGGGTTTAGTATATTAGGTAAGTAGCACAAAACAACCTTGATAAGACCTGTTTTGTGTGTTTACTGAGATCAAGATCAGACATAGCATATAAATACACATTCAGCTTTTGAACTTCATTTTCAAGTATTGTCAGACAGACCTGTGAAATAACTTGGACGTACAAGCACTCCTCAGTGAGTCAGACAGATTGCACAGGACCATTGCTCCTTTTAAAGAGGAAGTCCATAAATGGGAGCGCTCAACCTGTTGTAAATCTTCCGCTGCACAATATTTCACCGCCGAAACATCGAACGGCTTGTTACAAAAGCAGCAGCAGAAGAAGAAACCTCTATTGGTCCCCAGCCGCAGCCAAAACTCGATACGAGAGTGAGACAACAACCAGCAATGCACAAATGAAGAGCAAAGAAGTCTTAGTAAAAAAGATTTTCTTTTTTTAAAAAAGCTTTTTCTCAAAAATAAATAAATAAAGTAAAATCTAAATCTCTGTTGAAGAGTTCTATAATTAATGAATTTAAAAAGCTTCCACTTGGTTTAGTTTTACTTGGGTTGCTAATGAACAAAGATATGTGATCAATCAAAGGCATTTATTGAAGATGAACCACCAAGGCATCCAAAAAAATGGATCCAGCTCTGCCTTAAGACTTATACTGAAATTTTGTTTTTTTTTTTATCATCTTGCTTTCTACTCTCTGGGTGAACTTGGATGGACAGTCTGGGCATGATGACAGATGTTTTGAAAGTTAGATACTGTCCGCACACTGGAGCGACTGATTTGGATTTCTTTTGAGACCTCTTTGCATAAAATCTGCTACAATCTTCTTTCTGAAGGTGACATATAGCTCTTTGTTTACAGTCAGATAAAATGTCTAAAGGGGGAAAACTTCCATCAAAAGGATGAATAGAGATATTCTCATTATGAGCCCCAGATGTGTACTTTTAGATGTTTTACAAGGGAATGTATTCCTCAACAAATATTGCATTTTTTTAGAATATACAGATATTTTAAAAGGTATTTTAAAACAAAACAATATTTTGTTTATTCAAAATATTTAATCAAATTGATATTAAACTTTCATATGTGCAAAATATCTTGGACAAACACACAGGCCATCAAAAGGTGTTCTTTTTTTTCCCTTGACTCTGGCTGTTTTATTCCCAAACTTTTTACAAAATATCAAATATAGCTTTGAAGGTAATAGATGAATTATAATTGGAACTAAGTCATTGTGGCAAAAGTAGGATGTTACAGTATGTGTTGTTTTAAAATTCTTTAATAGTTGGAGTGATCTTTATTTTATTTAGTAGAAAAACAGAAATAAACTCAGAGAAAAGGGGGGAACTTAGACTTAATTCCAGGCTTAGATGATGTATACATATTTGAACCATTAAGCGCTTTTGAAAAACATTATGAGGATAAATCTATCTATACCCTCACATGCTGGGATGGCAGCGACTTCATGTCTGATGCTTCTAATCATAATATTAAGAAAGCATTCCCTTTTTTCCAGTTCCAATTATTTGTAATTTCTGAAATGAAATAAGAACAGGAGATGCAAAGGGCCATCTGGAGGAGCTCAGACAGAGAAATTCCTGCCATTTCTAATGTAACACTTTTTTTTCTAAGCATGACATTTAAATCCTCTGCCTCCACCTGTGACAACACATTTCAGACAAAACATGCCACAAACTCTCATGTAAGATTTTGCATTGTGAAATATGACTTTCCTTCTTTACGTTTCTCTCTCCCCGGCGTTTTCACAGCTCAGACGGGATGAAGCAAACTGTGTGATGGTGTAAGCTATTTTATCATTAAGATAATGAAAAGCTATCCACCTCCCTCATCAGCTGCCTTCCACCCAAATCAAGATTTCGCTGCTCATCATTTGCTAGATTGTCTGAGCCTTTCAGACGCCTCGCTGCCAGCTTTGACCCGTCTGAATCCCTCACTAATCTCTCCTTCATGTCTTCCTGACTGGATTTGTACCTTGTAAGAAACACTTTGATGTGAGTAAACTGAGAGCTCACTTCTTCTTGGCACTTTTTGTGTCTTGCTGGTGAGGTTTTCTTGTCTAATATTTAGACTGAATGACAGAAACCTTGACAGAAAAAGTCTTACTATATCATATTGCTGAATAAAAATATGATAATTTCAGGGTATTGCCACACAACTCAAAACCAGAAATGTATTCCAGGTTTATTTTTTGCACCACTGATCCCCAATCAAAAATGTTTGATAAGAAGACCAAATTAAAAAAAAGATTAAGATAAAGATTCAAAGTAATTCTGCAATCTAAAGTTTTATAATGGGAAGTTTTAAAACTTATATGTCAATGCTAATAACTTAGCCAAGCACGTGACAAACATGTTTTCAAAAGTATATAAGCATATTTTATTACTGACAAAAAAAAGCTCACCAACTTACTGCCAAAACCTAGTAATGTCATATTGAAATTTTACTACTCAATACCCCAACCTCACCAGAACAAAACTAAAATGCCTAAACTTTAATCTAATACTGCTTTAAATATCTCTGAAGCATTCTCCCTGGGATGTCTGCTGTGTTTCTTTATGATGTTGTTTGTTCACTAATATTCTTGAACAAACCTCTGAGTCCTTCACAGGGCAGTTGATTCTCACTGGGACTATATCACACATAGGTATGCTCTATTTGCTATCTGGATGAGCCATGAAGGCAATTGGTTTCACTACATTTCACCTAAAGGTATCAGATTAAGGGCTGCTGAATGCAACTGCGTTAAAAAAGTTCAAATGTTACGAAGATACTTTGGCAGGTTACTGGAATCCATCTGCTCAACTGGCCTTCAAGATGAGAGTGATAATGATGAGCTTTTTCATTAATCAATAATGCAGCAAAGGTCACACTCACTCTGATATTCTCACAAAATCACAGTGAAACATTTTCCAGTAAACTGGTAAAAAAAACAAAAAAAACACTTTACCTTCACCAGTGTGTGTTTGTGCGTGTGTGTGACCTTTTGCCAAACATGTAGCATAAACACATTGATTCTACGCATTTGAACTTTTACTTTACAGTACATGGACTTCCCACTGGACTTCAAACAAAGGACACCAGGAGAACATGTCCATCGCATTGAAATGTTTCACTGCTATTCTAAAACAAACTAAAATACCATCATGTTCTTCATAGACGATGAGTATTATTATGTTAAAAGCAGCAACATCTGGCAACAGACAGGATCTGTGCCTGCTAAGCATTAGCAGTGTTTGCAAAACAGGCTCAATTTACAGACATGCTAGACGTTGACGCTAAAAAGAAAAAAACAAAGCAAGATAAAAACCGAATCCACCTGATGTGGTGGATATGGCATCGGACGATGCTGAAGATGATATCACTGTTGGTATAAATTTGTTGTTGTTGAAATGTTATGATGGGTACAGATGAGATATAATAGGATGCCCACTTTCCAAAAAGCTAAATCCGTCTTGAAAAAAAATCAAGATGTTTTCTGGCAAAGGTGAGACAGTTTTTTTTCCTTTGAAAATTTTTACCAATTCATTGATACTATTTAAACATGAACACTAACTTTTAACTGATGCAAGTGAGGTCTGCAGTGCTTTAGATGTTCTGAGTTCTTCTGAGTCAATGAGACATTTATTCACTCTTAAGAATAATCTTGGAAGGTCAGCCACTCACAGAAAAGTTCACAACTATTACATATTTTTCTTCACATTGGACTGTGGTTTGCCATTCTTAAAAAAAACTATATTACCTTTTCGACACTGACAGATGCTAATAACTTTCTTTCTGGTTGTTTGAAAAAAACAGTTATTTTTCAAGCAACCCTGATCTTAAAAAATGTTGCTTTTTAAGATTTTCTTGGCGTCCTGTTGTGAGATAAGTTCAATGTAAGATCTTAACTTTTGGAGGCACTAGTCCTCATTCTGGCTGCTTCATACTCTGGAGATCACAATTTGATGAAGCTACTGGGGCCACATCATCTGCAAAAAGCAGAGGTATGATTCCAAGGCCTTGCAACCAGCATCCAATTTTTTTCGTGGTTTTCTAAATGGCCAAATTTTGATCTTTTCACTCCCCCCAAAAAATCTCTGAATTTCACCACTTATGTATCAGATTGTTTTCAAAGCGCCTGGAGTCTGAATTGTCATTTTGTATTTTGTCCAAATTTTATGTTGTGCATCACTTCTCCCCCAGAATATAATCCTGACATTTATATCTATGAAATTATAAAAGAAGTCTGTGTTAGAGAAATGAATCACTTCACATTAAAACAGACTTCTCTACAGAAGTTGCCATCAATACTCCACCAAGGGCCATTGCTATTAATTATGCTTTCTTTTTATTAGCTTCCCTGGTCTTCTTGTGATTTTGTGACAATAGTCAGTGGTGAATAAATGTATCCATAGATGGTGGCGTCCATTATTATGGTAGCATCTATGTTATTCTTCTGTGCATGAGTGTCACTTTGTGGTTGTAAACTATTGACACAGAAGTATCACTGTGGTCGTATTTAGTGAGTATAATGAACAATAACGCAAAAAAAAAAATAGATTGTAGCAAAAAATCTGAATTGAGCATTCAGACCTGTTGTGTGATCGTATCTTTAGTTACTATAAAAAAAAGTATTCCCCCGTATATTAATCCTCAAAGAACATCAATATTAACCGAGTGTTTGGAAAATAGTAGCAAATCTAGTTATTAAAAAAATCATGCTGTTACTGAGCCTTTAAAGTATCTATGCCTGGAAGAAACTGTGACTTTTTAAAAATATTGTATGTACAAGCTGCAAGAAATTCAAACTTGATCCAGGCCTAACCACGCCCACAACATTGCCTCCCTGAGCAGAAAAAAAGAGCATTTTCTCCCCTTCCGTGTCTGCAGAACATTAAGATTATAAGTTAACTGTGTGCTGTGGATTTGTCTGATATAGCAGTAATTTTGCAAACAGGATAAGATCTGCAGAGTGGAATGAGATAATTGGAGCAATTCCAGAAACTTCCATACAAAAATACATTTGAAGAATAAGCAGAGCTTAGAATGGTTGCTCCACCATGTCATTGTACTGACACTGAATAAAAGGCACTAATTATAAGTCACCTTAAAGAGTGAAATGTTCAAATTGTGCTTATGCAATCCATAATTGCAAGCATGCTTGTAAAGTCTTGTACTTTGGCGATGAGTCCAAAATACACGAGAATGTATTTAGGAAGCTTAAGCAGCAGAAATAAAGTCAGATCAGGGAAAAGCAGCAGCAGCAGCCGGGTGATGGCTGATTCATCTGTCAGGACTCAAAGGAGAACCCCATTCCAGGCAGCTGACACTTCATGATAAAGTACATACTGAGTTGAGGGGGAAAAAAAACAACCTCTCCTTCCCCTTAATCTGGCTTTGCCATTTCTGTCTGTGAAAACTGAAGGACATTTGCAGGCTGGCAGTGGACTAAAGGTACGCAAGCCAAAAACAACACACTCAGATGTTACTACCAGTAAGCAGTGACCATCAGACAGAAAACACACTGTGTTTCCCAGTAGGACAGAGATTCTTCAGCTTCCTTGTGTTCATGTCACACAGCAACAGAAAGAAAATCCTCCAGGGAGCTCTTTGAGGATCTAATTTGCAACTTCGCTCCAGGAGACGACAATCCAGTAACACTGGTTTGCCTGTGTACTGTGGATGTTTAGTGGATTACCAGTCCCAGGATACAGCAGAGGAATGTGACATCAGGGGTTTATTGGTATCGCAGATGTAATGGTTTATGCATTTAACAAAGCCACATCAGGGTCCGGGGCATATCCTGTAACTTCCATTTCAAAATCTGAGCTGCAGTAACATAGATGCCTGATATTTTTTAGACACCATAAAAGCGACACTCTGTTTTAATCCTGCACCTGGTGAAAACAGAAGCATGGTACACAGGAGGTTTCAGCTTTGTCATTCAGAGAAATGAAAGACAGCAAAATTTCAAGTAAAATAAATGAAACCTGTTTCAATGATTTTTCTCCTCTTTTTTATATCAAACCTACGTACACTTTTTCACTTTTCAAAGAAGCTTACATCAGCAGCTGGATGTTCCAATTTCAACCAAACATTCAAACAGAGCATAGTCCAACTCTTAATGTACCAAAACTGTGAAGTTTTGTGTTTCACTGACTTAAATCAGCTCCAATTCATCTTCAAAGTTCCCATGTCAACTTCAAACATCCGTACCAGCGCCGGGCCTGACTGCCATTCATCCCCCGGCCCTTGTAGAAGCAGTGAAAAACCTGTTTCTGTGCTGTGACTCAGTCTACAAACAAAGCTGACAAATGAAGCAAAAGATGCCTCAGCTTGAGGCAAGATGGAGAAAAAAAAAAACAACAAAAAAAAAGAACTTTGGATTAATGATTTGACGTCTTTTTTGTCTTGACTGATTATTTTAGCTGGTTGCAGGTGTTGTTTCATCTGTGTGTGTGTGTGTGTGTGTACGTGCGCATGATTGGGAGTAGTGATTCACTTCTCTCCCAGACACAGCTAGTGATAATGATTTCGTTTTGGAGCAGCGCAGGTTGGCAATGACGCAGGTTGTCATGGCAACAGCATGCAATGGGCAACGGAAGTTGACCATATAGTGCTGTAGACCTTTTGACAACTGCACACGTGTACGCCACAGCCGTTTTATTCATTTGTCTTGTTTCCATCCACATTTTTTTTTTTATTTCTCTGACAGACAGACATCAACGCTCTCTACACAGGAAAAGAAAGACACAAACCAGTGTGTCACAGCTCCTCACACAAGCAGCACTAAGCAACTTTTCTTTTTTCCTTATTCCCTTTAAGAGAAATTCTGCATTCTGCTATTTACTGATGACGTAACCTCCCCTCAGCATCATGTGGTTAGGTAATTTCTTCCATTTTTTTCCCTTAATTTCCTTTTCATTATTCTTCATTATTTAACTTGAAACTTATACAACAAAACAGTTTGAAAAAATGTGAGAAAATATCTTTGCAACTATAGCAGCTAATGACAACCTGTACATTTATTCTCCCTTATGCATCAAAGTCACTTTCATAAATCGGTCTCATGCTGCATCTAACAATTATTTATCTGGGATGTATATTCTTTTTTTTTTTCTTTAAATAAGAAAGTCGACATTACAAAAAGTACTTATAAAAATACATTTATTCTCAGAATTACTGATTAAGTAGTTAAGCTGTTAGTAACCACTATAATATATTTCATAACTTAGTTAAATGAATTAACAGGACATAAACTGGTCCCGATCACATTAAAAGTGTCATGATGAAGGGTTTTTCACTCCTCCTCATCAGACGATGGATTGCCACATTTCATTGTCTATGATGTTGTTGCCATTTACCAATTAAGAGAATAATGATCAGTAAAAGTTAAATAATTGGCAATTAAAGTTTGTTAATTTCTTATTATAACGTTATTTGATCAACAAAGGGTTAGATCAAAACAGTGAAAGACAGCTAATTGATAATAAAATACGTATTTCCTGTAGCACTAATCTAAACATACGATCTCAGACTGTGCTGATTGAAATCCTGGGCAGACATTTGTCGACATTAACAGCTTTTCTTCGATTTCATAGAAATACCTGGACTTTTAGGTTATTGTTAATAAAATCTGATTCATTTTAACACAGATATTTAAAAAAATGAAACCAGAGAAGAGAGCAGGTGAAGGTAGGAAGCTGCTTTGCAGAGGCTGGCTGCCTATCAGGTATTATTTTATAAAACTTATGTATTAAAAATAAATCCAACAGCTACAAAAACAGAGAGAGAGAGAGAGACAGAAACAGTGGCTTCAAAATTGAGTTTCAGGCACCTTGTAGCCCATATGTGTGTTTATTATTTTTCCCTTTGAGATCTGCTGTAAGGCAGGTGATCCAGGTACAGAACAGCATGAAAGTAAAATTATTGGACACTCATATTATGTGCAACCTTTTCTTAAACACATTCATTTCACAAGTTTTCAGATCAGAATGATTTATTTCAATGAAGCACTGAGGGAAAAAACACACAAAAAACCCTCAATGTAACATAGAAGGTGAAAGTTTCAAACAAAATCAATATCCAGTTTGTCTTTTTCTTTTTACAATTAATTTATCAGCAGATTTCTGAAGCAGATATAGGAATTTTTTCCATTAAACCTAATATTTATCCAGTAGACATATTGATATTTCATATTTTATTCACATTTTAATTGATATAAAAACAATATCAAAAAAGATTTGAGCCTGGCCAGCAAAGAAAAAGATACTACCGAGGAAATTCTGAGTGGCCAAAACAAATGTTAGAATTCACTTCAAACAGCTTGAATCACAAATTAGCTTTTTTTACTATTATTACACAGATTATGTCAGTGTTACAATTTAAAACTGTCAAACAGATACTGAGTGGTATTTAATATGTTGTGAATAAATTCTGCATATTAAAAGCTGAATAACTAACCAACTTCCTAATTCAAAACTGCAGCGATTTAATTTAAGATGAGGTGCTACCACAAGTAAGGAAACCCATGCTGAGGGTGATGAAGGCCAAGTATGAGAGTAAGAGAGAGAGCAGAGTAGGATGCTGCTAGATGAATTTTTCAAATTAAAAGCATTGCTCTTTGTGCGTGCAACTGCTGTGACAAAAATATCTTGGCAAATCAATGCTGCAATGAAGGGAGCGATTAATGAACATCATCCACAAAAATCCTGCATTCTGTCATGTTTACTACATTTATTGAGACATAAATCTTTATAATTTGTTTCTTTTTTTATTGTTTTGTTTGACAGCAGCAGATGGACTGAAATGATGATGAATCTAGTGCAGCATTTTAGCACAATAAGGCAAAAAAAGAGAACAGACTGTTCACAAATTCTTCATAGGTATTAAAACAAACGTAGAAAAAAATACAAGACAAAATGCTACCACAATCAGTTTTCCTCATACATTGAGGAAACACAGCTGAGCTGCTGACCTTAGCACTGGACAGTTCTCAAAAAAGCGGCGCTATGAAGACGGCAGCATCTTGCCTCAGTCTGGACAGGCAAACGATCAATCGATCCATCAATAAACTTCTATCTGTTTTAGTGCCTTTCCATCTGGCCCAGCGCTGCTGCCGACTCTGTCCCTTTTTGCTGTCTTTCACTCTACAGCAGATCCACACATATGCAACAACAAAGCAGCCAGACATGCTAAATGATATTGGCAAGCAACTTTGCCAACTCTCATGCATATTCAGGACAACTAAGGACTTTGTGTCTTGGCTACTTGAGTTTCTACATTGGTGTAGCAGTACTAAGTGCTGATTGATAGCAATAGCCTCATTAACATAGATTCTGTCATACAGATATTTACTGCACTGGCTGCCAAGAAAAAGTCACATTGATGCAACACACTCGCTCTCTGGCAGCAAAGACCTTTCCGGGCTAAGCGGCGGTGCCTTGAGAGCCAGCTCACTGTCACGGTGTCTGAGCAAAACTACCACGCTGACACGCTGTACATGTTTACACGGAAAACTTGCCTGCGTCGGCAAGTCTCAGAGGTGTGAATACCCATATGGCTCAGTCTAAATTCTGAGGGATCATTTATGCTTCATTTGATATGAAGGAACATTGGTAAGAAAAACATGGAAAATAAATGTATCACAGTTTTAAATGCAATAACCGACATCATAATGTCTTTGCATGCGTAAATAATTTGTAAATTAATCTGACATAAGTTTGGAAACACTAACAATCTCATACAGTGATGTACAAAAACACCTAAGAATTTATCTTATCATTGGGAAATATGTTCTCGCCTATTTTCTTTTACTTGCTTGAAGAGTGTCCAGAGATGCTTACAAACCCTCGCAAACTCGACCTCGCACTTCGCCCTACAAATGTAGACCATACAGTCAGAAATTGACGGTGGATTCACCAGGTCGCTAGATGCCCAGATTCTATTATTACATATCACTAAACAACAACTATGTGAAGCGACAAAGGCATCAACCTTATGGCCAAGCATACTGTCCCAGATACTAGAGGACTCACGTGAAGGACGAGATTTAACTCATCACAAAAATGACCTCATGACAAAAGCGCTAGGACTAGTCCGTGCCAATATGGGCTTGCAACACCGTTGCTTAACTGACAAAAACTTAATAGTCTCGGAGGCCTCTCGAGAGCAATTTGAGCTGTAGAACAACGCAATGAACACCTCTGCTCCTCTCCTCCGGAACTTAGCCCACCTTGAGGCGGATTTTGGAGAGTTGGTGAAGCGCATGATGAGTCTTGATCACCACCTTTGTTGTCGAAAGCATAGGAAGTATCTGGCAAAAATCAAGCGTGACACGTTTGCAGAACATATTGGATACATGTATTCTGGTCCAAGACCGTATCCTATTGGTTGTATGGAGGTGAGTCTTGGGCTCTTCCTCTAGATTACATTCTGCTAATGCATAATAAGACCTGTGACTGGCTCTCTTCTTTAATTCTCTTACAGGGAGTGTCGGGAACGTGTTATGAGGCAGAAGCTTACAAGTACGCCATTGAAATGGTCACTAGTCTGAGTGAGCTCGCTCGAACACATGAGCACTATTTTGACGTGGCAAAGTCACTGGAGGGACTGGTAGTGGCTGACGTTCTCTCAGAGGAGGATGAATGGTACAATGTCACTTTGAAAGAAAACATCTGAGCTGATCTCAGGACAGTTGGGTACCACTACTAAGGTAGTGATATCGAGACTATACTCAGAAAGTGCTCTACACCACTCAAACATGAGACGGGTGGACTCGCAAAGATCTGCGGGCACCCTCTGGTTGACATGGAGGCGACTGCAGAGAGCGCACAAGAGCGAGCATGTCAACAGAAGGACATCGATTATGTGGCCATCATAAGCACCAGGAATATTGCAGTTGAGGCCTTTATTCGAAGCTATATCCTGCGAGAAAAAACATGGCCTCCCGTAACAATTGACAGAGAGGCGCCAGAGTACCTGAAAGAAGCACATCGTCTCGGACTCGACCCCAATGCATGAAAACTGACAGAAATATGGGCGAGGACACCACGATGACTACATCTATGTCACCCTTAACCAGGTTATGGAACTGGACAAATTAGACCACTATAGTCAGTACTTAAAGGACCGAGCAATATCATCACTCCGTGATCGCTCAACTGCGAGCTATATTAATAAGACACTGGAGGCCTTACCTTGGGAAGAGGGCCGATTATTCTTTGTGCATCTGTTTTCTAGTAAGGAGGCGCATGACCTGGGCGGGTTCTATTGTCACTCCTCACTCGATATGGAATATGTCTTGAACTATCTGACCATCAAGCTCATCCCAAAGGAGAAGGAACTAAAAACAACGGGTAGGCCATTCAAGTGTAAGACATATGCTGATCGATACCGGAGTTGCTTACAAGAAGAGAATGTGAAGGCTTTTCTTGGCGACTATTTTTCAGATCAGGCTATGACCCTAGATAATTGAACACTTGTCAGACGGATGCATGCTTTCCGTAATTTGGGACGTATCTACCATGGTTTGCATGTGTTGTATATCAAGTTTGACGTCTCAAGATGGTGTGGGAATTTCCATCACAAGACCGTTGAGCCAATTGCCACGGACCTTTTAGATCGTGTCTTTGGGACATCCTCTTTCTTCGTGAAGACCCAGAAAGCATACGAGGGTGGGTTCTTCTACATGCCTGACAAAACAAGGGTGTACCACTGGGTTGGACAAGAAGGAGGGATAGAGGGGTTGAATCAGTATACATGGATGACAGTTTATATACCCCAGATGCAGCTGGCATTATGAGAGTACCAGTTACAGTTTTTTGTCATGAGTTATGGGGATGATTATAAGGCAGCAATCCTTATCCCTCCTGACCAAAAGGCTGTTGATATGGAAACACTCAAGTCCAGGATTGTATCTGGAGTAAGTGAGAAGGTTCGAGTGAGTTTCGGCCAAAAGATGAAGGTGTTTGACAGCTACGGCTCGGAAGTGTATATCAGTTTTTGCAAGAATGCCTCTGTGCATGGGGTGGAGATGCCTCAAGGGGTTCGAAAGATACAAAAATATTACGGGGCCACAAACGCCTTCTTACCAATCTTGGATGATTACATCGCCTCAGCTTTTAGCAATGCCCACTCGGCAGCAAGATGCATGACCAACACATATCCTGCATATTGAGTGGCAGCTTTCTGGACCTATTATCACCTCGTGTCTCACAAGTTGTGGGTTGATAAGAAAGATGTTGATTATCATTGTGGAGCGTTGGTTCCTTCGTGTATTGGAGGGTTTCATGTTTTGCCTCTTCAAACCCTCCAAGTGTTCCACACCCGAGCAGAAAATGACCACCTCCCAAGATTTCTGGAACTTGTCATGTTTACTCGCTCAGAGGACTTAAGAGTTGGCTGAGGCACTTTCCAACGTCTTGACATTTGATGTACTCGACGGTTCAAACAAGCTTGAAGCACTCTTACGTGATCCTTACTCATTACCGATTGAGCGATCACCATCACCTGCTGCTTATCTGCGTTCACAGTTACTACCAACGATTCGATGACAGATCAATAATGTTGAAATGCTAGGCCTCCTGGATGCAGCAGAGGATGACTGGACAGACAGGGTAGTCCAGTGTATGCTCTCATCCAGTGAGTTGGCACCACGAGTACTCAGCTCAGTGTACGGATGTACACCTAAATCATTGGTTGAGGAAATTGTCCAGCGATTCGAGACAGCAAAGACCATCTCCAAGGCTGTAGTCCTACGGAGAGGACCGAGGGCAGCTATCAAGTTGATGCGAGAAGTAATTCGCCTGGAAATTGCTGTACAGGAGTGGAGAATCCGACACCTGTTCTTTGCTAGACCCCGACATATTTCTGGATGCTCAACAAGAGTAGCAAGTGAGCTACGGGCTCTGTGGGGTGCGCAGAAAATACGGCGGCTTTCTTGGAGCAGTCGTCCCTCCTACTTTGCTCAATCAAAACAGCAGAAGATGCCTCAGCACTGAGGGATATTGTTGTTCGGCTCGATGTACTATTGATGTGAGGCTCCACAGACAACATTTCACAAGTAAGATGGACATGTTATTGTGTATATTTTGTGATTAGACTATTACTTTAGTGTATGCTCTAAAGTTCACCGGTGAGATACCAGCTAATATTAGCTACAGTGCTTGGTGTAATACCGGGTTCAGCCTCGCTATGAAGGCTAACTGAAATTCCGTAAATCTAAAAAAAAATAATTATTCTCTAACATTGATTTCGATTATCTGACACAAGAGCCTATATTAGAAATGAAACAATGTAACATATATTACAAAACTTATATTATATGGTATAACATTCACCAGCAAAGTTTACACAGGTGGTGAAGACTATTATTTATATGCAATTCTTTCACTCTGTCAAAAGTAAGATACATCCTAAATCTTCCATTTTTGTTTTGAAGGTTTCCTAAAGACTCGATGTGAGGAAGAAGTGGGAGAGAGAGATCGATTCACTGCAGCATGGATGAATCTCACATCAGATTTTGGACTCAATGTCAGCTGCTGAATCTCTCTGCAGCTAGAAATCCTTGGCTGAAAAACATATATCTATATGTATATACAAACATATTATTCAGTATTAATCATTTGTGTCATTATTAATTGTTACGTCGGCCAAGGACTCAACATACTTGAGGACACGAGACAAAAGAGGGTGAGGGTTCAACATAATTTTTTATTCTTAACTCTTTCTTCACCTTGGGTCTTTTACTTCCTCTGATGTTTTCTGTGAAGAAGACACAGAGTCAAAAAGCCCTCAAATCCCTTGTCACAAAATAACAAAACCCCCAAAAGTATTAACAGAAAGGTGGAACTGGTGAGCCGGTAAAAGAAAAAAATGGTACAGCAGAGGGCCAACCCTATACAGAACAAGACAACCGGTCCCACCAGGCCAAAATCGGAAAAACAAACAACAAAAATACCCCATGGCAGGCTTGAAGCCTCAACTGCCATGCGCTCCGGTGGTCGAACAAAAGAGAGCGAGAGGGAAGGCACCTATTTATAGGCTGACCAAAAGCGCCCCTAATTAACATAACTAAATGACGCAAAGACGTTACCCAAACCCTATATATTAACAAATGATTTTTCACTAACGTCTCCAGAAAAAACAAGGGAAAAGAAATAGACATAAATCATACTGTGCCTAAGCACATAACATTAATCATTATTTATTTGTGTTTGTATAGTTATATAAATATGTATTGATATTACTAAATAATTTATTAAATAAATGAACTGCTGTGTGCTTTGTACTATGCTCTTCATACATCAATATCAGAATATTCCATTCCTATTGTTATAGCCACTAAGCATATTTCAATATGCTGAACTATGTATTAAAAACATACTAAAATAATGCAATTGTTTATAAATGTATCTTTGATAGATGTTTGAATATGGTTTCCAGTAACACAAGGCGTCTAATCTTATACTATGTCTGTTTGCCCTCATACTGTCACTTCCACGCCTCACGGACCACTCTAGCCTATTTTCGCTGAAGAGATTTAGGGCGGTTATCTTAGAGGGGTCGACCGCTCCACTCAGCGTTGTACGTTTGGCAGGCACAATGATGTATTTGAGCATTTAATCTTTAATAACACGCTGTTTTGTTACTGTAAACCTTATACAAACAGCTACATTTATAAACATTTGTATATGCTTCATGGGGAAAACAATAGAATAGGAATAGAATATTCTTTGGTGACAGCTTCTGTGTCAGATTTAATAAGTGTAGGAATTCAGCTAACATAAGTCTTTCTTCCCCTATTAAATTCTTTCTTCTTCGTCTGTCTTCGAGTTCTTCTTCTACTAGTAATAAAGCATCATGGGATATGTAATCCATTTGTCGAAGCCAGTGGCAACACTTATGGCTAGCCCCGAAAACAGTGGCATGATGACAGGTATTAAAGGAAGTACCAGTATAAGGTGCCGAGGTCAGCTGAAGTCAGCCGAACGCTGCCTCGAAAACAGTGGCACTTGTGGCGCATAATGGCAGGTGTCAGAGGAAGTGCCAGTATGAGGTGCCGAGGTCAGCCGAAGTCCATGGCAACATTGGCAGCTCGCCCCGAAAACAGTGGCACTTCCTGCGCATAATGACATTGTTAAGAGAATAAAATTTTGCAAAAACTTTAGTCGTTCTATCCTCTCTGCCCGGGTTCAGAAAAATGCTGTGCGCAAGGACTGAGACCACGCAGAGACAACAGCGTCACAATAATCAGCATTTATTCAAGACAGATGCAAACCATCACCAGAAAAGCACATCACAAAACATCAGAAAACCTCAGAGCACAAACAGATAAATTTACCTGAGAAGAGGAATAGATACAGATAGCAAGAATGTCCTTGGAGAAATTGCAAGCGCAAAATCTGCTTTGTTACTCTGTGTGTAAAGTTTTATCCTCTTTTCTTTAATTTATTCAAATAGGGTGGAACTTTGCCCATCCAACCAGGACCTGTTTCTGACCCTTCCTCCAAAGCCATTTTGTCCCTATTGTCCAAGGAGAACTTCTCCTGATCTCCTGCTGATTTATGGCTTTCACCAGGATTTGGCTCCTTCCTGAGCCACGAACAAAGCACCTCACAGGTCCCTGTGAAACTCTGGGTTTTTTTTTCTCCATTTCTCCCAA
Organism: Poecilia picta; assembly: GCA_033032245.1. Classification (NCBI taxonomy): domain Eukaryota; kingdom Metazoa; phylum Chordata; class Actinopteri; order Cyprinodontiformes; family Poeciliidae; genus Poecilia; species Poecilia picta. The sequence goes on from CM065361.1 coordinate 19,976,881, forward strand.
AACAAACCCTAAATCCTATATTTGATTCAATAAGAGTTATCTCTAAATTTAATATGCTTTTGCTCTGTTATTCCTCCCAAAGTCTCCCTGATATTAAACTCGTACAAACTACAGAAAGTAATCAGATACAGTTCCTGTTTCTTAATACAGAACAAAACATTTTCAATTACATTCATCATTGACTGGCTTCAACTCCACCACCAATACAATACCAAAATAAAACATTCAGTCAAAGCACGCAACACTAAAATATTCTATATGATACCAGTCCGAAAGTCCAAAAGTTCACAGCTTCAAAGCTCAGAAGTCCACAGGTCAATAGTTTACCATGCCAGATGTTCACTGGAGACTCCTTATTTCCTGAGACCGGAATGTCCCCCTGTCTTGAAATGCTTTTCACACAGATAAGATTGTCTCCCTCCTGTGGTTTTATTATTTTACAACCTCAGTGACACAAAAACTCCTAACTTTAAGTAAAAGATAGAGCTAACTCAAACACTAAAAAATGATTATATTTTCTAAATGCTAGAAACGATTATATTTCCTCAACAACACCTGCCACCGAAAGTGCCAGTATGAGGTGTCAAGGTCAGCCGAAGTCCATGGCAACACTGGCAGTTTGCCCCGAAAACAGTGGCACTTGCAGCACATAATGACACCTGCCACCAGAAGTGTCATTAGTAGGTGCGGTGTCACGATTTGCGCTCTGCCCTGCTGAGAGAAAGAGAACTGGAAGGATCACCTACGTCATGTGCTCCATGCCTACAACTGTACAAAGCATGATGCCATAGGGTTCTCCCCATACTATCTGTTGTATGGTCAACATCCTCGCCTCCCTGTTGACATCCTCTTTGGTCTCATAACAGACCAGGACGAAATCAAAGAGCCAAATGAATATGCCGAGAGGTGGGCTCGAAAAATGACTGTGGCATATCAGATAGCCAATGCAAACAGCCAACAATCCAGCATAAAGGGAAAAACATACTATGACAAGAAGAGCAGAGGTGTCGTCCTTCAGCCTGGGGACAGAGTACTGGTACGCAATCTTGGTGAACGTAGGGGCCCTGGAAAGCTGAGAAACTACTGGGAGCAGCAGATCTTCATTGTCAGAGAGCAGGTGGGTGACAACCCTGTCTATAAAGTCAGCCCTGAGCTAGGAGCTCGGCCAGTTCGCACTCTACACCGAAACCTACTGTTACAGGTAAACGACTTACCTATAGAGCCAGTCCAGAACCTGACCACGAGTACAGCAGAGTCACAAAGGAAAGCCAAAAAGAGTTCAAACGACCTTCAGGCCAGACATGCTGCACTGCACTCAAACACAAATGACTCTGACGAAGAGGAGGATGAGGAAACGCCTCGTTACTGGCTTTGAATACCTCTGGAGAGACCCAGACCAAACTTTCACCCACCTGATCAAAGTACTACCGATGCTTTCCAAGAGATAGATGGAGAGAATGAAACCAGTTTGATGGAAGCAATCCCAACCAAACCTGGACAGGAAGGAGTGTGTGTCAGAAGTGGAAGGCAGGGGTCAAGCAGTGGAGATGGACAATATGTTGAGGAGCTCCAGTCCACATTCCTGGAGGACATACATTCTTCCCCTCAAGAGGATAATATTCCAACACCTGACACGGAACACCCAGTCCCCCTGAGACAGTCTACAAGAGAAAGACGGCCAGGACATATGTTCACTTACCCGACTCTAGGTCAACCAGTGTACCAGCCGCACCCCATTGTGAATGTACAGTAGTTGGAACCCAACCAATGCAGTGTATGCACCAGTATTTCTCCTTCCCTATCCAACCACCACCCATTAGCCCTTACCGTTATCTACCAACACACTGTAGATAGAACACCTGGAAAAGATAGTTACATACCTAAACTACACATACATCATACATTACATATCCATCTACTGCAAAACATACATCATACACTGCATACTCACCTGGAGTGATCTGCAACACACAACATATTATTGTTTTGCAATGTTTTGAAAAAAAAATATTTTCAATCAAGTTATTTTGGAGACTAAGTGTCTTTGGGGAGTGTGTGATACACCATAAAGTGGGAGAATTTAATTGATAATCCAGAAAATCTGTTTAAGAATATACACCACCATATAAATTAATAGCATTACAATTTATTATATATTATGGGTTTTTTTACATTTTAATTGACCAAAATACCGTGTTTAAAAAAAAGAGAGAGAGAGAGAAAAAGGTAACCAAGGTTTGGGCAACGTCTCACCAGGGGACCGGAAGTGAGAAGCCCCGCCCCTCGCTCTACAGACAGAGTTTGGGGAAGAAGACGGCGGTCGTCTTTTTTTTTCTATCACTGACGCTGTTCGTCGTTACAGGTTAGTAATGTGAAGCTGGTGAGGGCTGCCCCCCCTTTAAAAATGTGGAGTACCAATGTATATTTGGATATGATTTGTAATTTGATAGATGTGCTGAAACATTGAAAATAAATAAATAAATAAAAAGTGATTTGTTAGGATCGCAGATTAGCTACATTTTGGCTAGAACGGTCACACAATGGCCGTTCTGAAGATCACTACAATTATCTTTTAGCTCGGTTCCTCTCCCCGATCAAACATTGGTACCTTGACATACATTGTGTTCTTTTATCCGTTAAAAGTGAATTATTATTATTATTATAGACGACTTTTTCTCCCTTGCTATGTACTCAATTAAACTGTAGTTATTCAGTCGGTCAGTAGTTATTCAAAACACATTAGAGCTTAATGTTTTGTTCATTATAACATCTCCATCTTGCATTATTTAACATAATTAAGACTCTTATTTGATAATTTTTTTTAATGTACAACATCTGCGCTCTGGATTGTTTGGTGGGAGTTGATAGTTTTTACTCAGGTGAAGGCTGTGTGGTATTTTTTGGTAGCAGCAGAGGGACACAGGAATGTGATTGTTCTAGGAAGTGTTAATAATTTCATGATTTCAATCATTTGTAATAAAGAGAGAGTTTGGGGAAGAAGACGGCGGTCGTCTTTTTTTTCTATCACTGACGCTGTTCATCGGTACAGGCTCTCCTTCAAAATCAAAGGGGAATCAGAACTTCATCACAAGAAGAAAAAAAAAACATAATTTTTTAAAACTGTCCACTATATGCTGAGATGTGTAACATTTGCATGCGTAAATAATTTGTAAATTAATCTGACAGAAGTTTGGAAACACTAAAAATCTCATACAGTGATGTACAAAAACACCTAAGAAGTTATCCTCCATCAACGAGATGATATTTTTCCAGATCTGTTCAAAATATAACTACCTGGTATATAATATTATGAGTAGTAATAAGCAAAATATTGACTTCCCATACAAAAATATAAGCAACTTTGAATTTTGATCGTTTCGAACCTTAAACGTGGACCCATCTTTCAGTCAAGGACACGATTTACGTGTCTATAATTTTGAATAAGCACAATAATGCAATAGTTATTATGCCGTCTCTTTGTCCTCAATGCTCAACACAACATAACTCCATTGCTACACAAAATTAAGCTTCTGATTGGCGGTCCTTGTGATTACTCCTCCGCTGGAAGAACGAAGTGACAAAAGAGGAGCTGAGTCTGAATTTGGCACCACAGACATTTAGGATTCATCAAACTGGCCAAGTCTGACAGAACTAATTACAATTTCAGATTCAGTACTCACTTAATCTGAAATGTTAACACATACAATGTAGTTGAAAGTGCTACAATACTGAATATGGAAAAAAGGTAACAGATATTATCCACTTAGATGATGGTGTTCAAAATGTTTACATTAGTTTTGATTGTCCTTCAGTTCGTTAAAGTAAATTCTTATGTCGAAGTAAAAAGAATAAATTAATGCAAACTAAACCTGGAGTCATTCCAAGCTCTGTTTGGTGTAATTTTGTGGTCTCTGCTTATGCATCTTTCCTCCCTTTTGGCTTTCTCTCCAGCTGGCTTATTTTGCTCCCGTCAGTCACACCTTTGTCTAATTGCCTCCTTCTCCTTTGTGTATTCATTTTTCATGCTCCCTTCCTCCCATGACAGTTCGTCTCTGTTTTTGGTGACAAGTGTTCCAGCTTTCTCCTAGAGTAGCTCTCAAGTTTTCTGGGTTTTTTTGGATTCTGCATCAGCTTTTGTGATTTAAATATCCCTGCCTGACTGATTGCTCTCCTATGGGCTGCCCAAGCTCGAATAAATTTCTGGTAGTTCAACTTGCCGACCGCAGTTGAGTCCAAATTTCCTACTGTTGTGAAAAAGTACAATCTAATCCTCTGGCTGCTGCACTCCAGCTTGGACCAAGCAGATCAATCAACAAGAGAAGTACTTTCACCGTATGATAAGGAAACTGGTGGCAGCAATAGAGTGCATGATGGTTTCACAGGGTGAGCAACGTTTTGGAAAATCAGATACAAATTTCCAACTAAGACAGAAACATTCTTAAAGTTCACAGAAAATAATAAACAGAAAACAGACAGGTCCAAATTATATCAACAGAAATAAACAATAAGAAACTTGTCCAAAATCGCTAAGCACATACCTCTAATAAACTCTGTCCCAATAGTTCAGGGTAAATAAGAGTACACTCACCACCTATATAATTTTTCTGGGCTACATTTCTACCTGGTGATCTGTTTTTACCTGTTTTATTGTATGCAGTAGAAAATAAGGGGTTAAAGAAAGACTCAATAAGACAATCCTACTTCCTGGAAATGTTTCTTGCAGGTGAAACATGTCTCTTGCAATGAACACACTTTTCTCGCTTTCCTGGAAAACCTTTTCATCTGTTCTCACACCAATCCTTTATTCTGGATTTCCTCTGACTACTCAACAATCCTCAGATGAACTGACCTTCTGGAAATTTCTGTCTTGTTAAGAGTAGGCTACAGGAGTTGTTTTTCTCTGCAGATTTCTGTAAAACTCTGGTCCAGGTGTTTCTTCTCTAGAGGAGCTCATTGAGAACTTGATTGATTACTCTGACCTCTCCGGTGCCCTTTGCTTCACATAACAAGTTCTTCCAGGCTAAGCAAACCTTTCCCACTCACCATCAGTCTGTGTGTTGGACTGACCTCCTATATGACACTTCTTGGTCCAATGGGAAACTTTATGCATATGCAAAAATCCACATCCTCCCACCTCTTCTCCCCCTGAGATGGAGATGAGGCGGATGTTGTAGATTTTTGGTTGGGGGCTTGTTGCATGCCTCCTTAATTTATACAAGGGTCCCATTCTTTTTGAGCAAAGGGCACAACTCTTTTTCTACATTGACTTCTAAGAGCCTATTACAGATATTTTCTTTTAGTGATGCAATGTGGACCTACTACTCCCAGGCTGTAGCTAATGATGTCTTTAGAGAGTTGCTCAATGTCGGAGTTTTAGTTTCTTTGGATGATATTGTAAGCTTATGTTTTTATGGCCATATCCACATTCAGAGGAGCAAAACAAAACTCAAGACTCAATTGCGGTGAACTCGATCTGAACTCAAACCTTCAGACATGGTCCATTATTTCACAGAAAGGAGCCACCATGATGGTTATACTCTGGACTCTACTGTGTTCCCCATTGTGATGCTCAGCTTGAAGTTAAGCAACCAATCTTCACTACATCTAGAGATCTAAATGCATTGACCACCTGCCATTTGATTGGTTGAATCCCTAAAAAAACATGCTGTAATCACACCTCTAGGTCTTCTCTGCCCACAGCCATTACCATCTATGATAAATTTTTGAAGAATTTTGAATTAATGTGAGTTTCAGAATTAATGTGAGTTTCACTGAGTTTCCCTTTGGGATCAGTGAACTATTTTTGAATTTGAATTAGAAAAGGAGTAATTAATAAAGTGACCAGCTACTAACTCCCCCATTCATGGATAAATAATGACCTATTTTCAGCTGGACTGGTCATTTTAAAGAATGAATAACCATACACACGTATCCATCTGAGACCAATTAACTTTTCAGACTGTGAGAGGAAATTAGAGTAACTGGGGAGAGCACACAGATTCAATGGGGGAACATGCCAACTCCATGCTAAAAGGCCCTGCCTGGGACTTGAACCTAGGCCTTCCTCCTGCAGGTAGCAACACTGCTACCAGCTGTTTTACTTGCTAATAGTCTAGACAACAACATAAAAGGTCTGTGTTTCTGAGAAAACCAGATTACAAGAATTTTACATCGTAATTCTATTGTCTCACAAACATTGTGCTGGTGCTACAATAGCCTTTCTGAGTCCCACCAACAGACGTCATGCCCAGGGCATACCAGCATGTGTTCGGCACTTACAGGCTCTTCCACTGAACCAAATTATGTTGATCCTTTTGGAGTGACTGTGGGACTGAGAGGCTAGACTTTCTATTTTGATCCATCATCCAGGACAAACAGCTGCCTGAAAATATGATTAAAGGGAAAGAAATATTTGCATTAATGAGTCAGTGCTGCCGCCAGAAAACAGCACGTCCCAGACTTTAAAAGCTCTAATGTTTTAAATATGCACATTAGATAATCATGTGTTGTTTGACTTTCATGACCCCCTGGTTTCCTGTAGGATCATTTAATGTCCACTTATGGTGTCTGATTTTCAAAATGAGCTCATGCAGAACATTTCAAAGTGCTATCTGTTTGAAGTGGCAAGTAATCAAATTTTAAACCCCCACATCCCTCAAACTCATCTTTCCAAATGGAAACAAATTCTCAAGATTCAGCTGCTCTGCAATAATTTCATCTGAGCCATGCTTTGATTGTATGTATACACCATGTCCTGTTCCCACACTGCTCTCCTTGTTTGAGTCATCTCATTTTTCATCGCTTTGGCAGTCTGCAAAGGTCAGACTGACCAACGCAGGACAGGAAATGATGTACAGCTGTACAATAGACTCCCTAACAAAGATGAGGGAGACAACAACTAATAGTGACTGTTTTCAAGCTTTTTGGCTGTTAATCAACCAACAATGATACTTCTTTAGAAAATTCACTTTTAAAGCTTCTATCTGGGATTGCTTTCACAGCCCTACAAAAACGATCAATAAGTTAGTACTTCCCTTTTCAGACTTTCCAGTAATTTATTCTTTACACAGACTATTTCTGAAGAAATTATAAATTAAAAAGAGCAATTTACAGTTAAATGTAAAGCAGGGATACTGTATGTATTCAGTTGCCTTCACACTGCTGAGAGAAAGATGAAGAACATACATGAGTAATGAAAGTGTTAAATGCTTTAAAAAAAACCTGATCTGAACCAACTAATTCGGTTAACTATCTCAGAAATATATAAAAACGTACGTCTTTGATTTGATGCCTTTCTTTTTTTTTCCTAATCCAAGTTACTCCTAAACATTTATTGCAATTGCAAAAAATCTTATGAGAAACTTACGTCGTAATATAAGGAAAAAAATGCTAATTGTGGCTGTGTGGTTCTGGGAATATATCTTCTATAATTTAAGGTTGCTTAAGGACAAAGTGGCAACAAAGTCAACCAAGTTGATGTTTTATCATGGCCATTGCTGAACCCTGAACTCAATCTTATGAAGAATTTGGAGGGAGATCTGTGGACTGTGCGAACAAGACAGTCTGCAAACCTGACACATGTCAGAAGGAATGGGAATAGGAAAATATTTGTATGCTCAATATTATGTCAACTGTGAACTTTCAGAGATTAATAAAACCTAAATCAGTGTCTACTACTATCTTCACAAAATCTTTCCTCAGATAAGAGGAGGTGTCTCTTTAAGGTGCTCAAAACCGTCTGTCGGTTTTACTACTTAAGAAGTTCTCTCCAGAAGTATATTTTACTTTACTTATGAAACGCTTCACTTTACTTGTAAAGCACAGCAGGAACAAAAAGCCGTCAGGCAAGTGCACAGACAAGGTCTCCAAGCAGCATTTGACTTTGTAAAAGAGCAGCTTCCATCTTCAGAGCACTTCAAACAATCATTGCCCTCAGGTGCTGCCATAGGCTTTAAAACTTCTCTTCCTCCTGCTCTGAACACTAAAACCATTAAACACATTAAGTTGACTCAGGACATAGAATAAAATAATAAAACGGAAGCCTGCGTCCTCTTCCTCTTGCATCCAGCTATGCTGAGTATCGAGTTTAAAGGACTAATGCAAGGCATAAGGCGAAACATCATTAATAGCTGCATTTGTATTTAATACACTTAGCAGCCACAATAATCACTACAGAGTTCGTCCATCCATCCATCCATCCGTCCATTCATCCATCCATCCATCCATCCATCGTCTCAGACGTGGAGGAATTGATCCTCATTCCAGCAAAACTTTTGTCCAATTTAATTCCATCAACTCATCTGCAAACATCAACTTATCTATTCAAAATGAAAACACACACAAACTTTTATATATATACATATATATAATAAAAATGATATTTATGATGGAGATCAGCTGGCTCAGATCCATTATTGGACAGCATGTAACAATGAAAAGTACTTGGATGCTCTCCAGCAATAAAAACTGAGAAACAGGTGAAGGTGTACACATCCACCAACAAGAATTCAGAAAAATGTTGTTTCCTTTTAGTAAATATGCATATTCTGTGTTTTGTTTTCATCGTTTTTGCAACCAGGCTTGTCAGCTGCACAATAATTGTGCATGAAATTCTACAGCACTTTCAAGGCAGGCCTTTAGAGCAGCAGAGGAGTAAGAGCTTCAGGCAATTTACCTCAAATAACCTATTGTCCTTTAAAAATGTTGTTATGGTTACTGAAGAGAAATTCATTTAAAGAGGTTTTCATGACGTCTTCCATTCAAACTTAGGTTTGTGGAGACGCTAAACTAGTGCCTCAGAAGCATTTAACACAACAATAGCTTAGAAATCATAACATTTTCACTGAAACAGGAATTATTTCATCAAATAGATACAAGAAGCTTTCTGTTTCAAACCAGCTCTGACTCTGCCCACACTTTAAAAAGTAGAGGGTCAATAGTTTTCACTTTAAGGCTCTCTTATTGCTGTTGCACGTTTTGTTTTTTGAAGCAAGCAGAGCTCATTGAATACCTCAAAAGAGCTGGAGGCAAGAGCTGCTTTTCAGCAGGGAGAAGAAGAAGAGGAGGTGGTGGTGGTGGTGCCAGTGGATGTGGTGGGTATGCTGAGCATGCTCTGTGAAGCCCGGGGCCCAGAACGAAGCTCCACTGACCTTGAGGGTGTCATTTCGATCGATCGACAGAAAGGAGCGGTGTATGCGTGTTAGGGAGACAGAGGGAAAGAAAGATGGAGGCGTGCAACTCCACCAAACAAGGAGAAAACTGAAACCTGCGCTAATGATGAATCATTGATAAGTGGACAGAGGAAGACTTCGTCTTTCATCTCTGATTTTTCTTTTTGTGCTCTTTGCCGTGTTCCATCTTTGTTTTCAATGCCTGTGGTCTGTCTCCAGAATCTTTCAGCATTTTATCATACCTTTCTTTAAATCCTTTGATATTCTTCCGTTTCTGTTTTTCTTCTCTGACTTCCTGACAAATGTCAAATTTAGCATTTATTTCTCTCTTCCTCATCTTCTTCCTCCTCACCAGCTGGCTCTCACTTTCTCTGCTTCACAAGTGCTGATTCACTTTCAGTCATTTTGGTCTGTCATGACATTTCAGTTTCACTGCTGTGTCAGAAACGGGGTTGATGATGGTACTTCTCTTCCTACAGAGGCAGAAGTACCACAACAGCAGCTGTGCAAACAGGACGCAGGTACAACAGCTGCTGATACACCTTGAGCACTTCGCTTTTTGTGATATTGTTATCATGTATTCTGTTGGAATTTTAATAAAACTATAGAGGCCCATGGTAACTCTGAAGCTGCATTTTGGCGAAATAACACTACAATCGGAAAGTATCCCTCCCTATACAAACTTTTCATTCCATTCAAAATCATGAAGCATTTTGCATCAGTCAATCGTGTGAAATTGTAAAGAAAAACTTTAAGGTGAGTGGATGGCTTGAAAAGGGTTTTTATCCACATATGTTCTTTTTAAGACAGCCTACTGTCGTGTTTTTTTTCCTTCATTCTACATTTTTTGATTTTCATTTTTTAAGCATCATGTGAATGTGTATTACTTCCTCCAGGGCAATTATGTGAATATGCATCATCTTTTTAAGCATATCTCATTGTTGTATGTCTACAAAATGTACATTTACATTTTTTTTAAATTGCATTGTCATGCTACAAATTTTGATGTATTACTTTCTAATCCAGTGACTGATAATGTGGCACAATTACTCCAAGCCTCCTTTCTCTCAAGAGTCTTATTGATTCAGCACGTTCAATTTCTTAGAAAACTAAACTGGTGTGCAAAATCTCCCCTTTCTGCATCTTAATCTTAAACGTGGATGCAAAAAATGATTTGATTAAGTTTTTGTCACTGGTTAGTTAGAACCACATTTACCAAGAAACAATTAGGGCCAATTTATGGGCGCTCACTGGTGTTTATTTGAAAAGCTGTCTGCCTACACAGGGAAGATAATGGGCATTAAACCAACACAGAGCCTACAGAGACACATTTGCATGCAGCCCTCCATTAAGCCAACGGGGTCTCTCTGCTGCAATGATGTTGCACAAAGGATGCCTTGAAGTTAAAAAGCACCAGCTGCAGCACGGTTCCTTTTTACAAGATGGGATGTCTTCATCTAATTAGTCCAATCAAGTTTTTTTGGATTGATCAGCATAAGACTCGCAGAAAGCATTTTGGATCCCAACCTATCATGCTTAGTGTTATACTAACCACAGGAACAGAAAGAACTTCTTGTCATTTCCGGAAATTATTTAAATATTAAAAAATAAATGATCCGAGTTATTTTATGAAGCATATCTGCCTTTAAAAGTACAGTTCTTTGTTGTGGTCATGTTTATTGACAGCAAGAGTTCCCAGTTTGGAATAAACTGGGACAGAAAGAGGAGAAGAGACATCTAGTAACCAGAAAAAACTCAAGTAAATGTTAGAATGACTCTTTCAGATCCTTATGGTTAATCACCAATAAAGCCACCAAAATCCTACTATACAAGACAAATTTATCATCCTAGTGTCTCCTAACATCTGCTCAAATGCAAAGCTGGCATGTAAAGTTTGGCTCATGCATCTGCACAATACAACCTGACAGGTCTCTCTTCAGACATCCAGAGTATTGTGACTTAACAAAATTCCTATTCAAAACATTGCACCAAATACATGGTCTTCTTCTGCTTGTGTTTTTTTTATTTTGGTTTACTAAGAACTGCAGCTGGCCATCTTCCTTATGTCTGATATAAAAGCATCTGCAAAGCATGATACTGCCAACACTATGTTTTGCCCTGGGAATGTTATGCTAGTGGGTGACGTTCCTGTAATAGATTCCACCACACTTACAGAATTGCCTGTCAGCATTAAAATTACTGTGAAAAGAGCATCTGCTTATACATTTCAGGCCTTATTTCAACAATGGCTTTCAACTCAGAGTTGCCATGGTGCTTTAGAGTGAAACTGTTTACCAATTAAATAGTCTAACAATTAGTTTGCGTTTTATTTATGGATTTGAAAGTAAACGAGACTTAATGTCTGGGGTGGTGGTGGGTGCTTGGGTGGAGTGGACGTTATGTATCCCTTCTTTCTACTTCACTTGTATGCAGTACTTTGCATTTGTTTCCCATGTAATATCCAATTAAAATATACTTTGTATTATATAATTTGTGGTTGTATCATGACAAAATGTGAGAAGATTTAAGAGATGTAAATACATTACACTGCACCGGAAAACTATATAAAAAAAAACACAACCCTGCTCTAAATGTCTTCTGTGGTTATTAACGATGAAGAAACAGAATGTTGCATTCATTACAGAAATGTAAACGAGCTACTGCAGCTATTTAATTTGCAATCAGAAAGAGATACTGCCAGAATCAGAGGCTGTGCTTATTCACTGCACATCTGTTGGACAAGTCACAGGGCCCGATGTATGCTGATTACACTTTTTATTCACAAGTTCGTCATCATTGTCAGCTCTGACTGTGCTTATGTGGGTGAGTATGTCTGTGTGCACAAGTCTATGATTTAGCAAACATGTTCTGATGAAAAAAATGCTAGCTACTTTACATTAGCCCCCACAGTCCTAAGCCATCTAGGGTTGGATTTTCAGAGTTTAGAGAAACTGGTCAATGGTCAGAATGAAGAATTTTAAGCAAACAGCAGCTATGTGGACTCAGAACTTAGCCTCTGTCTGACTCCAATCTGCTCCTGCTGATGCTACAGTTATTTCCCTGATAAAGTCCCTCCAATCTCAACATGCTGTAGGCCACACTCATCAGGCTGTTTGTGGAGCATAAGGATGGGGCCGCATCATAAGACGAAGGGCAAGAGTGGAAATAAGAAAAGATAAAGGACTCAAGGCGAGCAATCAGAAGGAGAGAAACAGCAATGGGATCTAACATCTTTCTTTCCACATGAATGGAAGTACATAGTCAAGGAAAAGTGTTTGGCTAGCAAAAAATAATACACAGCCATACATTTTACACAGTATATTAAAATGCAGAGAGGTTATTGCTTTCATTTTCCTTCAACCTCATGTCATTTTGCAGGAGCAAAACAAAACTATGCAACTCCCTAAATTCATAAAATGCACATTTGCTCCCCCTGCCTTCCCTCCATCTTCTCTGGAGGCCAAACTACTTCACTTCAGCTGTAAAATGCACATACGTTTGGCAAACACATTTATTAAGTCCCTAAATATCTAAATTTACATTTACTTTATGTCTGCTCATTTAAATTTTAAAAGTTCAAATGCTAGCAGAGCAGACGGTGCCAAAATGTAATATAATTTTGAATCGGCTATATTTGCAAATGGCACAAAACAACTTCCTTAAAACATTGCTTTAATTCCTCAATATATAGGTAAAATGAACCAAGCCGAATGGAAAACACACAAAAAACAGCATCAACTAAAAGGTTCATATAACTCCAGTTATGTATGCAAAATTTATCTAGCATAGATGTTACTGTTAGTGCACAAGAAAAGAAAACATCTACCGAAGAGCTCAGCTAAATCCATTCTAATAAATCAGGAGGTTAATGCCTAAGAGAGGAATCTGATTAGTTTCTTATGTAGTCAATGCAGAAGTCAGTGAGTGAAAGTTCTTAAGATACATTCGAAAATAAGATTACAACAGCAAACTTTAAAAGCAAACATCTGAGTATGAAGGATTCAACAATGGCTAGAGCAGCAGACTTGCATTTCCATGACAAAGGTTTTGTAAGTTTAACTTGCATGCATGTTATTCACCAACAGACCTGAGACCCAGAAGAATGATAAAACTACAGCAGTTTCCACCCACTAAAGGAGGATTCATGGATACATATTGATCATTGTATATTTAAAAAATCAAGAAATTAGGCTGCATTACACAGCAGACTATGTAATGTAAATTGAGAGTAATGAACCAGTCAGAACAATGTAACTTTTATATGAACTATTTTTTTAAATAATAGACAATTATGCAATTTAATTCACACACTGGCAACATTTCCAGGGATGTTACTGATATTTTTTCTAAAATGTTTAATATAAAATATAACAGAAATCCAGTAATCAATCCTTAAACCTCTGACCGAATAATTTCAGAATACATGATAAACGTTAGTTAAGTCCAAAATAATTTGTGTACATCTGAGCGTTAGGTTTAAAGGAATCTTTTAGTTGTACTAAACTGTTTCTTCTGACTGTAAATAATGTTTTGGATAGACCCAACCAGAGTCCTGACATGAATCTGAAAATTAATCTATAGAGGGAGCTAAAGATCAGGATAGTTTCAAGGTCTTTCAACCTCAACGACTTTGAGTTTTTCTAAAACAAAGTTTCTAGTGGAAACATGCAAATAGCTGGTTGGAAATTGTAAAAACATGGGTTTAATTGCTGTAATGGTCAGACAGGTTTTTCCAATGATTATTGCACAGGGTCTAAATAATTTTTGGCATGGCAATTTATAATAAAATAAAAATAAAACTATCTGTGCTTTTTTTTCCAGATCTGATTTTTTTTTCAGATAAATAATTTTAAATCTAAATCTGCAAGGGTGGCATCTAAATTTACATGCCACCCTTCCAACCATCCTCTCACTGGTTTTAGCATCTGTCATGCCTGTTGGAACGAAAACAACTGTTGATGGTTCAAATTCCATTTTAATGCCATTGTAGCTATTGCAGGACACGTAGTGAATTGTCTCAAGTCAGAAAAATAACATATTTACCTTTATGTTATTTAAATGTAAATAATCCAGTCTCTATCCTACAAGTTTACACTTGCAAGATTTTACAGTTAATTCAGTAAAACTGAATAACTTTTTACTCAATATATGACTAAAAATTATCTGGATTATGTTCTACTGTCATCTGTACCAAAAGAACACAATGTCCTAGCATTAGAAAATAATGCTAGGACGTTGCACCATTATAATGGTAAGGGAGGCCAATATATTCATATTTATTTAAAGTAAATAAAAAAAATTAAAAGACTTATTGGGCATCAGATGCTAGTTTCAGACTTTCATTCTTTGAGATGAAACTAACACAGGACCTGATATCTCTACTATTATCTGAAAACAATAAGCTTTTAAAGGTACTGAACAACTTCCAGCTTAAGACAGTTGTGTTTGTTTGGTTGTTATTATTTCCGACTTTGCACTGTGAGGACGAGATAAATAACAAGCCCAGCTGAAACTGTTTTGGAGCTCCTCCATCTTGTGACTCATGTTCAGACTGGTTAGGCTCCACTGTTAACTTTCCCACCGTCAGCAATTATTACAGCAGACAGGAGAAGGAGACTGTGAGGATAAGCCCCATGAAGACGGAGATAAAGTGAGGGATTTCTCACCCACATACATATTAAACACCTGATCTCACTTTCCATTTCAATCCCTACAAGTAATATAATATGGGCTTTTTAGTAATTGGAAAACATCAAGAATCCATTGATATTTTTACCAAAGTATCTTATATTTTAGTGAGGCTTCAGGAAATTATGTCAACAGCTCTTAAGATGGCATAATCTATATTGTTTGATGTTTAGCAGTAATTAACAAAAAGAAACTAAATTGTTTCTGATCCTGGTGTATGATATATCTGGGGTTCTAATTATCCATGAAACCACCTTCATTTTACCACCCACTTTCAGCAATAACCTCACAAGTATGTTAAAAATATAAATTTGGAGACATACCTTTGATGCCAAACTTGGAATTTCCTCCAAACTTTAGGATAACCAGCATCAGCAAGAAACCAGTGAAGGCTACAGCAGCAATTCCCACGACTACGTATACCTGCAAATGACAAATCAGCGTTATGTCTCCACATATCTGCTGCAGAGAAGCCTGCAAAAACACAGTGACAGCTGCACGAAATCAAATGCAACACACAGCACAACAAAAGACAGAAGATGCTGGTCGTTCTTATTTCGCTGACAGTAAAAACAGAATAGTCTGATCTGAGTTCATCCAGTCAGATCTAATTTTAAGAAGGAGATACACCACTTTTAAGACAGGAGATACAAAGAAAGACTCACAGCAACTCTGTCCTCAGGTGGGTCTAGAGGAGGATTCTCTGTGGATGAAAGGACAAAAAGGAATAGAGAGTAAGTTGGGACAAACTGTCACTTCAGTCTTTGCATTTTGTTTTTAATCATTGGTAAAGAATATAATTCGGAGTGACTACTGTAATCCAAATTATTCATTTAAAAAAACAACTGCCGGTCATTTATAGTTTATAGTAGCAAGGCTATAATTTCTTACATCCAAGTTAGACACTGGCAATAAAACATCTTGAACAAAGTGATAAGGACCTCAGTTAGGACTGAAACAATCTTAATCACTGCATAACTTATTATAACATGTGTAACATCCAAGGAGCCTAAAGACTTGATATTACTCCCATTTCAGGTCATGTACAACGTCACCTGCAGTCTACTTTTGTTTTGTACAATAAGTACTGATCTCCGTTCAAACTAAAACTAAGATTACAAAGAGATAGATTATTCTCCCCAGCAAAATGACAAATGTAACTTTTTGACAAGTTAAATGTGAAAATGCTTTATTTAATGATGTGATCCTGAACTAAATGGATAGTGGCGAAAGACTTCAGACGACTCCACCCCCCAACTCTGTTTAATATCGTCTCTCATTTAAGATAGATTTAGGACCCCTGCAACACATTTCGTGTATGTGTCTGCTGCTGAGGTGATGATCTTGTTGACACAAGAAAACCAAATCAGCAGCCGGGCTAAGCCTTCAATCTCCAAGGCCAACTTGAAGGACTTCGGGCCAATATTTCCCTGCATCGATAATATGAAGGTACTGAAGCACTGCTGCATTGACACCTTGACAAGAGTGACTGAAGTCTTCTTCCACACACAGTGGGAGTGTTTTAGATTACTGACCAATTACTATTTGTAGGTGAGAATGATGGGAAAGCCTGACAGTTTAGCAAAGGTTAACTGAAAGCCTGGTGGTCGGTTTATAACTATGATATATTCCAGGGTGATTAAATAAAGGGTATAGCTGTACCTGGGGTTACATCTGCTGGCAGGAGGGGACATCAAAGAAAAAGACAAACAGAGACAAATAAGATCTAAACGAAAAATACATTTTAGTTAAAAATACTTTAGACATGCAGCACTTAACAAGTAACCTTGTGAACCATGCTTGCTTTTAGAGTAGTTGTAGGAAAGCACAACCATTTCACAAACACTGCACACAAACCAATAAAACAACACACACCAAACATGCACAGCATCTTAAAGGAAATATAGACAACATCAAGGAGACAGTGAGGAAAATAAGTTGTGTAGGTATGTAACGCACCGTCAGGACCTTTAAAGAAACATAAGAAAACAAGAGAAAAACAGATTTCTAAAACAAAATTTCAGTCAACTAATGGAGACAATGTGAAAAAAAAAGTCTAAACACAAAGACAAAATGAACAGACAGGTTATATCTTTTACATCTGAGAGAAGGAAGGAATGAGGCACAACCAATGAGTATGGGATATTACGCCTGTGTATATCCTGGCTGTAGTCACCCCTAATCACGCCTCCTTGGCAAATTACATGATGACAACAAGTTATAGGCCCTACCTGTACTGTATATCTGTCTGTCTTTACCACCATTATTCAGTTCAGTAGCTGCTCTTCACCAAGCACAGCTGAGAAGCGGGGCAGCCATGTTTTGTACCTCGTTCCTCGTTTCTCTCCTTCAGCATAGCATTATGTTTCCCTTTCAGTTGATTCACTCAGTACAACACGAGTATGGGACATATATAAATGCCCTGCAGAACAGCCATCAAACCTGGGTCAGGCACAGTGAGCTAGTCCAGCACTTTAGATCCAGCAGAAAGAATGGAGTGAGCCACAGAAGCGGCTGTAATATCCAAACCACAAAACTGTAGAAATGAGGGCGGTGAAGACCAGCTGAAATCAGCACAAATATCACTTATGGACACCAATCTAAACAGGGTCCAGGAGACAGCTATGCTCCTGGTGGAGTGAGCCCTCACACCAGAGGCATTGCGAGACCTTTGCTGCTATAAGCCAGAGATTTGGCCTCCAGATAGCAGTGGGAGACTCTCTATCTGGATAGAGTCTTCTCCCTTGCTGGGTTAGCAACACAAACCATTGATCACACAACCTCACATTCTTGGTGTGATCAATGTAAAGGAACAGTGGCACGTACCACGCAAATAATGTGTAACCTCCTTTGTTCTTCCGATGCTAAAGGAGGTGGACAAAAACTAGAATGTTCTGTAGTCATGGATCATGTAGTCCAAAGTTATAACCTTAATAAGTTATTCTGCATTAGGCTGCAATGTGACCTTGTAGCCATTGGGTGGAAAATCATCACAGGTGGGATTTACAGACAAAGCATGAAAGTCCTAAACCCTCTTTGTAGTTGTCAGCAAAGCAACATTACATAAAAGAAACTTCATATTTGCTGACTCCAAAGTTTCAAATGGAAGATCACAAAAGGTTTTGAGTACCATCGTGAGATTCCAGGAAGCTGGGTTTACTTTGACTTCATCAAAACCAAGATGGAATGCAGAAACTGTGGCTAGTTAAACCTTAATTGTGCATTAACTGCACAAAGAAACATTTATGCAGTTCCTGCAGAAATGCTAAGAGTTCTACCACTGAGAACTGAAATGGAACAATGTACTTATCCTCACACCACTGATCAAAATTATTTTTTCGGTCCAATGTGGTGCCAAAATCAAGGACAGATTTTTTTGTGCATCCTTTCTGCTACAGACAGTATCATTTACACTCAAAAGTGCATAAAGAAGTACACAGGACTATCAGTGTGCTAGAGCATCTACCCCAGCTGAACTTTCTAATCCAAACCCAGAGGATAGTGAGTTTTAGCCCTGGTGGAATCCATATTTGTGCCACCAAAGAAGGGTGAAGCCTATAATCAGTCACCTGAGGAGCTCTTGTGGAGAGCAGCTTGAGACATATTCTGTTGTCCAGGGACATGAATAGTCTGATAGACTTTCCTTGGGAAGCAACACCCTCTCTTTTATTAAACCTTGGCACAACAGGCTTGGTTTCCACCAAGGGCACAGAGTTGGCATGCAAGTAGCTGTTGTTGTCAGCTTTCTGTAGAAGTGACACAATGATCTACTGCTGAAATGGATGCATCTTCAGAAGACCAAGCGGTACCACTGCAATCATACTGTAGTTTCCATCAACCCCATCAGTTGTAAGATCATCCAGAAGCTCAGTTTGTGTCCAAACTGAACTTGAGCTTGACAGTCATGTAATGCAAACATTGAAAGACACGCTCTGATTGTTAGGAAGCGTAAGGGAAATGAGAAGCCCCATTTCTGGGGGTACTCCAGAAATGAGATCTGCTGACTTGCGATCAGTGAGATTTTCCAGAAGTTTACCAAAACCCATAGCCTGAATAGAACCTGAGAAAGTTGCACTGTTGCCCGCTTTCCAGAGTTGGCTATTAAAGCCCAGATAAGTTAAAATGCAGACAGCAGTTTCCCTCAGGTCTCCCTGAGGGGTGCCAGTGCTGCCTTCACACATTTTGAAAAGGTGAAAGGCACTACAGACAGTCTGAAAGGCAATAAAAGGTACTCATATGCTTTGCCCTCAAAGGCAAATCTCAGAATCTGTCGTTGGTCATGGTGTATCACTAGGCATCTGTCAGGAAAACCAACTCTCCAGGATGATAGCACTTAAAAGCTGTTTGATTGTTAGCATTTTGAACTTCTTTATTTGGAGGTATTTTTTCAGAATTCTCAAATCCAAGTTTGGACAAAGCCCAACCCCTTTCTTCAGAGCAATGAAGTAATGACTGTACAAACCTTTGTTCGTCTCTGATTTTGAGTGATTCAAGCAGTGGGTCATGCTGAGAACCCAGCCTCTTCCAGAACTTTCTCTCCAGGGTCGAGTGATGAAGCTGGCATTGGAATGCAAATGCTTCAAGCTCCACCAACGCTCTGAAAGTGTGAACAATCCCCAGACAAATGGGGAAAGGCTTCATCTTGTCCTTGTCATTAAGAAAGAAGCTGCCCTCCTAAAGACAGGGACAAATTCAAGGCTTTACTTGTGTTAGTTTTGTGGTCATTCTTAACCACAAAGCTGGACTGGAATACGTGAAATCAGAGCTTCGCTTGCAGCAGTAGTTAACTCCTCACAAAAACACAGAACTCACCAGCAGCAGCAAGATAGCCTGAATCCAAGAAGTGTGCTCAGTAAGGTGAAGAGCGTAAGAACTGAGTAATGGTGGTGATCACAGACAGATATAGAGAGCAGGTGGGACCTGTTACTTGTCGTCAGGATATACAAGATAATATCCCACACTCATGTGTTGTACTGAATGAACAGACTGAAAGGGAACATTTTACTCACCATAGTAGGAAGGTTCATTTTCTACAAATTGGGAGATCAAAGAAAAAACACATTCAGTAAAAACTTTTCATTTCTGCAACACATAAGCTTTATCTTTTTGTGGTTAAATTACACATTTCTTCTGTTAGCCAGTCAAAATTAAGAGAACAAGAGACAGGAGCGCCTGCAGTGTTATGGCTGTATGCACTGTGTGTACCTTGCAAGTTTCATATGAGTTAAAAGAAATATTCTTATAGTTATTTGACTTTTGATTATATTTCCTCTTTAATATTAACAAAATTATGGACAAAAATTAAAAATGGTCTTTATGTGTCAAAACATCCTGTGCGTCTTTGGAGATGGGCCTAAACCTAAATTATATTGGTTAGTTTATTTTATTTAAAAAACCCTGCTGTTTTCCCTTTACATGCTGCCTTTAATCGATATAACATATCCTTTCACTGCTACGCCGACGATATACAACTTTATATTAGAACTGGAGCATCATCATCACCATTTTCACTTAATGCCTTCACTTCTTGCCTGGAGGAGATAAGGAAGTGGATGACTCAGAATTTCCTTCAGTTAAACTGCTCCAAAACTGAGGCCATGTTGATCGGAACACCTCACCAGGTTCAATCTTCAACTATGACGACTGTTTTCTTTTCTGGACAAGACATCCCCTTTTCCACCATAGTTACAAATCTTGGAGTTAGAATGGATTCTCAACTTACATTTGAAAATCACATTAAGCATCTGTTTAAAATCTGTTTCTTTCATCTTCGTAATATCTCCAAAATTCGTCTGTTTCTTTCTTTTTCTGATGCTGAGACTCTCGTTCATGCATTTGTCTCCTCCAGGCTCGACTACTGCAACTCTCTGTTTGTTGGAATCCATAAAAAACATCTTCAGAAGCTCCAATACATTAAAAACAGTGCAGCCAGGATTCTCTTGAGGGCCCGCAAATCTGCCCATATTACACCTATTCTGCATGACCTTCACTGACTTCCTATCAGCTGCAGAATTCAATACAAAATCGCGCTCATCACCCATCAGTGTTTAAACGGATCCTCACCGGATTATCTGAAGGACCTTCTCACTCCACATTCATCCACCAGATCTCTACGATCACAAGACTGCAACTTCCTTTACCTTCCTTGCTCCAGATTAAGGTCCATGGGAGATCGGGCTTTCGCTGTCGCTGCCCCCCACCTCTGGAACTCTCTCCCAGATCATTTGAGAGCTCCACAACCACTGATTGATTTTAAAAGAGGCTTGAAGACTTTTTTTTATGTAAGCAAGCCTATTCTGCCTCCACATGATTTTTATGATGTTGATTTTATCTCTGATTTTATTTGCACTGTGTAGCACATTGAGATTTTTGTTAATGAAAAGTGCGGTACAAATTGGATTTATTATTATTATTATTATTATTATTATTATTATTATTATTATTATTATTATTATTATTATTATTATTTGGTGGTTTGACACTCTTTCTGTAAGATGACTGTGACTGTGCAGGAGTCAGGACGCATCATCGGGCACTTTGTGAAACATTGTGTTTCTATGCGCCAAGCGCATCGCGCGAATGTGCCCTATATTTGTTTGGGTTAGGTTTGTGCTGGTTTTTTACACCACACGCCACATGTTGAGGATGTGGTTGTGTTCGTGTGGATCAGGTACAGTGATGGTTTTGTGCGCAACTTCCAATAAACTGCAGGCACCCCTGACCAGAGAGAATAAGTTCCAGTATTGCTCCTCACCATCGTCTGGCCTGCGCATAAAGTGAGCTGTGATCTCCTTTTCGTCTGAGCCATATTTATTTTTAACCTCTAAGCGATAGAGCCCGTTGTTGATGTGTGTGGGATTGTCCAGCTGGAGGCAGCCATGGTATTCTCTCTCTGTGATGTCGTGGATCATTGTCATGATGTACTCCCCCTCTGTCACTTCCACATTGTCCCGGTACCACTTGATTTGTGGTTCTGGGTTTGCTGAAAATGGAATGAAATTTATGCAAATGGCTAATTTAAGATTAGGGAATTCACAAGGAAAATATATTCAAAGTATATTTAAATAGTAGCAAATTAGTTTTATTTGATTGTCTTACACACCTGCTACACTGAAGGGTATGCACCAGTGATGGTCTGCAATGGCGTCACTCAGTTTTGTGATTTGGGGTGCAACTATGAGTATAGTCAAGAGAAAATAGATTTTAGTTGCAAACTGAAAGTGGAATAAGTAAAACACGTAAAGTTATGGATTAAAAGATTAAAGACACTTCTTTAAAGCCTTTAACTCTGTTTTAAATTCCACTTATGTTCTAACTTGATTTAAAACAGCATGGCAGAAGGTAAACGTACAATGTATATCCAGCAGCAAAGAGGACTCTCTCTCTCCAACGATATTTTCAGCCGAGCAGCTGATCTTCTTGTTGTGGTCCATTGATGACAGGTTTGTGAGCCGCAGCACCGAAATCTGGCCAGACGTCTCGATCTGCAAGATTAAAAAATATAATTGATTAATAATATTCAGTGATTAGTTTGTTTCAATTGCATCTGCTTGTCTGTACAATTTTTTTCCAGTAAAGTTTTAAAAGGTGACCGAAATACAAAATCTGTTAAGGGTTGTCCGGTTTACCAGTAAATTTGAATAAATGTTTAATAAGTATACATCAGTAAATATAGTACAAAGCTTTCAACAATGTCTCACATTAATTACAAATAGATGGATGGTAAAATTGGTTCTCTGGTGGCATAGTTGGTGGTTCTTTTATGTATGGGTGAAGATAAATACTGGGCCTCAAAAAGACTTCAAACTACAATAGACCATCACATTCAGGCAGGGCAGAAATTCTCGCAGCCAGAGACACAATGTAGTGATTTAGATCAAACAGTGAAGTGAATTAAAATGTCTCACTCATAGATCAGACCTAAAGCCAAGCAAGAATTTTTATCATTACTTGAAAATTGTGGTTTCCATAAAATATGATGGGCTCAAATTTCCCTTCCACATAAATAATGGATTGCCCCAAAGGACTTGCAGCAATAATTGTAGGGAAAGGTTGTTATATGAACTATTGATGAGTTTTAGAATGTTTTATTATTAATATTTACAACCACATATCCTTTATGTTTCCAACTTTACAATTCTGTACTTAATGTTGGTCTTTCACATAAAATTTAAAATAAAAGTAGCTGAAACAACTGAGACCTAAAAAAGTTTAAACCTGTGTTTATCTTTAACAATTCTCAGTCCAAAGTAATTCACATACTGCTGCACTTTGTGTGCGAGAGCTTACCACGTAGTTTGTGACAAGTGCCATGTCCCAGATCAACTCAGGTGAGGGCATGCCTGATGTTGTACAGTAGAGCTCAACATTATCCTTTTCCATTTTGATCACTTTGGATGTGTTCAGGATTGCCATTGGAACCTCTACATACAAAGAAAGAGCAGGAAAGAAAGAGAGTCAGTGATGGAGATGGAGAGAGGAGAGGAAGGAGGTGCAAAGAGGAGCGAACTTAGGATTCCTGACCAACTCTTGTTTATCCAGTTAAAACACAGGGCACGAAACAAGCTCAACAAGGAATGTGGGGGAGCAGCCAAACATACACCCAGCAGAGAGTAAGAAGAAAGATACACAGGAAAAAGAGTTCAAATTCAATCTCCATGTCCCCTACTCTGTTTCTCCTGCTTTCATTATTGCACACTCACCCCAATCACACAATAAGACAAAGAGACAGAGTTCAAACACAGTGATGGTTACACTGATTACCAGTGCACATCTATAGCAGGCCAGGCACTAAATTGATTGGACACAGTCTGAAGCCTCTGTCAAAGCAAAGACACTGGTGACTCTGTGTGTGTCTGCAGCTTTGACCAGGAGGTGACCTGGGTATGACCAATCAGCTTCAATAAGGACTTCGCCACCATTGTCCCCCACATATAAACTCTATTGGAAAAGAGAAGAGGAGCTCAGAGAGGAGAGGGGAGAAATAGGCATTGACAGCCGCTGCAGATAAAACTGGAAAGATTTCTTATCAGATCTAACCATCCAACCTCTTCTGTCTGTCAGCAGACCGCTTATCTGCAGGGAAGCCCACTCAATCACCATGAGATGCTGTAAAAACCGGTCATTTTGCTGGTGGCAGGCCAGCAAGCGTATCAGATTCAAATATCTTAACAGCCTCTCAATGAATCAGCTTTCTACAGCCACTGCAACTGTCTGCAGGTTAGATTAAGCACAATACAGCAACATGGACCCATCTCTAACGACACCATTCTCACAATTCAGTATAGAAAAACCTATAACTCATTTTGAAGGTGCAATTCATAAAAAATAAATTTGCTGAAGGGTCACTTTATCAAAAAGTAACTGAATCATCCAAACAAGCTTTGGGTGATTCAGTTTGGACGCAAAAAAAGCAAATTGCAACAACTGGAAATTCTGTGGTGAATAATCAAATTAGAGCACACAAATATAAAAACTGAAAATTAATTCACTTGGGATCTAATATAAGTTATAATGTGTTTTTACCCTTTTAATATGGACAGTGATTGTAAAAAGCAAGTAAATTATTTGTCAATGTTTTAACAGGTCAATGACCTGCTATTAATGTACAAACATTACATGTTGCACAGTGTACCACATTATTAAAATTTGTGGAAAATTAGGTATATGCCACTAAACACATAGATACAGAGGGGTCTCAGCTACTGAAAAACAATTTATTCCTGGAGGCGTGGATTGTGTTGAAGTTTTAAACTTTACCTAAACGCTACCATTTGGCCGTGACGCCAGTTCAATGCTATGAAGCTTACCGGAAATTGCCTGAGCTGTAAAAACTGAAGTCATTAGGAGAAAGCTCAGACTATTTATGAAGCGAGATTATAATCGAACAGAATTGTGCATTAAGGTAATGGAGGGGCTAGTTTTTGTCCAATAAGAGACTAATTTAAGATTTGCATGGTGCTGAACAAAATTTCTCTGCCAAACTGTGGTTAAAGAAGGAATCAGCTCAGTTCATAGCTGTACTTTTTTAACTGATAGATACTTTACAACTACTCTGTGTAATAAATTACTATTACTTCATGGATAGAATATAACCCCATATAATATTTTTGTCTGTGACATAATTAGTATTTTATTTGCCTAGATGTTACTTTTTCATGAGGACTATGAATAGCTTTGTCAGGACATGCCAGGGAAAATCAAATTCTGATTTGATTTTCCTTCTTTCTTCAACTTAATGCCAGCTGCTTTTATTCATTTAAACCAAGGCTTTTTCAGGGGAACAAATTAAGGTAAAAGGCTTTTAGTTGTACAAACTGAAGAAGTATGCGGCCCTTGTTCTTTGACTCATTACAGGTAATTTCTGCATTATTTTCATAACTTAAGTCTTGCTTTTTTTTCTACAAGATGTTTTTTAAGTTTGCTGTAGAGAGGAGGCTTCTTATCTCTAAACAATGACTTGCATTTGGAAAAGATGACAAATAACTCTGCTTACATATATGCAGTCTAACACTTTCTGCATGTTCTGTTATATATCACTGATATAAGGACACTCCTGTGGAAAAACATCCACTGTGCTCTGGTTTGAAACCTCTGTCAAAGAATACTTCACCTTTTTCCCTTGGAGTGCCAATGTTGCTATTGTGGTCGATCACAATAAGCACATCAGAGAAAATCGTAGCAGACATAGGGAGCAGACAAACAGAAGCAGGTTTCTCAAAGTGATTTGGTGCTAAACTCTGTAAGTTTGTTGGTTTGTTTAAACAGTGAAACAGCTGCTGCTCTCCAAGAGCGATAATAGAAAAATAAAAAGCATAAAGCACAGGGATTTGTTGAATTCAGATACAGATTTCTTTTCGACAGAAGGACACTTGTAAAATTGATTATCAAGTCATTCAGGAAGTTTGATCTGCTTCTTTTTTGTATTTGTTTTTGTTTCATCTATCATTAGTACATTGACATTAGTCTAGATGTGCAGATTAGAAATTTTCTAAATAGCCCAGAACATTTCAACTGTCTAGAATACTGATGATCCTATAAAAATGAAAAATTTCTCATGTCACAAAGATTATTCGTTCTCACTACTAACTATTCTCCTTTTTCCTTTTAATGTCCATATGTAAATTTTTTCAGTCTTGACTGAATAAAATTCAAAAGCAGGCAGCTAATTTAAGATAAGAGTTGGCTTTGAATACATGTTACAGAGTGTGCCATACTTGATCCTCACCTGCTTCGGCTATGGACAAAGACTGCTATATTTCTTGACACATTCTAATTTTGTCTCGTTCAGAATTGTCTAATTGTCCAATAAAGGTGATTCGCCTAAGAGTTTTGATGAGATAAGCTCTTCAGCTGTTGAAGGTACTAATAAACCAAGTCACTGTTAACAAGTCATTACTCTTAAAGAACAGTTTAACCTTACAAGGAAGTCAGGAGACCCCAAAAGTATTTTTAAAAAGCAGTTTTTTATCTTTAATTGATGCTATAAATAACATAATAAACAACATAACGAGTGAATCCTAACCAACTTTTAAGCTCCTCGGTTGGTTGAAATTTGTTTTTGCATCTCATTTTTTAGTTTGTAACTGGTTTACAAACTGAAATGAACCAACATTTCTGTCACCAAATTTCTGTTTATAAAAAAAATCACGCATGAACATCATCTCCTGCCTGCTAAAACTAGTTAGAACTAAAAAGAGCCATCTGGCCTTGCTGGGTAATTTGCCATTGAAGACTTGTGTCTACATGTTTCTTCCTCGTTTCAAGACAGGAAAAGAGGAATGATTGAGGGTCAAAGTCATTCCAGCCAAATAGATGAATTGACAGCGAGACAGACAAACACAAAAACAGACAGATGAAGAAGGAGTATGCCTGTGGACGGGTCTGGTAACCAACCTGCTTCCATTTCTGCTCCACAATAATAAAGCTTTACCCCCAAATATATGTCTGCGCTTTAGGCAAACAATGCTACAGGTGCCAACAGGCCTTGGGCCCCAGAAGAAAATCAGTTTCTTAAAGGACATGTTGACAAATGCCGCTTGTACGGAAATATGAGTGTCTCTCATTAATTAAAAAAAATAATAATGTTTTTAATAATTTAGTTTTAGAAAGTGAAACTAATCAATTATGTAGAATAATTACTCAGAGGAAAACAGAAATTAACAGATTATACAGAGAAATTAAGTAGATGTTTGACACTTTACAATCGGTTAATTTTTACAATAAAGGTTTGGATTAGTAATAAAATCTCAAATTCAACTTTAGACATAACAAACTATGCATAATACCAACAAGACAGGCTTTTAACCACACTTTTTTTTATTTCTGTAGACTTACTTTGCTAATGCTTGAATACAGCAACTTGTGGAAGACAGTTTCTTTAGCAATGACCTTTTCTGTCTTACCCTCATTGTGAAGGGTGTCAGTGACCATCTCCTGGGCAACTTTTATGTTTTGTGCCAATATTTTGTCGGCCACAAAAAGGCCAACTCATTTTATATAGAAAAAGAAATGGTCCAGTAAATCACCCATATCCATTGCCTTGAATCAAGAAAGATATTTTCCGGACTATAGAGCGCACCTTACTATAAGCCTCCCCTACATTTTTTTTTAAAACTGGAAATGCACACACACACACACGCAAACGCACACGCACACACACACACACACACACACACACACATATATATATATATATATATAATATATATATTATATATATTATATATATATATATATATATATATATATATATATATATATATATATATATATATATATATAATTATTATAAATATCAATCTGTACGTATTGATGATATATGTTTAATTTATTAAATGTCACTGAATGCACAAATTCTGCTCAGGTCTTTGCAATCTTGGGTCGGTTCTGCAGTGGTGAATTTTGCAGACTTTCGCAAGCTTAAAACAACCCTAAAAAGTCAGATTTTTAGATTAACAAGTAAGTAACGTACAGCTGAAAGAAGACTGTTGGAAGCAAATTATGTTGCAGTGAGAAGTTCATAAGTTTTATGTGCCCATTTTATTGTTTCAGACAGTGTCAGCCTTTAACACCTACAGCTGTTTGAACTAGCATTTTTTATGTGTCACACAGTGGATTAGATTTTATATTACACGACCAGGACTGTAGTAAGTCAGAACGGCACCTCTCTGTAATAAATTGCTTTGGTCGGTCGTCTTTTCAGCAAGCTTCTTCGAGCAGATCTCCGGCAGTATTCAGTCAGTGGACACTAACAGATAGAGATCAGTGTCAGCTCAGCCCCGGGGCTTCACTGGGCATTTCCTCTCTTTTGTGCCTCCCTCACAGTGTCAGTCAGAAATGCTCAAGCACACAGACACAAGGACACACATGAATCAGACAGACAAATGGAAAAAGAGAAACAGAATTGGTCCAACAACCAGCAGTTTGGCCAGACTGAGAGGTTCTTTGGTGTGTCGCAGTTCGCCCTTGGGCATCATTTGGCACTCCTTCCCCTCCCTGTCCTCCCACTCATATGTCACTCTACCGGGGGTCCCCTGCCCACCTCTCCAGAGGCCCTGCTGTGACTATGCTAATGCCAAAAATAACGTCTGTTAGTGGAGGGACGCAGAGGGGACAGATCAATAGGAGTTATCAATGACATTGCTAGCTTCCTGTAAGCGAACTTATTGTTTGTGTTCTAAGTGCCCTGATGGCCCTGGGTATTTCTGTCCAGTTTACACTGTCAGCAAAAACATGGGAATAATCTTTCCGAATGCATCCTTTTGTTTTTTTTAGACCTAGCAGCTATAAGTCTAGTTAAATCACAAATATATTTCCAAGCACAAATACTTAATAATCAGAAAGCAGCCCTGCCAAAAAAAGACACAACTGTTTTGTGAACATAAACAATTGAAGATAGATTTCTCTTCAATGACCAAAAATTGCTGTTCGAATTGTTCAAAATCCTTTCTTCCTCAGGATTGTGAAGCTTTTTTTTTACACAAGGTACGGACACAACACAGTTTGTGCCAAAGGCAGCTCTAAAGAAAGTAGCAGCCAGGTTAGTGAAGGAAACACTGGCTGTTGGTTGTGGGGAAGTTTCTTCGGTAAATAAATGCAGTGTTTATTTCTTTATGTATAGTCCATCTCTGCTGATTACCACAGACTGAACTTTCAAATTAAATCTGTAATAAATAAATCCTACATGTTAAACCACATTTTTTTAAAAAAAACTAAAACTCTGTTACATATAAAAAAAGGCAGACTTTTCACTGCTTCCGTTCACTGCTGCTGTGTCTGCAATGCCCATAAGTTTTTCCATTAGCGGCTAATTCTAATTGTGATAAAATTTAGGTAGATCAGGTTTTTAAATCTCAACATAGGGCAACATACTGTTGGATCTACAAAGTACTACAAGTTACAAATCTTCTTTGAAACTTTCACCTCATGAAATCACTTTGTTGCTGGAAACTTTGGCATCATAACTATTTTTTAAAATCTCTGTGGCTGGTTTGTCTCTTCTATTGTGTTGTTTTTTTAATCTTTCTTGCACAACTGTAACGTAAACAAATTATATAGGTAATGTTTATTAGAAAAGAATAAAAATGTAAAAAAAAAAATTGTAGCTATATAAAATGCATATCCTAAATCATCATCAAGCTTCAGTCTTAGTCCTATACTTTTACGGGATGCTAAAATGAAAATAGAGCAAGAGTTGGTCCAATGCAGACGTCCACAGACAGGTCAAGCTGTAATTCGACCCTATTCATGAGCAGAAGTGAGTCCAAAAAAAGGAGATTCATGAAAAATGCATGCAGCGTATATAAAGCAGAGAGGAATAAAGTGTCAATTAACTGCTGACATTTATACATTCAAGCTTGATAAACCTTCCCTTATGCAGCACATAAAGGGCACAGTCTGTAGTAGTCTGCCATGCAGTCAGAGAAAGCTTGTGGGTAAGGTTCATAACACACTTCTGCATAAATCTCTGCTCTGTTAGGAAAATATTTGCAAGTTATACAACATAATTATTCCTAATAGAGAAATTATATACTGTGTCACTACCCTTGTTCATAATGTTTTACAGTTAAATGTATATAAAAAGACATTATTGTTCTTGTAGTTCAACATATACATGCAGCTCGCTATAAACACAGGAAGGATTCTTCACTTTACAAAGAGGGCACAATAATCCAAGGAAAAAAGGGGAAATAAATTCTGCTGGATGAAAACATGCCACTGCTAGTAAAGGACAAAGGAAAGATGTTTCTTTTCACAACAAACTTTAAACAACTTGAGATTCAATGATATCTGTGGAGTTTTTTTATTGTAAAGTGTATTTTCTAAGTCAAACAGCAAACATTTCAAGTTTGATCTTTAAGAGCATCTCAAATAATTTATAATTTATACACAACACTAAAGTCCAAAGAATGCCTACAGCATAGCAATATACATAAACCTGTTTGGTGCTGATGTTGCCTTAGTAGAATAAAGCATCAATAAACATCAACTCTTAAAGTGTGTGTGCTTGCTTTCATTTTATTTCTTAGGGCATTTATGTGTAGGACATTGCAGCTTTCTCTGCTCTTTTGTGTGTGTGTGTGTGGGGGGGTGAAATTAGAATATACAAGCTAAGCACAGTTCTGTGTAATTGAAATAAAGTGTGGGCAGCATTTTCTTTGCAGCCTGTGCAAACATAACACACACACACACACACACACACACACACATGCACACACACACAATCGCAGATACGGATAACTGATTACTGCAGAGGCTGTTGTCGCTGTGTGAATTGTGTTCTTTGTACAGTTATTCTCTTAAGTGATAACAGCAAAGCTCTGTTATTCACTCATACATTCTCCACACCCACTGTGAACTGACAAAACACTTAGCACATTTGCTTCACAGTACCAATTCTCAGCCCGTGCTTAAACACCAACACTTTTCTGCAGCACCACAATTAACACAGCACATTAACACAGAGAGGAGGCAAATATTAAAAAATGCAGAACTTCATATAAACATCTATATCAAGGTAGCGATTAGTATGACTGTGTTTCCTCCAGATGCTGAACAGCTTGTGGATGTTTTTTTATTTTTACACTTTCCCTCTCTGTCTGCACGTGTATGCAGGTGGGTGTGCGTGTGTGTGTGAGTGTGTGTCTCCCCTCACCACAGTTCTGTAGTCTCAGTTTTGACAATGGCTTGCGTGCTCCTCCATCCTCGATGCAGCGCAGCTCCTGAGTGTCTGCTTCCTCTCCTAACAACAGCTTGATCCACATGTTCTCACAGGAGCAGTGTAGAGGGTTCCCTGACAGGATTCTGGAGGGATGCGAACAAACACATGGTGACAAACTCTGACAAAGACTGAGTAGCAAAACAAAAGAGTGCAACACAGACTTAAAGGCAAGCTAATGGTAACGTTCTGATCTCTGGTTTCAAGAAGTCTGAATAAAAAAAATAATATTTCAAGTAATTTTCTCTCTAAAACATCGTATTCCTATCTTTTATACAAGCTAATTAAAAGGCTTCAGATATGAGAACATGAGCATATGAGATTTTGATTTCATACAGATAAAGTAAATTATTAATTAATAATGGTGTTAAAAATAAAATACCTTTGTTTAAAAAGCAATTTTGATAAAACCAAATAATTTTGACTACTTTTGGTCTTTATCGGGGTAATTGTGTGGTATGGTAAAAACGTCGCCACCTCCAACTTCACCTTACGTCCTACAGATACAAACACAATTTGATCACCGGACAAGCTAGTCAGACCTTGTTTTCAGCTTTTTTGGTCATGACAAAAAAAGGTTCCTGCATGAGTGCAGCGTTTCTCACATGCCACATTTAGCACCACTCCTACAGAACTGATACAACTGAGTCTCAAATATCACCGTAATGATTCGATAATAATATTACTTATTCTCATGCTGCACTATGCAGAATCTTCATAAACCTCAGTATGCTGAATGCTGGACACTAAATTGAAAATTGATGACATGTCTTAATAAATTGAAACTGTAAATTCCACACCCTTGATACTAAAACATGTGCACTACTCACACTAGAAGAGCTTGTCAGACCACACACATGCATTAATCATATCACAGGACTTTTCTGATGCTTAGCCCAACATTAGATGCATTTTTGAATATACCAGCATATTTGTCGTTGTAGGTTTGGTTTCCCTGGGTTAATTTATAGGTGTTTGGATAAAAGTGGAATTTTAAAATAATTTGGCAGAAATACTGTTTTGGCCATATTTTTCTGTTTTATGGAGAAAATCATAGTTGTCTAAAATAAAAATGTTGTTTTCAGACCTCAAGTAATTGATGGAGAACAAGTTGATATTAATTTTTAAACAACAAAATTCCGATGTGTGATCATTGTAGAGGTTTGGTAGAAAAATTGCCAAATAAAGTGCAGTTCGGCCTCCCTCCCACAGGAAATCCATATTCAAAGGGTACTTAAAACTGATCTGTTGAAATAACAAAATATTATGTGAAATTAAGAAATGTCATTGTGGCTGGCCCACAATGACAACAATGAAAGCAGTAATCATGTTTGATGTATTTCTAATCAAAAATCACTGATGTGTTGGAAGTAGATAGCAGGTGAAAGTTCAGGAAACAGAGGAACTAGGAGACCAGTGGTGACTAACTGGAGCATGAGACGCACGGATCAACACAAAGGAGTAACAGAGAAGGTGAAAGCGCTGAACTTTGGGCTTTCTGAAGACAGATGGTTGGGTAACTCAAACTTCTGCCACGTTAGTTTTTGGTTCATTTAATTACTTATTCTGTATCTTAAAAGAAAAAAAAAGTGTTCTAATGTTGAAATTGATCAGATACTGGAAATTAATGGAAGACATATACATAGAGATGCTGAGATGAAATTTTTTTCCCAAAACATTCAGATTTGTAAATGACAGCTTTAAAGAATAACATAAAATAGGTAATATAATTAACTAAATTTGGTAAAACAACAAAGTATCTTTGAAGAATGTGAGGCCGAGGGACCTATATTTTAGCAATTTTCTGTGGGCTTTGGGTTTCGGTGTATTCCTCTTTCTGGCTTTTACACTGATGTGTTAGCTCATTATATTACTACTGAGAGACGGAGCAAAGCGGTTTCCAGATGTTGCTATTCTTTCTGAAGACAGATATGAGATCTTTATCAATCCTGCTGATCTAATTCTCTTCCAGAAACCCAATTACAGTTTTCCTGCAAGTGCAAAACAGCTCATTTAAGAGGATTGTGGAAAGTTCAAAGACACCGTGGGACATAATCAGACACTGTGAGGTAACTCAATGTTTTATTTGGGCAAGCATGGGATGTGTATTTTTCAACTCGCTATATATTAGCTAAGCGCTCCTCCAACAATCAGAGGCATTGATCCTGATGGGTATTTTATGAGTTATGGTAGTTTGGCGCTAGGAGGCACAACTACCAGCTGGTATGAGTATGAATGTATTTTGATAAGTATAAATGGTAAAATAGCTGCTTTAAGATTTATTTTTTAAGGCTGACAGCCAATGAACCCAACTCAAAACAAAATTTCAGCTAACATCAGAGTTCATCTCATGATGAAGGTGAAGGTTTCTGTAAACTCACAGATATGAGATGTTGAGGTGCTTGAATATCCTCCAGGAGAGGGACGACAGGTTGTTGTCTTTCAAATTCCTGCACATGAAACCAAGAATCAGTGAATGAACTTCAATATATAGAAACCAAAGGTATTGCATCAGGTTGTTTAAAAATGTTTCCACATCCAAACCAATTGATGTTTTGGTACAATACACAATTGGAGTCGTGCCCACAAAAGATTACAGCAGTAAATTAAATTAGGAAAAACTTTAAATCATTTTGTATCAAATGTAGATTTATTATCTTGCTCATGTTTCTAATTTTCATATCATTTTTTACCTTTATGACTAATTTCACAATATTATAAATATGGTTTTATTTATTACAGCAATATATAAAATGTATGTGATAGTATGTAAGTCTGTTTTCTCATCTCCCTTAAATTCAGTATACAACAAATCAAATATTACATTTTTATATAACAACAACTCTTAAATGCTGTCTTATAAAATGGTGAATTAGCGCACAAAAAAGTACAGAACCTATCTGCACAATCCTTGTCATGTTAAGACAGAAAACAATGTTTTTACTTACAGGTACTGTAGCCTTAAGTTGCTCTGAAATGCCAGTTTTGACACGTATGTCAGCCTGCTGTTGGTCACCGTACTGACACAAAGCAAACAAATACATCGGTATCATTAGAGTCCTTATGAACATTAAAAACCCAACACATTATTAATATTCACAGCAGGCAAAACCTTTCAGCAAATTACAGGGCAGCGGCTGGGGTGTTTATAATGAGCAAAATGCATCCAAAAGGAAAACAGGCTCCAACAGAAATTCACTTTTCATTAACTCTGATTTATTGACCTGTAATACAACTTTAGTGAAATCTTTTAGAAACCAAGCTGTACGTTTACTGCTCTAAATGCACAATATGATGATAGCTATAATAAAAACAAGTGGAAAACGTAACACTTTATTTGAAGGGGGAATGAATAAGACTGTCATGGCACTGTCATAAACATGATATAACACCTGTCATGAACATAAATAAGCCTTCATGAATATTTATGACTGCTGTCATAAAGCGTCATTTGGAAAATTATGACACTTTTAATACAAAGTTGACATTATTCAAAATATCTTTGTCATGACAACTTGATATTAACCAAGAAATCATTACTGTTTAAACTTTACCTTTAATAACATAAAGTTACCTAATTTTTAAAGTGCAATCAGTAATACTTTTATAACAAATTTATAGTTGTAATGATTTCTTGGTTAATGTCAAGTTGTCATGACAAAGACATTTTGAATAATGTCAACTTTGTATTAAAAGTGTCATGATTTTCCGAACGACGATTTATGACAACAGTCATAAATATTCATGAAGGCTTATTTATGTTCATCTCAGGTGTTATGTTATGTTTATGACAGTGTCATGTCAGTCTTATTCACCCCCCTTCAAATAAAGTGTTACTGTGGAAAGCTGATCCCGAGCCATGAAACTAGCATAAATAAATAAATAAATAAATAAATAAATAAATAAATAAATAAATAAATAATAATAAATAAATGTCCAGTTTGTTTGCAATCAACTAATGTTTGACTGCTCTTTGAAAAAAGAAAAACTGCATACCATAAAAATGAACTAATGTACATAAGCCCAAAATTATTGAAAGCCCTGGTAGATTAAAGTGTTATTTTGTTTTCATTCATCAAAGAAGTAAGTTAGTGATAGAAAATGTGGCATTACTCAAAAGGTAATGCCACATTTTAATAAACAATGTACATAAAATCGCAGAGAGAGAAGGGACTGGGATTCAAACTGGGAAGAGCTGAGTTCAGGATTATAGCCGTTGCTTACGATGCACCTGCTCCAGCACTGAGACACAACGTCCCAAAACTTTCTGTGAATTTAGAGTTATGCCACAGTGGGTCCAACACCACACTGAAATAATTTACTTGGTACTGTTTTCTTGTACCAAGTTTAGATATAGAAACTACAGCACCTATACAAACAACAAAAAAAGCTTATACGCTATAACATTTTAAAACTTTCATTAAAATGAGGCACATACGTTTAATACATCTGTCTGTTAAAACAAGAAGACGACACTTGAACTTAAATATTTCCCATGTAAAATAAAGTCATTAAGGACTTACAGGTTCCTGAGGTTCTTGTAGTAGTGCAGGTCTTTGTCATTAATGGAGGAGAAGCTGCTCTGGTTTGCAATGTAGCTGTCAGGGGATACAAGCATGCATAACACAAAGATAACTAGTTATCATGGGAAAGAACAAGCAGAAACTTGTCGTCAAGATGTTAAACCTACATAAATGATTGTGTTTTTTTAAAAAAAATATATATACTTTATGAAGGACTACAGCCGATCCACAGCACACAGGGGAAAAATCATTGTAGCTTCTCAGAGTGAGGAAGCAGAATGTGTTATCGTTCTTTTTCCTCAGCAGCATCTGAGCAAAACACTTGACCTGTTTGTGTTTGAGGGGCCAGCAGGAGACGGTTTCTGAGCAGCTCCCATGTGTGCATGAAAAGAACGGAGCGAACATATTCTGAAAAGCAGCATACATACTTCTCATGTATTACAGCTCTGGGATTAGATGTCTGAGAATATTTCAAGCTAAACAAAAGACTATGAGAGAACCGAGAACGCGCTTTTTTACTGGGACAACAGCTACAGCAGCACCTGCTGTATGGGTCAAGTTCTCAGGGTAATTTTACATAAAACATTGAACAAAGGTTTACAAATACTACTGAATTCCCTCTCTGAGGTGCTTTTGCTGTTCTTATTTTCAGTGTAAAAATGACCTATTAGATTATATACTGTAAGTGAAAAGGTGTGTAAAGACTATAAAGGCAATTCCCCTATCTATTTAATCTTCCACCTTCTCTGTTTTTGATGTCATGAAACTAACTAATGCAGTTGCCAATCAGACATAACATTATGACCAATGACAGCTGAAGGGAATGCCGCTGGTTATCTCTTCTGTAAAGGGAGGTGAATATTGTGTCATCAGAAGCTGGGCCAGAAATTAGAAAGAGCTCAAAGGGAAGCAGTCCAGGGTCTCAATTTTGTTGGGGCCTTAAAGATTTGTATTTATTTAATTACATATTTGTGTGTTGAATGTTATAATAATTTTTTTAGGAGCCACATACGTAATAAACCAATCATCCATCAATTCATACTGCTAATGTACAGGGTTAACTATGGATACGGACAGCAAGACTGGCTGCAGCCCAGATGCCCATAGCTTTCTAAGTTCAGCCCTGATCCAGAGCCATGTGCAAGAAACAGGAGGAACACATCAAGAGTAAGTGTAAAGGGTCTCCGTGTTGGTCATAATCTTTTGCCTGATCTATGACTCTCAAGCTTAATTTCAAGAAGTTCTGATTGGACAAGACAATTCAAATGAGTGTTCTAACAATAACACTATAGAGGTTTTCTGTCTGGTACAGTTTATTTAAGATGGGGGGGGGGGAAGCACAACTAACTTTACGACTCAACACATTAGCATATTTACTCTTCATAACTATATTTGAGTGCAGTTGCCTGACTTGGATTGGCAGCGCATTAAATTTTGACCAAGTGCTGACATCTTACGGCATATTTAAAAAATAAAATAAAATCAGGACATCTCAGCAATTAATGCAGACAAGATAAACCATCTCCACGGCTTTTGGCAAGGTCGTTTTTTGGTTCAAACTCAAGCCAAGCACTTCATGATTGCTTCTCATGCTCATTTAAACAGCCTCCAAGGCCGGTGATAAGGATTGTTTCTATCTAACCAAGCTTATCAACAAGGCCGTTTTTACCTGTGCCAAAAAAGAGAGAGCTTATCTTCAAGTTTCCTTATCTAAAATGTATGAATTTACGAAGTTATGACGCAGGGATGCCGCAAATCCCGAAGTGCACCAAAAAAGAATACATTCATCAAAAATGAGCAAAAATATTCAGTCTGGGTAGAAATTTGTTGCCTAAGCAAATCCCCCCCTTCAGAATCAATTCTCTCATCTCAGTTCGTCCAAATACTCATATTAGCCATCTTGGGAAGAGTCTGTGCTAATATTTGGACTGTGGTGTCTGATGAGAGCGCAGCCAACCACACACAAGCAAACAGATTTGTTTTTAAGAGACTTTTCTACATTGATCGTCCACCGTGTTCTATTCAATCGTGCAGATAGAGAAAGAGCTGCTTGCTTCCTCGACACACCTGGACAATTTCAAAGAGTCCTGAACGAGGTTAAGAGCTCGTTGAATGAATTTATTTTATTTCATTTTAAATCCACCTTCCTTTCAGGCTCCTCCGTTCCTGCGCGAATGATCAGCAAACAGATGATGTTTGGAGGGGGGGGGGCGCGTTTCTTTATTCGCTGGAAGCGCAGCCGCGATCAAAAACGCCTCTTTCAACAGAAACAGCTTAGGCCAAACGGAGATGCGGTTCTGACAGCTTCCCCCAACTCACATGTCGGTGATGTTCTCCATCTCCGCCTCGCTCTGCAGCACGGGGAACGCGCTGATCCCTCGCTCCGGGTCCACGCAGGAGATCCTGGTGCTGCTGCAGGAGCAGGTCGAGGGACAAGCCTCCGCGGACATCCACGGGTCCCCCGAGCCCACCGTCACCCCGACCGCCACGACCCACCACCAGAGGCACCGCCGCCACGAGCCCGAGGTTCCCCACGCCGAGGGGAGAACCCAGATCCCCGGTCCCGAAGCGCGCATCTCGGGTTGACCCCGACTCTCAGCTACAAGGCTCAGCCGAAAAGCCCCCCACGGCCCCCGGCCCAAGGGGTTGGCTTGGGATCAGCCCCGGGTTCGGCCAGTCGAGGGGAGAAGAGAGAGAGAGAGATGAGAGAGAGAGAGAGAGGAGAGAGAGAGAGAGGAGAGAGAGAGAGAGAGAGAGAGAGAGAGAGAGAGAGAGAGAGAAAGGTGCGCGGGTGAGAGGCAGAATCCGATGCTGAGGTGGCGAGAAGCGGTGAAGAGACGCTAGAAAACCATCAGAGGTCTCCGAGATGACAGACGAGACGCAGGAGGGGGGAGAAAAAAAAAAGGTGTGAAAAGGATTAGAAGAGCTGCGTTGTCCTCCAGAATCCTCCGTCAGACAGCCAGTCAGTCAAAGTCTCACTGCCACAGGGGCGCTGTGTGCCAAGTAGAATCGCTCTCTCTCTCTCTCTCTCTCTCTCTCTCTCTCTCTCTCTCTCTCTCTCTCTCTCTCTCCTCTCTCTCTCTCTCTCTCTCTCTCTCTCTCTCTCTCTCTCTCTCTCTCTCTCTCTCCCCTCTCTCTCTCTGTCTGCCTCTCTCGTTCTCTCAGATGTCACTGACCGGAGCGTCCTCGGCACAATGTTCTCTGTGTGTGGATAATTGTCTACTGCTGCTGCTGCTGCTGCTGCCTTTTGCTTGGTGCTCGGATAAAATGCGCGGCGCGCAGAGATAAAGGCTGAGATGAGGACAGATGAAGGAGGAGGAAGGGGTGGGGGGGGGAGAGAGAGAGAAGGGAAAGGATTGCGCGTACCCGCATCAAAGCAGATCATGTACAAAGTGAGACACCATTGATCTCGTTTTAAAAAGGAGATGTTCTTGATCTGCTCTCAGGACGGTCTGGGGACAGAGCAGGAACATTTCATTGCTGAATGCAGCTGTTTTGACTTGAGGTTCTCTACTGTTTTGGTTGTACTGGACCAAGATTTGGACCAAAGCCAAATTTGATTTGAGATCCAGTACAGATCCATTACCTTGCAAAGTACCACAAATCCCAATTGTCCAACTTTGATTGCTTGCATGTTGTGCAGTTAGCATCCTCATTCACGGTTTACTTACAGCCCAACATTATATTGAACATATTGTGAAATGTGTCGCTTGACTCTCATGTTTTTCATATTAGTTATTAGATAAATATTAGAGTTAGCACCCTTGAAGTGGACATGGAGGTGATCTCAATTTTCAAGAAAGAGGGCAGGACCAATTTATCAAGGGATCCCAACTGTCCATCAACCTTGGAAAGAGAAAACTGTTTTCACTTAGTTTAGGAAAAGAATAATAAACATCACACAATATGAATGAATTACAAATGCAAATGTGAAACAGTCAAATTGTTCCAGACCTGATGAGTGTAGAAACTAAGGCTCCTCCACTTGTTTAGTTATGGTACTGGGAGCAGTGGGTAAACAGGTTTCTCATGACCTGATGGGTCAACAAACTCCATACCAGCAACTCTGAAATGAGTCTAGACCCAATACCAGCACATTACTTTAACATAATATTATTTTATTCACAGGGGATCAGTGCAGGTATTTAAAGGTTGGTGTAGTACACTCCCTCTTTTTTGCTCAGAACAATTTGAGATGAAGGTTTGGTTTCATGTAGCTGGATGTACTTCTATCCA
Source organism: Poecilia picta (assembly GCA_033032245.1). Classification (NCBI taxonomy): domain Eukaryota; kingdom Metazoa; phylum Chordata; class Actinopteri; order Cyprinodontiformes; family Poeciliidae; genus Poecilia; species Poecilia picta. The sequence goes on from CM065361.1 coordinate 20,016,717, forward strand.
GGAGTACTGACTATGTGGGCATCATTCTGGTAGTTGTATGCCCAAAGTCAGACCTGTGTCCACATTCTCAGCACAAGTCCCAGTCCAAGTTCCTCTCATATTGTTTTTTTGTTATCATATACAAGAGCTCAAGGCATGGTCATTGAGAGACATGTGTCTGCTTTGGATCTTAGTTCAGTTTTTTTTGCAAATGATGGGGTTCTATTTTCGTCTTCAAACCATGACCTTCAGAGCATATTTATGTAGTTTGTGGTTGAGCATGAAGCAGCTCCTCAAGTCCGAAGCCAAGGGTCTCAACCAGGAAAATGTGAATTGTTTCCTCCTGCTTTGAGGTCAGATTTTGGCTCAGGGAGGGGGTCCTTGTTAACAAATGATGGAACAGGACTTTGATAGTTGGATTCAAGCCTCATCTGTATAAGGGTTGGCCCTGCTTCAGTTGGCTGTGGTGAAAGAGGCGAGTCAAAAAGTAAAGGTCTCGTCTTTCTGGGTGACATGAGACAATGTCGTATCTATCTAAATATCGATACTATCAATATTGATATTGGTAGTATCAATATTGATGAGACTGATGCTTTTGTTTGCAGACAGCTGTAGACAGTGATTCTACAGGTGTACAATAATTTTCTGAATTCAGTAATTTGCTGAACATTCTCTTCTGAATGTCCAGCAAATTACACATGCCAGTGCATATGCAAGAATTAAAATGCCAAAAGTCAAGAGCTCACATTTTCAGTTTGAGAGCAGGATTTCATACTTTTGCTATGTTTGCTTTCAAAACGTTTGCTTTCTTTCAAGCACAATCTGTTCACTTCCCCCATAAGCGCAACTTCACTCCAGCACTGCCTGCGCAAACAGCACACCTCTGTCTTGGCTCACAGTATAATCTGTGAGCAGAGTCACAATTTTAGTATACCGATTAAACTATTAGTATCTATTCAGGCAGCTACAAAAAATCTTACTGAAATCAAAAATATACACTTATGTAAAGCTTTATACCTCAAACCTGAAATTGTTCACACACTTTTGTATGGAAAAATAGTATTCCTACTGAGGTTACATGCAGATTACAGTAACAGACTCAGTTATCCTAAAAAACAACTGTGTGTAGTAGAAAGTAAAATGGGAAATATTTTTATTTCATTGCTGCTACACTGTGTTATATTGCAGTTAGTTCATAAAATCACCTTTGACCTCCATTTTATGATAATGATGATCAACTAACTAAAGTCATATTAATACCAAAATTCCTTGTATCGCACACCGCTAATGGATTATGAAATAGTGAGATCCTGGATACAATCATGTGGAGGGAGCCTCTCCTCTTCAGTGTGTATGGACTCACTAAAGACAAGGTGAGGGCCTCTGGGAAAGCTGAGCTTAAAAAGACTGCTCCTCTGCATAAAAAAAAAAACAGTACGGCTGGATCAAGCATAAAACAAAGATGTCTCCTGAACTCCTCCTTTTTGAATAATCAAAAGCAGAACCACATTTATATATCCCATCCGGCCAGGACACATCTTGGAATCATTTGGATTTGGTAGAAGAGTGTTTGTAGGAAAAGGGATGTCAGTGTTTCCCTACCTGGACCTGTTACTCCAGCAACCAGATCTCAGATAAGCTTGACGATAGACGGTTGGACACACACACAGATGGATGGCAGTAAATAAATAATAGTAATTAATGGATTTTTCATTTTGTCTGGACTGCAGTATAACGTTATTATGTAAGCTCAGTGAAATTAGAAAGAAGGGGTCAAGTTAAACTGGCTTTGTCACCTGGACCAGAGCAAAAACACCAGTTATGTATGAATACTTTGCAGAAAACAATGTGCTTGAACTTCTACAGACACACATAAATACAACTGTAGAAACATGGAATTATCACTGTTGAGATTGTAATAATATTCAAATTTCAGCAGAATTGCGATTTAAAGAATTTATAATTTTTATAACGTTTTATTCAGAAAATTATCAATATTCTGTTTGAGAAGCCAAACGCTCTCTGGGGTTCCCTGCAGGACAGGAAGCCCGTAGCAGCAGGTTTGTTTTCGTGAGCCGGCTGGCTCTGGCTGGCCTTACTCTAATGACAGAGATGGAAAAACTCTACCTTGAAGACTTTGCTGAGATCACTGCATGAATGAGATTTAAGAGCCTGTCAATTTAGACGCTATAATTGTCATAATTGTCCTAATCAACGCTGTGGTTGTCATTATTATCATTTGGTTGTCATGCTGGGCCTCTCTAAACCTGCGTACGGTTAATTAGTTCAAATCAAAGCTGTCCAAATTAGGCTCTTTCTTCCGCACAAGTCAAATTGTTCAAATCATGATGAGGGAATATTAAATAAATATAATGGAAGGTAATGTACGTTCAAATCTCCGGTTAAGCAACATGTTCAGACTCTTAATGAGCTTAAACATCCAGGTGAGATTTGAATGAGGTTCCTACAGTAGGCAAAGAAACCAAAGCACTAGTTTCCAGTCATCAAGTCTTTAGCTGGCAACTACAAGACCAAGCATCAGATTTGAAAGTCATTAGGTCATATTTCACAATTGTGTGAATTATATGTGGCTCATAGCTTTACTGGACTGGAATCAATATGTCATCTCAGGGTGGAGGCTGGGTGCCAGTCACTCTGCAGCGATACATCTTTTTCTGCTGGCTGTATTTCTAACAAGAGTGGATCTGTCTTTAACACGGCCGAGCCACCGAAGGACGAAGCCACTTCTCCTCAATCTGTTACCTTGCAGCTGAGTGACAGAGGATGACAGCACATCTGCCTGTGAGCGGCAGCAGCCTTAGCAGCAGCCTTAGCAGCAGCCAGCCCAGCATACCGCAGCATGTGAGGAGCCCTCTCCAGTGTCCTGTCTCTCCCCGCGCAGCTCAAACATGACGTTTGCGCTGACGCACAGGCAGTGCTGCTGAATAGGCTAGCGTAATTATGGAGCTCTGTCTGTGTCTTAACCAATCTGGATCCCTGCCTCAGAAACTGAGTGTACACGTTTCACACAGACAGAACATGGTGGGCGGACCAATTAAGTCACTGTAGCACAAACACAATACTCCAGTTGCTCTGTGTTCTTTCTGAAATCTAACAGAGGCCTGAGTTAAAGGTTTCCGACATTTAAACAAGTGATAACCTATATCAGGGCATGTTGACACGGAAAGCAACAATTCAACATCAAGTTCAACAAACAAACAAAGACATAAATGTCAAAAGTTAAAACTGTGGAAATTGCACAAAATTCCTTATAATCAAAAATATATATTTTCACAAATTATACTTAAAAACACTACATTAATTTTTATTTTAAAAAACCTTGTCTTTATCTGATAAAATACAGATAAAGACAAGGTAGCCAGATATCCATCTATCTCACTGTGTATTTCACCAGGGAATGGATTTTTTTCTGTAGCCATAAAGACTAAAGCTACATCACAGCTATAATCTAATAACCCTGACTCACGAATGGGATCTTTTTACACCACTGCATCATTATAACTTATAGTACTGTTGTGAGTTTTTCTTTTTTTAAAAAAAAAAATAACAGTCTCATTTGATTTTTCATTTTATTTGGGTCTGATGTCAGAATTACTTGCTTGTGTTGCATCACAATTTCATGTCAGTTCATCAAAATCTCTTGCTATAAACAGTGAAAAAAAATTAAATAAAATCACACTCAGTAGTTCACAAATTTTGGCCTGTCTTGCAATGTGTTCACTTACTTCATTAAAGTCGTCTACTTTGTATTTGTTATTGGTTACATCACAGTTATCTGTGATGTAACTTTTTTCAGGACGCAATACTTAAATGTTCCATGGAAATAATCTGCTCGATTGTAACATGCCGTTTTTTTTTTTTTTTGTGGTACTAGTTGCAGTAATCAAACAGGAAAGGGAACAGGGATGGGAATCAAACCCCAGACAGCTGCACCAGAACTAACAGCCTCAATTTAAGGGCCGTCACCTCTACCTCTACATTACACACTGCAGCTGCCCTATAAAATAGCTCATGATGCTATGTTTTGCATTGCATCACAACTTGCTACGTTGTTGCATTTGTCACAGTACTCTGGTTCAAATCCCTTTAAATTACCTCCATTCTTACGTCACTTGTACTTCCTTTTGCCTGATAGTCACAAAGGTTGTCACACCTGTCATCACCTCCATGTAACTGTATCACATGCAGGTCTTTCTGTACCAGATCATGCTCAATTTTTATTTCTGAAGATAATTCGCTCGACTTATTTCCCTGAAAATTATCTTTGTTTCTTTACAATTGGTTCTGATGTTGAAGTGAATCATTAGTCCTGCTACACTACAATCACCTCTATTTGTGAATGACTTTCACATTTCATTTGATGAAATCCTGTGTCTTGATATATTGCAATTAACTTTGCTGAGGGATATTGATCATCTTTCTTGCTGCATGATGATGATTTTCATCATTACATCAGTTGCTATGTATTGCTGCTGCTGCTGCTGCAAATAAATTGTGTTGTCAATCCAGAGTCAGATATAGTTGTTTTTCAATGACTGGTTATGCTACTTTAAAATCACTTGCTGTTCAAATATTTTTATCTGATATACTGTAAGTATTTTTATTTCGTCGCAGTTAATTGTGGTGTTGCACTGCAATTCTTCTAAAATCACAGTTATTTGTTCTGCTCCTTTTTATTTACATCTGCATGATACAGATAGATTTTATAAAATCTAACTTTTGTTGCTATATTAATGGATGGTGTTCAAACACAAACAAGTTCATTGTTAATATGCTTTCATTACAAAGTACATCAACTAGGTTCAAGAGAACCTTTGTTCTCTCAGCTTAGAATGTACAAAGAAAAATAAACTGATCAAAGCTTTAAAAGTTCTAAAATTAATAACAGACAAATTAAAACAATAATATATTGTTGCATATATTAATTTGCTGTAATTGACTTTATTAGTTTTCTGTAGTAGAATAACATGTCCAGTTTTATCAGTGTATTAGTGCAGTTAGTTAATTGTCTTTTTCTCAACATATGAAATACAGAAATCCCATGTTTCCTGCAGACTTTGAGATATAAAACAAAAAGGATTAAAAAATTTAAAAAAGACAAAAGTGTGCCAAAAACGTTGCTGTTTATTTAAAAAGCTATTCTGTCCTCCCTGAGAAGGTTTTTAATCAATGATCTATGGATAAACAAACCTGAGTCTGTCTGAGCTATTTTCCTGCAACAACATTGTTTCCTTGAACTTTTGGGCTTTGGCTTGGGTAATGGTTTTATCATGTGGACAAGCTGCAGGAAAGACCAGATTCTTTCTATTCAAAAGGAATGACAGAATGAATATTTTTCTGCAATTTCACCCCAAATGTATGAACAATAGAACTGAAATGACTTCAAACACATGCAAAAATAGCATGAGACATTCAGATGAGAAAACAAACAGAATGTTTAAATGATGTTAGATTGTGTGTAACAGACAGGTTACTGTTGTATCTGAACTGGAAATTGTATGTGCTATCTTTCTAATAACAGAGCAGATCCAAACGACTGCTTCCTCATCCATCACCCAGACTCCTATGTAGACTTGAGTGAACCTGTTGTGATCATCATAATGTTACTGCCATGACAAATTATACACCACTGCCCTCTACTGGGCTCCCAAAATACCATAAATCTCCAATTTGCATTTCAAAAACAAAATGTGGCCTCAGTTCATAAAGTGCTTTGCCTAGCATTTCTGATATACAAACTTATTCGCATTTCTTCACATTACAATTTTAGTTTTCAAGGACTTTATGTAACATAGCAAAACAAAGTGATGTGTAATTGCAAATTGGAAGGTTAATATGCATAGTTTTACTTTTTTTATTTATTTTTACAACGCTTTGTAATTTGATTTCAGTATAAATTTTGCTCCCTGAAGGCTGCAGATATTTCTTAAAGAACAAACAGCATCACAAAGACCAAGAAACACAGCAGAGAAGTCAGTGAGAAATTTGTGGAGGAATCTAAAGTTAGTTCATAAAACAAAATCCCAAACTTTGAACATCTGACAGAGCACTAGTTAACGCCATCACACAACTGCAAATTTACATAATAAGGTCTACAGAAATTTTCATTCACCTAACACAGGCCGAGCAAGAAAAGCATTATTCAGATAAGCTACCAAGAGTCCCATGTTAACTGGAGGACCTGCAGAGCATGGCTTGGGTTAGAGAAGCTCATCCATCAGGACAGTTGTACACTCCATGTATCTGCACATTAAGAAATAAGTGTGAAAGCTAAAAGTAATTTGATTTCCAAAAGACATGGAAGATAGAGGAGATATGTGAAAGAAGGTTTGCTGGTCAGATTAAATAAAAAAAAAAGACTGCTAACCGAAAGCTAAAAATGATACCCGAAACACACCAATCCCACCGTGAAACATGGTGATTTCAACACATATCATTTTTATTCCACATCAGAATTACTGTGTGCACTACAATCTTTGGCAATTACATACAATTCAAGCAAAACACATTAAAGTAGATATTTAGTAGATATTTTTAATATGACAAAAAGTTACAAAAGTTAACCTTGTTTGAATAGCTTTGCCAGACTTTGGACATTGAGACATAAAACAAAAACATGTCTGCAAATATTAAACATTGCATGTATTTTATAGCAGAAAGAAAAAAAACAAATGAGAAAGAAACAATACATTTTTCTTCCTTTTTTTTTAATTGAGAAAATATCAGTAAAAAACTGGAGAAGGGAAAAAAAACGGCAACATAAAGAATAAACCCCGGAAGGGACAGAAGGGTGAAAAAAAAACCCAGCAACAGCAGTGAAAGTAAGTCAGGTCTCCATATAAGGTCTCTCAGCAAGTGTCAGAACATTAACAGAAGGAGAGACCATGGAGCGAAATGTGACAGAAAGCCATGGAACAGACAATGCTGCATTCCAATTAGAGGTAAGCAAAAACCTTTTACATGTATTAGTGTTTTGCCCATTTGAATTTACCTAAATGCACCAGAAAATTCTGTTTTCATTGGTTTCTGCTTCTTTTAAGTTTGGTTCTTCAAGACATCCTCCACAAGATATAAATATTGATATGAATATGTCTCTAGCAGTTCCTAAAATGAGATTTGTAAAAGGGTGTTTTAGTGTGGTTTCCGTACTGTCCTTAAGTTGCTTCAGATTTTTAATGTTACAAGCACCTGTTCTTCTGCAAACACTGTGAATGTGGGGGTGAGGGGAGGTCTTCAATTAATTATTTTCAGTGTTCATCTGTCTGTGTGATAAAAACAGGATCAGATAAACCTTGATGTTGAATGTGCCTTCAAAGAGACAAACAATTCACATAAGACGACAGACCACCAGAGGAAATGGTTTGTGATTTGTCCTTTGTTGATATTTGCCAAACATGCAATATCTCTTCATGTCTTATAAATGGCCAGCCTTTCTGTTGTTCCTTACAGATAACATTTATGTCCCCTTTTTCTTGTCTTCTTTGTCATCTGTCTTGTTTTTGTGAGTCCAGCTTGCTGGAGAGGAAGCTGGAAGCAGTCCAGGTCTGCTTGGCAGAGTACAAAGACCAGATTTGACTGACTATGACCATGGCTTTGGGAGCAGGTATAGATTATCTTCGTTAACATCAGTTAAAGTGTAACTATGGTCTTTTATTAATAGGTCTTTTATTTCTGGGTTTTAAATACCAAAAGTGTTTTCACATGCCTGAGTACCATAGTGCCTATCTATTGACTATGCAGCTGGAAAGTTTGCAGATTTTTTTAAATTTAATATCAGGATTTTATATACAAAGTATGCACATCTGATTTTGCTTTATGTACGGTAGTTATTTCTCCATTTCTGCAGCTATATTGGATCTGTTTGCAACACCATGTTGAAAAATCTTTATTCAAAGAAGAAAATTAGTCAAAGAGTTTGCGAGAGATTTATTTAGTTTCTTGTATATTTATAGCTGCGATAAAAACAAAGTCTTTAAATTCGAATGTTTTAGTATAAAACTGACCTATCATTCATGAACTAAACACACTAAAGGTGTGTGCACACAAAGGCTGCATGAGGATAACTTGATATATGCATTTTCTGGGGTTTAAGATTTTAAAATGATCATCAGCAGATGTGGCCACTTCTATAAGTGTAGGAGTCTACTTCTCTGGACAATCTAGTCATTTGTTAGCACGCTAAGCTGCAAAGGCATCAGCAATGAGAATAAAGAAGCCTAAAAGATTTGTGTTATATACACATTTCCAAACAATTTGGAGTCAATTATTCTGAAATTCTGAAAGAAATGTACCTCAAAATCAGTCCCTAAGACACATCTTCAGCACTCTAAACCACAGCCAGCAAGTTGAAATAAAGTTCTGGAGAAGGAAATAAGAAACACCAACATATTCACTGGTCAAATAATAAGTTATCAGCTGAAGATTGGCCCAAACTGGATCCTCTTCCTGAAATGATCTACAGCATCTTTAAAAAAGGTTCAAGCTGTTGAAATGGCCTAGTCAAAGTTTAGTCTGTAAGTCGAGTGAAATAATGTAACAAGATCATAAGAAAGTTGTGGTATACTGAATGTCTGCAAGCTGCGATATATCAAGACATCTTTAGTTGCACTGATTACTGCAACAGCGTCTTCACAGGCCTGTCCAACAAATCAATCAGAACGCTGCTGCTCGCGTTCTGACTAAAACCTGGAAGATAGAGCACATAACACCAGTTTTAAGGTTCCTTCACTGGTTCCCTGTAGCTCAGAGAATAGACTTTAAAATACTGTTGTTATTTTATAAATCACTGAACAGCTTAGCGCCACAATACATTAAAGATCTGTTGTGTTGTAAAACAGCTGAAACACTGTGCCTTTAAATCTCAACTTAAAACCCACCTGTTTAGAGTTGTATTTGAAACGTAATCAATTATGAATTTAATGATGGCTCTTGACTTAATGCAACGTTTTGACTGTTGATTCTATGTTGCATGACTTTGTGTTTTTGTGTTTCTTATGATTTAAAGCACTTTGAAATGCCTTGCTGCTGAAATGTTATACAAATAAAATGTGATTGATTGATTGATTGATTGATTGATTGATTGATTGATTGATTGATTGATTGATTGATTGATTGATTGATTGATTGATTGATTGATTGATTGATTGATTGATTGATTGATTGATTGATTGATTGATAAGGCGCTACAGGACTGTCCTGTCTTCAGATGTGTACATTGTGTTTAAACAGAATGGATAAGGCAGAGGAACCATGTTTTATTTTGGTTTTTTTGCACTGCTAGCTGTTAATTGATGGGCTTGAAGTACTTTTTCTTACTTTATGGCTACATGAATGCTTTCAAATAATCCTAATCTGCTTCATTGATTGGCGTAAAACAGTTAAATAAATCAGGAGAATGCCTTTATTTTAATAGGACATATAAGATGTCACCAGTTTGCAGTATAGTTTTGTTCCTAATTAAAATTTTGTTTCAGGCTTCATTTCCATGGTGGTAGCAGCATGTGTTCTGAACTTCCAGAGGGCTGTCGGGCTACTGGTCATCTCCCTGGTAACCATCTTTTTCCTGGTTTGGGATTGGATAATGGAGCGATATGGTGACTTTATGTGGGAGGCTCTCTCTCCTACCAGAGACCTCCTTAGTAAAAGCTGGTTTTGGATCAGATGGTGAGAAAAAAAATATCTTTTTTCCCCCCAACCACCCTGTCTTTTAGCTTCAATTTCACAGGACAATCAGTCAATGTTGAACCATTACGGTGAAAATCTCTTTCAGGTGATGTCATGAAAATTATGCACTGTACAGTAAGGACAGAAAATAAATCCTGTCTTCTAGTAACAATAATGTCTACAGAAGGTGAACGCAAGCAAGTCCTGCAGCACACATAAATGACAGTAATTTGAACAGAAGCAGAAATGCAATTAATATATTCCATTTCAGATACAGCCAGTCACCCTTTTATTAAACAGTGGGAGTGAAGTAGTGCAGAAATTATTGTACCATGTCAGTATCATGACAAATCGAACAAGGAAGATGCAGAGAATGACTATTTAGTTGATCATTTAGTTTTGTAATGTTCACCTCTTTGGGAAGATTTGGTGTTCAAGAACTCTTAACCCTGTTCACATTTGAATTCCATACAAAGCCTATTTTCTTAAAAAAATTAAATGAAATCATGTTCGAGACAAAGTATACCAGAAGAAAGTAGGCCAAATACAGTAGTGACATGCATGTTCTGATGAATGACACTGTCTAAAATACAAGCATAGAAGACAACAGGAAATAGTCTTCTTCATGGTTTGTAGTTTGTTTTTGTATTGTTTGGACAAAGTGCAGCTGGCTTCATCAGAGGTCTCGCAACATCACACAATTCATAAAGTTGTGTGTCATTCCAAAGTGTTATCCATAGTTCTTCTGTAAAATCCCTGACAGTAGGACTCCAGTCTCAGCTTGTAAGTATCTTCTTGCAGGGGCAACTTCAAGTTGGGTGGTATCCTACGCAAGTGTTGATTAAATAGGTTAAGTTGTCCTTGGCCTGTAAAAGTTTGAGAAACACTGCTCTAGACACTCAAAGACACTATAAAAACAATGAATCTATAAAATGATGTAACACCTTTTCACAATACGGTGATATCTTTAAAAGTTGGTCCTCTTCCCTTCTGCCTACTGGCATTTCCTCCATCCAGGACAATGTATGCATCCATACTGGTCGCTGTGGTGTGCTGGCTGGTTCTGGATACCGCCCAGCGGGGAACCAGGCAGCTTGTGTCCTTCTGTGGTTTGCTACTGCTTATTTTCATCATGCTGCTGTTCTCCAAACACCCATTCAGAGTAAGAAGAAATACAGATGCACCAACCCTGCAAGGACTGTTAATATATGTTTGACACAAACTATGTGTTGGTTTTAGTGGCCTTGGCACACTTTGATTTGTGGTGTTGGACTACAGTTTGTTTTTGGCTTGCTGATCCTCAGAACCACATTTGGATTGAGTGCAGTGAGGTGGCTTGGAAAGCAAGCAGAGGTAAAAACAAAAACAAAAAAAACAACGTAACTAGAAGTTTAGTTATATTGATTTTACTCTTTGTTTTTACTTTACTTTTTAACTTTTTCTTCAAATACTCCAAACTGAAAGAATGTTGCATATTACAAATATTCTACTAATTAAAAATCACATCCTTTTAGATGTTTCAGTCGTTCGCAGATGCTGGATCTCAGTTTGTGTTTGGTGATAGTTACACTGACCACTTCTTTGCCTTTAGGGTAAGATGTAATAAGATTTTCACTGTAACTTCAATATAAGTTCTTGTATCTTTAGGAGGTATTCTTGAATCATCAATAAAGTTGTACTCTTCTTTGACAAAAGAATTGTGTACTGCCTGCAAAACACAGTGAATATACAGTATATATATATATATATATATATATTATATATATATATATATATATGTATATATATATATTATATATATATATATATATATATATTCACTGTGTTAAAAATTTACATAAATAAATTTTTAAATATGTACAGAAAAAAATCTTCGTATGTTGTATCATACCATCAGGTACATGTAATCATAAAAGATGGGTGCTTAAAACAGACATATTCTGATTAAGATCAACCCCAGACTCCAAGACCTTAGACCTCATGAGAATACAATAAATCAAGCTGAAGGGAATGTTGCACATGTACCTCCTCACAGGTGATGCCCATCGTGGTATTTTTGAGCTCTGTCATCTCCATCCTCTACTATGTTGGCTTTATGCCCTGGCTCATCTGCAAGGTGAACTAAATATTACATATTTAACATGATTAGATGTTCATTAGAATTTAGCTTCTTTCCTAATTATAATGTTTTGTTGTTTGATTATTGTTTTTATTTATTTTTTTACCCCAATCTGATTTTGTTCTTTTCCAGATTGGATTCGTAATGCAGGTTATCATGGGAACATCCCCAGCAGAGTCAATGGCTGCAGCTGGGAACATTTTCCTTGGAAATGTGAGCATCTACTGTTCTAGGTAGCAGTCAACAGCATCATACTGCCTTATTTTAGTGATCTCATTAAACCCAACTTCTATTTTTGTCTCTTTCAGACTGATGCACCTCTCCTGATTCGTCCTTACATCAGTGAGCTAACCGTCTCTGAGATACACGCAGTAATGACAGGAGGCTTTGCCAGCATTTCTGGTTCCATTTTGGGAGCATTTATTTCCCTTGGGGTGAGGAAAACATAGTGGTAAAAGGGTGTTCATGAGTAGGTAAAAACTGTCAGAGTTAGGCTAGATGTTCATGTTCTGTGCTCCTTCTTCAAATTTCAAATGTTTAAAAGGTCATGAATATCCTAAAAAAACACCAGGGATTATTTGGAAGAGTATGCATTAACCAATCAATATGATTGTGAGATCAGGAACGGTCACACAGAGAATGAATCCCCAACTTAAAGTTGTTATATACAATCAATATATCTAAAAGGTGACTTAATGAACTGTGTTGACAAAATTTTCCCCTCAGATGAAAGATTACCAGGCTTTTTGGCTCAGAGGTCAGTTTTGAACTATTTGATGTATGTCTTTTTTCCTGTCTTTGTAATTTCAGGTAGATGCAACACACTTGCTAACAGCAACATTAATGTCTGCCCCAGCCTCTTTGGCCATCGCCAAAATTTTCTGGCCTGAAAAGGAGAAGACAATTTCAATATCCAATCATGACCTTAAACTGATCAAAGGGTAAGTAAAACCATATTACTAATCAATAAATATACAAATATCCAAAAATACAACTGCCAATATTACAAAGGAGATGTAAACATGTTTTTCTGTCAGACTGATGTGCAGAAATTAATATAGCTTGTTTCTCAATTGCCTGACATACTGTCTTTCTTAATCTGAGATATTCTATTTTTTATTCTATTGTAGGAGATATGAGTATTTTTACCTTCATATTATAACTTAATGTATAGCAGTAAATGTTTAATACCAGTCGATTAATACCAGTATACCGATCCATTTTCAGAAACAAGATTCATTAGATTAATTAATCGGATAAAACTACCATATTTTATGCGAACATGGCAGCTATGTCTCTGATTTGTTTTAAATGTGTGTTTTTTCTTTGTCCTCAGAGAGAATGAAAACATGCTGGAAGCAGCATCCCAAGGCGCAGCTCGCGCTGTAGGTGTGATAGCAAACATCATCTCCAATATTATTGCCTTCTTAGCCTTGCTTGCCTTTTTCGATGCCGTCCTTTCATGGCTGGGTGGGATGTTTGACTGTCCACAGCTCAGCTTCTCGGTAATCAAAGTGCAGCAAAATACAGACTTTTCACTGAATACATCAGGGATTAACAAGTCTCCTGTCTCTTTGCCTGCTCAGCTCATTTGCTCCTTATCTTCATGCCTCTGGCCTTTATGATGGGCGTTTCCTGGGAGGACAGTTTCATCGTTGCTGAGCTGATTGGCATAAAGACATTTCTCAATGAGTTTGTGGCCTATCAGAAGTTGTCCGAGTTTATCCATAGAAGGACGGCAGGCGGGCCAGAATATGTGGACGGTGTGAAGCAATATATATCTGTAAGTTTGTAGCACATTTGCTAGCTGTTTTAAAACTACAGGTATGTGGGTAATTATATTTTATTCTATGTATTCATAACAAATCAGAAATCTATGTGCCATGTGCATGTTTAAGCAGAGCCAATGATATAACACTGCCAACAGGTCCATTTATTATCTACAGTGTCATTAGGTGGAATATATAAGCTCTTAAATGCAGAGATAAGAAGATAATGAGGTTGTTTAGTTGTTCTATGAAGATATGTATTTGAACAATTTTCTGTATTTTAAGCCATTTTTACTATTAAATTGGGACAATGTAAATATTTTGACTCTTTTCACATATATATTTGTTAAAACATATCATTTAAGACAATATTTTGGCTTTTACAGCTTGGATCAATGAAAAACTAGATTATATATATATATATATATATTATATATTATATATATATATATATATATATATATATATATATATATTATATATTTTTTTTTTTTTTTTTTTTTTTTTTTTTTTTTTTTGCATTTTTCTTGCCATAACAATTTTTGAGGGGCTCGCCCCTAGATCTTTCTGGACACAGACACTTGCCCCTCAGCAGATCATGAGCACTAGAACTTGAACTTCTCAAACGTCCTACCTAATTCTGCACATTATAGTACTTAAATTCTGCCTCTAATTTTCTTGGTGCTTTATGTTTCTTTTTTTTAAAATGTGATTTTATCTGTTTATATCTTGATTTTCTAGACTAATGATTTTATTGCTCAGGTCCACTCAGAAGCTGTTGCAACCTATGCTTTGTGTGGGTTTTCTAACATTGCCTCCCTGGGAGTGTCTATTGGAGCGCTCTGTGAGTGAGTTACAGAGGCTGTACTCTCAAAAGTCTTGAAAGATTTGTTGTTGCAAAAGCTCTTTTTTTTCACAGTGAATTTTTGATCTACAGTATAATTTGGAAAAACATGGTGAAAATTCTTAATTTTGGGAATTTATACATAACAGTAGGGAGAATTTTTCTCTACACTACCCTCCCAGCTTCTGCTATATCTGTTTGTATATATTATACATTCAATACAGAATTTTTCTACACTATTTCCAAAATACAGGTTTTTTCCTGCCGATACCGATCATCCATGAGGGCCGATCACTGATACAGATCACTGATACCGATCACATAATTTTTTAATTTTTTTTATCATATACACTACCGGTTACATTATGTGGAAAAAGGAACCATGAATTCACCTTAATTTAGATAAAAACTTGTTTTTAATCACTTTTTCCAAGAAGAAAACTAAACAAAACAAGCATTGTGCAAATTGTACTGCTATCTATAATACTATCTTTAACAGACTGATAACATATGAGGCTCTGAAGAGGCTAAATAATGCAAAGAGCCTAAATAAAACCTCTCAACATTGCCAAAAAAATTCAAGTATAAAACTTAACATTCAAAGGCAAATACAGGTTCGATTACAATAAACAATCCTGAGTTACTGAATGAAAACTTCCTGTTAGCATAGCGGCTAGCTGGTTACTGCTAGTTCTGATTGGCTGTTTCTGACTGAGCGGAGTAACAGGGAGGAGATCGATTATTTTTTAGAGATTATCTGTCTCATGTTGGGACAACGGAAGTTTTAATACGAATATAAAATGTATTTTTTAAGTTAGATGCTGCAGCTTTAAACAGGTTCGGTGTGAGTCTCTACCAGGTGGAGCAGAAGCGGCTCCGTGTCAAATATTACTAAATATTAAATATTACTAAATATTAAATATTACTACCTGTAGCGGAGCAGCGGTTCAACAGCAGAACCAGCGTCTTACATCGCAGCTCCAAGACTTAAATCATTTACCAGGTTATTAGTTTATCTTTCTGACCGTCATGCTAATCCGGTGAGTGTTTGTAGCTGCTCTGCTTTACCTGCTGTCTGATCCTCCATGTCTTTTTACTGCACTGAGCCTCGATGTAGCCAAACTCGGTCAAGTATGGCTACATTTTTTTATCCCATATTAGCTTCGTCGTGTTGATGCATTTTGATCTGCTTCAATTTTCTTGCCAACACGCAAAGTCCTCATTCACTCAGTGCGTTATAGTTACACATCGCTTAGCATTTGTTGCTGCGCGTTTGAAGGAAAGACGAGACCAGCTGGACAGACAGGCTGAGAAATGAGATGCAGGTGATGATCGGTATCGGTAACAGAGCCAATGATCCCCGATCACCGATCATGCACTTTTTCACGAAAATCGGCCGATTATGATCGGTGATCGATCGATCAGCACACCTCTACTGTTATTAGGTATAAATAAATTGTTCGTCTAAGCTGCTACTACTTCAGAAACTAACTGATGAAGTACATATGACATATTTCTAAGCCTTGTTCGGATACCTCTGCTGCCTGAATATCATAGCTTTGTGTTTTATGTTGTAGAATGTTTTGCTCTAGTTCTCCTCGTGAGGTTCTCCTAAAATGTAGCTACTATTCTTCTAGCTGTCATGGCTCCAAACAGACGATCAGACATTTCCAGATGTGGTCTGAGAGCTTTGACTGCTGGAAGCATGGCCTGTTTCATGACAGCTTGTATTGCTGGTAAATCCTTCATTCACTTCCTAAAAATGGTTCCATTCGGATAACTTTCTATAGCCGTAGGTGTGACACCTAGTGGTAAATTTAATCATTATCCTCAAATTCACAACTCACCTAGTGGTAAATTTAATCATTATCCTCAAATTCACAACTCACCTAGTGTAAATTTATCTTTTCCTCAAATTCACAACTTGCATTAAATGTAGGTTGGTTTTTTTTAGCTGTTGTCAGAGGGATTTTTGTGTCTCGCCCTGATCTAATGTTGCTCAAAGCAGCAAGACTGTAAATGAATTGTGACACTCAGACCTTTGCACACATTTTAAACGACGACGTAACTTTTGCGTCTTGTCAAGGAATTTGTGTAAACCCACTAAAAACATTGACCTCCAAGTTAGTCATTAATTACAAATAATCTTTTCCTGCCTGTTTTTTCCCTGGCTCCCTATTTATGTCATTTTTTTTTAAACTTCAGTTATTTTTTAGTTACAAACAAATTTAACACAGTTTTTTTATGTGCAATGTGTTCTCTTTTTTGCTTTGTTACCACAAACTATTTCTTCTAGGTATGCTGTTTATTCCTGATTGCCAACACTTTCTGAGCTCAGAGTTCAACAACACCAACCTAACAAACAGCAGCAAACAGCTGCTGGACTGCTGCTCTCAGCTGTATGACAGGTATGTGGATGTGTTTGAAGCTATTTTCTACTCTTTTTTTTTTTTTTTTACTTTAGATTAAACAAATAATATTAAGTATCTCTTTGCAGAATTAAATAACTCTTTAGATTGAGATTATGTTTTATTGTAAGGGATGTGTGTGAATTTCAGAGTGATGGTGCACAAGCCGTGGAACGTGACAGTCGGAGGAGGATTCACAGAGAGCAGTTTGTGGGGCTGCTGTGCACTAACTCCACCCCAAAGATTCAACTGCAGCTTCACACTTTGATTTTTTTTTTCACTGGTGCATTTCAAACATTGTTTTCGACAAATCATCACCACATATATGTATGAATATTTGTTAGTTTACAATGCTATGTTTTTATTTTTAAAAAAATAAAGAATGAAAAATGTTTCGCATCATTTAATTCAATTGACTAATTTCATTTTTTTAAATATGACAGTTATAAAATAAGAGGACTAACTTCAAATTTTAATTTGATTTATGTATTTCATTAGTGATGCCTTAAATATTATTGGTAATATTAAAGATGATGCACACATTAACAGTGTTTTGGTGGACAATTTTTAAATTTCACACACTTTATTGTATTATTGTTCTTCTTGTTTTAGGGTAAGAAGTAGTTGTGGTATTTTTGCCGTTGTTGATTTAAAATAGTCTATAGTCTATTTTAACATTAATCTTCCTTATTAACTTCACTATAGGCCTTTGTTAACTTCTGGGCAGAATATTACAATAGTATGGTACAGAAAATAGGGATTATTTTTGGCAGTGTCTGTTGTTCCTTTTGTTTGTTATGCATATATTATACATAAACAACCCTAATATTTCAATCTGTGGAGACTTGCACAGAAAAAGCAGCAGAAAGTTTTGTTTGACTTGAAGTTTTCTAGAGCTTAGTGTTTAGCTAATCTGCCCTGTAAACCCTCTGTGGTGACTATATATCCCATTAAAACCTAGAGGTTTGCACAAAGGTAATGTTGGACATGTGAAATCAAGAAATGAGGGTCATCCTCCCTTCATTAAAAGGAATGTAAAAGCAAAACAGACTGCAAATGAGCCAACAGACCTATCTCAAAACAAATCCTCTTTTAGGGGCTTCATAACATATACATTTGTAGGGTTTTTTTCTTCTTCCTTGTGTTTGGATAGTATTTACAAGGTCCACTACATGCACTTCCATTTAAAAAGTTTCTCTCAACCGCTTTGGTAGATTTCTCGAATCATCCTCAACATCTGCAAAACAGTAGTTCATTTCTCAAAACAATTTGGAGTAAAGCTGGCTTTTTCATGAGCTACATGAAAAAGCCAGTCTATTTCTCAAAATCCTCAGTTCACCTCTCAAAAATAAAACCTGTGTCAATTTTACACATTACCTCAGATTGTCAAGTCCTTGTTTCATTATGTGTGGATAAAACCGTCAAATGTATTACTCGTGTTGTCTATATAACAGAGTACTCTGGCAGTTCTGTTCTAAGGTAAACTATGGCTAAAGTCATTAGCTGTTTTAAAACTACAGCTACATATGCAGTTCTGTAGGAGTTACAGTGAAGTGTCCTTTCTTGATGAATCCAACAGTTTCCTTTTTGACCAGTAGATGTCCCTGTTGACATTTAGTTCCTCCTCCACAACATTGACACCTGAGACCACTTGTTAAAGCCCGGTGGTCTGATAGGCAGGCCGATTTTTTAGGAATCCAGCTCATTACCACTAGCCAATGTGATAAAATCAGTCTGCTCAGGGGAACAAAGAGGAGGGTTTCAAGAGTGCAGTCATAGAAACGCCAAATGACAGTGTCTTCATTAAAAACGGCACAAGCAAAAGGTCAGATGGCTCCCTTCTCGGTGGGCAGGAGGTGCGTTCACATGTGTGAATTTCACACACCCACAGAGAGGGAACATTAAAATCAGCCATCAGAAACTGACACATAGGGCATTTTCGGTCTCAGTGTTTCCATGTGCCCTCTGTGAATAAAAAAAGAACTCATCATGTTAATATTTAATTAAAAGACAGGGGAAAAAACCTGAATTTTAAACATGAGATTTATGGAAAACGTCATACTTTTGCATTGTTTTGCTGATTTATTTGTTGCTGGGACATTTAATTCTATGATTCATATAAATTTATAATCGAATCACTGCAAACCATTTTCAGAGCATTTGGTTTTTGACACCAGTTGAGCTCATTCTGTTTGAATTGGAAGAGTCTGAATATCTCTCTACAAAGACAGAAAGCTCAAATCTAAAAGAACGGACAAATTGAACTTTCAATATGCATTTTGTTATAATTAGGAAAGAAAATGTTGACAAAAGACAATAAAAATTGTACTGCATAGATATTGCTTATTTTTCATATGTTGCTTGTCCTTGGATGATTTGCACACACTTGCTTTGTGAGGATTTGCATATCAAAAAGATTCCCTACGAAGTTTTTGAATAAGCACGTCAGAGAAAATGGCTACAAAGAAGAACGAAATGTGCCTTAAATAGAAAAGTTAAGCCAATTAGTACCTTTAGTGCTATAAGATTTAAAAAACTGACTGAAAAAAGGAGGATGAAATTTCTCGTTACTCTGTGGTTCATTATTTAAATCTTGTTAAAGTCTGCTGTCAGAACCTTTTTACTAATAGCAGCAATTTGTCTGGATAGTTCCTATAATTGTCTTTTCTCTGTGTTTTTTTTCTTTCTTTGATCACAGTGAAGCCATAGGTGAAAGGGAAGTGAAAGATCTTAAAAAACATGTCAGGGAATATAAAAATAACAACTTGAAGAAGTGTTGGGAACAAGTAGAAGTCAAGTTTAAAAACTGTCATGGCTATTGGTAAATGTCATTGTGTGAATACATCAAAGCCTATGCTTCTACTACTCCTCAATTATGTCTTATGTCAAGTAACCAGGGTTTTTTTTGTTTTTGTTTTTTTAACTGAAATTTGATCTGGCCAGGTGTTTCTGTTAAGACTGTGACACCTTCCTGTGGAAAGGCCTACGGCTGAACTATTGCCGCCAATAACCTGCAGGACCACCAGTGCTTTGGTATTTTCTACTCTGTCATCCCCGGTCATTTGAGGTTCAGCTGAAGGTTTCTTATTTTTAAAGGAGTGTTTTGCTACCCACTGCCACCACATGCATGCTCACTACAAAGGAATAGCACCAAAGACTCATAAATCATAAGTATATCTATCCATATTCGTGGAAAGGCTTAATTCATATTAATGTGCTTACTCCAAATTTAACTATATACAAAGCTGCCTTTTATCCTAAAATCTGGTTAATATCACCACTTTATGAAGCAAATACAGGAGAAAAGGCAGACAGTCAGGAAACCTGATCACTGTATCACGTTTTGTGCGTAACAAACACTAAGTGATCCTAACTACATCTTTAATTGCTCGTTGACACATAATTACATGGACGTGTCCTTGCACAGAGTGAGAAATTAATCAGGAGAATCCCTGACAAATGTGTGCAGACAAAGAGATGATATGCATCCTTAATTGTGTCTAATAGGTTTATGACATGTTTCTCATCAGTGGATTATGCAAAAAAGCAGTAATTATGTTCTTCAGATGAACATCATTTACACAGACAACTTTACATTAAAAAGGAAATTTAAACTAAAACAAAATCTTTTACAGTCAATTGCCCTTCGCATTTATTTATTTACACTACCGTTATCGGTATTGGCAAATATTATTGCTTAATTATATGATTCTACCAAGTCAAACAATGAATAATTCAGATGTCAATGTACCTTGATGAGGAGTTTGTCTTGATATTTAAGAACCTTTAAAACTTTAGCCAACAAATTCTGTTTAGACATTTTAATTTCTTTTCAATCCACACTATCCTGTTTCATGGATCAGAACCAGGTTTTAAGTAGAGTTTTGAAATGCAAAAAAGGAGCAAGAGACAAAAAATAAAACAGATAATTTTTTCAAAAAGTCAACGTTCTTTGAATAACACCTGGAAAGTCTGTTTGAGTTCAAATGTCAAGTTCATAAATATTAAAATCTGCTTTTTGCTTATGTTTCCTCTTGCATTTTGAAGCTCTGCTAACTGTGTGGGTTTGATCCAGCTGTCTGAAATGCAAATATTTGTAAAACTTTCATCAGGAGGTCAAGATTGTAACCAGGTTTAACATGTTTTTTTGTTTTGTTTTGTTTTTTTACATATTTATTTTATAAACTACAAATTATTATTATTTTATTATTTGTTTAAATTTTTAATGTATGATACACTTAGAACCTGATTGGCATTGGAGCAGCATCCATATTTTATTCTGTCTGAAGACAGAGCATCTTGATCACAGATTCGCACACTTTGTAAATATGTGCTAAAAAACTCAAAATAAGTTTTGTAGTTTTATTGCAGTAACAGTATCCCAAACAAAAAATAAATCTCATTTGAATCTAAACACGTTTGTCAAACAAGTTAAAAAATAATCTCAAGTTAATGAATAAATTAATTGTTCTTAACAAAATCAACAGTGTCACAACTAGCAGCACTCTTAGCATAAATTATTTTGCAGCTGGACAATGCTAATACTTTGAACTTTGTCAGAATAGCTGTGCAACAACTCTGTTATTTGTAACTAATGCAGGAATGTTTTCACCTCTATCTGCAGAACATAAATTATCGCTTGCAGCATTGAACTCTACCCTGTCATATTGTTTTGCAATCAAATTGTTTTTATTCTATTTATATTTATCGTTTTCTGTTGAAACCGCCAAGCAGTATTTTGCCGTAGCCGCTGAAATGAGAAATGAAATTTAAATTATGTTATATTATATTCAATCATATTCTACTGGTGGAAAAATGAATGTGACTGAAATAAGTGTTACGTGTTTCAAACTTCAACAGAGAGACCCAGGACTTTGTGATTCCTTGAAGTATACCTGTGATGAGGCCCATTTCATTTAGCCACAAAATTAAAAAGACAAAAACATGCAGAACGTATCAAGTAGCAGTTACAGGAAAAATAGCCATTTTCCCTCTGCAGACAGAGCAATAATTTAAAGGTCTGAATTCAGTGGAACTGTGGCAGACAAAGCTGTACGAGGAAGACCCAAGTTTATTCAGCCAGCAAACACTTTGAGGAAAATTATGATGGAGGAGAAACAGGTCTTCACAACTAAAAATGACAGTAGTGTTAATGGGAGATGATGCAACTGAAAAACAAAAATAAAATGTTAATTTTCAAACTCTGAGCTACATCTTCAGAGGGCCTGAAAAGAGGGAGGTGTAGATGAAACTGAAAATAAATGCAAGGTTTTTAAACACGGGTGTATTTAGGGTTTCTTCATCTCAAAAGTGAAGTGAGTACGGATTATCATCACTCAAAAGTTGTTTAATATGTGGTTCCTTCAGTAAAAGGATATAAACTCTACGTACTTTGACCTTATCAGCATTATAAATGCACATATACATATATCTTGTCCAGTGTATATCTGTAAGTATCTTCCTGACAAAAACAACCAATGATAACTAAATGTGTCGTTGACACATAACTCATCAAGGAAATTTATTTGAAAAAATAATCACTTAACTTTTTATTGTTGTTATTGTTATTTTTTTGTTTAGTTTCTACATTCCTAACAAGATGATGGCGAGATAATCTCCTCCAGGTCAGAGGTAACGTTGGTGCTCCTTAAATGGTTTAGCCAGAGCTGCATTCAGCCTCTTGTTTGCAATTAGTTCTCAGAAACAGTGCATCCTCGCTCTCCTTTAACAACACAAATCTGAAACAGCTTCTGGGAAAAACCTCTGCTGAGAGACTGTTTTATGACTAAATGTGTGTTTAGCCGCATGTGCCCTTCATCCCATGTGCTTTCACCCCTGCTGAGAGTGCTCACACACACACACACACACACACACACACACACACACACACACACACCACACACACACACACACACACACACACACACACACACACACACCCCGCATAGTGGTTGCACTGAAACACACATCTACAAGTGTGTGCTTGCTGACCAAAGCCCAAGCTTGTCAGTCACACACACACGCGCTCCCTGGAGGCCAGGCGGGTGGTCTGGCTGGGATAGAGATGGACACATGCTGGGATCATAGCTGCCATGTGTGATTCAAATTTCTCCTTACTTTCTCTCCGTCTTTCTATCCTCCTCTCATCCGTCCTTCTCTCATCACCAGCGCTGTCCTCCCACCTCTGCCTGCTGTGTTTATGGTCCTGCGTCTTTAAAAACCTTGACTCTGTCAAACATATTCTGCACACCAACTCTCCAGCCAACTGTTCCTGAAACCCATACAGGCAATTAGACACTTGCGATTAAAATCTGGGGGATTTTTTTTTTTTGCAACTCTTTGCTCTCTCTCTCTCTCTCTTTCTCTCTATCAAAGAATCATGTGTTTTCTGCCTTGATCCCAGACTCCACTCCTTCCTTCTGTTCTTGGGTACCAAACTCCTCATTACTCTAATTTAGAGGAAAGGCTGCTCCCCCCCACATCTCCCCTCCTCTCTAATGGGTCCTGGAGGCCTGAAGAATATCAAGTGCTGCTTAATTCTTTAATTCTATTCAGCCTTTACATTCACACCATCCCTCCACCAGCTCTTCGGTCCCTTTTTTCATCAATTTGTGTCCCATTTAGTATCCCAAAAGAGCAGCTACTAAAACATATTTTTTTTTAAATAGAGGAGGAGAGAGATGTAAGTTTTAAAAGCATATCAAAGCATCACATCCCGTCCCTCTTCATGCATGCTGTTGTTCCTGGGATCCAACAAGTGTTTACATGTTGTTGCCGCTGCTCATGCTCCACTGAATGTGTACTTATTTAACCCTATCGTTTCGCTGAAATAGGCCGATCTCCATGGTGACGGTAGCAGCAGAGAGCAGGTGGAGGGCCCTTGAGGATGCATTAGGACCTTCTTGTGATGAGCAGGATGCATCTTCACTGTGAGCTGAACTCTGCATCTGGGCCCCGTTTCAAGGGCCTGAGCTGGGTTCATTGTCTCGGCCTGAAATTGTCAGTCACTTGGCATGAAAAACTCAACTCGGAGCAATTTAAATGACCCGGTTACTTTGATTAGGAAGCAAAACTTTTACATCGTGTACAAACTTTACATCGAGGGGAAAAGAAAATTATAAATAAGTTGAAGAACAACTGAACACTCTAATCAAGGACTGTACTTTAAAACCTAACCTTGAAAAAGTAGATGAAAACAGCTTAACTGTTAAATATCTTGTAAAGCAAGATATTTAATGGTTTTTACATGGTACATTTTCCTTTTAAAACAGTTGAATGTCCGTTGAATTTGATGCAAAAACGTGCCATTCGTTAAAAAAAATGAACAAGGAAAAAAATTTACATTAATGAGATACACACTAGATACTATATGATGATCCCTTCAAAATATGAATAAAGAAAAACATCTAATTAATTGTCCTGTGATGGACTGGCAATCTGTCCAAAGCATAGCCCATCTCTCGCTTTTTATTTATTTATTCAAAATACATTTTTTAATACATTTTGTAGATGCTTTGAACCTTTTGAGATTTGTCTGCAGTCCTCATTGTGCCTCAGCTTATTTGTATATTTAAAAACAATTTGTATGATGATGATGCTTCTCCAACCCTGCAGCTCAGCTGCAGGGTTGGAGAAGCATCATCATCATACAAAGAGGTATTTCTGCCGCTTCCCTCTTCATTTCAAATTTTGCCTTGAGCCAAGGAACCAAGTAAGAACACAATAGAGAACGTTTTTTTGTACACATAAATAAGTCTGTCTATCTTACAGTGTATTGGGAAAAGTGCAATCATGCAGAGAAAAATAAAGCACAAACATTTTTATATAGATCTTTAACCTTCTTAATGTCCATCACAGTTTTTGTGTTTTTAAATTATATTTTGCGTACAACTGGAGTACCAAGACAGAAGCTATACATTCACAGGAAAAACACAAAAACTCCATGCAGAAAAACCTCAGGAGTCAAACCCATAACCTTCTTCCTGCAAGCTGACTGTGCCACTGTGCAGCCCTAATTTATTTTTCTCAACATGCTATTTTTATTGTATTAGCATTGCAATTTGAAATTAGCCTTCAGAATACAAAAGGTCACAGGTCACATCACCTCCACAAAATAAAACAAAAAGCTATCATTAAAAATGAAACAAAAAGAATATATTGTAATGTGTCAAAAAACAGTTTTCTTCTCACCAGCAAAAAGTGAATAACAATGTAAGACTATCCCATGACTCACTACAGATATTTGGCTTTTTTTTGTTTATGCTTTAGCAAAGTTATTTTTAAAAAGGAATAAAAAGGAAAACAAAACTTTGTGAAGGTGAATCACTTTCCCCTTCCTGAGGTCACCGACTAGAGCTTGAAGAACTAATACACAAGAGACCACAGCCTGTCAGTCTGAAGCTTGAGCCAAATATACAGCTTTCAGAAACAAACATTGGATTTATGGCAGCACTATCTCTATCAATCACTTTGTTCTCAGCCAAGAAACACAACTAAAGTGAACAGCACAGAGTCAGTAGCACTTTCTATGGATAAAAAAAAATAAAAATAAAGAGATTGCACAAACAAATAAAACACTGCTAAACGGAAGCAGGAGCAAGACGTGCTTTCTAAAGAAAAGAGAAACAATGATACATGGAGTTAAACACATAAAAGCCATGGGTGCTTTTTATGGAAGAGAAATACAAATAGACACAAAGTTAATAGCAGGATTACTTCTTTCAATCTTTAGCACTTTAAAAGAACAGCACTGAGGCAGGACTGCATTGAAAAAAGTCAAGACACGTGAAAAGAAAGACAGAGAATACATTGAGTGTTAAAAGTAGAAATAGCTCTGTCAATTATTCTGTCCAGGAAAGTCACTTGTTAGACTGAGCTAGTTTTCCATGTAATGCTAAATCATCAGCTCAATCTGAATGCACAATGTTATACTTTGCATGGCTTTGATTGACTGAATGATTTAGTTGATATGAAATGTATTTAGATCAAATTAGATCTATATAGCGTTCTATGATTAGACCTTACATTATGCATTAAGATGATTGTTGAGAATTGGGGGTCTATCATTGTCTTAGATCATTGAATTGCTGAAAATTCACCATTACTGGCTGTGTGGTTATAAACTTGAACAATTAAAAATCTGCATGATTTTGTCAATATTTTCAGCTATTATTTATAAAACTTTCAAAAATGTCTCTACATCATAAGTGAAAGTGCTTTGAAACATATGCTAAGCTGCATGAACTTTGTTGTATTTTCTCTTCCTATGATCTATAATTCATTATGAAATTAAACCCTAAAAACAATTGTACTCGAATATATTCAATATAGTGTTTCATAAACCGACAAAACTGGTCTAACTAAAGAAAAACAAGTGAGATTGTCACCATATTGTCTTATAAATGGCAACATTAATTCCTTAGTTGTGTCTCTATTATAACAAGGAGAAATTGTAACTCCTTCTCTGTGCTATGTTCCTCACTTCCCACATCCTGTCACTTTCTCCTCATGCCATCCATCATCAGGAAACACCTCTTCGTTCTCCTTCTGCTTTTTTCTCAACTTTGTCTGCTTTCTCTGGCCACCCTCATCACACATCCATGAAAATTCTTCCCTTGTCTTTCAGTTCTCCTTTTTAATGCCTTAAACTCAATCAAAATGGGTTTCGGAGTGAAAAGCATCCCAGTTTTCCTCGGCAACTGATTATTTAATTGAGTAGCCTGTCAGAGACGGAGCAAAGAGGAGGGGCAGTTTAATTATAACTTTTCAAAGGCACTAATGCATGCTGTTGAACTTTTGTTTTGACCTGTGCAAACTGCAGCAGAGGAATGATTCTCGGAGAAATCTTGAACAAACCATTAATCAGAAACAAAAGATCGTGTTGCTTTAAGGAAGCAGAGAAAAAATACATAATGATTGCCCCTAATGTTAAAATTGGATTCATTCTTTTGCAGATTCAAGCAGACTCCATGGAGAACTTGGTGATATACAAAGATGAATTTCTGGCATCAATAGAAAAACAAATGTGGTTACAGGGCAAGACATTTGCAAGAGTGTGATAATGCATTCTAATGGGCGAGCAACAGTTATCAGCCAGCTGGACCATTTCTGATCTGATCCATTAATACAACTTAATTATGTCCCTTTAGGCACCCAAGATTTGTTATCTATGTGTGAATGAGCATAAATTAACTACTGATTTTTGATTGTTTAAATTTGCTTGCTTAAGTAACTTGCAATTATTTTCTTATTTACTTTTACACA
This sequence comes from Poecilia picta, assembly GCA_033032245.1. Lineage (NCBI taxonomy): Eukaryota > Metazoa > Chordata > Actinopteri > Cyprinodontiformes > Poeciliidae > Poecilia > Poecilia picta. The sequence continues at coordinate 20,043,783 of CM065361.1, forward strand.
TTCGTGCATTTCTGTATGTGTGACTGTAGATGAACAGAAACTAAGCTGAGAATAAGAACTGAGGTTTAATAATTGATTAAATTCACAGGCCTTTTCAAAATTAACATAACAGTAAACTATTCAGAAGGTACCAAAACTGACCCAAAAGTATTAAATCTCTCCTGGAGGAAGTGCTTGTTAACAAATATTTACTATTATGGAGCATATTTCACTTGACTTTACTGACAAGGAGAAGCTATTTGTGACCATTTTTGTCATTTATCAATTATTCATTTTACCTTCATGAATTCAAGCTTTAGACCAAAATGTCATTGTCTGTGAGTCTTAGTGTTTTGTTTCTCACTTTGGTTTTGTGTGTGTATCCCTTCATGTTGTTGGGGTAACTCAGCGTTCAGGATATGATTTACTCTTTGCTTGTCTTTCTCAGTTTGTTTTTGTTTTTCTGTGGTATTTGAGTCGATTCATGTTTGCATTAGTTTTTAGTTTGAGGCTTCGTCAGGTACTTTGTGCTCTATTCTGTTCCTTCCTGTTTATTTAGGTACTCCATTCTGTTAACTGAATAGTTCTCATGACAATGAATCACCTCCTCAGCATCTCTAACCTCCTTGTCAGATCATTCCAGACCATGTCGCTTTCCATGCTGGGTTACCTGCATCCCTCTCCCTGTTGCTTTGCTCTTCCAGTCAGATTTTCTTTAGTTCCTCACATGCCTGTGTAATAATAAATATTAGAAAAAATATCTATATTTAAAAAATATTCTATAACATTTTTTGAAAGCATTATTGGACATTGTTGAAAAGTTCATTTATTTCAGTAACTAATTCCTTTTGCAGATTTGTCTTCTGAGGAAATATCAAGGATCCAACATGAGAAAAACAGTGATGTAACATTTAGACACCTTATGACACCTGCATGTTCAACATGAGGATGTTTAATACGTATGTTTAATAGATGTATAAAAAAATTAAGCAACGTGTAATAAAGAATGCTGTGAGGACTAAATTGGAAACTTCATTAATTGTTTAAATATAAATGAAAAATATTCAATCGTCACATAACCTTTTTCTGCAAAGAAGCTCACTGCTAACCACCGAATAATTTCTCTTTCCATCTCACCTGGTAGTCTTTTCTAATGGATCTCATTTCCTCTTACTTCCATCTTTCTCCCCATGTGGTTTCCTGATGTTAACCTTTCATTTCATTTCCTGCATCTTGTATTGAAGTCATCTCTTCTAATAAACACGCACATAAATTAAAATCTTAATGGCGTATATGACTGCAAGGCATTTGTCTGGCCTAATGAGCAGTGGCTAATAACCAATCAACATCTGCAATCTCTCAGGCCTCGATAAATTTTGGCAGGTTTTCTGTGACCGTGTGTCCAAATCCACTCGTCCCCCATGTTTTTTGTCGTCGCCAGAGAGCCTCGCTGACCCGATCAGAACATAAGATCGATGCACCATCTGTCTCCCGTCCGTCCGCTGTGGTCTTTTTCAGCTCTTTATTGTCTTAATATGAACTGAAGCTACAGAACTGGGCTTCGGGATGTTCAAGAGGTGTAAGGGCAAAGTAAATGCACTCTGCACAGCTTGTCAAATTACTGTCCTAATGGCCAGCCTGACAGGCTGCCTCTGTTCTGAAGAAAGAAAGGACAAGTGGAGGGGAGCGAATAATTCTCTCTCCTGTCATAGCAAAATCATCCATTCATGTCTTTATATAGTACCTCTGTTTCTTTTCTTTTAAGCCCTGAATCTCAAGTGCATCATGCTCATATTGAAATGGTAGTAATGACTTGGTGGTACGGGAGCAGAATGTGGGGAGAGGGGGCAGCTGCATTGTTGGCCTGTCAATCGTTTGTCTTCACTCTTTCAAAGCCACTTTGTTAATGGGACTTCCTATTAAGTCTAGTTAATCATTCACTTGAGTCATCCATAAGAGGTTGAGCACCAGATTAATGGTTTTTGCCATAACTGAAATAGGACATCTTCAAAAATTATTGTGATCTTTTCATGTGATTCTCGTGACATTTGCTGTAAAGAAAATTCCATAGATTAATGTGATTTTTTTTCCCCCTCATTAGATTTTACTTTGTTAGGCGATGATTAGGTCAAACCTTTATTTATTTTAAGGCCACAGCAAAATTATATAAGAAATATGGAGGTGCAGATGTACAGCTACCATTGCAGCGTCACTTTACTTTACAATGTGCCTCCATTTATTTATATGTTTATAATCTTACACAATTAGCACCGTCCACTGTGGAATAACAACTATCTTGATTTATGATCAAAAAAGTCTGAGTCTGGTTTTTATTTTGTCCTAAATGACAAACCTAATAATAAAAATGAAATGAAAAAAATAAGAAAGGTTGAAAGATTATGGTAATTCCTTCATTTCGATCACAAAGGTGATCAATACTTCTCATCCAACGTTTTTTATGCATTAAATCTAATCTGCTCTGAGCCCATCTGCCATCATTAAATCATGTTTAAGCCTTGTAATAATCAAATGACCAAAATATTTCATTTTGACTTTTGTGAAGTGGCTTTAGCAGTTTCTTTACATGTGAATAATAAATAACATCATTTATGCTCTGAGTGTAATGATCAGTTGATCTACATGCTGTTCATAATCCATGTTATATAGATCTAAAAAACTAGAACACAGCTGGTTTAGAACTGTTTGAATTCACCTATTATTTTATTTTTAGCTTAGCTTGATTAGATTGTTGTTGTTTTTTTATTTGTTTTATTTTGGGGAGTTTTTAGGACAGCAGTGAATAATTAGGTTTTGTTCCACAAACAGACCATCTTTATGGTACATGCAAATTCTTCTTGTTTCTGGTCAGATTTTAGAAGTGACTCTCTCTCTACCTCACTGGTATATCTGAGGAAGACGGTGCAGATCCTTTTGAAAGAAACATTTTGTTTTCTTATGAAGATTTAAGTCAAGTTGTAACAATTCAAATTAATTTCCGTATCTCAAAAGCAAAGAAAACCATTTTGAAAAAAATGGAGTTACTCCAAAATTTTCATTCAGGCACAGTTTCAGTGTGTTAGTTTATCTAGTCAGTATTTCTGAGATTGGATTTTTCTTTCATGGTTAAAACTTAGAGCAAATCTGTGGGGAAAGACCTGATCACAATTATGAACTAGAGGAGTAAATATTTTAATGCATACAGAAACTATAAAGGATTTCAGCTGTAGTTAAATTTTGTTTGAGGGAAAAATAAGTTACTTCTAATCCATTCTTCAAAACATCAGTAACTTATTTCTCTGTATATTGACATAGATACAACACATACAGTAAGATGTCATGAGTTATCTGTGTGTGTGCGTGTGTGTGCCTGCGTGTGTGCATGTGTGTTTGATAAAGCTTAATTATTTTTTATATTGAGGACCATGGTAAAATAGGATTTTTTCTAAGTGTCCATCTGTCCGTCCGTCCAGAAGAGGCCAATTCAAAATAAATAAGTGCATTTTTTTGTATTCTCTTCTTTAATGATTCATATCTTAAACATAAAAGAAGCTTGCATACACACACACGCATGCACACGCACACACAGTCCCACACACATGCACAGATATAAAGAGGTATGCTTTTGCCATGACGAGAAACCATTTGCTCATTTTGATGGAGGCCTAAAAGAGAAGTTGAGCTGTCTAAGTGGATTTTTCATTACTGAATGTAATAGGGCAAAGAAAATTACAGCTGCTACAGCAGAAAGAGCATTAGGATTGCTCATGTACTTTTTTCCATGGATATTTGTAATTGGCAGAGTGCAGATAGATGAACATTAGAGAAATTATCACGGTGCTCATGGTGCTCTGTGTAGTGATGTGTGTGTTCTGTCCTTCCTGTCTCAGGCTCCTTCATTTGCCTGCTATCAGTAATTTGGGAAAGGTACTTCCAAAACTCATAGGGGATGATTTTTTTCCCCTTTGACTACTCCAAACCAACACAGAAGTGGAAAACTAACATAATCTAAAAAAAATAAGGTTCAAAATGGAAAGCTATTAGGGCAGGCAAGCACTTTCTTGTGCAGACTTTGAAATATATCAATTATCCTATGCCCCTGCATGAGAAACTTTTATAGACTCAAAAATTGTAATTTCCTCATCACATTCTGCTGTCCAGTTCTCCAATGAACTCACAGACTCACAGGATACAAGTATCATAGTTGATAAGCAAAGAATGTTTTTAAAAATACACCAGAGAAAGAAATTTTAGCAATCTTTTTTCATTTGAGTCCTTTTTCTTCTCTACTCTCCTCACAAATGAAATCAAACCTGTAAATAAAGTATATCTAATTAGCTAGAATTTAATTAGACAGTAAAAGCATTGCACTGGAGTGAAAGTGTTTTTTTTTCTTTTATTAGTATTATTATTTACAGTATCTAATTTAAATGGGGTTTTTTGGATTAGCTTCCTAAAATGTGCTTATTGAAATCTAATTGCGTTAATTTGTGCTTGAGCTTTACAAAACTTTTAAGTTTCAAATCATGCGCATAAATCATATACTGTACGGTAAGAACAAAATTAGATTAAAACCCCTCAGTTTTTGTTGTTGTTCATGACTGCTGGCAGCTTCTTAAGGTTTGTGAAACTGAAATAATTAGATTTAATAAAAAACAAGAATTTGAAGGTTTTTTGGGGGGGGTTGCGTTATATTGCATACGTAATTTAAGCTGAGCAGAAGTAAAAAAAAATTAAAAACTCTGCTCTGTGACTAAGAACTGGACCTTAGTTTTATTTTTTTATTTCTGGTTCATCCAGCAGGAATACAACACCCATATATTGTAATTTTGTTGAAAATAAACAGCCATCGTGAGTTTCCTGTTCATGAGCCTTTCAGATGTTTGACTGCAGCAACATCTTTGCTGAGACAAAGCTTCTCTCTCTCATTTCACTTACTCTATCATCCAATGTTTATTCCACTTCTATCTGCCTTTGGATTCTTCTTTTTTCTTTTCATTCTTGGCCGCCCTTTTTCCTATATCCAGCTTCATTAGTTCATAACAGGCCATCAACATGCATGGCAGGGTCCTGATTTAGACATTCAACTCAATTAGCCCCTAATGAGCCGAGAGCGGCTACCTGAATGGAAGTGTGCACTGAGGAGCAGGATAATAACCTGCGTCTACGTGGAACATACAGTAACACAACAGTAAACAGTAAAACATCAGGTTTTAATGTACATTCCTATTTCCTTCCTGTAGTTTTGCTCATTATCACACACAGGCATTTTTAGCCTTATGGAACTTTGATTTAACTAAACTTTGTGAAAAGACTCAAAGTAATTTGTATTTTATGAAAATTGTGTACAACTTTATGTTCTTAAAACCGTGTAACGGCCATCATGCTGATCGTGAAATTATTGTCGGTAAATTAAAGTTCTGAATAAAACACAGCAGTTGAAGCATTTAACAGAAGATCCTAGTGTTAGATATTCTCTTATGTATTAATATCATTATATTCATCTTTCAACATAGATATATTTTATGAGATGCTTGTTGAGATGTCATCAGGTCTGAGAAATATTACTTCAAATTTGTTGTGTCATCTGTTATTACAAATAAACAGATGATATAAATCCAGGTGTGTTTCTGGAGTTTTTTACAGTATGAAGAAGATATCTGCGCTCTCTAAAGGTCTGCTGTTGGAAGGTGTGACATTGCAATCACAGACGAGTGAAAGAGGAGCCATTATGAATATATGTTATTTTTCTGTTATTGTGAGGAACACATGATCACTGGTAAATAAAACACATTTGCTCGGAGGAGTAGCAGGGAAGCTTCTTTAGTTGCAGACGGCTGTAGTGAAAGGTGGTTCGAAATAGAACTGAACCCAAATGCATAGCAAGTTTTGCAGGATATTTTTTTGTTAAAAAAACAAACAAGAAAAAACACTGAAAATCATCTTCCAATCATACATGGGAGACAAAGGATGCTTGTATCATCTTAATTTTGGGAAATTTCTCAAACTGTTGTATAAAATACCCTTGTGCTTTTTCTACAATCCACAATAGCATCGATTGCTTTTTTGACTAATGCCCCGTTTTTGTAAATGAATACAACGACACCCTGCACCGTTTAGCATTGTGCTCTGGAATTAGCAGAGGACAAATGCAACACACATTGTTTGAAAAGCTATTAATTGACATTAGTCATATGATTCTATACCAGTGATTCTGGGTTCGACCAAACCCCAGGGGTTCGGCGGAGCCTCTGCCGCGGAGGTAAAGACACACTTGTGTAAAGTCATGATGACGCGCCGCTTCGCCATCACTTGCTGCAGAGGATCACGTTACATTGCTTAGCCAATCAGAGCTGTGGAGAAGCCCTGATTGAAGGAGCTCCACTCAGGATTGATTTGAACTTGTGTCTTTATTTACTTCAGCAAAGCTCAGAGTTTTTACCAAATTCTGTAGCTTTCATTGTACTTCTGAATCTGCTTCTTAGTCGCATCTTTTCGGGGTTGGTACTGCCTCTAGTGACCTTAAAGTTGTTCCAGTTTCTCTCGATGGCCAACCTGTTTAAACTGTAAATACCTTGGGTCGTTCCTGGACAGTCAGCTCAACTTTACTGAAAACACTGACTATATTTTGAAGAACTGTTCTCAGAGTCTCTACCTTTTAAGAAAACTTAGTGATGTCTTGAATTTGTCTTGAATGTCTTGAATTAAAAAAAAAAAATCATATTTTATTTATCACTACAGAAGGGTTCAGTGAATGCGCATATGAAACTGGTGGGTTCGGTACCTCAAAAAAGGTTAAGAACCACTGGTTTAGAATAACTACATAAATACCAAACAAAGTTTACCATCTCTCCATTTTCCAACATGCTTATTATTCCTTCTGGGATCACAGGGCTTATTGGTGTCTAACTCCAGCGGTCAAACAAAGTTTGCGTGTGGTCAAAAGAGAAAAAATCTTTCTTCTGTTTTGTTCTCAATAACACTGGAACACATCAGCTTTCAGCGCCTGACATCCACCATGAAGGGTTGGGAGGGAGCAGCTAAACACTAAAAGACTCCCTCTTTATTCCCTAAATGGTTGAACTGATGGCGTTACATCTCTCCCAGGGTTACAATCTTCCCTGGTCTCCCATACTTTGACTTGCTCTGTCACAAAACTTGGTATTACTGTGACTTTAAGAGAAAAGTTCAAAGAGGTTGTATAATCTGCATCAGTCTAAATCACACTAAAATTGTGAGTTTTTGTCCACATAGTCCACTTAAGACTGTACTGTTGTGTAATCAGAGCATCACATAGACAAAGGCCCAGCATGCAATAACATTGTTTTGATGAAGTCACACAATAAAACACTATTTCAGATCCCATTTGTCTTACTGTCAGGTTCCTAAAATAACAAGAGAAAGAGTTGCACCACTCCGTAAAGTCTTCTCCAGCTCACTCAAAGATTCACACTGTGTGGTCACCAATCCATGTGTGAAAATGGCATCTCATGCTCACTGAAGCACTGTGTTGCACTATGAGCCAGAGGACTTTTAGACTATGCCTACATCATGAGCAAAGAAAGAAAACCTAATAATAAAAATAAATAAATAAACTACTACGTAGATGCGTTCAAAAGGGTCAGATCACCTCCTTTCAGTGCTGAATTTAGACCCAGTCCTCTGAAACAATCACAGAGCAGCACACTGCTCTCACTAAATCATGATAATTGCATTAGTTCATCCACCACCTGGTGTGCTCATCTCTCAGGATCAGAGAAAACCAGGAATCATATGATCATGAGGGTCTTTTTTTTTTTTTTTTTTTTTTTTAGGATTCCATCAAAGTAAAATTATTTATGGCTCCGAATAAATGCAACAAACTGAAGCCACAAACAACATTAATTGTAAGACCGTTAGTTTGCGTTATGCTCGCAGAAATTCTCCTAGCATTCGTTCATTTTCTAATTTTATCGGATCCTTGTTCAGGATCACAGCGAAGCTGGAGTACATTCCCTTCAGCCAATACAGGACCGGCACGACACACCGCAGCCAAGTTCCTGGTCCATCTGACAATGATTCACACACATACATGCCCAGACCTAAGTGCAATTTATAGCAGTTAGCTAAGATGCATGGTTTTAGACCGTGAGGGGAAACTGCAATATCCGGAGAAAACCAGAGATGCCTGGAGAAAGCATACCCTATATGTTGCCAGAAGTATTTATCTGTCTGCCTTTATGCACAGATAACCCTGAGTGACATCCCAATCTTAATCCACAGGGTTAAATCTGATATTCTTCCACCCTTTGCATCTATGGCCGCTTAGACATTTCTGGAAGAGCTTTAAAATAAGGTTTTGGATTCTTCCAGAACAACACTAGTATGATCAGACACTGATGTTGGACAAACAGGACAGCATCTGCTGTAATTAATCTATTCTGTTGTGTTGAGGTAACGTGAAGCCACTCAGGCTTTCCACTTCAATTTTGCTCATCCATGTCTTGATGGACACCGCTTTGTGCACTAGGGCTCAGTTGTGTTCAAACAGGACAGGGTCATCCCCAAAAATATTCCCAGAGTTAGGATCAGGAAGTTGTTCAAAAATTCTTCAACAAACCACTCACTTAATTTCTAAACGCTGTGCATAGTGGAAAAAAATAACACTGCATGTCACCATAAAAACACTAGGCAGCGAAGCATGGATGACCCTAAACATACAGCAAGAGTTATAATGCATTTATTTATTTTATAGCATATTAAAATTTTTAGAATAGTTCAGCCAAAGCCCAGACCTAAATCCAATTGATAGCTGTGACAGAACTCAAATAGTCTCAGGTTGAGTTCGAGAGGCAAAGAAATGTAGTCTATAGAGAAGCAAAACTGGAGCAGGCATGAAATCTCAAAGGATCTGCTGCTGTAATTGCTTCTACAAAGTATTGACTCTGGGGCTGAATATATATGCATCAGACAGTTTAAAAAGAAACAATTCGTTATAAACATCACAATTATACCTTATTGTGTAAGGACCCAGCCTTTCATTAGTACATTAGATAGGAACAGAGGTTGAGAGGACCTCTGTTGTGGAAGGGTTTAGAACAATCACCTCATTATGAATGCCTGGAAGACAAAGGAAATACTTTTGGCTTTTAAGAAGAATAATTTAAAAACTAATATCCTGTGAAAAATGTGGTGGATAATAAGTATGAATGAATGTTTACTGTGGATAACTGGCTGCACCGGAAAGCAGCTGTTACAAACCTTGTACAAATTATGGGATGGGTAAGGTTAGACCCTTCAATATCAGCAGCAAGGTGTTTCCACTATAACAGAACCGTTACAAACCATATGAAGTAGGAGAGAAAAAGCTGGTTTTGCAACACGTCAGCGCAATAGTAAAAGAAAGCTTAAATGGATATATTCCCCCAGCTCACAAATACTACAAGTGGAAAAAAAACATGAAGCAAAGTCTGATATGATAAACCTTTTGATATATTTTTATTTCCAGTACTTGGAGCAAAAAAACAAAACAAAACAACAAACAAATCATTACATTTAAAACCAAAACCATGGACGTGGCTCTGGAGAGGAGAGAAATAATCAAAGCTCATCGCCTCTCCTTTATCCCCCGCTTTCCTTTCATTCTCCTCTGAGGAAGTTTATTAAAGACCCATGCTGCCCTTGCCTATTCAATCACTTTTCAGTGAAAAGTAATGGTCGTGCTGCATGAATGCATAGACTGGCAATTCATTACTGTAATCAGAACATGAACACCCCCGAATCCCTACTCTCGTCTACGCTCTTCTCTCAGTGTAGTTTTCAATGCTACACAGTGCCATGCTTAAAACTGGGTTATTTAAACCAACATTCAGCTAATGGCTGCATGTGAGTATTTAGATACCCTCTTTCTTCTCTAAACTAAATGCAACACAGTAGATCTACAGCCTATAGTAGCACAATAAATAGAAGAATTAAACCCACTAATGCCAAACAGCAGAATGCTGCGTTCGCATATAGCAGATGGGATGCATTGCAACACAAGATCATCAGATCATCAGACTCCCAGTTCACACCTTCTGCTGTCAAAAATGTAGCAGAGGGCCAGGTTGATCATCAATTTTGATCATAGCTTTATTGGCAATTTTTCATCTCTGCCGAAGGGCAATTTAACGTTTCCATTGGAGGTAATTTTCTCATTTTCACCCACTTCCACTCAGCTGCGTTTACTTTCCCTCACCCTCTGCTCCAGCTCCCGCAGCACTCTCTCGCTGACTGGTTGAGCCTTGGCCACCACGGCTCTCGCGTCGCCTGGCTTCGCGACGATTGTCATGATGCAGCACATGTCCACCAGCTCTTCCTGGCATCTCCGCATGCCGGAGTCTAGCTCCCCCCTGCGCGACGGGTCACGCTTCAGAGTCGTTTTCTCTGCTACGGAGAACCCCAGTAATCCTGTCAAAACCTCATTGGATAACTCCACATCCAGGTAACCAGTCCCATCAGATATAGAAGCAGAAACACTCCAAACTCCATTACTGCTGGTCAGCTTTCCCAGCAGAGTCACAATGAAGGCTTTGACACGAACCTCAGTGGGTTGTGAACGTGGTTTAGACAGAAGCTTGTCAAGTAAACATAAATAGGTAAAAGGTGCAGAGGTCAGAGTGAGTGCAGGGACGCTAGAATCACCTTCTGCAGCGTTTAAACTGTGAGTTTTCTCTTGAGATGTTGCAGTCACAGTTTTTGGGGACATCCAGGAAAGGCTAGAGCTGGTGTTGCTTTCTCCAGCTCTTCCAAATTGTTCTTTAGCAGAGATTTGAGCCAGTCCCCTAGGTCGCTCCCTGTGCACTGGGTTGGGCTCAACCTCTTGAAAAAGACAGTCTGTGTCTTCATCCATAAAATCGTCATCATCAACACCCAACCCCAATTCTTCGGAGGTCTCTAAGGCTGACGGAGAAAAGAAGGCTTTGGTTGTTGTTGAAGCCTCCCTGCTGAATCCCTGATGATCTCTTTTCAGGGATCTAAAGGGAACAGACGCCTCAAATGTCCCAGCTCCATGTGACGTTTGCGCCTCAAATTGAACAGGTTGGGCTTTTGTTGCTCTTTCCATACTGCTTTGATTTTCTAATATTCTGGTATTCTGATGTGTGCTTCTATGATCGTTGTCAACGTTTCCACTTTCCTGTAATATAACGCTGTCCAACTCGTCCAGGGGAAAGTCTTCCTCAGGAAATTCGTCATCTGCCATGTTGTCTTCTTGGGTATTTTGATCTGCCACGTCAAAGTGGAGTAACCCACTCCTGTTAGGTTGTGTTGAATCAGATCTGTGAAAAGGGGAGAAAGTTTGACTCCTAAAAGATACAAATAAACCAATTCTTTCCCAAAATATTGTAAAGAAAATATTTCTGGTAAGATATACAGTAGCTGCTGTAAGATTATGGCCCCCAACTTGCTATATTTGCATTTATGGAAATATAACAACATAGTTGCTGTGATGAAAATTACTAATTGTTTTTATAATTTAATCTAGACATGCAACAAGAAATTAGTAGACGATCAGAACCAAATGATTTCCAGCATGACCAGTCTGTAGGAAACTGAAAAATCCCAAATTTAGTAAATCCCATTTACTGGTTTTCTTCGAACCAGTAAATGCACCAAACATAAGCACAACAAAGGTTAAGCACTGACATAGTTGGCATGGGACGTTGTTACTGAATAAGACTTATTTTTGCTATTTCAGTGTTTTGTTTTTAAAATACCATCAGAGGAATGTACAGACATTTAAAAGGCTACTTTATGGGCAACTGTGTTTTCTAAAACACGTCTGCAGTTCATTCAGGGTGTGAGGAAGCGAGAGCAAGACTTTCAACAGACACCAGGAAGGCTGAATGACTTTCAGCAAAATTACTCTGTTTTATCTTCCTGAGCTTTCAATCTCTGTCTGTCATGGAACATTATCTAGAAGTGTTAAAAGCTTGTTTGGGCTAAGCTAATTTGGTTTAGCAATGTGGTAATAACTATAAGAGCCTAAACAATACTAGTAATAATTTTGTCCATCCATCCATCCATCCATCCATTTTCTTCCGCTTATCCGGGATCGAGTCGCGGGGGCAGCAGCTTCAGAAGTGAGGCCCAGACTTCCCTCTCCCCAGCCACGTCTTCCAGCTCTCCGGGGGAACCCCAAGGCGTTCCCAGGCCAGCCGAGAGACATAGTCCCTCCACCGTGTCCTGGGTCTTCCTCAGGGCCTCCTCCCGGTGGGACGTGCCCGGAACACCTCACCAGGGAGGCGTCCATTAGGCATCCTGACCAGATGCCCGAGCCTCAACTGGCTCCTCTCGACGTGGAGGAGCAGCGGCTCTACCACGTCGAGCCGTGGACGCCTCGACGTGGTAGACACGTCGACGGGCTCGACGTCGACGTCGACGTAGACACGTCGACGGGCTCGACGGGCTGTCAGGTCCCATAGGGACCTGACAGCCCGTATCAAAGGGCCCGGTACCCCATACTCCCGGAGAACCCCCCACAAAGCCCCCCGAGGGACACGGTCGAACGCCTTCTCCAAGTCCACAAAACACATGTAGACTGGTTGGGCGAACTCCCATGCACCCTCCAGGACCCCGCTGAGGGTGTAGAGCTGGTCCAGTGTTCCACGACCAGGACCAAAACCACACTGCTCTTCCTGAATCCGAGGTTCGACTATCCGACGGACCCTGCCACCGAGTAGTATAAAGACATAATTTTGTCTTTGTTTCAAAATACATATAAAATCTTGGTTTACAGTAACCACTCCCTTGCAGACGTGCTGTCGCCTCTGTTTCAGACAAACAATTATTTCTGATTATGGCAAGAAGGCAAGAAAATTATATTCTGATAGCAAACTTTACATCACCTTAAATTACAGTAATTGAAATGGTCTAAAATAGGTGTTGGCAGGCCAACACTTGAACGGATTGGTGCATCTCTACCGCAATCCTTTGCCAAGACACATGGAGCTTGTTTTTCAGCAGATACACACCAACTGACAAAACAGTGAAGCGCCTGGAAGAAATTGTTAAATTTGGGAATGTCTTTAATGTAATGGATCGAAATTGGGATGTAAAAGATTTGATCTGCAAGAAGGACAGACACCAGAGAGGCCCAACTGGAAACTCTCTGAGAGTTAAAAGTAACCACTCTCTGTGGAGATGTTACATAGAGTAGGTATTGCATTTGTTGCATTTATTGGCGTGATGTTAATAATGGGAACCTGAGAACACGCACAGACATGTCACCCCAACATTTTGTCAATGTTTTTCAAAGACTAGTATGTAAACTATTTAATTTCACTCATATATAGCCGTACAAAAAAAATAAAATAAAATAAGCACAACATATTGGGACAGTTGATCACTGACCTGAATGAGACAATGTCCCCATGGACAGAGGACAGAGTCGAGGTCTCCTGCACAGTCCCATAACCACTATCTGTAGATGGCTGAACCTGAATGACTTCAGCCTCACTGTGTTCCCCCAGACTGGCCAGCAGCTCTGCATCGTCCACCTCCAGGTCCTCCACTGCCTGGTTGTCTTCAAAGACCAAAAATCATTTTTATTACAAAAGACGGGGTGTTCTCATCTAGGTGTTTTATTATAACAAATTAATTTACTTAGTATGGGTGGATAATTATTGTAGTGACAGTCATGAAAAATATTTTATGATATGAATTTTTATTTATTGCTGCCATACTAAATTGAAAAACTGACAGCATTTTCAAAATTGTTATTTGTATTGCTTTCGCCACTGTTTGTTCCATGAGAGCATTAAAAAACATCAGTAAATGAGAATATGAGAATAAATCAAACTTCTTTATGTGACTGGTGTTCTCAAAAGGCCAATTTCAAATGTGAATATATTTTTCAAGAGCAGCATTTGTGGGGCAGTGACTGCTGTGGCATGTAGTCACAGCCAGTTACTTAAAATAACACTGAAAAGTATTAAGCATATTTTTTGCCATCCCTTTTATCATTAACATAATGGTACCACAAAATATTGCAAAAATGTTTATATCGCCCTTCATCAAAGATCCTTAAACTCTTGTGGTTCCACCTTGTCGTGGTTGCATCGAAGCCTCTTCGTCTTGCTGCTGCTCTGGCTCTGGGAGCCCCAGCGTCCGGCACAACACCTGGCCCTGTCGTGGAATAATAGATGTGCGCAATTACTGTGTTATACTCATAAAACCCCCCAGAAAGAATGAGTTTAAAGATTCAGAACAAATACATGAAAAATCCAACATCTCTATGCATAGCTAACCTGAGTATTCCTCTCCACCAAGTCCTCTACCTCACCACCCAGCATCTTTACATTGGACGGCCCCAAAAGCACAACACCAAGTCTGCAAACCATCTTGCCTTGCAACTGCAGCTTTGCTCCAGGCCTAAGAAAGTTAACAGCTACTTAGAAAATTAACAAGTTGCTAAAAATGCACACAATAATATGAAAACACAAATTAGAAATAAGCTATAACAATTATAATTATTGAATTTCTGGTGATTCTGTAAAGATAGAAACAGTGCAAAGCAGTTAATGCTTTATAAGTCTGTTGTTAACCTGAGTGTTGAACTGAGCGCAGGGATGGATTGATACTCCATGGCTTCCAAGCTCTGAACTCCGTCTGTAATCTGCAGAGCAAATGTATCATGTTTTCATGCCAGCTACAGCTTCTTTAGCATTCACATATTCAAACCTTTGCAGAAGTCACAGAGAAAAACTACAGTATTTACATACAACAAATAATAATTAAAAATGACTTGTTAAATACCAAGACCAGAATAAGAATTTTTAAGGCTGTTGTTTAACTTTCCTCAGCTTCAGACATTTTTCACATGTTTTCTTAGGACTGAATAAAATTGTACAATTAGTCTGAGATCAGGGCTTTGTGATGGCAACTCCAAAACATTTGACTTTCTCGTCCTAAGGCCACTTTGTAGATAATTTATCTGTATGCTTGGAGTTACTGTTTATTTGGAGCATAATTTTTTTCTTTTATGACATGCGCCTCACGCGGTATGTTTGAGATGTTGCTGACGTGTGTCTCCTCTGCATCTGTGCCCTTAAGTAAATTAGAAGCTTACAAAATCCAAACACCAAAGCTGTGTAAATTGATGGTTATTATTCTGTATGTAAACTTTTGATTTGGATGAAAGTAATTGCTAAAAAAAATCCTTTATAATTCTAGCCTTCTACAAACAATTTTGATAACCCAAATGGACCTGAAACAGGAACTATTTAATCTAAATAAATATCAGACAGAGAGAAAAAGGGTTATGCGTCTTTACACACACAGTGTATGTAAAGATCTTGTTTCAGTTATGTGTTATAAATCTTTTGGTCTGGAAAAATATAAGCAGCAGAAAAAACAAGGAACTTTTGAAACTTTTCAAAATAATGTTAGCGCTATAAAGTATGCACAAATTCAAAGAAAATGATTGTCTTACGATAAACATCACAATAAGACATCTCTACAATTTACTCCTCTTTCTTCTCTCATTGCCTGCATCCTATCACTTTGATTCAGAAAGAGCAGCAGACGCATTCACCGTCGTACTAAATAAAAGATGAAGTGGGGTCTTAGCAGCAAATATTGTGCAGCCATTCAGAAGTTCAGTGTTCATATTCTTTTAGCGTCAAAGTGCTAAAACCAGTAAGCACGTCAATGAAAAATGCCTGCAATTAAAGCCCTCTTCCAAGAAACCTTTTGAAAAAATGAAAAAAAAAAGATGAAAAATCAGGTGTTATGAAAAAAGAGAGTGAGAAAACCTACTTATGTTCTCTCCCTATGCTTTCACATGTTTATGTAAGAAGGCATGACATTCTTATTTCTTTTAATTTCTAAAGAACAACACAGAAATGTAGTTTTTCATAAGCCACAACAGAGAAGTGACTGTGACCTGGAGCAGCAGCATGCGGGTCGTTTTGGCCTCCCAGGGCCTCTGTGTGGCCTGTGTGACAGCGGAGACCTCATCATTGGTGCAGTCTGTACCCCTCCACTTCTGCAGCTGACCATATGCAGGCTGACTGACATCCAGCAATGAGTCAACCTGAAGCAAAAGGAGACTAATCAGCTATGGTTCATGTTGCCGTCACAATTATTTTGTGATCATCCAGTAGCTTTTTTTTCCACGTTGTACTTTTTGGTTAAGAGGCTGAGTTTATTTATTTTTTTGCCTGTACTGTAATGGATTCAATTTCGATTAACCCTCCATACCTGAATATTAGGAAAAATAAATTATAGCTAGTCTAGGGACTATCATTTTGAACGCTTTTGAACTTGTAGGGTTCTGGGATTCTAAGCCATTTTAATGTAAGAAATGTATTCAGGGTGTATTTAGTTTTCCACAAATGTCAATAATTTGGTTCAATATTTGCTTGAGAAAGACAGAAAAGGTTGGATCTGAGATGTGTATTTCTGTACACTTGGGTTGGTGTTTAAATAATTTCAGAACCAAATGTACTGCAAACTAACAGGTAGTGCGCTTCTTTTTTTGTAACAATTTTTGCTTAAAATAGTACATCAAATGAACACAGAAGTCAATTATAGGCAGAAGTGTACGGTATGAAGGCGTTTTCTTCTGGGGAGTCCAAAGTACTTTAAATAGTTTTTCCAAAGAAATAATAATTTTAAAAACCTTCAAGTGTTTTCTGCCACAATTCTGTTTTCTGCATTTAAGGAACTTGTACCCCTTTTTCATAATATTTTTTATATATAATTGTTGAATTCAACAAGGCCTATTGTTTGACTTTATTTCCTGAGTTTCCTTATTTATTTGAGATTATAAGCAAAAACATTTAGCCACAGCTGAGGAGGGAAAGGATTGGGAGGGAAGGATTGGACGAGATTATAACACGCACTAAACAATATTTGATTTTATTTTTACCATTTTGGTCTTCAATAATCTAGTTTTCGCAAAAAAAATTTTTTTTCAGGAAATGTACCTAATATGATGAAACAAGACAGCAACACTGGTTATATAATTGCTCATCTTTTTCTCAACCGTTCTGCATGCTGTCTATCTAAAATCTGATTGATCTTAATTTGCTGATATTTATGCCACACCAAGCATCCATACTCATAATAATTTATATTTCTGCAGTCATAATGGGTCACGTTGGCAATATGAATATGTACTTACCTGAAACCATGTTTATTTTCGCTGTAATGAGTATTTTAAAATGAAGCATTCTATTGTTTTATTAGATTAGGTCTCAAGTGGTTTTCATAAAAAACTGCAGTTGTCGACAGTTTTTAAGGAACAGCTTAAAAATATTGTAAATCTCTTTTTAAACACAAAATTTCGTGTTTCATCATCTTCTTTTTTTAAAATATAGTTTTAGGTTTTTGGCCAGACTTCCACAATCCCAAGCGACAGAGAAAATTTAAGGAAAAAAGAAAACAGCACCTGGACACAAAAGGTGCCATTGAGTTCTGTCTTCTGGGCCTGAGCGAGCCCTTCAGGGAGAACCGGGTGATCCAGGTCTCTCAGATCTGTCAGGAGCCACTGATCCAAGACCTAAAATTGAGCATCAAACAGATAGTTTTAAGTGACACCCGTACCAAATCTCTTAATTTCACAAAGGCGGCAGACCGTGGAATTATTGCTCATTCTCAGATGGCTAATCAAAACTGACCCTGGGGGGAGGTCAAATGATGCATGTTGAAAACTCTGAGTTAGTCAAAGCAATGATTTAACAAAAATATTAGCCTCGTCACGAGGTGTTTGAGGCGCAGTGACTCAGTAGCGTGATCAAATCCCTGCAGCTTATTCATTTCTTATCAATGACTGTTTGCACATGTACGCTTGCGTCAAAAAAAAAAGAAGTGCTCTGGAATGATTGGCATCTGGGAACCATGTGGGCTACCTTAATAAACTGATAACATGGTCGCCCTGGAACCATAAGGAGACTATGTTCCCCCCCCCCGCCAAAAAATAAGGCAATATCTTCGACAAGTATCTGTTTGAAGAGATAGACTTTGGCCCTGGAAGGACACAGCTGCTCCGTAGCAATATTTCAGTCCACTGTGGCGTATGAGAGATGCGTCAGTGCAAGAAAACATACCCCACATGACGCCACCACCAGCTGGTACAGCTGACACCCGGCATGATGGATACGTGCTGTTTATACTAAAATTCTTCTCCGCTATCTGTTGCAACAGAAACCAGGGATTTTTCAGACTAGGAGGTGTCATTTTACTCCACATGATCGGCACATACCATGATTTGATCTTATTGTTCTTGGTTGTAACTATTAAATAATTATGCTCAATGGGCTTTCAAAGTTAAAGCAAAAATGCTTTCAGTTGGAAAATAGAACATTTACATTTTTTTCTAAAAATTCTCATTTGCAAATTGAAAAAAGAAAATACTAAAGCTGCATAATATTATGAAAACAAGCACACTGTTAATACTAAATATTTCAACCATGATGCCATTTTCCATCACCATCACGTCCCTTACACTCTCCGTGAGCTTTAGCTAGAGATGAGCTGAGGTTTGTGGTCAGTTACTGATCTCTTTTTTGCAAAGCTTGAATGTACAAATTACAATTTCAACAGATTATGCTTTTTCTTAATTAACTATAAAATAAAAAAATATAAAAATTGTACATATTTTTCCTGGTCTTCTGTGTAGGTGAAGTTAGTATTCTAAAAAACTCTGAGTTTTCTAAATGATTGCCAACATATTTCATTACATTATGTGTCAAACCAGAGGTTAAAAAGTTCAAAAGGATTAAACAAGACCAGTTTTGTAGTTTTCCGTTTACCCTTTCCATTATTTAGAAAAAGGTCTCTCTCGCTCTCCCTGACTAACCCACAGCACTAAACAATTAATAGTTAACAGCATATTAGATCTCTGTGCTTTCTCTCCCTTTATTGTAAACATCTTACTAATTATTAAAGTATCTAACGCTCCCCCTTTGTAGTACATCATACTGGTAGTTTTGTATGATGCTTAAGATCTGAAAAAGTCAGGTCAGGTTCAACCAAGTGCTGCTGATTTCTTGATGCATCTCTATGGGAATAAAAGTAAATAACCAGATGGTGCTGTCTAAATGGACACAATAGATGGGACACAAATGCACATTAACTGTGTTAAAAACAATTGTTTTAGCACCAATTGTGCCCAATTGAGCACGAGAAGAATACAGATTGATTTGAGACACATTCAGTCTAGCTTTATTTTTCATTCCTAAAAGCAATATTGCCTTTTCTTAATCTAGTCTATTTCAAGGACTTAGGGGTGGGGGAAATTGCATTTGATGCCAAGATTTAAACTATGCATTTCTGCCGCCCATTCTGAACGCTGTGTAAAAACAAATGGATGTTTTCCAAGTAAAGCGATTGTGTGACCTGTAGAGACAGTAAGAAAGAAGGAGACAGAAACAGCACCGAAATGGATGTTATGATGTGATTTGTCAGATGACCTGGCTGCACCTACCTGCTGATTGATTTGCTGCTGAGACAGATGATCTGCTCCTCCAGTCTCTCCTTGAATCCACTCAACACAGGCTTCAAGCCAGGCAAAGGGAACCTGGACATGGCGAGAGGACTGCAGCCAGGCCTGAGTGGCCCGTACTACTGGTGTCTCTGGGGCCATCCTCCTCTACTTTCTCTGCAGTTTATATTGCAGATATTTTCTGCAAGTATTCTGTTATCTGCAATTACATACAGACAACTTTAATTTAGAATCATCACTATTTAGTTGATTTTCTTAACTTTAGTATGCAATTATACAACGGATACAAATCCACTGTCTTGAGTGGTAAGGGACCATTAGTCCCCCATCATAGTATGTATGCCTAATGTGAACGTGTAGCGTGGATGTAAACTGAAGAAGGAAAAAAAGAAGAGGCACCAAAAAACAAGAGCAATTATGTACTGTGATTAAGAAAAGTATGCATGTTCAAGAAAGTGTTGCGTAAAGTTACCTAAGCAGAAAATGAAAGCGTTACATCCACAAGGCGAGCTAGTACGAAACGAAGGCGCCAAAGTTGACTAACCAAAACATCAGTTAGCAACACCCAGGGAATAGCTGTTCATGGCCTGAGAACATCCGGAGCACAACGACTGCGCAATAAAACATTAAAAGCCGACTTTAAGAGATGTTATAACAACAAGCAGATTACTATCAGGCTGGTTAGGTAAATTAGTTTTACCTACGGGATAAACTAGAAATACAGCTTTGAATATCCACATCCGGAAATAAGGCGTTAGAAACGCCCCTCGTTACATGATTGGCAATATTTCCATCCAATGGCAGTCGTCTGTGCTTTCCATTCAGCCAATCAGGACGCAGTACATCGAATTGTTCGTTTCCAGGCTCGGAAGAGAAGGAAGGAAGGAAGTAAGCAAGCGAGCGAGGTGATAACGCTGCAGGTTTGTGTTTTTTGTTGCGATATTTTCATCTTTTTTCCGAGCACCGTTGGTTAAAAATAATTGATATGCATTCGTAAAACTACGAGAAAGTACGTTTTATGCGTGTTGTTGTTTCGTTTGTGTCCGGTGCCTTAAAAGCTGGCCTACCTAGCTACGGTTACCCTCTGCCTTGGCAACATGGCGAAACTAGCTAGCCTTTAGCTCGAATCGTTTCTGTTGGTCTTTTGCACTGGACATCGTTCTAACTGGAGTTGCCAGCTGAAATTTAGATCTATAAGTTGTCTCGAAATGGCATGCTCGTAGTACTTATGGGCTACTTTATATTAAACTTTGAATTCAGATAACGGGGAAATGGCTCGTTAAGCTAATGCGTGGCTCCGTAAGCTTAAGCAACGGCTGCCATTTAGCAGCACGACGAAGCCGGAGTCCGACTACATGGACTAAATTGATACCCGCCTAACTGTTATTTTAGTATTCTATTAACTCAAAGTTATTATAATTTTTACACCGACTAGATCTGATGTATTCCACACGCCTAAAGCCAGTGGAGGGACGCTTTGCATATTTACCAACCAGGAGGAAGTAAATCGTAAACCAACTTCCATGATTTGTTTTCAGTTTAATTTGAATTAATCCTCTTCCAATTTTGTCAAAACTAATATGTAATAAATAATATAATAAAAATATATATATATACAGTATTTTAAAACTAAAAACTGAGGTCTGTTAATCGATAAGCGTGTGTTTACGTGTATATCTTTTAGCACGTAACGTACGATATAATTGAGTAACGCTTTGATTATTTTATCCTTTGGTCTGTGTATGCGCCCCCCGACCAAACAACAGAACCTTGTCTCATAAATGTCAGTATTTATCGCTTACTGTTCACAAAGCTTCGTTATGCAACACCATGGTAGCACGATGCAAAATGAAAGTGCGATCAGTTTTGTTTGGCTGCATTTCTACATTAAAAGAAGGAGCTTCCCTCCCTGACAGGTTGCAAGAGCTGTTTGGTGCCTCTTCACTTAGATCCGCCTATGAACACGCCCTTTTCCCTGTAATAAATATCGGTGAGTCCAGGCTGTCTAATCGTTTTTAACAATTTTAATGCCGACTTCAGACTAGCTGACCTGCCTCTTTCCTCTCCTTTTTTCTTATCCCATTTTAATCGCCTTCAATATGCCAGGAGACGAGAACACACACAGGGGCTGGTTTCCTGCTACTTTTTCCTGCTCCTGTCACCTGCACGTCGAATCAAGGTGCTCTTTTTCCACTATTCCCCTTGAAGACCATGGACTCAGAAATTGATCAGCAAGATGAGACCTCATTCAGCAACACTGAGACGAATGGTATAAGCTGTAACTTATTTATGTTGTGCCCTTTAAAGATATTCATATTTTTTGTCTTTTTGTGTTGTACATGCACATGGTAGCAGTGCTGTATTGTATTCCATTAAAACTAAATGTTCCTTTTTTTGTATTTTTGAGGAGTGCATTTTTTCTGTTGTTAAAAATGATTAGTTTCTATAACCATGTTTCTTTTCTATTACATTTTCAATACATGAAAAATTAGACATTTATGAACTTATTTATTGTGAGTAACGTTTTCATGAAAGGCATCTACAGTGTTGTCAGTGTGTCTATTTTTATTTTTATCTTCTTATTCCAGGTAAACGCCCTGCTGAGGATGCAGATGAGCAGAAATCATTCAAACGCTCCAGAAACTGTGATGAGATGGTAGAACTCCGCATTCTCCTGCAGAGCAAAGTAATTCGGCCCGGTTTTGTTTCGTAATTTAGTCTAAGTGTAAATTCTGCTCTTATTTTAACATTTTATATTATTTTACTGGTAAGATTTCTGATTATTTGATCACACTTAGTCGTCTTTACTTTTTATTTTGAAACATCTTATGATTATGATGATGATTTTTTTTTTCTTGTATTGCAGAATGCAGGAGCTGTGATTGGGAAGGGTGGCAAAAACATCAAAGCTCTCCGTTCAGATGTGAGTACATCAAAGTTTTCTTATCACAGCCAGAAATTCAAAAAGAACATTTTTGTGTTCATTGGCCTCTCAGACTCAACCTTCTCTGTTTGGACAGGACCAGGTTTTGCCTCAATCCTTTTGAAGTGTTAAAAATTATTGCAGTATTTTCCTTTCCTTATTTCCTTCATTGTAAACATAACAAACACCCGGGCCAGCCAATTTATTCCTTTAGACCTTCAGACAAAATTCTGGGGTTAATTTCACCCTGTTCTGGTAGCTAAACAACATATATTTTTGCATCCATCTAAACTGGACAAAGGCATAAAAGGCCAATTTATGTTTTATAATGTTAAACTATTTAATCCAGCTGGCAGTATTAATGCTCTAGTTAATTCAGAATGAAACTGGCACAGTGCTGATTTCTTTATGTCACAAGCTAACATTATGTATTCGTATACATATATTTTAATGTTGCTGAAAACTGGCCAATTATTGAATAATTCTATGTCATTGCCTCTTTCTCTGGTCATTTACAGTTTGTTCTCCCCCCTCTTTTTTCACTGTCTCTGGTTTTATTCCCCCAACATTAAATTTTCGTGTTCTTTAATATGCCATTTCCCTTTTTTCCAATGTCAGTTTCTCCTCTTCTCTCTTTGACGACCCAATCTCTGAGAGAATCAATTTAAAATCACATTTCAACACTGCAGAGCCTGTATATTAAAAATGTATTCCTCTCCCCTCTTCCTTGTTTATTATTTTTACTCTTTACTTTTTTTGCCCACTTCCTCCTCCTCCTCTGTTGCCCATGTTCTGGATGGCCCCTCCTGCGCCCGCCCACCTGACACCCTGGTTGGCCCTGCCCATAATCGTGCCCTGTCCCTAAATGGGCGTGTTACTTGATTGACATCTGTGCTCGAATGGCCCTGGCCCCTGCCCATGCCACGCCCAGTACAATGCCAGTGTGTCAGTCCCAGACAGCAGTGGGCCTGAGCGGTATGTCCCTAAGCTCCTCCCTCTCAATGCCTGACTACAGGTCAAACAAACAAGAAGAAGTGAACAATAATTTGTAGTCCTACCTTTTGTCAAGTCACTATGTTTAAACGTATTTAAAGTTTATCAGACTGAGCCTAAATGCGATTTTTTTTAATCCTAATCTGCCTGTTAAACATCATGTTAATATCCTTTCTGTGCTATTTTTAAAGTCATGTCAGGACTGTAACTAAAGTTGGTGCTGTCAGGGTTATTCCACTGTCTTTGAAAATGTCTGCTATAATTTGTGTAGATTTTTTTTTTCTTTTTAGGGCTTGTAGGTTTCTCTTATTTGTGGCCATCTGTCCTGTAAATCTTTTTCATTTTCCCTTTCTAAAAGCTCCAGTGTTTGTGTATAAATAATGGTGTTTTTGGTTTTCTTAGTTCTATGAGCTCACTTACTTTTAGTATCATCCCATTTTATTTTATTTTTGAAGTCCAAATATCAAAATTTAGATTTTATTTATTTTTTTATTCTTAAATAGTGAGTGTGTTTGTTTCCTTGTTTGTCTTTCATATAAGCAAATCCTTAATTGCTGGAGTTTTTGAAACTAGAGGTTTTGATTTAGTCCTATTCATCCATGCTTCATTTGAGTTCATAAAATTCAATTTCCCTGACCCGGTTATAAGCATTAACTCCAGCGACTGCAAATTCACAACCTTACAGTAGCATAATCTTCTGTCACTTTCGCTCATATGTTGCTTCCATGTGTAATCTGCTTTAGTTCTCCTTATCAGTATAACTCCTATATCGCCACAGGTGGGTGCAGACAACAATATTTCAGCCACTAGACTTAATTAAAATTAAACTTAAAAACCCCTATGGTAAAAACAAAACATCTTTGTCATCTTGGCTTTTGTGTCCTTCACCTCATTTAGAGGGTCATTTTTTTGTGGTGTGCATCCACCAACCTATACCATAAACCTTTTAGAATTTTCTCTGGCACTTTTATCTCTTCCTAAAACTTCACTTTCCCCATCTTGCTTCCTCAGTGGTTGCCAAATCCAGTCCTCCTTTCTTTTGGGTCCTTTTTTTATTTTGCCACTCTGCTGCTTTTCTCTGGGAAAGGATGCCTTTTTATTCTACTATCTTCCTCACCTTCCCTATAAAATGACCACCAACTTATTGTGTAAAATGTTAGAAAACACAGGACCTTATCATTGAGATAGCTCTTTATTCTCCACTTTTAGCAGTGTTAGCAGCTTTTTTATGAGTTAAACCAGAGCTCTAATGAACTTTATAATCTGAACTGTGTTTTCTCCTCCCTTGGGATGCCTCCGGGGTGCCCCAACCCCACACCGTCTCTGTTGCCGTGCTCTGTTTTGTCATTGGTGCATAAACTATGAAGAATCCTGAGTATCAGTGCAGACATAGAGACTATTGGAGAAATCCTACTGAAGATTATCCCTACATTGGAAGAAGTGAGTTGTTTTGTCCTTGATTTTTATTAATCTTTAGTAACACTTTAAAACATTTCAAATAAGTTGTACAGAATGATTCCCTTGCTGCCATGTGTTTATTTGTAAGTGATGTAGTTCTGCTATTCTGTTCTGACACTGTCAACTTGACTAGTTTGCTTTTGGTTTAAAGCCATACATTAGTCATGGGCCTTGAGGTTCTCACAGTAAGATGACAATGACCAAAATTTAATGGTTTAATTGTATTTATGTAAAGAAATTAAACAAATTTTATGATATTAGGAAAACATGCATTGTACAGTAAAGGTATAATTTTTAAAAAACAAAAGTTATAACAAATACGTGAAAAAAAATCATAAATGATTGGTGATTAATTATTTTTTTAAGTTTCCATTGATTGTGTTATTTTTTGGCCAGAATTATTTCCAAACAGGAGAATGTAGGAGATGAAGTGGAAATGTAAAAACAAAACATTTCAGCAAAACTGTATTCATTTTTGCCAGACTAGAGGAAAATGGTTCAGGCTAGTTTATGATCTTGTTTATGAAGGAATGCATGAAAACTGTCGTCAGCATATGGCTTTTATTCTGTTTTTACAGTACCAGCAATACAATGGCAATGACTTTGATTGTGAGCTCCGTCTGCTGATCCATCAGAGTCTGGCAGGCTCCATCATCGGTGTGAAAGGAGCAAAGATCAAGGAGCTTCGGGAGGTATGTGAATATACAAAATTTAATACTTTATTTTTCCTTTTTTTAAGACATTGAAATTCTGACATGATGTCCTCTGTATGTTAATTGAAAACGTACCTTGTGAAATTTCCTTTTTTTTTTCAATCAGTCTTAATACCTTCTGATTTTCTTTTTAAGTGCTTTTGTTTTGTTGGAGCTTTTCTTCTTTCTCTTTCTACTCATGTGTGTCTTTCATGCGTGTCTCTGCAGAACACAAAGACCAGCATCAAGCTGTTTCAGGAGTGTTGTCCCCAGTCAACGGACCGTGTGGTGCTGGTTGGTGGTAAAATGGAGAGGGTGGTGGAGTGCATCAAGACTATGCTGGAGCTCATCTCTGAAGTGAGGGTGATTTCCACTATTAATGAGTGAATTTTATGCTTTTTCAGGCTTTACACATTAAGATTTGATTCTGTTTCAAAGCCCTTTATTGAGTGTGTTGTTGCGTATGATATAGTAATGATTTAAAAATATCCACTTAAATGTCTTACTTGATGGTGTAATATAGATTTTCTTCAGTCATATGAATATTAATTTTTAAAAAGGTTTTCTTGCATATAAAACAGATTTTACTGTATAAAAGTGCTTTACATATTTCTTTTTGTTTAAAATGTGATCATCTCCCCTTTAGGCTCCAATAAAAGGCCGCACACAGCCCTACGACCCCAACTTCTATGATGAGACATACGAGTACGGTGGTTTCACCATGATGTTCGAGGAGAGGGGAGGCGGCCGCAGGCTCATGGGAGGCTTCCCCATGCGCGGAGGCAGGTCC
Organism: Poecilia picta; assembly: GCA_033032245.1. Taxonomy (NCBI): domain Eukaryota; kingdom Metazoa; phylum Chordata; class Actinopteri; order Cyprinodontiformes; family Poeciliidae; genus Poecilia; species Poecilia picta. The sequence continues at coordinate 20,070,083 of CM065361.1, forward strand.
AGTGGCGACCGCGGGTATGACAGAATGCCTTCCAGCCGAGGGGCGCGTGGACCCCTGCCTCCCTCACGCCGCGATTACGATGATATCAGCCCCCGCCGGGGTCCTCCTCCACCCCACCCCAGTAGGGTTGGCAGGGGAAGCGGGCGTCCGCGAAACATGCCAATGGGTCACCCATACAGGGGAGGGTAAGCTCAGTGCTGCTTTCTGAATCTGAATTTTGGAGTAGCAAGCAGCCTGCATGCACCTTCTTGTCGGTTTTATGTGAAGTTTTTGAGTTTTACTTTAGTAATATCTCACTTGTAGATATTTTTATTTGCTCCCCAACTGTCTGAAAATGTTAAGCTTTTTTGCTTTCTCTCCATTCAGATAAATTCTAATTTCTACCAAAACAATTATGTCTATTCTTTAATATAATGGTGCTTTTTTAGTGGAAAAGCTATTCGTATTTATCGTTTCATTAAGCTTAAGTGCTCATCACTGTATGTCTGGTTGTGTTTGTCCTTTTTTTCCTTTTCCTAATTTCCATGTTTCAGCAGAGACGATCGTTACTACGACTCATACCGTGGCTCAGATGACAGGTCAAAGTAAGTCTTTGTTTCCAGACCTCTGACTAAACCTCCTAAGTCATCCTAGCAGGAATGCGTTATGATTCTTGTTTCAATTTTTGTTGCATAGTAAGTAAAATAAGCATTGTTTATCTGTGCTGTTGCTTACTATTGAGTGGCATGCTCTTTCTTTAATACTAAGAATACATTTCCTAAAAGTGTTTATTATATTTAGTAATCAGAATTTTTGATCGCATGGTGCTTTATTTCTAGTGCCGAGTCTCGTTCTCTGACAACTTGGACTGCACAATAGGTTGCAATCATATTTCACTTTATCAAAATTGCAAATAACTACTTGAACATAAAGGATCGTCCAGTCAAGCGCTCAGTCAGCAAATATATTTACCGATGTTTGTTTAATGCAGCAAAGAATGTTTTATGAGAGCTTTAAGGTGTTTTGGTAAATTCATATAAAAAACCTGCAGCTAAGTTGTTTCTTTGCCAAAATGACAAATTTAACCAGATTCAGCTTTTTCAACAAACGTTGCTGAACTGAAAATTTTTTATTGAACTATTATTTTACAAGGATAAAAACTAATTGAAATTAAAAATATATTTTTCAAAGGAGTCCAAATAAAACACGGAAAATACACAGTTAAAGAAGAAAAGAGAAGAAATACTAAATGTAATATTTTTCCCATGGTTGACTGCTTACCATCATCTCTACCCTATGTTTTCAATAAACTTAGGGTAGAGAGAATGAAACATTGTTTATATAAGAAACTGGTATTTTCATTTTGTAATCTAATAGTGTCATAAATACATTGGTCAGTTCTTGGATATGCTTTAGAATCTCTGCTGCTCAAATATTCGCTAACATTTTTTGAAGATTTTGGTTTTCTATTGTCAAATATATTGTTTTGTATTATCAAGTTGTGCAAAATGGCTATCAAAAATAACTTCTTTGCACAAATATTTAAGCAGTATACATTTCATGTAACTTGCATTTTAACTCTCCATATTTGTCCAGAGGGATGGTCCTTTACAGCCCACAATGTTCAAGGTAGATATAGATCACAGTGAAGGCGGGGGTGAAACTGTAAAGACAAAAAAGTAAAGGGAAGAACAATCTCCACCAAAACAAGTCCTTGCAGTAATAGATAATATAGCGGCACATTTTTCCAATATTGTGCAGCTTCAATTGTCAGGCGTGGTTTGTAACAACAAATTATCTTGCAGGACTAGAGGAAAAATGTCAACGTAAACAGTTACTGATGCTAAAATCCTCTCGCATTTAAGGTTTACTCAAAGTTGGCACACACGCATGTGTTTCTATGGAGTACAAAAGTACAATCCTAATACATTTTGTCGGCTATTTTCACTATTTGTGCTCAGCTTTTAGGAGGGAAATAACAGCAGCCTTTGGCTCTGATCAGCATCACCACCACCTGTCACTCCTCTCACCATAACACTGTCAGAGCTGTTCCTGTTACTGTGTGGGAAGATGGTTGGGAGGAAATGTGTTTATACTGTAATCTTGCTCAGCGTGTGTGTGCAGTTTGACCTAGACCAGAAATTTTTCATGGAATGTTTTCAAGATTTTTATTTTTTTTTCTCCTCCAAGTATTTTCTATTTCTTTCCATCCAACTCACATCTTTTTTCTCTCCCCCCCCCCCCCCCCCCCGTTTCTCTGCCTGTCTGTTCTCCTCCCCATCGCCAGTGACAGAAGAGGCAGACCGGATCGCTACAGTGATAACATGGTTAGTGACCCTTTGCTAAATGCGTGCAGCTCTGGTGTTCGCATCCTATTAAGTGTGAGCATCCTCAGGCTAGCACAAGACAATATGTTGTGATTGTCCATTGTCCTGCCATTATATAGTATTTCTGTGACAAAACAACAAAGCAATGTCCATAGATCCAAGGCACTTTTTGCATGGTGTAAGTCCCGCCCCCCCCCCCCCCACCACCACCACCAAATGACCATAATCACCTCAACCGGAGACACCCCATAATAATCAGCTGTAATTGCCCTCTTACTGTGTATTTTTCATGGCCAGCTTGTTTTTCCTGCGAAGAGAGAGAGGATGTTGGGAGTGGAGAAGGTGGGGAGGTGGGGGTGGCCATGGTTCGTTGCTAAGCACTAATAATGCTTTCTTGACAGACTGGAAGGTTTCTTTTTGCCTTTTTCTCTCTTTCTCTCTCTCTCTCTCTCTCTCTCTCGCTCTTTCCCTCCCTCCCTGAGACCTGGCAGGATACTGCCTACCGTTGCTCGGCAACAGCTTTTTGAATTGCTTGTTGCCCTGGTAACAGCAGCAGCTGAAAATGGGGGCTGATAGAGATGCAAGGAGAGACAGGAAAAGGGGAAGGGATGGGGAGGGGGGCAAGGAGGTGGAGTCTGTCTCATGGATGAAAACTGGGTGGCTTTCAATTGGGTCTACTCTGAACGAGGCTGCCTCGTTGGGTTTCTGCTCGCCAACCTGTAGCGATTTTTATCGGCTCTTTAGTCGAGGGAGAGGGATGTATCTTTTTCCTCGCTGTAACACTTCTGTCTTTTTGTTTGTTCCTTGCAGAGTGGCGGTGGATATGGTAAGTACAAAGCTCTTTCACTCGCATTGTGTAAATGTTGTTACAAGGCTGCTGCATCCATAAGACTGCAGGCCTCAGATTTCTCCCCAGCATAAGAAAGCAAAAAGACAAAATGATAGAAATTGATGGGGAATCAGACTGAAAGGAAATGGCAGCTGTAGTTTGAGTAAGCTGTATTTTTTTTTTTTTTACACAATTGATTTTTTTTTTCCCTATTCACATTAAATTGATGGTGTGCTTTATTTTGTAGTTTTTAAAGTACATTTTGAATTATGTGGCAAATTAGTGATTTTTTTTTTTTTTTTTTTTTTTTTTTTAAATACAGTCTTAGATATTTTTCCTGTCTTTCTCAGATAACAGCTCCTCCTGGGATAGCTACCAGTCAGGTTAGCATTCCTCCTTCACCCTCAATCAGTTCCAGTCTGAGACATTTACAGGCTTCTGATTTGTTTCGGTGTATTTATATATTATTCACTCTATTCATTCTCCAAGCACTCTACAAAACGGTCCTAACCTCATGGATGTCGCTAAAAATCTGGCTGAAGGCTGGAATGTTATAGTAGTGTGTGGGAGAAAAAAAATATTGCTCTGGTTTTGTCATCTTGGTTCTTCTACTACTTTATTTCTTCCACCCATCGATGTGACTCATTTGTTGGTGTAGCGGCATTCATGTAACTAACGCACCATAATGCTGTATTACTACAACTTGGCTGCTTTGCAGTCACAACAAGCTTTTCTTTGCCTTTTTGACGAGGCCAAATTGTCATTTGACCCGTTTTTTCAGTACTGAGCAGTTTTGGTAAAAGGACATGAGTATTTGTCTCTGTGTTTTGCGTGCCTTCAGGTGGACGTGGATCCTATAACGACATGGGCGGTCCTGTCATCACCACACAAGTGACAATCCTAAAGACGTGAGTTTATGACCGTGACATCAACAGCTTGGCAACCAGAGAGAGATCTGTTGGAGCTGGAGACTCGGATTGTACAAATCTAGTTGCACTGTTGAACTGTTCCTTTTTCCTTTGCTACATTTTATCTGCTTCTGCTCAGCTAATCTGAGTTTTTGTTATGAAGTCAAATTTATTTCATGTTTACCATGTTTAATTCTAAATGGAAAATAATTTTATATTTAAATTAAGGTTCGCCAAACAGTGGGTCAAAATTGGTCAGTTCCACAGTTTTGATTGCCTGGTTAAATTCTGAAAAAATAATTTATTTACATTTTTAATTTTTTTATCAAATAAACTTGCCTCATCTGACCCTGGAGCAAACTTTCATTTTTACTTGTTTGTAGTAGTTCAGTAAAATTCTGATCAAGGACATGTGATTTGATGCATAAATGCATATTTGTGCCTTGGATTCAAAACTCTTACCTCTACTAAAGGAACTGCAGCACATTTCCTTTCCGTCAGTAAAGCAGTGTGATTTGGACCCCCAATTTTTTCCTGTGGTGTTCTCCACCAACAGCTGGCTGGATCCATCATCGGTAAGGGAGGCCAGAGGATCAAACAGATTCGCCACGAGTCGGGGGCCTCCATCAAGATAGACGAACCTTTGGAGGGTTCAGAGGATCGCATCATTACCATCACTGGCACCCAGGACCAGATCCAGAATGCCCAGTACCTTCTACAGAACAGGCAAGTTCTTGCTTGGTGCATGTATTCCGCCCTAACTAGTAGAAATGCCTGATTCTGAATCCTGTTTGAAATGTCACTATTTTCTTCAAATTATATCTTATGAAGTCATAAAATTGTATTCTTAAATTGTAGATAGGTGATCAATGTCATGCAGTTGTACTCAAATCGTGCAGGCCTTCAACATACTGAGGCTTTTCAGCTTTGTTTTCCTGCGCAAACATGATTAAAATAACTCGATTGTTCAATTTGTTTAATCACACATATGGTTCACTGATTATTTATTTTAATAAAATTACATTCCAACACTAGACAGCCAGTTTTTCTTGGATTATACATTTCTGTTGCCTGCTGTCTCTCTTCACTAACTCCCTTCCTTTCTTCCCCATGCAACCTGCAACTACTTCTAACCTTCCTCTCACATGAAATGGCTGTGAAGGAGTATGCATGCTTAAAGGTGCATATTATTAGCTATTTTTATAAAGGGGCAGTGCAGGTGGCAATTGTGATTGACTTGCACTCGTCCGGTAAATCTGATCAGTAGACGGAAAAGACGAATAGGATGTCTATTTGCCATCAGAGCCGTTTCAATGTGAAGCAGGGAGTGGATTGATTCTTCCCTGGCTGCTGCTGTGTGGAAGACTAGTGATTTTGTTGTTTTTAGTTAGATTAAGCGACAACAAATCACAGTCTGCCAAATAGCACAGGCTCCTCCTCTTCTGTCTCCCTTGGCAACCAGTAGGCACGTATAATACACACCATTTCCTTATTGATGCCATCTGAGCTTTGCCCGATTGCTAATACATTCTCAAACCCTCTGCCCTGTCTCATGAGTAGTGTACTGTTGCCATGATAACAGGCCCTGCCTCCCTCTTCCTTCCTGTCTTCCCTTTTCCGTGTTCTGCACCTGCTAGCCACAACCCTCTTTTCCTCCTTTCCTCTTCCTAAATCATGTCTTCTCTCTCCTGTGCCCTTTGTTCCATCCTGCAGTTGATCCTCTCACATCATTATCCTGCGACAGTTGCAGTGTTTACTCTGTTAATTTTGTGAAATGCAAATATTTTTTGGTGTTCATTTTCCCGCTCTGTTTTGTTTTCATTGTAGTGTGAAGCAGTACTCTGGTCATTTGCTGTAGACCTTGAGGGAGCAGATTGAAGAAAACTCGGATTGAACCCCACTTCCTCTTCTCAAATCTTTTTGCCCTGGTCCAACACATCCCCCTGCCCCCCTTCAGACTTTTACTCTGGATTGTGGGTGTCTTTTTTTTTAATTATTTTATTTTTTGTATTTTTAATTAAATGTCCGACATTCCTGTGCATCCATAAAAATGTAGAAGATCTGCATTTTTAAGAGTGTAGTCCAATAGTTTCTCTGATTTTTGCTTTGGTTTTTCTTTTGTAACTCGTATATCGGAATATCTCAAGATTTCCCTCAGACATAAAAAAAAATAAACCTAACCTTTATTTTTTGGATGGATTTGATTTGTTTTTATGCATAAATGTGGATGATTGTGTCCGAGTGGGTGTGTGTGCACATGTGGGTGTGTGGCTTGGTATGCTTTCAATTGTCTCCTACAAATTTGTGCAACATACAGAATGTAAGATGTTCCTTCTGTTCTTCTTTAACAGCTCTGGGGAAATTGAAATCTGTAGAATTGATTTTGAATTGTTGGGATTTGTGTACAAACAGAACATAATTTCTACGAACACTCTAGCATGCAACAAAGTAAACCTGGAGTATTGAAGTAACTCCCAAATTAAGCGTTTGTGTTGGTAGTTAGAGATGAGGCATTTTATTGCTTATTGGACACATATACTAAACTTTTCTACTTTGTCTGCAAGTTCCTCTCTGAACTTGCTTGCTCTTCATTGTTGTGAATTTCACAATGTCAAATTTAAAGAAAAATAAAAATGCCACTTTTTACTGAATCTTTTTGGGTGTTTTAATAGCGTCCTGATTTTCACCTTTACTTTGGCAGCTAGATTGACTTCCTGTTTGAAGTTGATTAAAATCTGTCAAAGAAGTTCAGCATTAAACGAGCCGGTCCTTTTTGAAGAGAAAAAAAACACATGAATGTCAGATTTATTTATTTTTTAGTTCTTTGTAGCTCCCCTTGCTTATTTGTAAAAGGCATTTTGAGGATATATTTGCAGAAAAGCGAAAACATCTCAGCGTTAGCGGCAAACTTTCTGCGCAGACTCATAAGATGTCCCGCCTTACTGTTCTGATTGGTTGATCGGAATGAATCTTAAGGAGTGATTGGTCAGCAGATGGAAACCCGGTAGTACATGTTTTTTTTATCCTTGCAGGAGCCACGCTGCTATACTTTTGCGTAGAAACCAGCTACAGTTGAGCAGTAAGTTTGGAAATAAAATAATTTGTGTTTAAAGTTTGAAATGCTACGGACAGGTCGTACGGTAGCAAAAGTGAAAGCTGACATGAATGCTCGATGTGTTGATGCACTTTGCCCTGCCAGGTGTTTATCGCAGAATTACTATTGACGTGTTTTTATCTCTTCATACCAAAAAATTAATTAATTACAATTACTAACCAAATCGAAAACTGCTTGTTGCCAAAGTATTCATGTCAATCTTTTAAACAATTTGTTTCGTTCTCATAAAATAAAAGAAAGAAAAGTGTGGCACAATAAGAGTCAATTAGCCTCTTTAATTTACAGGAATTGGAATAAAAACTAGTACAGCAATCTGTCTTCAAAAGAACACAAACGTAAATAAAATCAACCACGTGTAACTTAATTTTTAAACCTTAAAGTATATACTTTATGTATAAATACATAAAAATGGGCATCATTGTTCAAATGCAGTAATGATGAGCAGTACACCGATAATTATTGTACAGGTGACGGCATCTGGCAGGAAAGATTTCCTGTCTCTGTCAAACAGCAGAGCTCTTCCAGTCTGTCCGGTGTGCAGTGGATGTCCAGGTTGTCCATGATGGATGACTTCAATGTCTGACTCGGCTGCTGCTGCTATGAAAAATGTAATGCAGGAAACAACTGACTGATAGATCCCCAATATCAATAAGGAAATCTTTGTAAACTTGCTTTAGGTGGTAATTAAGGCATGTTACTCCCGAAGTCCATCACTAGCCTTGCTGATGCTCACCCTCAGGTGGTTCAATCCTTTGACTAGACTTGAAAATCTATTTAGTTTAACTTAACTTGAGCTATTTCACCAAGAAGAAAGGTCAACAGAGACCATCTCAAGATGTGCAATGCGATGCCTCTGGAGGGCTGAATACAATTCAGGAGAGACCAACTAATCAATCAATCAGCTTTATTTGTTCCATTAGGTAGATTTGATCAAGTGAGTCAGCATTCTTGCCACACAGGGAACTTTACGTTGACACACAATAGATTATAGATGTAACATGATTCAAAACGTACTTTAAAATAATTAAAAACAAAAAGATTTATATCTGGAAAAATCCCGATACCTACGCCTGATACACCTGGCCAGTAGTATTTATAATATAATCAACGTATCTTTGTTTACATTTACTTATTAAAATTGCTTTCAAGTGGCATTTGTTTAAAAGGTTATTGAATGTTTTGGTATGAAAAAGGTAAAAGGGAATAAAATCCTTCTCAAATCATGTGATAATTGAAGTTGCGCCTAAAACCATTTTACCATATATAGGCCAACAATTCCAAACCTTTAAGAAGCAGACGATACTTTTATCATCTTTAAATTTAGCTGCTGAGAATTCAAAGCTTTTCATTGAATATCAGACGTGTTTTTTTTTTTTTTTTCTGTTTTATTTCTGCACCAGTTATTATGGAGAAGCCTCTCCTTCCCAGAGAGTCTGGGCAGTTTGTGGCCGAGCGAAGCCGAGACGTGTTTATCAGGGACGCAGGAGTCCAGAAGGTAGCAGAGATGCTCTTCAATCTGAGACGCAGTGACGCCCTGACTGCTAGTGGCTGGAAGGTGGCCAATCCCCTGGCTCCGGCATCCACCTCTGATCAGGGGAGTTTCTCAGCACCGCAGGGCTGAATTACTGTATTTTTGCAGTGCAAATGCAACAAATGACTTGACTGGATAGTTGGGTTTAAAGGAAGGCAATTAAAGAGTTGATACATTTTTTGATTTTGGAGAAAGCTGATATGGGTTAAATGTTGAATGGAAAAAAAAATATGATTACTCAAATAATTGCAGTTGAAGGTTTGGAGCTCAAAAATGAAAAAATATAGAAATGTTCAAACAGCACAAGTTACTGTTTTGAAGAAGATGCTACATTTGTTCTATGAGATTTAAGTTGGGGTCTTATTCACAACATAAGATATTTTCCTAATTTGAGTTCTAAGAAGAAAATGATATCAAATAAAAAAAAATTGTAGGTATTTGATTATTTGGTTCTCCAAGTCTTATTAGTGCTTATTTACAGTTGCTGTTGATAAAGTGTAGCTTTCAGACACTTGACTCCAATAATGTGGGTTCTCTTGAAATCATTCATCATGAAACACCATTATCACTTGCAATATTGGTTAACAATAAACATTATTAGATTTAGACTTACATTTGTTTCATTTAATGTAACAAATAATACATTTAAAATCTGGAAAAAAATATAGTGTTTTACTACATTCCTTAGCGATGCTTAAAACTAAGCAGTTTTTTTAATATAATTTTTCAATGTCTTATGTAGAACCTTGTTAACAAACTTACAGACAACACACAAACTGATAACTTTTATGTTGTGTTTTTAAATGGTGTTTTATAAACCCTGCAGGCGTTAAACTGGGTGTTCGTTGTGGATACCATGAACTTCTCCTTTTGGCCCGACAATGAAGCTCAGCAGTGTGAGGTGACCTATAAAGGCACCACTTACACAGGCTTCATGACTCTGTGTGCTGCCATCACCAGAGCCATGGAGGAAGGTGAGACCACTTAAATACATCATGCACCACATCATACTTACAGTATTTACAGTTTTAATCGGAAAGAAAGAGAACCTCTTGTTTTTTTAGTTGACTGAGAGTTGTGCATGAATGCAGAATGCGGATAATTAATGTTTTGTTTTTATTTTTTGTCAGATCTTTGTCTGGTCCACACTGCTGATTCTTTTTTCTCTGCTTTTGCAAACTTTGGGAGGTTTGGTTGGAATTTTTCTCACTTTATTTGCAACCACCTTCAGAGTTTAACTTCTGGCAAATTCTGGCTCATCCTATTATGCAAACATCGATACAGAAAGATGGACAGAAAAACACAACTGCATTAAAACATGCACACATAGTAAGCAAGCACCAGCTAAAACATTTGGGATTAAAGTCTTTGTTCACAATTTGTTTGATAAATCACAATTGCAAAAATTGCGTGAGCTGCTTCTGTGAATTTGTCTTTTATTTTGTATTTCTCCACCTGTCATCTCTAACGGTGTGAAGGCCTGAAATCGGATGCTATCTTTTGCCATGTAGTGCAGGGGCGGAGCTATGGGGGAGTGGGGGGGGGGGGGGGGGCGGTTGCCCCCCGAACCAGGCCGGTGGGGGCCCGGGTCTGGAGGCGCCAGGGAGGGAGGAATGGATTCAAGTCGCTCGAATGTCGGACTATAGACCGAGAAAGTGAGAAAGTGCGCCCCCGCCTGTTGAGAAAGGTGTATCAATGTCAGTAGTTGTCCGTCCGCACCCCCCCCCCCCCTCCCCTCCCCCCCCCCCCCTTTACCCCCTCCCGGGCTCCTTACGTGCTGCTGCACGTAAGGAGCCCGGTGATTGGTCAGGGGGCCCGGAAATTTGCCCCGCCCCCCGGCCCGACGCCGACTTTTTCCGCCACTGATGTAGTTTAATACATTTATTATATATTAGGTCTAATATCCCACTGAGGGAGAGTAAATCCGCCCTACCACTGTCAGGGATGCAGACCCACCAAACGTGTGACTAAAAATGTCTAAACAGTGAGCCACTGACAGAAAATGCTGTAACTGTGTCATAATACATGACAATGTGGCCTTTTCCATTACATGTTTCTTTTTTGGTTCCTTATTCTCAAGAGAAAAGGAGAAAAATGTGGTTTTATTATTGTCACTTATTGTCTGTGTGCCCTTTGTGAGTTCGGCGTATGAGGAAATTGCTGGTGGCTCTGCACGAGCCTGATCATCATTTATAATTAGCAAGAACGGCTCCGGATATGAATCGGTTGTGTCTCGTATGGAATACTGCTCTCAATGTGTTGTCGCTGTGCCCTTTATCTGTATGACAGCTGCTCTCAGAGAAGCACAGGTAGTCCTGGCTAGAGCTTGCTTCTGGAAACAGGAGATCAGAACAAATCATTTTAGTTTAGTCCTTTCTGTACTGCACATTATAAACCAGAGTTAATAATAATGATAATTCCCCTCTGTTATCCCAGGTGTACCCATCACTGATCCAAAGTACTTTTCCCAGATGAGTGTGGAGGAGTTGGGAAAAGTTCTCCGATCAGACAATGAGACAGCCATGCCGATGGTTCAGGAACGCCATCAGGTTCTACTTTTATCCTCCACATTTCCAGTTCATTTTATATAAAACGGGCGTTCATTTTAAGTACTTGCATAACACAGGAAAAAATAAATAAAAGTGGTCATTTTGTCCTCCAGCAGCCTAAGTACAGCGATGGCTCGAGATAATTAAAGCAAGAATAACTGTAAGCTTTATCAATCAGGAACGTTTTAAGCTTAGTCCTGAACGTAGACAGGGGTATCTGGCTCAGACTAAAACTGGGAGCTGGTTCCAGAGGAGAGGAGCCTGATAAGTAAAGGATCTGTATCCCATTGTTCTTTTAGAAATCCCAGAAACAGCAGTAAAGAGAGTGAAAGGCTCTGTTAGGAACATATGGAGGAATCAGATCTCTGATGTTTGATGGAGCTTGATTCTTATTGGCTTTATAAGTGAGTAGGAGGAAGTTAAATTTCATTCTAGATGTAAGAGGGAGCCAATGAAGTTAAGCTTAATAGAAGAAAAATGTTATTTTTAAATTTTTCATCAGAATTCTTGCTGCAAGGGTTTGGATCAGCTGAAGGCCTTTTAACTACATTTTTTGGACTTCCTTTAAGTAAAGAGTTATAATAGTTCAGACTTTAAGTAACGAAAGGATCGACTCGTTTCTCAGCATCATTCTGACAGGATATTTCTAAGTCCTGGACCTTAAATGTGGGATTTAAATGACATGTCATGGTCAAAAATAACTCTGAGGTTCTTTACTTTGTTTATGAAAGGCTCTGGACCAACATCGACCACTTCCAAAACATAAAAAGAATGTTTTTAAAAAGTAATTTCATACTGGAAAAATATTATTCATCCATCATTATTTATCAAGCTTCTTTTATTACATGTGCGTTACTTACTTTTTAAAGAGAAGATGAAAATGTGCAGTTCATCTCCTGTTCATCATGGCTGTTTGAATTTGAATCTTCCTTCCGAGGTCCTGACCGAGGGCGGGCGCGTGCTGCTGGAGCACGGAGGAAGTTTCCTTAGTTTTATCAGCCAAGCAGGAAACAATGCTCAGAAGATGGTGGAGCTGATCGTGGAGAAGATCCCGTCTTACAGGGATGAAGCTACATATGAGGTCGGGGGGCCAAATGAACAGAGTGATGTCTGAATGTATGGAAAGACTGTAAAGATATTTTATAAGTATCAACTGTTACTAGAGCATCTCCACAGGTCTTCCTTTAGTCATGGCATCCTGAGGGTTAGCGGCTTTCCTTTGAATACTGAACTTTTTAAATTTTTAATTATGGAGTTCATCCCAGTGTGCAAATTTACTCTACATTTAGTTTGAAAATTACACCATTCTCAGTAATGTACATTACTGTACTCCATGTCAACACTAAGTGATTAATTACTTAATTGCACTTCAAGCCTGTAAATTGTCACTTGAAACACCTCGAATAGCCTCTTTTGGAGGACTTTGAATACATTTTAGCATGAGAGTTCCCCCTGCTGGACAAAACCAGCATCACAGCTGTGTAATTGACAAAAAGTGGCAAAAGGAATTACATTAAGTGCAAACAATGCAACGAGTTTTTTTTTTTTAGCATATTTGCTTTACTTTGGTAACTTAACAACATTACAAAAATGAAGCAAAATTAAACGCAATTAGCAAACCAATAATTTACTAAAAGCGGAAGATAGTTGGGAAACTCATTGATAATGAATCTGCTTTTGTGTTAATCTGCTGTTTAAGGGCAGAAAAATCTCTTTCAACAAACGAGCCCAGATCCTGGTGGCAGATTTCTGGGGAGTGATGGAGGCCAGAGGAGAAGGGTGCATCATCAACATGGACTGTCTCACCATGTTTGCAGACTACAGGGTTCCTCAGGCGCTTGTCTATTTAGGAGTGTTGCAATACTCTGATGCACTGATGGAGGCACTGAAGAACGGTGAGGGACCGAGCATGTGTTTTCCCTGCTCTTTGTAAATATATGGAGCCTTGAAAAAGTATTCATACTATTTTCACTTTTCTACATTCTATCATTTTTTAAGACAATGAGTTTAAAAAAAACTTATGACTAGCCAGCACAAAGTTGCACATAATTGTGAATAGTAAGGAGAGCTCTATATGGATTCCAAAAGATTTTTGAAGGTTTTTCTCAGTTTTCTTTTAAAATATCCTAAGTTCACTCGGGTTAGTTGAATAGTATCTCTGAAAAATAACTTGAGTTTGATGTTTTTTTTTATTTCCGATACTGGACTACTGAAGAAAAGAGGTGTTAGAATTAGTTTTCTGCTGTACTTAGTATTTTCCATACAGGCCAGTTCATTTTAAGTCTCATTTGACCTGAGCACCTTCTTCCATGTGTTTGCATTGCTTTCTCTTGACAAATGCTTTCTTGCATAATGGTTAGGTTTTGTTAGGTTAGGTTTGAGCAGGGCACTACTAGTAGTTCTCCTGTCTACAGATAATCCTACCTAAGCTGTGAATAACTGCAGCTCCTCCAGATTTACAATTACTTTGCTGCTACACACATATCACACTTTTCAGATTTGTATTTGTAAAAGAGTCCTTATAAAGGCATCATTGTACTTTCACTTCATATCTATGCATGAAATTGTGTTGATTTATTTGATTACATTTTAATAAAATAATTTCAGTTTTATAGTTATGATGAAAAAATTTGAGAAAGTTCAAAGTTAAGAATGCTTTTTAAAGCCAATGTAAGCCCATCTAAAAATCAGCGGGTGCGATCTGTCTCAGGTGAGCTGCTGCCTTCTGGGGATCGAAGAGAAGTGGAGATACGAGGATGTTCCATTTGGTCCGTGGAGCTGATCAAGGAAAAACTGCACAAGATGGTACAGGAGACAGACGGAAACGTCTGCAGCATCAATTCTGCTATCATTGACTTCTACCTTTGGCCTTTCGCTAAGCAGCACCACAAAGAGATGGCCCACATTCCCATTCACCATACACGCTGCATTTACTACTGACTAACAGACTGCAAGCTGAACATACACAACGTTTCCTGCTTACTGATGGCTTTCCCTGTGAAGAAACCAAACATGGTAGTGATTTTATGACACAGTTGTCAGTGTGCAGTTAATGACAATGTTTGCACATCAAGTCTGTTGTATTAAGCATCCTGTTTTAGTTAAGCAAGTGATTACACTATGCTAATCATGCATGTTTTGTAATGTCTAATTAGTATAGAGTTGAATTTGTGACTTTCAACATTCAGATGCCAAAAAAGGATGTTTTTTTTCTTTTGTTTGATTTTCGTCTAGTTCTTTTTTGCTACTGCTCAAAATCATGTAACTGTGCTTCATCTTTAACTGTCCAAAGCTGCGTGTATGTGTTCAGTGTTTTTATCTACTAAATCCAGAAAAATAAATTACATTACTTCTGTTTTCTCATTTCTTCTTTTTCTACCAAGAAGAAATTTAAGAAGAAAGAAGAAAATTAGTTTTACAACTGATTTTAAGAATGCGTCTATGACCTTCAAGGGACGCTCTGACCTTGCATTAAAATGCATCTCATGTGTCCTTTGTTGAAACCTGAAGTCATCAGCCAAAGCTCTTCTGGCTCTTCTACCACAATCTCTTTTGAGAGTTCCAAAAGATTCATTTATTTATTTATTTAGGCTAGTTTTATGAAATTAGTAAATTCAGTACTATATTCAATAGATGGCGCCGTTGCCCTCGCGGCAGCTGTCCAGTCCCATCTTTGAACGCCTCTTCCGGGTTTTGGCTGCTGCGTCACAGCGGCGTCGGTCGCCCGGGCAACCCAAATCGACAACAAACCTTTTAAGAGGTGAAGTTACTAGAAACACTATGAGGAAACTACCACGAGAGTTAAACACGGGCTTTGTTAAACTGTTTTTTCTGCGAGTAATAGTGAATTAGCGATTAACTATTTCGAAACCAGAGTTTTGAAGCATCTCAGAGGTTAGATGTGAGCAAAAAAAGAAAAAAAAAAGGTCAAACCCTGCGTAAGTTCATTGGTCTTTTACCGACCTCATGAGTGAGGTCTGTGTCCGGGTGGCGGTCCGTATCCGTCCCCTGCTCCGCAAGGAGATCCTCCATCAGCACCGCGTGTGTGTCCAGGTGGTTCCCTCGGGTTCCGGGCAGGTGAGGCTCGGCTCGGACCGCCTCTTCTCTTTCGACCACGCGTTCGGACCGACAGCCAGCCAGGATGAAGTGTACGAGTCTTGCGTCCAGCCTCTGGTGGAGTCTCTGCTGGACGGATACAACGCTACCGTGTTTTGTTACGGACAGACTGGGTCCGGGAAGACGTACACACTGGGCGGGGGGAGCCAAGGCAAGTTGTTAAAAAAGTCGATTTATTTCAATTGGAAGATAAATTTAATGTAAGTGTATTATCGGTGATTCTTGAAAATAGGGACAAAACGGGTCCTATGGATAAAGCACAGAATTTGAATAAAATATACACAAAATATATTTTTTTCAAATATCTGACTAAACTAACCTGGGTCATGTGAGCACAGCAATGTATATTTTCCAGGTATTTGCTGAATATTTTTTTTTTATTTTGAACATTGTAGTCGGTGGATGATGCCTGTAAAAGCCTTTGTCCAGGAGCAGAACTCAGTACATTATAATAGTTTAAAACAATTTAAAAAATACTAAAATTATATTACAATTGTAATAAGTAGTCATATAAATGATTATAAAGGTACCAATAAATTGAATTAAAATTAAAATTGAATTAAATTAGAAATCATTTTTATATATTTTCTAACTCCATTGAAATTTGTCCTTAGTTTTTGTCAACACCGTCAGAAATGAAAAGAATGTAAAAGAAAATCAGGCATTTTCAGGGTCCTCAGAACTTCTGAGGACCCCATGACCACTTCCTGTTTCTTCCTTTGCTAATAGGGCCAGTTAGCTCTGGTTAGCTTATGTTCCATCCATCCATTTTCTTGACACCCTTGTCCCTTGGTGGGGTCGGGAGGGTTGCTGGTGCCGATCTCCAGCTGACGTTCCGAGCGAGAGGCAGGGTCACCCTGGACAGGTCGCCAGTCTGTCGCAGGGCAACACAGAGACACACAGGACAAACAACCATGCACACACACACCTAGGGACAATTTGGAGAGACCAATTAACCTAACAGTCATGTTTTTTGGACTGTGGGAGGAAACCGGAGTACCCGGAGAAAACCCACACATGCACAGGGAGAACATGCAAACTCCATGCAGAAGGGCCGGGGCCGGGAATCGAGCCCAGGACCTTCTTGCTGCAAGGCAACAGCTCTACCAACTGCGCCACTGTGCAGCCTGTTAGCTTATGTTATTCTTTAGTATTTTTCTTCTTTTTATTCCTAAGTTTTTTGTCACAGCCATGATGTGTCAACACCATAACTGACATTTTACAAAACTGATTACATTTTGTGAAATAAAAGCTTAATTTTGGTCAAATGTAAAGATTTCATGGACTTGATGAGCTACAATATGGCCTCCTTCAGAATAACATCATATAAATTGAGGTAGTTTGGCTTTTTGTCACCTCTGTCAGATGTCAACTCCATCAGTTTTTGTGACTCAGTGAAATTGTTGTCAAATCTCACTTAAATGTCCAATTAATTCATTTTAATGTATTTTACATAATTTGCATTACTTCAATGTATCAAGTTTTTCATTTTACTCACTAGTTTGTCACCACCTTCAGTTTTATGTCAACTCCGTCATGCAGTGTTGACTCCGTCAGATGGACTTTTTATGTTTTTTTGTTTTAAATAATATTTATTTTGCTTCTTGAGAAGCTTTTGTCTGTAAAATGAGTACAAATATCACTAACAGGGTCATTACAAATTATTTTTGATGTATTTTTGTCAGATGGTGATGACAACGTTCTAGGTCAGGTTGATTAAAAATGTAATTTAAAAAAAAAATGTTGCAACTTGGAGCCTGTACCGTAGCATCTTTTCATTTCCAAAACATTATTTGACATGTTTGTATACATAAATTTGAGAAATAACAAAAAAAATATGGGAAAATTAAAACCCATTTTGTCCCTATTTTCAAGAATCACTGTTATATATAGTGCTATTATTGTATGTATTCATTGCTGTTTATTTGAACGATAACGGCTTACAGCTAATGAAAACACAACAAATGCTTTCTGAAATACACTATTAAATACAGAAATGTGACACAGTAGTCATGGAGGAGACTGCATACTTGACAGATGTCCAGCAAATGGTCACTGATGCCTCTCACTAGGTGGGTAAGCCACAAATCAATCAACGCTAAAGAAGATTCCTATTTACCACTTTTGTATCCAAGCATATTAATGAAATATTTAGCTGAAGAAAAAAGTGTGATAAAGAGAGCTGATTATGCAACAGAAGTGCCTTTTAGAGGATTGTGATAGAAAACCCATTCAAGAATTCATGAAGTTTTCATGGCATGACTAAGTGGAGAGGCACAGACCCCATGTTGCCGAAGGTCGTTTTGTGAGACATGTTATGCTTCTTTCTGTTGGTCTGCTGTGTTTTATCAAGTCCAAATTAGGATATGCTGGAGCCCTCTTGCATCCCTCTGCTGAAAAGCATATGGGAATACATATTTCATTTACTAGCAGAAAAAATACTAACTAATGGTTTAATCCCCATGGTATCTCTGTGCTTGATTGACCAGTAAACTAGGCAGATAAGAGCTTTGCGTTTTGCAGAGGCACTGACTGCTTCCATGCAACACAGTGTTGAAGCAATAATTCCTCTAAAAGGAGCATAGAGAAACTAAAATCTAGGTTTTTATTAGCTCTAAGCCATTATCAAGCTCAAGAGTGTCAGTTATGAGTAAAGGCTTCCACATCATCCCTGTATGGAATGATAAAAGAAATTTTTGACTGAAATAAAATTTACTTTCTGATTACTTTTTAATGAATAGGATATAGCCTGTTCAGTTTTTTATAATTAACACTTTAGCAAAAAAAAAAAAATAACTGTGTCATATTTCTGATTCTTTCAGACAAAATATTCTAATTAAATCTTTGTCCATATTTTGAAACCTTCTTGCAGATGAAGGAGGAATTATTGACTGTGTAGCTCATGATGTGTTTTTATTGCTGGCAAAGCGGAAGAATGAAGATAGCATTGAGGTAACGGTGCAGATTTCATACATGGAGCTGTACAGAGAGGAACTACGGGACCTTTTGGACATGAACACCAATCATAAAGAGCTTCTCATCAGAGATGATGAAAAGGGGAACACAGGTAAAAAAATGGTGACCTTTAAATATGAAAAAAAAGAATTCATTCATGGAAAGAAGAGATGACAGACTCGTTTGGTCCAAAGATTTTGTGTGTATTTCCATGAATTAATCTGACTTTTACCTGGTTGTAAAATTGATTAAATTCAACAGCCAGTAAACGAAAGCAAAAGATTTACATACTGTGAATTTAAAAACAGAAATATTGGCAGCTTGTTGGTGTGGAGAAAACGAGTGTTTGTTAACAGAATATCAGTGGGGAAAGACCCAAAAACCCAAAGGGATTCCACAAAGTCCATGTCCCAGATTTCACAGGCATCACTTGGGATGCTGAATGTTAAAGGTAATCTGTCATCTGCTGAAAGTTCACCTAACCCTGGTCATAAAGCTGCACAATGAAATACACTGAGAGAGGACCCTATGCAATGTGCACAGTCATGAATTTTTACGACCATGAATCGAAGCAATGTCTAAAATAAGAGTGGCTGAAAGGTTTTTGTCAGTGATGAGAGACACTGATAACGTCTTCCAGAAGACATCTGCTTAAAATTGTTGCTCTAAATGTACAACAAGCTACAAGCTACTACATTTGGTATATTGCTCTGAAATATATATATATATATATATATATATATATATATATATATATATATATATATATATATATATATATACAGTATATATATATATACAGTATATATATACACAGTCCAGTCACATTAATGTGACCACCACGTACTTTCCACTTCAGAGTTAAATAACCAATCACAGAAGGCAGGTGGCAGCACAGTGCAGTTGAGCGTATATAAAGGGTGTGTGTGGGCTTCGGAAAACATTTCAATCGTTGGCGTAATGCAGAAACGAAGCGATTTATCCGACGTCCAAAAGGGCATGATCATTGGCTTTCGGGCCAAGGGTGGAAGCATTTCCGAAACGGCTGAGTTTGTGAACTGTTCGCGTGCCGCCGTGGTAAAAGTGTACCGTGCATGGCAAAATGGGACTGTCCAAAATCAACGACGTGGCAAATGTGGTGCACCACGGGCCATAGATGACAGAGGCGAACGACGGTTGCGGAGATGCGTTCGGGCAGATAGACGGGCTACCGTTGAGCAACTGACCACTAAAATGAACCAAGGGGCTACCACAAGTGTCTCCCAAACCACTATTCAGCGAACATTGCTGCGTCTGGGCCTCCGAAGCGGACGCCTGGCTCGTGCACCTATGCTGACTGGTGTTCATCGACGACGAAGGCTAGAATTTGCACGCCAGTACAGCAGCTGGACGTCCACTGAGTGGCGACAGGTAGCGTTTTCAGATGAATCGCGTTTTATGCTCCATCGGACAGATGGACATTGGCGTATAAGGCGTGAAACCTCTGAAAGGAACCACCCTGCAACCATTGCAGGAACGGTCCAAGCTGGAGGCGGGAGCATTATGGTCTGGGGAATGTTTTCCTGGCATTCTCTGGGTTCACTGATTATTGTGGAAGGCACGATGGATCAATACAAGTACGCATCTGTCCTTGCGGACCATGTCCACCCCTACATGCGCATTGTTTTTCCTCAGGATGATGGCATCTTCCAGCAGGACAATGCGAGGTGCCATACAGCTGCCAGTGTACGTGCGTGGTTCGAAGAGCACCAGGATGAGTTTACCGTCCTCCCCTGGCCAGCAAACTCACCTGACTTAAACCCAATCGAGCATCTGTGGGACCATCTCGATCGAGTTGTTCGCGCCATGGATCCTCAACCGCGTAATCTAGCGCAGCTGGCCACGGCATTAGAGTCGGCATGGCTCAACATCCCAGAGAAGACCTTCAGGGACCTAAGTGACTCTCTTCCTGCACGTCTCGTAGCAGTTCGCTCTGCGAAAGGTGGTTATTCTGGCTTTTGACAGATGGTCACATTAATGTGACTGGACTGTGTATATATATATATATATATATATATATATATATATATATAATATATATATATATTGTAGTTGCTCTGCTGTTTAGCCATTTACTATGTGGGTTTGTTTAGGCGCGCTTCCCTTCCTACCCTCCTCCAAAACACATTGATTTATTGATTGAATTGTTGCTTATTTTCATATAATATAACTAATTTTGCAGGCTGTTAGTGACTCGGGCATGCTTTGTTTTTATTTTAGTTGTAGAAGGAAGACAGTGCTTCCTGTCAGCATTACGCTTATTCTATCACCTTCAGCTCACAGTCTGCGCTAGTCTCATTAGTTAAAACCGTCTTATTTTCTTTTTTCGACTGTGTTTTCAGTCGTGATTGGTGCCAGAGAGATGGTCGTCACGTCAGCTGAAGAGCTGCTCGGTGCTGTGGAGATGGGAAACGCCCTGCGTCACACAGGTGCAACGGGAATGAACGAGCACTCCAGTCGCTCTCATGTGATCCTCACTCTTCAGGTCCGCATCCGTTCTCACAGCAACAACAACCCATCCTTAAAGACCCTCCGCTCGTCCAAACTCTGCCTGGTGGACCTGGCGGGCTCAGAACGAGCGAGCAAAACTGGAAACACTGGAGCTCAGTTCAAAGAGTCTGCACTCATCAACACTGGCCTGCTCGCCCTTGGCAATGTTATTCGCGCCCTCTCCGACCGTGGGCGAAGTCGTCGCGGCAACGGCAGCAGCAGTCCACATGTGCCGTACCGTGATGCCAAGATCACGCGACTCCTCCGGGACTCCCTGGGAGGCAACGCCCACACGGTGATGGTGGCCTGTGTGAGCCCGTCCCACCACTTCATTGCGGAGACTTTGAATGTTCTTCAGTTCGCATCCAAGGCCCGAGACATCCGCAACTGTCCGGGACGAGCGAACTCACAGACAGATGTTAAATCAGATCCGAAAACCTGCCAACCTGCCGAGACTCGATTGGAGGAGCTGGAGTACGAAGTTCAGACCCTGAGAGAGCTTCTGAAGGAGAAGGAGAAGGACATGAAGGAGATGGAAAGGGAGAAAACAAGGGGTGGAGGTGGAGATGGGGATGGTTTCAAACAGCCCAGTCAGACTACAGCGTCCACACTGGATAAGAGGCTGAACCAAGACACAGCTGCGCAGTATCTGTTCTTGGCAAAGGAAGCAGCATCTTTGCTTGCAGAAATGTCCAAAGCATTTCCAAGTGTTCTGTTCAGGCAGAGACTGCAAGAATGGCAGGAGAGACTGGCAGCTGTCAGCCAGTCACATCATACAGGCGGGACAGTCTGCTCAGAGGGGGCTGGAGACCACCAGCTCCATGTAACCGCCCTGAACCTGAGAGAGGAGCTCCGCAAGTGTCAGGTAAAAAGACTAAAGGGAATTGGTTTAGTTACATTTAAAGTATGCATGTGCATTTTAAGTGTGATGATATTTTTATTAATAGTCCACTCCTTAAAGTAATGCATTTTTTTCTCTCTCCATAGGAAGCCCTCCGAGAAAAAGAGAAACTTCTGGAAGAGAAAGATGAAGAATTGAGACGGATTCAAGGAGAAGTTGAGAAACTGCTTGAAGAGAAAAGAAACCGAGTTTTAGCTTCAGAGGAAGAGAAGGAGCGTTCTCAAATACAGGTGAGAAGAATGAACAGGGAGTTAAATGGCCTGTCAAGAAAAATTCAAGGATTTTTTTATTGTCAAAAAGTCCTTTTGACAATAAAAAAATTTAATCTTCATGAATATTTTTGTATTGATTTTCAGACTGAACAACTGGTGAGTCAGCAGATTCCAATTGATGGGCTTCGCAGCAGCCTCGTGGCTGTTCGTGGGTTGACTCCAGGGGCAACTGAAGAACCAAGGCTTTCTGGGAACTCATGCACAAGACCCCAGAGTGTCCCTCTAATCACACACACCTTGCTACACAGGCCATCCAGAAAGGTATGGCATTTATCATCCTAAATGGATATGGGTGTGTTTTATCTGTTGCATGCATCATGTCTGTACATGTTTGTGTTTGATTTGCTGTCTTTTTAGATTCACTCCAGTCCACCCACCTATTCGCTGGAGAGGGTGATGACAGCTTTTAGGATGCGTGGTCATCTCCTTCTGGCTGAGATCGAGGAAAAAGATAAGGTCTACTGTCCATTCATTACACAACAGGCTGAAAGCAAGGAAAGAACTCAAAATAATCACGAGGAGGAGACAGAAGAGGAGGAGACAAAAATGGAAAGATCTTCGTGCAGGAAAGAATTTAGGTGAGAGCCTTTACAATACAGCTTTTCATGCAGTTTACCATTTAAAGATTAATAAATAATTATAGTTACAGGTACTATGGCTAGGAGTGAGGATGTTATTAATATCCTTTTTCCAGTGAGAAAAAAGGAAGAAGGAGAATCATTGTTTGATTGAATTAGTATCACAGTATCAGTGTGTGTAAACTTTGCAGACACACTGGGTCGCTGCTTGGATGAACAAAACTGTGGATCTTATAACTTCCAGGTGCACTTAATTAAAACTCTACTGGCCAATACTAATATTTTTTGGCCACTTTAGTGGAATTTTACTTTCAACATGTTTTCCGTGACCCTTTGGTCTGCAGTTTTCTCTAGAAGCATCAAATTAATCAGAATTTTCTATTAATATTATTTTGTTATTTTAGGCTTCCTTTAAATCGAACCTGGACAAGCTGGGAAAAGAGACTGCTGCTGAAACCCAAAAGCACTGGACTGGAAATGTATGACGGAAACACAGCAGAACCAGAGTCTGATTTGGTCAAAGGTACACTTTACAGTATATGTTCATTATTTTACATTCTTTCAGTTTACACAGTTTGTGCCATCCTCTCATTTCTGGTTTCTCTGCTCAACTGTCCCGTTGACATAAACCGTACCCACAAACTCTTTTCCTTTTCCAACTTATCAGACATAAACGAAAACCCTGTGAAGAAGGTAAGGCGAGCCAACACAGCTGAAAGAAGAATCCATGAACTGAAGGTCAGCATGCGCTTAAAGGAGGAGCTCATCAAAGAACTTGACACAACTGGTGAGTTAACATAGCTTTAGAGAAATGGAATAAAAGGTTCTAACAGGTTTGGAATTGAACCCTTCTGGGCTTTATTAAGCCTTTAAAGGTTTGATTAGTACTTCAAGGTTAACACTGACTCAGATACACTATCAGAAAGTAAATAAGATGAACTTGATATCTTAACGTGTTTAAATAGATTTATAAGTTAACTTTTTGTTGTTGTTGTTGTTTATTTTTTAATAACATAAATAAACCTGAAAATCAACATAGTTGTTTCTTACCAACAGAAAGAAAAATCCAAGCAGTGGACAGAGGTGAAATGGGAAACGTGTTGGAGAGACTCTCCATGCAGAGCCAGCAGGTCCGAGCCGAGGTCTACCGCAGCCTGCAGAGCCTGAGGCTGGAGAGAGCCAGGCTTCAGAGCAGCCTGAGGGAGCTGGACGAGACCAACAACAGAAAACCCCATCGAAACAGGGTCAGAACAAGTCTATAAGTAACAAAACACGGTGACTTGAACATGGCAAAGAACTTTAAATACACCCATTCCTGTCCAAATGTAGCATTTTAATTGGGGAAAATTCCTTAGAAAGTCAAATTAATGTGGATTTTTAAGAGAATCAAAAATCATATCAGAACATTAATTATGTCAGACAAATGATATTAAACACAAAGTCACAATTCACTGTATTTTTTGCGGTTGATGAGAATAACCTATTCGATTTTTTTTATCAGTATTTTAAAGTAATTATTCATCAGGTGTTTAACTCTTGCATTGTTAAAACTTTCATAGTTTGTTTTATTAACCAAGAATTTCAGTTTCTCGTCATTTAAAATACAAAAGCACTTAATTTTTGCAGACCATCGTTGGGTCGTGGTGTAATGATCAACATTTTTCTTAATTGAAGTATTTTGTGTTCTTGTGTTAAGGGTTTCAAGAGTTCATCTGTTCCTGAGAACTCTCCCGTGGAAACAAACAGAATGGTATTAAACAGACATTATTTGTTCTTAGACACAATCATCTTCTTGTAAGATAAAGCAGAAGCTGATCTTCTTTTGTCATCTCTCTTTCTTGCTTTCGCTCTTGCATTTCCTTAATGTAGCTTCATGACAGTAGTTGGCTTGAAGAAGAAGAGGAACGGGCCATTCACAAGAGAGCAGAGCTGCAGGAGCTGGGAGAGGAGCTGAAGAGGAAAGTGGAGGTGCTGCAGCACAGAGAGGCTTGTGTCCAACAGAAAAACAAACTCCACATCAAGATGCTGCAGTCTAGTCAGGTCGGCCTCTGCCTCCAGCACCATCCATTTGTAAAAATGTATTTTCAAAGCTGGAGTTGTTTTATTTCTTAAACGTGTTCTCCGGACTTCCAGGCTTTGAGTCGGGACTTGCTGCAAGTGTCTGTTCAGTTGGAGTCTGTGGAAGAGCAGCTTCAGAGTCAGAGCGGCGTGAGAAAGACCGGAGGAGTTACGGTGAGGGAGCTGGAGAAAGAGAGAGACATGCTGAAAATGAAAAGAGACACTCTGGAAGCCCAGCTGAGGGACAACCGAGTTCTCACTGTGGAGGTAAGACACCTTGTGTTTTGATTTTTCTCCTTGCTTCTTACATCATTTTTCATTTTGTTTTGATTTATGCTTACTGTGTAGGAGGAGCATTCCCTCCTCCAGCTGGAGGAAGCTATTGAGGCTCTGGATGCAGCTCTTGAATTTAAAAACAACTCCATCCAGGAGCGGCAGAAGCACCTGTTCGTCGGAAACTCGCCTCTGCTCGAGTCCAAAGACACAGAACCCACCCAGCACTGTGACATTACCAGGAAGCTGAAGAAGCTCTCGTTACCTGAGGCCATAGAGCTGTTGATCAAATATTTCAACAAGGCAAGAGGAAATTATCTTCATCGTATATTTAATTATCTTTGCATGTAAAATATTTAAGGCATAGACTGGGCTAAATTCCTTGCAACAGGGCTGTTTGACACTCTGCATCTCACTAAAATAAAATATCATATATTTTAATTTACTTTAATAACTCAGTAATACATGTAAAAACAGAAACTGTGTTTATTTCTGCTCATTTTGAACCCATATGCTAACTTGACAGTCAGTCTCACACTGCATCCAGAAGGAGAACATGTCACAAAAGGCCATTCCTAAAGAAGCTGGCTGTTCACAGAGCACTGTATACATTCACCTTGATGGAAATCAAGGTGAATGTATACACCTTGATTACACTCACGGTGTGAATGTATACACCGTGAGTGTAAGGAAAAAGTTTTTTTTTTTTTTAATAAAAGATCCACAAGTAACAGAGATTACTGCGTTTTAAATGAGGTTGTGGTGAAAAGCCTAATTCAAAGTCATGGGGAGAATCAGAAAGTTGCAGACTGCTGCTAGAGTCTTCAAGAGCCTTTTAAGCCACTCCGTAACTGTGTGTTGAGGAGTTGTTTAACTCCTAAAATTCAGATTATGGATAGATTTAAGACATGCTTTAACTTTTCTGGACTGTCCTTGCAGCATGTTGTCATTGTCCCAGCCTGTGTGCACGCTGTGTTTCTTTTAATGCCTCGAATTCACATTCATTCATTCTGTCCTCTGCTTAGCTGTACTAAACCACCACTGTCGTCAACAACTCCAGGTTGTTTGTCTTCGAGAGGCAGAACGTCGTCTACATTTGCAGTGTGAAGAGCTGGAGCTTCATGCCGGCGAGCAGGAAGCAGCACTTAGGGACATGGAGGCAGCCATGCAGCGTTTCGCTCTGGACGCAGACCGCAGGCTCACCCTGCAACACAGAGAACACCAAAGTAATGTTGGGCTTCTGCTGCAGAAACTTAAAGGTGAGGAGTATTGGTGATATTTTCAGTGAATTCTACTGTTTCACTCATGTTTCCTTCTGTGTCGTTCATGTGTTGTTTCCGGTTATTTAGAGGGGATGTCAGGAGAGGCACAACAAGCCATACAAGACAGAGTCCAGCACCTGGAGAAAGAGTTGTTTTTTCTACAAAAGCTCCAGTCGGCAGCTGAAGAAGAAGCTCAAAGAGCTTCTACGCGATGCTCCCTACAACGACAGTCCGTCCTCACACACACAGGAGAGCAGAGAAAGGCAGGGCACTCACTTACCTTCAAGTGTGGATGAACCCAAAACACACCGTGAGGAGGAGGGAGAGACGACACACGTTTCCACCACATACACAAAAATATATGCAGAGGAAATCAAATCTAAACCAGTCAAGCCATCACTCACACAGTCCCATGGAAGGTATACAAGAGGTCAGCCTGAGGGTAGTTTAGAAATGACACCGGTCAAACTGTGTCGCAGGGAGCTGAGGGAGATTCCTGCAGCTGACCTGCAGCTCCTCGGTGCTGCCACTAGGAGGCACCAATCCGTGGTTAATTCAAGCTCTGAGTCAATGATGGAGGATTCCATAGAAGTGCCCAGAAACACGTGATTCTGCTTTATTTTCTATCTGCTCATTTCTAGGACAGATTTTGAGTGGATTATATTAAAAGTTCTATTTTGTAGATGAGTGATTTAAAAATGTGCTAAATATGTTGTTCATTTTTTAGTAATATTGTACAATTTTCAAGTCAGATCATAAAAAATTCTTAATGATAAAAATTAATTATCTAAAAAATGTGTTTGGGTGGATTTTAATGTGTATGTGTTGATTTCATATGAAAGTGAAAGATTTTGTTTTAAATTATTTTTTGTTACAATAAATTAAATATTGCACAGCACTACATATTAGAAGGAGGATTTGTCCCTGTGCGTTATTTGGGAGACATAATTATAAGCTCTTGTCCAAAGCTGGATTTAAATGCTAAATGAAACACGTTTTTGTAAATGTGTTAAATTAGCTTAACGAGGCAAAGCTCAGCACTTTTCAGGTTATACTTCTCCTATTATTGTTTGTATTTATACAGTTGAAAGTCTCATAGTTACCGCACATTATATGTTTTCATTTCTTTGCACTATATAATTAGCTCTTCTTTTTATGCATTCCTAATAAAAACTTATGTATTTATGTTGATCTTTTATTTTTACTAACTTATTAAAAGCTGTAAGAATCACAATGGACTATTTTGTCTTTTATGGGGTTTTTCCACTTGGAGTTGGCAGATTCTCCCTATGCATGCATTGGTTCTTTCTGGGTATTCTGACTTAATTCCATAATAAAAAAAAACGGGTTAATAGGTCTCTAAATTGTCCGTAGTTGTGTGTGTATGTGTGTGTGCATGCTTGTCTGTATGGTGCGTCTTTATTTTACCCTGTGATGGACAACATTAGAGACTCACCACTGGTTAGATTTTCACAGCTTAATGGATTTTCACAGCTGTCATCAACCTTTTAGAAATTTCCATTGGATGATTACAAGTTACATATTTGCCAATTTTTTTAAATCTTGGAGATAGTATACCTTAAGACAGTGGTTCCCAAATTTTTTTCTCTTATGCCCCCCAGTGATTTCCAAGCATTTTCTGGGCATCCCTATGGATTATAAATGGCTGTCTGGTTGAATGATGTGTGTGACGGGGTGGGGTGGGGGGAGAGAGAGGATTCTTAGAGACTCCCTGTTTCTAAGAAGGGGGGGATGAATGTATGTAACCCAACATAGACAACTACACCAGTAGCCTACAGGCTACTTGTTAAGCTTAAGGTGCTGTATTGATATTAGCTAGCTAGTCATCTTTTAGCTAACATTACCTGCATCCAACAGCTTTACTCAACTCAGTCGGTTAGTTTGGGGGAAAAACTGAAAAGTTTTTTGTGTTTTGCTGGTTTTCTGCCATGATTCCAACACACACCTGTGCAGCTCTGCACAGCAGCATCAGGTCTCCTTCGCTGCCGCACAAGTGTAAACCCAGCGCGAGCGTCGTAGCGTCATGTTGCGTTTAAAAGCGGCTGGAAAAACAGGTTACAACATGTTAACAACGGATTAAACAGTTTTAACTGCTGATAACAGTGGCAGAGGACACAGATATGGAAAGTGTGGAAGCCTCTACTGTATCAAATTGATAGAAGAATAACAGAGAGTTGGCAGCGTTCATGTTTTTTTTTTCATCCAGAGGGCTTCCCGCGCCCCCCCCCCCCCTGCAATCTCACGGCGCCACTCCCCAGGGGGCGCGCCCCACAGTTTGGGAACCTCTGCCTTAAGATAACCTTCAGAACTCACACAATTTGTAAATAAATAAATACTGGGATAAACTAACAACATGTACACAATTGTTAAAATTTCTTACGTATTCACAATGTTATTGTTACAACATTTTATTTCTTTCACTTTTAGTATTTTTAATCAGTCAATATCTAAGGAAACACTAATATTAAGATCGCAGCGGAGGAGGCCAGCGCCAGTTGAAATGTAGTTTCGTGCTGTGTAGAACCACCGGGCTTCCGTACCGAGTTAGACAATCGCTAGTAGCACAACCAACCGCAGCTCAGTTCGCTCAAGACGTAGAAAGAAGTACTTTTAGTCAACTTCACTTGTCACCGTTGTCTCTGCAGCACAGCTCTGTGAGTGTAACGCAAACCGAGGCTCAGCCTGAG
This sequence comes from Poecilia picta, assembly GCA_033032245.1. NCBI lineage: Eukaryota > Metazoa > Chordata > Actinopteri > Cyprinodontiformes > Poeciliidae > Poecilia > Poecilia picta. The sequence goes on from CM065361.1 coordinate 20,098,973, forward strand.
CGTGTGAAGGTTTCGTCGACTTTTTACACTTGTTAGTTCGCTAACAAAAAAACCTGCTAGCTCGGTTGTGTCGTTGCTGCTTCCATCAGCAGATTGTTACTATCGGCAGAGTTGGAAGAAAATAGCTGTAATTGTCATTTCCACTATGCATAAAGATTTAGGCGGATATTCTTCAGGACTGCATAAACATCGTCCCACAACATGCATAACGATTTCATGTTAATAGTTATTTTTTTAACGGGACCATTTCTTGTGATTTAGTTTCCCCGTAACGTGATGGCATCGTCTGCAATGATCACTGTCCCCACCACCGCCTCCCGGTTCGCCCTGCTCCAGATTGACTCTGATTCGGACTCGGAGACCTCCGAGCCGGGGAAGTCCAGCACCAAACGCGGGAGGGATTCCTCCGGGAAGTCCAGACAGGGGAAATCAGGAGCAACGACGGGATCGGGGGGTAAAGGCGGTCAGGGCAGCGAGAAGAAGAAAGATAAGAAAAAGAAGAAGAAGGAGCAGCAGAGTGAGGCGAACGAGGTGAGACGGTCTGCTAGACATGCCCCCATTTTTTTTTCCTTCTTCTTCTGCTTATTAATCTGCTGCAGAGCTGAGCGTCTGTCTGTCTGCTCCATCTTTGTTTCATTTAACCGGAACTGAAACTGCTCCTTATATTAGCCGCAGACAGGCGCATTCTTGCCTGAAAACATGACCTGCCACTCTATAAGCAAAACAACAGAGTTCTCGAAGGAAATGTTTTTTTTTTTTTAAAAATGAGGTTTATTCTGGTTTTTTTTGTTTGTTTTTGTACTTGTAGCATCGGTTAAATTGTCATCACATATTTGAATCACAACACAAAGGTCAACAGTTGAGTTGTTTAAAAAGAAAAATCTTTCTTCAATCAATCAATCAATCAGTCAAATTTTATTTGTATAGCACATTTCAGCAGCAAGGCATTTCAAAGTGCTTTGCATAATTAAAATAAAAAAACAGCACGTGACATTGAATAACTGTGAGAAACAGAAAGATTTTTTTAAAAAAATAGCCTTACCTTTTGCCCTTAGTTGAAACTCTGTCAACTGGGACTCTAACCCCTTAGCCTTTAGTTAAATCTCCTTTTAACAAGGACTCTAACCTTTATAGCCTTTAGTTAAATCTCCTTTTAACAAGGACTCTAACCTTTATAGCCTTTAGTTAAATCTCCTTTTAACAAGGACTCTAACCTTTATAGCCTTTAGTTAAATCTCCTTTTAACAAGGACTCTAACCTTTATAGCCTTTAGTTAAATCTCCTTTTAACAAGGACTCTAACCTTTATAGCCTTTAGTTAAATCTCCTTTTAACAAGGACTCTAACCTTTATAGCCTTTAGTTAAATCTCTGTTTAACAAGGACTCTAACCTTTATAGCCTTTAGTTAAATCTCCTTTTAACAAGGACTCTAACCTTTATAGCCTTTAGTTAAATCTCCTTTTAACAAGGACTCTAACCTTTATAGCCTTTAGTTAAATCTCCTTTTAACAAGGACTCTAACCTTTATAGCCTTTAGTTAAATCTCCTTTTAACAAGGACTCTAACCTTTATAGCCTTTAGTTAAATCTCCTTTTAACAAGGACTCTAACCTTTATAGCCTTTAGTTAAATCTCCTTTTAACAAGGACTCTAACCTTTATAGCCTTTAGTTAAATCTCTGTTTAACAAGGACTCTAACCTTTATAGCCTTTAGTTAAATCTCCTTTTAACAAGGACTCTAACCTTTATAGCCTTTAGTTAAATCTCTGTTTAACAAGGACTCTAACCTTTATAGCCTTTAGTTAAATCTCCTTTTAACAAGGACTCTAACCTTTATAGCCTTTAGTTAAATCTCTAACAATCTCTGTTTCTTATGTATCCCTGGGAGATAAGTGATTTATTTATTGGTAAACACCAATAATTACCTGTGTTGGTTGATGATCTTTGTCCATGTTCTCTTTGGAACACTTCAGTCCGCACCCTCCATGTTTTTCTTTGCTTTTCAAAGTTTTCCTCCTTGAACACTTTCCATCAAAGTTTAATTTGTGCAATCAATGTCTGCAGAAAGAGGCAACAGCAGGGATTTGAAAACTTCTTTCATCGTTTTTTTTTTTGTCTACCTTTAGAAATTGCTTGAACAGCTAGACCTAAACATGTTGTATTGACAAGGGAATTGATTATTTCAAATTAATTTGAGATCTTTTTAAATGTCTAACAACCCTTCCTAATGTGGATTGGTAGCTTTGAGACAAATGACCTTTCAGTTTCTGAAACATTTTGGATAAATGTTTTGTCTGCCTTTGCTTTAGCTGCGTAATCTGGCCTTCAGGAAGATTCCCCAGAAGTCCTGTGCCCCTCCGCCCTGCATGACGCTGTCAGGAATAGCCAGTGAGCTCCTGAGCCCGGCATCAGTGGACCACAGTTTACCTTCAGAGGGCTGGCAACAGTGGAAACAGAGAGACGAACAGGTGAGAGAAAATGACTTGAGACTGTGCCCTGATTTTGGAATCACACTTATTGGAGTCGAACTTTTCCTCAGCAGTAGAGAAGCTTCTGCAGTGAACACTTTTAAAGGATTTCCATTGTTACAATAAAGGAGTAAATTTTGTTAAACGAATTATACATATCCTTAATATTTAATATTTATATCACAAACTGCTCTATCAGGGCTAAGAAGTTTCCCCCCCCCCAAGTTCAGGTTAACATAACCTTCTTCTCCGTGTTTCTGTAGATAACCACAGAGCTGTATGAGGCAGATTTGGAAAAGGCCTTGATTCTAAGTAAACTGGAGTATGAACAACATAAACAGGTACATAAACTGCATTCACACGCTAATAACTGATGAATGCTTGAAACAGGTGTAGATTTCACAGCTTAAAGATCTAGAAGAAGGGTATCACTACTATTTTCTAAAACAAACTGAAGTTTGTAGTTATACATGGTAGAATCTGAAAACAGTCAAGAAGAATAAATACTTTTTTTAAAGCACTGTTCAGACAGGAATGTGTTATAAGTCAATTTTAATGCAAAGGCTGTTAAAATTGCTAAAGTAAAAAAAAAACGTATGTCACCAATTATTAGGCATAGAGCCTTTTCGAGTCTTCAGTGTAAAACTGAATAATTGGTCATTTATGTTCAAACGAGTTAAATTAGTCGCTACTGACAGTAATAAACACCACGGATTATTGGTATGAAAAGCATAAAAATGAATCAACAAGAGGCAAAATGATGTGTTTGTGTCAGCAGAGCAACACAAATGTAGCTTCGCCAAAGTCACGAGGAGGAAAAGAGGGCGGCGGGAAGAAGGACAAAAAAAAAAATCAGCAGGCGAAAGACAAAAAGACGGTTTCTCTGCAGGACTTCCAGGCTGAAGGCTCTGCTGGTGGGATAAACCGGTTCATGGCTTGCAAAATCTTTTCATACGGCTGTACTTTTATGTTAAACTTGCAGCTAACTTTTTCAGTGCAAAAGAAACACTCATGATAAAGTTTTCACAAATTGTTATGGTTGTTTTTTTTTTTTTTTACTAACGTCTGTTTTTTTGTTGTTGCTGTTGTTGCAGAGCAATTAAGTAAAAAACAAGAGGTGAGAATATTTTTTATTTATTTACCTCAATAATTGTCTGACCATCACCATCATTTTTAACCCCTTAATTAATGTTAAAAAAATAAGACAGTTTTTTTGTTGACAGGGTTCCTGCATTGTGTGATCTGAGACAGTATTGGATTTTGCTTTCCTCAGCTTCGAATAAATATAGAGAAACAATGTAACCATGTGGGAAAATATGTATTTGGACACTTTAGTTTCTCTAAAGAATCCATCCATTCAAAGCCTGACCACACTGAGTGTTTCAGTTATGCAGCATAAAAACTACTTAATTCTGCAGCAACTCACTTATGCCAGGCACATTTTATTATTGCTGTATAGTTTCAGCAGAGCGAACAGCTTTGTCCTCAGCATGAATAAGCAAAACAGAAGCTTCTGTATCTTTGTGTGGACCGTCGTGTTACAAAGTACTTATAGCTTCAAATCTTTTACATCATTTCCAGGAAACCAGAGGGACAAACGTAGCGCCAGGAATCGGACAGGAGGAACGTTTTTTTAACAAAGTAGAAGATGATGTGAGTCGGATTATCCAGAGGGAGAAAAGACTTGAGCAGTTTGTGAACAGCCCGGGTCAGGAAGTCCACACACCCACAGAGCACGAACCGGTGAGTGTAGATGTGGAAAGAAGCACTAATATGATTTCATCTTTTTATTATATTCACATGTAACTTAAGAAAGGTTATTTCTCTGTGATGTGTATTTCCTTCAGGTGAACTTGACGCATACTGCGCTACGTGTGTCAACTGTTGAATTGTTGTTTTGTAGGATCCCCGGGCAGAACAGCTGAAATATGAGCTGGAGAAAAAGGACCAGGAGATTAAGAAACTGAAGAAGACCATCTCAGAGTGGGAGGTCAGATGTAAAAACGGCTGGACTGTCGTTGCTCTGAATGAGCTAGAAAAACCTTTCACTTCACAGACGTCTGCTATTCGAATAACACAAGAAAGCAAACTAATACAATATTGTGTGATTGGTTCAAATTAGCTTTTCTAATTGTTTCATGTTGTAAATATCACTATTTGTGTAGGGAGATTTTAGAAGAGCCAAATAAATCATTATAAAAAAATCTTGAATTCTGAAACAATGAAGGAATAAATTAGGACCATCCATGTTTTACTCCACTTTAAATGAATCAGGAGCCGTTATTTGTGTCTCTCCCTGTTTGAGCTCATCACTAACCACCGATTCTGCTCACGTCTCAACTTTACAGGGAAAATACAAAGAGGTGAAAGCAAGGAATTCCCAACTTCTTAAGATGCTCCAACAGGGGGAGAGTGAGTTTTATCAGCGCAATCCTTTTCACTCCTCAGCTTCCACTTGCTCGGCCTCCTGTTTCATAACGTGATCAATGTCTTTTTGTAGTGAAAGACAAAGCAGAGATTCTTCTGCAGGTAGAAGAACTGTTGCACATCAAAGAAGAACTGTCCTCACAGGTTCGTCACGCAGAGACACATGTCGGTTGTCTCGCACGGTTGTGCATTTCTGTAGACATAAATAAAAGTTTTGTTCTTTTACTCAGGTAACATTATTACATGCTGCTCTTGAACAAGAAAGATCAAAAGTTAAAGGGCTCCAATCAGAGCAACCCAAACATCAGGTGAGAGCAAAGATGATGGTGTTTTGTTTCCCTTCTCTGTGTGGCGACATGTTTACATGAAGAGTTTAGTACCTGTAATAATTCACACTGGTCATTAGAAAACCCAATCGCTCGTTTAGGTGCGATCTATAATAGATTACAATCGTCAGACAGAAACCTCATATTGTTCCTCACTGTGGAAATTCAGGTGTACCAGTAGGAAAGTTACAGGCAAACTGGAAACATTTAAGACTCGCATAAATGTAAATCTGTTGACGGGCCGCTGGCTAACGGTGCATGTTGCTTCCTCTGTTGTCTTTTCTTTATGTGTCCACCTCTTTTTTTTATCCTACGCTTGAATCATGGAGAAAAATGCATATTTATGTAAACTAATTTCTACCATCATCCTAAAGTAATTATGTGGGCTTTTTTTTCCTGGTTTGCAGGGAAACAAGAAAGGGAAGAAAGGCTCTGAAGTGGATCAATGAAGATTTCTGAAGGAGGAAGAAAAAATGAACAGAAAGAAGAAAAATGAACAAATTAAAAGAGCGCTACTGATTATTAAGTTTCTTTTTTGTTTCATTTTTTCCCCTTTTATTTTTATTTTACTTTTTATAGTCTGACCATCAGTTTGCATGTCCCATTAAATACACAGAATATACTCCAGATGTGGCATGATGTACTAAACAACCAAGTGAAATATTTTTTTTTTAAATAAATTGAGTTCAAAGTCTTTTTGGAAACGGTTGCTCTGCAGAGCCGCAGCATCTCCAAATGCTCCAAAAGCTGTGTGCCTCTTTTTATGGGTTCGGATGCCAAACTGACAGATTGAAATGTATGTTAATGGGGGTGGTAGGCTGTTCTTGCTCACTGTGGAGTCAATTAAAATACTTTTTCAGTGAGATTTTTGGTGTCGTTTTTTTTAAATTACATTTTGAAAAAATAAAAAATGTAAATAGTGAAACCATGGTTCTCAAAGTGTTGTTCTATAAGCACTCATGATCTTGAGCGTTGTCTAATGATACTCAGGAGAAACTTTGGTGTCTATTAATTGCAGAGTAAATATTTTATAAACTCCTAGTTTGAACTGAAGCGAATGAAAGTGACCCAGTAACAAGTGCTGGTGGTAATACAAGCAAATAAAAATGTATTTCTCTTCATTTCATAGTTTATAACATTCACAAAGGTAACGTGAAGGATTTATTGAAATACAATTTTTAAGCTAAAACATTTTCTTCTGCTGCTGTCACCAAGTTTTGTATGCAAAAATCCAGCCATGTTAGATTTTGAGGTCAGGATTTCCAGCTTTAACGGGCAAACCAGAGAAACCCAAAGAATGAAGTACTTAGAGTTTATAAAGGTTTTTTTTATTTAAATAAAAAAATGTATCCTAATTAAAAATTGAGTCAATAAAAAGAAATTAAAGACAAAAACTAATGGTAGAACAGCGAGCTTTTTCATTGAGACCAACTAGTAAAACAAAAATGTGTATTCTTGTAAAAGTATAAGGGTTTGTTAAAAGTTTAATGTTTCATTTTTGACAGAGAATATAAAGGTAAATTATTTTTGCTATTTTCTTCTAAGTATTTCACTCTTTAAATTTCTTAAGTCGATTAGGGTTTAATAAACGCAGCTCACATAGGGAGAACAGCCATGACTGTGCAGTTCCAGCTGGCCCACATATTCACAACCTTCTGCCGAGTCATCCAGACACACACACACACACACACACACACACACACACACACACACACACACACACACACACACAACACACACACACACACACACACACACACACACACACACACACACACACGCTCCTCCACTCAGAGACGACTGCTCCAGGTCTGCCTGTTATCCTCTGCCCGGACAAATCTGAGATGTCGGACTCAGTGAAAGATAAACCTGTAAACCCTGAAACCCCCCTCAGGTCGGACAGGACCCTCGTTGTCCTCAGAAGCGTCTCGGAGAGCAGAGCCTTCACCGTCAGAGGAGACCGCGCCGTCACACAGGTCAGGAAGCTGGAAACTGTTCAAACTGTTTCTGTCGTCTGCAGACGGTCTAGTGCAAACCTCAAACCAAGCTGTCATTGCTTTGTCGCGTGTGTGTGTGTGTGTGTGTGTGTGTGTGTGTGTGTGTGTGTGTGTGTGTGTGTGTGTGTGTGTGTGTGTGTGTGGTGTGTGCGTGTGTGTGCGCGCGCGCGCACAGCTGAAACAGTGTGTGTCAGAGCGGCTGCGTGTCCCAGCAGAGCAGCTGGTTCTGCTCCAGTCCGGACGGGTTCTCAGGGAGGCAGAACTCATGAGTCACCTTAAAGAACAGGAAGGATCCATCAGCCTCTGCGTGATCCGAAGGTATGAAGCACAGCGACGAGCAGCACATCTGTGATGAAAAGTTATATTTATAGGAATATTAAGAAATACATAATGGATGACAAATTTGTAGCTATTTTACAAAATAAAAAAAAAATTACAAGTGTTTTAAAGACGTCAATATCTGCTGTGTTTCAGTTGTAATTTATTGTTGCAGTGCAGGATGGAGGTGACTCCTCCTCCTATGCCTTGGCTTGTCAAACTAATGATGTATCAGGGTTTTTCATAAGGCCTGTATGGCTCATCACCCAGAGCATCTTTTTGTCTGGACGTGAGCACAAATCCTTGAAATTAAGGATTTTATTTCAAATCTAAGAAGCATATATGTATAGCTTGTGGACAACATAGGAATGCACTTAATATTAAACTTAACAAGAGCCTGCTGTCAGAATGTTGTAATTTCTTTAAATGCTGTGTGAGTTTTACGCCGGACTGATATATATATACTCTTGAATTTCTTTTGATTGAGATTTGCTGCATCACTTTTCAGATTCTTTTGCCTACATCTTGTCGTCATACAAGTTTTATTTATGGTAAATGTTTTCTTAATTCTTCAGAAAAGTTGTTACAGTTAAATCTCGACTTAACAAATGGGTTAAGATATTTTCTCATACGACTTGACGGTGTCCATTTTTATATTGAAGAAATTTGGGACATGACCAAACAAAATGAATCAAATTTGAAAAAAAGCAGGCATACTCAGATTTGAAGAACACACCGGAAAAGGCTCTGAAAATGAGTCACTCTGACTCTGAATGGAAAATTGATTCTTCTCAAGACATCGTCCTGTTATCTGAAATTTGTTGACTGTGTGTGGGCAGAGCGCAACTGAGATGTTATTTTTATTTTTATTCTGGAAAATAAGATCACAATAAATCCATTTTAGATCCAATTGGTTATTAATGGGTTTTTTTTGTCCCCAAACAAGCAGACTTTTACTGGATTACTGCTTCATTGAAATTATTTTTACAAGACAGGCTTTTCAGTGCATATATCAGGTTTAAGCACTAGTTCTCAACTCAGTTCGTCTTTCTCAGGCCTGAACCTTCATCGACTCGGACCTCCAGTGATCCAATTTCAGAACCTGTTGAGTCAGAGCTAAAAGCTGTTCCTGACCCAGAGCCCAACCAGACACCAACTCCCACCTCTCCGCTCTGCTCAGGTAAAGCCTGTCAAACATTCATGTCTCTCCAGTTGTCTAAACTCCAGCTCTTCAGTGTTTTCAAGTCCTTCTGTTTTTTATCGTTCCGTCTTGTCTCAGCCGAGGGTTTGGACAGTCTTGGCTCGGAAAACAGCAGATCCAGTTTTCTTACTGCCCTCTGGAGCCAAATGGAGAGCGAGTTACCGAGTGACCCAGAACTGATGCCCCGTGTTCTGGCCAGCCCACTGGTGCAGAGCGCCCTCTGCACCTCCAGCCCTCCGCTAACAGGACAACGATCTCTGTCTAATCCTCAAATTCAGCAGCTCCTGACAACAAACCCTGAGGTGAAGGACATGTTGAACGACACAGATGTCATAGAGCAGGTGAGTGTGTGTTTGAGGTACAGTTTGTCTTTGTTTTTTTTACAAGTTGTGTGAGTTGTATTTCTATTATTGTACCTTTCACATTTAAATTTAAATAAGTAAACGATTGAGGAAAGATCCTCTTCCTTTGTGGAGTGCCTCAATCGTCACAACTCTCTTTGTTCCTCTCCAGGCGCCGGGACTCATCAGGGAGTCTGAAATGACAGAAGAGGTGATACAAAAAGAAGACGGAGCTTTAGAAAACGTGCCCTTGGTGCAGGATAACCCTGCAAACGCTGCTCTGCATGTCTTTCAGACAAATGATGCAAAAATGCAGCAACAGGATATTGAACCGACTCAGGTAAAGCAATAAAGGTCACGATTGGATATTTCACATAGTTCATTGGTTTTATCAGAGGTTTGCTTCTGGTGCCTTTCAGAAAACAGTGTTTCCATTACTCACCACATCATGTGAGAGTCACCAGGGACCAGGAGGACGAACCAGCCCAACATCACCTCCGTCCCCTGACTCCACAGATTCCCTCAGAGAGCTGACTGCTTCTCCCATTACCGGTTCTCTTAATGCAGGTAAGAAAATGTGCATGCATCCAGTCACCTAAAAGCACGGGTGATTTGTAGGAAATCATAATCTCAATACAATCCTGAGCATTTCTCAAAAGGTTCAATATCAAATATCTGAAATGTGATATATGAACATACTGTGGCTGCTGCCTTCAGGTCTGCAGTCGCTCCTGCAGGAGATCACAGCCAGTCCAGGTCTGACGGAGACTCTGCTCTCTGGGCCGCACATCAACTGTGTTCTGAACTGTCTCAGCCAGAACCCGGACTTTGCTGCACAGGTGATGCGTGGATGGGTCTGGATATATTGCAAAGATGAGGAGTTTTTTGTTTTTCTTTCCACTTAAAGTAAATATTTATTATTTATTCAGGATAAGTCATTTCTATCATTCACCACTCAAAGAACAGGTTGCCACCGTTAATGCAAGAACATAGATGATCCCAGATTTATCTTCTTCCAGCGGCAACATGTAGTTCCACCACTAGATGTCACTAAATCCCCACACATTGCTCTTTTAACCATGACCTTAAATCTTTCCTTCCTCCTGAGAAACTGAGAAACTTCAGTGCTGATGTATTTCCTGTTGCTCCAGATGCTGCTGAGCCATCCCTTGTTCTCAGGAAATGTTGAGCTGCAGGAGCAGATGAGGCAGCACATTCCTCTCTTCCTGGAGCAGGTTTGTTTATTCACGTCAAGGTTATTGTAATATTATATTCTTCATATTTATGAGAGATACCATAAATATTTATTTGTCAGTAAAATAGATGTGGTATGAAAAGAGTTTGGTCTTGCCATACCGCCATATACAATATACAGCTATCTCTGATTCAAAAAATGTTATTTATTATTGTTCAATGCATTATAGATGCAGAGTGGAGAGCTGCTGTCCATGATGCTGAACCCCAGAGCCATGGAGGCTTTGCTACAGATCCAACAGGGGCTGCAGACTCTGGCATCAGAGACTCCCTCCATCATGTCTGAGCAAAAATGTCTAAACATTTCATTTGTTCTAGATGAGTTACTAAAGTAAAACTGATGTTTTATTAAGAGGGTTTTCACTAAACCTTCAAAACATGCAAAGAAAATGATCAAATTGAACAATTCTTGAAAAGTCTCAATTTTCCAAACTAAGTATTAAATTCCATCTTTAATTTGTTCATTTAATTTATTTATTTGTATTTCAATTTTTTCCTCCTCATTGATACGAGAGAGAGAGAGAAAAGAAATGTGTCCATTGTTTTTTTAGGCAATGAAAATGAAAATATTGTTAAAATTTCTATTACTTTCCTTGAAACTAAAATGTTTAAAGAGTTTTGGTCTGAACACTGGAATATTAGTAGTTGGTTAAAGCTTGTTATAAGTCACTGTTCTGAAGTTTTTAGTATTCTGTAAGAAAACCTTAAAGTCTGATTGCAAGTCAAAAAACATCCACTTAAGTAGGTACAAATATATTTCCAATTCATAATTAGTAAGTCAATTTAATTTTAAAGCTAAACTAGACTTATTTATCTATCCTAATTTATGTAATCCATTAATTTAAATGATCACGTCTTATGTACATAAAAGTCTGAAACTGAAATGACCTTTATCAACAATGTATCTTTTTGACAGTGTGGGACCTGGAACCAATGCTGGTTCTGGTCTTACTGGTTCTGCTCAGCACCCATCTGATCCTAACCTGAACAACCAGACTGGCTGCCGTCCTCAGGACGTCCCACTGACAGAGCAGCAGCAGCAGCAGCAGCAGCAGCAGCAGCTGCAGCAGCAGCTGCAGCAGCAGTTTGTACATCAGATGCTAAAGACACTGGCTAACACCAACAATGGGGTAACTCACTGATTCCCTGGTGACTAAAGTTGTTTAACTCTTTTTACGTGTAAAATTGTAATATTAGAAAGCATAAGTCCCTTAAATGACCAACATTTTAATGTTAGCAAATGTTAGTATTTGCTAACTGGATGTTCCTACATTGTCTTGCCAAAATGTTTATGCCTCTTTTCAGTTTACAACCCCAAACCTTAACATGTTTTAATGAGATTTCATGTGAGCAACCCAGACGTTTTTTTTTTACCCAGTTTGCCCAGTATTCACCTCTATTCATCAGCTCCAACCAGCTACACCATTCAACTATGCAACCAGTTTCCTTGTTCTGGTTGTTAACATTTTTAAATTGAGATATTAAAACAAATCTTAAAGATTATTGGCCAAATAGCCTGTTATAATAACTCCTTTCATCCTTACTCTGTGCAATGTACAAAAATGTAAAAATGCATTAATGATTTAGAGACATGCATTTTGTCACAAAACATCCAGACTGCATTAATAAATTAAAGAACAGATTGTAGTTATTTAGCCACAAGAGCTTCAAATGATTTTGATTTTGTTACCTGTCAGGTCCGTCATGAGGAAGAGGAGGATTTCCAGGAGGAGCTGCAGCAGCTGAACTCAATGGGCTTCAGAGACAGAAAGGCAAACCTTCAGGCCCTCATCAGCTCAGGAGGAGACGTGTCCTCTGCTCTACACCTGCTCAGTCCTTAACAATTAATTATCAGTTATTAACGAGTGAATTACAAAAAAAAGCAGATGTAATTGTAAGCCATATTTAAACACAAGGTGTCATCTAATATAGTGATAAATCACTGGTAGAAACATGTATCCACCAACACAGCCTAGCAACAGTGCAGATGCAGATTATAGGCGCTGACTAAACAGAACTCACAGCAGAAAATAACAAATAGTATTTAAGTGAATTATGGCAGGGACCTACGCCACATATTCATGTTTTAGTAAACAAACCGAGTGTTTGATAGGAACCAGATTAATTATTTAGCAGAAAAATAGGAGTTTGTAGTGGAGGAGGAAAAAAAGTAGCTTTCATTTTGTCTGCTCTGATGCTTCAGTTCTACTCTACATGCAGTAGATTCATAGCGTCTGCATCAATATTTAAAAGCAGGTGATTTATTTTGAATGTCTGGCACACGGTGATGCCTCTTTGCTCTGCTGCCTCCTGGTCACCGTCTCACGCCCAGGCAGATGTCCTGTAAGTTCTCACATGCTTCACAGTCTTAACAGATTAAACCTCAAACACAACAAGTCGTGATGCGAGTCCCGACACACCCAGGTTTAAAGTGGTTATCTAAGCATTCAGGCTCTTAACAAAAGTTCACATTTAGCTGTTTTTTATTCAAATAGAAGCAAAGATATTTAATTGCACTTAATAAAAATGAACATAGTTTTCCCTCGTTAAGCATAACACAGACTTGTTTTCTAACTGAGAAAAACTTTAGGACACCGTAACAGTCTTACTTGTTTTAGCTGAAACAACTTCTGTGAGGAGCTTCTTTTAGCATCTTTACTCCTCTTCTCACTTTGAGAGATTTCCCTGAGCATCTTGTGCTCTGCTGTTAGGGTCAACCTGCTTGCATGGCCAGTCCTGAACATATTGCACTTTCTGACTATGTTCTACACACTGAAGTGGCTAATTTCTAATTATTTTTGAGACTTTTATAAAAATTCTTTTGCAGACTCAAAAGCTGATGAGTAATGATCTCTTGTGTGCACCTGATGTGATAACTGCCTATAGTTTGAGCCATTTTACGTGGGAAGAAATGTTGGGGTGTCCTTATTCATTCTACACCAGAACTTTAATTTATTTTAAAATATCTTCTCTTCAGTTTGTATAGATTTTTTTTTACAAATATATTTATTTCAGTGTTGTTAAAAAGTTTTTAATGTCAATATGTCAAGGGGTTATTACCAAAATAACATCTGTTTTATTTCCAACAAAGAGAGCCTTTATTTTGCTGTTTTACGGTTTATTTTAATGTTTTAATCAGTCACACAAAACTGAACAGGTAAATGTATTATGGTAGCTGTGTGACTTTGTTTACATTTTCTCAAAATACCTGCAGTAACTTTTGTGTCTGGCTTCTGAAAAGGCTCCGGAAAATATCTACTTTTGATAAGTTGTGATCTCTACAGATTGGAAAACCTTCTTTCTAACTTTAAACACTAGAGGGCAGTTTTGATTGTCTTTTTGTTTGTTCTTTTGGTCTGGAATTTAAACAGCATTGCAGGTTAATTAATGTCTTCATATTTATTTGCAAATGCTTGTGAACTTTACAGTTTAAATGGTTAAATAAACAAAAAAATCATTACATTTTAATGCCACCGTTAGAGGCAACGTTAATAAAAGTTGATGTCTACCTAAAGTGTATCCTAAATGTGCAAGAGTCACTCTGAGATCTTCAGCTTCCTGACAAGCATGACGCGTTCTCGACACGTTAAACACGTGTGTGCGTGTGTGTGTGTGTGTGTTCTCCACTTGACAACCTGCCTGAGTTTCTCTATGGCTGCCAGACGGAGGGGGTTTAATCTCCAGCTGTGTGAGGGTGAGAGATATAGGAGTAGCTGAGGGGGTTTTCTGGATTAGAAGCTCCAAAAATATTCAAGTTGAGGTTTGAAGATGAGTCATGGCACAGAAACAGCTCTTCAGTATGGAGTGGAGCGCTCTCTCGCTCAGAGTGTGCCTTCTGAAGATACCAGCAGACTTGACAAATGAGGGTACAAAGTTTCGACCTGCTAGCGAGAAGAGAGAAACTTGCCTTCCACCTGTGTGCTTATTTTGAATCTGCAGTCATCTTTAGTCTTATTAAATGTGAGGAATGCACCTTCAAAATTTAGTTGCTGTTTCTTGATGACCCATAAAATATAAGACAGAAAATTCAACACTTTCCAGTGGAAATTAGAACAAATATTTGAGATTTAATTCTCTTAACATTCTGACAACAGATTTGAAGTTTCATTCGATTAACTCTAAAATATATATTTTAAAACAATCGTCGTGTAATTTTAAAAATTTTGATGAAATAAATTAAATGAGAAAGATGTCTAGTAGAGACCTGTATTTAATGATGTCCCATCATGCAAGTGTCAACTTCTACATTGCAATTAACAAGATGGTCGAGAACCTCTAACTTCTCTAAAAATTTTAAAATGTATGGAATCTGTAAGAATTAAAGTCACTTACATCGGACTCAACCAGGATGGATCAGGACATACGAGCAATAAACCTCAGCAGGTTTGATTCAGATCTTTTGAGGTTTCAAACATTTTAACTGCACAGAATAACAAAGATTCCCCATTTTAGGTGCAAGGGAAAAAACTCTGAAGTGGTGCATTTCTCAGCTTTAATACACGGACACAGATTAAGGATGTTATCCTGAAGTAATACTAGAGTAAAGATCCTTTGGGCTCGTCTAAGGTAGATCGTTTCTTTAAAAGCGGACTGAGCTTTAGAAAAACGGCAGCAAAAATCCTCCAAATCGGATGTACCAAGTCTGCAGAGAGACGCCCGAGGCTGAACCTGGAAGGTTTCAGACAACCTATAGGTTTAACATTCATTCAACCAAGACGTTTGTTTCTGGTAGGAAGTGGAGCAGGCGTACACAAAAGAATAAAACTGTTTTTATTTGCATATAATAAAAAAATAAATGTTTGATATTTTATGCCCTTCTCAATAATCAAAGGCAAAATCTTTATACCCATTGCAGCAGCAATCAAACTCTCCTTATAACTGCTGAGAGGCTGATTTTTTTCTATATGAGCTCCAAATGTTTGAGAGTGGAAGGGCTCCTCGTCATCACCCTAATCTTCAGCTCCCTTCACAGATTCCCAATCAGATTTAATCCAGTCGCTCTAAAAGCATTAAGATTACCTCCAGTGAGAAGAAACAAGTTGGCAAAATTAAAATATTACTTCAAACTTAAATCTGTCTGGAGTATGAATAATTTCAATCTGACCTTTGCATACATTTTTACTTTTCATAATCTTAAAAACATTTTACTTTAATTATTGTGAGAAAATTTTCCAGGAGTGCACTTAGTGAGCAGGTATGTGATCATAAGGTAAACTTCTATCATCTTGTTGATTCCCATAAAAAGACAACTGATTATAAAAAATATAATTTCTTTCGGGGAGAAAAACGCATATGACGATACACAGGAATAAATTCTGGACTTCATTTTTTGAAAATAAAAAGTAGGTTAAGAGAAGAGGAAAATGATCATAAAGAGTTATTGCTGTGTAGCAAATTATGTGCTTATTACTCAAATGAAACATTTAAGACATCTGGATTTGAGGGTCTTTTCAGGGCAATAAAGCAAAAGTTCAGTTCATTTACCCTTGAAAAAATGGGTAAGAATTACTCAAGTAATAAACTGCGTATTTTTCCCGTTCATTTGCCACGATTCCCGCTTCACAACTTCAGACTCTCGATGTGCCTCTCTACTTCCAGGATCATCTCGTTCCGGCTTTTCCTGATGTCCAGGGTGAGCGCGTTCTCCTCGTCTGACGGAGGCTCCAAAATATCAAACTGGGAGCGCAGCAGATCTGCCTTCATGTAATGTCCCTGACGGGCCACCATCCTCTGGTGAATGAGTTCGTAGTCGCCATGCAGGTAGAGGAAGAAGACCTCTGGACAGGAGGGAAGTGAGGCGCTCCTGGTCGGTGCCACCGCCGTGGAGCCGTGGAGGAGGATCTGCCGGTAGAGACGCTTCAGAGCTGAACACGCTAAAAGAGCGTCCGAGCCTGAGGACCTTTCTCTGTGACGGGGAAACAGGAACATAAATTTAAATATTGAAATGTCAGAACTGCATGGTCATTAATATTTATAAAGTGAGGAATGAACTAAAATGTCAAAGTTTACTTTGGTCACAAAGCGACGGAGAGGATGGAGAAAAAAGAGCAGCACAATGATGAGCAAGCGGTGGAAATAAAAAAAAAAAAAAGGACGTATGGGTGATCAGGAGAAGATGTCTTTGATGTCACCGGAGGCATTTTAACATCTTCACTTCTTCTCCTCACCCTCTCTCTCCAAATCTGCTTTTACTCACCCAAACTCCCTTCCCAGTCGCTGCGGATTTCAGCTTAATTTTCAAACCCATTTTTGATATTTTTTTGATCTTTCTGAATAATTTTATGCCTGCTTCTTCCTACCTCACCGCTGTGCGTTTGAGATTTGTAAAACTGAATCTGGTTTGCTTCCATCAGTAGAAGTATCAGATATTTCATAGTGCAAAGAGTCTGTAACGTTAAGGATGCAGTTAGATTTGATCTAAAATATGTTAGTAATAATACGGGTGTGAACCAATGTCATAAAAAAGAATATTTGTGAGTCTCTGTATGATTCTCACCTCTCAATGACTTCATGTAGTCTGAGAAGCCAAGGAAGTCTGTCCTGAAAGACAAGAAATAATAAATTATGATGTTTTCAGTTCAATGCCGTAGATGCTGAGGTAATAAATATAAATCCTAAAGATATTTTTAGAAAAAATGGGTTAGTTATTTTATGTAATAAGGTCAGATATTAGGTAAAAAGTCTGAGAACTTTGACAGATTTTTTTTGTAAGCAAATTGAAAACAAGTAAGATTCCTTTGAGAACTAAGAAATACAACTAATTCATTTAACATCTGCAACTGTAAAGCAGCAGAAATCTCAATACTTTGATTCACACTAAGGGCTCATTTTAAAGACCCTCAAACACACAAAACTTGTTTAAGTGATGTTAATAAAACTCAAGCAAACAAATCAGGCAGAGACAGTGAGATCTGAGATCAATGAGCTCCATAACAGAGTCCCTCACACCTTTAGGTCCTGGCTTCGACTCATTTTGTTTCTGCCAGCCTCACTCTGCCAACTAACACCGGAATGAAAGGCTTGTTGTCACGAAAGCCTGACAGTAATCCTTTATTTACATTTCTGCTTCGCTCCATCATTTAATCTCAATCTGCCAACTGTTGACTGTCTCTGAATCATGGCGGCATGTGTTGGACGGAGGTATTCCTCCGCAGCCCTCAGAGTAAACCTCTTGCGTGGGAGGTTATCATCTGTCACCAAACAGCAAAACGCCGCCAAATGCTGCCAGATTCTCTCTGCCGGGAAGGAAAGACGAACGGACACAAAGAAAAGAGGAGAAAATGACAGAAGGGGGGAAAAAAGGGGACAATGGAGAGAGGATTCTTTCTTTCTACTCCAAGAAAGAATAAAGTATGTTAAGACTGTGGGGCGTTTCACTGAAGCAGAGAAGCATTGGAAACGGGGTGTGGTCGTTTTATGATGTTGTACGAGTAGGGAAAATATATAGAAATACTGGTTATAAGCCATAACGGCAATAATAATATCTGCAGTTGGCCCAAATTTCTTTTAACGGTGCATCCTGAGTTTTATGAAATGGGTAGAAGAGTCTGGAAATACAAGTGTGGTTCAGTTGTCAAACTTTGCTTTGGTTTAGAAGAATAATTTAATTGGAACTGAACTCTGGTAATAATTTACACGTAACTACAGCTGACGTCAAAACCTACAGGACATTGTTTGTGTGGAAACATTTGTAGCAAGGTATACACTGTTTGTCCTGTTATTATCCTAAATTAATTGTGTTGGCCTGACAAAGCTACAGAGCTCCCAGATGTTTATGACAAAATCGTAGTTTCTGTAAATGACGGGTGAAATACAAAAATACACAGAAACACACGAGAGCAGACTCCTGGGCTGACCTGGTCTGAGAGCGGTTCTCCACGAGACATCTTCTCAATGTTCTCCTGCGGGTGGAAGTTGTCGCCTTCATAGAAGGGCCAGCCAAGCTGAGGAGAACCGTGCATGACAAGGTCAGTATAAATGTCCTTTATTATGAACATAATGTGTTTGGGTAGTGAGCCGTCCAAGTTTTTACCCTTTCAGAAAGGAATGTCCCCAAACTGGTTCTGTTTTCCAAAAAAAAAAAAAACAAGAAAGAAAAACAGACAAAAATGAGCTAAATTATTAAACTAATGTTCACGATACTTTTCTGTCTTAGGTAGACAAATAAATGCTGGAAATCAGACAGTGCAACGTTAACAAACCTAATTTCAGTCATCCTGTTTTCAGGGTGGAGTGATTTGAAGTGAATGACGATACCTCATAAAGGCTGGATAATTTATTAAATGTATCACTTGATAAGCTACTTTGTTATATTCATGTATCAAAAATCACAGATTTTTAAAGAACAATAGTTAGTGATAAGAATAGTTAGTTAGTTATAAGAAGACATACATACTTTCCACAACCCGAGACTCCCATTATGATGTAGATCATTTTGTCTGACGTTCAGAAGTCTCAACGCGCCCTGTGCTAAAACAAATCAAATATCGCATAAACAAGTGTTGAAGGTTACAGATCCTTCTAGCAACTAAATTAAAATGAACTTTAAAATGAACGTCTTTTTTTATTGAAGTAACATTTTTTACACTGAAAAAAAAAATCAAAATGCAAGAAAAACACATTTAGAGAAATAGTTTCATATAAAGTCAATAATTGCTACATTTAATTGCAAAATAAATGTAACTATTTTTACGCTGTATTTAACTTTTTTAAAGAAAATGTCTAGTAAAACCATGCTGTTATGTTGTGGTATTAATATGTAAAGCCACAAATGCCAATTTCATCAAGGTGTAACCAAATTTTGTCTTGTCATTATATACAGTAAACACAATAAGTTAGGTTAATAAAGTCTCAAAAGCTCAGACAGGACAAGTCTCCATAGCAACTGTTACAATTCATCTACATGGCAACGGATTTTTGTGGCATGTTTTATCTGCACATATAGTTTTGATGAGTTAGGGTCAAATGGGAGCAATATAGAGCTTTTCTGCTGTACGCTTAAGGAGAGTTTAGCTTGAAACAAAGATCAAATATGTGGAAAATGATGTGCACTGTAAAGCATGGTGGAGGATTTGTGGTGCTGAGGGCCTGTTTTGGTTTTAAAGGACCTTGGTAGAAGAGCAATGTATCGTGAACTCGTTTAAATACTTTTGAATCCTAAATCATATTAAAAAGTCTGTAGGATGAGTAGAAGAGAAGGAAGAATAATATAGGACTGCTAGAGAAAAATCCATCCAGCCTTGTGAAATGTCACAAGACTAAGCGCTGTCCTGTTATAAAAAGTGCTGACAGAAGGGGTAGTTACCAGTAACTGCGACGCACAACTGTCCTATTTATCAGCGTAGGATTCTCCAACAATTTAAAACACAGCCGAAATTAGTTCAAGGCTTGTTTTGCATCTTTGCCAGCGGTCCAAACAACTGCGCACGGTACACCGACTCACCGTTAGCCTACAGTGATTGAACAGGTGCTGTTTCCGGAGCTTCTGTCACAGCAGCAGCCAAACAGTGAGTGGAGAAACCCTGGTGACAAACGGCCCACTTTATTTGTTAGGGTGTGTCAAACTCTTCGAGGGTCCAAGGCCTCAGGGCGACCGAGCAGCAGGGCTCAGCAGAGGCGAGGCAACCCAACAAACGCATCACTGCAGCTCGGAAAGCGCTTGGAGCGTGGAACGCGAGCTGTTTCGATACGTCATGACGCACGCCGCTTACGTTGACAATTTAAAGGTACAGGGTGCTCGATTTATTACATCAAAATAAATAGGGACGACTAAGCTGGCTTTGACGTCATTATTGCGGGCAATTTAGGGATTGTTTTGACCAGAAAGGCTTAAAATAAAATAAAATGTATGAATATATGTAAATTAAGTAATTAATTATTAATATTGTATTATTGTGTTATTCTATAAAATACACGTGATTGCACTTAATTACAAAGAAATATATAATCACATTATGTAAAGAGAGATATTTAGAATATTGTTTGGAAATCTGAATGCAGTTGTCAGACTTTACTGCAGCGAACCCACATCAATCTTCGGCATAAACGAAGTGATGGAGCTGAAATTTGATGGACACACACAGCGGAAGCAGGGTTAAACCAAACCAGACGGAGAGAGAGAGTGAGAGAGTGAGGGAGAGTAGAAAAGCCATCATCTCTCCTGGAGATCAATAAGCGGGCCACACAGAGAGCTGACGGATACAAGCCTTCCTCCCTCCCGCTCTGTCGCATCCATCCATTCTCTTATCTATCCATCTATCCATTCATCCATCCATTCATCTCCAAGGGCGGTTCAAGGGGTGACGAGACCAGACGTACACATGTTATGCCGTGCGTAAAGCGTGACCCCCTCGGTGTGTTTTTTTACACGTTTTTTTTTTGTGCATCTGTTTCGCACTTGGAGACGCTGACATGAGGAGCTGAAACCGACACCGACCCAACAATGAAAATGCTCCGGTTTCGCAGCCCCAGCATCCGCTCCTTGGACCAGGAGGTCCTCTGCACGATCCGATTACTGGACGACTCCGAGATCTCCTGCACCATCCAGGTAGAGGAATGAAAACCTTGTTGATGTTACTACTAATTTTAATTTGTACACACAGACAAGAGGCAAAACGAGACTGTAGCAGTCAACCCTTATGGTGAATATCCACTATCATGATGTTTACTTGGAGGAGCAGCATTTGCGCGCATCCTTCCTTGCAGTTTGCATGCCGTAATTTACTGTGGACTGATTCTCTTTGCTCTACATACTAAAGAAAGACATGCATTTGTGATGAGAAATATTAATGTGAGTCACAGTGAGAGAAGTTATAATGAACTTTGCTTCATCGTCAAAAAAGACACGGTGGCTTGGTGGGAAATATGGTAAATATTTAGGGGTTGTTCATGTCAAATATCCAAATAAAGTTGGATCAGTGGAAGGTTGATGTTGGTGTTTCCTTCTGTAGGCACCCATAGATGCGATAAATTTTACTACTAAAACTAAGAAAGTGATCATAAAGCTCTCAGAAGAAATAAATTTTGCTTTGTTTTGTTTTAAGTTACAAATCTTTGGACTTTATTTTATGTGATTTATCTCATATTTCTCTCCTGCTGAAGTTATATGGATCTCATCTGAGTTTATTTCCATTTTAAATGCAGCTGCTTGTGGAGTCTGAGAGTTCACAAGATTCTTATCTAATCTGACTCAATATCTTACCTGCTACTGCTGTACACTTCCACTAATTTAGCTGTTAATCATGTTGCTGAAAGATTAATCATCAGTATGAAAGCATTCGAGCAAATTAAGGTGTGGCCAGAGTCACAGTGTTTAGTTTCAGGTTGCAGTATGTTCCAGAACTGCAGCTTTTATCTCCAGCTGAGATCAGTAGAGGTTTTTTATCTTTAAGTCTGGTTACTAACAGTAACAAAGCTTACAAGTTTACATTCATCATAAGCAAAAATGCCATAAACTTTGGAATTGTACTCATTTCCTTGAGCTGCTTTTGTTTCCTAGCTAGAACAATTCAGCAACATAGAACAAATGAAAACAAAAGTTGGGTGTACAAGTTTGAATTTTTCATGAATTTTCTCTAATCACAGATCGATTGAAATTATACATACATATCAAATTGTATCAAACTATTATTTGATAAAATGTCAGCAGAAAAACAATGCACTGTGTGTAGCTATCAACCTTCTGACTTAATTCTGCCTGGATATTTGTTGTCTCTCCTTACCAGAAATGGTAGAACAATTGCTTTTTCCTTTTCTTTTTTTTGTTTTCTTGAGTTTGAAGTTATTCCAGAAGCTTAATGTTAGTCTTCTTTGTTAATTCAGAAACTATCTTTGATGTGTCTGTGCTTAAATTATGACAAGCAGTCATTTTATGATTAATTCAAACCAAACATAAGTTCATTTAACATCACCTTGCCTGTTGATCGAGAAAGAAGCACCTGCTCCAAAATTGACTATCCAGGTTTAAATTGGACAAAAAGCGTCTGGTCAGAGAACACAAATAGACTGATTGTAGGAGTCAGCACTGTATCAGCTGTCATCCATGGTGGTGGCAGTGTCATGCTGTGGAGTCTGATTTCTACCGGTGCTACTTGTACATTGTACAAAGTGAATATAATAATGAAGATGAAGAGCTTCCTCCAAATCATTCACTCTTACATCAAATCAACAGCTAGTTAAAACAAGACACAACAGGATGTTTCAGCAGCGGAACTAAAGAATTAAAACGGGTTCTGGGACAGATATGGTAGGCTACAACATTTTCAAAGAAAGTCTGTCAGCACTGCCTAGAGCAGCTGCCAAATATCCTGTCATAATTTTGCTAGTGGAGCTTTTTGATGGCTAAAGAAAGCATGTAGTTGATGTACAGCTTACTAAATGACATTTAAGCAAATAAATAGTAGCCTGTAGGAACGCATATTTTTCAGCCTGCATGAATAACTTTCCGTACAAGCAAGAGACAAATGGGATCTAAAAAGTGGCTGAAAAACTAAGAGAAAAATTGTTGAGGGTATTAATGCGTATGCCCTCAACATTTATCTAAAGTTTTGTGAAACTGAAAAAATTCCATGAAAGAGCATCTTACTGGTTGACGTTTCGAGATATTTTAGCGCAGTTGCGCATTTTTTATTTATTTTTGTAAATGGCTCAATCTGTAAATGCAGCACTTTGTCTCAGAAGTAGTTGCCGACATCAGCATTGTTGTTTCACTCCGGATGACTTAACAGCCTCGCTCCGTGTCCTGCTAACCATCTTTGTGATACTCTGCATGTACCCAATCAATGATTTAAAAAAACAGCATTTTATGCACAAACAGAAATGGATGGAGCAGAGTGTGACACAGATGAGGTAGTTTGGTGTTCACAAAACACCAAAACACTCAGAAACGTATTAAGGTGTGTGTTCGCATCAGAAAACATGATAGTGTGGTCTTTCTCCAGCAGAGGCTGAAATGCACTCTGAAATAGGTCTTGGGGCTTTTAACCAGCATTTGTCTGAATTATCAAGAAATGGACATTTACGTTTCTGGCTGACTGCATTTTCCTTGGCTTTCTTTAATGGCTTTGTGTTCCGGTGCTAAGCTGCTCCTTCCTACATATTTCATGACATCCTGATATCGTCACAGTGCACTTCTGCTGCTCAACAGCATTTCTCTTCTTTCTTTTGTGTAAAGACTATGGAATTAGTTTCCTTTCTCTCCACAGTGTCATCATCTGCCTTATTTTGTATATTCTGCTGTGCTGTGCATGTAGGTCAGGATAAAATATCAGTGGCAGTGCTAGATTAAACAGATGGAATCAGAAGAATCGGATGGGATTTAGCATTTTGAAAATTGTGCATAGAGTGAGTCTGACTTGTTCATTCCAATTTTCAGACTTAGAAATATTGGATCAAACTGGTTTTCTACTGAGATGTCCAGTCAGATGGGACTGGAGATTGTACAAAAATGTGGTTTGATCAGCTGAGTGGCTTATACCAAAAGTGGTATGTGAATCGAAATTTTTACTTCCATCTAAATCCAGTAGATAATTTAAAATCTATTTAAGGCTTTTAGAGATTTTTAGATCTTCTGGTAAAATAAACTGAAGAATCATCATATTCAGACCATCATAAAAACTACAGCAATATTTTTATTTTATTTTGAATAACTTAAAAATAATTCGTCTAAAAGAACTTTTAGGCTTTTAAACTAGCAACTAGGATATTATGATACTGAAAATGGCTTGAAAGAGGCAGGCCTGTAGTTAGCGGAAAACAAGTGGATTTTATACTCATCTTCAACTGCAACAATTATTATAATTAACTGAATATTATTAATTCTGAAAGGCTTTTTTGTCTGCATGTAACATTTTTTTGCCCCAATATTTGACTTTGTGGTAATTCCTAAACTGGAGAAAAGAGAATAAATCATGAAGGCAGTGGGATTTAGAGCAGTTAGGCCCTTAAATGCAACATGATACATACAGTTTGAGTTAGAGCTGTAAGTGCAAATGATATAACACCTTCAGTAAACCGACTGACACTGAGTGCTATCTACTCACTGCTGTTTAGAAAACTTTACTACAATCATAAAGAGCTTATTCGCCAGGCAATATATCTGTGGCGGAAAGGAAAATGTCAAGTAAGATTTTTGTCTTAACATATTACTAACTTACACACAAATTGCAGAAGAATCAAGCTTGAATCTTTGTGTAATTCATTTATTTATGTAATCTTGTATTCAAACCTCTATGAATACATTGAAGGAATTTCAAATGGTGTTTCAGGTGACTGACAACAGA
This sequence comes from Poecilia picta, assembly GCA_033032245.1. NCBI lineage: Eukaryota > Metazoa > Chordata > Actinopteri > Cyprinodontiformes > Poeciliidae > Poecilia > Poecilia picta. The sequence goes on from CM065361.1 coordinate 20,123,583, forward strand.
CACTCTGGGTTTGATTTCTGACCCGTTTACTGCATGTTTTGCTGTTTCTCTTCCCACTGTTCCTCTTTTCTAGTTAGTAATGAGTAAAAGACACCAGTCCTACAAAACCTTGAAAACGAAATGAAGTGAAATGAAATAAAGCATGTTCTTAACAGGATTACCAAGCAGTGTGAGAAGGAAGGAAGGAAAGAGAAGAACTTGTCTTGTTTTATTAGATTACGGTTAGAATAACACAAAGGTTTAAATCTGTTATTCATGCCCAGGTGAAGCCTCCTAGCACTGTCTCTTCATACTTTCACAGATATGCACTACTCATTTCAGCAAGTTTTATTTTATCTAAAGTACTTATGTTACTTATGTTTTCTTAGTATTAAGTTAAAATGTATTTTATTACTTGTGTCAAATATTTTTGGTATCCATGTATTTTTGGGCCATAGCTCTTAACTGAATTGGAGAAACTGAGTCAGGTTTTTTGCAGTCAGCCTGGCTCATGCATAACTTTTCAGCTCAGTAGGACAGAGATCAGGGCTTTGTGATGGCAACTCCAAAAAAATGCTTTGGATCATTAACTAGTTATAAGAGCAGTTTGTGCTCAAAGTTTGACTTCCTGGCTGAAGTTTTGGCATGTTGCTTTAATATTTCCTCATAACATAACATTCTCTCTTCTTGATGTTTGTTTCGTAAAGTGTGCCTGCCTTTCCTTCTGTAGAAAATCACCTCCACTTTATATATATGGTGTTGTTACCTTCATACTTCAAAGTTGGAACAGTGTTCTACATTTTTCATATTCACCAGTAGCCATTATGGTAAAATATTTACAGTTTAGTGTCATCACTCCACATGACATGTTTCCAGACATTCAGGTTTGTGTAAACCGTAGTCCAATTTTTTGTTGTCTTTCTATGAGCCAATTACTTCTTCCTCACTGAAAGGCCTTCTAAAATACTGGACTGGTTTAACTTGGGTCAATGACAGACATTCTTTTACCATTTTTCATTGAACCACATTGATTTCTTGAACACAGTGCCCATCTTTTTCCTGAACAGCATGTGAGGGTTAAACATTCCTATGAATTTTATGGATATAAATCATGGCTGTTACATAAATGGACTTAAAACAAGAGAAGCTTAGTCTGATTTAATTTCAGAACATGACAGAAAGTGTTATGTTTCCTTCAGTTAAAGTAAACATCTGCTTCCAAATGTATATTTGTGGTCAGAGCTTCATAGTAAGACAGATAGGAAGTCTGAGGAGATGTTTGTGTGTTTATGTGTGTGTGTTCTAGTGTGTGTTCCTCAGGTTTGTGTTGTGGCCTATAGGGCCGTGTTCAGTCAGACCCGCTGCAGGAAAGACATGTCAAGATCAATACACTCTGACCTCCTCTCATTTCACCCCCTCCTTCACTCTTATTCCCTTTCTTCTCATCCTCCTATCTGTCCCTTCAGTGTCTTCTTCTACTTTATTCTCTTTCACTCCCCACCACACTTCTCCTCTGCTCCACTTTCAGCTTCATCCCCGTCAGACCACCGTTTTCTGCTCAATTATCTATCCTTTTGCTGCCTCGCTCTCTCCTGCTTCTCTGTGACACATCATGTTTAATTAAGGAAGATCACTGTTCATCATGAGGCCAGCATCAGTCAGCTGTCAGTGATAAAAGCGTGTTTGCCTGTGTGTGTGTGTTTGTGTGTGTGTGTTGTTTGAGGACAAGCGAAGCTCTAAAAGCAATCAAAGTTATTCCATAAAGACCTTAATTCACCGTGGAAGAGATGATTGGATTCCAGTGTGTTAACTGTAAAATTATAATCTGAGATGAGTCAGCAATAAATTATAAACAAAGTTATTTTAAGGAATCATTAAGATGATAGAATTGCGTCAAGCTATCTCTGCAGTTTGGGCAAAGAGATGTGTGTTTGTGAATAAACCCAACACTCTGCTCTTGTTTCAGCTTGCAGGCATTATTTGAAGTAATTTATAAATAGCATCAGTTTTCTATTCTTATCCCACTCGCCGGCATCTCTTTGATGTTTTGCCCAAGATGACTAAAGAAAAATAATCCTTTCTGTGGCTGTTGCTCGCGAAACAACAGGAAGCAGCAAGAGATCAGGCGTATAATTAAGGAAGCGACTTGTCAACAGAGGCACAAGTGGGCACAAAACTTAGAAGGCTGATAAGAGATAATGTGGGTTATACGTATATTGTAGCTGGGAGAGAGTGGCACTGAAAATCGACACCATGAAGGAAAGGAAGAGGAAATGTGATGGCGTAGCTGTGGAAAAAAAGATTAAGTAGATTAAAACATCAAACGGATTCAAAATGAGGCTGCGCCAGCTCACAGATTTTTTATTTTTTGTAATGGAAGACAGGCAGGAAAAGAATAAACATAAAAATAAAAACATGTGAAATAAAAACTGTTTAAATTGTCATCAAAGAATAAAAAAGCTCAGTGTAAAAAAAAAATAACACAAGGAGACGGGTGTCATTAGGGTCCATTCACAGTTTCCTTTGAGACTCTAATATGAGCTACAGCGCATCAACTTTAATGAATTAGTCTTTTAATGTAGTAATTAACTCATTGCTTAGATTAGATGTGTTTAAAAACTAATTTTTTCAAATGTAGAAGGTTAAACTCAATTGTGTGGTTTATCATAATTTTTGCAGTGTTTTTTAATGTTTTATTTCACAAGGGAGACAAAATGGCGTTTGCTTTCTTATTACCACATATTTTGGACCTAAAGTCTTTAAATTACAGCACAAACACGTAGGAACTGCAAAAAAACAGAGTGATATGAAACATTATTTACTTCCTTACAATTTTTTTTCTTCTCTCTTTTTGTCAAACACATTTTGAGCCATCAAACTAATTCTAGCGTCAGACAGAGATAACCTGAAAGAATACAAGAAGGAGTTTTGAAATTATTATTTGCATAAGTAAGGGGGAAAAAAGTATAACATCAGCATCAGAAAGCAGATTTTTTCCATACATGTTCAAACATCTGTTGCAGAAACAAAGGAAATCTGAAGGACAAATTTTTTTCAGAGAACTTATTTTGTCTCTTTATCTAGATTAAAGCACAAACATTTTCTTTTTGCCTGTGACCAACCTACATACAAGAAAAGGGAATAATTTTCTTCTACCCCAATAAAAAAAGTCCCTAATAACCCAATGGTATACAAAATATATCTTTTTTTTCCCCACACAGTTCCTCCTTTGCGTGGGCATAGTTTTGAAATGGCTGAAAACAAAAACTGCTTCATGCGTTCAGTCAGTGCTGCATCTGCAGTCGTGTTGGTATCGTCACACTTTGTTAAATTTCCAGCTTTACAGAGAGACGATGTTCCATTAAACGCAAACGGCTTCAGCTTCATATTTCATAATTTATAGCTCTTCCTGTGAGCAGATTAGCTTGTGTGCGCAGCCATGAAATTCAGTGTTTGGAGCTGCAAACAACATGCTTTTACAAAAGCACACGCGTGTGTTCATTTGTGCAAGCCTTTGTGCCGATGCTGCATGTAAACATGAGCATCTTCAGAACATGACAGGCAATGAAAAGGTCATTGGTTTCTTTCCCTGCACTCTGGGTCAAGGTCACTGTTATCGCTCAACGGGATGTAGAGAGTCACCAGCAAAATGGCAACAGAAACCTAATCTAAGGTACATTTAATTTAATTGTTTAAATGTAAAACATAATGTTTTAAATGTCAACCAAGGATGTTCTTTTAAATCCTAATAGGTATGCCAGATTTTCTATGCATCGATCTTCTATACCTTCTATACCTCAGGATTTCAGGGGCTTTGGTGCATATCTACTGTACCACAGGTAAAAGTTTATTGTGATTTGAGACAAACACACTAATATGAAAGAAAAGCAACCTTACATTCATCTTTTAGTTCTCAGGAAATGAGACTCCTTACAGAAAATCCACACTTGTATGGAAAGAACATGCAAACTCAACAAATTTAATTCACAGCTTCTGACTGTGAATAAAACCCAGGAACATCTCCCTGTAAACTATTCAGTGCTTTGTGTTGCCGCCTGGCTAAGTTGTACCAAATAGATTTGTACATGTTACACTGACAGAACAATAATCTGTCAGAAATGGAGACAGCAATGGACTCGAACATACAGCCCATAAAGAGCTGATTTTGATCAAATAAAATCCCAGTGTTAAAATGGTCTAGTCAAAGTCCAAACCAAAATCAAATAAAAACATCGAGATGGGAAAACAATCGCTCTCAGTCCAACATATTTATAATTTTTTTTCCTTACACTTCACAATTATGCACCACTTGTAGTTGGTCTATCACATAAAATCCCAATAAAAGACTTTGACAATTTTATTCATAACTGAAAAAGAGTAAAGGTTACGAATTCTGTTGAAATGCAAAAAAAAAAAAAAAAATTGAATAAAGCCTGTACAGTAAGTACAAGACCAAACTAAAACAAAATACAATGTGTACTTGGAAAAAATAAGTAAAAAGTACACACAGTTCACATCCCAAAAACCTGCGATCCCTTTACTTCAGCTCTTATTTTGCGCACTGAAACACTCCACTGCTTTTCCAGCAGCCCACTCCACGTCCAGCCCATCGATTTGTCTCCGTTATATCCTCATCAAGGCCCCAAATCGATCTGTTCATTGGCTTCAAGCCTAATGTGTTTGGTGGCTTTAGATAAATTGGCACTCTTAACAGTAGGACAAGAATGTTGCCTCACTTGCAGAAAAGCCTGCTTGTATTTTCCAGTACCTAATTGGGGGAAAAGCTTGGCAAATGGGTCCAATTCCATTTTTAATCTTTATTTTCCCTGCAGACCAGCAGCAGTGAACACATACATAAAAATAAATCAGTTTGGTATTCATCTCTTTTAGTTGCTATGCTCTAAATTAGTTTGCATTCAGTATTAAACAGGACATATCCCTGTATTTAAACACTTACTCTCTTTTCTCTCCCCTCTGATTTAATTCCTACGGGGTTTGCAGACACGAACGCAAACCCCATTCGGCAGGAATTTTACACTTACTCTCTCAAAGCGTGTCAGCTCAGCCAATTAGGTTCAGCATATCATGAAATGAACTGTGTAGCAGTCGATAAGGAGCACTCATAATTGAGCTGGCATGCAAAATGATTAAATAACAAGTAGTGCTTAACTGGGCCAAGGCACCCTGCCAGTGTAGGAGTTCCTGTGGTCACTAAGTCTTGATCTGGTCAAAGAAATATCTTTCAGCTCTGTCAGACGGCTGCAGTTGAAGTGTGTTTTTAATCAACATCATTTACATTTATCTAAGAAGTAAGCTGTTGAAGGGTCCAGGTGCTCTGATATTGTTTTGTTTTTGAGTATGCACAGCATCTTAGCATCACTCCTTCATTTATTCATTCATCCCGCAGCGTAAGGGATGTCTGCAGCTCGATGTCTCTGCTGTCTCCTCAGCTAATTGAAGGTGTATGAATCACTGACTTTAAAGGTTGTGTATACAAACAGCATTTATCCTTTCTGCACAACTGAGCGTTAGCAGACTGACAGGCTGATGCTGAAAAACTCATTTGACGAACCAGTCAGAGGGAAAATGAAGGACAAGTACTGCTGGAAGTTTAAAGCTGTAAAAGTGTATTTTTTTAATGCCATGAAGTGGGAATGTTTTAAGTATTAAAACTGATTTTAATAAAGACACCTGAAATGAATCAGCAATTTTTCAACGAGATAGACCCACAGCAAACTCTTGCTATTGTGTAGCTGATGCCAAGGAGAAAGTGACGGCGCACGTTTAAATTTCATGAGAGCTAGAACAGAAGTCATTTTTCACCATAAACTAAATAAACAGCATTTTGGTAAAACGTGAACCTCATGCTAGCTGTGAAGTATAGAGATGGAGGTGTCATGATGTGGGACAGCAACACCTGATCAGCTCATTGTCATAAAATGTGTCATAAAATGTGAGATCATGTATACAAAAATAAATACAACAGAACTGGGCCTGTAATATTACAATGATCCAAAACATACCAATAAACTGGTTGAGAATTTTGAAAAAGATTATTTAGGACAAACCAGGAATAGCGCAAAAGACAAAAAACATAAATGTGTCCACTTCTTCAGGATGGAGTAAACTACATTTTTACTGCATCACATTTTCCTTTTTTTCTTTGTGATCAATGGATCATGCTGTGCTATAGTGGTCAATAGATTGTTAGCAGCAAAATCAAAAGGGTCAGGTTTTAGCCACTTCAAACATTATGGATGCTGAGGTGAGTGACTCTTCATCATTGCAGACAGGATGTCGGCATAGTGTAACATGAGACATTGGCAATTGACATTTTTGTATCTCTTAGGTAAATTTTGTTGAGATCAGAAATGGAAATGGCATTATTAAGGTTTAATTTTACTAACCTTTTAATACGAAAGTTCAGTCGCAGTCATGCCGGTGCATCAGATTACAAAAAGTTTCTGATCAGAGGCATGGAAGTGTGATGGATTTATTTTTACATATGACCAAAATTCAGGACAAAGATTCAGCTGTGTGAGATGTAGGACAGAAAGAGCTAACAAAGAAACAGCAGAAGTTTCTGTAAATCTCACCTCAGAAATATGATTCCCCTTCGTTCTTTGTGTTGTTCTTGGTTTCTTGTCTTAATACACTAAATGTGCCTTTTATGGCCTCTTTTTTGTGTGCCAGATTAGCTTTGTGAATCAATCATATAAGTACAAAGAAATTACATTATAGGAATAATGTTGCATTTTTTCCAGTCAAACAAAAGTTGAGCACCAAGTTCAGTTTAGATCCTTGGATTTTGTCAGACATTTTCTTATATTGACAATACATTTTGACAAAAATGATCAATAAATAATTGTCAGTTTATTTTTTATAATTGGGGCAAAGCTGTTAAAAGTTTTTCCTCCTAATCCGTCTGCATGGTTTTCTTCGAGTGATCCGACTTTCTTTGCCAAACCAGAAAACTACATGTATGAGTAAGTTGGTGAATTTAGGAGCGAGTGTGTGGATGGATGGTTGTTTGCCTTGTGCATTTCTGCCATTACCTCCTTTTTGAGCAGGACAGAAAAAGGATGACTGTTGCATTTTTCTTATGCTTTTAGAAGAGTTGTTGCTCGCTTGTTGGCCATCATGTGGTCTCTGCTGGCCGTGACGGCTTCTGTTTTACACGGGCAAGAAAAAAACTACAGAGTGGATTTGGACCCAACCGATGTCAAAGTGCACTTTGCCTTTGCTAAACTGAACACACTCGTCGCTGCTGCACTGTTTAAAGTGTGTGTGTGTGTGGTGTGTGTGTGTGTGTGTGTGTGTGTGTGTGTGTGTGAGTGTGTGTGAGTGGACTGAGAGAGTTTGGGAGAGACAGCACTTTGCTGTCATTAGGTGAGATCATGTAAAGACAGTATGACCGGGTTAATTTTTAATGTCCAGCCTTTGGAAATATAAAATATGCATCCAACCCTTGTTGGACATGACATAGACTCTTTACATCTCTCTTCCACACTTTGTCTCTTTCTCTGCCTCACTAGTCAACCTTCCTGTCTCTCTGTTATATTCTTTCTTTTTTCATCCATGTTTTGCTTTCCCTCTCTTTCAGCCTCTCAGCATGTATGGCCTTGTTTCACTCTCTGTCTGGTCGGGTTTTCTCTCTTCTTACTTGGCATCTGTCCACCTCTGTAATGTTTGCCCTGGGAACCAGACAGAGGGAAGGTGTTGTTTGATGATCTCACTGGAAAGCGCTTGAAGCGTTGCCGTTTTCACTCTGATTCTCCTTCTCCCTCTCTGTCTGTTTGTGTTTGCTTGTTATATTTAACAGCTTGGTAGCTACTTTGTCACGGATCTGCTGGAAATCCTTAGGAGATATGGCCAAATACACACCGACAGAGATGTGGAGTTTGTACAGAAAGAGGGAAGTCTTTCTATCCGTTCTGTAAACGCACTTGTGTTTTCTCTCTATTTCTATGGACAAACCAATGGTGCATGATTCCAGAAAACTAAAACTATGCTCTCAAACATCTTCACACAACTGTAGCATCTTCACAAGTTATTAACCCCACAAACAGACAGAAGGAATTCATTATTGCACATACAGATGTTTCTTTTGAGAAAAATCGCCAACGATTGTTGAATGAAGGACAACTCAAAGGTCCCATAAACTGATCTCAGGGTTGGATAGAGCTGTGTTATGCTGAATTTTATTCCCACTTTATGATGAACACAAGCAGCATCAAGATGACCTCAGAAGGAGGCCATTTTATTTCATAGCGCTATGCTTATACACTTTCCATGTATTTTCATATTTTAAGACAATAGGACACAATTATACAATAATTTATTTGTTAAAATGATTCAAATAGTGGTATATATTTTTATTTTTTAAAAATTGTGTTACTCGTTAAACAAATGTGTTTTCTTGAATATGTTCGGACACTTGACAGCCTGAGTTTGCTGCTGTGGCTGAAATTACTTAATGGTCCTTCTGTAATTCTTTTCTTCAGCTGAGAGATATTTTTCTATTCAGTGCAGTTAAAGTAACCCACACAACACACATCAAGATCTGGGCTTTGACTTGATTTTATGTTCCAGTTCTGCTTCAGCTTTAATATTTTTTGATAGTCTCACATTTTCCTCAAACAAACTTTGGTCTATGGTGAAATTCATACATAATTTTATGATTTTATGAAGTTGGACCAGCTGCAGCAGAGCATCCCTAATCATGACACTTCCTCCTCCATGCTTCACAGTCTGTATGGGGTTATTTTAATATGATACTGAATTTGGTTTATTTTTCAGTTATGGTGTAAAAAATAATTTAGACTTTCCAAAGATTTCTTCTTTGAGCACATTTCATCACAGTTAAACTTGTGTTGTCTCTTTTAATTGTTGTGGCACATTTTTGGGGACGTCATTGAATAAATCTGATTGGAAAGCCACACCTGGGCATGTAGCCTGCTTTCTTATTTTATTTTATGTTTTCCACCTGTTGACTATTTTTATTCGATAACAAAATGGCTGATTTAAAATTCTGCTAATCTTTTTTAAATAAATTAAAAGTCTTAAAGGTCATTTCTACAGAAATGTCATATTCTCATGACTGCAAATGTGAGACATCTTGCTAGTACATTTGATAATTTAGTAGTCCTCCTGTACTATGTTTGTAGGATGTGCTTTTATGTGAACTCTTCTGTGTAATGTGCAGTTGTGTGCTTGTTTCATGTCTAATTATGTTCCACTGTGGAAAGCATTGACCTGAAATTTCCGGATTCATCTATTTTGCATTTCATGTTCATGTTTTTTTTTCTGCTTTGCTCATTTTAAGGGTGAACTGAGGCATTTTAATCGTAAATGTTAAATACACACAGAGATGCAGGTTTCTCCAATAATCAAGATATTTTTTAAAAATTGTTTTCATTGTAAGTTTATTCTGTCCCTTTTAAAGACTCATCTGTTTTGAGGATATTTGCTCATGTTTATCAGCATTTACTTACTTCAGAAAGGTAAACTCTAATATGGATTTATTACACACACAGTAAAATATTTCAAGCCTTTTGTGCAATTTCTTGTAATCTTTCTGATTATTGCTTACAAATGATTAAAAAAAATCTAAATGATGTGTCTCACAAAATCCTATTTTTTGCCTCAGCTCAATATATAAAAACAGAATATTTTAAACAGAAACACCGAGCCTCAGAAAAGATTCACTCATTTTTTTGGTCGTCTTTTTATATGAATTACTGCGTCAGTGCAGTGCAGCATGGAGGCTGCAGCTATCCTTGTTCTTAGCAGGCCTTTTCCTACCACACGTCTTCCTTCCACTCAACTTTTCAGGAATATTCTTACAACCTGCTTCTTCAGCAATTACTTTTTGTGGCTTAGCCTCCTTGTCTAGAGTGTCAATGACAGTTTTCATATGTCAGGTCAGCAGTGAGAGATTTTTTTAAAAGCTCAGGAAACCTTTGCAGGTGTTTTAAGTTCATTAACTAATTAGGGTGTGACGCCTTGAGTGTCCTGTATGTAACCTCTTCACAATATTCTAATTTTCTGTGACACTGAGTGCTGTTTTCTTTTTTTTTTATCTGTAATCCATTATCACCAAAGTCAGAAGAAATAAAAATTTGCAATGCTTCCTAAAATGTGTAATTAATCTATTTCACTTTCTATAAGGAGAGACATAAAATTGAACATTTTTGCCAAATTCTAACCGTTCTATATGTATAAAATCAGAACGAATTGTTTAACAGAGCACGAGTGCAGCTGAATAAAACTAGAACATATTTAGCAACTGGTTGACTGTGGGGCAGCTCGACATTGTTGTTGGCCAGCAGTTTTACTTATCCTGTTTCCATCATGGGGCCAAAGACCCAGCTGCAGCTGTGGCTCTGTTTTTGTGTGATGATGAGAAAGGGGTTAGTGAAACACATCAAGGGCAAATGCAGGGTTTTATTGGATCAATGAGTCTTGCATAACTGAGCACAGAGTATACTGGCCCTTTGTGGCGTGATGAGAAGCTGTGATGCATGTGAAATGATGAGATTCAACCTAACAAATATTTACAGCTTTATCATTTTCTATAATTTATCATAATCAAAGGCTATAACAAGAATGAAGTTCATCTGTGTGAAAATATGATAGGGTGGCTGTGTGAGCACAGAAACATTTAGGTTGTTATGAAGTGTGTAGATGTGGAGGTGATTAATATTGATGGACTATTGATTGCTTTGAGCCGGCTCCGTGTTTATGAACCACAGCGGCTGAGTCAACACTATAACTACAGTAACTACATCAGCACCAAGGGGCTAAAAAGTTGCAGACACAGTTCTTTAAGTTAGTGACTTATACTCCAGTGAAATAATGTGTGCAGCACAGGAATATGGTCCAAATAAGGGTCATTGTCTTTAAAATGTGTGCTGGAACAACTACCAGCTGCAGCTGTTTGTGTGGTTTGTTGTTTTTTGCAGACCAAAGTAGTGGTTGATGTAAAGCTGCACAAGATACTAGACCCTTCTTTTGCTTTTTGTTGCTTTACAGAAAGAGACCAAAGGCCAGTTCCTGTTGGACCATGTTTGTAATCACTACAACCTGCTGGAGAAGGACTACTTCGGCATACGATACGTAGATCCTGAGAAGCAAAGGGTAAGTATGAAACACAAAAACACTAAATGAACTGTTTTCATCTTTCTTTCACATCTTTCAGTCAATTTCAGGTGGTGGAGGGTAAAGAATAAAGCCATATTGTTCTGCTTAAATATAAAGAAACAACGCAGTAAGCTACCAATTTATGCATCTTCAAATGCTTGTAAACACAAAATAAAATAAAATCAAGTTTGTGTGTAGCACAATACAGCAACAAAGTCTTTCAAAGTGCTTTATATTATAAACATACAAAGTCACAGCACATAGAGTCAACAATTGAAACATTGGATTTTCTCAAGTGCCATTGTTACGCATCAGATTGTGGATAATTGCTTCACTGATTATGTTTCAAGAGCAACTCTAAACAGGCGGGTTTTTAAAAAGTGAATGTATTTGGTAATTGCTCCCTGCCAAATACTACATTTTGATACTTAAATGAGAAACCGATCTTATCTTACCTTCACAAAAGTCTGAAAATCAGTCACTGTCTCCTTTTGTCCAGGCGTGAAGGACGGACAGACAGACCCTCCCACTGGGTCTCGTCTCCACGGTAAACAATAGATGCCCTGCTGTTGTCAACTTAGCAACTTTCTGTGTAGCATCCATTGTTTGCTTAAAATAATATATTCAAGCAAATCAAAATAAGTGGAAACATCCCAAACTAAAACCAGTCAAAGAAGCTTTGCTTAGTGTTTTTTTTTCAGCAGACCTCGCAGGACTGTCTCCAGGAGCAACTGGTGACGTTTTGCCTCTATTAACAAAATGAAATCGTCAGCAGAAGAACAATCGCAAACAGAATCACACTCACTGAGAGAAAGTAGTTGCACTGAGTCAGCGCTGCCAGAATCGCTCTGTTAGATATTACTCAGACAGCAGTGGGTGCATTACGTTACAGGCTCAAGTGACAAATAATCAAGATCAGTCTCAATATTTCAAGCAGCCTACGCACACAGACGAGACCAGATGCTTCATTCAGCTACACTGAATTTACAGTGAGAAAATCACACCAACACACAGCAAGTATTGTTGGAAAATAATACTGCAGACAAGCTGCACAGTGGCGCAGTTGGTAGAGCTGCTGCCTTGCAGCAAGAAGGTTCTGGGTTCGATTCCCGGCCCCGGCCTTTCTGCATGGAGTTTGCATGTTCTCCCTGTGCATGGTGGGTTTTCTCCGGGTACTCCGGTTTCCTCCCACAGTCCAAAAACATGACTGTTAGGTTAATTGGTCTGTCTAAATTGCCCCTAGGTGTGAGTGTGTGTGTGCATGGTTGTTTGTCCTGTGTGTCTCTGTGTTGCCCTGCGACAGACTGGCGACCTGTCCAGGGCGTACCCCGCCCCTCGCCCGGAACGCCAGCTGGAGATAGGCACCAGCACCTCCCGACCCCATTAAGGGACAAGGGTGTAGGAAAATGGATGGATGGATGGAATACTGCAGACAGCTCAGTAAAGCAAACATGCACAAAAAATAAGTTTTTTAAGTTTTGTTTTCCAAAGGAGGATGACTCAAAAGTACTTTAAAAACCACACAGAAGTCAAATGAACAATAAAATAATCAGAAATGTTCTGTTCTGCATGTCAGTTCAATAAACATTTCCTCTCAGTGTGACAAAAAATATCTTTCGTTTCTGTTCTTTTATAAAGTATTGTCTCGCTTTGTTTTAAAATTTTTGGACAGTGAAAAGGCATTATTTCAAATGAGAACTTTCTCCAACAGTTTTGAGATGTAGAGCTGAAATTTGTTTTCTTTTCTTAAATGTTTTTTTTTTTGAATCTTCAAAAAAAGATTTTTAAAATTAGGTGCGGTGAAATCGTTACTCTCATAAGAGCATTTAACAAAAACTTTGCAGAAAAACAAAACAAAAATAATTTCATTGAATTTTGATACCGATTCCATCAGAAAACACAGAAAACTGTGAAGAGGTCACTAAAACACAGATGTCATGTTGCACAAGAAGAAAAAGAATAAAAATATCTGCATAAATGTGACATTCTCTTTATTTGCATTGCCCTTTCAAGAGGTCTGTCGTTTTTAAGTTTACTTCATTTTGACTTTCATTCATGTCCTATTTTCCTCTCTTTCAGCACTGGTTGGAGCCCAACAAGCCTGTGGTGAAGCAAATGAAGTGTAAGTGTCCCTTCTGCTTACCTTGCTGCATTAGGGTCTCTGGAAATGCAGCAGCAAGTGTACCACAGTGCCCTCCATAATGACCGGCAGCCTTGGCAAAAAGCGTTAAACAAGTTAATGTTTAAATGCAACAGCAGCATCAGAAACTGGCAGAACATTAACCTTTGGAGGGAGATTTCTTACCTCCTGTATCATCTCATTGCATGTGAAACTAAGATGAAATGGGTGACGTCTCTTGGAGTGAGCATTTCTTTATTTTCTGTCCTTTTGTATCATCATCCATCATGCAGGTTTCTTCCCTGGAATTTCACTTCTTTGCCAGATTCAAGTTATAGCCTAAGACAAATGGAAAAAATGATATCCTCAGAAAACTCTTGAGTTGTAAGTTTTTGGACAGTAGGTGTAACGTTAAATAGATTCTTCCATGCTGTAAGGTTTGTGTGCTGGGTGGCTGAAACTATAAAAACTTGTTAGTCTCTGGCCATGTGTTCCATCAAAGATGCTGCAGCGACTTTGATCCTGAAATATAGCAGCTGCTGACTGAGTAACGCATCTCCAGTGATGAACCTCATTTTTTTTATATTAATTTCAAAACTTGGAACAATTAATTTTGGCTCAATCAAATCAAACACATCACTTATGGTCAAGATTGAAAAATTATGTGAAATGACAAAAAAAAGAAAAAGATTCAGAATAATGCTTGCGAAACCTTCCTGTTGGGTACGCCAATATCAGGAAAATAACGTGCTAAAACACCCCTACGCTTCAGCTGAGGTGTAGCACAACCTGGACACGGACCACCACCACAAATAAACAAAAACATAAACATTCCCTTTGGTTCTCACAGGCATCTTTTGGTAATCTCTGAAAGAGTGAACATTACATTATTCAAGCTTGTTTGTCACAGTTCCAGTTTTTTTAAGTTTTAATTTATTGCTCTGATTGTTTTTTGGCAACCAGAGCAGGTTTGAGCCAGTTTCTATTTTTCTGCAGCCATGTTCTGACTAGTAAGATCAACACAGAGATGCCTTATTTAAATGTCACATTCTCTTGTCTTTCCAATGTTGAAGACAGGCTAGAAGAAACAGACCTCCATAGAAAAAAGGATTTGGTGGATTGCCAATTCAGAGTCACACTTTGATTAATTTTAGAAAGTTAAGTACAAACTTAAACAACTTTCAATATTTCCACTACATGTTGCATACTCATGTAAGTTAAACTTTCCTAAGACTCCCACTGCTTTTCCAGTAAATAGTGAAGGTACTGTGTGTGTTTTTTGTGCCTGAATGTATTTGTTTGTACTTTGCCTGTGTCTTCAGAGCTCCATCTAAGCGTAAGCAGGTTAAATCTGAAGCAAGCCGGCAGCGCCACAGTGACCTGCTGTCATAAGTTCAGGCACAAACAGGGTGAAACAAGTTTTTTTCCAGCCGACCATAAGGAGGGAAACGAGACGCAGCGACGGAGGACTTTTTGCTCAGAGGCACATAGATAAGGAGGCTGTTTTCTGTGGAAGTCTGCATAAATATTTAAAAGCTTCTGGAAAAACGAGGAGAGGTTGCTTTTACTCTAATGGAAATTAGCCACATTTATGGCTGCTAACAATAGTCTTGCAGATTGTGATTGCATCCCAGAAGCTGCGGGTTTTTCCAGTATTTCTTTGTTTTGGGCTGGTGGGAGTTTGCCAGCAGCTTTCTGAGTCTTGCTCAGAGTTTGACGCTTAAAAAGCGGCCCAGGCCAGACTAGACACATAGACCATCTTCATCAGTTAATTTTAAATTCTGCATCGTATTCAAAAACAATCTAATTATTATTGATAATAATGTCACCAAAAGCTGCTAATGCTGCTCATCTGATGGAGACAAAAAAGAGAAGCTACCTATTTTTGTAAAAACAGAAGGGCTTAACAAAGCCTCAGTGCACCAGAATTTTCTAAAAATCTACTTAAGCTCCTAATTCTGGCACATATAATTAATTTTGGTAACCCTAAGTGACTGATAAACAGGAAAAAAAACACTTCCAGGAAATAGCTTTTGTGTCCTTACAGAATATTTAAATATACTGCACTGCATATGCTACCATATTACAGAATATGGTATCATAAAATAGTCGGTTTTACAAAAACAGCCAGTTTGCATCAGTTTACACAAGAAAAGTTGCTTTCATTTGATCAGTTTTTGGAGGTTTTTACAGTAGGTAAAGGATTTTTTTCACATCTGCTCACGATAAGTTAGTGATCGAGCCTTTAGACCAGTATTTCCTTGTAGTTTTTGTTGTGGTGTTTGCAACCTGATATGGTACATTCAGGCTGCTTACTTCATGCTTTGTGTTTTCTGCCAGCGATTGGAAGCAGATACCGCACCTATTGAATCTGTCCTTATTGAGAAACCGTTTCAAATTTTCCTGCAGCAAGCTGTGGGATATATTTGATTTTGGTGAAACTAAAATGACATCAAGGGATAAAAATGCACCTTTGCTTGATGAAAGATTTAAACAAAATCCACTTTGGGGGTTTTGAGATCTTCCTTACAAACTCCCAGGTTTAATGTTTCTTGGCTTCCATGTTTTTCATCCATCTTTTTTTTGTGTTCTCTCATAATTTTCCTTTTAGTCTGGATGTTCGCTTCATTTTTTTTCCTTCTCTTCCTTCCTATCTCCTCATTTCGCTATCTGAAGTTCATCCACTCTTCTAATGACTACACTGTTCTTTCTGTCCTGTCATAAATTAATAAAAGAGCTATTAGTTGCATATTCTCCCTCTGTGAAAATGGGAGATTGTGGATATCACTGCAAACTGAGATGGGATGTTGGAAGAGTAATAAAGCCAATATATTCCAGGGTTAATTCAGACTGACTGAGTGACACTGATTGATAATGTAGCTAAAGAGGGAAGTCACATCAGTGAATAGAATAGTAGAAATTGGCGAGTTTCAGATGAAAAAAGCTGACAGAGACTGAAAGAAGGAGAAAAAAAGAAAGAAGAGGATGGAGGAAGAGCGCTGAAAAGATTTGATATGAAATGACACATCAGCTCTGCATGCAGCAGGATTTTTCTCCCTAAATTGGGTTTCGGCGGCTTGTGTTTTCAGGACTCTTTGTGGTTCTCGGCTTACGCACATCGGTAGACGTCACATTCACCCGGCGTTTGTACCGAAGGCCTTTCTCAAGAATGTTTTCAGAGACACTGTTGCCATCCCATAAGCCCGAGCAAATAAGCAGCTCAAGTTCTTTGGGAGCTGGTGGGAGGATTGCATCTTTGCTCAGCATGTATTATGTAGATGTGGGCTGTTTTTTTCCCTTTCTTTCATGGCTAGATAATACCAAAGGGGTTGCTGCTTTTAAAGGCAGGCTAGAGGGGGCACACTGTGAAGATTACTGGTTAGAAGATATTCATTTCTTCCTCGGTAACGCTCCCTTTCGAACATTTAATGTTGGAATTTTGTATCTGTTTGTGCCCCTTATAAAACTGGATAAAAGTAGGCTTCAGATTCATGTGAAATAAACATTATGAATCTCACACAGAGACACCTGTTTTGGATTTAACGGAAAACCAGGACATCCTGCTTTAAGACCGCCGTATGTACTTACTGTCATAATCAAATGTTTTTTGAGACACACTTTAATCTTTTTTTTTTTTTCTGCTTTTGTTCTTATTTGTCATCGCTCTAAACTTTGTCCACACTCATTTACTCTAACATAAGGTTTGGTCCGAGATCAAATAAAATGTAAGAATTGGTGAATTTTAACATGAGCGACACACATTTAAGTCCATGATGGACTTAAACAGAGGAAAGCAAACAGTGTTTATCTCTTGAACGTTATTTAGAAAATTATGTTCCAGATACATCACATGCAGTTATAGGAAAAAGTACTTATCAGATTATCAAACAAATTACCAGAAGTTACCCAGAGTAAATTCAAAAAGCAGTTATAAAAAAAATTAATTTATTGTGGAAATAAACTATCCAAACCACATTGTTTTGGTACACTTACAGTTCACACATCCTGACTACTGAGTGACCTGCAGTAGATAGTTTACTGTCTAAAGTAAGTTGAACGATGCAGACTGAAAGTACTTTTCGAAAACATTTCTTTATCAGAAATGTTTTTTATTAGTTTTATGTAATATTCTACTGTTAAAGATTATGTTTTCATTAGCTGTAATTAGAAAATTTGCAACTAACAGGAAGAAAGTCACCAAGAGCATCACTTTTAATCAATCAGTCTACATAATGTGTTGAACTTAGTGAGCTGAGTTAGAGAAACAAATAAAACTTTTCAATAATATCCAAATGTAATAAAAACGATTGTGTTTGTGTCTCTTGTCCTCAGCAGCTCTGCAGCCGTTCACAATGTGCTTCCGGGTCAAGTTCTACCCCAACGAGCCAATGAAAATTAAGGAAGAGCTCACCAGGTAAAAACTAACAGATTAATATAATTTATTCATGTAGAAATTATTTACTTCTATGCAAGAGATTGCTTTTTGCTTTTTATATTTAATATGAGCAGATACAATTTTGGGGGGAAAAGAGGGAGCAGTAGCTCACCAGTATGTTTAGCAGCCCATTGACAGAATATAAATATTTTAATTGTCCCAAAGTTGGAAAATTTAGGTGTACCAGCAGGAAAGTGAAAGGCAAATGGTTGCAGGCATATTTACACAAACGTTAAAAATATAAAACTAAAATAGAAATAAGAGACAAATTTAAAAACTGAAGCAATGCTGTGTTTGCAAGGGAAACCTGTAAACATAGCACCAGCCATGTGCCAGTAGCAACATATAGCAACAATATGTACAGAGAGAAACTATGAGGAGGTGATTTACGTCAGGAGCTCGTGTGAGATCTCAAGAGGTGAGAAACAATGTAAAAAAAGAAATGTCTCTTTAAATCAAACAAATAAATGATTTCAGTTAAAAAGAACTACAAACATGCAAACAACTGATATCACATAAAAAAGGAAATTGCCAGAAAAAATAAGTTTTAGTCACTTCAGCTTAAACAAACTCACACCCTGCATTGACACACAAACATCTTCTCACTGCATCGGTGTAGATTCTTAGCCGTCTAGGACATGATATCCATAGTGCTTAAATTAATTAACATATTCTATTATAAAATAATCAAGAAAAGAAGTCCAGATGCCTTCTGAGCACCTTGAAGCTGCTCACCAGTGAAAAGTGGTTAGAAGAGATGATGGCTCAGGACGTTGTTTTCACTGCCAGCTCCGGTTTTTAGAGGTTTCTCATCTGCTGAGCACCATTCTTTCATAAAGATTATATTTAGTACAGGGCTTTAATATTTTCCAAATTTCAGATTTCTTTTACTTATGTTTTCTACATTATATAACAACCCAACAAGGACATAAATATCGCTAACTTAGAGCACTGATGACAGTGACAAAAAATAAGTTATATTGTAAATAAATAAATAAAAAAATAATTAAATTAAAAAAAATTAACTACTTGTTGCTCAGAGCACCACATATTGAAAAGATCTGCAGATTGACACACAAAGTCAGGAAGTGTAATAAGAAATTTAATCTCATCATTACATTTAGTCTTGTACCTCCATGCAGTTGCAGCTTATAAATAAAACTGTTTAGAGATTGCAGCAGACTTTTTTCTCTCCATTCAATCTGTGATGCTTCTGCCACTTTTCACCATCCAAGCTGAATCGGTTTGTTCTCGTGGATATCGTCTCACTGGTTCATGTGATCTCACGTGCAAACTCATCTGCATCCATAGCAGCAACAAGTGTCTCTGGTTCCAGAATGGCTGTCATTTTTTTGTCTCTGTGGTAAAACCAGACAAATCAGCATGTTAGCAGCATGGATACGTCTGCGGTGAAGCTGTTTCTATAGTAACCACAGCACCGCTCTGCCGTGTGGTCGCTGTCGCTGTGGCAGGGCTCCTGTTTAAATAATTCTTTAAAAAGAAAAAAATGGTTGACTGTGGATGGATTCAAAACAGACATAACTGCACATTTTAAGAATATTTTTTCATGCAAATCAAAGTATTTTCCTCTGTTTATTGTCGCTGTGTGGTTGTTTGCATTCTGCCAGGTATCTCCTGTACCTCCAGCTGAAGAGAGACATCTACCACGGCCGCCTCCTGTGTCCCTTTGCTGAGGCGGCGTACCTGGGAGCCTGCATCGTACAGGGTGAGCAGGACCAGAGCCACATGGAAACTCTGGTCCTTTCAGTCTGACTCATTTCATGGACGAAATTCATCATGGATTTCAGTAGCATGTCCGTAATCAGAAAGATTTAGAGAACATCTTTCATTTTAAGGTGGGGAAGGAAAATTTCCAGCAATAACATCACTGGTGGGATTTTTTTATTTTTTTATTTTTGAAGGTATTCTGTTGTTAAAATCAAACCTTTTGCCATTGTTACAGCTCTTCTTATTCCACAACTCTCGCCTCACAGTCTAGCACCGGCAGTTTTCTTGAAAATGACAATTCCCTAGTTTGTGTAATTTACTACCCGCTGCTGCTAGAATAATTGTTTGTTTTAGGCTTTTTGCTCATCCTTACCACGGGAAAATGTGTCCAGCTCTGCATGGTGTTTCAGCTCAATCATTGCACAGAGCAAACCTTACATCTTGAAAATCAAATCCTTCCAAATGACCAAAAGTGAAAATGTGGCAATACTGTACAAAAAACAGAATGTCCCTTCAGCTATTTGCTGTTTAAATAGATGACCAAAATGATGGACTGTCTGAAATAAACACAAACAGGATTTTTCATTGTGGAACCAGTTAGTTCTCGCCCATTAACCAGCTGCAGCTGAAGTTATTAGACTTATCTTACTGTATAATCCCTCATTTTAAAACACCAAGCGATCTGTTGGTGGGAATAGGGATTAAAAATGTTTTTTTCCCTATTCTCAATTAACAGTAACAGATAAATGTCATATCACAGCCACTTTGATATGGATTAGAAAGCTCTGCCATATAAATGGAGCCTCCTGGCTGATCCACTCGGCTCTGAGCTGCACTAACATCGTCTCATTGGCTCATGTCCTCAGAGAGCAAAGTGCGACTCGCTCAGTTATCTCAACTCACAGCGTGTCTGCGGCGTATCATTGGCTGCTCCAACTAACGAGGACACGTCCCCATCCCACTTTGTCAAGGTGTTGATTAGGGAGCTGCGGAGCAGTTTGAGGATTATTGTTAAATTAAACTCTCGGCAAGTTTTTCATTTAACCTTTGTTATGGTTATTAATTAAGAATGGATCCAGAAAAAGGGAGGGTGAGAGGGATTTGCTCTGAACCCAATATGCAATTTTCCCTCTGCAGCACATTGACTGTTAAACACAGCAAAGTAAAATGTTGGCAATTTTTATTCTAGCTGCAAGTTTATTGGCAAAAATAATTACTCGTCTCTTTTGGGCATTATTTTGTGTGTTTTTTTTTATTTACACTGGACATCTCTCTTTGTTAAATACTAATTAATGTGGTAATCCTAACTGACCTAAGATAAGACAAGGTTATGTCTTATTTAACAGTGAGGAAAAAACAAAGGTGTGTGTGTGTGTCTTTCTGTTTGCAAACCTCTGGTGTGAAGTCAAATCAGAAAAAAAGAGTAAAAGAAAAAAAAATCATGCGCTTCCACATGGACCTAAAAGAGGGACGGACAAGGAAAAAAAGAACTTGACAGTAAAAACCGGAGACTGATTCAAAGATGGCGGAACCAGCTGATGCCAAGACTGTTGAACAACTAAAGATGGAGAGAACGACAGCAAAAAGGTCGCTAACTCGACTAATCAATAACATAACTCGGACGCTTGAAGACATGACTGAAGAGGAATTGAAGGACTGTTTCCACAAGCTCAACAAAGAGGCTGAAAGAGTAATGGCAGCGAATGATGATCTGGAAGCAAGTCTAATTGCAGAAATGGACTCCAAATTGGGTGAACATGAAGAAGCTGCATTGACTGAACAGCAGAAATCTGATGTGGACAAAACTGCAAATGAATGTGAAGCAAAAGTGAAAGAAGTCAAAAGTTTAATCCAGGAGACCCTGTGGAGAACTTTTGGAAAAACTGAACTGTTAATTGTACTTCAAGTAGCAGAAACAGAATGTGAACATGTTGCCACTATTGCACCAGGAGTGGAAAAAGAGGCATATGACTTCACCCTCAGTCATCTGAAGGAACTTTTAAAGGCTGCAAAAGAAGTTCATTGTCGGTGGAAAAGATGGATCCCTCATGACTATCGGGATGAAATTCAAGATCGGCTGAGGGGATTGGAGCTTAGTGTCCCCAAGCTGGTGTCCAGGACAGCAGAGTTCATTAATGCAAAATTAAAAGAAGGTGAAGAAAAAAAGAAGCAAATTGTAATGTCCCAAAATTATTCTTTACCCACCATCAAATTAAAACCAACATCTCTCCCAAAGTTTCATGGAAACAAACGTGATTTTTACAGATGGAAAAGGGACTGGGAAGCACTTCAAAAAGAAGGAGAACCAACCGGTTCACAGGAAGTGAAAAAAGTGCAATTATTGGACAGTCTAGATGAGAAAATCATGAGAGACCTTCGCTTAACCTCCTACAGCTCGGCAGAAAATATTTTTCAAGTCCTTGAGAACCGCTATGGAAATCAGACAGCCATTGCAATCGAAATTGTGGAGGAGCTACAGAGAATTCCTGCAGTTAGAGGTCACCAGCCAAGAAGAATCGTGGAGTTGATTCAAGCTGTTGAAAAAGCTCTTAAGGATTTAAGTGACCTTGGGAATACTGGTGCCATCAAAAACCCTCTGGTGACAAAGTCAGTTGAGACCAAGCTTCCTGAAACTTTGAAGAAGAGTGGCTCGTTTATGCAGCTGATAAAAGGAATTCTGTGGTACCAGAGAATCGGTTTGATCATCTCCTTGCATTTCTGAAGGATCAAGAAAGTATTTATGAGCAACTAGAGCAACTGAGAGAGGAGGAGTCAAGTAGACGAGAGACCCGAATGGAGCAAAGACACGCCAGAACAAAGTCAATCAAAGCAGGTGAGGACTTTGCAAGCTGTGTTGTCTGCGGCGATGGAAAGCACAGGAAAAGACTCTACTTCTGCAAACAATTCAGAACATTAACATTAACTGAGAAGATAGCTGCTATCAAGAAGGTGGGAGCGTGCACCAAGTGTTTGGAAACATATGATGATAAATCATACTGCAAACCTGGGTTTTTGTGCAAAAATCAAAGCTGCAGTGGAGACGATCCACATCACTATTATTTATGCCCAAATGCTAATGCTAAGAAAAGCAATACAGTTCAGAGGAGGACCCGAACCAGTTTAGAAGAAGACAAAAGTAGCAGAAAGTACACAGAAGATCAAGAAGAATTTCTTAAGAAATTGCCACCTGAGTTGGCCAAACATTGTAGAGATGTATTTTCAAATACTGCGTCTAGAGTTTTTAATACGACCCAGAATCAGTCAAATTCCCTGGTGGATAGTAAAGTGCAGGAACTGCCAGTATTAATGATGTTTCTTGAAGTAACTGCAAATGCTGGACAAAAGATCGGCACATTAATTGATTTGGCGTCAGATACAAATTACATAACACACAAGGCTGCAAGCAAATTAAATCTCAGAAGTGAGGACATAAAACTCATTGTCCATGGAGTTGGAGGGATGAAAGCTTGTGTGGACACAAAACATTATCTCCTGAAGATTTGTGTGAAAACCTCCAGAGGCACCTTTAAACCTTATCAGCTTGTTTGTTATGGACTTGACAGCATTGCAGACATTCTTAAGCATGTTAAAGCAAAACGGCTACAGAGACTTTTTCCAGACGTACCACTGGATGAACTTGTGAGACCAAGAGAAATAAGCTTACTCATAAGCCACAGGGAAGGTCAGTTGACACCACAAAGAATTAGAGTCGTGGGGGACCTTGTACTGTGGGATGGCCCCTTAGGAAAAGTGGTTGGAGGAACTCATCCCGAACTGTTTGAGGAACTTGCCATAACGGCACATACAACCAAAACACATTTTGCAAGGTCAATGAGGGCAGCTGCTGTGAAATATGAGGAACTCATTCATGAAATCCCACAAGGTCCATCATTAAATCACCAGGCTTCCAACCAACTCAAGTCATCGAAGATTGCAACTACAAGCCGAGATTTCTTGGAGTGGTGGAGATGGGACAGTATTGGCGCAGCATGTGAACCTAAATGTGGAGGTTGCTGTTGTGGAAACTGTCAGCCAGGAGGAAAGGAGATGACGCTTGCTGAAGAAAGGGAGCTTGAAGTAGTGAAGGAAGGTCTCACCTACAATGAAGGAGACAGCCACACAGACGAACCTCACTGGCATGCAAGATACCCATGGTTAGAAGATCCTGCATCTCTACCAGACAACAGAAATGCAGTTGAAGCCACATTTTTTAGAACAGAAAAGCAACTGGCCAAAGAACCTGCCTTGAAAGCTGCTTATACTGAACAGGTGCATGACATGCTTCAGCGTGGAGCTGCAGTTAAACTATCTGAGGCAGAAATTGACAAATGGAATGGCCCAGTGTGGTATGTAAGTCACCTAATTGCTCCAAATCCACACTCAGTGACAACTCCTGTAAGACTTGTGTGGAATAGCAGTCAAAAATTTAAGGGGATAAGTATGAATGACCTGCTGATGAAAGGCCCAGATGTTCTAAACCAGATACGTGCTGTCCTATTAAAGTTCAGAGAGGGAGCCTATGCTGCCTTAGGAGATATAAAGAAAATGTACAACTCTGTTTGGCTGGAAGAAAGAGAAGTTCACCTGCACAGATTCATTTGGCATGATTCTGAGGATGAAAAAGTTGGAGATTATGCAATTACAAGAGTGAACATTGGGGACAAACCTGCAGGATGCATTGCACAGCTGGCAATGCGAGAAACTGCAAGCTTACCCTCATTTATTCATCTTGAAGAGGAGAGGAAAGTCCTTCTGAATAACAGCTATGTCGACGACATTCTAACGTCCCACAATGACCCGGACAGGTTAAAGGAAATCACAGAAAATGTGGAGCGCATTCTCAAAGCTGGAGGTTTCAAACTCAAACTTTGGGTGTTTTCTGGGCAAAGTGGGAGGAAAGATTTCAACAAGCAGGATGAATTGAAACCAAAGACCATGGTTCTACCAAACCAAATGCGGGATGAGGACAATAAAGCACTTGGTCTGGGGTATATTGAAGAGGAGGATAAACTCCATGTCATGGTCGGTATAAATTTTTCAAAAAGAAAAAAAAAGATGCGACTTGGGCAAAACCTCCAGTTGGACCAAATCAGAAGTCAAACACCAAACCCTTTGACAAGGCGAGAACTCCTCAGTCAGGTGTCTGGTCTGTATGATCCAATCGGCTTGGTAACCCCTGCAAAACAGAAAGGTGCAATCCTGGTGCGGAAAGCTTTCCAAGAGGCAAAGAATGTTAGTAACCAAGTAAGAGACACCTGGGATTTAGCACTCTCAAAGGATCTTAGGGAAGATGCAATAAAGCTCTTTGAAGAGTACACTCAGCTTAGTAAGATACAGTTTGACAGAGCATTAACTCCTTTTCAGAACAGCAGTGATTGTTTAGCAATTACATTTTCAGATGGAAGTGAGAATGCTTACGGAGCAGTGCTGTATCTGAGGTGGGGATCAGGTCAAGACCCAATCATCAGGCTGGTGGAATCCAAGGCTAAGCTAACTCCATTGGATCAAAAAGGTGAGGCTGTTAAAGCAGAGATATGTGGAGCAGTGTTTGCATCACGAGTAAAGAAGTACTTTGAGATGCACAGCCAAATCAAAATTGAGAGATGGTATCATCTCATTGATAGTCAAACAGTTCTTGGAGCAATTCAAAGAGAGAGCTATGGGTTTCAAACATTCTTTGCAAATAGAATTGGAGAGATCCAGAACAACACAAGAATCCAAGATTGGTGGTGGATTCCTGGGGATCAAAACATTGCTGACATCATTACCCGAGGAGCCAGCCCTCAAGATCTTGAGACTGACTCGAAGTGGCAACAAGGCCCAGCATTTCTAAAATTTCCAGTTGAAAAGTGGCCAATTGAGTCATCCAAACAACTTGTCATGAATGCAAAGAAAAGCATCACCAAGTTGCAAAAGAAGGCATTCATTGCTGTAACCACAAGAGCCAGGATAAAGGAGTCAGAGCTCAAGCAAGAGTTGCCTCAAGATCAGATGGAGGTCCTGGCAAAGAACCATCAATACCCGTACAAAACCTTGTAGATGTTAGCCGCTTTAGCAGTTTAACACGACCGGTCAAGACAATTGCCTGGGTTTGGAGAGCGGCAAAAAGATTCATCAGAAAAAATCCAGCCGCAAGTAAGCCAAAGTGGGAGGCAGTCTGCTCAACAGGAGTAATCTCTGTAAGAGAAAGAGAAGATGCTCTTAAGGACATCTTCCTTACTGCTCAGATGAGTGCCAACTTTCCCAACACTACCACAGATAGGTTGGTGGTTTATCGAGACAAGGAGTCTGGATTATTAGTCTGTGGTGGCAGAATACAGATCTTCAGAGAAGATAAAGTTGCAGTTCCCATCATACCACATGATGCCTGGGTATCAACATTGTTGGGCCGAGAATCGCACAATGCTGCACATGATGGAATCGCTGGAACCCTACTGAGAATGAGGAAAAAAGCCTGGGTTGTAAAAGGAAGAAGGATAGCCCAAAAGGTTGTTAACAGCTGTATGATCTGCAGGAAAGCTCGAGCTCTGAAGTGTCAGCAGGTGATGGGCGATTTGCCACCTGAGAGAGCTGAGCCTGCTCCTCCTTTTAAATTCACTTCAGTTGATCTCTTTGGGCCTTATCATGTCAGAGATGACGTCAAAAAAAGGGGGCAGGAGTTTTGCGGACTTTTTGAATTCCAGATCCGATTCAACCTGTGTAAACTGGATGATCTTGTAAATGAGCAGAGAGGCAGCCGGTAAGACATAAGCTGTGTTGTTGTGAGATCGGACCGCAAAGTTGTCTACATTTTTCCAGCCAGGCTTCCAGTTTGGCCGAACGGATCATTAACGCCTAATAGTGACAGCTGAACTGAAGCGGCCGTTCATTGATTGATAAACTTTTATTATTGAATTGATTATTGTATTGTTGAAATGGATTTGGGTACCGAGTTCAATTGTTAATTAATTTATCATCTACTTTAAATAATCATTTAAAGCTAAATTTATAATAAATATTTATGATTAATGTTGAGAAGCAGATGTTTGTATGTTGATATGAAATGTAAAATTAAATATTAATTTGAAATGCACTCTAAAGCTAAGGTTAAAGTTATAAGTTTAGTTACTTGTGTATTTAATTTTGATTAATTTGTATGTTTAATTTGTGGTGGGTTGCTTGGTATTATCTAATTTGCCATATCCTTTGCAATTGAGTGAAAATTAATTTATATAGATTAGTAATTATTATCTTTTTGAGTTTGTTTAAAGGTTTTTACCTGCATCTGGATCAGCGATTAACTTGTCTATTCACTGAAATAAATGGAAGAAAGCAAGCAAAACTGTCTGGTCCTTCGAGTAAATCCCTGTCATTAAGAATCTGCATGGGGTCATTCCAATAAACTGGAACCAGATAAATGTAATTAAAATCAGCTTAGGTTTGTTTTTTAAATCTGTACCATCTATCCAGCGATCTGCTTTGTCAAACACCCAAGGACTGAGACATAAAGGGGACAAAGATCCACTGAGTTTTATTCAGTCCTGCATCTTTAATGTGATTGGCTCTGATTTCTGCCTCAAACTTCTTCTGTAAATAGATTCTTTAGAAAGAACAAAAGGAAGATTCAACAAAAAGGCTGTAAGACTTGAGAAGCTTTTGTGACTTGCCTCCATATTTTCCTCTAAGATGATCTATTTTACAAAAACAATGCTGCCAGATGTCAGAAATATAACTTCTTTTTTTGTTCTTGCAGCTGAACTGGGAGATTATGACCCTGAGGAGCATCCATCAGACTATATCAGAGACTTCAAGCTGTTCCCTAAACAGTCCCTCAAACTGGAGAGAAAGATTATGGAAATACACAAAAATGAGCTCAGGTAACAAAAGAAGATGAAGAGGAGAGTCTGATGGGGTCGCTTGTTACCTGGACCGAGGTCCGTGTTTTCAGCCTGATGCTTGTGAAGCCAGATGTTCACTGCTGTGAACAGGGTGTGACGCTCCACAGACAACAAAAGAGTGACTTATTCTTTTTGTGCATTTTAGATGGTAATATTAAGTTAATAATAGAGACAAACTGATGTGATTAAAGTCATTTAGACAATAGTCTTTCAAGAAAAATATTAACAAGTAATAATTTCATATTTCCAGTCATGCCACACTGTATTCAGTTTGGATAGTGAATGTCTTCCCATAACAAGATTATTTTTTATAGTTACATAAACCCTCCACTGGGGAGGTTGTTTATCATGCCTGTGTTAAATTATTTTTTGTCCATCACACTTTATTCCAGAATATCAAAGGCAAATCCTTAATTTCCCTCTTGTGCCCTCTGTCTGCCCCGGTGGATTTGACTGATGGGATTAACAGCATGTAGATTAACACTGAGCAATAGAGACTTCAGGTGATTTCCACAGTCAAGACCACTCAAAGAGAAATCACAGTTTTACACTGAGCGTGAGAGTTCCCTCACCGTTCACAAACATCCGTGTGTTTTCACAAATCTTCAACAGTGACACTGTGGTTCTTTGTTTTAAAAGACGGATCATATCTGTGTCCTCAGTGAAGCACTTAGTAGAGTCAATGATTGGCTGTAGCCTTGGAAAGGTTCGGGCTCCATGTCATAAACAATCTGCAGTCCACATAACACACAGATGTGGTGTTTTGTGGGCATTATTCATTTTGAGTGCACAATATAAATTGTATAAATTGCTGAGCAGAGTCAAAATCATTGTTGAAATTATTGGGCAAATGGCACATTAGGTGACACACTGCGTCTGTGATCAAATGGGGATGATGATGTTGGTTGTGCGTCCTGTGCATCTTCATCTGCTTTAGGGGCCAGTGTGCAGCCCTGGCGGAGTTAAATATGCTTCACAGAGCCCACAGCCTGGAAACGTATGGAGTCGACCCCCATCCATGCAAGGTGATTAATCTAGATCGTGAAACTTTACCTTATTGCTGAAATTCATCTGGTCAAGGTGTTTCAAGTCTATTTTTATGAGAAAATAATGTTTTCCCTATGATAAAAAGTAATGTTTTATGAATTGTGTATGTTTCCATTTCTCCTCACTGTGTTTTCTGTAAATTCAGTCATACTTGTGATATATAAAAAAAAAGTTTAATATGTTTGCCATATAAAGAAAGTTTTTAGGGACTTAAAAATAGTTTTTAAATTTATGTTTATTATAAAAGTATAAATGAAGAAACTAGCTAATTCTACTTTTCTACCATTTCCACAGTAACTCACTACTAATGGATATTTTACCATTATGACCTTTACAGTTAAGCAGATTAAAGGCCAGAAACAAACCCAGTTTTGTTGTCTCAGTCTTTATAGGATGAGACTGAAATTAAATTAATGAGAAAAGGCTTCAGAGGCCAGATTACTTCCTGAATTTTAATTTCCCTCTGGGGATATTATTGCAGCAAACGGAAAAAGAAACATTTCAGGAATCCATAATCTCATTGATCAATCTAAACAAATCCTCGATGTAGTAAATCAGCCGTCTTTGCTCTGTTTCTGTAACAAGTACTGCTGAATTTGTAGTTTACAGCCTGAAAACACATCACAGAAAGTTTCTTAAGTATACAATTGTACTGTTTAAGGAGCGGAAATATAAGTACAAAATATATACTTTAAAGTTTGCATGTCCCCTCAGTCATTTCACACATTTTCATCTGATTTGTTGTAATTGCTGTTTTGATTCAATTAGGTTATAGATCATGAAAACAAGCGTAAATAAGTTAGTATTGAGCATATCAACATTTTTCCCAGATTAATATTTTTAACAGAGCCACTGACAAAAAATTTAAACCAGAGGTTTTTAAGAACCCAAGCTATCCACTGAACACAATCAAAGCAAATCAGTCCACAAATCTAGTTATGAGTAAAAATATTTAATTACACAGAAAATAATAATCAAGCTCATTGTGGAAATTCCTTTTTCTGGCAATAATAACTCTGAGACTCCTGAACAGATAAATTAGTCCCATACATTACTCAGGTGTTTGACCTGCTCATCCACACAAATCATGTTTTGTGCCAAAGTTTCCATTAAAATACTCAACCTGAGGAAACTGAGTTTGGCATCTATTCTGTGTGCTTTATGCACAAACCTTTCGATAAAAGATGAGAGGTTTGGTGAAACAGTAGACGAAATTAGAGGAATAGTGTGATTTACATTCAAACACCTGAAAATGTTTTCAGACTGTAAATGATTAGAGAATAGTTACCATGTTCTGATCTGCTGTTTGTTAATTTTGTCTCTCTCCATCTTACTAATTAACTTTGTGCAGGTGTCATTATCATGGAGATCACTGACACTGCTGTGTTTGTGTTTTCAGGACTTTACAGGCTCAACTGCCTTTCTGGGCTTCACGGCTACAGGGTTTGTGGTTTTCCAGGGAAACAAGAGGATTCACCTCCTCAAATGGTAAAAACCAGGGTCTGAAATAAGACTTTTAAAAAAATTACAGATGACATATTTGACTCTGTTTTCAGAAACAACTAACCAGAAGTGACATATAAGTTGCTGTACTGGCCTTCATATTGTCTGAAAAGTTATGAGCTCATTCATTTTTTAAATTCTCACAACACTGCAGCAGAGTCTCACTATAAGCTTTGCTATAAGCATGCTTAATATTCTGACAGCGACTTGTTTTTGCAGGAGTGATGTAAGCAAGCTAAAGTTTGAAGGCAAAACCTTTTATGTCATCGGAGTCCAAAAAGAGGTGAGCATTGTTCCTGTACATTTTTGAAAGTGTTACGTTATTATTACTATGAAGTCAAATATGATGCATATTTCTCTGACTGTCACAAGTCATCTTCATCACCATGTTAAATCAATATCTCCTCACTCTACCATTGTGATTTAGAGCCACAGTTATCGTTTGGAAATAGATAAAATCCTGCTGAACTCTTCTCCGTCCCTCATTCTCTCTCTCTTTCTATTCTCCCCTTCTCCCCCTCCGTGTTCCTGTCCCATCGTCGTTGTCAGATTAACTGTACCGTTTGTAATCCTGTCCACCATCACACACAATCTATATGTGTGTCGCTGTTTCAGATCTCCTTAACAGGCAGGATTCAATGTAACAGGATGGTGGGTGTGTTACGACTAATCTCCTCCCTCGCATTATGTGTTTGACTGTGGTCCAAATGAAAGCATTACATCACAGATAAATAACGATGGAGACGTGTGTCGCTCCGCAGCAGGTGTCCTTTGGGACACGTGCTTCATCTCTGTGTTAATCATCTTCCTGCAGAGTCATTTGGTAGATTTGGAGCAGCATTCTCAGAGCTTTGCATATATGCTTCACTTATTTTTGATAAAACTGTGTTTAACGCAACCACGGCGTGCTTGCTCTTTAATCTACCTTTCAGCTGATTGGTTTCAGCAAGTCTCATCGATATTCTCCCCATTGCAGCTTAGCCCGGCTCTTCCATCGCCGCTTAGCATGTCAGTGTGCCTGCTTGTCTGTTTGGCAACTCACAAAGGGCTGAAGATGCAGATTTATCTTTGTGTTTCTGTCTTTTCTCTCTGTGTAAAAAAACATAGTCTTCACTGGTGAGTAGATATGAGAAACCGCAGTGGTACCAAGCATTAAATCCTCAACACAACACCTCTCCTTGCAGACCTGCCCTCACCTCAGAGAATGATTGGAGTGACATTTTCTGTTGTTTTATTGTTGTTTGTGTATTTTTGTCTCGTATCTCCACTGTTTTGAAACGATTTGTAAATTCATTTTCGATTATCTCCTGTAATCTTTGCAGCCACATGATCAAAATGACCCTCACAGCTCCATCGTCACTTACTGTAGATTATGCAACGTCAAGCTGCATAATCGATTCCTGTTTTCCCGTTTCAACAATGTTCCCTAACATATTCATTTTTGAGTGTTTCCTTTTATGTCTGTGGATGTGTGTCTTGTGTGTGTATTTTTATTTTATTGTTTGCTTCTTATTTATTTATTTTTTTTACAAAAGTTTTCCACAAAACTGATAATTTTTTCCGTGTTTCCCACCTTGGGCAGATTGCAACTTTTCACTCCCTTAGTAATACAACACTTGCTTGAAAAGCCTGTTCTTCCTCATCTCGTAACCTTTTCAATGTCATTTTAAATTGGATCAATGCAAATGTTTAGATCTTCAGCAGAGTCAAAAATAGACACAAGACAGTAGCTGCGAATCTGAAGAATATAAATGTCAAACAAACCAGAGAGGCTCAAATCCAGCATTAAAACTTATCTGTGAAACTTGCAAACTTACACCCTGCTTTTCATAATTGCTTGTATCTTATATTTTGTCAAGGGATTATAATTAGTGTTATAAATACATAATTGTCAGTATAATGATTTAAATAAATACATTCAAAGTTTCTCAGTAGACATGAGGCTGCGGGACGTTCTGACAGTGAGAAAGTCTTACACCAGTTCTTACATGTTTATTTAACATCGATTTCACCAAAGCAGAAAAGTTCAAGTAGCATGGACAGTGAAAACTGGAGAACAGGGATTTTAATTTTTTGTAAAATTAAACATGAATGTTGTCAATTTTAGTCTTTATTGTAATCCTAACCAAAAAAAAAAACTGCTCCTAAACACTGTAAGGCTGTGCAGCACTCAGGTAAAGGCTTGTTTAAGATAAATTTATATTAGTTAATCTGGTTTTCGATAAATTAAGGTAAATATAAATCTGCCTTACTGTAAAGGCATATTCCAAATTTGAGGTGTGTTTAAGAGAAACGAAGCCTCAACACAGTTTTCATACCGCAGGGAAACAGGAAATAGTTTATTTACAAAATAAAGTTTCAACAAAACTCTGATCAACTTGATAAATGGTTAAAATATTAGTTCAAATGTTTCAGGTACATTTGTTTTATAAGAGCTGTTGGGAATGTTAATGATTTTAGTGTATTTCTCATCACAACATTTGTTCAATGATTAAATGCATTCAGTGCAAAATTATGTTGGAGCAATTACAGATTAAGTCCTTTTACATATGTATCTACTAGAAGTACCAAGAATTATTGAGGGCATTATAAATATAGTAGAATTATACGACTTAATAGATTATACAACTTGGAATTGGAAAGCAGTGTACACTTCCATAGGAGCTGCATGATAAATGTCATCAGGTCATCAGCATTTCAGCCAAAGTGGGACCAAACATTATTTGTCAATAATTTCTAAACATCTTGTCTCTTCTACACACACGTAAGCACAGATGTAGTTGCTGTAGTTCATGTGTGGGAATCACAGTACAAACCTAATACACACATCCTTGCAACAGTGGTCATTTGTTCACATTTGTTCACACTAAAACCACAAATTTCATTGTATTTTATTGGGATTTTGTGTGAAAAAAAATGATACATGGGCTTTAAAACATTTTTTTAATTTGTAAAATTTAAGGGATGTCAGTTTGAGTGGTGTGCAGGACTTAATGTAAACATGATGCAAAACTAAAGATGTCTAAGACAGGGACGTTATGTAGGTGAAGACGAGCATCATCTAAAATGACCAGCAGGTTATTAGCCGAGGATTTCCCCTCAGTATCAACCACTAGATAAAACATCCATAGGAAGCTTCTTGCACATTTTAAATGATGGACGTCTCCTCGGGAGGTTTTTCCTGCTGTGTCCCTTCATGTACAGTTGACTTGTGTTATTGGTCCAGTTCAGTAACTCATTGTTCTGCCACAGTCCAACGAGGATTTTTACTTGATGAAAGCAGCTCCATAACTCTCCCAGTTTAGGTGGCGCTGTCTGTGTCTCTGTAGGTTTGCAGTTGTGCCATACTCTTTTCATTTTTGCATAACGGATTGAAAAGTGCACTGAGACGTTTGACGCTTTGGATGTTGTTTCATAATCTATCCCAGCTTGATCCCTGACCTGTTCGCTGTGTCACGTTGCTGGTTGTTTATTAATGTCCTCCAACAAACCTTCACAAGAATCTGTATTTATATTCAGGTTAAACTGCATAAATGGACTCTGATACTAATCAACAAGTTTAATTGGCTCTTATCAATTGCTTCAGATTTTTTATTCTAAAAACCTTTGAGAACCATGTATCATCTTCCTTTCACTTTACAATCTTACACTACTGTGTGTTGGTTTGTCATATACAAATTAAAATAAGTACACTGAGCTTTGTGGCTTTGATGTGAGTAAATATGAAAATGTTGGGTTATGAACACTTTTGCAAGGCACTGCCCCTGCTGCATGACAAAGAGGGAGCTGTGCAGGAAAAGAAACAGACTGGACAAGAAAAAAATGACATCAAAGCTGTTTGTGCCACTTTCATTTGGCTCTGACGTAAGCCTCATATTGTGTTACTGTAACTCTCTCCATTATATTGACTTCACTGTTTCCTCTCTGCCTCTCGCTCACTCTGCGCCTTGCATTTGAGCGATATCGATCTGGTATCTCATGTTACCAAACACGCAGGCCTGAAAACGAGACATCGACAGGAATAAATCCCCTCTCCCTGTCCATAAAGACCCATCCTCTGCAAGCTACAAGCTCTTTTTACTGCTGAACACGGTGGCCAAGTCACTATATCTGTCTTATATCTTGCTAAGCTTACAGCTTTGGATCTATGGGTCAGCGTTTTGTGCAGCTCCCTCACATTATGTTCAGCACTTCCCCTTATTTATGCCTCTCTGGATAGTCATTCACTCTTTTTTCCTTTCTGTCTCTCTATTTCTGTGCAGAAAAAGCTGGTGTTGACATTTCACACCTCGACTCCTGCAGCGTGTAAGCACCTATGGAAGTGCGGGGTGGAGAACCAAGCCTTTTACAAGTACGTCTGCAAACACACATGCAGTGTTATGTACATTTTCTGGATGTGCATTTTTTTCCTCAAAATTTTCCATAAATATTTGTCTCAAGTGAACATAAAATATTTAGCAAAAGACAAAACAGCAGAAATTAAAAGTCAAGCAGCTAAAGAAGAAAATAATTTTAAATTAGGGAGAAAGCAGAACCATATAGAAATAAATATATGAAATATTTATAAATGGCGTTTAATCAAAGGAGAACAAGCAGAAATGGTGATTAAGTGAAAAAGAGGTAAAGCTAGTTGAGAATATTCAGTGTTACAATTAAGTTCAAACTAATAAAAATGTAAATAAAAAGTAATATAAAAATAAAAGATCTAGATTTAATTTCAAGAACAACTATAAAAGTTTAGTAATCACAGAAATGAAACAAAACAACAAAGTAAAATATTTGAGTCATTACAAAGTCAACGGAAAAGTCAAAATGTAATCATATTTATTACAGCATCACTGAAAAGTTTTATTAGTTCGGCAACTTCATAAAATGAAACGCATAAGTTTTATACACAGACAGATGTTTTCAAGCCATTATTCCTGTTAATTATGATCATTTTCTGTTTTCAGCTACTGTGGGCTTAGTGAAAAGTCTTTACATCTGCATAAAGAATATTTTAAAAGTTTAATCTGATAAACCTACAAACCTGACTCAGTCATACCACTTCAGTCAAGAGGAACGGTGATGAGAAATTCATAAATGCAGCCAGTTAAGGTGAAAAATGAAGAGGTTTTGTGCAACTTTGCCCCTAAATTTATAAAGTTACATTTTCTGGAAAAAATTAATATCCTTTCACTCAAAAACAATAAAGTGCAGCCGGAATCGACAGTGAGGTTGTAGAGAGATGAATAAAGGGTTGGTGTGTCTCTGAGAGAAGGAGGGAGTAAAAGTCATCTCAGATGTCCGACAAGCATCAGAACCTCTAAATCAAATTACAATAAATCAAGTTTGAAAATGGCTGCCAAGATGAGATTGTTGATCGCTGATAGTCAGATCTTATTATGAAAAATATAAAAAAATATTCTCCCATTATTCGGTAAATACTACTGAAGGACAAGGAATGGATAGAAGATTGTTAATAAAAGCGTAAAGAGCATAATGACCAATGTGAAAAGACCTAATAATGTTGGTGGAGTTGTTTAGAAAAATGTTCCAAGTTTCTGAGTTCTTTAATGCTCACTGTGAAACTGCGGCGTGCATCGCATTTTGAAGCTACGCTTAATGTCTGCTGCTGTTTATTCCTCTGTCTGTCTGTCTGTCTGCCTGTCTGTCTGTCAGGTGTGCAAAGTCGAGTCAGATAAAGACCGTCTCAAGCAGTAACATCTTCTTCAAAGGCAGCAGGTTCAGATACAGGTGAGACAGAAAACGGTGCAGAGGCGTGATGTTAGAGAGCAACGAAAAAAATATTCACAACGTGATAAGAAAGCAAAGTTCATGCTTGGAAGGAAGGTTTCCTACATATTGTTGAAGTCCAGAGAAGTGTGGAATTTTATATATATTTTTTCCATGTATGGAAAAATAGGAGTAAAATCATTCTTCGTTTAGATGAGGTTTGTAGAGTGATGTCTATAGCATGATCTAGCCACATTAAACCTCATCTCAACATCTTTACAAGAAAAACTATCTAATCCAGACAGAATCAGATTCACTTTCACATGTTCAAGTTTGATCTTGGCTGTTTCTTTCTAGTTCAATGCATCAAAACTGGTTATTGACTTTATAGAAGTTCTTGTTTCTTTTGAGTTTCTTGTCTGTTACTTGACAGACTTTTGCCTGTTATCTTGGTCTGTTTATTCATTAAAATGAAAAAAAAAACAGAACTTCCCAGAATAATGATCTAATTCACAACTAATGATCCTTGGTTTCTCCAGCTATTGCAATAGAAGTCATTCAGACAAATGATAACACTTTGTTTGTGAAATTGCTCTATAGAGACATATAGGAAAGCAAAATACATAAATGTAACAAGTATACATTTGCACCATGCAGATCTCTTATTTTACCCTCAGTCTTCACAAACTGAGCAGATGTGACGGTGGAGCCTGCTGACCCTGAAACAAACCTCTAAGCTCCCATTGTTTAAAACAATGGGAGCTGCAATGCCTCACAAATGTGTTTATACTTGCTAAGTTTATCACGTTTTGTGAAACAACAACACTGCTGCATTGAGGTTGGTGGTTATAATGTTTCAAAATGTGAGAAAGAATTGAAATGTAACAGTTAAGAGCGGCACTAATTATTAGCAACATCAGCAAAGCTAATAAGACAAATCTATTTAAGTCATTTTCTTTGCAGGCTTCTGCTGCTAAAATAGAAAAGTGCCATACGGTATATGGATTATAACTCACACCACACACTGTGGAAACCTCCTTAATCTCAGCCAGGTTTTTTTCTGACATGCTTTTTGACATTTTAGAGTCTCGTGTTTTTAACAGAGTAAATATTAGTGACTTCACAGCTAAAGAAAAGTATTTAGAAAAGTGACATGTTGGTTAGTAAAACCATCAACATGTATGTGATTTTCCTCCTCAGTGGAAAAGTAGCAAAGGAAGTGATAGAGGCCAGCTCCAAGATTCAGCGAGATCCACCCGAGGTTCACAGGTAGGACTGACACACCTCCAGTTGTTCAACACTGAACAGCTGGACGCCCTCAAGGACAACACAACTTTCCATGTTGAATGTGTCTCAGTGTGTGTGTGTGTGTGTGTGTGTGTTTTCTTTTTCTAGAGCACAGTTTGGTCAGAGTCGAAGCTTTAACTCTCTGAGCCATAAAAACCTGATCATGAACATGGAGCCTCTGGTACCCGCACTGCCATCCACCAACGAATACGAAGAGGCGGCAGCAGACCCCGGTAGGAGGAACCTGCGCACACATCACACACTACGGCTTCATGTCCTCCTGCAACTCGCCTCAGAAAGTCACATTGGGCCTCCCTTGTGTAAGAGGAAGCTCATGTGTGACTCTCAGCCAGCGAGAGTTAATTGAGCAGCTGATGCTCCCTCCATCAGCCTCGTCTCCCTGGAGACTCCAATTGCAGAACACTAAAAATACCCCTCCCATAATCCTCCCCGAGGATCCCCCCCCATGCCTCTGAGTGTCTGCATGTCTGACTTTGTGTGTGTTGTTTTTACAGAGTCAGATGTACTCTTTGTCATCTGAGAAACACAGCCGCATAGCAAACATCTGCCACCGTATCATTAAGGAAAACTCAATCACAAGTGATGCATTTGGCTCCAAGGAGTCTGTCTGTTTACGCCCCTGTGAGCATCTGGGCCTGCAAGTTTTTGTTAATTTTGTTTGTTGTTGGCTCTGCACTAATAAGAAACGATTGCGTCATTCAGTGACAGTAAAATACATCAACTATATTAAGAGGAATATTAGACTCATCTTAGTTTTTCACTTATTCTTGTGTTTTATTTACCCTGCCATGTTTATTTGCTGTTCTGTTTATTCCCCTTTGTTTCGGTCTCCATTTTGCTCGTT
The DNA here is from genome assembly GCA_033032245.1 of Poecilia picta. Taxonomy (NCBI): domain Eukaryota; kingdom Metazoa; phylum Chordata; class Actinopteri; order Cyprinodontiformes; family Poeciliidae; genus Poecilia; species Poecilia picta. The sequence continues at coordinate 20,161,280 of CM065361.1, forward strand.
TATTTCTCCTACATTTCTTTATGCTGTTCTGGATGACCTTTGACCTTTGACTTCTGACCAACTAAAAGTCTTTAGTCAGAATCAAATAATTTGTTTTACGTCTGTACACTAGGAGTGTAGCAACAGGTATTCATCGCAAACTGTTTTGGCGCCAGAGTCAAGTGATCACCTGATGAATAACACAAGTTGCTTATAAGTCCTTCTATTACCTCTGCATTACAGGTCATTTTATGCAACTAAAAGTATGAATTAAATAAAAATAAATCTAACAGTTTTTATCTATCTGCAGGATGTGCATTATAGATCGAAACATAAGTGGACATAATTGATCTTTCTAATGAGACCAACATAAAGATACATCAAGCTTAGTCAGAAAACACAGCTGCAAACACAAATTAGAAAATATAGACATGAAGCGACAAGGAAGGTCAAAATGTGTCAAGAACCCTGGAATATGTTTTATGTCCTAATTTCCAGTTTCTTGGATGCCTAAAACAGTCTCTTTTTTTCACATCATAGAGGAAGTAGAAACCCCCCATTTGTATGAATGTTTCTGTTTTCTATCTGATTCTGAATAAGGCTATATTTCCAGAATAACACTAAAGAAAAAGATTTTCTCAAATCAATCCGATGAGAACAAAGTGACCAAATATAATTTTACGTTGATTTCAGTATTTACCTAGATTCGTATTAAAATTAATTAATTAAAATAAAAACAATCCGTTGGAATGAGCAACAACAACAATCTGCGGTCTGAATTTTCTGATTTATTAAAGTATTTCAGTTTTGGTCTTGTAGTTTTTCCAACTTTTTTCAGCTCAAATGGGATAAGAATAAAAACAAACAAACAAAAAAATGTTTATAACTGAACTTAAGTTATCAGGTGGCAAATCCTGTCTTGTTATACACAACTTGTTACCTTAGACTCACATGGTCAGTGAGAAGAAACAAAGCATTTGACATCTTGTATATAATCATGCACTCAACACTGGCCACAGATGTCTGTTTAAATGTATTATGCAGGTCTACTTTGCACTATTTCCAGCATGTATCTATTAATCTACCAGTGTTGTTGATAGGACAGGAAGGGAAATTGGTGTGGAAGAGCTCAGGGTAGGATTATATGAGAGCGGAGACAAACGGGGTGAATGGAAACAAGACAGGGCGACATGAGAGAGGAGCTAAATGATGGGAGGGACGTGCGTCACAAACTGAGTGAAAGGCGTGGACGTGGAAAAAAGATGGTAAATAAATGACAATTAGAAAGGGAAGCAGGTAAACTAATGTTGTTGTTGACCTTGAGAAGTGAGACAACTAAATGAGAAGAAATTGATCAATCTTACCTTATAAACGCTGATTGAGGACCAGACTGAAAGAGTTAATTAGTCTTAAGTGAGTTAAGAAAGAGAAGATAAGTGCAAACATCAATCTGGAGGTTGATGCTCATCTTTACAGTTTCAGAGTCAGTGAAGGTTAGGATGGAGAAGTCAGACACTCAGACAGAATCACTTGGTGTTTCTGGGATATAAAGAAGAAACATCAGAAAGTGAACAGAATAGTTTGTGGGATGATAAGGGATTAATGAGAGATGAAGAGGATGTTCCATTGTTGAGTGGGATGAGAACGGGAAGGATCAGGAATCTTTCCATTAACATCATGGCCCGTGATAAAACCTTCTTCTCTTTTTCATCAAAATGGTTCGACTATTTTCTTATCATTTTCTGCCACAATATCGTTATTTGGATTTTTCTTGATTTATTTTGTTTCTCCATTTACTCCACCACATATCTACCTGCATTCTCCTGTTTATGTCTTCATAAAAACATCATTCTGTTTAACCTCTTTATCCTCAGGGACAGGATTTCTCTACATTTTTCTTTCTGTCGTCCTCTTCCCCCCCCCTCATTTGTTCTTAAGAAAAATCAAAACCTCACTGCTCAATGCTTTACAATAGGTCTGTAAAGGTTAGTACTCACCTTCAAAATATTTGATTTGATGTGAAAAAGTGAAAGAATGATTATAATATTTCTGCCAAAAACTGCAGGAGCAGTTTTACAGAAATCAAATTCTTCCGCATCTATTTTTTAAAACACTTAATGCAAAAGTGTAAAGTTATTACTGTTATTACTCTTTATCACCCAAGTTGTCATTTCCCCCTTTTTGCCAAAATTCATCCAATAATTGAAGGTCTCACACCCCATTAATTCACATCATGAGTTATTCTGCAAAGTGAGGGTCTGTTAACATAAAGAATGAGTGTTAACATAAAACTAAATTTAACAAGGTTCTCTGCAGTGTAGATATCACTAAAGTATCATCAATTTTGCAGCCAGTATCATTAAAACAGGCCTTTTTAAGCACTTTCTCACCAATAAACTGTCAAATGCTGACTGAAGAATCTGCTGCAAGGACTTTGGGATAAAGTGTCCTCAAGATGGTCTAGGATCACCATCTATATTCAGAGCACTAATCTGAACCATTAGTGGGGGAACAGGAAGCTGACCCAAGGTCAGTGATGTCCTTGTCCTGCTAGTGCAGCCTGTTCCAGTCTGAAGCACCAAATACACACAGGCAAACTTCATATGTCACAGTTTGGTCTACATTATTTCAATGCCACTATAAACTTGGACCTCCCTCAGATGGTTGCATCGTCACAGCTAGTAAGGACATGGGAGTGATGCGACAAGTCGTCACCTCTGGCTAATCGGGGGCTTGGAGGATGCATTTCAGTGAACAATGTTTGTCTTTGCCTTGCAACTAATGCCCACAGAACCAAGTTTATCTCAGGAGGAAAAGAGGCAGATCAAGTCAGACTTGTAGAAAGGAAAAGAAAGTGATCCCCATGGTGTTCGGGGTCAGGCCTGCCCCTCTCTAATCACAGCTAGATTAGCTGCTTCTCTGCAGCTAGGACCACTTGGTTATATATAGAAAGTGCAGCTTTGGGCCTGATCCGCCTCTAATGCCCCCTCCACTCCATGTTAATATCCCTGACATTCACAGCAGGGCCCACTGTGTCTGTGCATGAACGAGGGCATGTGTCTGGTGAGTGTCTCACGGCGTCTGTCTCTAGCCTTCGAGTCCAGCTGGCAGCCCAGTCCGAAGTTCGCCGAAAAACCGAACCATGGAGCTTCTTGAGCACAGGAACGGTGGGGATGTTGGCGGGGAATTCCTGCAAAGCGGCTTGGAGCTGAGAGTCAGTGATCACCCTAAAGTAGGGGACACTATAAGGTGTGGAAGTCCGGGACAGACAGGGGGGCTGATGGTGGACCTGATACCAGAAAGACCACAGGGAGAGGGGATGGAGCCGGGTCGGGTCAGGCCTATTGAGGTTTTCAAGGAGCAAGCAGCCTCAGTGGTGGTGGCCGAGGCTGCCAGATGTCAGGTTAAGATCACAACGCGGCGGAGCATCCATCTACGGATAGCTAATCACACCGCAAGAGACGTTTACGTGAGGCTGGTGGGGCACGGCGGACGGATCGCGGGAACCAGAACGGCACATCAGAGTGGCTCACTGGAACAAAGTAAGATGAGTACAAAGAAGGGAGAAACAGTTTGACGTACATCAGAGACACAGCAACATGCATATGCCCATTTCACATAAACTAACCTTATAGACTGTAAAGTGAATAGCCCAACACTCTAAACACTGCAGATCTGTGAACTATGAATAATGTGGTTTGACCACATAATTATGAACTTTAGTTTTTCCAGTTAACCCAACATGGGCTTGTGCTGTTGAGAGGAAAGCATGGTACCCAGAAAACCTGATGTGTGCAGGACCAAACTCTACAAACTGGAAACCACAAACCTTCCAGACCTTTGTCAGCTAAATAAAGAAAAGAGAAAAAAAATTTGTGTAAAACATTTTTTGGACCAAAAAGTGTCAAATAGTTAAAAGTTCATTAACAAATTTGTCCCAGGCTTGCAAAGTTAGTTACCAGTCCCAGAAAAGTATTTAACCTGTAACCCCCCCACCCCCCAAAAAAAACCAGTTCATCTAAAAAAATGAAGCAATTACATTCTGGTATATTTATCAAAATTAAGGTTTATTCATGATTGACACAAAAAGAAACAGAAGCTTTTTTACTCCTGAATTAGTAAAATAAGTGCATTATTTCAAGACAAACTTTGAAATATACAGCATCAGATTTCAAAGGTCAAAGAGATAAAAAGGTTCATTTCGATTCAACCTGCATGGAATAAGAGGATATTTAAGATGCATGGGTGAAAGTGGCATCTTAAATCAGTGGCTTAAGAAATAATACAGAGGCCCTCTTTTTTCCACAGTTCTTTACTTCTCATTCCCATGTGTTAAGTTTTGCACACATGTTTCTTTCTGGCTGTGTTTCTATGGTTACAGTCACCACTAAGCTTCCCATCCATTGGCACTGGCTGTGATTTCACTCATGAATGTGTGTTTCATCACAAAACCTCAAGACAGGCTCTGCAGTTGGACTTCTTGACTATCCGAGTCTTATTTCTGAAGAAGTTTACCCCCCAGCCTCTTCTTTATCTGCTGCAGGATGGCAGCTGGCTTTATTTTTAAACACATACATCATTTATTTAGTCACATTGTATTTAGATTCATTATTTAGATTCATTCACTCATTATTGAGTCAACACCTTGGAGTTGAGTAAATCCGCACACAGCTGCTCTCCTGTCCGTCCGCATCACATCATCAAAGAGGTTTACTTTGCCACGAGCCTGAAGTTGGACGACACAGAACCACAAACAGCATCTCAGAATTGATTGCAACCTCGACTAATGCACAGCAAGATTCCCCCTCTGGCCTCCGCAGGCCGTACAGAACATCCTGCGGCTGCGACGCGCACTTTGAACCAAGCAGATGGCAGGTCCTTTCATGTCTGTCACTCCTGTATCAACAAGTTACATAACTGACCTCATTTTCTTTCACATTTAATTCAAAACTGGTTACTTCGTTTTTATTAAGCAGCATTTCTTTCATTGTATGCGGCACTTGTTCTGTCCTTAAGTAGGACAGGAGCGCCATCGTGTGGTTGATGTATTGAACAGCGAATGTTTGCGTGTTTTATGAAGGTGACTTACTCACATGGGGATTTGCCACCAGTGTCCTTCTCTTACAGGCCAGGCAGAAATAAATACTTTTGTTTTTTGGACAATCCAATTATTTTGGGGATCCAGTGAAGCTTAACCTTCTCTGTGTGATAATATTTAATTTCCATTTGTCTGAAATTATATTTAACTTCGCTGAATGATGAATGGCTCTCTCTTGTTTTGTAATTGTCCTTTAGCAGGCGTTGTTGCTGTGAAGGATCCAGTTCCTCTGTCTCCTCTCGAACCCTCAGCGGCGGCGGACACAGAACAATCATGTGCAAGAGGGGAAGATCTTCTTTGATCAAAGACCTGCAGCCTCACTGTGTCTCCATGGAAACTCCATACCTCCCAACCCTGGCAGCAAAAGCCGAAGACGGACTGGAGGAAGACGACCAGGGCGGCGGTGCACTCACCATCTCTGAACTTGCATACAGGTCTTTAAAGTTGCATAAACATAGATCATAATTACATTTTAAATTTTATGTTTTTATTTCACTCTGACCAAGTAGCAGGCAAAAGAGTACTAAGTTGCTGCAAGGCTACTACTTAAACAAAAGGCGTAATTATGTTTGTATATTTCTAATTTGTAATAAATCAGACTAAACCTTTCAGATTTGAGATCAGTTAGAATTTACATTTTTTGTATATACTGTATATTTGCTGACTGCTACAATAATGTCAAGTGTTGATTTTTAACTCTCTTCATATTGAGAAGTTCAGACATATTTTCTTCCGTTGCCTTTTTAACTCTATGACCTGGTCAAATGTATTTTAGTTATCCTTCCACAAGCATTTCACAAAAGCTCGCTGAGTTTTAGCCTGTGAATTCAGCAGGAACTCATCTAACCTATCCAGGTTGAGAGGCCATCTTGCCAACAGCTTTTGAGCTCTACCTAAACATTTTCTTTGCCGTTTTATGAGATCTTTAACTCACTTTGTAACTAATCTGGTTGTACTTTCAGACTAGGACTTCTGCCGTCACATAAACTGAAACATTCTTTAACATAGAAGCAGTCTGCATGCCTTGTATGCACCTGCAAATATTCTCTGAAAAAAACTGCCTAGTTGCATTTTGCTTTAGGATCTTTCTGATTTCATGAACATCTCGTCTCCCCCCTCTTTAGCCCCTGCGCCAGCATGCTCCCCACCCCAGTGGAAGACAGTCAGGGAGGGGTCAACCAGCTCTTCTCCAGTCCTGTCCAGAGTCCCGCTAGACTGCTGAGAGAGCTCCATGCTGACCCTGACATCCAGGCCCAGTTGGAGGCCGAGAGGGAGCGGGACCGCGAATTTGAGCGCACTCGCCTGGCCGCCAGAAGCCGAATGAGCGGAGTCCTGGCCAGCAGCCTGCGGCTGCTTTCGTCCAACGAGCGAGTCAACACCTGGGTGCTGGGGGTAGCCAGGTTCGTAGCCGTGCTCATGGGGGTCCTGCTTGTCACTGTGCCCACACTACTGCTGCTGCTGGAGTCGGACATCGACGTGTCGTTCCTCCACGAGATCCGACAGACCCCAGAGTTTGAGCAGTTCCACTACGAGTATTACTGCCCGCTTCGACGCTGGATTCTGTGCAAGATCAGCATGGCTATGGAGAACCTATGGTCTGACTAGGCAGGACAAGACGGAGCAAGAGAGAGAAATCAACGATGAGTCAAGGAAAAAGGAAAAAGCTGGGCCCAGATGTCTGTCTAAACATGTGATTCAATGTGAAATGTCTTAAAAAGCGACGCCTCTTAAGGTCGACAATTCAACCTGTCAGTGAGGTGAAGGAAAATCGCTTGTTTGAATTGAGTCAGTTTGTGCTAAACACTTTGGAAACAAGTATTGTTCTTTCTCCTCATTGGTAGAACGACTTACCTCTTAGTAAAACTGAAACTAGGGAGGGAAATCCTCCTTTATTATGAAGTTGAATCACTTGATAAGACTGACATTTCTGGCAAGAACTACTTGAGAACAAAAAGGGAAGTCATGGAGGGAAAGGAAACTGGCAAATGTATTAGTTTATTGTTTTAATTTTCGTTTAGATTTGAAGGTCTCACCACTCTTGATGCTGACGAGTTCAGGCAAAGCCTTTACAGTAGGCTTCACAAACTGTTCTGATTGGTGTTCATCCTTCGAACCAGATCACCTGATTGGCTAATCAAGTCTGTCAGTCATGACGGAGTGGGTGGGAAAGGAAAGAGTAAAAAAATGCATACTTACCAGTAAACAAAAGCAACAATCTGAGCAACAGATTAAAAAAATTAAAAAAAAAAAACCTACACCAAGACATTAAAAATTGCTACCAATATTAAATAAGTTGTTTTTAAAGTTTTGTACATTTTTATGTGATTCAGATCTTTCAGGAATTTTTCAGTCAGAAGATCTACTTTGAGCTTATTTTCAAATTAAGAGTTTACAAAAGATTACTAAAAAAAATAAGAATGCTAATTTACTGCAGTTCATCAGAATGAAGGGTGTTGAGAAACTATTTTTTTTAAGACTACCGTCAACATGTGTTGTCTTTGTGGTAGAAATCTGGTTTTACTCCAGCAGAGGTTAGAGCACAAATCCTTCAGCTTTTTCCGGATTATTTGATGTCATTACGAAGGAAAGCCGTAGAGAAAAACAAACCTGTCTGTGACGTTGAGGATGTCCTTTGTGGAGCCGTCAAGTGTTTTAAATGTTAGCTCGTGGACTAGCGTTCGTCGTTCAACATGATACTTTCAACAAATGCAGCAAAGAAGTGAAAAGAAAAGGGAAGTGAAGACGCTTCTAAATAGTGAAACTGAAAATTGCTGTTTGATTTATGATTTTGAAGAAGGTGGCACAAAGTTAAGAAACATAAGTGAGTCTTTAGGTTGGTTTGAATGGTTCTCATACTTTTGATTACAAGTACCACCTTATCGAACACTAAGTACTATTAACTGGGTCAGTGCCTCTCTTTGCCATTTGACGTTGCCAGTGTGAACAAGCCATTTCACACACACAGCTAAAACCAGATATTTACATACACTCTTTGTCTCACAATGAACAAGACTTGATTTGTTGCTGTTGTAGCTGCCAGCAGTATTTTTATTTGCTAAATGTCACAGTAATGAGAACAAATTACTGTCAATTATAGCTTGTTACTATAAATTCAGAGGCTTACAGACACTAAGGTTTGAGAAAGCCCAGACGACGCTGCCATGAGCTTAAGCTGCTTGGAAACATTGGCCTTGTAAAAATCTACTAGTTTTATTGTTTGTGACACTGTAACATGTCAAATTATTAGTTGCTGCAGTCTTACTCAAGACAATTAGTAGGTTTTTAATTTGGTGCCCATTTCTAGTAGTTATCTTGCTGGTAAAAACAGATGTGTTTTCCTTTTTTTAGGCCACAGATATTTATTACCCAACAAACCACTCCTAATTTGCTATTTGGTTTCTATTTTATGCGTCATGTCATTGACTAAATTTGAAATCTTATCTGAAATGTAGTCCCCTATTACTTTAAGAGCCGTTTTAATGATTTCTTTCTCCTGCGTGTATTACACTCACTGTTTGTTTGCCTAGAAAATCGTCCGTTACTTTTTGTAAATGCCCTAAATTTAGCAAATAACACTGATTTCCAACTCATTTCAGATTTCCCTGATAAATCAGACACTGCATAATATAATAATAATAATAATAACAATAATAATAATAATAATAATAATAATAATAATAATAATAATAATAATAATAATCAATCCAATTTGTACTTTTGTATTGAATTCTGCAGCTGATAGGAAGCCAGCATTAAAAACTAGCAGTGGTACTTGTACCACAATGTGAGAACCACGGGCCTAGTCCAATCATGCAAACAGTTCACTGGTGTAAAATAAATGATACCAAACATATTTACCCAACACAAACACAAATTTGAACTGATCTGTATTGATTTTTAGGATGATCTGTAGAAATGCCTACCTTTCTAGGTAAAGTCACAGAAGTATTTAAAGAGATAATTGCTTGGATAAGTAGTTGAGGACATTGCTGCATTCGAGTATCATTCAGTTCTTTGTTTTGTGAAGCATTAGCGCAATACAAGAGAAGAAAGTCTGGGCTAAAATCATCCGTGACTGACAAATATTCAAATATCAGTAAATTATTCATATGTAAAGGCTACAAAAGACAAACAATGGTGAGTACGCGACTTGGTTAGACTAAAAGAAACTATAATATGTAGCTTACTCTCAGGAAAGCTCAACTGTTTATGTTAACATGAAAACCGATGTCACACAAGGGATACATTAACACACATTACAGTCACATGTTGTGCTTTTCTGGAGACCAAAACAGTTTATGTGAAACAAGATATTATTATGGCTGCAGATTGCCTGCCTAATTTAATCAGCTGTGTATGCATCATGTCATTCTAATAGGAACCGGAACATAAAGTCTCTCCTTCAATGCACTTTTACTGAAGAAGGTGTCACTTCTCATCCAGTCTGTGAGACTGCAGCACACAGTCTAACATCAAATTCTCTTCTATCTGATGTCTTATGATCAGCTGTATTGCTATGTAACTTTATACACTTTATGCATTTGCAAGTTTTATGCATAGAAAATATGCAGTAACAACAGAAACATGTACTTTTAAGACAAAGCATTTATTTTCCTACGACAGCACATGCACTGACTTTCATAGGTGAACCCAAGCAAAGGGCCAAAACGCTATGACGGCGTTTTACTTTAAATGTCACAGATCTGAGTTCAGCTTTGCTTCACTGTGGAGGATGAACCTGACCCGTATGCACTGACACTGTAACATAATTCCCATCCAGTGACAGATGAATATGTCCTTTTTCCCCTAAATGTCATGACATCAAAAAGACTTGATACTTTGCAGAACAAACAAACAAAAAAAGACTATGTAAACACATCATGTACATTTATAAAGACATAGTTTGTCACTGGTTTTAGTCTTTGATTGCTGTGCTGCAACTTTTATATTAGTTCACTGGCTCCATTAGCTCTCAGTGCATACTGCATGTCCTCATATGTAAATATTGTGTTTATAGTTGTGGTTTAAATAAGAAAAAAAAAGGCCCACTGCAGGTAAAGTTTTTCCTCCTTTCTTCCCTATGTATGTCTTTGTGTAAAGAGGCTTGGCTGTCTCATCCATTTTAAAATAATGCATGTTGTTTGTGTTTCTGTCGGCTGAGAGAGGAACATTCATCCCACATACTCTTGAAAGTTTTGGTTCTCACTCATGATTAGGCTTTAATTTTATTTATCTGCTTGCTTTTGGTTACACGTGGTTTTCTGTACTAACTCTGTAAGAGCTTCCTCTCAGATAAAGCATAAAAATATTCTTAAATAATTCAAGAAGTTTTGGAAATGTACATTTCTTCTGGCCCCCAAAAAGAAGCTGCAAAATACTTGAAGAGTTAGCTTCATCTTGCTACGCTGTGTCACTGTAAGCCATTGAAGCTAAGCTAATCTCATCGCTAACAGCATGCTTGCATGTTAGCTGCCAAAAACCGGATTCATGCGATTTTAGTTGAGAGAAACATACATTTAACAGGACTCCAGTTATTGTCAACATACATGTTAAGTTTGTGAAAGCAAGTGTAAAAACCCTTACCCTGCAAACAATGAAAAAGCTTTTAATTTTGAGACTATTTTCACTCCATAGATATGACATGTAGCACGGCCACCGTAGCTCGTTTTTCTGTTAGCATTTTTTGATGGCATTTGATTGATTTGAGTTTGTAGCTCCTGTTTTGAGCTAAATAACCTCCTGTGTTTGATAACCAAGTAGTTTGATGGAGAGTTAGGCCTACAGCTAATATTGGTTGTGATTTGAATCATAATAAATCACAAAATGGTGCACTGGCTGATGTCACTTGAGTTGTTGATGTGGTCCTTTAATCATAATCTCAAATTCAAAACCGATTTTTTTGTCATTTAAATCAAATTTGACAAATTAAATAATACCTGGAATTTAAATTGTAAAAATTATCAACTGTTTTTAGCAAATGTATTAAAGATTATAAAACTCAGGTCTTATATATGCAAAAAATTCTGGATAATAAGTAAAAGGGTGCAGGAAGTGTATTAATTCAGTGTTTTATGTGCATGTACAGTAGCAGATTATCTTGCACGGTTCTTCTGGTGTGTTTTTTTTAATTGTCAACCAAACTGATTGTTTTGAAAGTTATGTAGTTACAGTTCCTGTCAGAAGTTTACATACAGCCATCATGTGACATGGATATGATATTGATTTGAGAATTTTACTGGAACATTTATGGTTTGAGTGTGGAGAGGTCAAAATTATTCTGAAAGTTGGTAGGTTTTCTGAAAGACAGTAGCCAAAGAATCTTAAGTGATATACCAGTCAAATGTTAGTGGAAATATCGGGGGCTATACATTTATGATGAATTATTTAGGAATTAAACAAAATCCACAGTAAATATGTGCACTATCCTCCATTTTTTTATGTTGTTAGTTCTATTATCCATCCAACCTGGAAAAAGTACAATTTCAACTCATTACAAAGAACCCAAAATATGATGACTGTATGTAAACTACAGACTTGGGTTGTAGTTTTTGATGTTTAAGTTTATTTATTTTTTTATTTTTAGACAGTTCTTTTTGTTGTTTTTCTGTTTTGGATTTTTTTTTATTTTCAGTCTCTTTGACTAAGCCACTCTGGGAGATTTTTCTTTTTAAAATCAATCTAAAGTAAAAAGAAAGAATAAAGAAAATCAGAGACAACCAAGCCTTATGAATTTTGTGGAGTAAAACTTTGAATGTTTGTATGTTCTAAAAATAACATGGATTGTTTTCTATGTTAATACTGCCACAATAAAGATCCCTAAAAATATGGTTAATATGATCTTGTTTATTCTTTTAGCGATAATCTGTTATGTCAAAACAATCAGAAGAGATCACAGGCAATTCCATTATTCAATGTATTTTATGACAACCTTGTCTCCCTCTTGTGGTACATTTTATCAACTCCATTGTCTGTTCTCATATTGTATAATAACACATATGGCACCGACACTACTGTAGATAATGTTTCCAGTTTTCGCTATAAGTCAGAACCAGTTTCATTAGCTTTTCTTAAACCTTTTGAGAAACAGGAACCTTATGGTGGAGCTTGATCAGAAACGCTCAAGATCCTCCTTCTGTGTAGAAAATACCAGAACAATGCAACTAAGATAAGATGACTAGAAAGAAACAAACACACTTTAGCAGCTAGCTGATAAGACTTGACTCATGTCAGCTCATCTTATTGTCACTTTATCAGGCGCACTTTGCTGGAACCAGGTTGGAAAATCCAGTTTCCTTCATAATTACATTTTCTGTGATAGTTGGAGGCGTTTTTTTTTTTCAGATATTTTTGGTTCCACCACATCTCAAAGGTGCTCTGTTGGATTGAACTTGACGACCTTTGGAGATTTGTGAACATGTTTTTTCTACAGGAAGTAGCCTTCAGAAGATGATTACACTGTGGTAAAGAGATGGACGTGGCTACATCAAGGCTCAGTTTGACTCTGGCAACCAAACAAGGCCCAACTGAAATCAGCTTGAACCAAGAAAATTATTTTTTTTAAAAAAAAGCTCACACTGCTCACACTAACAGTTTGACCTCCTGATTCAAGCCAGGGATGGATCCTTGCTATTTGTATAGTTCACACCAAAAACTGATGGTTGCATCTGAAACCAGGCAACATATTTTAAATCTGTTGCAACAGAGTCTACTGAACTGTAGACTTGGTTGCTTATTTTTAGTTCCAGTTGCTGTCTTCTGCTTCTGTCGCCCGTCTTCTGCAAGTCTTGGTGTTTGTATCTTCAGATATGGTATTCTGTATACCTTGTTAAAAATGGATGGTTATTTTAACTACTATTGTATTTTTACTGTCTAAAAACTAGGCAGCCTATTTCCTGATACTCTCGTAAAAATGTAGTCAAGTTTCCTTTACATGAAACAGCTGACAAGTAAGTATTAGGTAACAAACACCAAATGACAATGACCCAGCGTGACAAATCTCCCTCATTGTTTTATATTTAAAGTATTTGCAATAAAAATAATTTCGCATAAACTGAAAACATGTTGTATGGTACCAACAAACTCCACTGTAGAACAGTCTCTACTTGTTTAGTCAAAGGCAGCTTTGCAAACACATCTGGCAGGAAAAATCAAGTTCTTACATCAGATGGTGGATCGAGGAGTCTATGTCATCAGGGGCAAATGTTTCTTATAAAAGAAGCATGGGGTTGCATGCAGCGAGTGGCTCACAACTGCCAAAAAAAAAAAAGGAAGATAGACCTAGAATATGAAAGGCTTGTTTTATAAGCAGCTCAGTCAAGGATTTCACTGTTGTATAAAATAAAGAAGCAGGAGATAAAAAAGCAAAAAAAATAAACGACAAGTAATTTTTAAAAGATTAAGAATCCTTGTTCTGCATGAAACAGACACCATAATGACGGAAGATAAAATTCAGCATTAAAACACGCCACAAATCCTTAAAAAGGTTTGAAAAATTAGCCACATTTTGTCAACATAAAGAAACCAAGTATTGTGACAATTTGACTGTGAAAGACACACCTGCAGCCATCAGAGCTCAAAGCAGATATTTGCGATGAAAGAATACTCCTGTCAAGCTTTGCTCACAAAACTTTGTGGCAACAAATGCAGTAATTTTATAAGGAATCTGATGAGGCAGTTCAGCTCACCTGCAGAGCACATCCAATTTAGGAAACTCTGGCATTCATAAATAATAGAGGAGCCAAAATGTAACATAATTTTTACAACTTTTCCTCTACAGTTGGCAGAGCCATCTCCTCATCTACAGTAAAAAAAATAACTTGGATGAAAGTTGACTAGCAGTGATCACCTTTTGAACATTAGTGTATGTTGGGAAGATTTATACAAAGATCAGACTGGAGGAGGAAGCTTTAGAGGAGAAGCTTGGGGATCTAAAAGACTGAGGACTTTGTCAAGGATTTCAAATGGAAATATTGTGAATCCAGTCTACCTACGTAGTTCACCACAGTAGAGAATGGCCGATAGTGACAAATAATTATTCAAAAGGAAAAGATTATAGCAGCATTTAGGTAGACGGAGCAATATGTGTTACAGTTCTGACCAGCATTGCTACTCTGATGTGCATGAACATACACCCGGATTCAGTGTCTATTTAATAACAATAATTGTTTGGTTGTGTAATGCACAGAATGGAAGCAGCTGAAATTCTCACTTTTTTCATATAATCAGTCTGTTAATTTACTGTACACCATTGCAGCTATAAGCATTATTTTAAAGACACCCTATAGCATATTCCTTATTTGACAAAAGTCTTTCCTCAGTCAGTTTATATATATATATGACTGAATAGCTCAATGGGTAAGTCACCAGTCTTCCACCTGGGAGACCAGGGTTTGAATCCAGACTGGGGCTGAAGCTACAACAGTCAATTGAGCTGTCAGTGTGGGTCCTTAGGCAAGACCCTTGGAGCTATATAGCCGACCTCATACCATGAGAGACACTGATAAGCACGATACCGGCTCAGACGTCGCCCGGCCAAACAAGGTCTGCGTCAGGTGCTGGGGAACCAGAGCACCTAGATGAAAAATGGGCTACATGCAAAGACTGTGGGAGGGGCTACATGCAAAGACTGTGGGAGGAATGGTTACTTCGACATCCCCAGTCAACACTAACTGCTAAGCAACTAGTGGCTCAGTGTTCCAACATCCGCAAACGGCAACTACTCTCACAACTTGAGATTGACGAGGTACAACACAAATGCTATGGCAAAGGGGAGGAGCCAGAACGCCAGGTCAGCGGGGAGTTAACCACCCACCCAGAGACTGGGTATGTAGCCCCAGTAATGAACGAAGCATCAGAGCTGAACGAGGCAGCAACTGACCTGAGAGAGAGAATCGTGGCCGTAATGAACACCAGAAAGTCTAATTGAAGATGTGAATACGGCATTGAGAACGAAAAGACGGTTAGAGGCTAAGATCAAGATAACAAGGAGGGAAGTGAGCCAACTGTCAGAGCTCCAAAGGGGTGCAATGAAAAGATCAGTACCCAAGAAGTACAGCCAGATGTCCATACCTGAAGCACTCGAAACTGCCAAACAAAGGCTCCAAGCCTTGGCCAGCCGCCTGAATGGGGATACACAAGAGAGAATAAAAGCCAGGAGGATTACCGGCTCTTCCACACCCAACAGCTAAAGTGTACTCTAAATGGCAGGGTACTAACAACAGAGCAGATGCCACCAAGCTGCAGATGAACATACTGGAAAGGCATATGGAAAGGCACGCCATCACTAGCGCAAGATAAGTGTCACAGGGATAAACCATGATACGGCACAGAAGGGCATCGGCTTTAAATAGCAGAGGATCCAAACACCAACTCCTGTAGACCACACAGTCGCCCGAGACTGCAAAACCCAACAAACCACCCTTGAAGTCCACACCGCAAACCACTTTGCACAAGTGTCCATCAATGTGGATTTACCAAGGAGATGCTCTGTCCCCACTGCTGTTCTGCATAGGCCTGAACCCCCTCAGCCAAATCATCAACAAGACTGGCTACAGATACCGACTGAAGAATGGGGCCACAATCAGTCACCTCCTCTACATGGATGACATCAAGCTGTATGCTAAGAGTGAGCGAGACATCGACTCACTGATCCACACCACCAGGATATACAGCACTGACATTGGGATGTCATTCGGACTAGAAAAGTGTGGTCGGATGGTTACAAAGAGAAGGAAGGTCGTCCTCCCAGAAGGAACAATAGCAGACATAGAGCACAGTTACAAGTACCTGGGAATACCACAAACAAATGGCAACCTCGACGAGGTCACAAGGAAAGGAGCCACAGCCAAATACCTCCAACGAATAAGGCAAGTCCTGAGAAGCCAGCTCAATGGCAAGAACAAGATCCGTGCAATAAACAGCTATGCATTACCAGTAATCAGATACCCTGCCGGAATAATTAGCTGGCCAATAGAAGAGATAAAGGCCACGGATGTTAAGACTCGGAAGTTACTAACCATGCATGGAGGGTTCCACCCCAAATCCAGCACCCTGAGACTGTACACAAGCCGTAAGGAAGGAGGCAGAGGACTAGCGAGTGTGAGAGCCACTGTCCAGGATGAAACATCCAAGATCCATGAATACATCAAGGACAAAGCCTCAACGGACGATATGCTCAGGGAATGTCTCAGGCAATGGGGAACACAGGATGAGGGGCTAGAGGTTCCATCATGGGAGGACGAGCCCCTACATGGGATGTACCACCGACAAATAACTGAAGTGGCTGATATCAGGAAATCCTACCAATGGCTGGACAAAGCTGGACTCAAGGACAGCACAGAGGCTCATCCTGGCTGCACAGGAACAGGCCCTAAACACCAGAGCAATAGAGGCTCAGATCTACCACACCAGACAAGACCCAAGGTGTAGGTTGTGCAAGGAGGCCCCTGAGACAGTCCAGCACATAACAGCAGGGTGCAAGATGCTGGCAGGGAAAGCGTACATGGAACGACATAACCAGGTGGCGGGCATAGTGTACAGGAACATCTGTGCAGAATATGGACTGGAAGCCCGAATCGAAGTGGGAAACACCCCCAAAGGTGGTGGAGAATGACCGAGCTAAGATCCTGTGGGACTTCCAGATCCAGACAGACAAGATGGTACTGGCGAACCAACCGGACATTGTGGTGGTGGATAAAGAACAGAGGAAAGCCGTTGTGGTGGATGTAGCTATACCAAGTGACTACAACATCAGGAAAAAGGAGCATGAGAAACTGGAGACATACCAGGGCCTCAGGAGGAACTGGAAAAGAACTGGAAGGTGAAGACCACAGTGGTGCCTGTGGTCATCGGGGCCCTCGGGGCAGAAACCCCCAAACTGGAGCAGTGGCTAAGACAGATCCCAGGAACAACATCAGACATCTCAGTCCAGAAATGTGCAGTACTAGGCACAGCCAAGATACTGCGCAGAACCTCAAGCTCCCAGGCCTCTGGTAGAGGAACCCGAGCTCAGAGGATGAAAGAGAGAGACCACCCACAGAGAGTGAGAAGGGAATTTTATATGTATATATACAGTAATATATATATATATATATATATATATAATATATATATATATATATATATATATATATATATATATATATATATATATATATATATATATATATATATATATATATATATATATATATATATATATATATATATATATATATATATATATATATATAAATCATATATACTTTCCAAAAGTTTCCTTAAAATCATTTACCTTCACAGTCACACATTCCAACTTTTTGTTTGCATCTACAGTCATTGTGTGCTATAATAAACGACTCCTAAATTGTAAATACAGCTTCAGAAATGTTGATAACTTACATACATTACTAAAAAACAGACTAAATGTAATTAATAACTAAAGCTAAAACATTCTCCAAATTTTGTGGAAAAACTTCTTTTATCTAAATCCCAATAAACCGACAAAAAAAACATTTTGTTGCGTCATGTCATCTGAGTTTGTCGTCTTCACACTTCTCAGTCAGTCACCGACCGACCACACACCCCTATAGCTCTGACCCAACATCATGTCCAGGAACGTATCCGCAGGATTATGTAATCCAGTATTGTAGGTTTGGCGCCGACTGGCCTGCTGGTTGCAGATCACAGGCTCTGTTAATAAGCCTGATAAACTCCCAAACACAGAGAATATTATTTCATATACAGTCAGTAGGTGGAATGTCCCAAGTTTTTCCAAGCAGCACATGGCATGTTCTCATGATGTGAGTATTTCCAGTGCATCAGCGAACTGCACCACTCCCTCCACAAACAAAAGATATCCTAGAACTGGACTTTCACGTGTAATCCTACCTACACACAGCCTGCAGAGCCTGTTTCCCAATGGAGGAATGAGCAATAGTAACAATAAATAATAAGTAAACAACTATTTGAACAATTAAGGAAGACATCTTAAAGAATACAACACACCAAAAAATACGAACTGTAACGTTTTTCTCAAACAGTTATTTGAACTCCAAGTCATGTTACATCTGTCCTCATGGTGACAGAGTGCTGTTCCTGATTAGACAGACTGCTGGTCATGTGATCGGTTGGTGTGAAGCAACAAATTCTAGAATAAAATCTGTAAACTGTATAATATGTGACACAGGGTCTGTGCATGCTCCCTCTTATATCAGGCTTCTTCAGTCACTGGAGGAAGTTGGAGAACCCACACATTGAAACTCCAAGCAGACTAAACCCAGGGCCTTCTCTCTGCAAGGCAACAGTGCTCCCGAAAGGACGCTTTGTGAACAATTTGCAAACAAAATTGTTGTTTTTGTGGAAATAAATTAATTAAAAAAATCCCATAGCTGAAAAATGTGCCACTTTTAAAACTGAAAGATCAAAGAAAGTAATTCTGAGAAACAAAGAAGAAAAGTTTTCAAGAATATTACTGATAAAAAAACTTACTAATGATCAGAAGACAGAGAAATTTGTACAACACCATGAAAAAGAGCGTATCCAAAAATCCACGATCAAAACAAGGATCAACTGTAAGCAGAGACCTTTATAAAGAAAGATGAAAGATCAGCTGCTACTGGTGTGATTCAATGGAAAAAAACCAATCTAGAATACAGAGATAAGGGTATTTACAGATATACTGAGCAGCAATTACAAATTAGAGCAACACTACTTACCCAACAGTGTTAAAATGTTGCTGCTGTGCCACATAAACACACGATGTGTTTCTCTTTTTTTGGGTCAGAGGTCTTGGTCTTACATCCCTTACTGAGAAACCTGTGCATATGCATTCATTCATTTAAATATCATATTCACCGGGTTTAGGGTCTCAAAGCTGTTAAGACATTGGATGGACTTTGCAATAAATGCCTTTTAGGAGGACAAAAGCTCATAAAACCATAAGAATTAAAAAGAGGGGGGCTTTTATCTAAAGCTCTCATGTGAAATGACCTACTACAATGAGTTCAATAAACTCCATCTTTGTCATATATTTATGTGATTGATTCTTTTGTGATTTTTGCAGCACTGTTTTAGAGGTATTATGACATCTGGGCAGCATGATGTCTCTGTTGCGTTGTAGCTAGAAGTTTCTGGAATTCAAATCCCAGCCTGAGGATTTTCTGCTGGGTGTTTGCATGTTTTCCCTGTGCAGCGGTGAGTTCTCTCCAGTTACTCCAGCTTCCTCCCACAGAGCTACAACGTGACTCGAATGGCTGGATGGATGGATGGATTCTCACGTCACACCTTGACACAGCTTCACTGGCTTCTCTCTAACTAGATCTTTGATGACAAACCTTTAATTTAATTCGCTCAACATAACAAAACCGAAAGATTGAAAGAAAGATATACTTTTACTGCATTGGTATGACCATCATTTCAAGACAGATGTGACTACAGACAAACTTGAAAACACGAGTCTAAAACTACTAGATCAAAAAGGCGCCTCAGTTGTATGAAACTCCTGATTCATTTTCTCTTCATGGGATTTATTCTTCTTTATTAACAGCCACGGTTTTAACAGCATTTTCAACACCATCTTCAAGGATCCTGTTATTGGTTTATCAGGACATTTATCATGATAAATAGATGGAAAAAAGGAGAGGAATATAAAGGAGGAGGGGGGATATAAAAGTGAGGTAACAGATTGACAGAGCGTTATGTATGAAGCTGCTGCCTTTTATTAGCGGGGCTGTTCTTCTTGCCGTGACCAGTGAGTGTCTTCAAACATGAGAGGCAAGCTGAACTTCGCAGGAGAGTAAAAAGCTCCAGCAGTCTCTGATTGGTTTCCTCGTCCATCTAGGCTCCCGAGTCTCTGTTAAACGTCAAGCCTCACGACTATGGCATCAACAGACAAAGCGGCCGAGGAGGAACGGGGCCGCCTGAGGTCACTTTTTCACACCTACGACGTGGACAACTCAGGACAGATAGAAAAAAACGAATTTTCTGCTATCTGCCAAGAGCTCCAGGTTCCTACTGAAGAAGCAGAGAGCATATTCAGCCGCCTGGACGCCGACGGCGACGGCACGGTCACCTTAGAGGAGTTCCTGAGGGGATTCACGGACCAACATGAGAAGGAACAAGTGGAAGAAGAAGAAAAAGAAGAGGAGGGAGAAAAAGAAGACATGAACTTAGCTGTGGAAGAATTTTCAATCAACAAAGAGCAGGTCATGATCAGGTGAGCTGTCCGATTTGTTTGCATAAAGGTGTGTATTTACAGTCAAAGTTAGAAACAGTTGTACCAGGTTTTCACATGAAGCTACTCTGAATGATGGAAGGAAAAACACATTTCAGATTACAATGCTTATTACTTATTATAGCAACACTGGAATGATAAAAGACAAGAATAAGGTTCAGATTAGTTAAAATGACAAAACATTAATTCATGGTTTTGTGTATAAACTCGGTTTTGAAGCTGCTACCACCGTTTTAACATTATGTCCTCCTTTCCCAGAAGAAATAGATGCTCAAAGAGTTTAAAGCTTTGACCTAATTTTAAGCCTGTATCCTGCACACCAGCATAACATTATCAGCAAATATGGTGGTTACATGCTGCATTTCATCATGCTGCAGCCACACAAAGTGGGACTGAACGAGAGCATTGTAAAGCCTGACCGTTTTGTAAAGTTTTTTATTTAAAGGTGCAATTTTTTAAAATTCTTTCCAAAGATACAGATAACAACAAAAAAAAAACCTTGTTGTGGTTACAAAAAGAATATGCATCTCATAATTATATGATAAGCAAGTAACAGATTTTATCTTATAATAACGAATCATGTACTTTGTAACTTAAACTATTGTTACTTGCATTGAATAATTACCGAAGTTAGAGCACTTCTGCCTTTACCATATCATACATTTTTCATTTTAGCTAAGTTAAGAGCTAGTTCTCATAGCAATTAGATAATATGATAGATTATATCTCATCACTCTGCTTGGTTATCTATAAGTATGACAAAGTATAATATGGCAGTGGCCAAAATTGACTTCCATAACTTTTACTGGCCCTCTAAGTTCATTCAGTCCAAGATATTACAGCTACTGTCCTTCCTAGTAGAGCCTGGACTTTCATGTTAGGATCAGAGGGAGGAGTGAGCAAACACTGTGACACAGGTACTGAGGGGGCAGGTGCGTTACCTGAGTCTTAGATAGCAGTTTTCATTTGAGACAGCTGGGATGGATTTTATATCGCTTTACTCTGAATTGACTCACTTTTCACCCAAAATTTGATTGATGCAAAAAGGAATGAAAACAGTTGGCAGAAGTGCTCCCAAACAGCGGGCTGCACGCTAAACCTTTTGTTTCGCGGTCATCCCGAGGAAAAGACACTTGCCGCTTTATTCGGATTTCTTGGCTTCCCCGTCTCAGTGGTCATCCTGATTTTTCTGCAACATCCTCCTCTTCCCCTTTCAGCCAGCCGCAGTCTTCCGTTAAGGGTATGAGCGCGGAGGAGAGGGACAGGCTGAGCGCCCTCTTTCGCGCGTACGACGTCGACAACTCCGGGTGCATCGAGAGGAACGAGTTCCTCACGATCTGCGCCGAGCTGCAGGTGTCCGCGGCGGAGGCGGACAGGATCTTCCAGCGGCTGGACGTGGACCAGGACGGAACCGTCACCCTGCAGGAGTTCATCCACGGCTTCCACGACCGCTACGGAGAGGACATGGAGTCCGACGGAGGGCAAGTGTCCATCGCCTGGGAGACCTTCGAGAAGAGACTGGGCGAGCAGGCCAAGTTCATCCCGAGGTGAGAGAGAGAGAGGAAGAGGAAGAGGGGGAGAGAGAGGGAGAGAGAGAGAGAGAGAGAGAGAGAGAGAGCGCGCGCCTGTCCGGGTGGCTGCGTGCGTTAAAATATGGAAATGTCCAGAAAGATAAGAGGCTGGTCAATAGAGAGCGCAGTGTGCGTAAAGCACCGACACTTTCATCGTTGCTGCGAACTATTTAACGTTATAAAGAAAGCTAAAATACGAAAGAGTGCTCTGAATGCAAACATTTAAATATGTTGTAACAAAAAAAATAAATAAATAAATAAAAAGTGTATAATTGCGGATAATAATATTATTATTATAATAATAATATTATTATTATTATTATTATTATTATTATTATTATTATTATTATTATTATTATTATTATCCTAAGAACAAAGTCATGGTTAATAATAATAATAATAATAATAATAATAATAATAATAATAATAATAATAATAATTATTATTATTATTATTATTATTATTATTATTATTATTATTATTATCATCAATGGGCGTTTACAGTCTCACATTTATCCTAAGAACAAAGTCATGGTTCCAGTTTCACTGAACGCATTTACACATGCCTGGTCTTCCCTCTTTTGCTTTATGCTGAAATCATCCCTCGCTGGTGTGAACAAACTTGTCCTTTATGTTGATTCTGATTCTCACTGAGAGGTCCTAGGTTTGAATCTTGTCTGGTGCCTTTTTTGCATGGAGTTTCCTTATTGAAGAATGTGTTTTCACCTGATACTCCAGCTTCCTCCTACAGTCCAGAAATATCCATGTTAGGTTGATTGGTCTTCACAGCTGTTGGTCCTGTGAGCCTCTGCATTGTCCAGTGATCAGTCCAATACTTCCTATCATCTAATAATGGTTAAAGATTATTTCCCAATACACAGATGCATTAACTAATGTATTTTACTTAATTTAAATGGTCATACATGAGCTACTGCATCAATGCAGAGTGGCATGGAGGTGAATCCCAGCTTATTTTATTAGAAAACTTCACTTAGGACCCTTCATCCACTTGGAACCTGTGAGTCTCCTGAATGGGCTTTGGGTCATGGCCCTCACAACATTGTGGTTTCCTTGTGGTTCTTTCTTTTTCTAATACATATTTTTCTTCCACTAAACTTACATTTCTTTGGTTTTATATAATAGTCTCATTTTCTTATAAACTGACCGTCAGCCAAATTTAATTTGGTAGGTTTTCACTAAACAGGCTGACTGCAAGTCTGGCTAAAGTAATCAGGACTTGGAGTCTTTGAGGACTTCTGGTTCAGCTTCAACCAACTCAGGCAAAAATGATCCCGATAACGAAGAACATTTTCATTCATTTTGCTGAGTATATTTTCTTGTTTCAGGTTTTCCAATTGACTTAGTTACTTTCTTTCATCAACCCAACAACTTTGTTTTGTCTTTTTTCTCTTTTGAAACTGAAGCTCGGCTGCTGCATAACTGTCTAAACAAGCAAATATTTCGTCTTACTCTGTGGAACTAAATTTGACTAAACTATTGTAGTTTTTGTCAGCAAGGATTGTCAAAATGACTTCTATTTGCTCAATGTCAGAATAATGAAAAAGAGAATTACTTTGAGAGTTTTCTCCAACTCTAAAGGTTGGAGAACGGACCAAGAACCTTCCTGGGTTCTTGGTCCGTTCGTCCTGACAGAACTGCTTTGCTGTAAAACTGATCTGGCGTCATGAACCACTGAGAAGTCTCACTTTAGCCCAACGTTACCTTCCTTTTTGATATTTTTGAATTGTTGCTTCACTGTTATGCTGAGATTATGCTCCTTTCTAATGCTGCATTCTATTTCATGAGGTGCAGCGGTTCCTCCTCAAGCAAAACAAGCCCACAGCATGATGCTGCCACCCACCAGTAAGAGTTTGGGTAGCGTTACGACTTGCCAGGTTTCACCAGGTCTTTTTTCCAAACGTAGTAACAGACATTTTGGGCATTTCTAAACACCAGGAATGTAATTTGAAGGTCTAAGCTAGATATAGCATGTTTAAAGCTACAGAAGGAAAGTTGACTCAAAAAGGGTGAATTTGTTGACGTTTCAGTGAAAGCATGTGTGTGTGTGTGTGTGTGTGTGTGTGTGTGTGTGTGTGTGTGTGTGTGTGTGTGTGTGTGTGTGTGTCTGTGTGTGTGTGGCCTCGGGCCTTGCATGAGACTGATCCTCGCGCTACTGCGCTGTAGCATCAGGACATTGATTGTCACAGTGGTGGTCTCTGCTAAAAGGACTCATTTATCTTCAAGTTCTCACAATCTCTGGTTCATTAGTCAGCTGAGAGACAATAATTTGCAAATGAGCTCATATCTCACATCTGTTTTTCAAATAAAGATAGAATGTTTTGTTTCTAAAAAAAAATCTGTTATTTGCCAACTGGGAATTTTATTTTAGTTGAAGTTGAGGTAACTAGAAGATCTTCTGAGGAGAATTTGGGGTTTTCTCACACCTGGTTAAAAGGATTCACATGTTTAGGTTTAAATATTGTTCGGAAAATCTTAAGGGATCCTTTTTACAGTTGGATATATTAGGTAGCTGTTCCTCAAACCCAATTTATTTTAATTAAAACATATAAAATGCCTTGTCTGCCCTCTTTGGTTTTGGATGAATAAACCACCTTAAATTTCATCAGAGACATTTATTAAACTTTTTCATATTTTGCCACTTTTCAACCCTTCAACTTGTGTTCTAGTACAATAACAAATCTGTGAGTCATGCCGTGAATTTATGTTCTGCTTCTTGGGATATTATTTCCCTTGGGGAATGTTAAAATGTTCAAACAATTTGAAACTTTCATTTTGGACTTCAGGTGAACTCCAACTTTTGATGTTATAAACGACATCCTGGCAACCACCTCTGTTTGTATCTGTATACGCTTGACCTTTGCACCTCTGTTCCTGTGTTGTTTTTTTTTTCATTTATTTGTGTGTATTCTGTCATTGTTTGACTCTGTAGTGACGTTGCAGAAAGATGTGTGTCACAAGGGGCTATCAGACAACGTTTTATGTAACGTTGTCTGTTTGCAGAGGATTATAGCCACTCATCCTCTTCACTGGATAAACAGAGTCTGAGCATTCAGGATATTCTTTCACCTTCCTACTGAGTCAGAGAAAATTGATCTTGTTATGTTTCTAAAACGACATACATTTGATCAACGTTGTGGCTATAAGGTAGATTTTTAGTTCAAGTTGACATATTATTGTAGGGTTTTTGCTAAAAGTGTTATCATGTCTTGAGTGAGATGTATATCAGCATAATTAAAAGTTAGTTTTTGGCAAAGGTCTCAGTGAAATAACAGTAAACTTTCCATGTTTTCTCTCAAACAGGCTTGACTTAACAGTAAAAAGAAGTTAACTGTAATTTAAACTCAGAATTTAAGGTGTAAATGTGTTATTTCTATTTAAAATAAAGCAGGAGAGTTTATTATTCTATCAAATTACTCAAAGTCTGTCCACAGTAAGGTTTCCCCAACGAGATGCGACCTGCGAAAAATAACTACAAAAGTAAAAACCACTACAGAGATGGCATTTTTTGTCCTGAGAAATTGACAAACCTTTATGATGTTTTATGCTCCGCATAACAAAAGCATTTTTGTACATTTGAAACTACAATCACAAAGCATCAACAAATAGAGCTTTGTAGACAAATGCTTTAAAGTTTAAGATCGAACTTTGTTTTACTAAAAATTAGCTACAAATTTGAACTGTCTCTTTCACCCCCCTAAAGCCATCCAACCAAACCAAAAATAAAGTGACTGGTAACCTGATTTTTTATTTTGTTTGGTTTTTCAGGCATGAACAGGCAGCGACGTTGTACCAGAACATCAGTCTCACTGAGCCCAGACTGATTCCTCAGTTTGAGAAAGTCATCATGAACTTCACCAAAGAGATCAAGCAGCAGAACTCAGAGATGGAGAACCTGGCTCTCGCCATCAAGAGGTGAGCAAAACAAGCCCACCTCGAAGTTAAACGGTCCCGTGATGGAGCGCAGAATAAGCCTGTGATGTCCGTGAATCATAGCGAGCCGATTCTTTTCCAGAGCACAGGACCAAGCGTCAATGCAGCTCAGTGAGATGGAGGAGGAGATGGACCAGCGGATTCAGGCTACAGAGAGAAAA
The DNA here is from genome assembly GCA_033032245.1 of Poecilia picta. NCBI lineage: Eukaryota > Metazoa > Chordata > Actinopteri > Cyprinodontiformes > Poeciliidae > Poecilia > Poecilia picta. The sequence continues at coordinate 20,187,251 of CM065361.1, forward strand.
ACTCGTGATCAGGTGGGGCACAACCTGAATTAACACATGGAAAACCTGCAACTTTCAAATGCATTAAGAAGATTAGCATGTTTTGACATGCCGGGGTAGTTGCTGTGAGCTGTTTCTGCTCCTTTCTCTGGAGTTTGTGTAAGCAGCGTGATAAGCAGGCTGCGTTTGTTCAGCTCTTCCCTCATGTCAAACAAACACGCACAGCTGTATATCAGATTACCGATCCAAACTCTGACACGCCTGCTGATCAGACGGATTTCACAACTCCGTGGATATAAAACCAGTTGGAAGGCAGATGGAGGTGCTGGGGCATGGTTTATCCTCCAGTATAAAATGATAAGGCTGCACATATTTGGGGCGATAAGGCTTGTGGCATGAGGATAGAGCGACAATGTGTGTGTCGTATGCCGGGGGGACGCCATCAATGTGGTGCCAGATAACTGCCAGCACTTCAAATCTGGATGAGTGAGAGGCAATTCGACTTCAGGTGTGAGTCTGAGATTTCAGCGTCACATACAACTTATTATATCCAATTTTACTGCAGCTAAAGTAAAAAGTGTAACACAGGAAGGACATTCTGAAAACAGAAAAAACTATATACAAAGACTAAATGACTCTAAATTTCACTTTGCAGTATCTTTGAATCATCTCTTAGGTCCCATTTTATGGTTGGCCAAATGTTTTCCTTTGATTTTGACATTTCTCTGCACCAGATGAAGTTCTTTATTACACAGTCCAGTCACATTAATGTGACCATCTGTCAAAAGCCAGAATAACCACCTTTCGCAGAGCGAACTGCTACGAGACGTGCAGGAAGAGAGTCACTTAGGTCCCTGAAGGTCTTCTCTGGGATGTTGAGCCATGCCGACTCTAATGCCGTGGCCAGCTACGCTAGATTACGCGGTTGAGGATCCATGGCGCGAACAACTCGATCGAGATGGTCCCACAGATGCTCGATTGGGTTTAAGTCAGGTGAGTTTGCTGGCCAGGGGAGGACGGTAAACTCATCCTGGTGCTCTTCGAACCACGCACGTACACTGGCAGCTGTAGGCACCTCGCATTGTCCTGCTGGAAGATGCCATCATCCTGAGGAAAAACAATGCGCATGTAGGGGTGGACATGGTCCGCAAGGACAGATGCGTACTTGTATTGATCCATCGTGCCTTCCACAATAATCATTGAACCCAGAGAATGCCAGGAAAACATTCCCAGACCATAATGCTCCCGCCTCCAGCTTGGACCGTTCCTGCAATGGTTGCAGGGTGGTTCCTTTCAGAGGTTTCACGCCTTATACGCCAACGTCCATCTGTCCGATGGAGCATAAAACGCGATTCATCTGAAAACGCTACCTGTCGCCACTCAGTGGACGTCCAGCTGCTGTACTGGCGTGCAAATTCTAGCCTTCGTCGTCGATGAACACCAGTCAGCATAGGTGCACGAACCAGGCGTCTGCTTCGGAGGCCCAGACGCAGCAATGTTCGCTGAATAGTGGTTTGGAGACACTTGTGGTAGCCCCTTGGTTCATATTTAGTGGTCAGTTGCTCAACGGTAGCCCGTCTATCTGCCCACGCATCTCCGCAACCGTCGTTCGCCTCTGTCATCTATGGCCGTGGGCACCACATTGCCACGTCGTTGATTTTGGACAGTTCCCATTTGCCATGCACGTACACTTTTACCACGCGGCACGCGAACAGTTCACAAACTCAGCCGTTTCGGAAATGCTTCCACCCTTGGCCCGAAAGCCAATGATCATGCCTTTTGGACGTCGGATAAATCGCTTCGTTTCTGCATTACCCAACGATTGAAATGTTTTCGAAGCCCACACACACCCTTTATATACGCTCAACTGCACTGTGCTGCCACCTGCCTTCTGTGATTGTTATTTAACTCTGAAGTGGAAAGTACGGGTGTCACATTAATGTGACTGACTGTGTATTTGCTATGTTGAAAAAGTGGATTCACATCCTTGAATTTGTGCCACATTTTGTGAAGTTACAACCATCAACTTTCATCTCTATTAGGATTTTAGCAGATAAAATTAGTGTAGAATTGTGTAGCATAAACATTATGTGGTTTTAAATTGAAAACGATGCAAAGGCAGACATTCATTTGTATCCAACTTCTCACTCTGAGGCTGCTGAATAAAATCCAGTGCAAGTTACAGGCTTTAGAAACAGCTTGTTTATTATATAGAGGTCCTTCATTTGAAGTGTGAGTACAGCAGCCCTGTGAAGGCCTTTGAGGCAAAACCTCTCACAGAAAACAAGTGGAATGACAGAAAACTGAAACTACACCTCAGCCTGAACCTAAACATCACCCACCATACAGTGGGATGGCTTTTATTCGGAAGGGCATAAAGTCGGCCAGATTTCATGGGAACTCACACGGCCAATTAAAAGTATAGGTCAAAGTGTGATGTGTTTGGTTTGGCCTAGTCAAAGTCCAGACCAAAACCCATCACAGAACTTGTGGCATGACTTGAAAGTGTATGTGACTGAGCACGAGGCTTAAACCCCTTCTGCTGTAATTGCACTGAAAGGTGGTTGGGATTTCACATGCATGCCACACTTTTCAGAATGTTGTTTTTAGGAATTGTACATTACTTTGTGTTGGTCTGTCTCACAAACCCCTACAAAAATACATTAAATAAATGAGAATATTTAAACTGATCCTGCTAGTTTATTTTAAAGTTTCCATTTAAACAACAAATGTAATTCTATGCTTTTAGAAATTCAGTCTACTGTGTTTCATCAACATTTTCTGCATCATGTATCTGAGGAAAGTTATGAAAGACCACAAGAGGGCAGTTAATGAATATAATAAGCAGTTAACGAATATAATATGCATTTGATTTTAAATTTCACATGATTTTATTCACTGGAATCCATTTTAAATAAATAAAGAGCATTTTCTTAAAAAGAAATTCTGCCTATCGAACATAAAGTTAATCAGTGTTGGTTGAGAAGCTTCACTGTCAGACAACTACAGTTTAATTATCTAATGTTTCAAGTACAAATAGTTAAACAAATCAGTTCTCAGAAAATTATATTTAATTTTGAGGCCCTGATGTTAATGGGAGCCTTGGTGGCCATCTTATCTCTGTTCCGGTGTGTTATGTAAGTGTTCTCTAGCGACGGAGCTGCTGTTTGCTTTGTCCTAAAATAACTCATAAAATCAGAGGCGGCTCACCTGTGTCCTCCCAAAGTGCGATAAATGTGCAAACAGTCTGCATCTGATCACTCCTTGAACTTCCTGTCACTTTACGTCGGTGGTGTAGTGATAACTTAGGGTTCATATTTAAAGAGAGAAAACTGATTTTGAAGGTAAATGTAATTTTGGATCTTATGTGTTTGTGTGTGTTTTCTCTAGGAGAAGAAGCAAACAGAGGCTGCACTCAGTGAGTTGCGGAGGAGTTACGACACTGAAGTTTGTGAGCTTCAGTGTAAAATCCAGAGGATGCAGATGGTATTTTTGATTCTGTCTTACTGTACTCATATTTACTCATACTGTATTCAATACTCATTTACTAAACCTGTGTTAAGACACAAACAAATTCTGCAAAGAAGGATGTGAAAACGTCTAACCAGGATCATACCAAAGCAGCAAGATGTGGAAAAGGGGCATTCACACTAAAAGTTAGCGGGGATTTATGCAAAATATTCATATTATAAATCCACTCAAAAAACCTAAACTTGATGCAACATGTTAAAGGTCTGTTCAATCAGCGTATTTGAACAAATTTCTGCCCTAAAGTGTGAACGAGATGTTTCATATGGAAACTGGGCCAAAGTTTGACCAAAAAGATCAAAAACAAAAACTGCCTCTTAAAAATTTGTTCCACCACAGTCACACTGTGTCTTCCCAAGAAAATGAATCTTGTGAGTAAACATGTTCGTTTTCAATGTTGAATAAAGTCAAACTAAGGCCAAGCTGGGACTTTGCAGTTGATTTTAGTGAAATATACAAACTGCAAGGACAAATAATCCAACTTTGACCTTTGACAGATAGAGCAGAAGTACAAGAACATCACAGTGAAAGACGAGAGCCCAGCTTTAAAGAAGAAGATCAATGAGTTAACACTGGTGAGACCAAACACACTTTGGTTTATTCATGACGCAGCGTTGGTTTTGCTCTTTTTTTCCCGATCTTCTGCCAATTTATTTTTGTTATTTTTTTTTCTTCTTCAGGAAAACCAAAAATTAAAACAAGAGCTACTGAAGTCTCAGACCAAAGTTGCCTGTCTGCAGAGTGAGCTGGACGGATTAAAGACAGAGTTAACTGATCAAAGCATGAACTCAGAACGGTAAAAGAAACGTCATTTGACATAGTTTTATTCTTTTATGTGGTGTTTATTTAATTAAATTTTTTTCAGTTCAGTGCTGTTATTTCATCAAAATATAGAAATAGCAGGATTTCCTGTATTCTGTTCCTTCTTCTGTAGCCAAACCTAAACAACAGGTCATGTGGAAAACTTTGACGTTTTCCGTGAAATAAAATTTTTTAAAAAGTTTGTTTCTTCTGAGAGAGGAATAAATTAGGATGGCTGCCTCACGTAATAAAACCTGTTACTTAGGTCGATGACCTAAGTGTCTCTCTCTTCACTCCTTTTGAAGTGAGAGTGAAAATCATGACGATGTACAAAGAGCCTTGGCAACCCATCAGAAAGAAGATTGTTTGTGTTCATTACTCTTTTATGAAATTCATGGGCGTCTCAAAAGAGCTTTAAATGAGTCTCTTCACTGCACACAAATTACAGCGTGTCCAAAGTCATGGGCTGCACCCTCCTTTGGAGTCAACAGCAAAGACTGAAAGTGAGCGACCAGGAAACCGGACAGTGTAGCTCTACCTCGGCATATATCCCTTCGCCCAGTAAAAACCCTCGAGTCGTCACAAACCTCACAACACGCCAGCTGGTAAAAATGGAGTTGAATTTTTCTGCCAAGCCTTGAATCATTTTTACTTTGCTCCATTAAATGTTTGTTAAATTCAATAATATCTATTCAAATGATGAAAGCGTAACAACACAACTGCTTTAATCTTTTAACTTTATTACCATCAGATTTTGCCTCTGACCTTTAAGTCTGTATGCACCACTGTCGCAAGTTAAAAGGTCTCCCATTCAGCCCTCAATAAATGTTCAGATAGGGCGAACGGGGAAGGATCTATCAGCCCGGTCCTTGAAATTAAAGGAAAGGAGAACATCTTCATGGAGGAGCTTTAATCGCATCAATTGGCCTTCCAATACGGCCTGATGCAGCACGTGCATTTAAAATTTAGATATTTCATTTGAAGGGGAAAACACTAGTCATCCAGGTTTGTAGTATTCTAACCTTTTTTTTTTACTCAAAACTGAATTTTTTTGTTGACATATTGTTTATTGCACTAAACAAGAATATCTGTATTTAAGTTCAATAAAATTACTTCCTATCCTTCAGAAATTAGAAATGAGTTCAGACATCAACATTCTTAAAAAAAAATGAACTATTTCCTGGGGTGTCCTGATTCTTTCATGATCTGTAAACGATCTGGAGTTTCTGTAATCAAACGGCTCCGTGTGAACAGAACCACGGAGCCTGGGAGCTGAGGGCCCAACTCGACCTGCAGAGTGACGCTGGTTTCGGCCTCAGGAGGTTTTGTTTTGTCAGAGCCGAAACAGGATATCCTGGAGTGACTCTGCACACACAATAACTTTCTCAGAAGGGTTGCCTAGCAACAGATGAAACAAAGTGACTGGCAGACAAACACTGCTTTGCCTTCATGGATCTGCTCATCATCCTCACACAGTCGCTTCTTTATCTTAAAGCTGTTACTCAGAAATTGAATCAAATGCTTTATTGCAGCTTGGGGATTTCACTGCTGTAGATAAATGTCTAAACTTTATGATATATATATATATATATATATATATATATATATAATATTTACCATCAGATTTGCCTCTGACCTTTAGTCAGAGGCAAAATCTGACTTAAAGGTCAGATTATTATATATATTATATATTATATATAATATTGCACAAATTATATATTATATATATATTGCACAAATGCTTTTTTTAAAGTTTGATATTTAACATGGCGTGTAGAGACCGAGGGATTTTTAGACTTTGTTTTCGTCTTGTGTTTTGCTGCAGAGACGAGGAGCTCATGAAACACTTTGCAGACGAACGAGACATTCTGGAGAGTCAGATTGAGGTTCTGCAGTAAGTCTGAAATTAAAAGTAACATAAAGGCAGGAATGTAAAACGTGCAGCCTTGAATTTTTATTTTATTTTTCTCTGAATGGACAGAACAGCCAATAGGAAGCTCCATGACAGTAACGACGGTCTGAGATCGACTCTGGAGAAAATCACAAGGGTAAAGATGCTGAAAATGCCTCCCGTTCCCCCTCTCCCCCCCCCATGCTCCCCAGTGAACTTGATGTGATTCTGACAATTTGTAGACAACAGCATGCCATTGAATTTCACTTTATTTCAAATTTAAAGTGAAACTTGCTGTTTGCATAGATCTTCCAATAAATTGTGTTTTTTGTGTTACAGTCTGGTAACGGTGGATCCCCAGGAGACATCAAGAACAGAAGCAGGAGTAGAAGCATCTGCTACCCATCGTCCCCATGCTTTATTAGACAGGTGAAATAAAATACTCAGACGTATGTGCAGACTGATCTACATGCTGTTTTTATCATCTGTAGATTCGCTGCACAGCTGTACAAAGTCAGAAAATTAACGTGTGAGCTTAGATATGTTATGACACTTTTATTTAAAGTACCATATAAGCTCCAGGAAAGTTTTTCTCCTCCACCCTATCAGGTGGTAACAGACACTTTTTAACGGATTTATATGCATGTTCTGTGAATATGAGTGAAGGAAATATGGCTGTCCACTTCAGCTGCCTAATCACACTGAATAAAATAATTCTGCTGTTTTGATTTTGTAAAGCAGAGATGGACATTAGAATGAGTTATGTAGCTCGTAGGCTGTGGTGCTGCAGAACATTGGTGTTAATACGGAAGGTTAAATAATATTTATTAAACAAATGAATGAAGATTACGAAGGAAGTTATGGTGATGAGAAAAAGTCAGTTTATTTACACAGCCGGGTCATCACTAGAACATTTGTATGTTATGATTAAAGCAGCAAAGTTAAGTAAGTATGATATAAAACAAAGTGACCTTCAGAGCAGGTCATGACTTGACAACAGGAGCGGGTCCAGGATGGACCCTAGAGGAACTCCACATGTAATCCCAACGTATCCAACCTGACAAACTCCTGTCGCCAAAGTGAATGAGTACTTTTGATTTAATGTGGGTTTTCTCAGGCTTGGCCAGCGTTTGGATGATTTCCCTCTGTACCCACGTCGGCCCAGCTGTGACACTCTGGCCCTGGCCATCTGTGACCCTGGGCTGAGGCGCAGGCACAGCAGCGAGTGCGAGGAGGACAGCCTGCCTGAGATCTACGTGGACAGCGGCATGTCCACGCTCAGAGGCTCGCATGGCGGCTACGACTGGGAGCCCGAGGCCCAGGAGCAAGACGGTGAAGAGGAAAAGAAGAAAGACAGCATACGGGATGAAAACTCTGACACAGAGGTCAGATAACAGAGATTAACTCTTATATATGGTTCTGTACAAACTTCTTACCATTAAAGTCAAGCACTACAGGAATATATGTCCAGAAAGTACACTCTACTTTCTTAATTCAGGTCCCAAAAACCTGAATTAAATGCTAGACTTTTATTCAACGTTTACATATTTTAATTTTACTGTTAAATTGCTCAGTTTGCGTGTTTCTGTCACAGCCAGCAGAGACTCAGGACGGAGAGTCAGCGATCGGGTCGGACTGCAGCTCGGTTTTGGATTGGAAGCCCACTGACTCGCTTGGTGCCGTTACGCCTCCCGCCCCGACAACAAAGAAAACCATCAGCGCCATCAGCGCTCAGGTGAGGGAGCGACACAGAAGCTAAAAACTGTTATTTTCAAGTAACTTATCCATGGAAGATATGAGAAAAGTAGCAATACTTTATAATGCATTATAATTCTCTGAACATTTGTAAGTTTCAGATTAAAGAGTTTTTGCCACAGAAATAAACATTGAAAGTTGTACTGTTCCTTAAAAATCTGAAAAAATATCACTTAGGTTCTAAAAGTCGCATTTTTCTTGCTTTTTGATAATTGTTGAAATTATGATTTTTATCTACCAAACTGCATTATATGGGATATGGGTGCTGAGCTTATTTGCCTTTTTTATGTAGTTTTGTGTTACTCCAACCACATGTTGCATACTATCTGAATGGTCGCTGATCAGTAAGTATGTTAAGACAAACACTATTGAAAGCCTTAGAATCCCTCAGAAAGAGCAGGGAAGGCGCAGCGGCGACCCAAGGACCCGGTTGTGACAACTTCAAGTCCTGACCTGTTGACCTTTGCTAAACGTCTTCCCCCTCTCTCACAACCTGCTTTTCTGCCTACTAACTGTCAAAGAAAGAAATCTACAGCCAAAAAAATCCTTAAAAAAACAGGGAAGTGTCACTGGTCAGACAGATGGCTGGGTGTCCCTCATGCACACACTTCCCTGTCAGTAGAGGAGTAAAGGATGGATGACCAGAGCTGATTGGCTCTCTGATGGTTACTCTAATGTTTCTTTGCTTCTCCTTCTCTGCAGAATGACGACAAAGAAAGCGCTGACCTCGGCTACATGACTTCAGAGAAGGCCTACAGGATCGTCTTAGCTGGAGACGTGGCTGTGGGAAAATCTAGCTTCCTGCTTCGCCTCTGCAAGAACGAATTTAAACTGAACTCCAGCACCACTCTGGGTGAGCTGAGGAAACTAATACCTGCTCTGGGTGCTGACAAGTATTGTGTCAGAACCAGGACACCTTGATTTTAAGTTAGCTTTTGTTTTCTGTGGTCTCAGGCGTGGACTTTCAGATGAAGACACTCATTGTGGACGGAGAGCCAGTTTTATTACAACTATGGGACACTGCAGGGCAGGAGAGGTGAGTGAAAAGAAAGACAAATTATACTGTCAGTGAAAAAGTTTTGTCTTCTTATGTTTTTGTGAGCCTCATCTCTTCTTCTGCTGTCCTCACAGGTTTCGCAGTATTGCCAAGTCCTACTTCAGGCGTGCAGATGGTGTGTTACTGTTGTACGATGTCAACTGTGAGAAAACCTTCCTGAATGTTAGAGACTGGGTGGACATGATTGAGGTAACACACTGGTTGGCTTTGCTGCTATTTCCAGACATTTTCACATTGAGCCAACTCACAAAACTTGTTTAATCCTTCAGCTAATGTGTGCAATAAATTCATTTAAATGAAAAACTAAGTGGTCCTACACATTTCTCTCATCCTATTTGCAGCCGATGTGTAAGTTTTTAATGGACGGCATGTATTTGGTGTGTTTTGCTCTCCTGTGAACTTTGAGTTTTGCATGTTGGTGTTTGCTGGTGGTGTGATGTCGGTGAAAAGAAAATAGAAATATGTCCATTCAGTGTTGCACAGTGTTGAAATCTTAACAAGCCTACTACACCTTTTCTAAATTTTCATGACCTGCACCATGACATCAGTTGTTATTTCTTTCCCAGGATGTGTCCCATGATGATATTCCCATCATGCTTGTGGGTAACAAGTGTGATCTTCGGCAAGATGGAGATAAATCTGTTCCTACCAGCTATGGGCAAAAGCTTGCAATGGTAGATACAAACAAAAGTATTTTATTACACTCAATTTGTGACGAATCTCAATTAACTAGGTTTTACTTTATTTTTGAATCCAGTCATTTATTTGTCTGTTGATACATTTGTATTTATCATAATATGCATTTATCACACCTAAGCCCAAAACTATTTAATCTCAACATTTTGGAAAGGTTCAGCCAGAATCCCGACTTAAATTGGTTAGAGAATCTGTGGAGGAAGCTAAAGATTAGGGTGATGGCAAAGGGGTTTCCCGACCTCAAAAACTTGGAACCTTTTACTTGAGACAAATCATCAAAAAAACCACTGGAAATGTCCAGAAACCTTTCTGTTAGGTTTTTTTTCACTTAGGTTCAGATAAACATGTCAGGAATAATGCTTTATTGGACGGTAACGAGTTATCTAACTAATACAATCTTTTTTTAATCTATATTCAAATCCTCTTTCTATTTAGTGTTCAGACTGAAAGTAAATAGAAACAAATACTTCATAATAAATCATAATATTGTATTTCTGCTTCCGGCCACCAGACATACAACACTCTGTTCTGTGAAACCAGCGCCAAAGACGGCTCCAACGTCCTGGAGGCTGTGCTGCACCTGGCCAGGTGAGGCGCTGCCTGTTTCTTATCCAGGTTTAGTGTAATTAATTTATGTCCTCCCTAATCTATAAATGTTTTGAAGGCTTAAAACTTAAAATGCAACAGATTGTTGTTAATTGATGACTGATCAATGTCACTAGAGGCTCTTTTACATGTGGAAACTTGTAAATGTCTTTTTTTTTTGCATCTGTCAGGTTGGTAATAAAGCAGGACACCTTTGAGGAGAAACACTATCAGTCACTGACCAGTTTAAATGCTCCCAAGAATAAAGCGAAGCTCTCCTGCTGCACCTGAACTAATTCTCCAGAGCTGCACCTCCTCATCTGCCTTAACGTGAAGGATAACAGGAGCAGAATTTTAACAAAACCAATGAAAGACAAAGAAATAATTGTTAGGAAGAAAAAAAATCAACAACCAGAACTGTTTTATTTATAAACAAAGTGGCAAAAAGAAGAGCGATGAGATTCAGCCACTTCAGGAAGTTTGAGTTATTGCCGACTTTTTCTCTGTGAAAGATAATTTCATTGGTTTTTGTGCTGTTATCGATACTTTACTGGATGTATTTATGAATTGTTTCCCATTCAAACATTTTTCTTAGAGAAAAAAATACTAAAACTGGGAAAGTAAAGTTAGAGAAAGTTAATATAATGAAGGCTAACCCTTTAACACGGGGGTGAATAAGACTGACATGACACTGTCATAAACATGACATAACACCTGTCATGAACATAAAGGAGTCTTTATGAATGTTTATGACTGTTGTCATAAAGTCTCATTTGGTAAATAATAACACTTTTAATGCAAAGTTGCTTTAAAAGTTGCATTGAAGTCCATTAAAAGTATTTTGTAATTAAATTGTCATTAATTACAAAATCATGCAAAGTTGGCACTTTTAATGGACTTTTAATGCAACTTTTAAAGCAACTTTGCATTAAAAGTGTCATTACTGAATGACACGTCATGACAACAGGACTTGTTCATGTTCATGTTTATGACAGTGTTATGTCAGTCTTAAGCACATCCCTTCAAATAAAGTGTTGCGTAATGAAGTGAAAAGTGAAAATAACGTAAGAGGTGCAATCAGTCGGTTTATGTGTCGCATTTGTACTGGTGGAAAAAGATACAGAGTATTGATGACGTGAATTGATGCAGATTTAAGCAGTAAATGATGTTTCGGGTGCGATGTCCCAACCCACTTTCTAAATAATACCAAGCAGTGTTACATTGTTGTTGTTGTAAAGTTTCTACTTGTTTATTTCAGCTCACAAATGCTATTAAGTTCAAGATGTTCTCTAAATAATAAATAAATACAGTAAGAGAGTAGAACAGTGTGTAGACTGTTATTCTAAGAAAAAAAAATCTATGAAAAAAGGGCAACAAAGGTGATTTTGAGTAAAAAGCCTGTGAGTGTGAAATATCTAAAACATAAATAGTGTCAAGATGGGGGACTTTTTTTTTTTAAAGCTGTTCTAATTTTACATTTACTTAATGTTTAAATAATAGATTATAAATTAAACACAAACACTAAACTGTCAAAGTTGTCTGGACTGGAGGGTCTGAATAGTGACCAGCAAAGAGAAATGAGGCTGAAAGAGTTTTGGAGAAAAGAAATCCAAGCCCAGCTTACAAAACCTATATGTGAATAAAATTGAAAAAATATTGCTGACAATCAAAAACTAGTGACAACAAAACATAAAAACAAGATCAAGATAAAATAAAAAAAGAATAAGCCAGAGTGACTAATGTATATGACAAAGTATGTTTGATAATTAACTAAGTGGAAACCAGAAGGCTGAGACACTTGAGTGAATAATTTGAGAAATGGCTGAAAGTACAGAAAACTGAGCATCACAGTAACATCTGTCACAAACAGAAACACAAAATCACTCAAACGATTCAAATAAAAATATACATGCAGTGGATACTCACCTTTTCACTGTTCAGTATTTCAAAATTCACCTATTCATGGATTTTTCAGTGGAACTTAACTTCAAATAAAGCATACTTAAATTATTCAACAACAAAAAAGTGCCTCTGGAAAGCTGAAACTCGTGGGAGCAATGCTACTTGACACAACGTTAAGGTTTGCAAATCAGCCAATCCTGACGTCGTTAATTACTGGCACTGATTGGCTGTACCTCTAGTACTATAGATGTTAGCTTATGCGGTACAGCCAAGACGGTTCTCACTGTGCGCTTAATAAGGTATATTTGATCTATTAAAAGAGACAGTTAGAGAAGCGTTTTCAATTGGGTCTCATGTATTTTAGCTATTCACGAGTTGCTGTGGTCTTTAACTCCCATGAATAGTTTTGGTTCGCTCTATTATATATATTGTTCATGCAAACAATAGATTTACATATAGAGCAAAATCTCTTTCTCTTTTGACAGGATGTGGAAATAGGCAAACAATAACTTTTACATTTGACAACGGACTGGGCTGGAAACTCAATAGTGAGGCTGTTTACAAAATGGGAAAAAGCAGCAAACTTACTGAGAAAGTGAAGATGAAAAAGGTCGATTCTGTTCTGGGGATTACTCTGGGACCTCAGGAGAATATTGTGCAAAGAGGGATTTTTCATAAAACGAAGAACATTAAGGACAACCCTGAGCATCCTTCTCATCAGCCTGTCCCATAGAACAGAGCGTCTTCAGTCAGAGGCCTCTTCAGAACCGCTGTAATACTGACCACATCAGGAGATCTTTCTTCCCCACAGCGATCAACAACTCCTTGAAGAACCTCTTATTTTATTTGAAATGAATTGAATTTGAATCATTATTTGTCCTCTGTGCGCACATGGAATATTGCTACTGAATATAATGGTGAAATAAACTTTCAGACAGTAAAGAATTTATGTTAAAACTTTCAGTAAAGACAGCAGTACTTACATGTAATTTATTAGAGCTATTGCAAGTGTTTTTATCTTCTGACAGAAGGAGATTTTATTCAATCAGAGACTTTCTTCTCGGGAGACACTTTGAGACACCCTCCTGTTAGCGGTGCATCTGGAGGTCGCTCTAAGCACAGTTGTTTGAAAAACTACAACATATGTTGGGGATTCTGCACTTTGTGTGTTGGAGTTGGCACAGATCCCTGTCTACACCTCCCATCTGTTTACATTGTCAGGTGCTTGATGAGGCGAGACCGCTCATTTGTCAAACAACATGTGGGGTAACAGAAGTGGAGATGGGGCGGGTGTGTGTGTGTGTGTGTGTGTGTGTGTGTGTGTGTGGAGTAAGCAGCAGATAATGATTTTTTTGTGTGCGTGCATGTGTGTGTGTGTTCAACGGTAATAAGGGGATAATTAGATAAGGGGGACTGTGCAGCCAAAAAGGTTAATGACACTAATGAATATATTAGTGAAGAGGAGAGCAGGTTCTCTTTCCTGATGTGCATCTGCTCTCAATCCTTCTGGGGAATCCCGTGTCTGACTTGTTTTATTTATTCCAGACAAATGTATGAGGTAGAAAATAAAGAATCAAAAGGTTTGGGAGACAACTGGCTTTACTTTTATTTACTTTGTTTATGTGCATTTAATTATGTACAGTTCTATAGAATAGATTTAAACCAGCAATGAAAAAAGTAAGTATTAATCAAAGCCATACAAAAAGATTTAAAGACAATCTGGTCCTTTAAACTATATCTATGATGTTTTAGGACCTAATTGGAAAAAATATTGCACCGTTTCTCTCTTTTACATTAGAATGTGAAGAGAGATATTTAATTAATTCAAATGTATTTCCTCCAAAGTTTGGGCCGCACCAGAAAACACAGACAGAAGGTTTTAACACAGACATTAGAGAGGGCGGGCGCTCTCCGAGTGCACCAGGGGAGAAGGGTTGTCACCATCTGGAAAGGTCAAGGGTCAGATAACAGGTCCAGTTCTGATGACATCTGTGACAGCGTACTGTCCCATCAAAATCGACGCCCATGTCAGACACGCGCCACTTTCATGACACACATAGGCACATGCTGCCGTCTGCTTCGCAGTAGAGATGTCGGTCAGACTGTCGTCTTTTATTAAAATCTCTAAATATGTCCGCCAGCGTGTTTGAAGTTGCAGTAGTGGTAATTGTGTGTTATTTTTACAACTCCCACAGGAGCAACAATTCATTAGAAATCTGTAACAATAAATACAAGCATTGAATATTAATGGACATTTGATACATTTTCTTATAAAACTTTAATATGTGATTAGAAACAAGTTGTTTCTTAGTGACAAGTCTTAATGAAATCGTGTAAATCCAGTTGGCATTTAACCTCCGACTGTGCTATGCCACTTCTGCTGGCAAGAGGGCAGCAGTCTGCTATCATATATTTAGTAGCATTGTGCATGGAGGATTTTTTTGTCCTGTTTTGTGAGCCACACTTGAAACCACTACACTCCCTTAGTTGTTTTCACATTTTGTTACAATCTGTAAAGGATCATATTAGGATTTTATGTGCTGGACCAACAATAAGGAGCATAATTCTGTAATAAAAGTAAAATTAGTGCATGATCTTAAAATGTTTTATAACGCGTGGCATCCATTTGTTTTGCTGCAATTACAAATACACGTCTTTTGGCATATGCCAAAAAAAACTTCAAAGCATCTAGATGTTCTAAATGCTTTAAACATTTAGAGATGGGTGGCTTTGCACAGCACATTATTTGAAAAAACATTTTAGTCACATTGACTAGATCAGAGCAGCAGTTTTCATGTCTGGAAAAAGGGTGGCAATTGAGTTTAGATCTGGACTTTGACTAGGTCATTTTAACACATTTTGATTCACGTTTGATCTGAACCGTTCCATCGTGGCTCTCGCTGGATGTTTGCGGCTTGTTGAAACATCTCTGAAGACTGTTTAAAATTTCAAACATCTTCCCATCAACTTTTACCACCCTCTACGTTCCTGATAAAGAAATGTATTCCCACAGTATGATGCGCAAATATTTTGTTTTTAAAAATTAAAATAATTTAAAGTTGTGTATCTTTTTCCTTCCACCTAACAATTGAGCACTTCATCATGTTGTCATCTGTTACATAACACCAATAAAATGCAGTGTGAGAAAAGAATGTGAATGCTTTTGAAAAACAGTGTGCATCTCACAATATAAAACACTTTTTTCCTGTTTTGTCTTGAAATGTTACCTTTTCCCCCCCACAAAAACCTGACAAAAAGCTGGACTAGGTTTAATGCATTTCCTGAAAGGAAGACTTTGTGTTCAGGGTGACAGAAGAGTCTGAGTTCATTCAAGACGATATATGTAATTGTTCTAATTAAAAGTGTCCTGAAGACAGCTCAGCTTGTCCTCAAAGATGTCTCTTAGAATCAGTTTACTGGGAAACTCTGGTGTTTGTGTAACGTGGACTCAGGTCCAATGAGAGGGAATCTCCTGGTCTGTGCTTATCTCTGTGACCGCTCAATCAGCTCCCCAGAAGGACGAGTGTGGATTAGTGACCGTTTCATAATGTGTGTTAATCTGGCAGATTAGCTAGATTAGGTTAGTTAATAATTCTCAATTTATATGTTGGGTAGTATGAGTCAAACTGATACAGCACTCAGTGCTTTCGAATGTGTCCACTTTAAAACTGTCCACTTTAAAAGCTCGTCTTAAAACCCATCTATTTTACTTGGCTTTCAACTCCAGCGGGATCTAGTTTTAAATTGCATGTTTGTTTTTAAACTGTAAGAGTTTTTATTTTTTTATTGTTATGTTGTGTTTTAACGTGCAGCACTTTGTATCAGCTATGGTTGTTTTAAAGTGCTTTATAAATAAAGTTGGTATGGTATGGAATGTCTTTCCTGCCAAAATTTGGACTCATTGTCCGCATAGATCCTCCCTGCAGTCTGAACATATTTCACTCTTTATGTCAACAATCAAAACAGCCAAATTTACTGGAGTTTCAGGAGACCTAAGCAGGTATCTAAGCAGGTAAAACTGGATTATTTTTGCATTACAGCATAAAAAAACCTGACCGTCGTAGTTTCTATTAAGTGAACAAATCCATTGGCAGTTTAATTTCATCGTCTTTGTGTGTGTTTTTCTGAACCTGCTGACATATTGATTCACACAATACTGAGATCTGTTCTAACATTGCAGAATATCGACAGAGGTAATCTCGGACAAGAGCAATCAATATTGACGTGTTGCTCAAACAGATAGAAACTCATCAAGTAAATATTTGATCTCCACTGTGAGCATTGTGAACTAATCAAATGCACTTTCTTGGGGCAGAGCAACACAAGGGTCTTGTTTATGGTGAAGCCTTTCCAAATATGGTCAACGCTAAGCAAAGACGGAAAATTACCAGAAATAATTTGGTTGCCATTAGACTTACCTGTGTCAAGGTAATTTTGCTGTTTTGGTCCAACCAGAGTCCATACTTAAAGCTGATGGGGAATGTGTGAAGGAAGCATGACATTAGGGTGATGGTACAGAGGGTTTCCAACCTCAATGACTTGAAACTTATCACCAAAGATAAATCATCAAAATACCAGAGGAAACATCCAGAAAACTTGTCGGCAAAACATGTTCCTTTTCCTGTGACTCCAAAAGAGGTTTGTTAGCAATTGAGAAGGATAACAAAATGTACAACATTTCTTTTGGTTGGATGAACATAGAGGTATAAAACATTTGAGACTTCTAATGATACCAGGACATCATTAAATATCCAGTTCTCACTGAAGCAACAATATCCATTTGCATCTCTGGTAAATAAAGTCATTTATTTACACTCAATCAGCAAAATGTATTAAGTTTACATGCCCACGAAAATACATTTTCCAGCAGAGTAAAAATTTGGAACACAACTATTTCATTTATGAAATATATGTAATCCTAACTGACTCTAAACAGGAAAAGTTTAGCCGGATTTATTTCTCACTGCCGGTCAGAAAGTTTGAAAAAGTCCCGCTATGCGTATTTTGTACTATTTATATATCTGTAGCTTTAGCAGTTTGCTCTACTCTGTTTCACTTAAAAGGATATTAGTGTTGAAACGCTTGCATGCTGTTACACAGAGAATAAAGCACTTGTCTGCCAAAACACGCACACACACACACACACACACACACACACACATCACAAAATGCACTTATCAAGTGATTAATTCTCAAACTGCACAGCCAGAGTTCAACAAAGGTCAGAATTGATTTACATAGACAGATGGAGAGCCATACGAGTGGATATCTGTGTGTCTGTGGCTGAATGTGTGTGTTGGGGGGGGGTGTGCATGTGAGTGTGTGTGTGTGTGTGTGTGCGTGTGTGGGTGTGTGTGTGCGTGTGTGTGTGCGTGTGTTCTCTAAATGAGCTCTGCCACAATCACACACACATTCAGAACATACTCGCACTCATACATGCACTCTCTCTCCCCTGTGGCGTTGTTTGATGCAACTAGTTCATGTTACCATGGAGACGATGAGCTTGCTGTACATCATCATGATGGGGTCGTGGCAGAGTTATGGGTCAAAGGTGACGAGCAGAATGGATTCAGTGTTTCAGTCCATCAATATTACTGACCTCAGGGGAATGACCTGCAGTGTGAGGGCAATTTGTGAGCAATCATCATGAAAAAGACATTTACATGAGACTTCAGCTATATGGTTAGGAGTTAAATATTAAATAAGAAATAAGGGGAAAGAATCTATACTGTCAAGTTTTTTTTTATTCTATAACTTTAATACTTTGGGAATTGTATCTAAATGAAAACAACTGTGAAATTTTAACGTTTTACTTTAGGGTGAGTACACCCTAAATATGAAATAATCAAATGTTTTTACCACAATTTATTTCATTTTACCACAATACACATGTATTTAGAAACTCTATGAAATTGCTCCATCAAAAGACGTCATTTCTGACGCTCCAAGAAATAAAGTTTAAAAATCCCTATGGTGAAAAAAACTGACAAGCCGATTACACTGCAGCAACATAGCAAGAAAAAGTGATTTCATTTTTGTAGTCAAAGGATCAACACATGTTCCCAGTAAGAGACAGATATTACCTTCAAACATCATATTTTTCTCATTTCAAATGTAAGAAATGCTCCTTGACGTTTCACCAGCAGGTGAAGGTAAAACATTTTTCCCTGAGCAAATAAAAAATTTTGTGTCAAATGACAATTTAACTCATCAAGGAACAAAAGGCTAATCAAACCAAACCACCTCTAGATGAAAAGATAGTAAACCAACTAAACCCAACACATTTCAAGAGAAGTTTAGTTCAATTTTATTCAGCCTGACTATTGAATTAAGAAATTACCTAAACAGAACCTTCTGACCTTATTGTAATTAATGGAAGAAGAAAATCCTAAAGAAAAATGTTGTCATTTCTTGACCATTTATTCAGTAGAATGATGATCCAAAGAAAGCTCTGAATGGAGAGGTGGCCTAGTAAAAGTGTGGACTTAATGCAGGTTAACATGAACACCTGACGGCAGGAAAGGTTGAACCAAGAGTTATTAGGTTTGGTGAGCAGCAACCTTTTAAAATAGGGCCAACTTTTCCTTCAATACAGAATGTACAATTACCATTTTAAATATCTCATGTTGTCTGTATCTAGCTTGTCATCGACAATGCATTCATTTTATAAAACAAAACATTTAAGTGAGGCAAGGAAAATGCAAAAATGGAAGAAACCCAGAAGGGACGGGTGACACTTTTTCACCTGCCTAAATGTCCACAGTAATCTGTAATTGTTTTAGACTGAAACTGCCGTTCATAAATGAACAATTCTCTTTAGCAAGAACATCTTCTGCAGCTGCAGTAAATATAGCGATGCTCTGGTTTGTGTGTGTCTGCGGTGCACAGAGAGGGAGAGAGAAAAAGAGAGAGAGGTGGAGCAGGAAAAAGAGATAAATGCTGCTGTCGTACTGTGCGGTGCGCCCCATCACTTTGATAAATCTCACAGCGAGCTGACGACACCTGCTGACAGCACACTAAAATCTGATTGGTTGGAACAGCTCCAGGTTTGGAGGATGTTAATGGTTATGATGTGGACAACAAATCGAGCACACACACACACACACACACACACACACACACACACACGCACACCTACACACACAAGGACACACGAGGAAATAGGTCACATTCTGACATACTGTATAAAGGATATTCTGCGCATATTAATGCACATTCACCTCCTGTCTGACTTTGTGTCTATCATTAGCATGGCAATTATTGCTAATAGCAGAGAGGGTATCAATGGATAATTAGGTCATTAGCTCTTTTTTATGTTTTAATTAGTTTTACATAAATGACTCCTGCTGGACAATTTCAGTGGAAATAACCCAAGAGGCAAAAGTTTTCCCCAAAACTAAAGGATTTCAACACAACATACAGTAAACTGCTTGATCTGACTATCAAGGATCCAACAAAAAAAAAAGAAACCTTTATTCAGTCCATTCAGTAACACCGTCATACAGACTCATCCCTCTCTGATCTCTGCCTTGCTTTGTGGTTTATCTTGTAGGTCACACACTCTTCCCACTTGTCTCCCCGTATCTGCTCCCGCTGCGTCTCCTTTGAGCATCACGACCCTCCCTCCCCTCTCCCTCCCCCCCCCCCGTCACCAAGCATTACCAGTGATTTGACTTCAGTCTGATTGCGACTTGATTTGAGAGAAATCTCGGTTGACACGAGAAGGGGCCCGACAGGAGAGAATGCAACGTGAGCGAAACATCAGTGGGAGCAGCGGGGTGGGGTGGGGGGAAGGTGGGGCGGACGGGTGATGAAACGCAGAGTTTTTTCAGTCTGACCTTTTGAAGAGCTGTTGGAAAATGTAGGTCCGACTTCAAACGAGCGCCATGAAATATACAACGCACCCCTGTCGCCTGAAATCCTCGCACGTACAGGTGTGTTTTCTCCCTTATCAGCTGCCGCTTGCTTTCTGCTTCGGATAAGGTTAGGTAAGCAGACATGCCCGTGAGAGGCAAGTTGCTTTTATCGCTGCTCTATCTCCAAATCAGATGCAGCTCTTCTTCCATTCATCTTTCTTTTTCTTAACTGTCATCTCTCCCTCCATCCCAATCTGAGGCTTACATCTTTCACTTTCACTATCTGCAATCCCCTAACTGTTGCCGTCTCCCCTTCAACTGCTGGGTGGAGGTCCTTTCTCTTGATCTTCCCATCTATCCGTCTGCGTCTGTGTGTGTGTGTGTCGTTTTGATGCAGATGAGACAGTGATACACGATTTGCTGCAAGTCTTTCTGTCAGAGGACATCAATCATCAAGCACATCACATAGCACAGGCAAACACATGCACACTGAGATACACATGGCGTCTGAGGAGATAAGGGAGTCTTTGAAGGTGGAAATTAGTTTTGGCGCCTGGCTGCTCCTGTCTTGCAGGTCATGTGACTAAATCCTCCAGTCACACCAACATAAACTGATAAGACAGCTCCTCTCTGCGAGTGTGTGCTTGCAGTTGTGAAAGCCTGAGTGTGTGCGTGCGTGCGTGCGTGTGTGTGCGTGTGCGTCTATACCTGAGTGTATGCACTCAGTGTGAGTGCTGGTGTATGTTTATGGATTGCATTTATCCACTGTGCATCTCTTGTGGCAGGGCGAGGTAATTGGTGGCAGATAAACAGCGCTTAACACAAACACTCACTCTCTCAAACACACACGCACACACACACACACACACACACACAGAGAGAGAGAGAGAGAGAGAGAGAGAGAGAGAGAGTAATCAGACGGGATTTACAATGTGTAGTTTGGAGCCTAATTGCTCTTCAGGTCCCTGTGCAGCGCTGCCAAAGCCATTAGTCGCTGCTGTTCTCAGAAAATTCAGTGTGTCGCTTTGAGTGTGTGTGTGTGTGTGTGTGTGTGTTTGGTCTCTTCAAAAATGGGTGTGCACATCATCTCAGTGTATACATGCATGCATGTGTGTGTGTGTGTGTGTGTGTGTGTGTGTGTGTGTGGGTCTTTGTTTGCTTCCAGTGGGTGTAAGCGTGTTCGCCACTTTTTGTGTTTTCTCAGGGACTTGGCTTCCTTCCAAGCCTGAAGAGCTAATTGGAATTAGAATAACATTCCTCAAAGGCCGCTCGTTTAGTGCCGGAGCTGAGTGCTAACGATGGAGTGGTGGGTGAGGGAGAGAAGGGAGTTAGCGCCCTAACGATCTGCGCTAACAATGTTTTATTCTGATTTTTAATGAGGGGTAATCACTCAGCTGTATAAGAAGAGCAGCAGAAGAAAAAAAAAGAAAAAAAAAGCTGAGGAAAAAGTCGAGGCGGGGATGGAGTGA
The DNA here is from genome assembly GCA_033032245.1 of Poecilia picta. NCBI lineage: Eukaryota > Metazoa > Chordata > Actinopteri > Cyprinodontiformes > Poeciliidae > Poecilia > Poecilia picta. Next base: position 20,208,770 of record CM065361.1, read on the forward strand.
GGTGGGAAGAGGCGAGGTGAGGAAGAAACAGTAATTATCTCCTCTCCGAGCTGTGAATCACGGCCCGTGTTGAGGTCTCTCCCAGGGAAATTAGAGATGCACACTAACTGCCTTTATTCAGAGCCAGAGCTACCTGATAGCACCACGATAATAAAACACAGCGAATAAAGCAAAAGCGCTGCAGAACACCTGTCTTATATATGCCAAGCCTCACATTGGGTTTTAAAATGAAAGCGCAACCCTAAATATGCTCAAAAATGTTCTGTCTTTCAACCTTTGCTCACAAAGCTCTTTTAAAGAGTCTGAAGCCTCAGTGGTAAATAGTAAATCTAAACATTGTGGCCAAGATCACTGGAAAGGCTATTTATGACCAAATTTGATAGAATAAAAGAAAATTTCAGTTTTTTCTAATCAGATTTATGAAGGTTTTAAATTCCATATGAACCAACAATGATGAATTTAAAGCATCTGTGTTGATTTTACTGAGTGTTAGAGCTGTGCTGGACCGGTGCATATTATTCTGGACTATTTTGTGTCATTTGTCCAAATCTTGCCAAACAACTGTCATATGAGTTCAAGTTTAGATTTGTTTTTAAAGCACGTTTCAGGAACAAGACTGTTCTTTACATCATTAAAACATAGTTAAAATCATATCAAATGTATTGGTCAATGTTCCATTTACTAATCAAAAGCAACAAATATGAGGAGCTCCTCAAGGCTTCCTTCTTGGTCACTTTTATTTAACATGTATATTATTTCCCAAGCTCAAATAATGCAGTACTAAAACATCTCAATACGCTGATGACACTAAACTTTATATTTCTGTCTCAGCATTTAAAAATAGTCAATTAAATTCAGTCAGTAAGTCCACAATATGAACAAGAAAAGAATCTCCTAAAACCTATGAAGGAAAGACAAGTCATTGTTTTCTTTCACACAATTACAAGGCTCAACCAGCCTTTTTTGGCTAAACGACTAACAGATTCGACAGCTTGTGGCGTAAAGCGGCTACCGTTTTAATATGTAACAGAAACCACACCCCGCCCCAGGAGGCCAATAGACTGCATCAACAAAAAAAAACACTAAACAAATATTGTTTGCGTGTTCATCACTGCTGCAAACCTCTTTCAAAACCAGCCGTAAATCTCATCAATATAAAGAAACAGTTTATGTTTTTCCCACTCAGTCCAAGAAAACAATAATCAATTCAACCCGTCAGGGGAAACAAACCAGATTTTGAAATAAATAAATAAATAAATGAGAGGATCAGAGAAACACTAACAGACAAAGACGAGAGGACAGCCAAGGAGAGACAGAGTGACACGTGAAGCCGGAGAGACGGTGTGATGGAGTAATATGGCATACAGCAGAGATGGAGTGTGAAACAGATGCTGCTCAGTGGAGAGTGAGAGGCCAATGGAGCTTGTAGAACGCTTAGAAAGGGCAGAGGCTGAATCGATTCACACACAAACACACACGCACACGTTAATCTCTGCTATATGCGGCTGTGTGTGCGGCTGTGCGAAGTGGGAGGAAAGGGTGAGAGTGAAGGATGGAGGACGGAGGGCAAGGGGGAGAGAGAGAGAGAGAGAGAGAGAGGGGAGAGAGAGAGAGAGAGAGAGAGCGCGGCAGGGAAGGAATAGAGGAGAGGATGGATCAGGAGAGATAGAGGCTGATTATCGCTGAGCATTGACAGAGTAAAAGCCCAGTGGGGGTTTTACACACACACACACACACACACACCTACACACACACACACACACACACCTACACACACACACACACACACACACACACACACACACACACACACACACACACACACGCCACTAGCCTTTCAAGTAAACTTACACATTCACCCACAAAGTGATGGAGATAGAGCTGCCAGACTGTAATACAGCCAGACCCTCTATTTCAACCAGCATCATGAATGAATGTCTGCATCCCTCCCAGCTGATCTCCTCCATCTTCCTTCTCCTAAAAGCTTTTCTGCTGTCGTCCACCGCATCCCACCTTCCATCTGTACCTTCACCCTCCTTAAGCAACCTTACCCCCTCGCACCTCCATCCAGACCTACCCCCCCAACCCCCCTCCCTTTTTTCTGCCATTTCCTGTCCCTCCTCATCCGCCGCCTCCTAGCTTTATCATAGCTTCTCTACACATGAGGAGATGCTCTGGACCCTCGGAGCAGAAAATGGAGCCTAGTGGAGGGAGACTCCAGGAGATAAAGGAGAAAATCACACTGCTAAATGTGTGGCAAACACACACAGCCATAAACCTCCCAGCTAACCGTAAAAACTGTTACACATCAACAGGGAAACTCTGAATTTAGCTTAATATTAGCTAAACCAACGTCAAATGCAATCTTAAAGATTACTAAATGGGCTAGAGATGAATGGGCCAAATCCTTCATTAAGCTCAATGATATTTGCATTTAAAACTGTTAAATAAAAATTTTGAACTCTCTCTATATAACTGTATTAATTCTAAAATTGTTCATGTTTTCATTGCTGGGCAAAACAAGTCATGATCCATTCAAGCACTGAATACAATGCTATCATCTAAACACTTGAAAATTCTAACAGTTCAGTATTTACTTTGTTATTTTATTCACTTTAGTTTGTTTCAGTTATTATCTTAAAGATTTTTGCCAGTCTGAATAATATTCTGTGTTTCAACCCAAGAAAGATCTTTTCACTTTGAAGTATTACATTTGTTTCAATCTGTCTTCTACTAGCTGCATTGTTTCCCCTTGTACTGAAGAATTAACTTCACTTTTTTACAAATATGTATATTGTCATAAATGTTAGCAGTTAAGAGACAAAGAGAAACTTTTAGCTTTTCATAGTCCACTTCTGGTGTATTTCTGTGTAAAGAAAAAGTGATTAAAAAAGCAGGAAGCAATTACAATCCAGTTTTTAATATCCATTATGATTATAATTATGATAAGCCGTCCTCCTGAAAATATTATTTTGCCACTTAGAATTTGCAGCTCTTTCTGTTTCAAACTTAACGTCAAATATGGCATTCCAAAGCAAAATACCTTAAGTATGAAACAGACGCAGATTTTGCTGAAATGAATAAGCGATGTTCCACAGTGTAACAAAGGGACGAGCTGGGGGACAAACAGAGTTTTATCAGAAGAGGAGGATTATGGAAATCAGGATGTGATCTCTGATGCGGTAATCCTTGCAGCAGCTAGCAATCTCATAAAAAAAGTGTTAGTAAGATTAACCAGCAGATTAGACACGTAGCAACGCGCATATTTAACTGATTAAAATCCTTGAAAATCCAAACTCTTGGGAGAACCTGCACTATTTAGGATCTGTGTTCCCTGTTAGCGCTGACTGGCAGTATAATTATGGAAAGTATTGTCTGTTTTAAAGCTGAAATCCTTTTAAAGAAAATATTCAGGATTAGTACTACCTGGAGAGTGATGAGGAGCTTTCATTTTTCTTTGTCCGACGAGGGATGAAAAAGTGTTCTTGTTCTTTTCTGCAGTCTATTGTCAACTATGAATGTTAGTCATAAAGCTGAGAGGCTGAGGGCAGGAAGTGATGCTAAGCAAAAGTAACCATGGGCTCTGATCAGCAGACCTTGTTTATAACTATTGATTGGGTGGATCAATACACAATGAGCGTTCAGTCCCTGGGGAAGTGGTCTGGGAGCTGTGTGAGTTTGAAAGGAGCTCACCAATTTTCTGATCAATTCCACTAAAACTGGTGGAGAAGAGAATCAGTGTTGTGAGCCACCGTTCTCACAAAGCAACAGCTTTAAAAACAAAACAAAACAGCTGTTAGACCAACTGGGACGCTGGTGGTTTTCACCTTCAGGTTGTCTGCAGAAGAGTCGAGTTTCAGGGTTGGACCTCTGAAGATCCGATTCATCTTTTGAGCAAATTCGACGACTGGAAGCTTTGACTTGTGTGTCTTTATTTCTGTTTTCTACAAGACTTCAATGCACCAAGCAGACCAACACACAAATGATCATACGTCTCCTGTGGTCTTGTCTTTTTCTTCAGGTCATTACCATAGTGGTTCAGTTTATGATGCTCTTAAAATCAAAGCTTAGGCTGCCTCATGTTGAGGCAACTATATAATTATGATCATTATTTAGGACTCAACCTATAAGTGACCAGTTATGTACATTATTTCTAGTCAGTGCAGAGTAAAATGGTAAATGGATTGGACTTACGTAGCGCTTTTTCCAATCATTTTGCACTAGAGTCGCATTCACCCATTGATACACAGATCAATAGGCAGTGAAGGGTTAAGGGCCCGGGGCGTGTTGACGTGACGGGAGGAAGCTGGACTCGAACCCACAACCTTCCGAGCCACCACGGTTTGGGCTCCATGATCATGGAAAACCCTTCGAAATGCGATAACTTTGGTGACTTGGACTAAATGTTTCCTTAACGTGTCAGAGACGTGAACAGGTTAGACATGAACCACTTGCATTTCCCGCCAAACCAACACCGGTCCAGTTTTAACGGGAGCCTTGTGAATATTGACGTTCTGACAGGAACGGCTGATCTTGAAGCGTCTCACGCTGGAGTTTGATTGTAAAACCGCTGAAGTATTGAGCAGAAGTTTGCGTCTCGGGGAGGGAAAGAAACGCGAGGCGGAGCTGCAACGGGGCTGTTTTGATTAAACGAGGCTTGTTCAGGATGTAGCTCTTAATTAAGACGCTGTGTCTCCTCCAGCAGGGAACATCATTTCAGCAGCTGGGGACAGAGTTGTGCTGATAGCTGCTGGCATACATGCATACGTGAGCGATTTTAGTTGTGTGTGTGTGTATTTTTTCTTCTTCTTCTTCTTTTCAATTACCCCAGCTGACAGTCAGTTTCAGGTGAAGATACACATTGAAGATGGGGAAAAGCCTCACAAACACACACACACACCACACACACACAACACACACAACACACACACACACACACACACACACACACACGCACCTTTTATCTCTGTCCTGTTGAATAACTCTCTTGATGCTTTCCATATTCCATGCGAGGGATTATTACAGCTTACCCACAATCCCCGGCAGCTGATTATCCCGTGTGTTGACAGGAAAGAGTTGCGCTATCGGCCCTGTGCAGCAGCCAGCTGTATTTGTGTCTGCAAACAAAACAAAACAAAAAAAGTTCATAAAATACACACCAAATTTTAGATGCATACATTTGTAAAGTGAGTGTAAGACAGAAATTAGAAATCCTTTATGTTCCTGGAAAAAAAAAAAGGAAGTGATGTCGACGTGTGTGTGAAAGGGTGAGGATGGATGCAGGGAGCAGGTGTGTGTGTGTGTGTGTGTGTGTGAGTGTGTGTGTGTGTGTGTGTGCAGCAGTGCTCAACCAGGCAGGTGTTTTGTGGTTGATACCTGCAGCTCCAGCAGTGTTGATCACCTCAGCATGATACCTCACCTTGGGAGGAAGACAGCTCTAAGCTCATTAGCACGCTCACTTGCTTACTCACACACACACACACACACACACACACACACACACCACACACACACACACACACAGTGAAGAACCCGAGTAAGGGTGTGTAAAAAAAAAAAGTAGAAGAAAGGTGGGAAAAAAAAGTAATAGGCTCAGGGGAAATAGAGAAGTGGAAGATTTCTGAGAGGAGAGAAAATCGGTTTACCACTAAACACAATGAGGGACTTGTGGAAAACACAGAGAAAGGTGTGTGTGTGTGTGTGTGTGTGTGTGTGTGTGTGTGTGTGTGTGTGTGTGAGAGAGAGAGATGGAGAGAGAGAGTGGGATGCAAGGGACCACCGGGGATTAAAAGAGAAAGGAAATGAGATTACATACAAAGGCTTTGGAGGAAGGAAGAGAAGGAGGAGGAGGAAAACTTCAATGAGACAGAGAAGGCAAAGAGAAAAGGAAAAGATGGAGGCAACTCCTTGAAAGGAGCATAACTGGGTGTAATGGTTTTAAACGCCTGGCTTTATTCGCTCTGCCAACAGCTGCACACTTGTTATCCTCTGCTCAGATTTGAGGGAGTTCGGTTAGATTTAGGTGTGTCTCAGCTTTTCTTCTTACACATCTTTGCTTTTAGAGAATGGACAAACCTGGTTAGTTGTTCAGAGACATGCAGCCATAGATAAGTTGCAGACAGACATGCCACATATTAGAGCTTAATTATCACTGTGCGACATGCAGGCCTGTCTTTGGAACTGATGTTCGATGTCCAGATTCAAAAGAAAGTTGATCTATAGTTGAAAAGAAATACACAACCTGATTATTTATAGATATTTTTACAGAAGCGGTTTGAACGTGCATCACGGTACATTGACACTGAAGCCTTAAACTCCAAACAGAAGCATGTTTGGAGGCGAGCACAGCTCAAATATACGAGTAAAAGAAGCTCTCAGATATAGAAATGAATTTAGACGTACTTACACCCATACTCTACGCATAAGCTGAGCAGTAGGCAGAGAGCATCTTTTTTGTGTGGCGCTGAGATAAATAGGATTAGGGATTTGGGAGATTTAGGCGGAATAATCCGTCTGCGTATCGGAGAGAGGCAGCAGCCGTGATGATCAAAAGAGAACGCTGTGATTCAGAGCTCAGAAATCTCTGGATGGACTGAGAACTTGGAGTGACATTTCTTCCATTTCCCCCCCCCTCCAAGGATCAGTTTCCATTTTGTCAATGCGACTGTTGTAATTGCCACATAATCCTCATTCTGTACAACCGTGTGTGTGAGAGATTTTGTGTGTATGAGCGCCAGGGATAGGCAGAATTATACATCCACAGTAATTAATCTGATTTACAGTTTACATCAGGGGAAAGACACAGAGCTAGTCTGTTTGTTGTTGGAGTTGGTATTAAGCAGGGGATTGGATTCACTTATTTAACACAAAGTTGATTTGAACAGCTGCTCTGTTTTGAAGCTCACTACACAATATCGCCATGAAAATAAAACCCTGTGTGAAATCACAGCCCTACAGTGCTCACGTCTCGCCGCCTTCTGATTGGCTCAGCAGACTGCCCAAACTTTTCATTTTTAATCAGCACGTCTAACGCAACCTGGTGAAGAAGAAAACAAGAACCTATACCGTTTTAGTCGTCAGCTGGTTAAAAAAATTAAAGGAATAAGAAACAGCATTATTTGAACATTACATTCAATGGGCAAACATCTTTATTAAAATCCTTTAATAAATTTTAGGTTTGGATTGACTTAAATGAAAGCTCTGTGGAGAGGTGGGCCAGGTTTTTAAATTGCACAGAATTGCTGAGAGGGTTGTGTTTTTTGTGGCTCTGAGGTGCTTGAGATGCTAGAAACATTTGTTCTCTTTATAACAAGAGCTTTGTCCGTCTTCTCACCACAAAGTCAAGCTTTCATCCGGTGCAGGTTTGACTCCACCAGTTTCACTGTGAAAGATCCTGTTTGAGGTTTCTATTAACAGGATATATGGACGAGTTTTCATCAAGAACTAGAATGTTTCGCAGGAAAGTGTGAAGCTTTTCTAAAGACCTAAGTACGGTCCAGGGCTGCGAGCACTAAATGTCTAAATTCTGTTCTTGAATCTTGTTTTTGACAAATATTCTGGGCAGAACATTTAGTGATGAGGTACAGCAGTTGAAGCAATCTATGAAGATTTCCTAGGACTTCTGTACTCTAGTCATTAGGAAGTATGACATGTTCTAGCTAGAAAGGTTAATAGAACAAATCTTTGTTTTTGCATGGTGTTGATTGGCTTTAAGACGGAGATCTGGAAAAGCTTAAGTTACTTTCTCCCAGTCGGGAATCGGTCGTCTCTTGTTCAGCGGCTACAGCAGCTACAGCAGCAAAACCTTGATATTGCTTGATAAGATGTTTTTTTTTTCTCTGATCACTGCATCCTCTTGCAACTTTAACTCAGCTTGCTTAAAATTAAGCAAGATGGAGAGGGGGTCAACGATTATAGCTGTGAGGTAATATAACTTCTATGATCATCATTTGAAAACAAAGGAGTCTAAAATGTTTTATATGGATGTTCAGTTCTCAAAATTATCCCGCTTGCAATGCTGGATACCTTGATTAGATCAAAATGTGCGTCTATAACATCCTCCGTGTTTTTGACCAATTCAGAAAGTAAAACAGTCAATACACAAAATTAAAAAGAAACTCACATTTATTGAGACGAATCGATCATTTGGCTACTTTAAGACAATTTAGAATTATTCCTGATTAAATGTAAAACATGTACAAAAACAATTTGTCATTTCTACAGCATGTCTGGTAGGAAAGAAAAAAAGATATATACATTTTTACAGACCTCAAAAAAAACTAACAAAAAAAAGAGACAAGGTGATGAGTTTTGTAAAAATGACAAATTCCTCCTTAACCTGAAGTATGACTTCAATAATTTAATCTTCTACTGTTAAAACATGCTTCGCAAAGAGGGAACCCCCTCCAGCATGGTAGTATTTTATCTCAACATGTTGGAACAAGTGACACTGAAAGACATTGCATCATTTGTTTATTATTTATGGTCTTTTCTTAAAACCAAAAATACACACTAACTCAGGAAAATTAACCCAGCAGACAGAATAATCATAGTTGGTTCCAGTTTACAAAGTGTAAACTATTCAAGCCATAAGACATTGCATGTTTTGCGTTGAAATACTTGATGGGAATGAACTTTTAACAGAACGAATCTGTGGACTCTTAAGCTCAAACATAGTAAGTTCTGGGAAATAAAAAGTTAATCACAGCAAGACTGCTCGACACCTTTTCACTGATAAACAGCTTTAACCTTTAGTAAATACCCTGGAGAAAACGGCGAGTATGAAGAGAGAAAATGTAAGGTAGAAATCAGATGCTAATAGGGCAAATTATGAAAAGGGCATTAATGGAATTTGAGGATTAAATCAAATCCCTTAAACTCTTACTTCAGATTTTCACCAATTGTTCTTTCAAAACAGGATTAGAGAAGAAATATCCCCCCAGTTATGAATCCCATTAGGTCCCTTTGTAACACTGAAAATTCTTCAGACAATGGACACCTTTTACATTTTTCCGTGTCTGAAACTTGTGTGAATTATGTCATTGCGGCTCATTTGTGGCATTGCTGTTAAATAAATCAAAACATCCCATTTGAGTTGTTTTAACAATAAAAAGTACAGTGCATGGGTGGACCGCTACTGCTACGGTGCAGTTAGTAAAAAAAAAAAAAAAGAGTTACTGTTAAGACATCTTAGATGGTAGGTGTGTCAGGGACGCAAGCCGAGGTCAAGAGTCATCAACGTCCATGCCGGAAGATCAACAGTCTGAAGTAAAACACAGAACAGCTTATATTGTATACACTGCAAAACGTCCATCTGTCGGTTTTCTTCCACCTGTCCTGCTCATTTCTCTTTTCCGCATCTTCCTCTGGTTGTTACAGTGAGTTTAGTGTTCATCAGAAGCCTGTTGCCCGGTTCCTCTTTGGTCACCGACCAGCAGCTGGCCCACCTCAGAAAGCAGAAACTGCCAACAGCTACATGGTTCCTCGTCCTCGACCAGCAACATATCGCTCCACAAAGGTTCCCAGTGGTCACAGAGGCATGTTCACAGGCACAATAAATATCTGCAGGTCAAATATGCGTCTTTTCAGTATACGGAATAGAAAACTGTGCACGCTCCTCTTCATGAGTAGACGTGAACATTATCAGAATTCTGTGAATGTTTGTGGGTTTTGTTATATTTTCAGTAGATGACTTCGTAAACAGTGGCCTTCTTGTCTCCCGATCCAGTAACGATGTACTTGTCGTCCACAGATATGTCACAGCTTAGCACCGAGGAGGATTCTTTAGACTGAGAGAAAAAACAAGCAGGAAAACAGAAGAAGTAAGAAACAAAAGCTTCCAGTGAAACCAAAAGATTTTATGAATCATTTAATAGAGTAATTATCAACATCCTTTATGAAACTGCAAAACTGATGGCAAACAACTGGAGTAGGAAGGTTTCATTTTTGGTATGTAGTCTGAACTAATGGGTTTGTTGTGGTTGCATGTTCAATGTACTTTGTAATCTATATTTTTGTTAGTAAATGACATAAAAAACTGTTTCTCATATTGTATATTACAATGCTTTAAAGAGTTTATATTCAGTAATACAGTAATGAATCTGCTGGCCTTGAAAACATTAAATGAAAAGTTGACTTCCACTTTCAGCATCAGTGGAGGTAGAGAAAGTAAACAACAATGTTAGAACATTTTATACATATTATAATTAAATGATAATGCAGTTTTGGATTATTTCACTGATTTTGCATTTTGAACTTTTGTGAATGGCGATGCTCCTTCTAGATCACTAGAACCGAACTAATGACAGTTTGAATGCTGGGAAGAAAACAAAAAGGGTTTCCACTCTAATCATAAGAGATGTGAAATTTGTTACATCTGCAGTAGTTATGGTTCAAATAAAAGTCATAGTTCTGGAACTCAGGGGAAAACGCACATAAACTGACAAACATTCAGAAGGAGTCAAAGCACACTGAAGCAGTGAACAATATGCTGATATTTTAGTACCCGGACATGAAAATATTGAAATGGAGTCACGTTCACAGTAGAGAAAGAGTAATGGGACTCAAAGTTGGATGCTAAATCAAAGGTTACAGTTTTACATATTTAATCAGATAATGTTTTAACTCCTTCAACTAACCTGGAAAATACTGGCTCCATAGGGTGTTCTCCATGCGTTCAGCAGGTTGTCCTTCCCTGTACTCACAAACCACTTTCCTGTGTGAAACACAAAAACAATCATTGTCAACAACATGCCGTCACCAGCAAAGAGGGAACCAAAGATAAATAAATATTCCTGAATGTGTGACAGAGTTTCCTACCACAGTAAGCAAACTGCAGGGACAGAACGCAGCTCTCATGTAGGTGAAGCTGGTATTTGTCAGGCTTGGTGACATGAAGGACCTCCACGTTGCTGCTCTCCATTCCAACAGCGAGCCATTCCCCCGTCGGACAGTAGCCAAGAGAGAAGATCTGGACAGAAACAGCATTAGCTTTGAGTTTAACTGGGTGGGAAAATGTAGCTTTGTTTCACTTGGGATTTATTCACCATTACTTGATGTTATATGCTAAGCAACTTTTATTAATTTTAGAATTAGTTGTTGATTTTCTGATCAAAGTGTTCACCTGAGAAGTAAAGTCATGTTGCTGCAGTTGCCGTCCCTCCCTGAGATCCCAGGAGCGAACAGTGTTATCCAGACCTCCTGTCCACAGCTTGGTGCCGTCGTTGGAGATGTCGATGCAGCTGGCTCCGTCTGTGTGACCCTGAAACTGCCTGCAGGATACACACACAAGGTCATGGTTAAACAAGGAACCAAGACACAACATCACTCCAGAGGGAATTCAAAAAGAACCGTTGATTTCTGAGGCGTTTAAAGTTACGACAGAAAACTTGCCACATCGTCAGTTCTAGTTGCAGAATCAACGCATCTCGTCTCTTACCTGACAAGCGTCTGGTTGTGTAAATCCCACACCGCAATGTTGCCGTCACTGCAGCAGGAGAAGCACACTTTGGAGTCGGGGCTGATGGCCAGAGCGTAGCATGCAGGTGCTGATGATGTCAGCTCTGCTTTAATCCTGGGAGTGGGCGTGGCCAGGTCCCAGATGGACAGCGTGCTGGCCTCACCGCCCACGATGAGTGTCCGACCATCAGGGAGGAGACGGCAGGAGCGGATGTAGTTGTCTCGGTTCTGATGTAGGATAAAAGGAAATCCATGCTGAACAATTAAAATGTCACAGAAGTAAAACAAAATTTCAAATGCTATTTTAAAACAAATGAGCACCGACTATCCATGGGCTGCCACCTTATCGTGGTGGAGGGGTTTGTGTGTCCCAGTGATCCTGGGAGCTATGCTGTCGGGGGCTTTATGCCCCTGGTAGGGTCATCCAAGGCAGACAGGTCCTAGGTGAGGAACCAGACAAAGCGTAGCCCAAAGACCCTTATGATGGAAACGAACTTTGAATTTGGCGTTCCCTCGCCCGGACGCGGGTCACCGTGGCCCCCCTCTGGAGCCAGGCCTGGAGGTGGGGCACGATGGCGAGCGCCTGGTGGCCGGGCTTTTAACCACGGAGCCCGGCCGGGCTCAGCCCGAAGAGGAGACGTGGATTCCCCTTCCAATGGGCTCACCACCTGTCGGAGGGGCCAAAGGGGTCGGGTGCAATGTGTTACGGGTGGTGGCCGAGGGAGGGGACCCTGGCGGTCTGATCCTCGGCTGCAGAAGCTGGCTCTTGGGACGTGGAACATCACCTCTCTGGTGGGGAAGGAGCCGGAGCTAGTGTGCGAGGCTGAGAGGTTTCGGCTAGAAATAGTCGGCCTCACCTCGACACATGGCTCTGGTTCCGGAACCAGTCTCCTTGAGACGGGCTGGACGTACTTCCACTCTGGAGTTGCCCACAGCGAGAGGCGCCGGGCAGGAGTGGGCATACTTGTTGCCCCCCATCTTGGCGCCTGTAGTTGGGGTTTAGCCCGGTGAACGAGAGGGTAGCCTCCCTCCGCCTACTGGTGGGGGGACGGGTTCTGACTGTTGTCTGTGCTTACGGGCCGAACAACAGGTCAGATTACCCACCCTTCTTGGAGTCCTTAGAGGGGGTACTGGAGAGTGCCCCTCCGGGGGGACTCCCTTGTTCTGCTCGGGGACTTCAACCCTTCTCCGGGTCAGGGGGGTCGTCCTTCCTCAAGTGGAGGAGTTTTAAGTATCTGGGGATCTTGTTCACAAATGAGGGAAGAGGGGAGCGGGAGATCGACAGGCGGATTGGGGCGGCGTCTGCCGTGAAGCGGCGCTGTACCGGTCCGTCGTAGTGAAGAGAAGCTGAGTCAAAAGGCGAAGCTCTCGATTTACCGGTCGATCTACGTTCCCACCCTCATCTATGGTCATGACTGAAAGAACGAGATCACGGCCAAGCGGCCGAAATGGGTTTCCTCCGCAGGGTGGCTGGGCTCTCCCTTAGAGATAGGGTGAGAAGCTCGGTCATCCGGGAGGGACTCAAAGTAGAGCCGCTGCTCCTCCACGTTGAGAGGAGCCAGTTGAGGCTCGGGCATCTGGTCAGGATGCCTCCTGGACGCCTCCCTGGTGAGGTGTTCTGGGCACGTCCCACCGGAGAGGAGGGGAAGACCCAGGACACCCTGGAGGGACTATGTCTCTCGGCTGGCCTGGGAACGCCTTGGGGTTCCCCCGGGGGAGCTAAAGGAAGTGGCTGGGGAGAGGAAATCTGGGCCTCCTTCTGAAGCTGTTGCCCCCGCGACCCGACCTCGGATAAGCGGTAGAAAATGGATGGATGGATGGATAATCTTATTTTATATGGACTTCAATTAGTTTTGTTTTGTGAAGCTTTTGACATCTCCTACACATAAACACTACCCACTTAACACTTATTAATGTTTATCCAGCTTCTGTCACACAGGTTTTATCCTATGCTTACATTCACTAAAACAAGAATCTGTACAATCCAGTAAAACATTAGGTACAACATAGACCGCAGACCTTCTGGCATATGGCATTTATCTACTCATTTACTTACTATAACATGCTCCATTTATTTTGCCCATTTTATATGTACATATGAAGACATAAAAAACAATATTTCCTTTCAGACTTGTATTATTTTCTAATACCACCATTGTGCCTCGGGGAAGACCCAGGACACGCTGGAGGGACTATGTCTCTCGGCTGGCCTGGGAACGCCTTGGGGTTCCTGGAGGAGCTGGAAGAAGTGGCTGGGGAGAGGCACTTCTTCCAGGCTGGGACTCCCTTCTGAAGCTGCTGTCCCCGCGACCCGACCCCAGATAAGCGGCAGAAAGTGGATGGATGGATGGATGGATGGAGCTTTAATTTCTCAATAATTGGGAAAGCAGTTTATGAATGAGACTCCTGGAACTAAAACTGCTAAAACAAATATTACTAGTCCTAAGGTGTCTGAACATCTCAGTTTTTCAGGGCTTTTGTTCCAGAGCTGAGGAGCGTAGTCCTTAAACGCCTCGACTTGTTCTCTGAAAACCTGAGGGGGCTACATGGTAAATTATCGAGAAGTAACCAAGAAATGCTTTTTTTTCTAAAATTCCTTTCAGACCAATAAGAAAACTTTAAAGTCTTTCATGTCAAACAGGAAGTCAGTGCAGTGATTTAAGAACTTGTGGACCCATTTTTCTGACTTTAGGGAATCTTTCTGTCCCATCATGTCATTGTTATTTTGAACTCACTGATTATTGTGTGCTGTGGTGACACACAGGAATAAGGTTGTGTTGTAAGCATACATTTAGTGAGTCAAATGGTAGTACTCTGTAATTAAAGATAGATGTTGAATTAAAGTGGCCCAATAATGGATCCTTGAGGAACCCCACAATTGATTTTTCACTCTAATGACACAATGTGGTCACTTTTGTTCCAAATATCCTATAAAAAAAAGAAGAAAAAAATCAAGACAACTTAAAACTTTACTCACCAAGCAATCGAGTTGTGAGACGGGGCTTTTATTTCCAGGGTGACTGATGTCCCAGACCTTGACGCATCCCTTTCCTCCTGTGTAAACATGGCGGGTGGGGTTACTGATGGTGACGGCGCACACCACCTCTCCGTGGTTCAGCGTGTTGATCTGGCGGGCGTGACGAGGGATTCCTGGTCCCACCAAAGCATCTGGGGGAAAAGGAACTGGCTGCATCTGTCCGTCTGCTGCAACGTGAAAGGAGTATGCACTGAATGCACAAAGGAGGAGAGAAAATTAATTGCAGAAAATTGTGGGAGCAAAACAAAGCCGACAACGTGAAAGGAATATACTATATAATGACTAAATATGGTTTTTTAGGAACTGTACTTTTTTCTGCATTTGAGGCAGCAAAAATCATACTTACGGCTTTCCCCAGGAATTCCTGTAAGACTCGGGGGCATTCCAGGAACTCGCATGTGAGGGTGAGGATCAAACCCAACCTTGAAAAGAAGAGACACATTTTAGAAGGACAGTTCACATTTATGTTCCATTGGTAGACACCTAAGAAACAGGTCAATATTAACCTACAGAGAACAACTCAAACCCTCATGATCGCAAGACAAACATGATTTTACTGCCCTCCTCCCCACATTGATCCAACACGCACAAACTCATGGAGCTGCTAAGTACACAACCCCGAGTCAAGTGTTGCCCAGACACAGCTGTGTCTCCTAAACCTATTTAAACTGTGTAATGAACACTGAGCAAATACACCCAGAAGTGATGAGCTGATTGCTCACAAAGACCAGTGGAATGATGCTCTGCATTTGTCAACTTTTCACACAGCTTGGAAAATAAAATGCTCAGGCAGTCAGTTGAGCTAATAGTATTTCTTCCCCTTCTTGTTGGAATAACACTCAACCTCAAAGTAAATTTGTTCAAGTACAAATACAACACAGAAAGTAAAACAAAAAAGTGAACTCCCTAAATACAGAAATCGATGGCATCCATGTTTGATTAAGGCGTGACAAGTGAATTTGATCTTTAGATCTGAAAGTGCAAATGTTTGATCTACTGTCAAAACCTACACTGGGGAAACCAACATCAACTGAGCTACACAGATGTTGGAGTCATAAACCTAAAACATCAAGAATACTTCCTGAAAGCAGCAACTCATAATAAATATTGAGATAGTAAATTAAAAAGGAGCTTGGAACTGACTGCAGCTTTAGGCTCAGATGTGATTTTATAGAAAATCTAAGTGAAAAAAAGCAATCATTACAGAACCCAATGAAGTATTAGTACTCAAGTCCCTATTAATCTAAATCCTACTAATACCCACACTGGGGAGATATAAAATTAACTAATATTGTGTTTTTCTTTGCATTTAAGAATATTTCATTTTAATTCCACTCATGCACATTTTTAGGTGATTTTATTTTTTTTAAAACCCATATTTTGTTGGTTATGGAGTAAAAACAAAAAAAATGTCGCAAGAAGCCACAGAGCTGTTAAACTTTCCCCTATGAAAAAAAAAGAAGCCACGGTTTATGCAATTTCCCTAAAGTAAAGTTCAAGCACTTTCAAAGTAAGTTTCCACATTTTTGCAGCCCCACATTTGGAGATTAAAACTATACAAATGAACTAAAAACAGTTTTAATTTTTATATGATGTAATTTATTACTTTTATTAAGAAGATCTTGTGATAGTATTCTATATTCTTTAGGAGGGACAGTAAAACATAACAAAACTATGTTTTGAAATATCTCTCACACACCTGCCTGATACAAGAACAAAACACATTTTCAAGAATTTCAAGCACCCATGTGAACTTGGTTACTGGTTACTGGTCCAGTTACTGGTTACTGGTCGTATTTACAAAGATCCTAAGTAAGGGTAACTTAAAATCTTTAAGTTATACTGAAGTTGTAAGTTTAATTTAGTGTGATTTGTCTTCTTATTTTTAATATTGACGAAGAAAAAAAATTGTTAGCATGTTCCATAAAATGCTTAATTTTCTACTCACCATCGGTGAACGACCGTACGCTGCTACAGCGGCTGCAGCAGCCGCACTCATCTGAGGTGACATGTTGTGCAGGCCTGCAGCATAAGCAGCAGCACCAGCTGCACCCGCTAACTCTCCATTCATTCCTGCTGCGTGGGGCAGCATCCCAAAGGCACCCGGATACGGGCCTGGTACCGCCAGAGGCGTCCGCAGACCTGCAGCTGGAGAAATGCAACAAAGAGAGTGAGGTCTGTCCTCTTGTTTAAAAAAAATCCAGTTTTTGTCCAGAGAAATCAGGAGAAAAAACTTAAACTTCCAGAAAGAAATCTACTGCGGCATTTAAAGAGTACGTGTGTGCCATAAGGATAAATGACTGAGCAAGAAAACTTCTATTACAATCAGCAGGATATTTTACAGAATTTAAAGAAATTATTTTGATCCATTTGAGAAGAGTAAAGTCTTGCATGTTTTCATTCTCTTCACTTATAATAAGGACATTTGAATTGTTTCAACGGTGATTAAAACATTTTTGTGGAAGACCTACTTGGTGGATGGGGTATCTCCATCGACGGGGTTTTGATAGGCTTGGTCTGACCCCAGGAGTGGAGCTCGGACCAGGTGTAGAGTCGCCTCTGGGTGTCGGAGTGCTAGACTTTAAACCAGGGGTCCCAGCCTTATCTCGCTGCCAAACAGAAACAAATAAAAGAATATAAAGACAATATATCCAGTCATAATTGTATAAATTGAAAATTAGGTGTTTTTCTGCAACGCAGTGAAGCAGATAGACAACTGTACCATTGCCATCTCTTTGGACTTGAGAGAAGAGGAGCTGGCCGATGAAGCGGTCGAGGCTGGACTACAAGGATCTTTTTTGAGAAGACGTGCCTTATCCAGGCCGTTTTCTCTGGGGGACGGAAGCGGTGTGCCGCGAGGAGAAGCTGCATCCTGATGGAAAAGCAAACAGTGAAGTACATGAGAATAAAGCTGCTCCACAACAGTGATGTACAGATTTTCCTGTTTATCAGAAGACTAGGCAAAGAGGCAACATTAACCCTACAAGATACCACAAGCATTACAAAGTGTGTAATTTGACTAAGTAATTTCTCCTCAGAACAAATGGATTTTATTTTCAAAAAGACATCACACCACTTAATAAAAGAGCCATTATTGAATGAAAGCAAGAAGATGCCCAGTTTGAACTTTGTTGCAAGTCATGTTGAAGCAGCTAACATGTGGAAGATGATGATTTGGTCAAAGGGGAGAAAAATTAAAACACTATGTGTGACAGAAAACTCACAGCACACATTAACCTGAACACACAATCTGCATGGCAAAACACAAAGGTGGCTCCACCATGCTGTGTGTAGGATATTCTTGCACTGGAATCAGGAAATGTGGTAAAGCTACATTGGAAGATGGGCAACCTTGTATTGTTCCATCACATGAAATCCCAATAAAATGCAGTAAAGTTTCGAGTTGTAATATGACAAAATGTGAAAAAGGTCAAGGAGTACAAATAGTTTTACTCAACAAAAAATAGAAACACACTGACCTCATTGGACACATCCACGACCAAGTTGTCATCACTTTTCTCTCCATCGCTATCCTAATGGAGTTAATCATGTCAACAATCATCAAAACCTTACTTTAGACAAAGACAGACAGAAAATCAGAAGAACTTCTCACATAATGGCTGGAATCCTTATCCTCCACTTTGCGTTTCTTGGTGTCGTTATTAAAGTCAGGACCATTGCGGCGCTTATCCGAGTTTCTCAAACTTTCCGGAAGCAGAGAGTTGCTCTGTAGGTAGAGGACAGACAGAGCAGAAAATAATAGAAATAAAGAGATTGGAGAGAAAGATAGAAGAAAAGCCTTTAGAGTGGAAGACAAACTTAAACTGCACAGTTTAGGTTTTGCTTTGCTGTGTGTGCATTCTGCATCAACCTGCTAAACTGCTGGCTCCATCAATCGCTAATTACAAGCACTTCCCAGCTGTGCATAAAGCAGGTTAGAAAAACTGACTCTTGCTCAGGAATAGATTAACGTTTGCCAAAATCATGAATTAAACAGCGCTAACACTTTAACAGCAATCTCTTTTCTCACTTGACCAAAGCCAGTCAGAGCCAAATACAAACACATGCCTCTGAAGCTGATGATTACATTAAGTGGCTCTCGAAATCTATCAGTACTCCTTCTCCTGGCTCTGACAAGCTGCACTGGCTGCAGCATGTGCATGTGTGCGCGTGTGTGTATGTGCACACTGTGTAATTGACTGTGAAAGCCTGTGTGTAGAATCAAGAGTGTAACAGGCTGTCAGTGTGTATTAGTTGCATAATATTCTAGAGTCCCAAGACCAAACACACAAAGACGGAGCAGTCTCCCCCCCTGGCCTCCTGACCAACGGATCCTATTGTTAATGGATTAAAGCTTCATGTTGAGTCCATTATAGTCTCAGTCTGTCAATGAAATGTGCATCCAACAAACACAAGCGCATGCACGCATCCAGCGAGGGAGCGAGCAGCACTTTGAGGGGGAAAAGGGTAAATGAAGGAGAATCAGAAAAGGGGGTGGGGGGGGCGGGGGGGTGACGAAAAAAAAATGGGAAAAGAAAAGATGGGAGGGTGTGGAGGAAAAGAAAGGTTGATGAGGAAGAGAGTGAGAGGGGGATGCATACTGCCAAAGTCCTCCTCCTCCAGCTGCCCCTCCCTCTTCTCCTCCTCCCTTTATTTGAAAGGTTTTAGTGAGTCGAGCCCAGATGCACTGACCCGCAAAACGCAAGCGATTCCCCCCCGTTTGCTTTTAGCATGGTGTCTCTCGCTCACACACAAGCTTAGTGTCATATGACTGCTGCTCCCTCACTCCCACCCTTTCCCAAGCCCTCCCCTCTCAGCGGTGCTGATATTAAACACAATGAGGGTCTTTAAGCGCAGGATCAGGGGATGCAAGAGGAGGGGAAGGGAAGGGGGTAATCTGCTCACTGAGGTGTTAAATAGGCACAACAATGCAGACTAGGAGAGAAAAGTGTGTGTTGAACGTGCGTGCGCCTATTTGTGTGTGTGTGTGTGTGTGTGTGTGTGTGTGTGTGTGTGTGTGTGTGTGTGTGTGTGTGTGTGTGTGTGTGTGTGTGAGAGTGTGCTAAAAAGCTCATTTGGAGTAGAAAAGGAAATCTAACAGTTCACAGCCGTTCTGGGGCAAAACTAAACAAGCAGGCCAAACCTCTCCTCAAACAAATTCAAAAAACAATAAAAACAGACTAATGCAGGATGAAAGTCACGTCAGTGTGGAACAAACAACAAGGTATGTCTGTTCATAGTGGCATGTCTAAGGTGAAAAAGAGGTAAAAAAAGAAAACCTTTATACTGGACAGACAAATAAAAGGATAGATGGACAGACGAACAGAAAGATGGACAGATAGATAAAAAAATTAAAATGCTTTTTAATTTTTAAAAAGATTTTTTCTTCTTTTGATTTACTTATTCCAAGACTTGTAAAATACTTTGCTTCAAAACTTAATCCCAGTCTTGTTCTCAATGCATAGAACATCTTGTCAGTATGTTGAAAATTATACATACATACACATTTTGTGAAGTGTTGTAATCAGAATGCATCGTCCCACTTGAAAGCACCTCCAAGCCAAACTTCCCCCTGTGGTGTAAAATCTATTTACTTAGAGCTGACTGTTTAAACTTGTTTCTGGCTGGTGTAAAGTGACGTTTACTGAACCACAGATATCAACCCAGCTGAGAAACACTAATCTTTCTCATGCAACATCTCCAATTCCCCCAAACCAAACTCTCCCTTACAGACAAACAAAAGCAGAAAGCATGCTGCTGGAGCAGAAACCGGAAGAACTTACTGTGCCAGGTTCTCGCTCTGTTGCCATTGGAAAAAGCAAGCACGTGGTTGAGGTCACAGGGTCGGGTGTTCACCGAAGCGGAAGACAAAAGAGAATACGTTGAGTGCATCTTTCTAGATAGCAATTTAAATTTCAGCAACATTCAGACTAAACCTCGTTGGTCGTGATTAGCTGATTCAAACATTTTTAGTGGAAACATAACCAATTTCTCAACTGATCTCACATCATTTGGCTTTTTCGGTGGTAGAAAAGTCGTCTTACCCCTGAGGTGATCAGGTCCTGCAGCATGAGAATCCGGCCCACCAAGGTGAGGCTTCTTCTCACTTCCTTCCTTTCCTGCCAGATGGGGAGGAATAGCACCAAGTGCTCCCGACAGCGCCAGGAGACTTGCTGAACCACCTAGCTGAGAGGGATGCAGGCCGGCGGGATGAGGGGTGAGGGGAACCGGAGCGCCGCCATGATTATGGGATAGATGCTGCTGCTGAAGGCCAAGCCAAGCACAAGAGAGAAAAGGAACAGATGATTAGCTGGGAGACGAGACAGGGCACTGCTCAGCTGCAAGACAAAGCTGGAGATTAGGGTTTGAAGGTGGGGGAATTCTGCAATTAATCCCACAATGCAATCCATTAACTCACTCCAAGCTTCAGCAGGAAGAGGAGGAGTTTCAGGAAGGAAATTCTGTGACGTCATGGAAGATTATATCAGGGGATATAATGTTTGACCTGTCACCTGGGCGAGTGACGGGAGGCTACCTGAATGAGTCTGCAGCTCAAAACCTGCTAAGTTGACAACATGCCTACACATTTACATTTATAATATCCATACTTTTCCAGATACCAATTGCCGCTTATTTTTTATTTAACCCTCTTTTTTTTAACCAGGATAAAAATCCACTGAGATTAAAAACCTCTTTTTCAATGGAGTCCTGGAAAGTTGGCAGTAACAAATACAACCCAAAGACACAGTTAAAAGATGTCAAACTATATAAAAAACAGGTGCATGTCAGGATCTGCCTCAAGAACTTTTAGTTTAGATCTAAAAGCCCTAAACAAAATGAATTCATTCAATTTGAAAGTTTCTTGCAGCAAGTTCCAAGAATATGAACTTTTTAAGGGGAGAAGAAAACTATGAATTTACACAAGATATTACAACAGATTTTAAACCTCCAACAGTAGGTCGTTGCTAATATTTTTAGCAGTAAAAAGACTAGTAATTAAACAATCTATAGACTAATATATTGCTGAAGAAGTTTAAATTTTACAGGCACATAAATGGACAAATAAAATAATATTTAGGCAAAAAGATTCCAGTTAGCCTTGATTGTCATATTTCTGCATTTGGCAGTGAAAGGCCAAATACAATTTAGGAAGAAACTACTAACTTACCAACTCATGAACGAGCAGAAAAATAATTGTGTTTGAAACGCTAAAGTCTAAACACCAATGGCAAAATGCTGAAATGAGCAAAAAAGTTGTTGTTGCCAGAAATACAACTTGTCAGCTGCCAAAAATGTGAAAACCATTGACATCTACAACTCAAACGAATCAATAAATAAAACATAGACCCCTAATGTGTACACATGCAAAAAAAAAAAATCAATAATACTTTGTAACCTTATCAATCAACACTGTGGCCCAATTAAAGTCTTCAACAGATGGAATGGGATCCTTGGTGTCTGGGGTTTACATCGGCTCAACAAGCTGCTGCTTTCTTCAAGAGGGTGAACACATCATCACCCCCCTATATACTGCCTCACACACACACCAGCTCACACACACACACTCACTCCTCTTTCTGAGGTCAAACACTGAACAATACTGACAGCTGGGATCACAGCCCAAAGCCTGAGGATGTGGATGAGGAAAGGAGGGGGAGGGAGGCCGGGAGGAAAAGGAGGAATGACGAAGGAGGAGAGGGAGGAGAGTCCCAGCTGCTGCTTGCACTGTCAGATCTGGTGACGGAGCGAGGCGGCTGAGGGGAGAGGAGAGGAGAGAAGGAGACAAGAGGGTCAAAAACAGAAAGGGAGGGCAAGTTTGGCTGGCAGCCCTGCTCTCTTTCACACCAAATCAGGCGCTCGTCTGAGCGTGAAATGTCTTTGTGTTCCCAAACATCATTATTGCCTCCTCAGACAGCAGCCGCGGGAATCCGAGCTCACTGATTCGCCGCTAGGAGGGGAGGAGGAAGATGGGGGAGGAGAGGCGTGGGGGCACAGGAGGCAACTCAGCAGGGGTGGGAGGAGTGCTGAAGGTCAAACCGACTTTTATCTCACCTAATTGACTAACCCACCCCACCCTCTGAGCTTCCACCTTCTCTCTTCCTCTCCATCCGTCCTTCGCTGTCCGCCACCACCCCACAACGAGTGAAAGCAAAACTACCAAACGCTCTCTTGGCCACATGGCCTGCCTGACGCTCAGTTTCCAGAGCTGGCTTGCATGCGACCCCCTTCCCCTCCAGAAAAAAAAACAAACAAAAAACGGAGAAAAGCATGTCACACGATCATGCAAACACGTATAACACAGTCTAAATAAACCAGGCAGGCACAAACACCTTCACTCAACCATCCTATTGCTTGCTGCCTGTTGTTTTCTGAGGTTAACAGAAATGTATGCTCTGGTACACTTCACACACGCACACAGATTCACAAACATTCACACACAGATGCACAAAAAGCTCCCCTGATGGGAGTAAATGGAGGGGAAGTATTGGTGCAGGCAAGGGGAGCCCAGTTTGTCATGGGATGTTAGTGTGAGTGGGTGTGTACAAATATATTTGGGGTGTGTGTGTGTGAGCGGAGGCAGGGGCAGGGGCAGCATGCTTCATTACACTCATTTAACTCACAAACAGGGTGAATGACAGACCGGCGTGGGAGACGAGGAGGTTGGAGGGGGGGGAGGGTTGGGTGTAAGGACAACGTTGCGACCCCCCCCTCCCTGCCTTCACCTCCTTTACAAACACTAAAATCCTGCAATTAAGACTCAAAAAGCAACTGCCAAATCCACCTCTCACCCCATCACACAAAAAACAGAAGCCCCCCATCAGTCCACGCCAGCTAACAAGCCCTCCCCACATTTAACCAAACCCAGTGGGATCAAACCCTCTGATCCCCCCTGCCCACTCTTTGCAAAAACAAAAGCTACATACATCCCCCTTTTTTCCCCACAATTCCCTAAACTCAGACTTCTAATCCTCCCCCTTCAGCCCTGTGGCTACAAAGGTTCAGATTCTGTTTTTAATTCCTACTTAAAGATCATCTCATTCGCCAAGTGGGCGGAGACTTTGTTTCACTCTGGAGCCGAGCGTTCACTATCAATCATCTCATCAATGTCCTTCTACAAAATATTAAATACATTTAATTACATCTAATTTATTACCAAAAAAAAAGAAGAAAGAAATATTCCACTACTGGTGTCTAGCGAGTACCTTTAGCGTGATTCAATGATTTAAGTGAGTGTCATCTGCTGATACAGAGTCTGGGTGCAACCCAAACCTTTTTCCATACAGCGACAAATTGCTGATCACACAGACTGAAGTTCAGAAAAGTAATAAAGTTTTATGGTAGATGGCTTGGCAACTGTGCAATATAATACAGAAGGTCTCTTCTACTCAAATTGACTTTAGTGATCAAAATGGCAGAAATTATAAATGCAGCTCCTTTGTAAAGAATGGAGCATATTAAAAACAATGTTTTTGAACAACTCTACAGGAATGCACTAAAATGCAACAAACATGACATTGCTAAAATATTGACGAATATTGCAACAACACTTTCCTCACAATTGTTTCTTTTCTATTATAGCAATGCTGCCACTACTTTCCATGAGCTCTCTGATCATTGAGATCTAAATCTAAATTGAGATCTAGATCTAAATTGGTATAAAGAACAATGAAAGTCCATTGATTAGGCTGAATGTATTGGTGGAGGTTTAATGAATGACTCTTCTAATAATGTCATTGTGTTTGGATAACATGCAGTAAATTAGCACTAAGTGTCCACCATTTTATAATAGTTTTGTGGCTGCCCTTTGGGAACCAGATATGAATAAATGAAATGGTATCAGAGTTGCATACAAGGTAGAAACATTTTGACAGCACTGTAGTAAAAAAGAAAAAAAAAAAAGAGCCAAAACGTAACATTGTTGTTCATCCCTGCAGTGACATAATTTCAGACCAGTTTTAATGGTTGAACTGACCTGACCTGATTACAGTGTTTGTTTTTTTAGATATATTTGATGGCTATAAACGTTGCTCCATTTGTGAATCACAAAACAAAAGGATGATTTAATTTTTTTTTTTAAGCTTGCACACAAAATTAAGTTAGTGTAAGATGCATGTTTCAGATTTAGAACTTAAAGGTCACTACATTTTTTTCTTTTATTGGAGGCTTTGGACTAAATTTAATTCCTGTAGTTCCAAATTTATAATACACAGACAAACCTGAATGGGACATTACTTTTCTATAACAAAGACGCTTAATAACACAGCTTGGGATATTGACTCTAATATTTAAATCTTTCATGTTTCTTTTGAATACTATCCAAGTTTCCAATTTTATTCTTGTAAACACCTACCAGCAAATGAACCTTCGGTGACCTTGACAAATATAGCTACAGTAGTTATAAAAGAGCTTATGGACTACACAAAAGGTGTTAATAGCTGACAAAGAATGGAAATTTATGTGATAAAATCAGCATCAGAGATTCATCAATCATGTTTCTTCAACACCAAACTTTTGAATTTTCCTTAAAATGTTTGACCAGCAAACTAATTTTGACCAACTCAATTAAAGGCAAAAACAAAGAATCAGCAAAGTTCTACAGGTAATTAAATGTAGGTAACAGCTTTTAATCCAACAGAAAATGAAGACATTTCTGAAATACTCATTTTTTGCATCTACAAAGTAGTGGCTAATTTCTTATTTCATTTTAGTTAAACAAAAAAAACTTCATCAAAATTAATCAGTGTGTTAAAGTGATAATTGTGTCAAATTGTGTGCTATTAGGTTGACCTCTTCTGGTCTCTGACTGGTGCAGCTCTAATTTTGAGTGAAATCAAGTAAGTAATACATATAACCTAAGAGTGCAGTTACATTTAAATCAGAACTGCATTTGTATAATGGCTATTTAAAGGAATCTTTAATCAAATGAAGTTGAAAGGTGTGTGTATATAGACCTATTACAACCACACTACACACAACACAAGCCACACAGAGTTTTAAAGCCACATAAAGGAAACAAAAAAGAACCTTTGTCTCTCCGAGGATCTATCTTGTACTTTTTCCACATCTTCAAAACTAAAATGCATTTTTAAGAACATAAGAACATGGGATTTGTATAAGTAAAGAGAAATTAGAGGAATACACACTGTAGGTGGAAGGCCTGGCAGTCCACGTACCCCGATGACTGCGTTGAGCTCTGCCATGGTCACCTGTTTGGCCCGCTCCACAGCTTGAACCACCTGCTGCTGATGCTGTAACACACGCAGACAGACAGAACAATGCTTATGTCTGAGAGGCAGCTTGTATAACTAAAATAAAAAAAGGTGTATAAACGTCAAACAAAACACAGTCTGTTGAGGAAAGTCACACACATACTTACCTCCTGTGAGAGGAAGGGAATGACTTGCGCACAGATGGTGTTTAGTCTCTTGGCAATCTCAGTCTGACGACGGAGGAGGCACACAGAGATAAAAAGAGACTCGATTGTTAATAACATAATTGCATCCATTTAGAAATGACAGTTGTTCAGTTACACCAATAAACCAATACAAGTGCAACACTCACACATACAGACTCACACGTTTTAAGAACAAACCCAGGCACAGACAGAAAGCCTCACCTGAACACAAAGCTACACATAAACACAACTTCTATCTGCACTCAAATTCATTTCAGATGTTGGTTCTGATTGTTTAGTTCTTATTGCTCAGATCAGAACAATAACATTTTCTTCTAATTACAACATGTCAAGTTTCTCTGGAAATTTACTCTTTATGTCTTTTAGCTCAGTCTCTATCCTGTGTTCTTGTCCTTCTTTCCCATCAGCACTTCAACATAATCTAATCACCTCCTAACTTAGTTTTCCTTCCCCCTGTATCCATGCCAACACATCCGCCTGCCCCGAAACCCCCCGGAGGTGGCTACAACTGGCTGAAACCAGATACCCCCCTCAGTACCTCCAAATCAGATAAAGTGTCCCATATTATACATCATCCAATCAAACAGATACAACAACGGAGGAGAAAATCGGAGGAGCCATCAAATATCAGCTGTAATGGCTCAACAGAGAAAACGTCCCACCCAACAAAAATAGAAGCGGAAGAACATGGCGCATGGAAATATATCACCCACAACTGCTCATATGCTTTTAACTTATTCGCATTTCACCAAGCTTCAATCATTGTTGCATTTTGTATTTCACAGCAAACATGTGGGAAAAGTGATCTCATCAACTGAGCTCCTGAAAATAAACTTTGAAATTCATTTTAATCCAAAACTTCATGGAAATGTTGTTGAGACATCAAAAAAAAACTTCCACTAAACGCTATACGTCAGCATGAATTGTAATTAAGACGTGGGTTATTTCAATAAAAGTTGATGAGACATTTGTCACCCCTTGAACCACAAATATTTACTGGTTTAAAGAGTGGATTTCTTTGAAAATGAGGAAGCAATTTCCTTTTAAGCTTAAATATACTTGCTCTAATTGGAAAGCTCCAACACACACATACTTGGCAACTCACCAAACTACAGACCCTGCCACAGTTCAGCCAATTATGTGCTAGAATGAGCTTAAGCAGGAACCAGTGCATTCTCAATGAATCCCAAACCAAACAAGCAATTCCTTAACCTACATGACTCTATGCAAAAAGTACGAAAAGATAACTGGCAAGATTTATAAAATTGCAACCCAGACGAATGTAAATAAGGTCAAAGTAAACTGAGAAAAGCTAACAAACAGAGTTAACTCGTTATTTGGTCTACATAACATTGTTTCAGCTTCAATATTTCCATGACCACAGTTGCATAACACTCAATGTCAACGAGGATAATCTAACCCTGGAGTTTAGAGTACAACTTGAAACGAAGGCTGAATTAAAAGAGGAGTCTGAAAACTC
Source organism: Poecilia picta (assembly GCA_033032245.1). NCBI lineage: Eukaryota > Metazoa > Chordata > Actinopteri > Cyprinodontiformes > Poeciliidae > Poecilia > Poecilia picta. The sequence goes on from CM065361.1 coordinate 20,236,160, forward strand.
AGACAATGAATGGAAAATTCATCAACAAAAATAAGTTCAAATACCCATGAAGTCAGGCTGTCATGATTGTGAAGTCGGAGATAACGGACAATACATCTTCCTCTACATTTTAATTCCAAAATTAAACATTTAGCAGCGAGTTTAGTTATGTAATAAAAACATGACTATAGAAAATAAACAGAGGAATTCTTCAGCAGAAGCCTTTTAAGATCATTGTTTCAATTAAAAAGCTACATGTTGTTTGCACCTTCCAACCAACTGAATGGTTTCACATACAATGTGGAGTTGAATCAACCCCGCCCCAATATTACGTCATTAATATACCTCAGCACAGTAACAAACCATCCACATGTTTTACATATTGCTCAGGTGACTACTCCGACTTGTTAGCCACACACGTTTGGTTCCTTAATCCCAACTTTAAGCTCTGAAAGCACACAAGCCTCATGACCTCACCAAACAGACTTTTATAATGTGACGGTAGAATTTATTCATCAGAGTGAGGTTTATAATCTGAAATTGGTTGTTGTTTCATTACATTGTTTTTATTCTGGATAATGGAGATTAGGACGGTTTATTATTTATCTCAAATACTTGAGTACACGCGTTTTAATTTTGACAAACCCCTTTTAAAGATGAAAGCTACTTTAACTCTTCCTGTAAACTGACAAATCATTAGGCTGCATACTCCAGCAAATACAGCATTAATTTAATCGAAGTTAGTGTGGAACTGCTGTTGACATGAGATCAGTAAGCGTATGTATTTGAAATACAATCAATAGTGTGTTTATCTGCGATGAAATAACAGTAGATCAAAGGTGATTCTGAAACCTTGGAGTGTTTCTATTTGTGTTACACACAGTATGCAACTTTGTACCTTATCTGCCTACTGCAGAGTATGTGTTACGCTGCAGGTAGAAAGCTGTCTTTTGCCTGTTCTATGTTGTGTAACAAATAGTACACTATATAGTAAGCAACTCTGTAAATCACCTGCAACTTAAAATAATAATCCATAGAATGATCCGTGTTACATCATTTATGTCCAAAATGTCAACTTTCTGCAATGTTTTTGTCAGAAAATGCCATCTAGAGAGATGAAAACCAGTCTAAACAAATACCCATGTCCAAACTTATCACTGGTAACTTTGCATATCCTTTTTCTTACAGTAACACCCGCCCGGGCCCCGTGAGCCCCTAAGACTTTCTAAAGCAAAAACACACCTTAGTCATTTAAACGGTCTCACCTTCATTCTTCAAAGACTCAATGTCAAGCCAGCCAACAATGCTTAACAAGCTTTAAATACAGATCTATTTCAGGCAGACTACATGTGTTCATCCATTTACAGAATCTTGTCGTAAGCCTATAATTAGCTTTGTAGAAAAGGTTAAGTGATTAGTCAGGTAGAATAGCTGGAGCAAAGCTACTATCAGGTTATCCCGGCTAATCTAACCCACTAAACAAAATCACGATTAATCAAAGTTGCAACAGACATCTGTGGCTTTGTCTTTTAAAAATAATTAAAAAATTAACATAGCAAGTCTACTGATATTGATCACCAACTATGCCACCCTGTAGATTTTTCTTTTGCTTGTCACACTTTAAAGTTTCGTATCAACAAAAAATGTCATTTGAGGCAAAAACAGTATAGAAAATACACAAAGTAGGTCATGTTGGAAATTAAATGCATTTGATCTGAAAACTCTTAAGTATGACAAAACAGCAAAAACAAAAGTCATCTGTAATACTTTTTTTATAGCAATGTGCTTTTTGGAATGCTAAATTTTAACAATGGCAGCCTTCTAATTGAGACAGGGGGGTTAAACTAAGTTGAGGAGAGAGAAAAGTTTTGATTCCCACATGCACACAGAAAGAGTTCAAAAAGAACAGACTTTCCATTACACGTATAATTGGAGCATTACTACCACACATCCCCCATCCCCCTGTACATCCCCAGCAGGAGGTGGGTTGTTAGTCTGTATACCCGTACCACCCGCCCACAGAAGCCTGTTGCTCTGACAACTGCAGCCCCAAGCTAATGACCTCCCCTGGAGTTTTAGTGTGCGGTGTGTTGTTTGTGTGTGTGTGTGTGTGGCGCGCGTGTGTGTTTACGTGTTTGAACAATAGGATGAGATGCATCTCCCTGACAAAGAGTGAACGCCAGCTTCATGTGGATATAAAATGAAAGAGGAACAGAGTGAATAGAGACGGGGTGAAAAAAGGCGATGGATGGTGGGGGTCAGGTTGAAAGAAGAAAGAGGTCCCATACCAGTTACTGGAGAGTAAGGAAGTGATACGAAAAAGGAAGAAAATTGGAGTATAAAAAGAAAGGCAACAGAGGAGATGGAAAATGTGAGGGGAGAAAAAAACATTAAAGAGAAAGAATGTGAAAAAGAAGGAAAAAATTCCCTTTATTCAGTGAAGTAGCCAAGCCAATCCACCTCCAATTTCCTCTGGTCTGACTGGTCGATAGCTGTGGTAATTACTGGCAAGCGCTCTCAGCTCTGTAACACTCCTGTGGGAAATGTTGGTTTGCGTGTGTAAAAGGTGAGAGGGTTCCCTCGTCAACCGTATTTCTTATAAGTTGGGAATGTGCGGATGTTTGTGTGAACTCTCCTGTAAACATGTCTGCTTTCATGATTAAATTAATCTTCTAAACCACATTAAATTGTTCTCATTTGAATTCATTATACAAAGTTTAGAGACAAGAGTCCCCTCCAGCAAGTACCAGTGTGTATATTAAACATTCTTTATTACATTGCATTCGAGGTTCCCATTGACTTTAAGCTCCCAGCTTATCAAAAAAATTAATAAAATAAAAAAATAGAGGAGCAAGCTACACTGCATCTCCTCGGTTGGCCTCACGTTGATCGATTCCTCTGCCCTCCCCAGCCCTGCCCATCTAATGTAATAACGCAGGCCGCTCCCCTAGACAGCACCAATCAATCTACAGAGCCATTCATTCTGCCTCCGGGCTCAGCCGGCCGGCCCTAACTGGGGAAATGGAGACAGAGCCCCATCGATCACAAATAAACACACATCCACACATGGGCAGAGATACAGTGTAGCACACATAAACACGAACCATTAACACACAAACACATTTGCGCGCAGACACACACAAGGACACATCGACAGGCGCACACACTAAATACATCAAACCCCGCCACGAGGAAGTGGAAGAGACACAAGAAGACATAGTGAGCAGACAGATAGGCAGCCATACCTGCTTATGCATTTCAATGTTGAGGCCGTATGACATCTCATAGTACTGAGGAGGACAGAGAGTCAGAGGGTTAGCATCAACTGTCACAATAAAACATTAAAGCGCAAACCCAAACTACAGATGAATGTTCAGCACATCTCATCAGTTACACATATCAAGTATGTTTTTCATTCACGTTGTTTCCCATAAAACAACCAAAAGGTTTGATTTAACGACTGAAAGGTGGCTGTATGCACACAAAGAAGAACTGCTAGAGCTCAACTGAGACAGCAGACATCCCCCCAAACATAACTTGTTTGAAACGTTGTGCTGAGTAACATTCAAATGAGTAAGCTAAACCTTCCCATGCATCATCAAAATGTTCTATTTGGATACGAGTAACAGTAAACAAAGGAACCTTAAGGACAAAGCTTAGCGTCTTGATGCAAAAAGAGTACTGAAATTTACCCTTGAAGGTAAGTGCTTAGTGACTGCTGTGTTTTGGAGCATCTCTCAGCCAGTTCCATTTGTTTGTTTGAAATCTTCTATCCTGTATGAACTAAACTAAGCACTAGTGATTTTAAATGAGCTGCCACAGCACTGCCTGGTTGTTCAGTCCCTAAACCTTCACCCCAAAGCTTGCATTATTCCTGGCAATGCTCATCGAGGTGTGACTTTGATGATTTTACACAGATAAAGAGGATTTGGTTGTCTGTATAAAATCAGAAGTGCAGAATTGTAAACTTGTTTATTATAAATTATTGATTGCATAGGTAAGCAATGTCAGACATACAGAGATAAAAGCATTCCTTTCATCATGAGATACTTTTAGAAATAAATGAGTCAGTAGTCTAAACTTTTCATCTAGCAATCAGTAATAAATGCAGGAGATCAGTTAACTGAACACACTTGTGGAAACACCTGTGTCAAATAAGAATCAACAGCATTCATTGGTATTGTCCTGATGGACAAAAAATAAACCAATAAACAAAGCCAAATTTAAAATGTCAGCTTTTTTTGCTGTGATACTGAGATGTATGTAAATTTCCTTTAGAGTTGATTTTGCCATTGTGTTTTTGGGTACCATTGCAATGTTTATTATTTTTAAGCTAATGTTAATATATACTAACAATTTACAGGCATGCCTCAGTAAGGAGAAGACAAACATTTGCACATAATTAAAACAAGAGGTACTTCAGGTTGCTGTGGTTTTTATACAAGCCTTCTTCATTTAGGTAATAAAGTATCCACATTAGTCATTTCCCTTTCTTTGAAAAGATTAAAGTTCACTTTACATCTGGGTCGAGAACAACATGATCTACCCCAAGGACACTTATGCAGCCCTGCTCCAGTTTGTCATGTGGAACATTGCAGGGCCAATAAATTGAAAGCTGGGATCTCACCATGACATAGTGTCTCTGCATCTCTGTTTTTTCGCTGGCCAGCTTCTCACACTCCAGCTTAAGACTGTAAGGGGGAAAAAAATAAGAGTGAGTCATGAGTTGTACATCCACACATCTTGTCAAAAACAACCATCTCTACTTGAGCCTCCATTTAGTCACCAAAGCAAACATGTATTTCTGCTGTCAAATGTTGAAAATCAAAGTGTTGGATGTGGGAGGTTTGCCTCAACTCTGCTTTATCAAGATGTGAAGTTAAAAACACAATGTGGTTTGCTGCCAACCCACACCAAAAACACAAACAAATGCCTGTGCACACACAACCACCACAAGGGAAGATAACTGCACACAAGCAGCCCTGGCCTATACTGCACAACTACTACCACACACACACGGAAAAAAATCAGGGGTGATTTATGAAACTCTAAGCCCACACGCCACCCTTTGGCTCTCACCCATCACTAAGGCTTAGACCTACCGCAGTCTAAGAACCAACACTGATGCCTGCTGCAAATGTGTGTGCTTTCATGTTCATGTATGTGAACCTAATCCAGGTTTATGGGTTAGGCTGAAACCAGAATTGCTGTTTTCTTTGTGGTAAGGGGGAAATGACTGTGGGTAGGGTGAGATTCATAGTTAAAAAGTAAAGGACAATGTGGAGGGATTTCTCTGTAAAGACAGCTGAACTCTGTGATTGTCTACTTTAGAGGCTTGGTGTAAGACCTTCATTTTGGATAAAGCTTATAGTCAGATTGCCTTAAGGTTTCCAGAGCTATCACTGTTGCTTTGTTGCTGTAGGATTAGACGATGGGAAAATACTAATCCCGTTCTTCACTTTTCCATTTTCTCCTAGAATAATCTTTTTTATGTACTATTTGAAGTAATTGCTGAAATTACCTGGATTGTCTCCGTTTCATTTTCTATCAGCTTTCTGTCCTCAAAATACCCATTTGGTCACAGCAAATATCTGCTGACACCATGTCTGGTTCTGCTGAACCATTTTTTACAGCCAACACTAGTCTTTTCTTTCTACCATCGCCACAAGCGTTGCTCAGGAGGAAGGGTTCCCACAAATGCAGTGACTCAATGTGGCTTGCTGTATCTGGCATTATGTAAGCAATTATATTTTCCTGTATTAGATTATAATTCTGATCATTGTGTATGTAGTTGAATCTGCTTATAAAGTCAGACTGGAATATTAGCCTGCTTGTCTGTCAAAATGTCTTCAGAAGGCAGCAGTATTTGTGAATTGGCACCAGATAAGTAACATGAATTGAACTGCATTATCCAACTAATAATAATTATTATTATAATCTTTATAATTGTCATAGAAAACATACCTGTGATATTGTGCTTGGAGAAACTGGAACTCCTCCTTTATCCGATCCAGTGACTCTGGAATGGTGAACTTGAAGGGCTGGCCTGGAGCCTGGTGCGGTGTCTAACACAAAAACACACTGAATCATCAACAACATCATCATTATTATAGCCCATCACTGCTAAAAAGGCAGAGGCTTGAGAATCTTATAGGAATAATATTTACATTCAGGAATTTAAGAGAAGAAAGGACCAGGTCTGATAACATGCAACATATCATTTATGTATTTATACATTTTCTTTGGAGTGTTCTTTAGTGTCCCTTTTTAAATGTTTTGTCACTCACTCCTGTTACCATCCTTAAACAATACCAGGATCACCCGTTTAGCTAAAAGAAAATGGTGTATTAATCATCATGGACTAAGTGCTTAGGTACTAAAACCAGTCTTTTCTAACACAGATCCAGATATTTAATGGTCCAGAGCCCAGGTGCTGTCAATAGAAAACACCACATGAATGCGTGCTAATTTTGCAAGAAGATCCAGATGCATTGCTTATGTTTTAGAAAAACGGGGAAAAAACAACAATATTTTAAAAGCCAAATGTGTTCTTAGCAATACATTGAGAAGACATTTACCTCATTAAGAGTCTTGCTGCAGTAGATGCTCACACCTGGCCTGGTCACTAAAAGGTCATATACTAAGGGCAGCAAGAACAACTTGGCTGCCCTACTGTGAAGTATTTATTTTAAAAAGTCAAAGAAAAGTGGTTTTTATTGTGGAGAACAGACTGCTGTTATAGAGATGTCTGCTTGAATAGGATTAAGAGAATAAACATACAAACACAACAACTTTGATTTTATTTTTAAATCATTTTTTTCTGCACTTAATTCTTTAGAATATCATGTTTCAGTAAGACTCCAGATATTAAGGACAATCTATAATTTCAATATAACTGCATTGACTCCAAACTCTATTCCTTCACCACAATGTTCCCAGAACTCTCTGTGAGGTTTAGCATCTCAGCCACTAAAAACATCATGTGTAGCTAATCAAGTCTATACAACAGTATCTATCAAATATCCTAACAAATACTGCATCCAAGCCACGCGATTGCATGGTTTTACAAATTGATACCGTTGGCGATGTGATACATCATGTAGCTCTTGTTTTCAGCTCGACACATTGCAGTTTCTTCCCCACATTCAGTTATGATGACTGATTCATAGAAGCAATTTTTCAGCAAGTGACCCTCAACTGGAATCATTGATACTCATGTGGACCATTGGGAAAATTAACTGTCCACCCATCCAATATCACAAATTAGCTCAGACAAGGTAGTTATTAGGAACAAAGCTACCTGAAAATGAATTTAAACAGAAACTTAAGTTTTACCATTAGAACACACTTAAATAAACTCACAAAATAATGTAGTGAGGAAATTTACTTTAAGTGCTTGAACTACTTTTGTAGTGTTGAATGATTTCTGCTAATGATTTGCAATTCTGCTTGAGAGTATGTTTAATTTTTAGTGACTTGAACAGACTTATGTAATGATACCCTTTTATTACTGTCACTTTTATCGTAATTGAAATATAAAAAAAAAAACAATGTGATGATAAAATTGGAAGTTTACCAGTTAATCTTAGTCTGACTCCAAGGGGCCCTTCCATTTGATGATCCCTTACAAACATTTCTGTTGGCGCCCCTGTTAGCAGACGCACATTTAAAATATCCCACAAACTTTTAAGTTATATTGGCCCCGTCAGTCCATTCTGCTCCTCGAAACAAATATGGTAAAGATGAGGTGCAAGAGGAGGCGTAAAACAGTCGTTTACTGCCAGGTGAAGCGTTGCTGGAGGGGAAGTAACTTACCGGGTGTCGCCCCTGGGGAAACATCTTCTCTCTCCGGGGGAAGGAGCGTTTCAAACCCCGCCAAGGAGGAATCAAAGAACAGGGGTTATAAAGCTCCGGATCAAGGAAACAAATCCATCCGCCTTGTTTATTATGATGGCCAACAATCGTTTATTTCTCAAAGACACCAACTTCTCTCCCCCTCCTTTCCCCTGCTTACTGATCTGAATTAATTTACAGAGCGTTTCCTCGCCGTCTCTCGGTCCTTGTCTCTTGTTGCGCTCCAAGCGGCCGCAAATCAACCGTGTGAGCGCCGCAAACCTCTCATTAGATAAAAGGTTACCAACCAGGTGAGAAAGAAAGGAGAAACCTCGAATCCACCCTCAGGCGCTCCGGCGTTTGTCTTCGGGTTTACTCGGAGTATTCCAGGTACAAAGAGCCCACCAACTCAATCAAATCGAAAGAACAACAAGCCACAGAGCCGCAAACTGTCGGTTCTCCGTGAGAGCATCAGAAACATATCCACACAAGTTAATTGCTGTGAAGAGTTCCCACTTGACTCGCCGCGGTCGCTACTTGGCGGTTAAACAGTCAAAACAACTGGAATATGCATTTCCTCAACGGGTTCCCGTGGAAAATGGAGTCCGTTTGTATTTTTTTTTTACGAAAAAAGAAGGAAATATATCGTTAGTTTTGATAGCGAAAATCCCCACAGTGGTGCGAACGCTCCTGTATCAAAGCAGCGCTTTACCTCAATGGCAACTTTCTCACGCGGTTTCACGCTCCCAGACTAACCGAAACTACAGCCCCGCCCACAAGATGGCTTCTGACCAATCAGAGCTGCCGCTCCACGTGGGGATAAAGACCTGGTTTCAGAATTGGCCAATAGCCTCGACGTAAATCTCCTCGGGTCCGTTGACCTCGCGGAGCTACGCCAGTGACGGCCAATCAGAGCCCTATTAGAAGCTGCCGCTTCTGGAAGCGGCGGGGCGGGTTAGAGCGCTGGAGTGGAGGCGAGTATCAGCTGTCAGTCAAAGTAACGTGGGGGCTCAGCAGGAGGAGAGGGAACATGCACACGCACGTAAACACGCACAGGCAAATCAACCCAGACACAAACAAAAACCACAAATATTGTTCTTTAGCGGCTGTAAACCAACAGTATTATGGCAATTCATAAAAGTCCTCCCTTTTCTGCCTCTTTATCTGGTAGCTGTGTGTCTATGGACAGTAAATATCATCCTACTATATGATTTGGGATCAGAATTAACGTTTGCACAACACATGCAAATATCCAGAAAGTTCAGCAGCAAAAGGGATGAACCATTACCCAGTTATTCAGCCTGCAAACTTTAACAACCAGTATAACAGAACTGACTGAAAGACACACTAATAGATGTGTAATACTAAAAATTACTTTAAAGTTAAGATTGGCCTTATTAAGTTTAGTCCACTTTATTTTTTTTTACTAAAACGTTCATATCAAGGGGAGATTATTATCAGTACAGTATTGACTTCGATTTTAAATGCATGCAGTTTGGTAAATATTTCAATAGTGGGAGAGCAGTCTCAGCCATTCATAAGGCTGTTAACTGGTTTAGCATCAGTTTTCTACACCACTGTTCAGACAATTAAAAAGTATTTTTAAAATTTGGATTTATTTTACATTTGTTTTTGTGACACCTAAACATCTAGGATAATCACAAAAAAAAAATCAAACATAATCTGACGAAATACAACAATCAAAATGTTTCTTCATTTATAGATGGAAAAGAACTGCAAACCAAAGTAATGTGGCCCTGTGAGAAAATGTACAGCCAAAGTAACAGCTATAGAGCCATTGCCATAAATTTTACACCCGTCATTTGAAAACTGTATTTTGTATTTATTCAGGTAAATTTCTCATCCAAGTAAGACAGAAAAGATACAGAGAAGAGAACCGTAAGAGGGGATATATTCTTTACTATGAAGAACGTTAAGGGAGCAGCATATCTTTTGTAACATTGTACTGATTTTAGATTGTTTCCTCCATTGTCAACATGAGGTTTTAACTCAATTTACAGTCAATTATCACTCAGATTCCATGGACTCCTCTGCAGACTAAAGAAAAAAATCTAATTATGCTCCTCATCTGTCACAAGTTTATGCAAGCTGCTGTATGCTGCAGTGAGCTGCAAAAACGGATCACTTTGCATCAGATTTTTATCGACAAAAATAAACGAAAAGAGTGAGTTCATTGAGAAGTTGACCTCGTAATCTTTTAAATAAATCTTGGTCTAAATGCAAATATCATCCCCAGAACACAAACAAAGGCTCAGACGAGGTGCATAGACACACATGAACGGAATATAACCACAATGTCAGAGCTCCTCACAGAAAAAGTAAGATAAAATGGATGGGGGGAAAAATGTGGATTTTTGCTATAAAGTTTTATTCATTTGTTATTTTTAAAGCGGAAAAAGATGCAAATACTAACCAGGATAAATGATTATATAAGTTGTGAAAGAAACCATCACAATTTTTTTGTGTTTTCTTTTCATCCCAATACTATCTGATCCTATGATTGTTCTTTTTTTTTACTTCTGATATAATTTTCTTTTCTCTCATGTCAAACAAATACAAAGCAGATGTATTATCTATGAGCTGGAGCACAGAGAACTCTTAACATCTTCCTTACGCCAACAAATTTAAAAGATGGATTCACAGTTGTCCAAATTTATTTCATCTGAGGTTCAGTCACACACGAGGCGACCGCAGCTGCATTCAAATGTCCTTTTATCGTAGGTGATCTGGCAAATCCAACTGGTTTCATAAATACGTGCCTGACGAATAACAGACGTGACAAAGTGACTGGGAAGTAGCTGGTTGGAACTGGATCCTGCAGGTCCAGAGTTTTCTCTGCTCCACTTATCCCATCTAAGCACCCCTCACTTCACAAGGAAAACCATATACTGACCTCTGATTGGCTTAAAGAGCTCAACCCCTGACCCTGTAACCTCTGACACCTGCAACGGCTGATCCAGTCCATATGAGAGACTCCTGACTGTGACCATCCGATAGCTTTTTGCCAGACCTCACAGTCGTGCATAAACTTGCAGGTGCTTTTGAGTGGGTTGCATTGGTGTGTGGAGGGGTTTAATGTGAAACTATGCATTGGTTCGCGTGTGCATGTGTGAGCTGATCCCATTTTATCATAGATAAATCTTTACCCTGCCACATACCTGCATTCATGACACTGATAGGTGAATTTGTAGCTCCTCTGTGGAATGAACTTTGAATTTTAGACGCTCCGCAACATGAACTTTGAGCACATTATCTTTACAGAGTATTTCTTTTCACTGTCAATGAGACAGACTACTCACTGCAGTCTTGTATTGATTTTTCGTTGGTCTCTACTGTTAGGTGGATTTAAAATCTCTACATATCTATGGTTTTTAGAAAGACTTGTTGAACCTTTTGCGCCTTTAATGTGATACAGCATTAAACCGTAAAATAAACTATTAATTACAAATTTACTGCATTCATTCCCCTATGCCATCATTTTTAGAGAGTCGGATTAACAGTTTGAAAAAGGTAAGGCGTTTCCCTGGGAATTCCTTGATACTATTTATCGTTTAGTTTTTCTGAAAGTTTGCAAAGGATCAAAATGATTTAATTTCAGAAAGGTATCAGTCAGGAGGAGGAGACATCACATAAGTTCCTTCATGGCACAGCAAACACCGTCATCAACAGCTGGAGATGATATTGAGAGTCAGTAACGTTGCTAAAAGTTAACCCTTCCCCATAACTAATTAAAAACAAGACTGAAGCAAATGATTTAGGCTGCCAATAACCTGACAATTACAAAGGTGTATCTGCATAGACAGCATCTTGTATTCACCAAACATCTCAATCAATAAGATTCAAAGACAGAAACATTTTCAGGGTTGGCTAAAATCTCTCAAGAATTAGAAAAACAATGGGTTTCACTCTGAATAAAATAAATTGAGGATTTGGCCACATTTCCTAAAGGCAAACAAAACACGGTGGTGGAAGCATCATGCTCTGTTTCTGCCGTTCTTCAGGAGGAACTAGTTTTTATCCAGGTGAATGAAATGACAAACAGCATCAGCGTGAAACATTCTACTGCTACATTTGTGTCCTTCACGGGTTGAGATTTCAAAGTTAGTGATCTTACACTGTGAGCCACTCATGTTTTTTTAAATCCTCAAAGTTTTCTGCATTTTCAGAATTGTTGAACACACTTAGCCATACTTTCTGTGTTTCGTTCCCGTAATCAGACGCTGAGGCAGGCCACATGAGCTCACTGGCCTCCTGATTTCCTTAACAAATGTCGATCCCCTTATTCACTTGGCCATCCCCCACTCCGCCTCACCCCCCTCTCCCAGTCATTTGTTTAGAGTGGCCAGTCACACAATTAGCCTCTGCCACGGATGGGGGTACAAGAACCTGCCATACGAGCCTCATTTGGTTTGCAAATGTCCAATTTCTTTCTGATTTTAGAGGCTAAAACAAATGGCCGTGCTTTGTTTATAGAGGGAGAGGGGGAGTCGAGGGGGACGCCAGGGGAGAGAAGAGGCTGTTTTAGCTGTGACCTGGTCATCTCGTCTGTAGAGGAGAGAAGAGCCTCTTCCAGATAATGGCTGAACAAGCAGCTTTGTGTGGGACGGCAAATAGAGTGATCCCACTCTCGTTCTACTTAACACAAGAAGAGCTTTTCGGCTGCTATGTGTGTGTGTGTGTGTGTTTGATCCTGTATGCAAACGTGCATTTTGTTGGGTTGTGTGCTATTTGAATATGTGTGTGTATGCACATTTGCTTAGTTTGTTTTGTATCCGTGTGTATGTGTATGTGGCGGCGGTGCCTATGTGTGTCAGGAGACGGTGTTAAAGAGCACATTCATGATCAGGAGGTGGTGTGTGTGTCAACAGCCAATGATTTGCGTGAGGGTTTTTGGCAAACTTGTCCCCTGGAGCTCTTTTGTTGTTTTTTGAATGTTCTGTTTTTAATGGAGCGCCGAGGACGTCCTTTGAATACCACTGACCCGGCCTCGGCGCCACTCTCTCTGCATCTTACCTGAGAGAAAACAGAATAAATTTTGTATGTTTGGTGGGAGGATGACCGTCTTTAAATCTAGAAGAAGGACCAAAAGTTTTTTTTTTTTTTATAGAAAATAGAAGACGGAAGAAAAAGGAGATCAGGTCCCATTTCAGTATTTGTTCAGATCGATAAAAAGATGAAAACCATACAAGGTACAATGTTTGTCATCTGTGGTGCCAACATCAACTGGAACCAAAGAAGATGCATGACGCAAACAGAAGTTTACTTACTTTGTTTGCTCTCTTTATCAAACTTTACTGGAAGCCTTTACTGGAATAAGCTCATAAATTATTTGTTTAGTCCTTTTTGGTATGCTCAGATATCCACTGTGAAACACACTGTATTTACCTTTTAACTGAAGGTGTGGATGTGCATACATGGCATATGATGTCGCAACTTGTGCAATGTGTAGTTTACACACGAGTGGTGAGAAAACTCAAAGCCACAAGTGTTCATATTTTCAAACTGACGGGTATTTCTACTAGTTTCTATTAATTAAGTGTGCATTACATGTGTGGTAGAAGACACCAATTTGATTTTTTCCATTGTGGCACGTTGCATCTAGAAGCTTTGATGTATTTTATTAGGATTATGTGTGACATATTGGCAATGATATATCAGCAATAGGCATGGCACATTAATACATTTTGCTGGACAATAAATTGTCCCAGAATTTATTGTGATAAACAATAATTGTTTTGAGGCCATTTTCAAATAATATGAAAATGGTAAATAAAGAAAACAAAATAAACTACACATAAAATTAATTCTGAAGTCTGTGTAAACAAAATTATTTTTCAAATGACCAGACTGAAGAATTTTATCACTTAGTTTCTGGTCAAAAGAGAGAGGAAAGAAAAAAAGAGAAAAACGATAAATTAAGCAAATTAAAATTGTTGAGTTTCTTTTCATTTGTCATGCAATTAATAAAAAATGAATTAATTTAATGTTTGTTTTAACAGGCCTAAGGACAAAGAGCACAATGAAACCAAAATTATTCCCAAAGCACTTTTAGTTTTAAATCCATCCATCCATCCATCCATCCATCCATCCATCCCTCTAATTCAAGGTCAGTCCAGCTCCTAACAAGTGAATTTAACAAAACTATAAATTCCCCCAACATGTGGAAACTTGTATTTTGTGCATCTCTGATCACATCTTCAAAAACCTTTCTGTCATATTTAAATCACTACTGTTCTTTTATGTTTTTAGTGCCACATGTGCAGGTTTTATCTACAGACTGTTTTATCACTAGAATATGTGGCTGCAAGCTGTTAAAGCTGTGGTGTCCAAGGTGAAAGTGCTCATGACCCAGAAAGAACTCATTAATAAAAATGCTGTGTTTATTTATTTTCTTTTTACTCGCTCAAAAATAAATTAAAACATGCAAGATTTTTAATGAAAAAAGGAAAAGTAGCCTGGCTTTTGTAGAAAAGGTTTTGTAAATCATTGTAGATCTGCTAAGTACATAAAAAGGTTTCTGCACTTGTTTAAAGAAGCACATTGTGTATTTTATTCTTTTGGCCCACTGTTTTTTGTTTTGGTCTGAAAAATATATTGTGGATCTGCATCAAGATTTGTTTAGGGTTTTCAAAAACTTTTGTTATAAGCTTAATAATTTGTCTGCTTTTGAAAAAAAATGTTGCAGGATATTTTTGTTCTTGGTTAGCCATAGAAAACCACATCATAAAACAGTAAAATAAAATATGTTTTGGTGCATCAGATGTGCTGATGGGCCAAATTCATTCAATTGTTGCCAAGATCTCGAAATGCACCCCAGAGTATCACTTTATACTCATTATAAAGACATATTTGACTGGTGAAGAAACGAATCGCTGATGACAGGCTGAGCATGAACCAAGAATTAGGCTGGTGGATGTAGATTAGATTTAAGATTTCACTAAAGCTTCATTCAATACTTTCTGAAACTCAGACGTTTAACAACACTTTGAAACGTGAGCAATTGAATAATTTGAAATCTCATCAGATTGTGCCTGTTTTCTGCACATAAAACAGAAAAAATATTGAATTTGATTATTTAACTTTGACTTTCAGGACTTTATTTCCAGTTGCTGAGAATCCTCCCTCTGTAGCTCAAGGGTGTCCCAGATTGAAGCGATGTGAAACAGGTTTTTGGCAATATGAACCTGCGGTGTGGTGTTCACCCCCAGTGTGCTGAGATCCTGTATAATTTACGACTCTGCGTTAAACAGCCCAGCACCAGGCAGCCTATCGTGTAAACAGATCGGGACTTTTACAGGCCTCTTGCCGGCTGTTTAAACAGACTAAAGGAAAAGGGGAAAAGGGGGGGAAATTAAAAACCTAAATGGAAAACATCTGAGGCAGAGTGTGCAGATGTGTGCAGATGTGTGCATGTGTGTGTGCGGAAGGCAATGTGGAAGTGGCACATATGCACACATAAGACCTGCAAACATATAGAGAGATATATATGCAGATTGAGACAATAATGCGTGCACACAGACACGCAGCAAACCAACACTGCTGCAAAACCTCCAACATGATTCAGTCCAGCTGTGAGAAGAGTCAAATCACAGGCAGAAAGAGGAGAGAAGCTGTGTTTCTGCGTGAGCAGATCAAACCCAGATGGGCTTCAGTCTATCAGGCAGACTAGTTTCTCCTGTTTTATTCTGGCTTTACTTCCCAGTATATTGCTACAGCATCCATCGGGATCTTTAATTCAATGCTATGGCTTTTTTTTGTTGTTGTAATTTATTAGTGAAATTAGATATGAACAACAGGGGGAGACGCAAACGTTACAACAAAAGCAATGAGCCGGTTCAAACTCAGTGTGCGATGTGTACCTTGGCTTCAAGCCACCAGGACGTCCGTCTGTGTCTCTGATCACAAAAATAACAAACTTAACAGAAGTAGATAGAATCAGGGGAAAACAAAGAGTCGACAACTGTGTGGATGTTTCTTTGAAATGTTCCTGAGGTTTCTTTGACCTGACCTGTGTAGCAGCAGCCAGAGCAGCGATCCACATCAGACGGTTTGGCAAAATCATACTTAGTCCAGGTCAACACGCTCGCAAGTTCAAAGAGTTTCATAAAGGGCTGTGTGGGAAAAAGTGTGACTTATGGGTTGCATCACAATGGATGAAACATAAATACTCACTTTAGCATAGATTGTTAAAGCAAGAAATCATGTCGCCTCACAACAACCACCACAGCTCACATCTGTTAGCAGTGCTTGACAAATGACTTGAAAGTATTGCTGGAGGAAGAGGGAGGCTTACTGAAACAAGAAGCGCGTAATTATGTGGGTCATGACAGCTAACTAACACTGAACAGAATGTTCCCAATTTATATTGATGATTGAATGATGCTCGTATGCTGAGCTTGTACTCCTGCCAAGATAAAGATTAAACCTGCAGGGTTTTCTGTCTGAAAGGCATCGTGACATTTGACACATTTACCCTTAGTGAGCCACAGTGGCCTTTCATGGAGGCCGAAGAAAGGTGGGCCCTTTTGTCAAACACCTGTTTGTGTTCACAGCAGTTTTTTCAGTCCCTGAGGTTTTTGATGCTTGAATGAAAATGGTTTTAGGACAGTTGTGATTATTTCAATTTTCTAAATGCCAGAAAAATCAGAGAGAAAAAGAGAGATAGAGAGAGAGAGAGAGAGAGAGAGAGAGAGAGAGAGAGAGAGAGAGAGACAGAAGAAGAAGTTTATGTTACTCAACCCCAGAACAAAATCAAAGGACCTTGTGAAGATGGCGGTCGAAGATGTTTGATAAATACGATGCTTAATAAATATTCAAGAAATACGTGTGAACTTCTCAACTTGAAGAAAGTGAAAACAATAAAAATGAATTTGCTAATCCTAACTGAAATAAACCTGATTTAACATCATAAAATAAGGCAAACATTTTATATGTCTTTTTACACAGTGTGTCTAAATATCTGGTTTCAAGTAAATGTGAAAATAACATCACTTACATACACAGTCCAGTCACATTAATGTGACCATCTGTCAAAAGCCAGAATAACCACCTTTCGCAGAGCGAACTGCTACGAGACGTGCAGGAAGAGAGTCACTTAGGTCCCTGAAGGTCTTCTCTGGGATGTTGAGCCATGCCGACTCTAATGCCGTGGCCAGCTGCGCTAGATTACGCGGTTGAGGATCCATGGCGCGAACAACTCGATCGAGATGGTCCCACAGATGCTCGATTGGGTTTAAGTCAGGTGAGTTTGCTGGCCAGGGGAGGACGGTAAACTCATCCTGGTGCTCTTCGAACCACGCACGTACACTGGCAGCTGTATGGCACCTCGCATTGTCCTGCTGGAAGATGCCATCATCTTGAGGAAAAAAACAATGCGCATGTAGGGGTGGACATGGTCCGCAAGGACAGATGCGTACTTGTATTGATCCATCGTGCCTTCCACAATAATCAGTGAACCCAGAGAATGCCAGGAAAACATTCCCCAGACCATAATGCTCCCGCCTCCAGCTTGGACCGTTCCTGCAATGGTTGCAGGGTGGTTCCTTTCAGAGGTTTCACGCCTTATACGCCAACGTCCATCTGTCCGATGGAGCATAAAACGCGATTCATCTGAAAACGCTACCTGTCGCCACTCAGTGGACGTCCAGCTGCTGTACTGGCGTGCAAATTCTAGCCTTCGTCGTCGATGAACACCAGTCAGCATAGGTGCACGAACCAGGCGTCCGCTTCGGAGGCCCAGACGCAGCAATGTTCGCTGAATAGTGGTTTGGGAGACACTTGTGGTAGCCCCTTGGTTCATTTTAGTGGTCAGTTGCTCAACGGTAGCCCGTCTATCTGCCCGAACGCATCTCCGCAACCGTCGTTCGCCTCTGTCATCTATGGCCCGTGGTGCACCACATTTACCACGTCGTTGATTTTGGACAGTCCCATTTTGCCATGCACGGTACACTTTTACCACGGCGGCACGCGAACAGTTCACAAACTCAGCCGTTTCGGAAATGCTTCCACCCTTGGCCCGAAAGCCAATGATCATGCCCTTTTGGACGTCGGATAAATCGCTTCGTTTCTGCATTACGCCAACGATTGAAATGTTTTCCGAAGCCCACACACACCCTTTATATACGCTCAACTGCACTGTGCTGCCACCTGCCTTCTGTGATTGGTTATTTAACTCTGAAGTGGAAAGTACGTGGTGGTCACATTAATGTGACTGGACTGTGTATAATCGCACAGCATCCCATAAGTGAAATCTGCACAATTACTGTTTCACATGTTCATCTTAACAGCCTTCACCTGTTGCTCTCCTGTGTGCAAGATGACACAAAGCTCTATTTTACATCTTGGAAGTTCTCCTTAGCTGCTTTGGAGGGTTTTGCACATCTACTGTATATTCGCATAATGATATTCTATATGATTCTACAGCAGCTACAAATGTTCAAAGTCTAAAGATGATAGTCAAACTTTACACCAGCGGGGTGTTTTTCGATCAGTCTTTTTGATCCATGTGTTTTGATCTGTCTATTCTTTTTGAACTCCTCTGCCTCAGTTTTTTTTGCACTCCTCACTTTAACATGGATAAAACAGAGAGCAGAATTGTAGACTCTACACAAACTCCTTTTATGTCGAGCGCAGCAAGAGAGATGAAGGCGATCTACTTCTGGAGTCTCTGACTTTGCAGACAATATCAGCAGTTTAAATGCATTCTCTTTGTTGCCGAGCGCCTTGCGCTGGCCTGTTCATGCACTTGTGCATGATGTTTTATTCATGACCTCTGTGCCTGTTGCCCACAGAATTTGTTTATTTTGCTTGCCAGGCTACACTTGAGGGTGTGTGTCAGGAAGGAGGCAACAGGAGAGCATTCATGGTCATAGCGTGTGTGTTTTATTTTATCAGAGAAGCACTAACAGCCACTAATCTCTCTCTGTGTGAGCTTATTGTAGGACCTTTTGTTTAATAATAATAATAGTAAAAAAAAAAGGGAACAAAGATCCATCTCTGGATGCACCAACACCCAGTTTGCTTAACAGCCATGCAAACAGGCTTGGGGAAAGCACCCACCACGAGAGATAATCAAAGACTTGTTATGGTCATGAGAATGCAAATAGCAATCTGTGTATGTGTGTACCATAGCGCCGAATGTGTGTGCAAACCAAGGTGTGTCGAGACGCATCTTTCTATGGAATAGTATGTCGTTAAAAATGTTCCTGTTTCAATAATTTGCACACTGTTTGTATGACAATGAGCTCTATGTGTGAATAAATGCAAATATGTGTGTTGTGTGTGTGTGTGTGTGTGTGTGTGTGTGTGTGTGTGTCCGACCACCACGTGCACACTCTCCTTGACTGTTGAGCTAATCCAGGAGATAGGCTTAGACACTGAAACTCCTACGACCCTTTAAGCAAGCACTAATACTGTTAAACCACAACTGAGTTCTTCCACACACCGAGAGAGCAGATAAAGATAGAAGACATGTTTGAACTCTCTAACTCACACAAACAAACACACACATGCACAGCAAAAACAAAAAACAAAAAAAAAAAACGCACACCCTCACTTCATCTGCATATTTAGTAAAACATGCCACTCCTGTTTAGAAGAAGTGATGTCAAAAATGTTTACGTTGAAGATGTTTGCGTCAAAGTCAGGTCAAGTGGAGCACAAAGATAAGGTTTAGGTCAGTTTATGTGTCCTTGAGCAAAACAGGAAATCCCGGCAGGTTACATAAGAGCAACCATAGGACAGTTGCTGACATTAATAGGCTGAGGTTTTAAAAAGTTAGTTTCAGCAATGCTGAAATGTTCTGTTAAATCCTTCTTAAGCTCATTTTAATGAGAACCCACAGAAAGTTACTCAGGGTTTCGTATGGAGTAGAGATTAGCTGCACACTGCCAGTCAGAAGAAAGAAAGCTCTTAGACGTCACCTTGGTCAGAAGAATGACTGTTTGGAAGCTTTTCCAGACATGAGATACACACAGTAGCAATGTGGAAACTCAACAAGCACCACCCTTCACTCTTGCTCACCTAGAACATAATTTCAAACTAGTAAGTCAGTGGTGCCCCAAGTCCAGTCCTGAAGGGCTGCTGTCCTGCAGCTTTGGTTACTTTCACACAGGCGAATGCGACCCAAATCCACTTTTCTGCTCGATGCAACCTATCAGCACAATTCCAGTTTTTTTCACCTCCGAAAAGAATCCCATATGTGCCACTTTTGTATGTGGTATGAAATCAGATGCGCATCTGCAGATGCGTATTAGAGACTGCAGACGTGTTCAAAGCGTCTGCAGTCTCATAATTCTGCACCAGCAGAAGCTGATAAATCTGGATGTAAACAGTGGCTGAAAATTGTGATTATAAATTTCTGAACTTATGAAGGAAGTCTGTGCCACTAAAGCGCATCACATCACAACCATACCACTCCTAGGTCTGACTTCACATGCAAACGGACAACCACAGAAATCAGTGCTTCACAAAAGGCCGTTTCTGGTAGTTGTGCTTTCTTTTCATTAGCTTCCTTCATCTTGTTATCACCTTGTGACAATACTGTTCTCTCTCGTTGCTGAATATCTTCAAATCGATCCATAGATGGCGGCGTCCATTATTACAGCTGCTGTGTGACTTCTGTGGGACACTTTGGGGTCTTACATCATTCACAAAGAAGTCTGATTTAGGTTGCATTTAATTAGTAGCATGAATAACTTCTAAAAAAACAAAAAACAATTGGATTTGAGCATCAAGATCTGCTGTGTGAACGTAGCCTCGTGATGAACTCTGGGTAATAAGTGACATCATCGAGTCTTCAGCCATGGAACGGCAACTGTGTGTAAATGCAGCCAAAATAATAAAAAATTACGTGAACAACTAAATGTCTCCCCCAGAGGAAATGCCTGAAAAAACAAACTATCTTCTTTTCTGCTAAAATGCCAATTTGAAGCAGCATACCTTTCCTTTAATATCAGCTAATCCCCTTCAGTGGGCTCATGCTAAGTTAAAACCAGAATCCGCTCATCTAGGGCATAATCTCCAGCCAGTGAGATTCTGATAATTAAAATGAATCCCGTGATATTCCAGTATGTGCATTTTTAATTCGATCTTTAAAAAAAATCCCTGCACAATTGAAATGTTGAAGAGTTGCAAAGTGTGATGGGAAAAGCGTGAAAGGCAATGATGAGAAGATGAAGTGGTAGAAATTGAGGGATGGTTTCTGTAGGATAGAGTGGTGGGAGACTAAGGAGATTTACTGTAACTGAGTTATGATGTTAAAGCGGCTTATGTTGCCTGTATTTTTGTCATCTACACACACACACACACACACACACACACACCACACCACACACACACACACCACACACACACAACACACCACACACCACACACACACACACACACACACATACACACACACACACAGATACACACACCAGTACAAAAAACATAAGAAACATGATCTGTCATCATCTGACTATACCCTTGTTTAGATTATCAAACCTTTGTGTGTATGTGTGAGTTCCTCTCATTGCCCTAGACACACAACATTAAGTCCAGGGGCCAGTTTTGAGTTCAGTCTGATTTGCACTGATCCTATTAAGGCAAATCCAGGCGGTAACACACACACATGCACACGCACACACAAACACACACGCTTTTTGACTTAAACGTCTATGTAGTTCACATTTCTCTCAACCAAGCTGGGCCACTAAGCCAGAACGGCCCGCATAAGATGTTCACTGTAAAATAAGATTTGACTAAAAATGCCTCAGCTGAAGCTAGGTAGCATATTTTCAGAGTATAGTTTTTAATATTAAAACATTGAAATGTGTTGTTTTAAGCTTGCATCAGGGCATATTAACGATATACCAGTTAAAACAATATGATTGTTGTTATCACCCAAAGATGCCTGAAATGAGTCAGTAAACAGTCTTAAAAGCTAACTCCTACTGACACAAAGTTGTTTTTTGTGTATAATTTGTGAATGTCATCAAAAGTGATTAATGTCAGGGGAAGTGTGGATGGAATTTTGTTTTCTGCATTTAATGTAAGTTCACATTGTTGAAATATAATTGCCATGTTTTCAGAAAACCTGAAGCCATTTTGTGAGGATTAAACGATCGTGGGCTACCACAGTTGTTACAGCAACACCAGCATTTTCTGTAAATAAGCACAACAGAATGACCACATTTGAAGTAGGATTGCCAAAAAAAATGCAGTATTTTAGAATTAGCATGCTGTGGCTTTGTTTTGAAGAGCAGAGGTGACACATAAACAGATGAGAACTGACTGAGCCTTACTGTCATAAAAACTAACTTAAAAAAAGGAAGAAAAACAGACAAAAACATCACATCTAATAAGTGAAAAGAAAGGACAAAAAAATGTTTCTGGTAGAAAAAAAAAACATTTTTAGTGAAAACAGATGTTACCAGGAGCATCCTTCATTCCCTAATATGAGCTTGACCTTTTGTGAACCTCTCTCACCGCCTTAGAGCTTCACAGATCAATGCTTAATCTATTAGAGGAGATTAGCATTACGGCAATTTGTAATGGCTATCCTGTGTCAGCGAGGGATCCCAGGTGTAAATAGAGGCTGTTGCTAATGCCAGTATTGGCTATAGACCAACTACGACCAGAAATGAAAGCCCTCCTTAAAACCAAAGTAGCTCTAAGGTCAAGTCTTGGAGGTCGCATTACAAAAGCAACGAGAGCAGATGTGGGACGACTGAAACCGACTGGACTGTAAACATCACCTGGAGGTTAGAGGTCAACTGCTCTTTCAGTATGTTTTTTTATGAAAAGTGTGTTGAAACTTTGTCTCAGACTGATGACACTCACTCATCCAAACACACTCATGCGTTTTGGTTCTTCCAGAACAGGATATTGAGATGTCGAGTCGTGGGACTTAAAAGCAAGGATCGCATCTTTTTTGAATTAGCACTCTTTAATGTGGATGATTTGATGATGGAAGGGGATGAGAGGAACCGAGGGGAATGCTAGAAAAGAAGAGGAGACTTCAGCTGCTTTGTGGTGTTAAATGGAAAACAACAGGCTAAATTTTTTTAACTAGGTAACTGACAGTACATTTATAGCATGCAAACATTTGGAGGGACAGAGACTGAATTTCTAATGAATTTACCTTTACCATTTTCATTGTGGGAGTAGTTTTGTAAGCCTATTGTGAAAGGTGTTGCTCTGAGCCTTGAGCTTTTTTATTTCGCTGCCTTTGTCAGATTTATTTAATCATTGACTTATTCTCTGATTTATGCAGTGCTAATATCATATCTGTAATAATACATATAATCTTTAAAAATAGTAATACTAAAACAAACAAAAGCTGATTATTAGAGAAAGCACTGTTAAATAGATATTGATAAAAAAAAATTATAATTTCTTTAATTCCCTCATTCAGATTACTGTTGTTAGATAATGAGGAGCTAGACCATGGAAGTGGCTTTGCTCCATCAAAGAGTTCAGTGTTGGGGAGACAAGAGTCCTTCAATCCAGATATCTGAATTAGCATATCTACCGTACTTACTGTTAATTTTGCTTTCCTTTCTCGTGTGGGTAAATATAGGCATGGAAACTTCAAGGATATTCTTTTTTAATCCAACATACTGAGTTAAAGTTGGTTAAAGTTTATGGTCAGTTTAGGGTGTGCTATTTTACAACATTTAACCGTCATGTCAGAAAAAATAATAATAAAAGTTGATATATTCAGCATGTTTATCTGGTAGATTTGAAACTAATGGCTACTTGTGACAACATTTTGTTTGACCATGGGGCTCAATTAAAATCCAAACAATAAAAACTCCAATATTTGAGAGACTCTATTGTAAATTTAAAGTGGCAGTACTGTCACAATTATCGTTATTTGCTCTGTAAATCTGCTGTAATTAGCAAATAACCAATACTCCTTCTGGCTAAGTGATATGGAGAAGTGTCCTAGGAGTGTTCTGCCTTCATTTGATGCTGTGGGGCTTTTTCACAATAAACACGGTCCATTATATTAGCTTAATGGCTGTGACATTCAGCAATAACATTTGTGGCTTCCTCAGGATACAGTCTAACCTTTTCAGTTCCATCATCATGTAAAAATGATGATTTGTTCAGCAGTAAATGAAATGCAAAGCTAATGGCATTCCCATCAGCTGGCGAATGTGAGCTTGTTGTCACACTGATGACTGAGGGGAAAGCTTAGGCTAAAGGTCATCTGGTCGTGCATCGTTCTAATAGAGCATTTTAACACCCTGACATAGCATCACATGTCTGCACAAAAATATATGTCCAAATTAGTTGGATTCCGGTAAAGTACAACAATTTATTTTTTTCTGTGTTTTTATTCATATGTGTGCTTCAAATATGAATAGTTTGAACAACTGGCATTTTCAAAACCCCTGAATTGTATGCGGCAACACCAGCTACGTTTCAAAAATATTCTGACAACAAAAACAGGGAAACAGTGTGTGAAGTGGAACACTGTGATTTTTCAAAATTAACCGTGTATCCTCCCAGGACCTGCAGAACTAAATTACTATGTGCTACAACTACCAAGAATGGTCAATATTGACTGAGCCAGGTCTAGATTAACCAATTAGCCCCACCAAGCATGCACATAAATATGATCTAAGGTCCAGTAAGTACAAGAGAATGGTTCTTTATAATGAATGCAGCCTGTTGGAGGCGAAAGTCAAATTATTTCTTCTGCTTTCTATATCAACTTTATAGATTGCTTGATGTATATTATTTTGGATTGATATGTTGCTTGTATCACTGCTGCTAATGTTAACAATAACATAACCAGTATCAAGAGAACACAGTATTTACAAGTAGTGAGTAAAGAAATTAATTAAAATACAACCTCATAAATGGATTCAGACTAGAAAAAACTGGTTCAAATACACTGAAAATTGTCTGTTGCTAGCATCTAAACCAGAGAGAATGAGTTGGACTTCAAGTCATGTCATACATTGACATATGTGTTGCTTCTAAAGTACCCCAGTTCTGTGCTCCTAATGAATGGACGCTGGGATAAAGTGTGTGGAAATCTGTGCATCAGGACATAGGACATCAATATCTTGTTGTATTTGTTTGCTTTTTCATCTTAAAGGAACAACTCACTGTCTGACAGAAAAAAACGCAATGTTTCGAGTGGTCAGATAATTATTGGTCTTAATCAGAAAGGCTACAACAATCTGTCATGTCATGTTAAAGTGAGGTCATAGTGTAATATGAGATTAAGCAATATTATTAAGTGATCAATGAGATATGTATGATGTACATGGCATGTAAGAGGGAATCTTTTATATGTCTAAATAAACTGTTTAAGGATGGTGATCTGATGATTAACTTGTGTAGTTGAGTCAAAGGGTTTTGTTTTCCAATGAAACAAAGCCAAATGGCTTTGCTTTATTGGAAAACAAGGTCAATAATGGAACGACATGCAATAGTGAGGCAGCGTTTGGAAAATATCATAATCTCTGTCATCGTTTGCTTTTGCTTTGCTATTCATTCCATGCATTATGGCTTGAGGATTGTCCGAATCATATTATTTCTCATATATATAAAGATGCTCCTTACAGTATCCCCACAATCTGATCTTTCTGTCGTATTCTTATCTATTTGAGGGGAATCTGTTGATGAATTCAACTGTTGATGAATTCAACATAAACTCTATGAAACTGCTACATGGTCCATGTTGGACACTGAGTCACTTAGCATTGTGTTTAGTAAAGCCAACAAGTTCACCTAAAATCTGCTTTTTTGGGTTTATTCTGATTGTTGACTGCTACTTTACTTGTGTTGTATTAGTATTTTTGAGCATGTGACATGAAGCAACAAAGATAGTTTTCTTGTGTGCTAATAAGCAATCAGATTGCAGCTTACCATCTGCATTGGATGCGTAAGCAGAGAGATTTAGACATGTTGAAATTTCAACATTGAAATACTTAAACTGTTCTCTTAAATGCATTAAATTGATTTTTTTCATGTACTAAAAATACATTAAATCAACATTTTTATCTACTGTAAATGAGGTTACCAAGACCAAATTTGTAAAACTGTCACACTGCATAGTGGCTGGCTGAAGCAGTCAGCTCAGGCTTACAATAACACGAGTCATTGAGTGTGACCAAACTTTACTGGAAACAGCAATTTGTCCGATTAGATGTGCTAAGGAGTGCAGGAATTCATCTCAAGACCAGAAAATTCAGGAGCAAGTTCATATTTATCAAAAACAAGCTCAAAGTTCACATAAAAAATGTTTGTTTGTTTTTTCATTTGGAGTTTCCTCTCATAAACCTTAAACAGCTATCTTGGTTAATAACATAACCAAGATAGAACCATCAGACAGTCGCTGATGGTTCTATTTATTCTTTTTTTTGCCTCCTCAGTGTTTATGATTTAATTTCCATGGTTAAGGAAGAATAGAAATTATTCAGGGCATCAGATACTAGCTTTTAAGTTACAATAAATACAATCATTATTCTCCAAAGTTGGAGGAAAACGGCTGTTCAGCATTATGTCAGAGCTTTCTGAGGTGTCGTCCTTAGATTAAATTTACAACTTGTTATCTTGTTATCATATAGAGCAAAGAAAGTGGGACATGTATCAGAGGCCCATGTGGTTTCATTTTGTTCATGTGCTGTGCATAACGCAGCTTTATGCCGAAACTGTAGTGACAAATCGCCCCAATGTCACCATTTCATGGTGACTGAAACAGCAGAAAAGAAGAAATAATGGGACTTGTATTATAAAGTTCCTCTCAAACTTATTTACAGAGTGAACGAGCGACTGCGATGTCCAATGATATTCTAATTTGAAGAATATCGCTTGATGCAATTTGACATGCGGACAATTTGTCCAAGTGGAGCAAACATAAACGGCATTTCTCTCATAAGGAGGGGAAAGGGATTCAAGCAGTCCCAAATAAAACAGTAGATTGTTGCAACGTCTTTGTGTGATTGTAAATTTGTGCGCGAAACAAAATGGATGAAAAACATTGCTGATGTGGTTAGTTAAAAGCAGATTTTCCATGTTGGGAACAAAGAAGAACAGTGGCAGGGAGACTGGCATTAAAGTTTGCTAATGCATTAAAGAAACCAATAAAATCCACAGGGGCCGCAGTCCAATGCTCTGGGCTAGCTTAACAATGTGCTAATGGCTCCTTGTTTTTTATTTTTTTCACACTTTCATGGACTCGTGAACAAAGCTCCTACACACAAGAGCTGAAAGAAAGCTTTTATTTTCAGTTAAATAATAAAATAAATGAATAAATACAATCGGACCTCTTCACATTATGTGTTATGACCGACCTGTGAAGGAGAAAGAAAATGACACATGGTTTTCTATTTTTTTTTCCGCCGAGCTAAAATACGAAAACTAAAATCTGTTTCTAAACTTTCACTGCAATTAAAGCTGCCAATCTTTTTGGGTTTGTTTCTACTAGCTTTGGACATCTACAAGACTTAGTAGAGCTTAGTAATTCTGGACGTCGACGTTTAAGTTTCGAGTCTTGCCATTGGCTTTGACTCCCTGCAGCACTATGCTGCCCCTACCATATTCTACAGTGGAAATTGTATGTTCGGACTGTTGTTCATTTTTTAGTTCTTCGCCACACAGCAGTTTCCATTTTCATTTGATGGATTGAAGTGTGCTTTAATTTCTCCAAGTCTTTGTCCTCAACCTTTCTGCTGGGTTAATTGGTCTTCATGGTTCCCTTGGTTCACCAGTGTTTCCTAACAAACATGTAGCAAAATAACAGAACATCTGTATTTATAAAGGATTGCAGCCTGAATTAGGGGTAAATGGTGATGAATACAATTACACTCCACACTATTCAGATTCCTACTGGTTAAAACCACAGAACACTTTCCTTCCACTTCAGAGTTTGTGTTGGTTTACCAACATAAAATCCTAATAAATAACGTTGAAGTTTGTGATCGTACTGCAACCAAGCCTAGAAAAGTTCAGGAAGTATATAAACTTTTGCAAGACACCATAAATGTTTTTTTTTCTTCTTCTTTCTGGGTTTTGCTAATAAAGATCAGTTTCATGTGGTGAAGGAGTCCATGTGTATCCTGTAAAGAAGCTGCACATGAAAAATGTTCAAACTCAGATCCAATCAATGGTATAAAAATAACAATGTATTCTTTTGTAAGCATATTCAGATGTGTGTGTTAATGCAAGTCTAACTTTGTGCGTGCGTGTACATGTGTGTGTGTTTGTTTCCTGATTGTGGGTGGGCCCATTAGCCTACAACCTTTCATAGCGTATGGGTCAGTGGTTTAGGAAAGAAAAAATGTTCCAAATCACATTCATACACAGACGCAGACACACTCACACAAACCACAACACACACCACCACACAATCGTAACAAACCGCATACACAAAAACACACACAAGAGGTAGGAAAACACACTATGAACGTGTGGCACACATCATAATAAACCTTTTTCCCATAAACCAAACACCCCAAGGAGGTGAGAGTCTGCGATCATGTGAATGTTTGTGTGCGTTGCACAAGTCTTTCCTTATTGAAGTTTTATGACGAAACATGAAGCCTGTACCTAATTCGGACCATATGACGACACGGGCGTTTGATCTCCGTGAGCTCTCTGAGACTCAGACGGACTCACGGTGTGTGTGGTCACACATTCACTTCCCACATGTGATGGGTTAACGGTCACCCACGCAAAGGAGGGGGCGGAAAACAAGGGGCCACTGCAAAGTGAAGACGCATGTTCAAGCAAAAGCAGCGCCGGTCTAAGAACGGTCCGCCTGCAGCATTGTTGGTCAAATAAAAACACAGATTGAGTCAAAGTAAAACTCTGAGTGTCGCTGTGTCATGTTCAAATGGCCAAGCTGTACTTTGTCTCATCCATTTGAACTTACTGAAACAGAGAAACAATTGCCGAAACGGGTTAAGTCAAAGAAAAACAAAAACATGGCGACCTGAATGTTCAATCACAAACAAAACAATAGTGTTTTTATGTTTTTGCAGCACCTGCCGTGCAAGTGTGTCAAAAGTTTTCAAAGATTTGTGTCAACTTTGACTGACTGAAGTGAATTCAGCTTAACAAAGGCCACAAACAGGCTGAAAGCCTGATGCTGCCATCACCAAGCCTGAGGGTTTAGAGTTCTACAATCTTGTTTCTGTGCCAAATATACATTTGGGAGTTATTATGGGACCGTTTTCATTTTCTCAAATTCATTTAGGGAACTGGAAATGTGCTTTGCAAACACAGCTAAGCTTTCATTTCTTCACAGTAGTCTAGTCACTGTCAGCATTTGCCATTGAAAAGGCAGGGACCATATTTTCCCTAATTGAAGAAGACTGTCTTTGCTTTGTTAAATGGTAAACGGACTGAACCTATATAGCGCTTTTCCAGTCATTTTGCCCACTAAAGGCACTCTACACTAGAGTCACATTCACCCATTCATATGTAGATTGGTAGGCAATTTGGGGTTACATCGTCATGTGGCAGGAGGAAGCTGGAATCGAACCTACAACCTTCTGATCACAACACGACATGCCTTGAGAGTTATTTTGCCCTCTTATCCTGTTTGATACCTGTTGGCTGTTCTCCATGAACCATAGCTCTTTTAATGGCCCAAACTTTCTTCCAATTGCCATGGAAACCTTGTTTTAAATACTTAAACACAGAGCATTTTCAAATAAAATCTAGTAGCAAACTTCTCCAGTGTCCCTAAAACCTCAATGCCTCAGTTACGTCTCGGTTCACATCAGTCACATGTTTTGACAACACTAAATCAATTTGGGTTGTCAAACATTAATGGAGTTACTTATTTAAATTTTGTTTAAAATTTAACAACGGCTCAACTATGCTTTCAAAATTACTTGTTCAAAGTATAGTAAAGAAGATGCAAAAACATTTCTATCTAAAAACTAAATCGGAGAAATGTTACTTTGATGAGTTGAACACAGACGTTGACACAAACAGTGCGGTCGGCCAACTTTCTCTCTGAGCTGTCTGCACTTCAACTTTTTCTTTCCACCTATCCTCAGTTCATGCATCGTCTCTGTCTTTTTCTCTCTCTCTCTTACGAGCTTCCTGCCGTGTTCCTTGTTGCAGCCATTCTTTTCCTTCCTGTCTGCCTCCTGAGACGTTGCTCAGTCCCGGTGTCTCTTCCACCCCTGCTTGGTTCTCATGGTGCTTCTCTTGTGCCGTTAGCCATTTCTCGAGGGAAATCTCCCACAGGAACGACACAAAGCTGCACACCTCCCACGGCTCTGTCTCCTTTTCCTATCACACTCATCCAGGTTTTACTATACAATGAAAGGACACACCAAAGAGCCCTGCAAACATGTAGTGGTGTTGATACGACACACACTTTAGTGTGCGTGTTTAATAGAAAAAGAGAGAGAGACAGAGCAGGCGTAGCTCTCAATTTGTATTTATTTGAAAGTGATTCTTTCCAGGGCTGTAATGATGCTGTCACGTCCCACCGGGACAAATAAGTGTACTCATACGGGCATACACTGAATCCAGGCATACACAGACAAACCAATTTATATACACACACCTTTATGGATAGTTCTCACATGAGAGGTGTCCGCGGTGAGGCCTTACCTCCACATCCCACCCCACCAATAAGAGTGCAGATTCTGGGCCAGGCTCAAATGGGGTTAAGGTTCCACACAAAGCGCATTTCCCCATTCCTAACAGAAGCACATGTGCTGTCAACGCCCCGACTGACAGCACATGTGTTATAGCATAGATTAGTCTTCAGGGAAGAACTGACAGGTATAGTTTTGTCTGGTTCTTCTGCACCCCTCTCTCTATTAGCACTCTGGACAATTGCCCTTACTTATATAGCTCTTCAGGCTACGTTTAAGTAAGCCTGAAGGGCTACTTATGTAGCCTTACTTAGTCAGCAGCTAAGTTGTTGTGAGCGTGCTTTTGAAATAAAATGATGGTACAGTAAGTTACGGTACGGTACGGTATAAAAAAGCTATCTAAATCAACATAGCCCTATATGAAAAAGTAATTACCTCCTTGTTTAATCATGAAGAAAGTGCATTAATTTTACAAGCCACTTTCAAGCCTAGTTATTGCCAGGTCATGAAATCATTTAAATGGTGCATCTTTTACAATACAAAAATGGATCTTAAGGATTTCAAAAAGCAACTTGATGTTGCCGCCAAAATTACAAATACACATATTAAAGGTTTATTACAAAACCGTTTTGTGTTTTTAACTCAATTGCTCTGTTCAGTTGATGAATCCAATAATTTTTAAAAAACTGTTTATATATATATATATATATATATATATATATATATATTTACTCTGGCTATCTTTGTCTGATATTAAGATTTGTTTAATAAACTGTTACATGCATGCATGACATAGAAGATAATTTTTCAGCACACAGTATACCTGGGTTGGTCCTTGACCCAAACTTCCTGCTAGGAAAATGGTTAAAATATGATGGATGGATGGATGGATGGATGGATGAATGGATGGATGGATGGATGGATGGATGGTAATTTGCTTCAAACTCTTATTTCATGTCACTGAGCCCAAAATGTAATTCTTTTAAAAAAGTTAATCACTGTATATACAGTATATATGAATTACAGTTCAATTACATGAATTACTTACCAACTGAATGAGGAGTCCTAATTTTGTCACATGACTCTGCATCTTGATTCAAGGTTATCGTACCAAGGGAATCCTATGCTGTTTTCATGTCATATCCTACATGGCACTAAGCGACTCGAATCGATTTATTTATTAAGCACCACTAAATGCGAGTGTCCAAAACTATTGTAAACACATGTATCCCACCATATTTTTTCACCAGATTTGTGAGCATGTTGTGCACAGTCAAGTTTGAACGTGTGCAGTTTGTGTGTCTAGCCATGGGCTGATGAGGGGAGGCATGTGGTGGCCATTTAGAAGGATTAGAGCTGTCAGAGACATCAAGCGGGACTAATTATTCTGTTAGCACACTACACTGCAGGGATCCAAAGCGTGTGCGTCTGTGTTGTTGCGTTGGACATTTGTGTGTGTTAGCATAAGAGAGGGCTTGCCAGGGAAAAAACTGAGGGCGAATAGAGCTGGAAAAGAAAGATTTTAGAGGAATGGATGACAGATGGAAACGAACTGAGCCAGAAAGAGAGGGGAACTAAGAGCTGCCGTTTTCATCTGGGGAGAATATGCTCTCTTTGTGAGAGATGGATTGATAGGAATGGAGGTAAAGGGAGCTTTGGAGGTGTGGAGGTAAGAAGCCCTGCAGGCATAAAATAAAATAAGACAAATAAGAAGGGAGGAGGATGTACGGAAGAAAAGGTTGAGAAGGACGTGAGGGATGAGAGAGATGGAGCGAAAAGAGGTGACCTACCTCATGCCTTCATGGATAACTGCGTTTGTAACCCAACATCCCAACATGCACCGCTCTGCCACTCGGGGCGAAATTGGCCTGCAGCGCCCAATCAGCCGTGGCCTTTTACCACTTTGCCGTGGGGCAGAGTGTGCTCGAGTGAGTAAGTGTGCGTGTTTGTGTTTGCACTTGTGTGAGTTCAAGCGTGATGGCGAAACACACATCTGTTTGCACGTGCGTTCGTGGACATGTAGCCCCCTCAGCGCGCTGCCTCCCTGATTTATCTCCAAACCGACAGCTCACTCATCTCCTCTCCTCGCGCTCCGTCCTGTTTTCCATCTCTTCCCTTCTCTGTCTCTCTCATGTTCAACCAGCCATCTATCCATCTTCTAAACGCCTCCCATCTCGAGACCAACCTTCTCTGGCTCCCATTTTTATCTCTCCATTTACATCAATTCATCCCTCCATCTGCATCCACTTCCCGCCGGGAGGACAATTTCCTGAATACCAGCAGGGTGGAAAGATTTCAGATTTAATCCATCATCCATTTATGTGATGTGTTCGGGACTCAAAGGAAGGAGTGGGGAGTTTAAAGGTGGCAAGGGAACGACAGGAAGAAGAAAGCGTGGGCACCATTTTAGGATGAATAGGTGGGCGGACGGAAAACACAATCCAGTTGACAGAGGAGACCACTGCTGTTTTATATTTTTAGAAACCGCACATTCATTTATTCCCAACATTTCTCATCAGACAGCAGAATTTAAAGCTGGTCCGTAATATGTGCATCCATCATGTTACAGTGAAGCAAGCAGCCCGTCTAGGAGGGAAGACATCAATGAACTGTCACTCCAAAGATTCCCACCACAAAACCATTGTCAACTCCCTCTGGCCAGTTATAGATTTTGATCAAAAAGTTACAAAGGTTTGGACATTCACATATAAATTATGTTCAGAAATATGCTTCAATTTCAAACATATGCACAATCCTTGAACCTTTTCACTATTTAATAGCAAAACTCTTTTTAATGGGAGTTTGTGTGGCAAAACAAACATGTGGAAGTAAAATTATACATGGTCTTCAAAGGTAAATATGAAAAGTATGGCCTATATTTGTATTCAGTCCCATAGAGTCAATACTTTTACAGAACCACCAAACACTGGAAATACAGCTGCATGTCTACCAGCTTTGCACATCTAGAGGCTTGTTTCTTTGTGACTGACAGTTTCTGTTTGCAAAATAGCTCTGAATATTTTTTCCCAAGTCTTGCATAAACATGTCTGTATTGTTTAGATTGTTCTAACAAGCAAATGTAATGTTGTTAGGGACACTTTTTGGTTTTTGCTTTTTTCGTCTCTCTAACTCACTTTACTGGAGTGACTCGTGTTTACAAGTGACTCCAAATCAAAACCCTGAAAACCACAAATTGACGTCAAATACACTGTGTTCCTCTACTGAATGAGTTGTCAGCACAATCCAATTGTCTAATTGTGGACAGTCACAATTAGACCACAGAAGCAAAAAAAAAGACATAGGAAACATGGCAAAATGTTTTGTTATAAGTGAAATTATCTGCCAACTTTTTCATCAATATTAAGGAATTATTGCCTTGAAACAACCTCCTATATCTTGCTGAAAAGTTACTTATAAGTTAGTTTTGTTTTATTACTAGTCTAGCAAAACATTTGCACTAGAAACTACATCAAAATTACTTGGGAAGTTTTTGTGCTTTTGCGGTGTAGAAAAGAATAAACCAGAATAAAATCCATCCCTCTTTCTTTGTCACTGATTACAACATAAATCAATCCATCCATCCATCCATCCAGTAAATGTTCACAGATAAATGTTGACAGTTCTGAGGTGAAGGTTCGGTGTGGGAACTAACACTTTCTTCTGTTCAAGAGCAGATAGCTAAATGTCTGAGCAAATCTGCAAAAAATGTTTTATAAATTAAATCCTTCTACTTTTTTCTGGAGTTGTATAATTATTTTAGTATCTTTGGGAGACTTATTTCCCTATTTTCTTCCTTTAAACAGAAACTACTCTGTTGATGTTTCTGCTGGGTCCAGATATCTCTCTGTTTTTGTGTCTTACACTGAAGTCAGCCGAGGCAAAATGAGCTATGTAGTCCTAGTTCTTACTGCTCTCTGGTGGTCGGTATAGAAAATACTCCATTACTGTCCATTCAGTTCACATTTCCATTTTATTACACCCTGTATCTCGTTAGTATATAAATTTATACAATGTGACAAAATAAAATATCCTTTATCCTTAAGATTCTAAGTTCAAGTTCTGCTTGCAGTTTTTGTCAACATCTGATGATTCAAAGCTAATCTGAATATATCTATATTGCAAAGTACAGTATAGCTAATTAAGACAGAAGAAAGGTATGGAGCAATAAATTTGGGAATGCTAATAGGACTGAAGGACTATTGATATGCAAATGAAGGAGATAACAAGTTTCCATTTTTTTGTCCTTTCCATCCCTCATTGAAGGATATTTATGATGGAAAGATCCAAGAAAAGTGAGCTGAACCAGGCAGTGATTGGAAATAGAAACAAAGAGAAAAATTATAGACAATTAAAGTCAAATTATGGGGCCACGGCATCAATATTAGCTGCTGAAGCTGATAATAAATCATCACTGTGCGCCTTGACAGTGGGTAATCGGCACATCTGTAATTGGTACAAATTGGTAATCAGTGGGGCATTTAAACTCTAATATGTGTGTGTGTGTGTGTGTGTGTGTGTGTGTGTGTGTGTGTGTGTGTGTAAACATGCTTAAAATGCTTCTAGTGTTCTCATTAATGTGAAGAGGATAAAATAAAGGATAAGCACATGCCTCCTTTTCTTCCAAAGCAAACATTGCAGCATCTGATTTGAACTCTGTAATTAGCGCCTCATTATCCACAGAGGGGAAATAATCTGTGAAATTAGCATCTGTGGTGCAGCAAGTTTAATAAAACTGTCATGTTCCACCAAATCGGAAGACAAATTTAATATTCTCGTTCTACTATGTAATATTGGAATTTAAAGTTTACCTAAAATCTATTCAATTAAATCAATCTGCTGGTTTTGGTCAACCACATGTATTTTTTACATATAGGTCACGCCAGGTTCATGCTGTGGATAAGTGCCCCCTTCACCCTGAAACCCAGAAATAAATTCTGGTTAACAAGGTGCCCTCCTAATTGATAGAGTAACTTCGAGGGAGAGACGGAGAGGGAGTTAAAGGGGGAGATTATTTTATCCTTTTTCATATCTCTAATGAGAGCAAAGTCGATGAACTGCTATAGATAGAACAAGTCAAAATGTATTTTCTGCACAAAATCAAGTAAGAAGTCATCTTCTCAATTTATCACAAATTAATAGGAGGCACAAGGCTTAAAATACGTTTGATATGGTTATTCTAAATGGGCATTCACAAAACGAAAAGTCAATGGTAAAAAAGCAGCATAAGTAATGAATTGTTTGTGAGCTGAAAGAACGCCGGCTCTTATTTTGCAGGGTAACCCAAAGATTCGGATCCCAGAACCGACCCGTCTCTCCCATCACTCTCATGAACTGCTTCGTAAACCTGTGGCTCGCTTGACGCATGCGCAACGCGCCATTGAAGGAAACGATGCGAGAATTGAAGTGGGAGTTACCAAAAGAAAGAAAAAATCAAAGATTTCATCCTGCCCTTTCTTTGCTTCACGGAAATGTTCTCCAAATGAAGTTCCCCCTCCTGTTTTGGTAAGGAATTGGAGGAATTTAGGGAGATAACCCAGAGTGTGTGCACTAGATTGGCGCAGTTTCGCCGCTGGGAGGGCAACTTGGGACAGAGGCAGTTTTCACCTGCTAGCCGCCGCTCCAGGAGATTCAGGTACTTTAATCAGTTTGTTTATTTTTATTAAATAACATATTTTGCTTGGAATGTGCGTGATAGTTGCATTAGAGTATTTACCCACTGACTTTTCTACAAGGTAGTTACTTTTTGAAGGTAGGTTCCTCGGAGTTGAACTGATTTATATATAAAAAAAACATGTCTGCTAATGCTTAGCTACTCTGCTACCATCATTCAGATGTGCTAGCTGATGTTTTCGTAGCAGGTAGTTGCGCTGCTAAGCTGGTAGTTTTAATGCGGCGCTACTTCCTGTCGTACCTTTTAAAAATAAAATCAAGTTGACTTGACAAACGTCAATCAGCCATAGCTGAATTAATGATACAAGTTTTTAACAAGCAAATCAATCAATCCAATTTTATTTGTATAGCACATTTCAGCAGCAAGGCATTTCAAAGTGCTTTACATAATTAAAATAAAAACGACATGTGACGGTGAATAAACAGTTTGAAAGACAGAATTTTTTTAAAAAGAAAAAAGATTAAAAAAGATAAAACATTAAAACCCACACCCTTTGTAGGACTTCAGTTAAACATCTCACACCTCAGAGTTTTAGTTAAAACGCCATTTAACAAGGATTCTCACACCTCAGAGTTTTAGTTAAAACGCATTGATTTGTCTAACTGGGACGTTTTCCAGGGGGCTTTACATAGACAGTGTGAAAGAGAAATAAAAAGAAGTTAATAAATAGATGAGAAGTAAAGGTACAAATATTAGAACATTTAAAAAACACACATCAAAGACATCAAAACCTCCAATTTAGCCATAAGCAACTCTAAACAGGTGGGTTTTGAGTTGCGATTTAAAGGCACCCAACGTTTCAGCTGTTTTACAGTTTTCTGAAAGTTTGTTCCAAATTTGTGGTGCATAGAAACTGAATGCTGCTTCTCCTTGTTTGGTTCTGGTTCTGAGGATGCTAAAACATGTTGTTAAAACAGAAATTATTTTAATATTTACCTAAATTTACCATAGTAATTAAAATAATATTATAATAGTAGTTGTTATGTTTCTTATAAACAAAGAATTAAATTTTGCATGTCAAATTACACCTCTTTTAGAAATACAGACAGCTTTTGTAAAGTTTGCGTACATCTATTTTGTGTTTTGGGGGTTTCACATATAAGCAAGTTATTAAAAATTGTCAGTAATGAACTGCTTTAATAGTAAAGACCTGGGAGATCACAACCAAACGTTACTTCCCAGATAAAGTCCATTTGGCAAAAATACTTTTATTTAACTTAAAAAATATTTTGACCTACCACGTTGAACTTTTAATGCATCTTGATAGATAATATTTAAAAATAGCTTAGATGTCGGTTTCAACTAATCTTTGGATTAAATAAATAAAGTATTCCATTTTGAAATTATCTATGGATGTCCCTCATCATGTGGCACCCTGGGTAGAAAGTCTTATCTGTATAACAAAAACGCCACTTCATCTTTTATTTTGAAGGGAACACAGCCTTGCTTCCGCTGCGGACCTGCTGTTTGCAGTAGCTTTGTCCTCCTCCCTGCAACAAACGCCAGCCAGACTGGCGCCGCTAGTAAAGCAAACGAGCGAGACAACCTAAACTTTTCTTTTACCGAAGGCACTTTAGGGCTTTTGAAACGTCGCCCTTACCTGCAGATTTCCCCGTCGTCCTCATTTATTTGACGGTGAGCCAAGTGTTGTCCGAGGTTATTTTATAAATGAAAACCAAAGAGTTGCAGAAAAGCGCTCATGTCTTCTGCACGCCGCTCAGACTCGACACGAATCTGTGATTTATTTGAGGAATCGCTGCTATCTTTTTCTGTGTTGTGTGTTAATGTCTTAACGTTAGTGTTGAATCAAAGTAGGACTTTTGACCCTATTTAACGCGCTTTGTTGCTGAAATTAGATTTGCATTTCTTTCTGTGAAGCATGGAAAGTATGGAATTTGCCACAAGTGTGGAAAGGCATTTGTGTTTTCAGACTTTACGATGTGTTCAGTATTCCTAAAGATAAAAATTTTGATTTCTAAATATAATTTTCCCTTAAAAAAACGAGTAGTTTTATATAGACTGATTACATGAAAGAATTGGATGATGTAGTAAGAAATTCAGGTTTCCAGCAGGAAAGAGATGGTCAGATGGAACATATTAAACAAATTATAGCCTAAATATAAAACTGAACAATTTGTTCAGTGGTGTAATTTATGGGAAATAAATCTTTTGTTGTGCAAATTTAAAATGTATTTTTACACTTGTGCAAACAAAACAATGTGAAAGACTATAGGCACATATGTTGAATGCAAATAATGTAGCAATGATAAACTACAGCCTAGTAACTGCTCTGAATACATACATTTAGTTACATATCTCCTAAATGAGACCCGAGGCCACACAACTAATAACAAGCTTTATTTAAAAAGTAAATGTCACCATTTCACGCTCTGCTCCAGATTATAGCACAAGCTAATTCACATCTACAGTCTCTCATTAATTGCGTGACTTTTTTCGCCCTGCTTGTGAAAAGTCCAGAAGACGATGTGAAGCTCTCGACCGCGCGGGGCCCAGCTGTTTTTCTCAGGAAGTGCGGCACACGACCTCCCAGCTAAGATGTCCATCGCCAGCACACCCACCAGCAACGATGCGTGCCTGAGCATCGTGCACAGCCTGATGTGCCACCGGCAGGGCGGCGAGAGCGAGACGTTCGCCAAGCGGGCCATCGAGAGCCTGGTGAAGAAGCTGAAGGAGAAGAAAGACGAGCTGGACTCCCTCATCACGGCCATCACCACAAACGGCGCCCACCCGAGCAAGTGTGTGACCATCCAGAGGACTCTGGATGGACGACTGCAGGTGACGGACCCAAACTGAGTAACGGAGCGTTGGACATAGTTGGTTCCCCGCTTCGGTTTGTGAAACAAAACAAGGTCGTCGACCGTTATCTATCTAATTCCAAGCTTCTCCGATGGTTCTTCAGGTTGCGGGGCGTAAAGGGTTCCCTCATGTAATCTACGCTCGGCTGTGGCGATGGCCGGACCTGCACAAGAACGAGCTGAAGCATGTGAAATACTGCCAGTTTGCCTTTGACCTGAAGTGCGACAGCGTGTGCGTCAATCCCTATCACTATGAACGAGTGGTGTCTCCTGGCATAGGTGAGCCACGCCGGCTTTTAGATTGAGCTTAGTTCACTTCAGCAAAGCATCACTTAAAGGGTCCAAAATGCAGCTCCGGTCGGGTTTTCGTCCACTCGTTGTGGTCATGAAGGTCGAATTAACATCGACTCTTCCCAGCAGAATCGGAAACTCGGTTCTGGCTTTCGAAGTCTCGTCAACAATGATATCTTCATCTGTCATTGTCTAGAATAATTATGTAAAAAAAAAAAGAAAATATGACAGGTTAATTCAATTTTTTTTTCACTTTTTTCTCCATTGTTTGTTCCATGACAGCATCAATACATATGAGTAAATATGAAACTCAGAGTATGTGATTAAATGCAGCTACTGTGTGCATTTTAATCACACTTCTTTAAGTACGTGGCGTCCTGAACAAGTCTGATTCAGATGGTTTTCAAAAAAGGATAATTGTTTGTGGCGCTATGAACGCTGGGTTAGGGTTTTCTAAAAAATAAATAAATAAATCTGTTTCTATCATAATTTTTTTTTTTATCATTATCAAACAGTAGCACAAAATATCCAGTCCACATGGTCTAACTGACTTCAACCAAAACTCCGTCTCTTTGTGGGTTAAATTTAAACTTGTGCACCCAGATATCGTTTTGTTTAAAGAAACCGAACCATTAAGCTTGTTTTTTGAGGCATCATTTCACCTCTCAACAAGAACAGTCCAAATAAATCATTAACATCCCAAAATAAACCACATTCATGCTAACAATGGGTAAACTTCAGAGGGGTTCTGTGTTTTGGAGGCAAAAAGTGTTTTAAAAGGAGGAAATCCACTTTGCTGGGATCATTTCAGTCCAGCTCGTCTTCCTGCCTCTGCTCAGTCCTTCAGATTTGTTTTCATTTCGGCGGCTCATATCCCGTTCTGTCGCTCCGCAGACCTCTCAGGCCTCACGCTGACCGGCTCCGGACCCAGCTCCTCGCTCATCGTAAAAGACGAGTACGACTTCGACGCGCCTCCGACTCTCCAAGCCGTCGATGGCGGACACTCTCTCCAGACCATCCAGCACCCCCCGTCCAGCAGCCGCCCACCTCAGGCGGAGCCGTACCCGACCCCGAGCCTGCTCCCGCCCGCCGAGGCGTCCACGTCGGTCTCCGCGCAGTCCTTCCCTGCCATCCCAGCAGGATCGGGCAGTAAGGCGGTCGCAAGCCGTTCCCCTTGGTCTGCTCCGAAACGTAGATTTTTTTTTTTCTTACCTTTCCGTCTATATCCCCTCTTGCCCCCCCCTCGCCCCCCAGGTGCCACCTCCAACTGGTCCAGGAACACTGGCTTCCCTGCTAGCATACCTCACCACACCAACGGTCATCTGCAGCACCACCCTCCGATGCCACATCCAACACACTACTGTAACTTTAAGCTAAAGCTTTGCCTTCGTCAGTCGATTTGTGCCATAATTTGCCTTTACTTTGTAAAACGGCGTTGTGTTCTTCCTTTCAGGGCCGGTGCACAATGAGCTCGCCTTTCAGCCTCCGATATCCAATCATCCAGGTATGAATAAATCCTGTCAGGTTCAGTGTTTTTTTTTTTTTTTTGTTTGAGTGTGTTTTGATGAGCTGACCGCTCTGTCCTGCCCTTCAGCGCCTGACTACTGGTGCTCCATTGCTTATTTCGAGATGGACGTCCAGGTCGGGGAGACGTTTAAGGTGCCGTCTTCCTGCCCCATTGTGACGGTGGACGGCTATGTGGACCCCTCAGGAGGGGACCGGTTCTGTTTGGGCCAGCTCAGTAACGTCCATCGTACTGAGGCTATTGAGAGAGCAAGGTGAGGCACTGGAGGTGATTTCAGAACCTAAAAACACAAAATAGTATTGAGGCAAAAATATTTAATTTGAATCTTATTTCTCCTTTGCTTCCTTTCTCCTTCTGGTCCATCTTGGATCCTTGTTTCCTTCCCGCCGTCCCTCTTGTCGTTCATTCTTTTCTTTCTTCCTTGCGCCATTCTTTCCGTCCTTGTATTTCCTTCATCTGCCTATATTCCGTTTAGTTGTCAGAATAATCTATTACTGCAGTAAAATGGTCTCTATCTTCAGTCCTAGCAGGAAGCATCTTAAGTATTCTTCTTTTCTTCCCCTCAGGCTTCACATCGGTAAAGGAGTCCAGCTGGAGTGCAAAGGAGAGGGAGACGTGTGGGTGCGATGCCTCAGCGACCACGCAGTATTTGTCCAGAGTTACTACCTGGACCGAGAGGCGGGCCGAGCCCCGGGAGACGCCGTCCACAAGATCTACCCCAGCGCGTACATCAAGGTGAGGTCGCCGGCTTCCCTCCGCCGCCACGCTGAACGTTTTGAGTCTGCAACACGAGCACTGAGAGCGCCGTCCGTCCCTCCAGGTGTTCGACCTCCGTCAGTGCCACAGACAGATGCAGCAGCAGGCCGCCACGGCTCAGGCGGCGGCGGCGGCTCAAGCGGCCGCCGTGGCGGGGAACATACCTGGTCCTGGATCAGTCGGAGGAATCGCTCCGGCCATCAGTAAGAGACAGTAGCTGCACATTTAGGCTTTTCTACGAGCGTTTTACCGTGTGGCCCAAAACGGTCAAGTTGAAAGCAACCGAGAGCCACAGAATTTAGATGTTTTTTTTTTCGTTTTTTTTTAAAAAAAATTAAATGATATTGTGAATTACTGAGATGTTTCTGTGAATGGACTGAATATGCTTTCTTCATATGCTCTCTCAAACTATTTTGTGTTTTAACGCCGCCGCTCACCCTCTCCTCTCAGGTCTCTCTGCCGCCGCCGGCATCGGGGTCGACGACCTCCGCCGGCTCTGCATTCTCAGGATGAGCTTTGTTAAAGGCTGGGGTCCCGACTACCCCCGGCAGAGCATCAAGGAGACCCCATGCTGGATCGAAATCCACCTGCACCGAGCCCTGCAGCTCCTGGACGAGGTCCTTCACACCATGCCCATCGCCGACCCCCAGCCTCTGGACTGAGACCCTCCAGCAGCAGGTCCTCACCTGAACACACACGGCCAGTGACTAGTCTTCCTCAGTGACTGTAAAAAAATAAAAAAAAAAATAGATAAATGTTTTCAGGTGTGTCCGAGGCGTCGCGTTGCACTAAGGCTCCAGCTGTTGCTCACGGCAACAAGAGCCGAAGCCATCTATCCAAACTATGTGCTCATGTTTAATGCATGGCTTCAACTGTAGGACTTTGTAGAAACTATACACCGACACGCACATAAAGCACACCAGCTACTGACGACCTCACCGAACCGTCGCGGAGCTGCGTGGGTTTTACCAGAGGACGGCTTCAGACCCGCAGCTGCAGGTGCGACGGTCACGCCGATCACTTCCTGGCAGCCGGAAGCGACCGGGACAGGATGTGGGAGATCGCCGCCACAATCAAAAGAGAGCCACCGTTATCTGATGCAGAGTTTCAGCCGCCGGAGGCGAGACATGTCTGAACATGTCCAGGTCAGCTGTTGTCAAACGTTTTTTTTTTTTTCTGTAGATAAACTTCAGCTCTGTGCTGGGAAGACGAGTCTCTGTTTGCATCGTCTCTGTTAAACAAGATAAGTGGCAAAGAGCTGAACTCCTGCAAACAAAATCAGTGGCTTGCTGAAGTATTCATACTCGGTCGTTGATTTAAAATGTTTTTTGTTTTTACTTTTTGTTAGGCTACGATCACAGTTTTATTTCATCTGGGTATTTTGTGTCTTAGAGTAATGCGAGGTTTTCTACATTGTTTTTTTTTTTTTATTCGTAATACATGTGCATTAGGACCCCCGATGAAATACTTTGACTAGACCATTTTAAAACATGAATACGCTTCGATTCCCATCAGCTCTGCGGTCACAGCTAGAGATGAGCATTCCCACAGCATGATGACGCCACCGCCGTGCCTCACAGCGGGGATGGAGGTTTTCCCACCTCGCGGCCTTTAGGCTGTTGACTCAGTTTGGCTTCAGTTTCATCTGAACAAAGCGACTTCTTTCACAAACGTGGCTCGCTGCAAACTGCGAAAAGGCCTTTTCTTGGCAACGGCTTTCTTCTTGCCGCTCTT
The DNA here is from genome assembly GCA_033032245.1 of Poecilia picta. Classification (NCBI taxonomy): domain Eukaryota; kingdom Metazoa; phylum Chordata; class Actinopteri; order Cyprinodontiformes; family Poeciliidae; genus Poecilia; species Poecilia picta. The sequence goes on from CM065361.1 coordinate 20,279,351, forward strand.
CCTCGTAGACCAGATTTGTGAAGAGACAGATTAACTTGTCTGAACTGTGGATCTCTGCAGATCATCCAAAGAGTCTCTCTGATTATTGCTGTCCTTGCAGGGCCTCTCCTGTGACGTCGTCGGCCTTGTCTGGGTTTCCAGGTGTCATCTTTCCATTTTTTTGTAGAAAATGGATTGAGCTCTGTTGGATGGGAATTTTTTTGACCTTTTTGTAACCTAATCCCGCTTTAAGCTTCACCTCTGAGCCGTTCTGCTGCTGTGTTGCTTGGTCGACTTCTGAGTGGATCTCATTAAAACGCGTTGAAGTAAAAAAGGGCTGAATACAAATGCTTTAAGTCTTCAGATTTTTTGTTATTTCCACAGTCACTACCCACCACATTACATGTGATCGCGATTAATTTTATTGAAGTTTGCGGTCACAGCAGGAAAAACTGTGGTGTTGATGCTTTTGCAGGGCTGTAATTTTCCAGCAGGCAGCCTGTGTCACTTCTGGGTCAAATTCCCTCAAAAGAACTCCTGACCACATGCAAACCCAGTACTTCTCACCCTGCTGACTCTTAGTCACGGATGCTAATTTTTTTTTTCTAAAAAAAGCTTCTGTTTTATACAACCGCAGAGAATCGGCTATTTACCCTCTCGACGGGAGAGAAACTTGTCTGTTCAATGTGGAAGTGACGCAGTCGAGCAGAGGAGAGACTGATCTTGATCTCTCAGTACAAAGATTGAGGTTTATCTGCGTTTTTTAGTGACCAGAAGTGACCATTTCTGAGAACAAAAACAGTCTTTGGTAAACATTAAACAGAGGAAAGTCCAGGAAGTCCCGATCTTAATCTGTTTCCAGTCATATCCGACACAAAGGTTGGAGTCCCGACAAAAGTGAGCCGCATTCCTCCTTTATGCTTCATCCAGGTTTACTGTGTGAAGTTTGACAGAAAAACAATAAGAGGATTTATAGCTTGTGTTCAGCCTTAGTTGCACTTTTTCCCCCTACTTTTTCTGATTTATTTGTTCATTTGTAGCACTTTACCTTTGACTAAAGGAGCAAATAGGTCAGTTCAGAGCGAGTTAAAGATTACAAACAGAACATTGGATTCAGATCGTACAATATTTAACACTAGGCCACCTTTTTTAACAAAAACCCTAATTGCATTCATATTTTTTCTTTTTTTTATTTCTGTTGTCCTCATAAATCTTTGTAAATATCTTTGGTTTGTAAATGCATGTATGAATGTATCCATGTCAAACACTTTCCCATTTAAGTTATCAAAGTTAAAGTCTGCAGTAGATTGGTGACGTTGCACTCAGCAGGAGAGGCTCTTAAAGTCACATACAGACCATGTTTGGCTTCTTCTTACTTTAAATTAAACGTTAAAGCAGACACACCTTTAATCTGTGCTGTTTAACATCCAAATTTTACACAGGTTTTGGGGTCTAACAGATTAAAAGACGAGCAAGATGTTGCTTCTTATTGAAGGAAGATACAAGATTTAATTTAAAAACCTTTTGGTGCATTTATAGTTACACAAAATATATAATTTTAGCATACGGCAAATTACAGTTTTAGCTCATTACAATTTGCTCAAATTTAATATTTAGTGTAAATGATCAGTGGCACTTTTGGTCCTGGATGTCTTCCATAATTTGCCGTGATCTTCTGTCCAGCAGCGTTTTTGTTCGCGTCGTCCAGAAAGCCCGTCACTGTCCAGCCCCAATTGTTTACCTGGTGGAACTGCAGAAGGTGGCGTGTTTCTGCTGAAAATTCATGCTGAATTGAATCCAAAAGTGTGCTTTTTAAAAGGTGGAAAACATATATTTCGGAAAACATATTTTTCGTTTTGTTTAGCGTTTTTTTTTTTTTTTTTTTTTTTTACATGATTTGCAGTTATTGTAGCAGCCGAAAGACGGCTTGGGTGAGTAAATGTTGACTACTATTTAAGATCTAACTGTACCTGTTTTTCTCATGTGAGAAATTAAATATGGACTGTTTTTCTCCATTTGGTGTCCTGTTGGTTTTGTCATTGAGCCAGTAGCTCCAAAACTAATTCTTCATCAGAATGCGGATTTTGTATTACAGCTCCAGCTGAAGTGACACCCATTAAATTTAATGCATCAATCTGTATTTCATAACAGCTCGCTGAGTGAACATTATGGTGTTAATGTTCCTTAGACAATTATATAAAAAAGGAGGGGTTGTTTTGCTATGACAACCATGGGAGAGTGGGAGAAATGTCACTAAAAGCAGCCCGTCCAGACACACTCGTGGTGTGTGAGTGAGTGTGTGAGTGTGTGGTGTGTGTGAGAGAGAGAGAGAGAAAGGTTGAACTGAAATCCCCCTGAATGTGTTCAGTCAGAAAGACCCTGTTACTGCAGATTTATGAAAAAACATCCCATCGGCTCTGAACAGAATACATGTAGACTTGTTGCAGTAACTGAGGTTAAAGTCTGCACAGGCTCTGCTAAAACAAGCCCAGAGATTTAACTGAATGCCGCCATTTTGTTCTTGATTCATATTCTGGGAAGAAAAATGGCAGAAGACTTCCTAGAGCTCTGCAATTAAATTCTTATGAAGGGAGAGATTTGCTCTCATCACCTCAGAGAATAAAAATATATATAAACAGATGGCAGAATTCAATTCAAGCGAGTTTCTGAGAGCCTCCACTTTGACTTGTTTGAGAATTTAATTGTTCAGATGTTGTGTTGTAGTAATGTGCAACTTTGCAGTTGCATTTTAACAAATAAACTCAAACATCCATCTGTTTTAGTACCTCGATCTAAAAGGCAGACTTCAATCAATTACAGTTGCATACTTGGAATAGTCAATGAAATTTGTAGTTTTGAAGATCTTTTTTTCAGAATCAGGATGAAAAGCTTTATTGGTTTATTGTGTGCAGTTAAAAAGTAACCATGAAACATAACCGTAAGTTAAACTACACATTTGTTACATTAGCTGTAAGCCACCATCAATATGATCAGAAATAAAAAAGTGAAATGTATAACAATGTAATGGCTGATTTAGTTATATAATAGTAAATAAAAACTGAAATATAAGCATTTCAGTTTTTGAGCTGAATTTTAAAACGCTTACTTTGCAATGAAAGTATTCTGATTTACTGTGACGCACAGTTTCACATTCACTGAAAAATTATGTAGAATAAAATATTTAAATTCTCATTTTGAAAAAGGACATGTAACATTGTGGGTCCAACCGATGAGAAGCAGGGAGCCAGTCTTCCTCTTCTATGAACAGTATTTTACTCTCATTTTAGTAACACTTACTGAGAGTTTTCTTTTTAATTGATGTTAGAAGATGAGGCACTCACTGAGGTGACTAACACACAAGTGGTCAGGCTCTTCAGCTGTAGCTGCATTTCAAACATTCACGGCTCAAATCTGAGGTTTCTACAAATATTTTTAAAGAAATTCTTATCTTTTTCGTTAATTCCTCTTTTTTGCTGTAAATTCAAGACATACAGATTTAAGATTTAGGAACGTGCAAAAACAAAACAAAACGAGGTACAACTAGATAGACCTAGATATGAGGACAGAAATAAATTGATAAAGAGGTTGATGGAATAGATGGAAGGATAAATTGACAGTTACTTAGAAAGCTCAGATCAGCAAACATGGACAGAAAAACAAGTGGATGTGAAAATGGAAAGATGACTAAAGGGACATGAGGAAAAGACTGACTGGCAGGAAGGATGGATGAGCCGACTGAAAGATAAGCAATGATGGACAAAAGGATGAATTGGTGGATAATCGGATGTTCAGACTAAGACGTAGATGGATGTCGGCAAGTTTTAGAGTCAGAAACTCGTGTGAACCGACCAAATTACAACCTGCTTCGACAGAAACAAAGCAGATGTTGCTGAATCTTATTGATTAAACTCAAACTGGAGCTCAGAAAGAGAAAAAAGTCTCCAAACAACTTTATGGACAATGCAGTTTCGTCATCGAGGTAGACCGCAAAGTCAAAGATCTGACTCAACATTTCTGCACTCCGTGAAGCAGGTAATCTTCTGTTTAATCCCAACAATTTAAACACAACCACAGCCTCCGCTGGGATTTCCAGGTACCCAGAGTCACAACATGCATGTCATGACTACAAGAAAAAAAAAGGATGACAGGAATCTGAAGTGGCTTGAAATGAAACCGTCTTTATTACGTAACTTTAATATCAGAAAAATAAAACTCTTAAAATTCTCTTTACAGCAAATATATAATATCAGTGCTTTGGCCGCAATAACTTAAAAGGCCATTATAAAATATAGTCTGCTTTAAACTCCTGACTTAATTTGAAGAATTTATATGCCTTAAGACTCCTCCTACACATATACATAACAAAAGTGTAGTAAAATTAGCAAATACTTTGAACCGTTGGTACAGCTTTGAACAATATGCATTAGAGATAGATAATCGAAGATACATCTTAATAGTATACCGTTCTTAATTTTGGTGGTGTACAGACATGACAGGCAGCTTGAATCCTTGGCCTTTTTACAGTTGCGGTGAAGATCCACAATGGCGGTAAATGATGAAGACATGCTCGTGATGCACATTCCACTTTCAACTAGGTTTAACGGCAGCTATCAATACTATTAATCATCATCAATACTGTAAACTACTAACTAGACTACAAGCAGATAGCACTGAGACGCTCTCCTCTGCAACATCATCTGGATTTCCAGCTCTTCATTCGCTTAAATTCACTCAAAAAAAAAAGTAAAAATAGAAACAAATTTAAAATATTATTGTAAACATTTTGATATAGATATATTTATGTATATACGAAATGTAACAAAATAAAAAATAAGTTCTGTATATTTCTCAGTCATTAACAGTAATTTTTATATAATACATACACAAAAAGAAAAAAAAAACAACATCAATAGGTTCATGTCGATAATCCGAGGGCCGGTCGTGTATTGCATTCCCTCAGGCAGAAAGAAAGAGTAATAAAAAGATCAATCCTTTGAAGAGATGAGAGAATTAAAATAACTGGGACGGATCAAAGAGAAGATGTACGCAGGTGAGGTGGGATTTCTTTTTCTTCTTTTTCCTTTTTGCACTTTTGGGTCTTGTTTGGTTCTGTTTCCTAACAAAAGTTCTCCCTCTCGCGAAGGAGAGGATGCGGAGGAGTTTAGGTTGAAACGACGCGATGGGTCCGAAATACTGATCACAGCTGGAATGCTGGAGGGACTGCAGTCCAACGTCCACAAAAACAAAAAGCAAGCAACAGGATTGACCTTATGTAGTGAAATCGTTCCAGCTGCTCCTCCTCCTCCTCCGACCCGCCTTCTAAATGTCTGAACTGATTCAGTCCCACAGGAATCTATAGACACAGGTGTTTAAAGCTAATACTTGAGATGATTTCCACACGTATGTACCGTTCTGAGAAAGAAAGAAATCCATGCATGGAAGAAGTGAGATGAGGTGTTTTGTCCCAAACTACTCAATAGTGTGTCAAGTATGTGCGTTGTAGTGCACAAAATTGTAGAAAAACAAAAAAACTAGAAAATTTAATGTTCAGAGAGAGGTAAATGGAGATCAGCCCCGATTGAAATCCAACAGAAAACACACACTTTTGAGTGTTAAAAGTTTTCACATTTTGTCACATTAAACCCTAAAATATTTTATTGAGATTCTCAGGGAAAAACCAACAAAGTGGTATATAATTGTAAAGTGGAAGGAATTTGCATTCAGCCGCCTTCGGTCAGATACCCCTAAATAAAAACCAGTGTGATCAACCAGAAGGCAATTAATCAGCAAACGAATTGCACTTAAATCTTAACCCAAACAAAGCTGTTCTGTGAAGGCTCCAGATGTTTGCTGGAAACCAGGAAACATGGCAGACAAACTTTAAAAAAAAAACGTGAAAAACCATAAAACAGAAGCTCAGCTCGCCAGACCGACCAGACAGGAAGCCGGTAGAAGAAGGTGAGCCCGTCTAACGAGCAAGATTAAAGTTTCTGTCCCAGATACGACGGGTGGAAAAAAACACTTGGAGACAACCACGAACCATGGTAACAGCAGCATCATGATGTAGTTATGCTTTTTCTTCAACAGGGGCATAGAATTTGATCTGAAATACATGAAGCTAAAAAAAAACCTGTTAGCAGCTGCTGAATATTGAAACTTCAGCACATGCTCACCTTCCAGCAGGACAACACGAAACATCCACAATGGAATGGTTGGGATTATATTATAAAATATATCTTCATGTGTTAGAAAGGCACAGAATCCAACTGGGAATCTGGGATAATGGCTGATAATTGAATGGGTTTGATTTTGCTGCAAATTTCAGTCACTTTTCAGCTGCAAAGTCTTCTAAGTGCTGACTCTAAAGGGCTGAACGCAAATACTTTGTATGAACTATGATCTTCACAATTGTATGCTACTTTATATTGGTCTTTCACAAATACAAAATTTCAATAAACTAAATTTAAATTTGTGGATGTTATGTGACAAAATGTGAGAGGTTTCCATAGTTACAAATGCTTTTGTACATGGCGACTGTATCTGAGCTCTGTGCTTACACTGTTTTCATAGAGTTGTATCAGCCCGGTTCTTCTGGACTGGTTCAAATACTGAGATGATTTTTGCATAGGCCGTGCAGATGAGGTGCAAAAAGGAAAAAAAAAAAAAAAAAAGCAGTGGATGGCCTTCATCTCCGTTTCACATCTCAGTGGAATAAAGCGGACAACTGCAGGATGGAGCGGTCCAAGTAAAAAAAAAAAAAGACAACATTCAAGTTAAAGAGACGATTCTCGAGATGGCTTTAAAAATAGGAAATAAAAACTTGTACAACAAAAGCAGCCAGTTTGTACTTCACTGGGATTTGTTCAAGATTACAGCTGGAAACATCTGCCAGTTTTGATCCCAAGTGATACTTTTTGTTAAGAATGACAAGCCTAAATAAAAAAATGAACAAAAAGACGATACCAGAGAGGAGGAATGTTAAAAAGACGTGCCTAGCCTTCTAGGTGAAAACCAGCATATGGTTTCCCTATTTGAAGATGTAAACAAAAACAACAAGAGGGAAGAAAAAGTATAAAAACAATCAACTCTACCTTTGTTTCATCGAGATGCCACTTCCGCCTGTCAGCTTGAGGGTTGTTTTTTTTTTTGAGCGAGAGATTGGGATTTTATTTTGGAGATAGTGTGGTGATGGTAATTATAGGCTTTTCAAATAAAAAAAGGCCACAAGTTTGTTTGAAAACAGAGCAACACCGTGTCAGCTGAAACCACTCGTCTCCTTCCTTCACGCTTGGGAATTAGGCACGAGTTTACCGTAAACTGGTTGAAGTGTAACGGAAAAGCAACATGTCCTCGTGGTCTAAGGATCAAAACTACGATTGCTTATGGAGTGTGAAAACTTTCCAGTTATAGGTTTGACCCACTTGGTTTTAAAAACCCTCCTTGGGAGTGTTTACAGACCTATGAAAAATCAATCGATTTACAATTTGGACGTAAACCGTACCCTTAAAGGAGCCGGAAACGTGAGAAACTTGCCTGGATGCCTCCCTATCTGCTGCACTCACCGAGTAATTACACCGCCGGCTGATATGAAGTCTTACTGCGAGTAAACACGCTCGCTTCTTGTTCTTTCAAAGATTCGTCTGGGATGAAAGGTCTGAAATGGCAAAAATTAAAAAATAAAGCGTTGGCCCTAAAGGCAAACATTTCTCTAATATACTTTGAAGTAAAAAAATAAAATGGGAAGAGAGAAAAAAACTTGGATGAGAAAGAAAAATAAAGTTCCAACCCTCCCAATGCTACATAGAGGGCTCCTAACCCTCCCGTTATTCAATCAAGAAGACTTCACAATAGCAGGCACAAGAACGGGCTCAGCACCCTGACCCATGCCCTAAACACACACCCTTCCTATCCCACTTCACCGACTCTCTGCACCTTTGTCAAATTAACACCAGCCTGGAGAAAGCTGGAGCGAGGAATTACCCAGACGCTGATTTGGGCTCCTGTTTTTAAAGTCCCACACATTAAGCTATGAGCCAAAGTGTCAGGGGGAGGTTAACCCCTGAATCAGCCATCAAGGGGGGGAAAAAAAAACATGGATTCAAACTAATCACATATTGCGCAGCTGAATGGCCTGCGTGGCCGGGGACAGGCACACGGGGCACACGGCCTCTGGGCCCTGGCAGATTTGTGTGGCACAATCGAAACAGAACAAGTTATGGCCGCAGGGAACCAAGGCAGCGATCACCTGGTTCTCCATGCACTGGATGCATATCTCCTGCACCCTCCCGGACGAGCCGAGCGCCGGCCGGTAGGCGAAGGAGGAGTCGGGGGGCGAAGAGGAGGTGGTGCTTTCGCTGGAGGAGGAGAAGGCCGAGCCGTAGGAGGGGATCCTGTGGGAGTCGAGGGTCCCGGCCGACCCGAAAGGCCTTCGGTGAACACGCTGGGCCTGAGGGTGCTCCAAGGCCTCGGACCCAGAAAAGGTCGGAGAGAGGCGCGGGGTGCCAGGTTGGCTGGTCTGCAGAGATCAACAGAAACAGTCTGTAGACAACCGCAGCTATGAATCTAAGAGCTGAAACGATTAATCTGATTAATCAATTATTGAAACAATCAACTAATTTAGTAATCAATCGCAAACCGGAGTATACAGACTTCAGTTAGTAAAAATAAATAAATAAAATCACCATATGTTCAAAAACAGAACTTCTCAAGTTGCAGTTTTAGCTCTAGCTGGTTAAATTAAGTTATATATAATTTATTGCTTTCCAGTTAATCGGTTAATGTAAAAGGTACATTAATCAAGTGATGAAGCATACACTAAAGGAATGTTATGTTGCAACAAACTGTTTATTTGGCCGTTTAAAAAAGGAATTCAATTATCCGTTTACTTGTATTGGTTTTTTTTTTTTGCATTTCTATAAATGTACACTAAAGGCTTATGTGCTCAAACGTAAAGTCAGTAGAATGTGCCACATTTTTTTTCTCCGATCAATTGTCTGACTAATCAACAGAACCACTGATCAGTAAAAAATAGTCATTGGCAGCCCTAGAATCTAACTTTGGTGGAAGACCGGCTCGATGTCTGCAGAATAATTTACCTGGGACTGAAGGGAATCAAAGGCCTGAAGTGACGGCTGGTCCACGAAGGGGCTCCAGATGTGCGGTGGTGCAGCGGACTGCGAGGTATGGGCAGTGGAAATGGTTATGGGCTCGAACCCTGAGGCGGACCCTCCGCCTCCCAGGCTGAAGAGCTCTTCAGACCCCACGCTGAGAAGGCCGTCGCCAAACCAGAAACTTGTGCTGCTGCTGCTGCTGCTGCTGCTTGTACTGTTGTTGTTGTTGTTGTGTTGGCGTTGCCGTTGAAGGGGAAAGTTGGGCTGAAGTCGGCCATCCGGTTCCCGTTCCCGCCGCTGTAGAACGAATCAGCCGAGCTGGAGCCGCTGCCCAGAGAGCTGGAGCTGTCGTTGCGGTAGGTGGAAGACATCCTGACGGAGCTGCTGATATTGCTGTTGACCCGCTGAGAACCGCTGATGCTGACCGGCAACAGGCTTCCGCCGCTTGGCGACGACACGCCTGCGTGGAGCCACCCGGCCTCCCCCACACCAACGGGGTTCAGGGAGGTCTCGAAGCCGACGTCGGTCCCGTTGAACTGGAAGTCGCTGTTGTCCACGCCAGGGGCCTCGACGCCCCCGCAGCTGCCGGTGCGCAGGGCGATGTGCGCCTCGATCTCCTCCCTCGCCCGGTCGACATTCTCTGGCATCCCCGTGACCTCAAACACCGGCTCTTTGTCCCGACTTGGCGTCACGATGTAGGTATGCGTCTGCTGCTGGATGCGCTTGATGGTCGCTCCTGGGGGAAAACACAAGAGGACAGATGGCGTAAGTTTGACTCCATGAAGCCATTCCCAACACAAAAGCACAAGGGGAAAAAAAATCTTTATATTCTTAAGAGTCTTTGTGGTTAGAAATGTCTCAATTCAGTGACCACGAACAGCTGGAACCATTTCCAAGGCAGAGTGGATCGTCACAGTCACGGAAACACCAAGTTCTCACTCTACCACGTTATTGCAGGAAACGTTTTTCCAATTCATCTTTTGGTGAAGCTGTGCAAGCTGTTCCCTGAGAAGGCTCAGAAGGTTCAGTGGGTCGTTACGGTCCCACACTTACTTTGATTGTAACGAGTGGCCATTTGAGCATCTGTTCCCTTTTTCCTCATCTCAAACCAGTCTGCTTATTCCCATCCAACACCACTGTAGAGGGGAATTAGAATTTTTCTAACTAGATTTTAATTGTAATGACGTTTTTCAAACTAGAGGAAGAAAGTTTGGTTTATCCATTTGCATTCAGTAGCAAATGGATAAACCAGAATTAAGATTAATAAAATAAAAATGTTAAAAGTAAGTAAACTTTATGTAGCACCTTTTACAGGTCAGAATCTACCCAGGGTGCTACAAAGATGTAAAACCAAGAGATAAAACATAATATATGTAGAATAACAGAAAATAAACTGAATTAAAAGCCAAAAGTGATTTAAAACTAAAAAGGTCAAATTAATGTACCACATAATTTTTTTTATTTATTGAAAGAACACAATCTGCCTAGTAGGACAAAAAGTGTAAAGCATCAATGATGTGCAGACATCTGGACAAAAATCAGAGCTGTCATAAAATGCAGCTGGAGAAGCTGGGAAAACCACAAGCAAAGTAACACAGAAATTCTGCGAAAAGCCCTATACATTCAGTAATTACTCTCCTTCAGATGGTGGTGATGATTATAACAACCCCTGGCTTTAAAGAAACCCAGCTGTGAAATAATTACAGCTTTTAACTGTAAGCTGTTCTGATGACTCACCTGGCTGAAGTGCAAAACACTAAAATCCAGATTCTGAGGACAGAAGGCTTTTAAAAGGGCAACACTAAATAAAGGCAAATGAACAGATGTCTTGAAATATAGCCAGAACACTTCTGTGTATTCCCCCAAGCTAGAAAAAAATAAGCAACTTTTGGACTTTTTACTGTTCTTATCTCGTATATTTAGTTTACTGAGAATAGTTTAGAGCAGTTTCCCAAATCCTGGTCCTCAAGGCAAACTGGCCTGCATGTTTTAGATGTTTCTCTGCTTTAATTCACCTGATTCTGCTGAATAGAGTTCAGAAAACACCTGTTCATCTACCATCAATTTCAATCAGCTGGGCTGAAGTAAGAAAACACCTAGAACATGCCGGGCAGTGTGCCTTGAGGATCAAGATTGGGAAACGCTGGTTTATAGATTAATTTCAGAAATAAACTCAAGAGATTTTGAGAATAATGATGTCCGGGGGAGTGAAAGACAACTGAAGAAATCAAAGAACTTCAAAGGCAGGATAGCTATGAGCTTGCAGGTCACCGAGTTTTCTAATACTTGGAAACTACACAGTCCAGTCACATTAATGTGACCACCACGTACTTTCCACTTCAGAGTTAAATAACCAATCACAGAAGGCAGGTGGCAGCACAGTGCAGTTGAGCGTATATAAAGGGTGTGTGTGGGCTTCGGAAAACATTTCAATCGTTGGCGTAATGCAGAAACGAAGCGATTTATCCGACGTCCAAAAGGGCATGATCATTGGCTTTCGGGCCAAGGGTGGAAGCATTTCCGAAACGGCTGAGTTTGTGAACTGTTTGCGTGCCGCCGTGGTAAAAGTGTACCGTGCATGGCAAAATGGGACTGTCCAAAATCAACGACGTGGCAAATGTGGTGCACCACGGGCCATAGATGACAGAGGCGAACGACGGTTGCGGAGATGCGTTCGGGCAGATAGACGGGCTACCGTTGAGCAACTGACCACTAAAATGAACCAAGGGGCTACCACAAGTGTCTCCCAAACCACTATTCAGCGAACATTGCTGCGTCTGGGCCTCCGAAGCAGACGCCTGGTTCGTGCACCTATGCTGACTGGTGTTCATCGACGACGAAGGCTAGAATTTGCACGCCAGTACAGCAGCTGGACTCCACTGAGTGGCGACAGGTAGCGTTTTACAGATGAATCACGTTTTATGCTCCATCGGACAGATGGACGTTGGCGTATAAGGCGTGAAACCTCTGAAAGGAACCCCCCTGCAACCATTGCAGGAACGTCCAAGCTGGAGCGGGAGCATTATGGTCTGGGAATGTTTTCCTGGCATTCTCTGGGTTTCACTGATTATTGTGGAAGGCACGATGATCAATACAATACGCATCTGTCCTTGCGACCATGTCCACCTACATGCGCATTGTTTTTCCTCAGATGAGGCATCTTCCAGCGGGACAATGCGAGGTGCCATACAGCTGCCAGTGTACGTGCGTGGTTCGAAGAGCACCAGATGATTTACCGTCCTACCCTGGCCAGCAAACTCACCTGTCTTAAACCCAATCGAGCATCTGTGGGACCATCCGATCGAGTTGTTCGCGCCATGGATCCTCAACCTGCGTAATCTACGCAGCTGGCCACGGCATTCGAGTCGGCATGGCTCAACATCCAGAGAAGACCTTCAGGGACCTAATGACTCTCTCCTGCACGTCTCGTAGCATTCGCTCTGCGAAAGGTGGTTATTCTGGCTTTGACAGATGGTCACATTAATGTGACTGACTGTGTAGCTGCATAAACTGATTATGTCATGCTGTTTCCTAGCACATATAAACAGGTTACTTTAAGGGACAAAAGGAAATGAGATAAGCTTTTATTTGGGGGCGGAGGGGAAACTTGCTTGTTTTCAATACTCAAGCAAAAAAAAAGCAGCAGAAGCGATGCAGTTGGTTATACTTTGATTCTTTTTACAACATGATCTCAAATAAATGGAGCACAGAAACATTTATGGGAGCAGCTCACCTTTGGGGCCCACGACCAGACCGACGACGCGATATGGGACGCGCACCTGATGGGGCAAAAAAAAAAGAAAAAAGAAAATGACACATAAACATTACCACTTTTTTAGTGCAACCAGCTTTTAAAATGACAGCGGAAGAGAACAACGGCATCAATAGGTGAATGCAAGCGGACCTGAATGGTTGTCTGCCCAGGTAGAGCAGGGGCCCCTAAACCAGTCACAGCAGCCAGAGGACCCGTCTTGTTCCGGGAGGCTCGGATCAGGGAAAAGTGCTCGGCTGCAGACAGGATCTCTCTCTTAGCCATGGCTACATCTTCTTTGCGCCCCGTCACGACGAAGACGGGTTGTTCTCCCCTCACTGGCGTCTTTATGTAGGTGTTTGTTTTGGCTCGCAGAGCCTTGATCTTACAGCCTGGAAGAACATCACAAGCACAAAAAAACCCGATACAGCTTGTAAACTTATATTGATGTAAAGATCTACGGACAGTTTTACGGAAACTCTTGCTCGCTGTGAATTCTGGAAGTTTTTTTCTATACATTTTCCAGCTTAGACCTCTAGATTTTATATCAAACATCAAAACTAGCAGTGTTAGTTTCTGTTTGACATATTCTAGTCAACAAAACCAGTCAATGGACGCAAACAAACCGATGTCTGTTCATGTTTCTTATCTAAAAGATAAAATGATTGGAAATTTTGGCTTTAAAAGGGCTAAAAAAAGAACTGAACATCGATACAGGGTGGGCTGTTATTGTGTCAGTTTTTAGTAAGGAAAGAAGGAAGGGGAGAAAAACAGAGGGAAACAAAGAAAGCAAAATAGGAAAGAACCAAAAGGTTAGGAAACAATACAGGAAAGGCAAGGAGAGAAAGAAGGACACAAGAAAAGAATGTGAAAGAAGACATACTGAAGGAAAAAAAACTGAGGACAAAAAAGGGGAAGGATGAGAGAAATAAGAAAAGAAAGAAAAGACAGACAGGAAAGAAGTAAATAAAATAGGAATAAGGAAAGAACAAAGCAAGGAGAAAATAGCAGAGAAGGAATAAGGTCTCTCAAAATAAACATTTTACAACCCTCCATTTTATTTTTTCATACTTGTTCAGACCTGGAGAACACTCAGATGAAATCCCCTACTTTTCCAGGCTGCATAAGAGTTTTAGGGCCACAAGTACAAGGTTTCTGAATGGTAAATTGCCTCCGGCTGAGCTTTGTTTTAGCGGTGTCCAGTCTACTTTCCAGTCATTATTTCCACATCCAAGTAGCTGGGCTTATGAATTAAATATTCGTTTTAGCAGTGGGTGAGAGTCCAACATTATTACCAGAGCCATTTCCTGTTGTTGTCAACACCAACCACCCTCCCCCACCTGATCTAAAACACTACATAACACTAACACGACCAGTTTAATCTATATGAAGATTATGTAAAGCCCTACATAGAGGAAAATGACACTTTTTTATATTAAACACATATCTTAGGTTACATTTGTGAGACGTAAAACCCCAATAACGAGCAAAGAGCACGTTAAATCTTCAACAGCTGATGTGGCACAGCAATGGTGACCAGCTCTGTTCTTTCTTTTCTGCTCCGAGACAAAGCAAAGCCGGGTAGAAGCACGACAATATTCGGCCGAGGATGTTGTTATAGTTCACAAAGCCCACAGAAATATTCAGACTATTAAGTAATTCACAAGAACTGGAGGTTGGAGGCAGCAGGTTAGCGGAAGAAGTTGATATGTAAACTTTTTTTAAAAGATGTTGGGTCAGGGTGGTGTTGACCCAGTTAGCAGTGGGAGCTAAGTTAGCTTGAGCTAACGCCAGCCGCAGTAGCCAAACATTGAAGTTAGCGTGTGGTTTGAAGCTTCCTATTTAGCTCTCGGCTAAAGGGTAATTCCACTGAATTCAAGAAATTACCTTTTCCACAATAGCTCGAAGTTTAGAAATACTTAAATGGGTAACATACTCAACATATTTTATAGTAAAACATGCAAATCCTTACATTTAGATGTCTTGTGCGTCTCCCACCATGACAGAGGTCTAACTTTAAAATAAACATTTTATAGGATGGGTTTTGACCTAACAAACAGCTTGTGAATTTTAATTTTCATCATAAAAAATATATTTAATGTTTTTTTATTATTATTCTTTGCACTGTTTTGTCTTAAGTCTTGAAAAAAATGTTTCAGGATTAACTATAACATTGTTCATATTCCTCTCTCAAATTCTGAATATTTGAAGCTGCAACACTTTTTAATACAGCAGACCAAAAAGCTAAATTGCTGTTTTGAGTTTTTAAACTTCATGATTCCCGAATGGCAAATCCGGCGTAAAAATAAAATTAACTGTAGCTCAAGTTCGACTCTTGTACAGATTTCACAGATTTGACCTAGAGTGGACCGACAATGACGTACAGTCGTTAAATGCAGTGAAATACTCCTTTACTTAAGTCGACGGCACCGAACCGGATGCTAACTTCAAAGTCGTTGTAGCTAAAACAGTCGAACAATAAATCTGTTAGCTTCTTTTAAAACTTTATACATTTTATTTCACGTAAAATCCTCCCCCCACCGTCCCCCGATAAAGTTTTGAAGCGATACCACAAGGGAGTTTATTGTTGGCTCATATAAACAAACCAAACACCGGGAAAACCCTTACCCTGCCTCCCCACAATCTCAGCGACATGCTCGGAGCTCGGCACAGCCACACATTCGGTCGTGTTGACGCTCTTCCTCCGGGTCAAAAGCGAATGCTCGGCCTCGAAGCCCGACTCCCCGTACACACCGGGTGGGAGCATCACCATGCTGGCCGCCGGGGGTAGCGCGCCGCCGCCGCCGCCGCCGCCAACGCCGCCATCATCCCGCTCGTCTCCGTTGTACAATAACACCGTCTCGACATGCGGCGGCGGCTCCATCACTGTGCCGCTCTGCCCTGATGATGGGAGGCGCTGATTACGGTGGGCCTTCGCCAGCAACGCGCCCGAAGAAGTGGCCGCTATCCCTTCGAGCTCTTCGTCCTCTGTCGTTTTGTTCGCTTCATCCCCCGAGGGCGGCCGATGCAGCGGGAGAGGCTTCAGGTCAAGGACCGTACCGAGGATGCTGAAATGGGAGACTGCCGGGAGCTGATGGTGAAAGGAAACGCTCTCGTCTGGTAGTTCGGGAGCCTGGCTCTGGCCGCCGTGGTGCTCGTCGAGGCCCATGCCGGCGAAGGCGTGCATGAGCGGCGGTGGGACCTCGGACTCTCCCTCATCGGCCTCCAACAAAGACGTGCTACTTGGCATCGTGCAAAACCTACTAAATATTGCTGTTAAATTGAAGAGGATACAAGAAACTAGTGAAACCTGTTTTTGGTGAATAAAAAAGTAATAATAAAATAAAAAAGCGACCAGCGCCTGTTAGTTGAAATGTGGGGGCTTTGTTTTGTCTTTTCAGTTCTCCATGCAGCCCTCCCTTCACTGTAATCTCGGACTAGATATCGCGAGACTTGGTTTTAGGGTCAACCTTGTCAATGCTGACAGCGAGACTAATTTAGCATGAATCTTGCAGGAGTGGTGGGTTGTGATCAGGTTATATTATATCATTATATCACTTTATAATTCTTTTGCAGCTTACAACATTGTAATATATATTTAAGTCGTATTTATTGCACTACGACGTGTTAATAATCTTCTCTAAAATGCACCATTATTATTCTGTATTTAAATATCTGTTTCCACTTTTGTAATTAAATAATTTACTGTCCTAAGCTGTCTTCAAACCTCAAGTACTTTCTCATTTTTGTTTTATTTCAACCTCAGTCTTCCACAACTCGGTGGAAGACTGACACATATTGTAATTGTGCGCTTCAAAAATCCAGCCTATCTCTGTCTGAACACAGTGACCCATGGGGGAGCCTGATAGGTTGATTAAAGAAAAACAAATGATAATAAATACAAATAAAAATAATAATTGTTTAAAAAGGATGCATAACTTACTTTTGGTAATTATTATTTTTTGTTTTAATATATTTATGCACTAAAATGCCAGAAGACACTATAAGTATTAGCTACCTCAATGATTATTAGAGAGGGAGCATGATCGGAATACTTCAAGGTTTCCCTTTTAGACTTCTAGACTCCAGGAAGGAGAAATACAAATACTGGCAACTAGAACCAGGTGGTTTACATTAGTTTTATTAGAATGCAGGGCAAACATTGAAACAATTTGTAATTCATAAGAAAATATTTTTTAATGATAAAAAACTATAAAAACAACAAATTTGCTTAAGATGTTTTTTTTTTAGCTCTTCACAAATTTTTTGCTGTATAACAGTGTTATTCATGTTTATATTTCTGCTGTGTTCACACATCATTAAATGTGTCAGTTTTTGCTGGAGTCTGGAGTATTAAATGCCAATTTATGTATATATATATATATATATATATATATTAAATGCAATATATATATATATATATATATAAATGCATATATATATATATATATATATTAAATGCAATATATATATATATATATATATATATATATATATATATATATATATATATATATATATATATATATATATATATATATACAAATCACAATTCAAAGGTAAATCTAAAAGACAGCAACAAGAATAAGAGACTGCACAGTAAGAACACCATGTAAAAAGGATATATGGTCAACTTAAATATTTATTCACTTTTATGCTTTATTTAACAGATGTAAATGGTAAATAATCGTCTCCTATTAGCATATCACTTAATTGAAGGAACATATAACTGAAACAAAACCAAAGCGAGCAAAAAATAAACAAACTCTACTGAGGTTTGTATGTACACAACTAAATTTAAAGTTTTATGACTATCTTAAAATAACTAAAAATTTTTAAAAACATCTGAAGGAAATGGTGTAACAACTGTCAACTCGTTAAAAGCCACGTTGGAATATGTTGAGAAAGAAGATGCGTTCCGCTCGCTTGTCGGTAGACGTGACCCATGTGACAATGACACGGCCCTTTTAACATTTTTAGACCAATCAGAGCGACAGACAGGCGGGCGTTTTACCAAAGACAGCCAATCTCCTCTCACGTTTGTAATACGTCTTCGTAGCTTTAGTTACATCCGGGTGAAGACTTTAGGTGAGTCGGTAATTCAGACTGAGACCAAATACTGAATTAAAAACATCCCGTTAAGTTTGTCTTGACTTGTTATACATTTATATGTATAAAACTACGAGTTAGTCAACAATATAAAGTCCGTAAAAATTAGAAGCTGCTTTGCGCTTCTAAATTACGTAGCTGAGAAAAGTGGCTAGTTAGCTTTAAGCTAAGCGTTTACTGCTCATATCAACGTCCGGGTCTGTTTTAATCACCGTTAAAGTCCTGTATCTCCCAACGTTTTTTACAGGTTTCGACATCCTGTTTATATTTGGTTGTTTCTTTAATGTTTAGGTTATAGCTATCGGCTGTCGGTGTCCAGGATGTTCAGGTCGCTTCGGTTGCTGCTGCAGGTGCTATGGGCCCAGCTGCTCTGTGGCTGGGTAATGGGCTCCGAGCTAACCTTCGAGCTGCCCGACAACGCTAAACAGTGTTTCTACGAGGACATCATCACCGGTACCAAGTGCACGCTGGAGTTTCAGGTATTCATGGTTATGATAGTATTTGTCATATAGCGGCTATGTAATTAATTTCACCTGTAAGTTTTTATTGGTATCTAATAATTTTATTTAGTTGAATTAACTAAATGCATAGAAAATTTCCATCAATCTGTGGTTTTGTTGTCTCTTTTAGGAGTGAAAACACAGCTAAACAGATGAGGTCTGAGCTTGTATTCAATAGATGGGATGAAAACACATAGTTGGTGGCAGTATCAGCCCCTTTAATGGCTTTATCCAGGAGGGAGATTAGTTTAAATACAGAAAGACTTGGCAAAGTATATAATCGATAAATAATAGATAAAGTTGTTGGCAGCTACAACTGAGTCAATGGCCCCTTCCTGGAACGTGAAGAAGCCAAGCATGGTTAATTTGTTATTTTGCGTTTTTTAATCGATTGTAATGTGACATTGATAAACAAGAAAGCACCATAAAAATGCAAAAAAAAAAACTATACCTAACAAGAAACACAAATTTAAACTCAAGAGTTGGCAAGAAAAAAATGAGACAAATGTATTCCAAAAAATTAAATTGAGATTATAAATTTCTCAACTGGGAAAGGTAGTGTATCTCTCAGGGCTACTAGTGGAAAATGTTAAGAATCTTGGTGTGTGGTTTATGAGTGATGATAGGAGGAAGTGTGAGACGAATAGATCGGGGCCTAGTCTGCAGTAAGATGGCCAGTAGTTTGATCTGTCATGTAAAAAAAGAAAAAAAAGAAGAAACGGCAACAGCAGAGCCAAAAAGCAAAGGTCTCACTCAGTTTATGAGTTTGTTTAAATTCTCACCTATTGGCATGAGTCGAGAGCAAGAACATTTGATTCCATATTCATATGGTTGAAATTAACTTTCTTAGTAGGGATTACTAAACTCTGCCTTGGAGTTAGGGTGAGGACTTCCGTCTCAGAATATTTTCAGAATTGGCATGCTCTGAATTGACAAAGTATTGCCTTTAATCAGTGTGATGGGTTATTGAATACAGAGAGCACTCCTATTCTGTCATAGAATTGCTTTGGGGCATGATGAAGTCAGTATATGATGTATAACTTGTGCTGAATATGTAAAAACATTAAAGTTTCTATAAATCTAACAGATTTGTTTTGGACAGTCATTGGCGAGTCCTTGGTGTTAATCTATCAAACACAATACCTAATCAAATCACTATTGTGCCATAGGATGTTGCTTTTGTTTAATTAAAAATAAAAATTGTTGTTCTTCTCTTTGTTCTCCCAGGTTGTAACCGGTGGCCACTATGACGTAGACTGCCGCCTGGAGGACCCAGACGGCACTACGCTTTACAAGGAGATGAAAAAGCAATACGACAGTTTTACCTTTACAGCTGCCAAGAATGGCACGTTCAAGTTCTGCTTCAGCAACGAGTTCTCCACTTTCACGCACAAGACCGTTTACTTTGATTTCCAAGTCGGCGATGATCCTCCCCTCTTCCCCAATGAGAACAGAGTCACTGCTCTCACTCAGGTGAGTGTTAGGTTTGCTGATGTATAGCACAGATTGTAGCTATGTGGATAACACTGACAAAGTATAATAATTCAAAACCACCATGTTAACATTAAACTTAGTCTGGTAGAAGCCTGTTTAGAAGAATAGACTGTTGTTATCATAAGAATGATGACAACAGTCAGAATGTTTTTTTTATCCTTATTATATTTTGAATTTGTTTTAAATTCTTTGTGTTCTTTGTGTGCTTATCTTTTTACTTTATGCTTTCTGTATCATATTGATCACTCATGTTCAGCATTTCTAAATTATTTGTGTCCGAATGTTCCTACAATGTGTTTTTGTTGTCAAAGGGGCAAACCCCCAGAAGCAGCTATGCCAAAGTTTTAAGTTCTTCCCTGTTTCATTTTTAGCTTATTTTGAATATTGAAAAACATTTCTGTTCCAATGAAATCTCCTAAATCAATCTGCCTTCAATTCCTTTACTTGTACCAGATGGAATCAGCCTGCGTGTCTATCCATGAGGCCCTGAAGTCCGTCATAGACTACCAGACGCACTTCCGCCTCCGTGAGGCCCAGGGCCGCAGTCGGGCGGAGGACCTGAACACCCGTGTTGCCTTCTGGTCTATCGGAGAGGCCATTATCCTGCTTGTGGTCAGCATCAGCCAGGTGGTCCTGCTTAGAAGTTTCTTCTCGGACAAGAAGACCACCATGACACGAGTTGGATCGTAACAGCATTTGGGCTGCAGGACCTGGTTCATCACTTTTTGTTTATATCTGAGCAGGTGTGCATAGCATAGAGTGAGTAAGAACAACAGTGCTGATGCGAAGGTTTGCTCATATCAAACATTCTGATATTTCCTTCTTCATTAGCACTGTGGTTCTTAAAAACTCTTAAAAACAAATAACTCTTTGGCAAAAATTGTGTTGAGGGTTTAAGTAAGGTGTCAGGAGGAGCTAGATGATGTGGTTATTAAAAACAGGTCAAGCTGGCCTGTGGTTAAAACAGACCTTGAGTTGTTATGTTCTTGTTTTATTTGTGTTTTTGTTGTGTCCATCTTTTACCCTTCACTATCTGCTGCATTTTTCAAAGTGCAGTTTGTGGAAAACAAAATGTACTCAATGTTGGGATTTTATGGATATTCCTCCATATCTTCATGTCTGGAATCACACGTGACGCAAAGGCGGTTCTCCACAAAACAAAACAAAAGTTTTATTTTACCAAATAAATCTATTTGCTAATAAATAAATCTGTTTACCAAACTAGTAGAATAAATAGATTCATTTATTTCATTAGGTGAGCTAAAGAAAATTGTTTTGGTTATTGTCAGCTTTTCATTTTAAATACGTCATTTGATAAGATGATGCCAGAGAAAGACCATCATTCATACTAATTTAACACCCTTGCTCAAAACTTTGGTTTGTACACTCTTCACACTTAAGTAACCAAATATCTATGAAATAATTAATTGGTAACTCCATGTTCTATCAGGAAATTAATGCCTTGATTTATCACCCCGATTAAATTAAGGAGTTGTACTGTTTTATTTGAATTGGGCGTTTTGTGTCTGAAGGTGGGAAAGCCAACAATTTTAACTCCACAAGCTTTTCCAATTTGTGTTTAGTGATTTATGTAGTCCTGCCTTTTTCTGTTTTAAAGTGTAACAGCATATTTATCCCATAGCCTTGTGTTCTTTTTAGTTTTATGCAACACTGTTGTAAATTTGTTTAAGAAGTTTCTCTTTTTTCAACAAAATTTTTCATTATTATTGGGTTAAAATTGTAATTTGAATCAATCTTGTGCTGGGTAATTGGATTGTTTACAAAATAAACAGTAAGCACCCGCATTTCTAGTTTCATTTTGATTTTGACTCCAGAGTAAACCTGTTGCACTAGATTAAATTGGTTTGATTTTCTGAGATTTTTTTTCTGTTCACACACACCACAGATACAACCTTCCTATGGATTATCAATGGCTTGTTGCAGAGTCATAATGATATGAGATCAGCTAAAAGACATTACTTTTATATTTTAATTGCTTTAAATTTATTGATAATTTATCAATCTGCTTGACCAGTGTTTTTTTATTCCTTTTACTTTCTATTTGTGTTAATTTGATTGAACAGATGGTTTAGAAACACCTGAATGGTTTACTATATCTTAGATATGCAGTTGCATTTTGGTTTTTTCATCTTTTCTAGTCACCTTGTGTTAAATACTGATGTGTGGTGGAATGTTGGTATTTCTAAAAACCTTATGCACTGGTAGTGATAGGTCACTATATCTGTGGTGTTTCTTGGATGTTAAGTTACTGGGATATTTGAATAAATTTCTGTTCAAAATTTCTGTTTATTTTTTTTTAGCATTTTGTGAAGAAAGGCACATTAAGTTTCGAGCCGGACCTCTTGGTAATCTTTCTTTCAGTCTGTAGGGGGCAGCGTTACCAAAGCTACCGGAAAAGTCGTAGGACAGTGTTTTAGCATTGCCCATTTGGAAGACAGCAGAA
Organism: Poecilia picta; assembly: GCA_033032245.1. Lineage (NCBI taxonomy): Eukaryota > Metazoa > Chordata > Actinopteri > Cyprinodontiformes > Poeciliidae > Poecilia > Poecilia picta. The sequence goes on from CM065361.1 coordinate 20,301,758, forward strand.
AAAGATTAACACGTTTATACTTTAAATTGAGACTACAAAAAATAAATGACCAACTAAGGCAACAATTATGTCTAAACATGCAAAAAAATATTAAATCGTAGTTGGATTGGAGTGTGTTGCACTTTTAAAAGGCTGATGTAACCTGCCATAGAATATTGTCCTTATACCAATTAAGATTTTTACACATCAAGGTTTTATAATAGACAAATGATTTCCGTTTGCTTTCTTGTTTAGCTCACACTATGTTTCAGTATGCTCTGTTTTCCTATTTTTCATATGTTTCATTATGCTCTGTTTTCCTATTTTTATTTCTGCTGCCGCCTACAAGTTATCTCATTGCACTGAGATATAAAAAACTTTTCTTTATATACTCAAAAAACTATATTTTTGGAGTATATGTAAACTATAGTCATTACATCTGTTAAAAAGAAGATTTTAAGGCAAATATATTTTTATCTTTCTTTCAAAAGTATCATACTCATGAATATTCAGCCTAGTACATCCACCAGTTGTTGCAGCGACAACAGCAAATCACATGTCTGCTAATTTTACACATCTGTACACTGAACTTTTTGCCTATTCATCTTCCTCAGACAGATGGGAAAGATTTCATCTATAAAAATGAATTGTCAAGCCTTTTCACAAGTTCTCCATTGGATTTAGGCCGGACCCTGTCTGGGTCATTCTATCATACAAATATGTTAGAATGACGGATTTTTTAAAACATTTTTTAATTAGATTTCTTGGTAATCTGATTTTTAAATTTCATCTGAGAATCCACATATGTTTGACTTCCTCCAAACTCATGTTTTAGTAAGCCACATATTTCACCAAAGTTTGATCAATACACTCAGTATTGTTCCTAACTTTAGTTTCCTACGATTGACTACGTAACTAGCTATGCGATCTGTGATTGGACAGTGACCCGTCAGTCATTCCCCTTTAAGGAGAGAAACTTCTGCGTTGGGCTTGTGATTTGACAGAAACTGAGTCGTGATCATCCGGTCTGCTCGTGGGCGGTTAGGCTCCTAATTTACGTTTTACCTCTTTGGGAAATATTCCACCGAGTCAGTTCGCTGAGTGGTTTCACCGGAAGAGTATAACCCCCCCGTTTCTAGGGGGTAGAATCCGCTTCCTTTTGGTTTTTTGCTTGTTTTTTTTACGCCTATGAGAAGAAACACTCCGCTCTGACACCGGGGGATATCCCCAACTCTTTCGCTCGTTTTTCCAGGCTAGGCTAACAGCCGCAGCAGTAGCACGGGATTACGGGCGGGGGTGAATTTCTTCTCTTCGGCCCGAAGAAGGAGGATATAAAAACCGTGAAATGCCGTGGAACAATGACGAGCGAAGGGAACAGAGCTGACGAAGGAGAGGAAGACGCACCAGCGGGAGAGAGTCGCTCAGACGAGCGGTAAAGAGGTGAAAAGTAGAGCCGCAGTCGAGCTTCATCGATCAAGGAAGTTTATTAGCCAACTCGCTTAGCTCGTCGTTAAATGTACCGCCTGATCATCAAGGGTCGTTTGAAACGACTCGGTTATTAATAGACGTAAAGTTTCACATAACCGCCTGTACTGATGCCATAAGTGCTAAGGCTCATCTGTTAACAGCCTCGTTCCTGTCTGGGCTCTTCATAACGAAAACGGAAGCTAACTTAGCTTAGCATTAGCTTCAAATCGGAAGGTTGTAAACAAAGGGTTCCCAGCTTCAAGTGACCCTTGCCGCCCCCCCCCCCCCCCCCCTTTGTTTTTACCGACACCATTACCCTTTGACCCCCCCCCCCCCAAACCGTGAAGCTCGCCGTCAGACATGGATTTAAAGACGGCGGTGTACAACGCGGCCAGGGACGGCAAACTCCGTTTGCTCCAGAAACTGTTGGAGAACAAAGATGGACACGAAGTCACCAAGCTGATGGGCGAGAAGACGAACGGAGCCACCCCGCTGCTGATGGCCGCCCGGTACGGCCACCTGGACCTGGTGGAGTACCTGCTGGAATGCTGCCGCGCTCCGGTCGAGGCCGGGGCTCGGTGAACTTTGACGGGGAGACGATAGAGGGAGCGCCGCCTCTGTGGGCTGCCTCGGCGGCGGGTCACCTGAAGGTGGTCCAGTCCCTGCTGGGCCACGGAGCCTCGGTCAACAGCACGACCCTCACCAACTCTACGCCCCTGAGGGGCGGCCTGCTTCGACGGGCACCTGGACATCGTCAGGTACCTGGTGGAGCACGAGGCCGACCTGGAGGTGGCCAACAGACACGGACACACGTGCCTGATGATTTCCTGTTACAAGGGCCACAAGGAGATAGCGCAGTACCTGCTGGAGAAAGGGGCGGATGTCAACAGGAAAAGTGTCAAAGGTGAGCTCAGGAACGTGCACGGACGGCGCTTGTCTCGGCCTTCTTGGCTTGAGTGTTTTTAATTTCAGCTTCTTGATGTGATTTAATGTCCAAGAGATGGACTTTAAAATCACAATGAACAGTTTTGTTTGTGTGTGTGAATGTAGAAAATAAAACTGATCGAATCCAAGCTAAGCCCAAAACTGGTATAATGGAATAAGCAGTTGACCAAAATCGACCGAGGCCCAATTAAATTTTAGTTGTTTTTTTTTTTTTTTTGCCAGGAAAAAAAAGTCAACTACTAATAAAACCAGAAGGAGTAAACCTACATAGATAATCTACTGTCTGCAGCTGTTGTCTGCACACTTACATTATTTGACTTTTGTCCAGATTTGGTCTTTTCCCATTTCCAAGTAAATTTTTGCCTTTTCATGCACTTATTATATTTTTAGCCTAACTACATGTGCTGTCTGTCCCCAGCTAATGCAGACTTTGGAATTATGGGTAAAATCAAAAAATCTTCAGCTTCAGGAAGCCTGCCCAGTTGCATCAGGTCATTTACTTTGCGGTAATCCCTCTTCTTCCCCAGTAAGCAAGGGGTGACGGTAGGAAGGACCGACTTCCTTTAACATAAACTAGCCTCTAGCAGAATCAGGTCAGATTTAATCATATCTAACTGATTGCATACAGACGACAATATTGGCAACATTTGTCAAGATAAAATGCTTTCAAAATGATACAAGGAAAACTTATTGAAGATTGAGATAAAAGAGAACTTAAATTAATAGTTTCAAAATGCATAAGATCTATATATATATATATATATATATAAAAAAAAGCATGCACACATGAAATTTATGTTTTTTTTGTATAAGTGCTAACATGAGATAACGGATAAAAAGGCCCAATCAGAAGGCAGAAACTTTAGCTGGTCTCCCTCATAGTTATGGATCTTGGGGACCATCACTACCTGTGATTAGCTAAAACCATTGAATACTTCAGGCTCTGTCTAAAAACACCTTATAACAGCCTGTTTTAATAGTCCAAACATCAAATAAACCTTAATATGCATTAGTAATGACAGTAAAATCTGTCTTTTATTGTAGAAGCCATCACCAATGTCTTCCTCATCTCCTCTCGGAGTGTCAGGGAAAATGAATGTGCTTCTGGATTTGCTGCTTTGCAAACATCAGCCAATAGGGTCTCATGTAGTATTGTTCCTAGGAACTTCAACTTCCCAGGCTTTACTTTGTTTTAGATGTTGATAATCTACGTAATCATATCCATTAATGGTTAAAGGGAGATCATCTGTTAATTCCTTTCCTGCTGGATTCAAACTGTTGATGCCAATCACAAAAACAACCAGCAGCACAGCTGTTCCCTTTGTGTTGTGATTTTGGGAGGTCAGACCTCAGAGAAAACAAGATGGCAATATTGGCCACTAAAACTAGCCAGATCAATGCATCAAAATGAACCAGAACCACCACAGACTTTCTAAAACGATGTCATGTGACACAAAAATGGAGATGCACTTGCGTATTTCTGGCCTAAATGACTCAGCTTACCAACACGAACTTCTGGTTTCACAATGGAAAGCTGCGTCAGCTCCGTCTCTGTCTGGGTGTGTCTGAAGTATCAAACTTAGTCTTTTACTTTGAGTTCCAGAAACGCTGTGAAAGATCACAGGACATTTACTCACAAATCATGACAATAGTATATGATTACAAATTATAGTATTACATGAACCTCAGTCCTTTATTTGTTCTACAACTTAATGTAACATGCGGTGTGTGGACCAAGTAAGTGGTGCATGTGGAACGGCTTGACATGAGAGTTGCATTTCTCAAAATCTGTCTCCATCATGTAATCCTCATGTAAATCCTGCAGAACAGTGACAAACCTGAAAGCAGGCACATATATTAGGTTGGCATATATTAGTTCCCACCTCCTACACATCATTGATAAAAAAAAAAAACAACACTTCTCATACAGCTTACCTTCAGCTCGCCTGATTAAATTGCAGTGTATGGATGATGCAACATTCATTTCTGTTCAGTGAGTTTGAACAGGAGCTGCATGTTCCTGTACCAATACAACTATGATCATTGGTATTTTTTTCACTCATTACATTTATAATGAGCGACTTCTTTCTGGGGAAAAAAAAGAAAAAGATTAGCTCAGTGCTAGTTAATGCAAGTAAGCTAGTAAAAAGTGGTTGAGTCAAATAATAGAAGTCACCTAATAACAAACAAACCTCTAGTCTGTCATCAAATCGGTGCTTTTTCCTCCTTTTTAGTTTCTCAATAACTTGTTTGTGTTTAGGCTTAGCTTCTGATTTAAAATATTCCGTAGTCGGCCTTTGTTTTCAAAGTTCCTCTTAAATTCTGAGAGTTTCACAACTTCACTATTTTTACTTTTTAGTTGCAGTAGCAGCTGCATGATTAGGGCCAAATAAGGGAAACATATTATCGTATTCTTTATGCAATATCCCGAACATACGAAGCATGTTTCTGCAATCAAGTTGCGAAACTCTCAATCCCACATGTTGGACATTTTAACCTCCTGTAGCTCGGTCATATTAAACTGCTGACGAAGTTTTTGTGAAAAGTTTGTTTTGATCCAGTAGGAGCCTCAGGTGTAGTTTATCCATAAACCACTAAATCGAACTTGTATGTTTTTTGTTTGCTTGAAAAGTGAATAATGGATGTGGAATAAGATACAGGTGGCTATTTAGTACATTTAAATTGTCGCCTACTTTTTAAAATAAAAGTAAAACGTAAGCATCTACTACAGAAATTGTAGTGAGCTTAATTCTGGAAAGATTTATTTTTGATCCAGTTAAAAGCCCCTTTTTCTCAAAGCTCAGCGCTTTAAGACTGAGATACTTTAGACGGCATCAGTGGAGCTAATCAAGGATTTTTAATTTTTTTCACAATTTAGAAACTGTAAAGAGACATTTTGTAGCACTTCCAAGAAATAGAAGGGAAAATGTCTCTGTGACAGACGATGACAAAGATAACATTGTGTGTGTGAACAGCTCTAGTCCATTCCTTTTAGATTTATTTACTTTTTTATGCTTGACTCATTTGTAGGTCAGTGGGTTAGCAAACATGTGGCTCTGATAATGTTCAAGAGAAATGGGCAAGCTGAAAAATATTCAAAAAATACATCGAGATGTTTTGAAAACTACAGACTGTAAGTCTGTTGAAGTATTCTTACGCTTTTGTTTGTCTTCTGTCTTTGCTTTTTGTGTTAATGTGTTTTTAAACACATCAGGGTTTTATATGATTAAATGCCAATGGAAAATTGAAGGGGCAAAAAAAACCTCTCCTTCCTCCTGAGGAAAATAATCTCCACAACATGTGTTCCTTAATAGACATGCTGTTCAGTTTTCCTTTTTTTTATTCGAGGTGATATACAATATTAGTTTAGCTTATTTTTGGCATTTGGGCCAGATGGTCTCATTTGACCAGATGTATGTTTGCGGTTTCTCTCTCATAGCTTTTGGGGAACTGCAAACTCGACATCCCAGCTATTTTCTTGCCTCTCCTCCATTAAGGCCTGATTTGTGGAGAACACAACCAGAGGTTGTCCCGTCAGCCGCTGCTGTGGTTTTCTGCAGAGCTACCATGGATGTCTTGGCTGCTTCTCTAATTGATGGTCTCCCTTTTTAGCCCATCTCTTTGCCAAGTTTGCAGTTGTGCCATGCTCTTATTTTGGGTACAGATTGAACATCTTACAGACAACTCAAAGCTTGGGTTTTATATATATATATATATATATATATATATATATATATTTCCCCTAAACCTACTTAGAACTTCTCCATAACATTCTCCGCGTTTGACCTTGGTCTTCATGATGCTGTGTGCTCACAAATGCTCTCTGATAAATTGGTGAGGCCTTCAGAGACCAGATGGATAAATGAAGTCACACACAGGCGAACTCTGTTTACTAAGAGGGCGACTTTTGAAGGTAGCAGTTTTGCTCTGGGTTTTATTAGACCTGCTCAATGCATCCAATCGCAGTTGTCATCAATATCTTTCTGCAGCATCGCAGTCGCAAGGGACAGCTTGGCTCCAATATGTGACAGGATTTAACATTTTAGGTGTTAAATCCTGTCCATTCGTTGAAAATCTGCAAACCAAACATTTAGCCAGTTAAACCAGTGGTGGGGACATCGATTATGGTGTTTGCAATTAAGTATTTAGCTTAAATTGGGCAACACTAAATCTTATTTTTGGTGTATAAGTAAACTTTTTTTTTAATTATTGTTTTCCACTCGTGTACAATAACTTAATTTTTTTTCTTGTACATCATCATCATTTTCTGTTTGAGTATAAAATCCAATAGAAATGCATAGACATTTTTAGTTGTTACATGACAAACTGAGAAAACATCCGAGATGAATACTTTTATACGCCACGGTACAAGATAGTCGTAAACAAAATGCAGTTCACAGATCAAGTCGAAATTGATTTAAATGGCACATTTAGAACAACCTCAGTTGATCAAAGTGCCTTACAATAATTAATCATAGGTAGATAAATCATAAAATAAGAAATCAAATTAAGTTGATAATAAAATTGACAGTTAAAAACCTAGGCGAGACGCACTTTATTTCTGTTGCTGCAAATTTACAAAAACTCAAATCTATTAAGTACAATTTATATTTTTAAAATTTTTCCTTTTGAGACTAAAGACATTTTTGACCCTACTGAACTCCTTACGAAAATATGTTTATTAATTGTGCCGGATGGGATTAATTCCTAGCAGCCTGTAGTGACGCAAAATAATTTTCTTTAATGTTCTGATTGGATGTAAACAAGCCTACAGCCTGACTTTAAGGCCTGCCTTGTCTCTGCTCTCAGGTAACACGGCGCTGCATGACTGCGCAGAGTCCGGCAGCCTGGAGATCATGCGGATGTTGCTGCAGTACGGCGCAACCATGGAGCGGGACGGCTACGGCATGACTCCGCTCCTCTCTGCCAGCGTCACCGGCCACACGAACATCGTAGATTACCTGACGACGCACCAGCAGGTCAGCCTTTTCCGTCCATAGCCGTGCGAGGCGTTGTTTGTCAGCATGAGAACGTGAGAGTTTGTGTTTTGAATCGCTTACTGGAAAAGGCGCGTTGCTTTACCCCCGCAGACGAGTCACACGGAGCGAATTGATGCCTTGGAGCTTTTGGGAGCGACGTTCGTCGACAAGAAGAGAGATCTGCTGGGAGCGTTAAAGTATTGGAAGAGAGCCATGGACCTGAGATACACAGACAGCAACAACATCGTCCACAAACCGGAACCCAAGCAGCTTATCATGGCTTACGACTATGCTAAAGAGGTGAGGATTATTTTTACTGATTGTTGGGTTTTAAAGAAGTGGAGGCTGAGTAAAAGAGACTGCTTTACATTTTTCTTTGATTGGGAATTGTTTCTCATGTCATTTAAAAAAAAAAAAAAAAGTCTTTGGTGCTTTCCCAGACATATTAAAGTGTTTGAAATCTTCCTTTCAGGTCACAAACGGGGAGGAGCTGGACGGGTTGATCTCCGACCCGGACGAGATGCGGATGCAGGCGCTGCTCATCCGGGAGAGGATCCTGGGCCCCCAGCATCCAGACACATCCTACTACATCCGTTACCGGGGCGCCGTCTACGCCGACTCCGGAAACTTCGAGCGCTGCATCAACCTGTGGAAGTACGCGCTGGAAATGCAGCAGAACAACCTGGACCCGCTGAGCCCCATGACGACCTCCAGCCTGCTGTCGTTCGCCGAGCTCTTCTCCTTCATGCTGCAGGACAGGGCCAAGGGGCTCCTGGGGACGTCCGTCTCCTTCGAGGACCTGATGGGAATCTTGACCAAGAGCGTGTTGGAGATAGAGCGGGCGGTCAAACAGATCGGGCCGATGGCCCCCGACCCCGCTCAGCTCAGCAAAGCCTTGTCGATTATCCTGCACCTCATTTGTCTCTTGGAGAAGGTGCCGTGTACCGCAGAGCAGGACCATTTCAAGAAGGAAACCATCTACAGGTATGTGGCAGAATGAGAAAAATAATTTTCAAGTGATATTCTCTGACCTAATGTTGTAAAATGACTCAGTCAGATCAGTGTAACTTTCTCATCAAAGGTCTTTGAACTTTTCTGTCATTCACACCCAAAAAGCTCTGATTCAGCCTCAACATCCAGATTGCCTTCATAAGATTAATGACTCATGGTTGTTTGAGTGTTTTTGACTCAGCGCTTCAAAACTTTTACCCGCTTAGGTTCCTGAAGCTCCAGCCGTGTGGGAAGAACGGCTTCACCCCTTTACACCTGGCAGTGGACCGCAACACCACCTGCGTGGGTCGCTACCCTGTGTGCAAGTTTCCCTCCCTGACGGTGGCGTCCATCCTCCTCGAATGCGGGGCGGATGTCAACAGCCGGGACGAAGACGACAACAGGTCCGCTTTTTACCGAAAACACTTTGACCTAAACTGTTCCTCTGTTTTTATATAGAAAAATAAAAGGCTTTGTTGCACTACCTTGCAAAAGTATTCATGCCTCTATAAGCGCAGTATAAAAGTATGTTACTTGAGTTTTACAGTATGTGATAGACCAATAGTAAGGACTTCACATTTGTGAACTGGATGGGGAAATTTATCCCACCTTTCTGTATTTCATCTCTTTAATTGTTTCAAGTTGTATTGAGAATAAATCAGAATTTGCAAGAGGCCTATGGGATTTCTGGAGGAGTTTCTGGAGCAGCTGCTGAAGTGGTTGAATGTGTTGGCAGGTTTTACTCTCCAACAATGTGATCTTTATACAAGGGTGGCCTACAGAAGTCCTTTGTTGAAAGAAAGCAATAAAAAGTTCAGTTTCTAATTACCCACACATTTTAAAATATGCAGAGGAAACTCTGTGTTGGTTGTCATGGGGGGCTGTAACATGACTCCCCCACTCGGCTCCTCCAGACTAGTGGCAGCAGCAATTGGCAAACACCTGATGGAACTGAGTTTGGAACTACTTCTCGGTTAAAGGTTCAGTGAAGAAACATTGATGTGCAGCGTGTCAGAAAGAGCCACAAGCAAAGTCATGTACAATGTTTTTATAACTGACTGCAACATAGTTAATAGTGCTGTAAATGGCACCATGTGCCTGGAAAGTACATAATGCTGCCCCATATTCATGAGTCAGGATGTTCCAGTCAAAGTCTGGAACAATTTTCTGATAAGAATTATTGATTTTGAAAACTGAAGTTCAGATTCTCTCCATCCAAACTGATTTATATTGAGGTATTTTGTAAATGGCAACAGGCAAAAACGTCAATGTCTAGATGTACGAAGCTGGTCGAGAAATGTATGCACTGGCACATCACACTGTTCACGTTTTATTTCTGAACAAAATGTTGAGACACATTTCCCCCTGCCTCAGTAACTTCAGCTTTAAAATGCCCTGAAATTTGAGCCTTCAGGTGCAAATACTGTTAGAAGTTGCTTGCAGACTCTGTCGGGACTAAATTTGTGGCACAAACTAACAATCTTATTCTTTTTTTCTTTTTTTTTCCCCGCAGCCCCCTCCACATAGCCGCATCCAACGGTCACCCCGACATCATGAACCTGCTGATTTCCTGCGGGAATCACTTCGACAGCACCAACGCCTTCCAGCAGACGGCCTGCGACCTCCTGGACGAGAAGGAGCTGGCCAGGAACGTCATCCAGCCCATCAACCACACCACGCTGCAGTGCCTCGCTGCCAGGGCCATCATCAAGCACAGCCTCCACTACCGGGGAACATTCCCGAGAAGCTGGAGGCCTTCGTCTTGCTCCACAGATAATGATTGTACAGCAACGGGGTCGCGAGGGACAGAAAGCGGAGCGGGAGCTTGACCGCACACGTCGAGGAGCTTTACACACGCTTAACCCACAGGGTGTTTTAAAAAAAAAAAACACAGAACAAAATGGACTGTTATCTGGGTTTGGTTTGCTAGAAGAAACTCGCACTAAATACCCAACTTGACCAGGATGGACTGATTTCGCCGATAGAGCCGCAGCGCTGACCGCCATCGGTCGGTGGGGATGTATTAGAATCACAGTGCAACATGGATTATAACCGGTTGTTTCTCTTAATGAACTTGAACAGAGGGATTTACATATTTTTGCTTGAGGAATTTTTTTTTTTTTTCATATTCCACAATGCTATTTATTGAATGAAACTTGAGAGATTTTTCTCCATGCTGGCTCCCATCCAGTCTCTACATCACCTGCTTCTCTCCTCTCCAGTCTTCAGCCTACTACTACTACTACTACTGTTCTTATTTAGGTTTTTGCTTTTTCCCCCTCACTGTTGCCAACGGACCCGGACTCTTCCTCAGACATCAGGTTTTTTTTGTACTCTTAATAACACACAGAGGTTTTGTTCTTTTTCTTTTCTGCTGAGTGGAGTAGATTTTAGAGTCATTAGTCTTTCCCACTTTGATGCGTAACAAAGCTTTACAAAAGAGGGAGAGGGGGATGGAGTGTATGAACACCATAAGTGCTTTATTTTTTCCTATGCACAGGCTGGGCTGTTGGAAAGAGACTGTTGTATTCTGTGCCGGCACTTGTCTGTGCAATATCTCATGAGTTTTTTTTTTTTTTTTTTTTTTTCCGTTTACTTCGTTGCTTTCTTTCGTAATCCGCCTTGTCGGGTGGAGGTGAAACCATAATGCTGACTCTGTGAGAAAAGTGAACGATTTTTGAGCGACTGACGTGCGGGTGTGTGTTTTCCATGCGTTGTTGTATGCGTAGTTTTTTTTTTTTTTTTTTTCTTCTCGAAGAGTTACACAAACTGAGAGCAGGCGTTTAATGTAGTGGCGCTCATGAAGATTCCACATTGCACACGACGGCCACTGAGAAACCTCCGCAGAGGCCGAACTCTCCAGAGTGCCGGCTCGTACACAAAAGTGACCTCTCGACGTTCGCGCGCGCGGCTGACCTTTAAACGGCACCGTTTATTCTAGTTTTGTAAATTTTATCCGACCCGATCGAGCGGCAGAGAAGTCCGGGTTAGCTCGCTAACGTTTGCCTCGCTGTGTGCATGTGCAGCCCGTCGCCGCGGGAGACCTCCCATGACGACTCCCACCAGACCGCAGCTGGTTCGTCTTGTACGAGCACCAGGACTGAAACGCGAGGGAGAAAAGAAGATGCCTCAATACACAGAATAGTAAAGCTTTGTGATCATCATGTTTGCACATATCAGCTCTAGACGTGTGGGTTGAGAGGAAGGAAGGAGGGATGGGTGGGGGGGGCAGGAAAAGGGCTTTTCATAATTTGTAGGATTTCATATTGCAGTTCCAAACCAGACAGAAAATGTACTAGGGCACCCAGGGCAACTCGATTTGATCGGCACTTTACTACAGCGGAGATTAAGATTTGATATGGCATTAATCAAGTTCATATCTTAATTACCAGTTTGACAATAAAACCATGTTGCACTTGTCGTCTTGACCAAATCTCTTTCTTTCAGAGTATTTGTCATTTGTGAGTTTTACCGTTTTTCTGTTTCAAATATTATCCTTAAGAATTTGTTGGCATTAATAACTGGGATTTTAAATGTTGCATATTTGTAAAAAGCCTGAGCAGAACACAAACATGCTTCCATTGGGTGTCTCTTGGTTCATATTCTGCTGATTTTGCTTTAAAAATAAGAAAACCCGACGAGTTCTTTCTGAACAGACACCAAGTATCTGCCTGAAGGGATCATTTTTAAGCAATTTGTTCTTTTATGCCAGAAAAGATGTGATTTGCACAAAGCTTCATCTGCCTTGTGAAAACAAGGAATCCCGTGAAGACAGAAATGGAGAGCACACAATAAACTATCTGTAAGTTTAAGTGCGTGTTCGTAATGTAAAGTGAAAAAAGTGAAGTGACCTTGCAAAGTAAAGCAAAGTTTCCAGGTTGGTCTTGACGCAATAGAGCTGATCACCTGTTTGATAAAACTTGTTTAATTTGAGTTCAATATTTAATTTTATTAGATTTTATTGAATTGCCTTTAACAGTCAAATGATTCACAACGCAGACTAGTCAATAAATTTATCCTGCAGCAGAGCTGAGATTTTTTTTTTTGTGGGTCTTCGCTTATGGATTTCTCGCTGATTGACCAACACTGACCCTAGTAGTTTAAAATCAGGGAATTTCTGATCTGATGATACGAATGCATCCACATCTATATGTCTGAATTTTGTCACATCTTTAATAAATTACTAAAATTATGGGTTAAGTAATTAACCCATAATTAATTACTTGATTATGCTAAAAGAGCTGCAAAATTGTAAAAAAAAAAAAAAAAAAAGCATTACCTGAGATGTGCCTCGTTTCTAAAGATAAATTTGACTCCACACATTCAGCTACAGTCTGATAAACCTGTCTTCCTTCTGTTGACATTTTTTAGAAATGTATAGCAGTTAGCTGAAATACTATTCTAACAATAACTTGTACTTGTTTTCAAGCTACTGTTTTGAGATTTCAGTTAACAGTTTACAGACAAAGGCTGCAGGGAAAAAACTCCTACTGACCTTCCTACTGGTTTTCATTGGTCAGTTCTATTTGGGACATGCCTAGGCCCTTCCTTTGGTTTGAAGTAAATTTAAAAACAAAATCTTAATCATAAATATGCCCCAAAACAACCTTTTATAGAAGCCAGTTATTAATTTATTTTACTGCAATCCCGGAAACCATTTTCATGCAATGTAGTAAAAACTTACAAAATAATTTGCTGCCATCCAACAACCACACAAAACAGCTTTGCAAGCAAAAAAGGAGAACCAGCTGAAAACCATTCCAGATGACCAATTTTCAAAGGCCACCTTCGTGTCTGGCATTTGAAGCTCTGTCCTCCTGCTTCCTCCACACAGACAGCAGTAGCCGATGCCAGAATGTCACACCTATCCCGAACGCTCAGAAATGACTCACTGCCAGGACCTCTAACAAGGCAGAGACTGGGGATTTCTTAATGAGTCACAAACAATGTGGTTTGGCCACCATGTCTACCAGTGTGTGTTGCGCGCGCAGCTGACTTTCAAGGCAGGACAAAGCTGGTTTGGGGAGATGCTTCAAATGCTGCTCATCTTTTGTTTTTCTTTAATCTGGATTTCCTTTTTTTTTGTTTGACATCTTTTGAATGTAGATCATTTGGGATGGCCTAAAGAAATCAGGCGGCTTGAGGAAGTGAGGTAAAAGGTGTAAGCAGTTTTGGCTGCGTTTTAAAGTCCAGGTCATTTACTGGCACGGCTGCTCAGGGAAGTGTCGGTAAACTGCTTTATCACACATCACGCCCTGCTTGCCTCGCACAAACATTACCCAGCAGGTCAACAGCATAAGATACAAAAGATCTTCCTATTATCCTTTGGAGCAGAGAGAGAAAAATCCTCCTCTTCATCTTCTCCCTTCAGAAGCTGTGCCTCCAGTTGAGTAAAAGCTGCAGCTGACCTACATCTCCTATGGCAGGAATGTACTGTAAATATCCCTCTTTGAAGGTAATTGTGAAGTATGCTGTGTGCATGTGGCTGGATTGAACAAGTCGAGCCTTGTCGCAGCAACATGCAACTTGCAGTCCTGCCCCTCTTTCCATATACATGGAGATTTATAGCGGTGTCAGCACCGCGTCCCTCAAGATGGTGGCAAAACCGGAGGAGGGAACAGAGAGGTGTGGGGGGTGGGGGAGGCTGCAGAGGAAGAGGGGAGTGCAGCTGAAATGAGCAAGACTGCACACATAACAGCCAGATTTTCTTGAAAATCACTTGTCAGCTCTGGCAGAGAGTGGGTGTAGTGAGTCACCGGGTTGCCCATGAAGTCCCGGGAATGGAGGAGCAGATGGGAAGCTTCCGTCCTGAAAAGGTTGCGAGGGGGTTAGAGTGGAAAACACTGAGTCTATTCTTCTCTGCTGGATGCGCATTCAATCAAGCTTGTTTTAAATTGTACAATGTTGCTATATAGGCATAATCACTGGAATTAAAAGCATGAATCTTTCAAAGCGAGCAACATCTACAATGACTTTAGGCGTTTAATATTGTGGAATGGAAGCAAAACCAAAAGGACATATAAACGAGAATCTAAAGTTGTTCTCGACACCTTAACTACATGAGTAAAATCCTGTCACTGGCTGAATTTGATTCATTGTAAAATTGGGCTATTGTAGAGAATTCATGTAATGCTGAAAGTAACGGAAAGAAAAGTATATCGACCTTTTTCAAAAACAGTCATCTTTATGCAGTTGCATGCACACAGTCCATTTACTCGTTTACTGTCAAACTCCTGAAATAGTTTGATAGCAAATCTAATTAGTGAGTAGGTTCCTCCTTTGCTCACTTTAATCTTGATCTAAATTAACTGAATTTGCCAGAAAACATTAGTGAACAAACAGCATAACAGATTTTTTAAGCATAATTAAGGTAATAGAACAATTTTGCAAGCTTTAAATGTCTAACGGAGCTGTCAATCCATCATCCAGTTGCTATGCTACCAAAGCAACAGCATCCACATAAATGAACAAACTGAGCAAGGAAGGCATTCTTTTTAGAAGCATTCCAATCCTGGCATTTATGGAAAAGTGAAGAAAGTCAGAAAAAACAGTCCTAGTTTGTCACAAGTGTAATAGAAGGTTGTGATCCACATGAGAATCTTTGACCAAACATGTGGCAGAAAACGCCCTGAACATGGCATCCGTATGATGAAACATGGTAGCTGCAACATCAAGCTGTGGGACTGTTCTGGTCAAATGGGAAGATGGATGGAGGTAAACGGGGAACCTGGGAGAAAACCTGAGAGAAGCTGCAGAACAGATAAAACTGAGGCTCTGGCTGAGGAGCTCTACAAATACAACCAGAGCTAAAATAATTGTCAGTGTGCTAAAATGGCCTAGTCAAAGCACAGCAATAAATCCAGTTCAGAATCAGTGGAAATACTTAAGTGATCACAGACACTCTCTAGCCAATCTGACTGAGCTGGAAATAGTTTTAGAAGAAGAATGAGCAACAGATACTGTCTCTATGACTACGGCTTATCTAACAAAACCCCAAAGATCTGCAACTTAGTTTGCTCCAAAATGGATTGTGGGACATGAAAACAAATTTCTTCTTAATGTGAATTTAAAAATCAGGTATGCTTTTTATTCATCTTCACAATTCTACACTACACTGTGTTTGTGCATTACATAAAAGCTCATTAAACTGCATTCAAGTTGAAAGGATTTTAATAATGTACTCTTTGTTTTGGGATTTATATAATATATATATATATATATATATATATATATATATATATATATATATATATATATATATATATAAAAATGAACGTTTTAATCTTTTTTTTTACTTGTGACCAAAAGGTTTAAATGCAAAACATCTCAAGTAGTTTTTAGTATATGATCCATAGAGAAGGCTAAACACATTTTTTAAATTAATTTATTCACTCAGTTGTACAAAATGCTGCCTTGCTGTTAAATGTTTCAGCAGTAAAAGCAAGAATTAGATCATTTCTACGTGTCGGACTTTATTGAAGCAAAATGAGCTAAACAGCGTTTGAACGAGAGTAAACAACTGCTGCATCTCGTGTTGTCAAAACGCAAAGTAAGTATGTCAAACCTGACTCTTACTCACTGTGTGAAAGACCTCGATTCACAGCTCCTTTTTAAGGCCTTTTGGCAGAACTATCCGCTCGGCCTACTTCTGTCCCGTCTATATTTAGGTCTGAGTAAAGCCCAGTTGGAAAGCTGTCCTACATAAGGCGTCTCTCTGTACCTGCAGGTGAACACGCCTCAGACACCAGACACACTTTTTGATGTCCCCGTGTCTCAGTCTGCCCTCACGTGTCTCTCAGTCAGCTTCAGTCAGTCACTGAGCCAGTTTGCCGAACGACAAAAGCAGCAGAAGCTACTCTGATCCAATTAAATCTACTATTATTTGATGTGAGACGTTTTTTTCTCTTTTCTGCTGTTTTACCTTTGATTGTTGTGGATAAATATATACCTTATGAACTTAAAGAATATCCAACTTCTTTGCTTCCATGGCTAATATCCAGAGCTGGATCTTGCATGGATGGACTCCTTCTGTGTCCTAAAAATAAGTATATGCTGAACTTCATATTTCTTGCTTTATGAAAAGGACATCATAACATTTTGACATTGAGCTTACCATATGACATCCAGACTCCAGAGGAAACAGAAATAGCTCTTTAATTAGACAACATTGTACCTTGGATCTCTACTGTAATAAGCAGCTTACAGCAGACAGAAGGTAGCCTGAGCACAACAATAGGGAAGCCTGTTGGACTGGACAAGCTGAAAAGGTTTAGGGGCACAGCTGACACACAACATTTAAGGTTTCTATTGGTGGAGTGCTTTTGGATTTTCTTTGGCCATGGCGCCATGAGATATTAATCATATAAAAATGCATCTCTAAGAACACATGTATGCATTAAAGAAACCTTTTTTATTGTTGTTTAGTTTGATGCAGAGGGCCTTTAAGCTGTTGAAACCACGTATATCTGAAGTAGTGAGCAGCTCAGATAATTTGACAGGTGATGAGGAAATGCGTCGTTTCTGCAAGTTAAGACAACATGATTCGTGTTTTTTGTCTGGAATTTGTTTTGCAAAACGTGAAAATGCAACAAACAACAGAGGATGTTGAGAAGAGAGATTTCATGGAGGTTGGATTGGAAAGTAATTGATTAGAATAAATAATGTAGTTTAGTATTAATATGAATGTAAGAGAGCAAATTAAAAGAGTGGTATTAGAAACCATCATAAATGCAGCAGTAGCTAAAAGGTGGAATAGTTGGACTGGGCCTGTTGGTGAAAAGGCAAAGAAAAACCAAAAGTCTCTTTGCTCAGAAACTGTGAGGCTTTCTTGCTCCGGGTCATGTGGGTTTCATAAACCATTACTTCTCTTTGTTGGGCTTATTTTCAATATGTAAGAAGAATTATACAAAATGTGTGAAAATCACACAAAGTAATAACAAATCTCACTTTTAGGTTTTTATTTCTTAAATCGTGCCATCCCCCCGCCCCCATACTTCTCTCATAGTTTCTATTTTATGTGAAGATTAACAAACACGTCAGGAACTTTAGCATTTAGAACTTGTGAGTGCAACAAATTTTTTTTCTCTTTTTTTTATGAATTTTGTGTGGACAGTGACTCGGTTGTTCTGCAGAATTGCGATAAACCCTTTTCACACAGTCCTTTCAGTTCTTTAATAAACCAAACTGTGAGCAGCAAGAAAACTCTTCAGTTTTATACTGCTCTAAAGTTACTCAGAGATTTTTCACATACAGTTTACAATTAATGTAAAAAATTTTTTTTAAATAAAAGTGTGTAGGAGTCTTGTGTAACACAGTATATAGCATACGAACATAGAGAAATATTCTGCTTTCTATGACTGAAATCAGGTATTTTATTGAGTTGACTGTATAATGATAATCCTTTGAGTGTAAAACACTGTCAATTCACTGGAAAGTCAAAGAAACTGGTCAATACTCCAGGTTTAAACACTGAAGCCAGTCAGGATGCTTCTCTGTTTGCATGCTTGTGTGTTCAAACATATTTTAGAGTCAGATCGGTTTGATAAACCCGTCTGACTCTTTTAAACATTCGAGCTGGAAGGCTGCACGTCTATCATCGCCGTCCCCTTTGACACAAAGTGCAACAAAGACAGATATGTCGTGAGTGCTGCACTTTGCGTTCTTATTTGCTTTGATGCTCTGACAACCTATCACTTTGGACTTGATGGCAAAACAAAAAAAGGTGGTGACAGTGAAAGTGGTCCGGAAAAAAAAAAAAAAAAAGAAAAAGTCTCTGATTACATAAGACACCCTGCAGCTAAAACAGAAAAGCTGGGTATTAGCACAGGGATCACTGGTCTGAACCTGATACTGGTCTGCACTGGACACACTCATCTCCTCCTCGATCTGTCTATCTCTGTCTCTCTTTCTCACACACACACACACACACACACACACACACACACACCGATTGGAGCGGGAGCCTGTGCTAACTGTGTGTTTGTGAGACAGTAAAAGATTATCATGTGTGTGCGATGTGTGAGAGTGGTGTCTGCTCTCCCCGCACACTGGCAGCAGGACTTTCCACCTCCAGCCAGCTGTCAAAGCAACACTCATAAAAATAGAGGGAGAATTAGCTGCCATTGCAGTGACTGTAACAACAAATACACACAATCAGCACACATGGGAGCAACACATGCAATCGTATCCTCTTTTGACAGAGGCTTCAGCAGCAGCTGGAGCTAATTGCTAGGCGGCGATGAGTCTTCGAAGATATTATTATGCCCTTGAGGAATAGTTTTCAGAAGTAACTGGCACATAAACTGCAGCAGGCAAACAAACTCTCTTCATGTGGAAGTTTCATTGGAAACCTTTTGCTTACAGAGGTAGACTAACAAGGGGAGGGTCAAATGGTTCACATCAAAAACCGCCACTTATATATGAATCCTTCCTGTTTGTGCTCGGTGATGAATGAACTCGCCAAGACAAGAACAAATGTGGATGTGCGGAAATATTTAGTCATTAAAAACAGGAAAAGTCAAGGCGTGGTTACCAAAAGATCGCACTTAATTCTTCTTCTTAGTTCTTCTCTCTTTTTGTACTAGAACACAAATGCAAAGCAACACTATAAAATAAAACTGAACACACATATTAAAATTTTATATGCATATTATACTTATTTTGACAGACACTGCAGTTTCAACCAGATGGTGAAAAAGTTGATCCCGACCATGTACAGTATATATCATGATTTGATTAGTGAAATGCACTGAGGCAGCAGGTGGCTGGCAGGCAGTGTTGGGTAATAAGTGAATATTTAATCAGCAAAAGTTCACACTTTCAAATGAAGGAAACAGAAAGCAAGAAAAATCTTAGAGGGAACAAGTGGTGAAGAGCGAAGAAGGCAAAACAGGAATCTAGTGGGTAAAGTTTATTTATAATGCACCTTTCACAGACTCAAAGTCATGAAACTCTGTGGAACATAATTTACATTAAAGTTTACAATAATATAAAGAAAAGCAATAACACCGTAACATAAAAGCCGGAGATATAACAAGACGGTTTTTAACAGGTCTTTAATTGCGTCCACAGAATCAGCAAACCGAAGCTACAGGACCAAAATCTGAAAGGCCATTCCATCTTATTAGTTTTACCTTTATTGGTAGATTTCTTCAGAAGGATGACTGCTGCGTGAGGAATGACTGAAACTAATAATCCTTATAAATACTGGGAAGGTGGTCAGTGACATAAGACCAGGTGAGACTTATTCAGCGTGACCTAACTGAGGACCAAATGTTGCCAGATGAAAAAAAATCTAGCTTGCGAGTGCAACGTGACGTGTGTAGACTTTGTGATTTTATTTTTTGTTATTATTAGTTTGTCTTATTCCTAAACTCCAGTCTTCTTGCAATCTCTGGCTGTGCATCTCTGTAGGCACAACCAAGTCAGACACTTCATCATCGTCAGCGCTCTATACTTGCCTCTGTGATGAATTTCCATTTATTTAATCTAAATTCTTTGAAAGAATCTTCCCAATTATTTCATTGAATTCAAATTTGGCTTTGTTATTCTACTACAGTTTTTTCAGATTGTTAAAAATGTACATCCTTTCAAATACACATCTTCTTCATGACCACACTGAGGGTCACATTGCTTAAGCTTATTGATTAAGTTAATAAGAAAACTATTCTAAGTATTTAACTGTATTTTTCCCCCAGTTTTCTTAAACATACTTTTTCTCCATCTGAGTTTTGGAGTTTTTTGGGAGGTATAATAAAAGCCTGGGTGCGCCAAAACAATTGGCAACAACAATAAATTCCTCCTCCTGTCCTCTTTGGACACAAGATACTTGTTATTTAAACACAATCTGTCTATTTTTTATGAATTCCAATTATTAACATGACAATATGCACAAAATATTAACTCATTTCATAAACTTTTAATCATCCAGACAAATGTTCAAATTCTTCAAAAACCAAGATAGACGCATTTAAGATAAAACACTTAGGAAACAAAGGAGGTGGCAACTCCACTTTTCTAATAATTTGTGTGCAGCTTTGATTCTTTTCCCAAGGTGTTTACACAACCAGTCACACCTTGAGCCATGCATGTGACCAAAACTCGACTCGACGTGTTAGGAAGCGTTCTTTGAGTGACTCAAGTCACCCAAAGTGCTCACAGGATGGAGCCGTATTCAGTGACTCATCTGACCTTAATGGGCCTTCAACCAGCTCCAACTGTTTCCAACTTGATCAGGGCTAGAGAAACCTTTTAACTGAGGAATAAAACGTCTTCAAAGTCCAAAATGAAAAAAAAAATCCAGTTTTCTCTTAGTTAAGCATTTAAGATGAGCAGATAAAGCTACACCAACAAATAATTGAACTGAGTCACACTTCTAACATGTCTGTTCAACACACTTTGGTAATTATCACTCATCCAAACCACTTTAAACCCAATGCTTCACCTACTGAGCTCCTGGCACACATTTTCTAACTGCACAGTTAGTTAAATGAAGATGATAATGAAATGCAAATGATGGAGAGCTTTGGGGCATGAATGGGCTGTTCGGCTCACCCGTTATTTGATCAAAAATAAAAGGAGCATATGGTTTTTGGTTGATTATGGGCTGGAGAACAGCTCACAATCAGGACACGATGTATAAAAGCTCTTCAGAATTGTTTCAGTTTCTCACAGTTTGAAAACATTGGCGTGGGAGTTTGGTTTCATCATCTTCTGTCTTTATCTTTTCTGTGTCTCAAAGCATTTAGTTCCATTCTCTTTCCAGTTGCACTGCAGGAAATTATTCAGTTTTATATCAAATCTATTCATTTTCATTCTTCATGTGGAGCTTTGTACGGCGACAGTTCCTCTTTGATTGGGCTAAATGCTCGGCTATGCCCACATTTGTTGCCAAACCATCTGCCACAAAGCCGCGGTGACTCATCAGGGCAGCCTACGCTCCTTTTGAGGATCCATGATTTCAACAAGGTGCCTCCTGCTCTTTCTAATCACCACTTACTGCACCTCCCCAGTGTTTCTGTGTGGCTGCGCCGTGAATCAGTCACAGACCTGAGTATGTAGGCGCCATGTGCTGCAGATAAAAGAGCTGCCATTATCACAACCTCAGCTGTGAATGCACAGGTTTTGCTGTTTGTTTTCTGTTCTTCTCTATTCTTGTCGGCACACACAGTACTTGCATGTGTGAAAATGCACTGAGACACACACACACGCACACACACACACACACACACACACACACACACACACACACACACACACACACACACACACACACACACACACCCTCTCTCTCTCTCTCTCTGTGTCCTGCCACCTATCAGAAGTTGATAATTGACACAAAGAGTGACAACAGTGTTTGTTCTGGTGCAGGCAGGGACAGATCCAGTGTCCAGACAGTGAACTGGATGCTCCTGCCTCCTGAAGTCACATGATCACACACCGCTCTTCACCTCTACATCTGATGTCATATTATCACTTTGTCCTTATTGTCTCCTTTTGTTCAACAATGCAGCGCGAGAGTCATAATTTTAGAGGGCTACGTTGGTTTCGATGATTTTTTCTGCGGGTTTCAGTCAGATTTTTTTTTCTCTTATTTTTAATCTAGTTGCCAACAATTTTATTTTTCTTGTATGTAAAGCACACACTAAAATAAAAAAAGTTGAACAGTTGTCAAAGCATCATATAAAGTAGAATAGTGGTATCAACAAGGATGCTGCATCTCCCAGGTCCTGTGTCAGATCTATTTTCCTTTATTTAAAGGAGGGTCTTCCAAATATTCGATGTGATGTAGAGGCAACTTTTACCTTAACTTTTGCCCATTTCCTGTTTTTTTATAGTGTATGTGAGAAGCATTAACACCTGTTGACCTTTTCCACATTCTGTCACCTCACAGCCACAAACATCAATGGGTTTCATTGGGATTTTATGAAGATGCGCCAAAATAAAGCAGTAAATAAGTGTGTAAGGAAAGGAAAATGACACATAGGAAACCCATGGACCATATTGTTATATCAGGACTTATAGAGTTAAGACTTGGACAGAACTATTCTAATATACAAATACGCTTTGATGCAAACCATTACTATACATTACAATATTTGGGATTCTCCTGAAAGCAGAAAAATTACCATTTAAATTAGTTTTCTTTCAGGAACTGTCATGGAAGAAATTACTTTAACAAGAGTCTGGATGAGAAGAAATAAGAAATTTATTAAAACCTTGCGAGGTGAGAACAGAAAGTCTCCTGTGACCAACAGTGGATCTGGCTTCCTTTTACAGGTTCTGGTCAGAGAAGAGAGACTTGATTGGACGAGAGGTGTGAATCCCTGATTGTTATGTACATGGGATTCTGTGGAGCCCAACACAGATGACCTTGCCATTTGTCTATTGTTAAGGATATGGGGGGGTTGTTTTTTCATGCTAAAGAAGGCAGATAAGTTCTACGATGGGGGAGACTTAGATAGTCTCCAGGATCAAGGAGCTCTCCCCTGCTGTTAGACAACACTGTATAAGTCTTGAGAGCAGCTTGACCAATCTCCTGATAAGACTAAACCTAAAGAAGAAGAGGTGAGGAGCACATTATAAAATTTTCCATTACACGCCTCATATTCACTCTCCCCATCTTGAAGTGAACAAAGACTAGCTGCTCTCTCTATCTGCTCCACAGCATGATGCTGCCAAGTTTCACAGTGGTGACTGTGTACAGAGCAACCCACTGTTCTCCAAAAACAAGGTTACACCTAAAGTCTAGAAGAGGAATTCAATGGGTCTTATCTTGCAAAACGTGGATAACACGGTGCTGACGTCAGAGTCTCTGCCTCACACTCTGCCTTTGGCCGATTCAACCAGGGCGTGTCTGAGAAGTTGAGGTAATTAAGTCTGGAACTGAACTGAATTGCACCTCTGACGTGTGCCGCTTCGCATGTGCAGCTCTTTTCTTTGATCATGTCTGCTGTCTGCTGCTTCCTCATTAGAAAATCTGGAAGTTAAGGTGTGGCAAAGGGCGAGGAGAACAAAAAATGTATCTCCTGCAACAATTTACTCTGAGAACAGTTTTCACCGACATTTTGACCTTTGAAAGCCCGCAATCAGACGACTTCACTGTGAATAATCTGTTTTCTTAATGTAGTGTCTTCTGGAAAATAAAAGATAAAGATCATAATCGAAAAAATAAGTTTAGTTCCTTGGACTAATTGCTTTCTCCATAAGAAAGACCTTTGGTTTGACTCGATCCTCACCCCGGAGGGGAAGCGGCACCAACAGCCTTGGACTTTAAAGCATCCAGGCTGCTCATTAAATCCCACACACACACACACACACACACACACACACACACACACACACACACACGTCCAGTGTGTGTGAGCCCTGAGTGGCATGTCTGCAACCAGTTCCTCTAGGCTCAGCAGGTCATCTCTGTCGGTTTAACACTCGTCTCCTTTTCTGCCTGTGACACACACACACACACACACACACTGAGAGGGAAACACCAACAGCAGCACAAGTTTAGCTGCTTTGTGAAACAGCCCCCAGGCTCGACATGAACCTCCATTCACTTTCCTCCAGCTGAAGCCTAATCAACTCGCAGGAAACCCAGAGAGGAGAGGATTGCAGGCCAGCTGCTGCTCGTTGTTCAACAGCTGCTCAGAACATTTTGCTGAAATGTGATTGGCTATAACAACCAGCGAGGATGATGCTGATGATCACATGGTACTGCTTTGCTGTCTGAGTTTGTCCTGTCAGACTTGCGGCACACAGAGAAAGGCTGATAAATAAGCTTAAACAGAGAGTAAAAGACAAAGGAAAACATGTAGGAAATGTTCTACTATTTGCGTGTGAAGAGCAGTTTGTCTGATCAAATAGTCGTCCACCTCTCAATGCAGGTGAATATGTGTTAATTATTGAGCTCAGAGGTGTCAGACGGGAGATTTTCTTACCTTTGGACGCAGACTGGCTGGCTCTCGTCCCGTGTTGCTATTCATTATCCTCAGCTCAGTTAACAAGTCCATCTAGCTCTAAACAGGTCAACCCATTGCATTTCAAATGGTTGCCTTTGTTTCTCTGCACCCTCAGTCTGTGTGGGACAGTGGACGCAGGATTACTGAGAACATGTTTGAAAATGAAACTATCAGCATTTAGTCGTCTCTTCAACTGCTAGTTTTTAAACTGGTCAGCAGGTTTTGGCATAAACTGCACGTGAAGCCGCTGCTGGTCAGAATTTGTGAATCCCATGACGGCAAATAATCATTTTTAGGTTACTCACTTTTCTGATGGTGAGGCTGACCCACTTATTTTCAATTTCATGTTTCGTTTTACAGCTGCGAGACACTGTCAAAGTAGGAGAGTTTTTACTCGATGCAAAAAGTTAAGACATATTTTAGAGGACATTATTTAAAAAGATCAAATAATAACGCTTTGCACCATTTCCTCTGATGCTTTGCATTGTACCCGGAGATATAAAGCTCAGATGTAGCTGCTAACCCACAGACAAATATACGTTTAAGCTCTCTACACATTATTATCGAGCTAATCTGAATAAAAGTTTAGAGAAGTTCAACTCTTTAACCTGTGTGTACATCTACAGTGATGTTCAAGAAATTAGAATACGTGTTCAGATGAGGTTTATTTATCAGATTAAGACACATTAATACAGGAATGTACTAGATACAGGAATGTGGCTTTACACTAAAGCTATGAAGAAGAAAGCTATGAAGCTATAAAGAAATGTAGCTTTACACTAAAGCTACATTCCTGTATTAAAAATGAACTAAAATAAAGCCTTTCAAACATTCATCTGTATGTAAATGATTTATATAATGTGTTTCACTTAGTGCTCTTGAAATAAATGGACTTCAACAATATTCAGATCTATTGGATGGGTCTGTTTTGTCCTCATGCTGGTATAAAGTGCAGCATATCAAGGTTTATTTTGAGAGCATTTCTGTGCCTCTTGGATCTGAATAAAGCAGGAAAACAAAAACAAAGTTTGCGCATGTGTGAGGAAAACGCGTTGCGTCACTCCCAGTGAGATAAGGACCAGTGTCGTCTTTTCACGGGAATCTGTTTGGTTGTGAGCACAATTTTAACAGCGACTGGTACAAACAGGGAAATGTTCAAAGTGAATCAGACGAGTAAACATCACATGGCTGGAAGTGTGATCAGCTTTCTGTTTATCTCCCCCTCTGCAGAGTGAAACTCTTAACCACTGACAGTGGGTTCTAGAAGCTCTTGGAAGCTAAAATTTATCATCAAGATGGAAAAATCAGCCAAAGTGTCTCCCGAAGTTTGACTTGAAATTTGAATAAGTGAAATCCGATTATTTCAATGGATGGTCTTCTCAATGTATTCTAAATGACATTCAACAAAACAAAAGTTCATGCTAGGATTGACGTCGTAAGACAGTTAAACATTTTCTGAAGGTGATACTTGTTTTTTTATGTATTTGACGACCAGTAGAGGGGTTTATCCTTTTTATTTTCATGCAAGACTATTTTTATTGTGAGTCTAGTAGCTCCACTGCACACAGCATGTCTGAAAGATTTCAAAGAAGAGAAATGACATTAACTGTATCTGTTTGTGAACTTGTGAGGGAAGACAATGCTTCTCTTTGACTGGGAGCTGGAGGATCCATGGAAGAAAGGCTTGAATGTAGCAGTAATGGAAAGAAACCATAGAGCCCTCTCAGCTCTTTCAGCCCTCAAAACTCTTGTCAAATTCATATTTTAGGCCAAATGATTTCCCCCAAATCACTGTAGCTCAGTTTGATAAGACGTCTTGGTGTGAGCGAGACCTAAAGCTGAATATGTTCTGACCGTCTCAAGCTTATAGTTCATAGCTGGGGGAAAATTCCTTGTGGCAGACACAGAGTTTAATGAGTCCTCAGAAACAGAAGTATGAGATTCTATCACTGCTGCAGATTAAACATTTTCAAACTGCATGTTTTTCTACTCAATTTTGTCTGAGTCACAAGAGAGGCATAGGACTGTCATAACACTTTAAAAGTCAAATTGGGTACAGTGCTTCCCAACTTTTATAGATAGAAAAAGAGTTGTTCCAATGCTTCATTGTTCATACTGCCAGGAAAAAAAAAAAAAAAAAAAAAAAATATATATATATACTGTATATATATATATATATATATATATATATATATATATAATATATATATATATATATATACAGTATAACTATCATCGTGATTAGAAATTAGAGGATAATTTGTATAATTTGATCATGTATAACAATACCATTTCTAATCGCGACAGTATGAGGACAGAAATCTTGCAACTCTTTGAGGAGATACTAAGCTGGGTGGATCAGGCAATGTGGACACTGTGTGGTCATGGTGTTAAGCAAAAGGTCAGAGGAAACCATCAATGAAGCCAGAAGTCTTTGAACCAATCCACCAAAGCGTGATAAGTCGAACTTTAAGTTACTCAAATTTAGAACTGTCTAATATTTCATAAGGAAATAAATATAAGGATGTATCCTGTCCGCTCAGGTGTCTCGCCTGATCCCTGAAACGGGAGCCATACCTCGTGTTGGCAACCTCCACACCAGTCTAAACTGCTTTCCATGCTGCCCTCTCACGTGTAAGTAAGCAATCGGACAAATCTCAGCTGTGACCGGGTCACATGTAGGTCTGCAATATGGGAAAATGGGTGTCAAGCAGTGCAATTATGAGTAAAGACACTACTGAAAGCCTACACATTAATACGTCAGTCCATGAAATACCACACACTAGTGTACTAAAAGCAGCTCTGACAGCTTTGCTCGTCGCAGAGAGATTGGGGATCGGCAGGAAAAGCAATTAACCTGATCACTTTCCCTGTTTTCCAAACCAAGCTTCTCAGCATCCAAATCATTCAGTGATATGCGCACACACACACACACACACACACACACACACACACACACACACACACACACACACACAGCCTAAAATGCATGAGTCCCCACCGGCTAGCAGTCCCCCTTAGTCTAACATGCTCAACATGTTGCGCAGGATGCGGTCAGATCATGTTGCGTTATAGTTCCATATACGATTACAGCAGGTGTCACAGAGAGCTGTGCCTGCGTGTGCATGCGTGTGTTTGCGTATGTGTGTGTGTGTGTGTGTGTGTATGCGTGTGCATGGCCTCATTAACCTGTTAAGGAGCCTCAGGGCAAAATGTTTGTTCTTAACCAGCTGACCCAGTCAATCTTCTGTGCTGAACTAAACTTTGCATGCTTGTGATTATTGTAACTTGTTGGGTGGAGAGGCTCCAGATCGCACGCTGTTTCTCCACAGTAATGATTCACTTTAGTGGCTCTAATATCTAATCAAATTATCACTTCATTGTTGATTATTTGTAGCCACTTTTGCACTTCGCATCTTCCTGATCCTTCAGAGCATCGTGTGTGTGTGCATTCTTGTTTTCAATGCCTTGTCCAGACAGCTTTTAGGATTGTCACCAACGGCTGAGGGACCAGCAGGCCTCAAAGGGACCAAAGGTCAGTTCTGATAAGGGAGAGCGGCATATCTTGATGGGAAATTGGTTCAAGATAATGTCAAGTAACTGGTTCAAGATAATGTCAAGTAACTGGAAATGTTTTCAGAATTTGAAAACAGGAAATGAAAACTAATAAACACGTATCAAAGCATACTAGGTGTAAATAAACTAGGTGTCATAGATAATTATAAAATATGATATTATGTATATAAAATGTATCTACAGTACATAAACATGCACAAATGACAAATTTGTGATGTAAAAAAATATGAAAAGTCTTTTGATAGTTTTTTCTACTTTTATTGTGCCATTTATACCACATTATTCTACTTTAAAAGTAAAATGCTGCAATAAACAGATTAATTTCTTTAAGCATCTTTTGATCTTAAATTTACACCTGCTTCCACTTAGAGAACTTCAGTTGAGTGTAAATAAAGTCTAGCTTTTCTGGAGGATGTGTTTTTTTTAATGTTTTCTTTATCTACAGCTGTCCTTTGTAGCGAGGTAACAGAGAGCAACAACTGTGACATTACTGCAACCGTATATTTCTGAAGAGTTAATAAAAAGTCAATAGTCTGCAGGAGTCTGTACCATCTACTTTCTGTGCTACATCTGACAACAGCCTCTTAGATCCTCCATATGTCTGGACTAAAAGGTAACATTGAAACAAAAATGTATTTTTTGCTGTAAAAAAAAACCTTGTGAAAGTGTGAACATTATCTTTCAACACATTGAGGGAAAATGGATTGTGATTGGATGAAAGAAAATTACACTTTTGGCCACAATCCCAAACTGTAAGTTTGACACACATAGAACTCATATCTAGCATATGTAGTGCCAGCATTATGACATGGAGTTACTTATTTTTTCAAGTTGGATATTTTCATGAACGTTTCTAAATATCAGTCAGTTCTGACCCACATCCTTCAACATATCTCATAGGAGACAAAAAGGGATTTCAAAGTCACTTTGAGTCAAAGCATCTATCAAAAATAATAAAACTACAATTTCATGACCGGGAAAAACACATTTTTTGAATAATGTAACCAAACTAAGGCTGACAGAAAATCTGCAGCATCACCAATAGATGACTAGACATAACTTAACATTCTCGTAGACTTTGAAAGTTTTTACAAAGTGGAGCAGTCAAATATGAGCAACATTTAGCATCCTGACACTTTTCAAGGCTCAACATTTGAACTTGGCTAAATGAAACAATTTAGTTTTCAGTTCAAGGATTATTAGTCACGTGTGTGAATTTTCACTCACTAAATATGTTTGTCGGTGCAGGAGGTCTATTTATTTGTAGATGTTAAACAAACATGGTGACGGAAATGACTCCCGTTTAGGGGACAGGATAGAAGCCGCTACAGATGAGGAGTTAAACATGTAAACACGTCTGACTGCTGTTGGTTTTAGAGCACGAAAACTCACACGCTTGCACACAAACATGGTGGCATAAATAACCATGTACCAGCTTCTGCTCCTGACATCCCTGCACGGAAAACCAGCCTCTCAGTTTACAGGGATCGTGTCTCATAACATTTCCAACCAATCCATTAGCTGCTGAGAGGAGATCAAAGGTCACGTCTTCCATATGATCTCTCTTTTTTTTTCTCCCTTTATTCACATTTCGCTGCTGTCACCTTCCATTTCAGCCTTTTCAGGGCACAGACATTGTTCAGGTTGTCGCGTATGAGCAACGCTTCCAAACTGAAAAATTAGGTTTGTTAGTTGTGAGACGAGTTTCTTTGCTTTAGCAGAAGGTTCAGGGGGTGAAAGACACACTGAAAGAAAGTATCAAAAAGTTGGAACTTATTCAACTAAAAGTATTTCACTGATTGCTTTAGATACATCTTAATCATAGGAGTAGAATGGAATTGAATAGAATATCCTTTATTGTCCCTTAGTACTAGGGATATTTTTGTTTGTGTGAGTGGATGTGCTTTCGTGATACGAAATGCTGCTTTATTTTTAAAATTACAGATGCTTGTACTCCTTTAGGAAGGTGAATCTCTACCCAAGTCCCAGATCTTTTGGTCCCATTAAATCTGACTCGTCTATTTGTTCCTAATTTCTGTTTTTTTCTGGTTACTCATCTGTACAAACCGGTTGTGTGGACTCTACCTCAGATTCTTCCACCAGAGGTATTGACCTCTGCACCTCATTCAGTCTTAAAATGGCTGTCTTTGTCGTGCTCTTTGGGTATTTGTGTTTCGGTTCTCATTTGAGTCTGGTTAGGTCGTTTTAGATTTACCTCTCTTTGTATTAATTATTTTCCATGCGGTTCTCTTGGGTGTATTTTTCTGTGTTCATTATTCTTAACCTTTCCCTGTTAATTTGTATTTCTTCTGTGTTTTCTCTTATAATAAGTCTGCCTTCCTTCCCCTGCATAGATTCTCCTCCCATTGCACTCTGTTGAACGTACTCACCTGGTCTCCATGCCACAATCACATCACCTTGATCTCATTCACTCCCTGCTGAATTCTTGCATTTTTCTGAAACACCCATGATCTGACTCCTGCATGTTTTCCCTTCGTGTTCTGTAACTTCTTTCATCATTTATGTGTTTTTTTGTTTGTTTGTGTGTGTGTTGAATATTGCAATGATATTCATATTCATTAATATTAACTACCATTATCTTTTCCTCCATCACACCGACTTCTCTTCTGGAACCTTTTGATCTTTAAAGACTTTAAAGACTAACTGTGTGGCAGCTATTGGCATGAAGTACAATTAAAGTCCTTCCAAATTACCAAGTATTTTATTGGTGCACAAAGATTTATTGCATGGCTCCTGAAGTATTACATCATATTGCATCCGAGAAGTAATTTACAAATGCAATTATGCAGACACTAAAAGTGCACATTGCAATCCTAAAATATATTGAAATGCGCAGCTTTGGCATAATTGCAAAAGATTTAGGGATGTGAAGATTTTTGCACAGCTTGTATGTGACAAAAGTGATGCAGCCACCTGTCCATTTTATGTCAAGTGTTAACTAAATAAACTGGCAAGTGAGCTGTGAGGTTCTGTAATAGCTGGATTTTTGCCACTGCACCAGAAGTCCAAAAATAACATTCCTGCTCAGGAGAAATAATTATATTTTCGTCTACAGTTGCTTTATTACGTTGCCATTTTGGCGCACATACTCGTCTGACTCGCATTCTCCCTGCTTTGTTATCTCCTGTTTGCCTTGTTTGCTATAGCGACCAGCAGAAAGTCCATCAGATCGTGTCTTTCGTCAAATTAAGCGAGTCTCTTGGAGGAGGATGAGACAGGAAATTGTAACACTCTTCATTAAGGAGAGCAGCTACTATTTACGTGGCGACGACAACTCTGCCTCTGCGCCCATGGGAGAGACCATCCCCAATATCTCCACTCGATAATGGATACAGGTTACTATTTATACAGCAGTCCCTCCACACACTTCTATTTTCTCTCTGACTGTCACTTCGCCAGCTCTCATAATAATTATGGCTGTTGGCCATTATGAAAAAGCTGTTACAGAAAAAGTCAAGGACTCTGCAGAATGCATAAGCTGTTACTGAAGAGACCGGGGTGTGTAGGCGGCTCCAACCATGGAGCTGTGTCAAGATGCACTCTGAAGCTTCTGAGTTAGAGATAGAGAGTGATAAAAAAAATTGCCAAAGAGAACCCAGTCAAACTGCAGCAAAAAAAATGTTTAGTTACAGAGAATAGGGACCCATTTCATCGAGCAAATCAGATAGAAGGCCTACATTTGTCTATTTCAAGACGTCTAGGTTCAGTTCAGAGTGACTGCAAGAAAAGACGAAATGATAAAACAGACCAATGCAAGACGTAACCATTGCTATTTTAGAAGAAGAATTCTGCATAATTAAAAACTGACTGAGGTTTTCTGGATGCAGTGATTCTTTCGTATTCAAATTACAACAAATAAATCAATACTCTTGTTAGTTGATCAAACTGTTTTGCCCATTTTTTCATTTCCATAAAAATAACATTTACAGCAGAAGCACAGCATGTTGGGGAGCTGATTTAAGCTTTAGATTAAATCACATAAAGCTTGTTCATATATTTTTTAAATAATTTAAACATCTGGTAAAAAATAAATGAAACAAAGAAAATATTGTTTAAAATGCTTCTGTAAAATGTACTAAGCATGCTGATTCTGGTGAGGAAGAAATTAAGCCATTAAAATGCTTAGAATCACACAGTTTCTGAGCATTTTAAAGAACGTTTACTCTGTTCATACTCCAGACATTTAGTTTATTGTGCCCTGGACTCTTGTAGTAAGATCCAAAGAGCTTAAGGGCCTCAAAATAGTTTAAAATCTGCCACGTAATTGTCTACAATTGGAGAAAATTCAAAGCAATGGTCCAAACACCCAGCTCTGGTCATCCAAATAGGTTCACCCTGAAAGTAAACAGTGAGATGCTAAAATAATTCTGCTTAAACCTTTAAAAATTACATTGTGGGGCCTGCAGGAGGCTTTCGCTGTGGTTCAAATGAAATGTCTGAAACATCGGAAAAAGACTACATGACCTCTCCATACAACTCTTACTAGGAAGACAGATTTGTCCTTCAGAAAAACATGTTCAGAGTGAAGTTTGTCAGAAACAATGTGGACAAAAACAAGGATTTTTGAAACAATGTTTGTTATTTCAGATAGGTCTAAAACTGAATTATATGGACACCAAAACAGAAGAGATGTTTGACATAAATCTACAGTAATGCAGCATTAAAGGGACAGAACATCATGTCAACAAAAAGGTATAGAGGTGGAGGTGTCGTGTTCTGGTGGAGTTTGGCTACAGTAAAACCTGACCACTGCACACAATGAATCTCCTTGAGGAAAATGTGAGACCCATCTGTTGAAAAATTAAAGTTGAAGCAGAACTGCACCCTACAGCTTGACCATATAGTCCAAACATACCAGTAAATCTACCAAGAGTGGCTGAAAACTATAAAGAGAACCTGGGCTGAGTCAAACCACAGTTATCACTCTGAGAGCAGCGGGTTGACTTTATATGCAAGAAACGACTAAAAATTAAAGTGAAGAGTGATTCTTGTGTCAACACTGTCGACAATACAATGTTGACAATTTAAACTCAAATATTGAGAGCAGGAGAAAGACTTTGGCGGCACACAGCGTCCTCTGCTGGTGAAAACGAGAAACAACAGGAGTGCGCTACCTGACAACAGCTTTTTTCAATAAAGTTTGCTTTGTTTGCTTTCTCAATCAAACATGGCCGCCTTAGCAACCGCTCTGTTCGATGATGAACTTCTCACGGTAGATTTTATCGAGGTACATTTCTTATTTTCTTTAAAGCACAGACAGTGTTGCTTAGTAGATATTGACAAAGTTGCTAAGCTGTCAGTGAGTGCTAACGTAAGAAAATATATGAATATCACGATATATACTGTAGTTTGTGGGGGGAAAAAAAGCATTTTTAGCCGTTCGTCATTATTTAAATAAAGTATTTGGAGCAAACTTCATGACGTTTAGGATAGTAAAATGTACTACGTTCACTGTAATAGTCGTACGCTCATTTGTTTTTGTTGTTTGAAAATGAATTTAGGATGAGGAAGAATCTTCTGTCCGAAATCCCACTGGGCCTTTCACGGTTAGAAAGCAGGAAAGGCTGAACAGGGAGGAAGTCGGTTGCTTTCTGAGGGAGGCAGAGAGGAACAGGAGGCTGTGAGTGAAATTTACTTTAACTTTTGCAATACAATGAAGGATAAATCAAATCAATTAAAGCCTGGCAGATGTATAAAAGTACAACTCAAAAACATTTTTATTTCATCCACCCAAAACGATTTAGTTAATCACATATATAAATATTTTCTATATAAATTATACTGACTTAACTAGACTCAATATTGGATGGAAGGATACATACGACTTCATCTAGGTAAGTAATAAGGCTGTAGTGATACAATAATCTCACAATACAATACGATACACAATATTCTGCCCACGATATGATATATATTGCGATATTCCGCAAACGATACAATTCAATACACTTTTGTGATTTTCTGAAAGATTTTAGAGGGACAGAGTGATTTTGGTGACATTTTGTGACTGTTATAGATTTGGATTGAATTAATTTAACTGAAAACTGATTAAAAGCACCATCTACACAATACTTGGCTCTGGTTGGACACAGACTTAAAGTCAACAGCTGGACAAAATGAATCAAAGAAGTGGTGAGAAAACACGTTTCTTTGAATTGAAACAGTACAAACTGTAGCTTACATGCATCTGTAAAGTAAATAAAGTGAACCAAGTACCTGCTCTGAATAGTCTGATACCTTTTTAACCTTGACACTTAACATCTGAAGGAATCACTCTAAGGCTGATGACCTGGTGTGAAGCAAACAGTGAGTGAACAAGGTGACAGTTGGATGTTACGATACTTGCAGATGAATATCGATTTTTTTTCGAGAAAAGAAAATATCGATACATTTCGCAATATCAATATTATTATACAGCCCTAGTCAGTAATCTAGACTGCTGACTATAATTTGGGAGCCTGTGTTCTTAAAGGGAAGTAGATTCATACACTGTGATTTAGAAACATATTTAACAAGGAGTTGAAACAAGAAAAATCCCTATCTCTGCCCTATAAATGTAACGTCTGACGTAAAAGTCGGTTGTTTGCCTTTTGCCTGACAGGATTGAAAAATTTGAGAAAGAGAGAGCCCTGACTGCTCTGTGCAGAAAGAATGCCTGGACAGATGTCATTGACGAACTTGAGGAATATGAAAAAATACTACAGAAAGAGAGGTTTGCTCAAAGTAAGTCATTTATAGCCGATTTTCTTTTTTTTTTTTCATAAATAGGCATCTGTTCCACACTAGGATGTGCAGTCAATGTGAAAAAGAATGGATTGCTCTTGTAAAGAAATAGATTTAACACTTCAGGAAATAAATATTGCCTTTAATTTGCTGTTTTTTTCTAACACACACCTTTTTAGCAATTGCAGAAATTCAAAGTGTTGCATCTTCACATTTTTTAAATCATACCATATGCCATTTTGTGTTGAAGGTTTAAAATCCGTACTGTACCTCTATCAGCTCCTTCGTCATGGTAAAGACTATATGTGCAAGCGGTTAGAAGTAGATTGGTAAAACCGTTCATCAGTAATAGTTATCTGAAACTGCAATTTGTGTTGACCGTGAATTGAAATGTTGACGTTCGTAAAGTATCTTCAATGTGCCTGAAACCTGCAGAAACCCGGTAAAGAAACCAGACTTTTCAATGTGCTATTGTACAGCTTTTACTGAAATATGCCTTTTCTTCAGAGAGGATCCTTCAGAAGCAGATAGTGAAGATCAATAATGGTGTGAAGAAATTTCAGAAACACCTAACTGATGTCAAGCCGTCTACTGAATGTGAGATTTTTGTTTCTTGTTGTTATAGAACCTGCAACTCGGTTGTTGTTGTCCATTACCTAGAAACACTTAAAGACATGATTTTTTTTTGTCATTATTAATATCAATATTTGAGCTACTTTCTGGGTTGATATGTGAAATAATATTGCAAGTTAAATAATTGAACCTCAGAATAAAATACGCAGCGTCAGAGATGTGAAAATTAGAGTCTTTTGGGACAGTTTGTTGATATTGTTTCTGCAATTTTGTTTGCATTTCCAGTGATTGGAAGACTTAAAGAAATAATGTTAGATGTGGAAATGTCGATAAATGCTCTAAAGGAGGAGCAGTGTTTAAGGTAAAAAGATTTGCAAAACATTCATCTTTACACCACTTTAGAGTGAAAAATGGGACGGGGGGAATGATGTTATGTATCTGCATCCTTTACAATCTTTCATAAACTAGTATGAAAGCCACAACATTCACTTGGCATAGACAAAGAAAAGTGTGCATCTTATGAGAAACAAGTTTAAGAATATCAAAGAATGTTGGGAAGTAGAGAAAATAGAAAGCATGACATATAGACTGAGATTATTTGTAGTGAAATGAAATTATGAGGAATCAAGCCTTGTGTTTCTTGCTTTCTCTCAGCTTTGAGAAATATTCAAAGGAGGAGCGGATGTACAACAAGGAAGTTTTTGCTTATGAAAGGAAGTTTGAAAACTGGAGTCTTCTTGTCAAGTCAAACCCTAAATTACCTGCGCTGAAGGTTTTCGATTTTATGTTTTTTCTTTGTTGTTTGACACTTAAATAAGGAAAAAGGGTGACGGGCTGTTTTTTTTCTTCTGTTTTCTTTAAGACCAACCCCTTCTACAAAGATCTCCCTGCCGAGGTCAAAGCTCTGGAGGATTTCCTGCAGAAGACTGGAGGTTCTCATGGAGGCTGGGACCAGTACGATCACCAAGCGTTCTTAAGAGTAAGGAATACAAAGTCGCTTTGTTAATTACTTATTTATTATTTTTAGCAGTTTTAGTGGAGCGGCTTTTTTTTGTTCTAACAATGACAGGTCTGGATGAAGCACGGCGGACGGTCGTCGTACAGGAGAGAGGCCAGACTCTACGTGCCGAGCAAAACAGAGGCGGAGGTCCAGCAACACGAGGACTGGCATCGGGAGCTGCTTCACCTGCAGGACAAAAAGAGAGAGGTGGAGAAGAAATGTGGCAAAGCGTGACGTTAGAGTTTAGCGGAAGTAACACTTAGGCACTACTTTGTAATTAATTAATTTCAACAACCTTCTGCTTTTTCAGGGTTTGGCATGTGTCATGCGTGAGTCTTTGCGTTACGTGTATTTTGTCCAGTTTTAGCAGTTCTCTTCCGTCCCACCCAGGCTATTCAACGCTGGAAAACCAGCAAAGAAAAAGAGCGTCAGACGAGGATCCAAACTCAGGAGGAAATGGAGGAGGCACAAAGCAAAGAGAGGAAGGCCAAGAACTTGGCTGAGCAACAGCAGTGAGTATCAATGACTGAACAAATTCAGATCAGAAACTTCTCAAATTTGACTCACGCAAACTGTTTGACTTAAGTTAAGTCGTTTATGTTTCAGGACTCAGGAGGAGAGGATGGAGGCGGCACGGCGCCTGGAGGAATGGAAGAAAAAGAAAAAACAAAAAGAGGAAGAAGACGAAGAGCAGAAACTGGCTGAGGAGATTCACAGGAGAAGACAAGAAAAGGTGCTTAGCGGTTCATATTTTGCCATCAAAACGTTTTTCTGTTTTCTAACTACAGCACTGCTTTTCGCAATCAAAAATGACATAATATGAGGTTTGCTTTACTGGCAGATGCCTGTTTTTCACAAAATGATCTCTGTTGATCAGGAGGAGCGCCGCCGCCAGCTGGAATTAAAAATGGCCCTTGAGGAGCGTCTGCGATTGAAGCGCAAGAAAGAGGAGGAACAGGAGAAGAGAAAAAGAGAGAAGGAGAAGAGGGAAAGGGAGGAGAAGCGAAGAGAGGCAACAAAAGTCATCAAAAGCTTCAGTGAAAGGGTATCAAGTTCTAAAGTCTTAGAAATACATGAAAACAAAAGATAAGGTGCAAGTTTTTGCTCTCAAATTCAGACTTTCTCATTACTTGCAATAAAAAGCGTTCAGACGATACACAGCAGGTTCCTTTGAGCTCAACGAGAAGAAGGTTGTGATATCAACTTTACTTTGCAAAATAGATAGTTTGATTGCACATTTGCAGGATCTTCACAAGGTGGAGGCAAAGCTTCTTGAGAGGCAACGGAAGGCAAAGGAGGAAGAGGAAAGGCGGAAAAGAATCATAGCTAACCTGAAAGAAAAGGTGCAGTGACCAGTGTGAAAGATTTCAAACTAGATTTCAAAGATTTCAGTCATTCTTCTCAGAGAAATAATTTGTTTTTCTTCTTCAGATTGATGGTCATGTGAACAGAGACCCCTCCAGGCTGATTCGCCCCACTAAAGGATGGGAGGAAAGGATGAAACACATTGAGCCTTCAGGACAAGGACCCATGCTGCAGATGTTTCACAGGTCTGGACCTGTAGACTTGACTTTAAGTTCTGATAAGGAACATTTAGGTAATTACATATTTTACTATTTTTATTCCAGAGCCATCCCCTCTTGGAGACAAGGGCTATGATGTCACAGTGAGCCGAGTCCTGCAGTTTTCCACAGTTTCCAGAGCCTCTGTTTGACTTAAATTTGTTTTGTTGTTTTGACACTTTTGTTGTTATGGTAAAGTATTTACAAATAAAATGTTTACAAATAAAAATCATAAATACGTAAATGTCAAAGTGTTGAACGAGAGGCCATCTCTATTTCTGTTGGACACACAACAGATTAACCTAGATTAAAAATTGTGATGAAGCAGACTAAAAAAGCTCTAGGAAAAATAAACATCCTAGATCCCAGAATTTCATGTTTAATTTTCCTTTCACTCCTAGTAACAAATTATCACAGAAATATGACCTGCTCTGGGTTGACATGACAAAAAAATACACTGAAATAGATTCAAAATTAAAGTCCAAGCAAAAAACAACAAAAAAATTCGTTAACGCACCTACACTAAATGAATTACGGTAGCGATAGCGGTCAATGTCACAAATACAGTCCCCATAACTTCAACCCCTGGGAGAGGCTTTTATTTTGAAAAGCAAACGCACCGGAAAAGATTCCCCATAGGTGCGGAAACAAAGATGGCGGAAGAAGAGAACCAGTTTGAAGAATTTGAGCAGATTGACTTTTTGAGGGACCGACATGTCCGATTCTTCCAGAGGACGTTGCAGGTGTTACCTGAGCGGTACGCGTCGCTGGAAACAACCCGGTGAGTTCGCCAGAGGACTCATGGGAGTTCTGGTCACTGTGGTTTGTTAGCAGAGGAGCTAGCTGTGATTCATTAGCCCTCAGTTAATTAAAGAAAACTCATCTTAGCCTTTATTTAACCATTCAGGTTTTCTGGGTATGATTATGTAGCAGCTTTTCTGGCTGATGGAATGAACCTGCTTCCAGCTATGTCTATGTTAAGGTCTATAATTCAGTTATCCCTCATTTTGAGCTTGGTTTTCAACTATATTGGTTTTTTAAAATTAAGGTTAAGCTATAAAACATGTTCACACGTTATATGGCACTTTTGTAAGATGAACTGCTTTCATTGCAGGCTATCTGTTTTATTCTTTGCCCTGTCTGGACTGGATGTATTGGATGCCCTGGAGGTGGTGGACAGTAAGGTGATGATAGAGTGGATTTACTCACTACAAGTTCTGCCCACCCAGGATAGTAAGTGTTACGCCTATTTTTATGTTATTGTATGAAAATGTCATATTCATTTAATCGCAACGACTTGAGATGAAATGAGTTGCAAAGTCGGTTTATGAAAGTACCCTAGAAAAACTTGCCTAGCCCGGTGAGAAGGTGCTGAAGCAGTCATTCATCCAGCCACTTGTGTTTTTGAGTTAAAATGTTTAAAGTTGACGGTAAATTTTGAAATACCACTTGATAAGTATGTGCTATTGGAAGATTAACACCTGGACACCAATTATAAAGTCTTAAAAAAAGTAAACATAACTAAGGACTACTTAGCTTGGTGGGCCACAAGTAAAGCCTGGTGGCCCGCCAGGCTTTTAATAGACTGGGGAAAACACTGTAAATCTATAATCAATCAAATTTTATTTGTATAGCACATTTCATCAACAAGGCATTTAAAAGTGCTTTACACAATTTAAAATAAAATAAAAACAGAAAGAGACAGACATTTTTAAAAAGATAAAAACATTATTAAAAGTAAAAATAACATTTAAAAACATCGATCCACATGAGGACTTGCCCTTATGGGGTCTCTCGAAGAGAGTTTTAGCAGAGCAACATCGTACAAGGATTCTCAAACCTCAGAGTTTTAGCAGAGTTTTAGCAGAGCGACATCATGCAAGGATTCTCAAAACCTCAAGGATTCTAAACCTCAGAGTTTTAGCAGAGCGACATCATACAAGGATTCTCAAACCTCAGAGTTTTAGCAGAGCGACATCATACAAGGATTCTTAAACCTCAGAGTTTTAGCATAGCGACATCATACAACGATTCTCAAACATCAGAGTTTTAGCAGAGCGACATCATACAAGGATTCTCAAACATCAGAGTTTTAGCAGAGCGACATCATACAAGGATTCTCAAACATCAGAGTTTTAGCAGAGCGATGGTTCAAACATCAGAGGATTCATACAAATCCAATCAGAGTTTAGAGTGTATTATTTTTTGTCATAGCTTAGTAACAGTATTGATAATGTGGATGCTGTGCTATTCCATAATTTGCTGAAAATGCTTTTCAGAATAAAGGTGGCTGGAATTGCTCACACGCCAAAAGATTTGTTGCATTTCCTCAAAAATAATGATTTGGATAGATTCAAATGTGCTATTGGTAAAATCCGTATTGTATTTAATTAATCAGTGATGGCAGGAGAGAGGTGGGTAGACTGATTAAGGCATCTTCTGCGGTAATGCAGAAGCTGCACCAAAAGTAAAATCTCTTGATTTTTCTTGCTGACCCTCACGTTTAGTGATGAGATGTTGACCTTGACTGGAAGAACAGGGTCCTAGAAGCATGCTGTGTAAATGAGTTTCATTCTAGATGTTTCTATGCGCAGTTTTTGATCACCGAGTATAAAAGAATGATTAAATATCAAAGTGTCACTGAATAAGAGGCCAAATAAGGAATTTCTGACATAGGGCTTCTTTGTTCCATCATCTCAGTTTGGACTGCAGCCTCTGCTCCTCATCGATAGGAGGCAAATGACGTGATTCTGGAACACTATACTTTTTTGTAACCCATTTGAAGGTTTTTCTGGGCGTGTCCAGAAACACGGCACATTGAGAACTAGTTGGATCTGGACTCAGCCTGTGGTTTCCTTCTGACTTAAGAACCGGTTGGGTTTCGTCACTGTGAGTTGGAGAATGCCCCCCACTGAGCAGCGACATGTCTTCCCTTCAATACCTGCCACCTCATCGGCCAAACACTGATTTCACATTTTCTTCGTGATCTGGCTGAATCAGTTAAGATTTTCTTTCTTTATATAAAAAAATAAAAGGGGGAAAAGAATTTCTGCTGATTATTTGATCAAGGTAGAAGGCTTTTGAAGGAATTAGAAAATTAAGCAATTACATTTCCGTAATTTGGTTGATGTGTTTAATGTCCAAAAATAGCGCAGGTTTTTAGTAAGGGTTAATTATTAAATTTTTTTCAAATGCTGATTCTACTTTAAGCTATTGTAAGTTAGTTTGTTTCACACTTTCACACTGAGGTAGTCGTCTTTGCATCCTCCGACTCATCAAACTTTAAAGTCTGTCATGTTTCTTTTCCAACACTGCAGATTTCCAGGCAGCTATTGGCCCTCAGTTGTCTGTAGATAACCCAGTGCGTCCTTCAGCTGTTCATCAAAGAAAAGTTTGACTCTCAGGCTTTTAATGACTTGTTTTGGGACTGATTTATTTATTTATATATTTTTGCCTCCGACAAGCCACTCCATGCCATCTGTTGAGATGTGCATTTCATTAATTATTGAAGACATCAATGGAGATGATGGAGGGATAGTTGTGCTTGATGGATTTCTGCTTCAGCCATATGTTGGGACGCTGGCAGGCTTCTTCTCATTAGATCTGAGGGGGAAAAAAAACAAGTTGAGAGACAAATGTGATTTACTAATGATTCATTAGTATGATAATCCCCTATTAAGACTTGCAGAAAGCATTTTGCTTATGTGGGATGTTAGTCTCCAGTAAAATGCAGGTGTTTGACTGAATTCATCTGTGTATACATGCAGGGGATCGACATCAGGGTCTCTGTATATGTTGGTGGAAGATAAAATATTAACCTTTCCTTCAGTACCGAGGTTGGATGCCATATTTTTACAGAGTCTTGCATAAAGTCGGGTAGCAGGATGAGCTGTTCTAACGCTGATATGTGATACATGAATATATTGGTCCATTCGTTGTTCAGTCATCGCATAGAAAATGTCAAAGCTTCTGTTATGTTGTTGTCATTTTGATGTGGCTTGGTGTTTCTGTCATGGCCAGAAGGTGGCAGCAGAGCACTCCTCTTTTCCTCTGTTGTATTGATGAGAACCTTTTCTGCAGGTCATACGACGAACAAAGGGGCTTTAAAACGTAAATCAGAAAACTGATTTAGTTTTTTTTTCCTGTCTCTTGTGCTGAATATTTCCATCATTTCTGTCTGACCCATTACAGAATCCAACCTGAACCGTGGGGGGTTTCGTGGTTCAGCACATATTGGGATTCCTTACAGCACGAAGGTACTACCAGAATTGTTTTTCAGTTTGAGTACTGTGGCCTTTTCTCTTTTTTAATCTCTCAGTAAATCGACTTTTATCTATAATCAGTATCAGTTTCTTGATCATTTATTGCTTCAGTAGAATCATCCAAATACCATACCATAGTGTAACAGATTTGTGAGTACCAGCCTTGGAAAACAACAGTGACCATTGATTGTCATGATGGGTATTATTAGAAATAAAAAAAGAGGGAGAGATTTGCTTTATTTATTTTTCTCTCAAAAACTAAACTAAACAGAGAAGAGTCTACTCTTCTACGCCTATGGTGAATATCATCTCCAAAATATTCTGTGTGTGTCTGCAGCCATCAGCTGCATCTCTTATTTCCCTCTCGGTTGTTGTCCTCAGGGTCCAGGTGTGCTCCATCCGTATGACAGCGGCCATGTTGCCATGACCTACACCGGCCTGTGCTCCCTGTTGATCCTCGGAGACGACCTGAGTCGGGTGAACAAAGAGGCCGTTCTGGCCGGTCTCAAAGTGCTGCAGCTCGAGGACGGCAGGTTGGCGCACACTTTCGCTCACTTTTGCACCTAAATCCTTATTTACTGTGGCATTTTCACTCTGACTCAAAAGCACCCGAAGCCATCTGAAGGCAGATTTAACACGGTCTGACTGTAGCTTGCATTTGGATGTTCCGTAGTTCAAAAG
Source organism: Poecilia picta (assembly GCA_033032245.1). Lineage (NCBI taxonomy): Eukaryota > Metazoa > Chordata > Actinopteri > Cyprinodontiformes > Poeciliidae > Poecilia > Poecilia picta. The sequence continues at coordinate 20,344,472 of CM065361.1, forward strand.
CAACTAAATATGTGAATTTGAGACACAATCTCCTGCCCTCCAGTAGCTGGGGCAGCTGCATGCTTTAGCGTGCAGATGTTCATGACTTTTCTTCTAAATCTTTGCTGAGATCTTCTTCTCAGAAACTCACTGATTATGTTGAAGATCAGCTGATGATAAAATGCACCAACATGGCAACTAAGGATGTGTGTAGACTAAAGGAAATGAACCGTTTCTTCTCCTCTGTTCTGACCTGAATGTTTACGCCTCGCTTCATGAGGTTGTTCAAGTTCAAGCACAACTTTTTCTGTAACTTAGTGGCCTGATGCGCTGCGCTGCCATAAAAACTTTGTTCGAAAAACAAAGCAAAAGAAGTCCGGCGAGACGAATAAATGGAAATGACCGTTTATACCCTGCGGTTCAACGCTGTAATGAAGAGAGAAGCAATTGGCAGCATTGTATTGTGGCATTTGAATTAAAACTTCATTAACTTTAAATAAAAACATTGCTCTTAATGCCGCTGTAATGATCCCAAATGTCCAGTCCTGGCAGAGCGCGGCCGTTGTTGAGATTGCGCTCTGGGATCGATCCCATCATCATTCCTTACAGCAGGTCTGTCCCAAAATGCCTGGCAGTGATTTTCCAGTAGAGGCTTTGTTTATAACCTCTGTTATGGTAATCGAATTGTTCCAGGGTCCCTGAGGTGGACCCAGATAGTTACCCCAGAAACAGCCTGTCCTTTCTCTCCTTCTCTATTTTTTATTTTCTTTTTCTTTTTTTCATAATTAATTGCTTATTAGCATGGTGTTGTCTTAAAAACCACACCATTATTCCACTCACTTGGAATAAGGCCGTCTCATAATACTTGGGCGTTTTAAAAAAAATAGAGCTATGTGGGTTGGGTTTCATTTTGTTTAATAGATTTAAGCAACACATTGTAGTTGGACACTAGTGGCTAATTATTTCATATATTTGTGTTTTTGTTAGATTCACACCTGAATTATTGGTCATTTACACCAAATAAAGGAGTTTTCAAACAGTCAGAACTTAAATCTAAAAGCATAAAACCAGAACCCAGACAGTTTTTAAAAAAAATGTAATTCTGCTTTTTTTTTTTTTGTTTGTCTGGCTTTCAGTTTCTATGCCGTGCCAGAAGGAAGTGAGAATGACATCCGGTTTATCTACTGTGCAGCTTGTATTTGTTACATGCTGGATGACTGGTCAGGCATGGACACCCAGAAAGCCATCGAGTACATCCGGGGAAGTTTGGTGAGTGAGTGTTGATGGGTTAAATAAAGTGTGAAGCTTCTTATCCTCCTTCAGTGGATAAAAATAACAAGATGATTTTGATGTGAACCTTTCTTTTCTGCAACAAAAGAAGTGAAATTAAAACAAAACACAGCCCACAAACTGTGGGCTGTGTTTTATAAATGAACTGCAAAACTGAACGGCAGTTATTATAAATGAACTGCAGACAGTTCATTTATAATAATTAGAGAAGGTAGTGTCTTAAGGCAGCAGTGAAGGCTTTTTTCTGCATCAGTTAAAAAGAATAAAATACTGTAATTTTCCCAACTTTGTTGGCTTTGTTTGCTTTTCTGGGCGTTAGACACATCAAAGAGCAGCGTTTTCTTTTTCTCCTGAGCTGCACACGTCACCTGGGAAACTTCAGCGTGTTTCGAGTTGAATATTTCAGAGTCCGTGTTGTTTTATGGATGTGTTCATATCATGCTTATTCATATCTATCTATTGTCCTTTCGACATAAATAGATACACACCAAAAGTCAGAAAATGAGTTTAGTTCGGTTTAGAAAAATCATTTTCATGGTGACCTTTAAAGATTATTTTGGTAAAGCAGAAATTGCCTTACATGTAGAGATGGATGCATGCAGTAGACATTTTTGCTTTAGTGTCATCAGAGCAGGAACGACTTCCACCTCTAGCTTAGTTTGTATGTTTTGTCTGAAACCGTACAAAATAAACGCGTTTCTTCTGTTATTGTGTCCTGCTTATACAAAAAGGTGGTTTAAACAGATGACACTCATGTATTGTAAATGCGGTAACATTCCTCATTTAGTAAAAGACAGAGAAAGGCATCCTAGATTGCAAGTAGATTGTGCGAAATGAAAATTTATAGAGAAATCTAAAAATGGGTCATCAGTTTCTCATTTATTTTTCAAACAAAACTAAATGTGAGGATGAGGAAGTGGCTGTATGTGATGCATCTTGTGACAAGTGCAATGTGTGGGAATCTTTGCCAACCACATCTAATTCTTTGTTTTGTTTGGGGATTTTTGTCTTTCTTATGTTTTGAGAAGGAAGGTATGAAATGAAGAAAACAGTGTAAAGTTATGTATTACAGGGCCAAGTGTTGAATTCTGCAGCTCTCTCTGATGGCATTTCTCATTTTACTTAGATACAACAATCACCCGACTAGAAAATAAAATCTACCTTGTTGTCCTTCATTGAACTGAGGATCAAATACAGCATCATCTTAATGTTCTTCCTGTTAATTAAATAGATCAAAACTTAGGCTGATTGTAATAGAAGTTCAATCAACAGTCAATATTTGATCCACTTTCAAAGTCGGATAAAGTTCAAGGTTTTTGAATCGAGTGCAAAGTTACTATATTTATCTAGGAATGTATTACAGTTAAAATGATCCTAATCAGAGTCGATCAAAATTGCAGTCAGCATGTTGGAGTTCAAAGAAACCAAAAATCTGCATCTGACCTGTGCATCTTTAAAAACAATACGTCACTTTTTTATTTGTAGTAATTTTAAAAAATATTATTTTGTTCTGGTGTGGAGTCTTAACATGTATACTGTGTTGTTCTTCCTCTCCAGAATCTCTAATTTGTGTGCACATCAATTATTATTGATTCAAATATAATTTCTAAATCTATTTTCTCCATAGTCGTATGACAATGCATTTGGCCAAGGAGCTGGGAGAGAGTCTCACGGTGAGTGCAAACATGTTAGATGTTATAAATGTAAAATCCTGTTAAGTTTAAATAAGTAGAAGAAAGGACACGCACTGTTGCAACGACAAATTCTGAATAAATTTGATAATTTAAACACATTTTTGGTTTTATTTCATTTGTTTGTTTGTTTGTACTACAAACTATCCAGAACACATTATAACAAATATGTTGGGGGTTGTAAAAGGCATGAAAAAACCCCAGCTTATAAAGAATTACCGCTACAGATCCTTTGCTATGGATAAAGCACATTGTTTTCAATCATTTGTCCCCACTCCAATTAGACCTTGTTTTCTTTTACGAAAGTTTTCACGCGACACAACAAAAGCAGCACTTAGCAACATATTTGCATGACCTTGGTTGTAGAGAGAAGATGAAATTCCTGCCAGCTCTGATGCGCTCTTAAAACACACATTTTTTTTTAAAAAAAATTGCAACTACTTCAAGGGGCAAATTTTATTGGATCTAAGTGATTTTCTTCTTGCTTTGAATTCGAGTTCTGTGATTAAAGGCTTTGGTGAGGCTGTGCTGAGCCTACCAACTCTCCAAAGGGCTGATTACAAATCAGCAGAGATGCTTAGTCGAGGCCCATTACCGGTCTACCCTCGAGGTGTGTGGCTCGTTCAGTGCCAGGACCTCCCAGCATTGCTTTGAATGTGCACAAGTACATTTTTCTGAGATGTTATGTCTGTGCAGTTATGTAGGTGAAACATAAAATTATAGAACCTCATGGGTCTGGGCATGAGACTGGATTTATGAATCCAATTTCAGTCCTTAGTGTATATTTATTACTTTTTTGTTGTTGTTATTTTATCCGACTTGACTGATCCCAACACTGGTATCCATGGACGATGTTTCTTCCTGCCTAAAGGAAGCTGATTTTAGAAAAACAAATTATCTGAAGCCACCAGGTGTTCACCCCTCACCTTAAGCTTCTAGTAGAAACAATCCTTCAAGTGGATGTACAGTTTATTGCAAAGACATGTCTCCACATTTTTCTACATTCTTATTAAATACGTTGTTACTTTCCTGTAAGGGGCAGGTTAGGACCTCAGGATTAAATAAAGTTCACTTAACACTCCTCGTGAACAAGAATGCATAATGTAGCAAAAGCAGAAGAAGTAGGAATATTTATGTTGAGTTGAAGTAAAAATGATTTGACACATCATTATTTGACTGACCAGTAACCAGAAAATCGTAAAAGTCTGAGAAATTATTAGAGATTTAAACTTTCAATGTAATGTGTAGATATGCACAAGTTGGAAAAAATTATCAGGAGTCACTTGTTTAAAAAAAACGCAGCCGATTTCCAAGAGCAAAGTTACTGGAATGTGGCATCGGCTTGGGTACATCCTGGAAAAAGATCCAAACTGCATTGGTTTGGTAGGTTTGGGACCAACCCAGGAACAAGGCAACGCTCAAGTTTCCATGAACTCAAAACTGCTAGAATGTCATCTCCAAGTAAAGCAAGTTTTACTTCCCCTTGGAGACAGAGCTTTATAACCCGATGTGCCAATCATCAAACTATTACGCCACAATGACGAGAAGTATGTTTGACAATTGAAAGCGGGGCATTAAAATCTACTTACCTGCTGCAATCCCTATATCAGTGATGGCAGCATCAGGTTGTGGCAACAAAAAATAAACTTTGACACTGGGTGCCTCAACAGCACAATAAATCCCCCACACGCATCTAAATTGGCCTTTGAAGAGATAAGAAATGCAAATCTTAACTACCTACAAAGTTTCCGTCCCAAAAGCAACATTCCAAGCTTTTATGGAAATTAATAGAGAATGATTCAAAGCTGGTTGTGTTCCAGGAAACAAACTGATTTAAATGAAGTTTGCCTTGAGGATTGATCAAAATTTCCAGCCTGAATTACACCAGAAGCTTGTTGATGACAAGTGGAAAAAAATGGTGATTATATGTATTAGGGGTTTTGTGTAGAGGTTTGACTTGATTTAGATGAAAGAAACTAATCCCGAAATTTGAATTTCCTGCTCCCAGCTCTCGTTTTTAGAACGCCTTAAAGTTGCATTTGTATATTTATTGTAATTATTAAAGACTGAGACATCAATGCCCATAGTGAGCAGATGTGTGCCCCAGACTGCAGCTTCATGTGATAACTCGGTGACCCGTGTGCCAGGTGGTTGGACGTTCTGTGCCATAGCCTCGCTGTGCCTGATGGGCCGGCTGGACGAGGCTCTGAGTCCGCGGGAGCTGAACAGGATCCGGCGCTGGTGCATCATGAGGCAGCAGAGCGGTTTCCACGGACGTCCCAACAAACCCGTGGATACGTGCTACTCCTTCTGGGTGGGAGCCACGCTGGAGGTAGCAAACACTGAAATGTCTTCCTTCTTTGTCATATAATAAATCTGTGTCTTACTCTCTAAATTTACAGAAACAAGTTTGAGGTTTAAGCGGCTTTAAACCTCAAACGTTAATGTGGAGATTTGTTGAAACTTAAAGCTTCTGCTGTCATCAGTATAAATCCATTAATGTTTGATGTCCTTTTGGAGATCTTTCATTTTACTGATGGACTCAAAACTACGTCTATGGAAGATGTCTGAGAAAAATATGAAAGATTCTGGAAATCGGTATCAATCAAGAAAAGCCTAATTGGTCCACTTGTATCTCTTAAAATGTTTTCATTTGGTGGTTTTTGTATTTTTCTCCAGCTCCTGGATGTGTTCCAGTTCACACACTTTGAGAGAAACAGGAGCTTCATTCTGTCCACGCAGGATCGTTTGGTCGGCGGCTTCGCCAAGTGGCCCGACAGCCATCCAGGTAAATGATGCCACTTGACTTCTACCGCCTACAGTAGAAACGCCATGCTGCAGTTCTTCTGTTTTTTTTTTTTTTTTGTGGTTGATACATCCATAAAACACAAATGCCCGGTGTTTTTTATAGTGCAGTAACAACCACAGGAGCAAATCAGGCTCTGAATGGCGTGTTTAATGACTGTGTAGCGCTTCCTAGTCATTCTCCTGTAGCTTCAAAGATCTCACATTAGAGACAAAAGCGTTGTGGATCTAAGCAGTTTCAGTTAATTTATTTCCTCTCTTTGAGCAGAGCAGTTTGCGCCTCGTCTTCCACAGGTGCAGTGAAACAGGGTGGAGCTGTGGTGGCCAGTTTTACTTCAGATCAGTGGGAAAAGAATCTTGTGTAACCCTAGACTTCAGCAGTCGTGTTCTTGCCTGCCCTCATGCTGGGTAATTGATGAGGCGATTGTTTATAGGTAGCCTGAGGAAACGGCAGACGGAGCTCCTCGTGTTACCACAGACAGACAGATAGGAGGACGGCGGTCAGGAGGGACAGACAGGACTGAGGCTTGTGAATGCAAATGAATAAGAGTTTTATGGAAGAAGGAAACAATAGTGAACAAATTTCTCCTTTACAGTGGGAACTGGGTTGGTTACTTGGATGTGGGACAATGGATACAGACCTGCATTAAAATTATTCTAGATTGGGTTTTTTTTGCATGTGTTTTGTTGCTAAAATATTCTTTATTCTGTGTTAAAATGTAGAATAAGAGACTAGAATGCAAAAGGTTTTAGTTAAAGCTCTTTAATTTCAATTAAAGAGAATTTCAATAGGAGAGACTGGTGTAGATTCTCAGTCATCAAAGACGTCACAGAAAGCAGCCAGACTTCTTCTCTTGTTTCTTGATTTGCCTCACATCTAAAGTTTCTGTAGCATCTTGATGACTAGTGTGGAACAAAGAAAATTCACGTAGCATTTGAATGTCTAGCTCTTACTCCTCAAGCTAAATTAATTTATCAAGACATACTTTTGTTTGTTTTGCCTTTCCAAAACTTGTTTTCCTCATTGAATGTTTTTGTTTTTAAGTTACTGACAAGAAACTGTGACCAGGTCTCGTAAGGGTTGGTAGATAAGGGGAAAATGTATTATTCGCAATGTGTTGAGATATAAAAACATAAAAGACAAGTGTAGAAGCTGGAAAGTTTTAACAACAAAGTAGATTTTTGAACAAGATGGTACCTTTCTGATATGTCATTACATCTGAAGGAAAATTATTACGAGTCAGAGATAAGATGGTGGATAAATGTTTTGCTTTGCTCTTGTGTGACTGGCTGCAAAGATGCCACGGAGGAGAGGAGCATAAACATCCTTTTACTGACACAATTCATTAATACCCACAGTTTTTTTTTCAACTTGGTGTTTATTTATGATTGTTGGCAGTGATGACTTCAATTTAGTCTAAAGTAATTGGTTTGTTAAAGCAACACCAAAGTTTGGCTAAAAGCCTATTTGGCTTCTGATGCTATTCATAGACTAGACTGGCTTTAAAAAAAAAAGTCAGATTAATGAAAGCCAGACACTTACAGGACAGGACTTCATCACATCTGTGTTGAAGTTGTCCCCCTTGCTGTTAAGTCTGTGGCTGCTGAGGATGTTGACCTCAAGTTTGCAAGTAGGTGTGAAGTGGAGGGTGGCGCAAGCCACCCTTCATCCTCTCCAAGCACTCTGCAGCTACTTGATTGTTTCACATTACTTGCTTCTCCTGTGTCAGTCGTTTACTGCAGGATGTGGCTGACTCACTATATTCCTCTAAAAAGCATCTCAATGTTAAACATGGATTGAAAGTCGCTGTAATATTGAGGCCTTTATGAAACCAGATTCTCATTGGTGTAACTTTGAGTCTGAGTCCTGATGGGTGAAGCTAATGGTTCCGTGATTGATTTTAACGTCTCTCTCCAATCATCTGTCGTTTCATTGTAATTCAATTGCTGCTCCACTCACTGGCCTGTGGTGCTTTTATCCTCGTACCGAGGCAGAGAGACGCTCCAATGGGCGAAGCAGCGAGCATTATTCACATGTCCTTAAGGGTTCATTACGACAAACTTACAAACCTCGGGACAGCTGAAGGGTCCAAAGAGTTTATAAATTGAGTCAGTCAGTAAACATCCAATCTAAGTACCAGCTCTGTCACATTCAGGTGCTTCTGCAAGGACTCCTGCTCTCACCTCTGACCCAGTTTCTCCCTTTTTGTCCGTGGTTTCGTCTCTCCAGACCCTCTTCATGCCTACTTGGGGCTGTGTGGCCTGTCTCTGATCGGAGAGCCTGACCTAAGGAAGGTCCACCCAGCTCTTAACATCACCCAGAGAGCCTTTCAGCACCTCCAGCAGCTGCAGCAGACATGGAGGGACAACGCCGGCAGCTGCGTCGGACGGCAGTAAAAGCAGGACAATTTACTGTGCTAACTCTGGAGCAGACGCCGTCTGCTGTCGGTCACCGGCCGAAGGCGGCTGGACTCCTGCCGGGTCTCAGAGATACTTGGCTGCTCAAGAAGTTTGAATTGTTTGGAATTGCGAGGATTTAAACACTTGAGGACCTCATTTAAAGTCCATCTAAAGCAACCTATTTGTTGAGCAATATATGCCACACCTCTTTGCTGCCTTTTAAAAAAAAAATAGAAAACAAAAAAACAAGTAGTTAATAAAATTATGCGGTGCGGTTTGTGAAAATACAATATAATAATGTGCCAGAAAGTGTAATTCACTGCAGACTTGAACAAACATCAGATGCCTCCATCTTTATTTTATGGCCTTTTTTTTTTTTTTTAATCATGACACTTTTCTTCAAAGATGTATTGCTTTACTTCCTTTTCTCTGCTTTGCTAACCTGCCTGGCGCTTCCGTCCGCACGTAGCTGCTGAATGTTTTGAACCTCCCATGATGCATCAGGTCTTAGTGGGTCGTGACCTCTGGCTCCTCAGTTTGAAATCTGATACCCTCCCTACAGGTTTACTCCCTTCAGCTTCTCGCCGCAACCTTCTCCGGTTTCACCACTGCAGGCTTTAATTTTCAACGATCGGGAGATTAAAATAAAAATGGAACTGGTTCGGGTGGCATTTAAAATGGGGCTAAATGCACCTCAGCTACTGATTAGTTGTGTATTTTAAGAAGAGTATGGAATAGGATTCACTTGAAGCCTTTTTATAGGGAGTTTATCTGACAGACCACACCCTGCGCGACTCGTAATTATGCAATGGAAGGAAAATTGTACAATGTTTTCAATATTTTTTCAGAAATCTAAAGTACAGAGCATTTCTCTGTGTTGTGTTTGTTTAGTTCCTCTTTGAAAAATGAGTTAATCTCCTTTATATTTGATGAAGAGCGCCTACAAACATTGGATTCTCCATTGTATGCAGTTCTGGACTTTGTCTGGGCCATTTTAACAGATCAAAGCGTTTTGTTCCAACATATTTAATTGTACCTCTAGCTGTGTGTCGGCTTTCCTCTTCCTCTCCCCAAGTCTAAAGGGTTTTGCTGCCAATAAGAGGCTTCCATCAACCCTGACTAGTTTTATCATCCTTAGAGAAGTGTTAGGGTTTTAGGTTTGTGTTTCCATCACATGTCGCCTTTTCCTTGTGAGCCTAAAAGTTCAGTTTTGGTCTCATCCAACCAGAGCCTTTTCTTCCGCATGTTTGCTCTGTGTCAGACTCCGAACACGAACATGGCTTCTTCTGTGAGGATCACACGTGTGGAGGAAAAGCTCATACAGATTGTCCCACCTGAGCAGTGGGACCCTGCAGCTCTTCCAGAGTTGCCCTGGTTGCTGCCACGGTTTCTTTAATCCTGTCAGTGCTTTTTTTAAATTAGTTTTTAATTTAGTTACTTTTGAAGGTGATTGGTTGCAGTATATTTTATTTAGGGGTGTCATAATTTAGATTAAAAAAAAATTGAAAACCACGTAATTTTCCTTCTATTCCATTCACATTTGGTTGTAGTCCAAAAATTGTAAAGAAATAAATAAATGAAGGAGTCTGAATCATTTTGTCAAGCCCTGTAAATCTCCCCTCGCCACGACCTCTGACCTGAACTCATTCACCTGCTTCCTCCTCCCCTATGAGGTCGCATCCAGCTGGAAATCGGCGGGGAGATTAGACAATGGCATCATAACCAGAGGAAGACGGTTCCTTGAACCGCTTGTTCACGACTCCAGAAAAGGATGCAGGATGAAATAAAAGAACAATGGCCATGACTGCACCTCCACATGTCGGGAAGCAGAAACGGCTTTACATGATCCGTTCTTAGCTGTCGATCGCCATCAGAACCGACTGTCAGAAGAACTTCTAGCTTTACTTTCAGTCCATTCAGACTTCTATGCAGGTGTTTGAGCTGAGGTCCAAAATGGCGTTCACGCCCTGGCAAAGAGAGTCTTTCCACCTTTTTTTTGCCTTTACATCAGTCGTCTGTCTTGCAGCAAGGAAATCATTTCCAGCTTTCACACATCGCTGCTTGAAGTGACACCTTTTCTTTTTTTTTAATGAGGCCACAGTGTGAGGTAACACCTGCTCCCCCGAGTTGACACGTGGCGAGATGCTTTGAAAGTGTGTCGGAAACACAGCTGCCCGTCTGCTGCCTGTTTACCTGCAGCTCTTCTCCGTGTGCAGACGCGCCTCTTGACTGGATTTAGGAAGACACACTGAGGCTGGCTCTGCTATCGGGGGGGGGGGGGGGGGGGGGAGCTGAATGAATAAATAACGTGAGCCATCTATTATTAAAAGTGAGCTGTCAGAGGTTGGATTCGGCTTCTTGAGTCCAGACAAAATCCTCGGCTCTGGTGTGAAAACAATAGGATTCTTAACTAATGTGCGGCATTATTGTTTATTTTGCACTGATCTGAAACAATTTCTCTTTCTCAAATAATGTTACAGTTTTCTTATTATGTATACATAATGCATAGAAACCGTTACCGCAAAATGCTTTGAGATTTTTAAGAATGTTGCTGAAATGTGTGGATTTTTTCTATTTTAACCCTCTCCAACAGCGTGTTTTCTTTACCTATATGCTACAAGCCTGTTCTCTTTATCCATCCATCCATTTTCTTTACACCCTTGTCCCTCAGTGGGGTCAGGAGGGGTGCTGGTGCCTCTCTCCAGCTCTGTTCTCTTTAGTTGAATATAAAGCTGACTGGATCACTGTAAGTAATCTGTTTTCTTCTTGGTTTCCTTCCAAAATGATCCAGTTTGGCTTTTATTTGTCTGTGTACATAGATGAAGTCACATGGTGAAGCCACTTTCTCCAGCTTGCCTCCTTATTGTGCCTAATGGATTGTTTTCTGTCGCTGCTCTCTGAATGCTTTGCTTTCGTTCGCTTCTCTTACTGCCTAATTTAGATTTTTGCTTGGATCTTTCTACGGAAAAATGACAGTTAATATCAAGTTAACCTAGAAAGGAAGAGGGAAGTGCAACCTGGATATTTGTTTAGATTCTACTGGATGGATATGTGTTGTTTACATGTGTGACGATCAGATACAAGTAGGCTACTCTCTGATTGGTGTCGTCCAGAAATATGTTGGGATTTATTTTGACAGGACACTGAGTGGCACTTACCGGTGCTAGTAAATGATTATTTTTAGCTCAGTCCCAGCAGCATGAAATAAAGACAGCACTGCTTTGTGCTTCCAAAAGCTGTGAAAAGATTGTCCGAGAGATGCAGCCAAAACACCACATGCCGTTTTACGAAGCACTGCTATACATATTGTAACGATAAATTGTGTAACAAAAAAAAAGACATATAATGGAGTTTATTTTTTCTATGCTTTATAGAAATGTTGGTGTAGATAGATGTAAATGTCTATAAAGATGTGACTTCTGCTGGGGGCGGGGGGGAAGTGACCACAAAGTCTTTACATCAGAAGAACTGGACCTGCAGGTGTCTGTGTGTGACGTGTTCTTGGAAGTGCAGCTTTTCGAGTTTGGAGTAATGCTGATTCTTGCTTGGCACCGAAATTGTATTTATGGTAAATAAAACGTGTACTAACTTTGACATTTGTGTGCATTTTGTGTTATCAAATGGTGCCTTGGAAAAGTAAAACCCTCGTGATGCGACCACAAACCTCAGAGTTTTATCGGAATATTTAGTGATGGACCAAAATGGATGGAAAGATGTACATTGATTTCAGAATTATTCCCACTTCATGATGCTGCCACTGCCGTGCGCCAATATAAGGATGGTTTCCAAGGAGTAGTTTAAATTAACCGCAGCACCTTCCTCTGCACGGTTTACGAGAAAATAAACCTTTTGACATTTCTGGCTTCTTTTTTTTTAACAATTATTTTTTTTAATGTCACTCTCCCATAAACACCAAAATGTGTGGAGATCAAAATTATTACCTTAGTTATAATTTCCCCATGTTTGTTTTTTGGCCTCAAATTTAATGTGGTGTTTGATATGATAATTTAGTTTTAGTTACAATAGTCACTTGTAGTCATTTTGTGTTTTGTTTAAATCAAAACGCATTCAATCAACTTTTTAGTCAACCAAAAATAGATCACACTAAATATAGTTGACCTTTTGGCAAATTATGGAGGATTCCTAATCATTTTTTACACATATCTGAAATATTTACCCAGGACTGGAAGTAAAAGACAGAGTTTTAATGTTCTTAATATGTTTAGTTAGACTAGCTTCTTTTTTTTTACGGTTTCAAAAACCATAATTGTGATGTTTGTTGTTTCACAACTCATCTTTCCAAATGACGAAAAGGGGAAAAAATACTGTTCAGTTTCTTAAAAAAAATAGCATAATCATAACATACGAGCTTCTATTTCTTTTTTACTGGTTGTTGAAAACTGTTACAAAAATTTTGATTGATAAAATTAACACTGATCTTGTCAACAGATTCTCCCACCTTCAGAGTTGCCATGGTGATCATGGCTGCTTCTCTCAGCTCCCATCCTGTCAGTAAGGAGAAGCTCAGTGGGTGTGAATACTTTTGCAAAGCGCTGTATTTGTCTTGATTCCTCTTGTAGGGTGTAACCATTCAAAGCACAAAGATGTGCAACCAAATCTACCCTTTTGTTTGCCGTAACAGAAGCTCAGGACCTCTTCACATGCCAGCTCAGTCCAGGTACAATGGGCTCCTATTCAAGCTATCTGTATACAACAAAGAGGGAAAAGAAGGGGAAAAAAATAAGCCCTGATGATTTTGATGACCCTCATTTTCTAAATTTATTTCATAAAGTCAGCTCTGCTTTATCCTAACATACACCAACACAAGAAAGCAAGGATTTTCCCTGTAGTTGCTAAAATAAAATGCTCAGAAGTCAAACGGGTAAAAGAAATGCTTTGGAAACTTGGGGATCCACATGGGAGGAAACATTTTAATTTTTCCTGAAGAAAACAAAAGCTTCTAACTGAATGCATGAAGAAGTTTTCCTAAAGACAAATGCTGCACACTGAAATGTTCTTGGTCACATGCTTTGAATGTTTTTTTTTCCTTTTCTATAATGAGGAAATTAAACAAAACTTGAAAAATAAAAAAACATGAAATAGTTTTTTTAGGTTAGGAAATGGACATGAAATATTAAAAGAATGTGAAATGGCAATCATCATGTCACCTTTTTTGAATAGCCAGTGTTAATTTTGAAATTGCATAAATAGCAAAACAAAGTAGAAATGTATCCATTTTTCAGCAGCTAGCACACAGGTCTTTGTAAAGAGAGATGAAGGTCGGTGACATTTATGGAAAGGAAACAAAACTAAAACATACGAGTTGATGGGACCAACCTGCTCTGTTGCTGAAAGTAGGATATTTCATAAATACAACTTATTAAAATATATATTATTAAACATCCTGCATAATTCAAGAGCTCAGCATCTAAATCTGATGATGCTCCAAAGAGTAAACAGGACAAACTTTGACTTCTCTAGATTTTAAAACGGCTGTGTGAAGCCCGGTGACTCGACTATTTTTCTATTTTTAAACCTCGAGTTGAAAACTGGTTTGCATTTTTCCCGATCTGCTTCATTTGCCTCTCATTTTCCTGCCATGTGGAGCGTTGTGGTCTTTCTTCTTTACTAGGTCAGTGAGTGAGACCTAATTAAAATCTGTGAAGGGAGGGGCAGGGGATGGGGGGCTTCGCTGGATCTCACATGCTGAGCCTCATCCCACCTGGGAGCTGAACTGAACAGACTCTGACTCCAGTGCTGCCGCTGACACAGTAATGTGAGACAAAAGTGGCACTGAGACCCAATCTAGAAACCACAATCTGCTGCAGAATGACTTCAATATTATCCAGTTACAGCTTTAATCTACCTGATGCGAGCGTGTGTATGATCATTATCTTAGGTAGTCGTTTACCGGAGTCATTTTGTGCTGGAATATATGCTGCCAATCAATGCAGAGTATTAATTATTCAGTCGGCCAGAGAGCTCACTGGTTTATGTGGCTTTTTATGGGGCAGTTAAGTGTCGTCTCCGGTATGTTAAAGCACATCATGACCTGCCATAAAATTTGTAACGTGAATAATGTTTGCGCACATTTAAACATGAGTAATGACTATGTTTATATATATATATACGCGACCAGTAACTTCACAAGTCATGTCCAAATCAGAGGTGAGCTCCACGCTACATATACACAGTCCAGTCACATTAATGTGACCACCACGTACTTTCCACTTCAGAGTTAAATAACCAATCACAGAAGGCAGGTGGCAGCACAGTGCAGTTGAGCGTATATAAAGGGTGTGTGTGGGCTTCGGAAAACATTTCAATCGTTGGCGTAATGCAGAAACGAAGCGATTTATCCGACGTCCAAAAGGGCATGGTCATTGGCTTTCGGGCCAAGGGTGGAAGCATTTCCAAAACGGCTGAGTTTGTGAACTGTTCGCGTGCCGCCGTGGTAAAAGTGTACCGTGCATGGCAAAATGGGACTGTCCAAAATCAACGACGTGGCAAATGTGGTGCACCACGGGCCATAGATGACAGAGGCGAACGACGGTTGCGGAGATGCGTTCGGGCAGATAGACGGGCTACCGTTGAGCAACTGACCACTAAAATGAACCAAGGGGCTACCACAAGTGTCTCCCAAACCACTATTCAGCGAACATTGCTGCGTCTGGGCCTCCGAAGCGGACGCCTGGTTCGTGCACCTATGCTGACTGGTGTTCATCGACGACGAAGGCTAGAATTTGCACGCCAGTACAGCAGCTGGACGTCCACTGAGTGGCGACAGGTAGCGTTTTCAGATGAATCACGTTTTATGCTCCATCGGACAGATGGACGTTGGCGTATAAGGCGTGAAACCTCTGAAAGGAACCACCCTGCAACCATTGCAGGAACGGTCCAAGCTGGAGGCGGGAGCATTATGGTCTGGGGAATGTTTTCCTGGCATTCTCTGGGTTCACTGATTATTGTGGAAGGCACGATGGATCAATACAAGTACGCATCTGTCCTTGCGGACCATGTCCACCCCTACATGCGCATTGTTTTTCCTCAGGATGATGGCATCTTCCAGCAGGACAATGCGAGGTGCCATACAGCTGCCAGTGTACGTGCGTGGTTCGAAGAGCACCAGGATGAGTTTACCGTCCTCCCCTGGCCAGCAAACTCACCTGACTTAAACCCAATCGAGCATCTGTGGGACCATCTCGATCGAGTTGTTCGCGCCATGGATCCTCAACCGCGTAATCTAGCGCAGCTGGCCACGGCATTAGAGTCGGCATGGCTCAACATCCCAGAGAAGACCTTCAGGGACCTAAGTGACTCTCTTCCTGCACGTCTCGTAGCAGTTCGCTCTGCGAAAGGTGGTTATTCTGGCTTTTGACAGATGGTCACATTAATGTGACTGGACTGTGTATATATATATGTATGTATATATACATATATATGTATATATACATATATATGTATATGTATATATATGTATGTATGTATATATGTATGTATGTACCTCTGATTTGGACATGACTTGTGAAGTTACTGGTCGCGTTCCTGTTGTATATGGTTCTCTGATCAACTAACACATGAACATGAACATAGAAAAGAGTGAAAATTGACCTTATCATTAAAACAATGGGTGTTTTTCATCTGGACTGCATAACTTATCAGCAGAGGAGACAGTAGCTCACATTGGGACCGCAGCCATGTGTGCTGCAACTTTTGATTTTTTTTTTTTTCAATTTTTACATTCATATTGAGAAAAAGCATCCAACTATAACTGATAACTTAAAAACTTTATAAATTAAGCCTGTGCAACTGGTCAAGAGAGCACAGTTCCTGTTTTCATTTTACTTTCCTGACCTTAGACTAATATATTATGGAACTTTACACTCCAAAATGTTCCAACAAAATTATTTTAAACCCTAAATATTACATTAAGCAGATGAGTTAGCCCTTTTTTCTCCACAGACAGCCAAAGGCATGAATTTGTTATTCATAGGCCATTAAATGTAAAGTTTAGACGTAGAGGACTAAAACAAAATGCTGAGAAAACCACTTTTATAGAGTAAAATATAAAACAGTACAATCCTTCTCATCAGGCCCTTTTTTGGTGGGGAGGAGGGTAAAGTCCTTCCCTGGCTATCTGTTTTGCCCCGGTGGATGCTGTAAAAGAAGCAGTAAAAGAATGACCCCAGTAGACCGTCCTTGTTCCTAGAAATGGTTCCTAAAGTCTAAACTTGTCTTTATTTCTTGTGGAGCCGGAATGGAAGATATCTGTAACTCCAAACACCAAACACGAATGATTTTCCTTCTACATTTTTAATCAGGGGATATTCAGAGTTCAATAAATCCTTGTTCCTTTTGCTGAACAATGCACAATTACATACGGCCAGCAGCTCACAGCTTGGTTTCCCAGCAGAGGCCTCGAAGATAAATGCCTGAATACTGACTCGGCCCCTTTCACACCGAATGAGGAGTTGTTGACCAAGCCAGGAGAAAAGAGACTGCTTCTAGAGAAATGAGTTTTTCTTGTTAGTTTGAAGAGATAACTAATCACATACTTCAGCCTTGCAGGTTTTCAGTTATGATGTCATTTAGCAGCGATGGCAGCTTTTGAGTTATGCATGTAGTCATACTCCTGCTGCTTTTTGTCAGGGCGGTCTCCGGCGTCCCCCTCCTCATGCCCACCGGGGTGGAGGGGAGTTTGTGAGCGTGACGCCATGAGGCCATCTGCTGATGTGGAACAAGTGGCGTTGCTAGAAAAATGGAAAACACGAACCTAATCCTGGCTTCTCGCTGTCGCCCCACATTCTGTGCTCTGGCCAACGTTAAACTGCTTGACCGAGCCGCATCGAGATGCACCCCCGGCCAAATCCGGGGGTCAACAGTTTACTGATTGTCCAGACATGTGACCCTCTTCTTATAACAGCTGGTAACCGGTTTTGGTGTGTCCAGCTGTCCAACGTTTGGTTGTTGATTTAAAGCGAAGTCACAGAAAATGACTTCTTCATTATTCTTCACTTTCTATGATTCATCAGTACAACTGGCAGCTAAGCAGACCCTCAGCATGACGCCACCACTGCCATGCTTAATAGTTGGGAAACTGTTCTCGAGTTTAAAAGCTTCACATAGACTCTTCCAAACATTTTTCTTGCCATTTCTACTTGCAAATAACTCAATATTCGTGCCACCAGACTTCTCCATACAGGCGTCTCCAAGTTTCAGTCCTGCATAAAAGCAGCATGAAAGCTTTGTCTTTAGCTGGTTTCTCGCTAATGTCAAGCTCACTGTTGTTTTAGCGTCAATCAGATCGAGCCTCTGCAGTTCCTAAATTGTTTTCAAACATCCTGACGAGTTTCCTGTCATCTACAGGTAACTTAAGTCAGATGGCTGAACATTTAACACACTCCGGGGTTTCCATGGCACAAAACACACTCATAGAAATTACTTTTGAAATGGATCAAGCAAACTAAAATCCAGCTGCTATGATTTGAGCGTTGAGAGTTTGACTTTATAGCTGGTCTCTTTGCTCTTTCTGAGCCTTCACATGTATTTAGCTTCGCTCTGGTTTGCTGCTTCAGTTTCCCTCAGGTCATGATCCCTCTCTGCTGTCTTAGCATTCAGTCACACTGACCTGTTCTAAGCTTGCCATTTTTCTCCAGAAATTTTTTATTCTACATGTAGCCTCATGTTGATCCTGTTTTTCACCAACTTGTGTTAGGAAGCATACGCTGCTTCGATGTGCTGACTGCACTCTAAAAAATGTTTTTGGGGCCTAAGTTCATCTTATGGACTTATTTACATTAATTTAACTTAATTCTTTTGCTTTTGCTTTGACAACTTACCTTTTTGTGTTCATTTAACTCAAAACTTACACTAAAAAGTTGAACCAACTTAACTGAATTGCTTCCATAGGTAACAAGCAATTCAATTAAGTTTATCCAACTTTATTTATTAAGTTTAACCAATTCAATATATCCAACTTATCATCCATAAACTTAATTGAATTGCTTGTTACCCATAGAAGCAATTCAATTAAATTGGTTCAACTTTTTCTTTTTAGAGAAAAAGTTGGCCTGTCAGATTTGTGACTCCAGAGTTTTTGCTTTCTGCCTCCATCATTTTCATGTTTACAGTGTATCTGCAGATTTATGGCCTTTTATTCTAACAGAAATGTTTTTCAGTGTATAACCACCAACTCCTGATCAGTTCCGCGTATTTTTCTGCTTTTAGCAGCTGGTTTCTGACCATGACTTTCACTGGAAATAAATCAGCCGTCGTCTTGCTGTGCCACTTTCCCTCTCCTCGTCTGTTTCCCATCATGCTTTGCTCCCGTCCCTGTTTTCCTCCTGGGGACGACTCGACCTACTCAACATGGACGCCAGTGCGTCGCCGTGCGTCGACATCAGACCCGTTTGGGAGATTCGTTTGGGTTTCAGGAGCTTTGGGGGGGAAAGAAACGAGTGCAGAGAGTTTTGAGAAATAGTTTAATCAGATTCTGAATATGTGAACATAATTTATGTTCAGTGAATCCCGACACACTAATCTCACTCTCCGTTTTAATTTTACAAGGCGGAGGGTTTGTCACATTACTGCAGAGATTTTATAATTTACAAACTGAAAGAAAAAGTTTTGAAACTGAAACTGTAAAAGTTTTTTAAAAACTTTTCAAAAAAAAGTTTTGCAGGTTTTTAGAAAGTGTTGATTGGAAAATTCTGTCGAAATGGTATGAAAGTATTAGGGCCACACAAATAAAAATATTTAAAAATCCGAGTTTAAAATCATAAAATGAGAATAAAGTTAAAATCTTAGGAGAATAAAGTCAAAACAGTGAATGAAGAAAGTCGTAATATGAGAATGAAGTCGTACAAGTCAAAATAATGCATTGATAAATTTGAAGTATTGTGAGAAAAAAGTTTTTTTTTTTTCATGCAAACATCTGGGCACCAAGTTAGCTCCATAGAAAATAGATATAAAAGTTGAAGAAACTGGATTTTTTTTCTGTAAGACTTGATATAAAAACAAAACCATCTGACTAAAGCATGTCGGCTTGGCTTGCTACATATGTTTAGTGGTTCATAATGGAAATTTTCTCCAGACTCTGCTTGCCTAACTCCGTCTGTCACCCGATACGCAGAAAAAGACATTTGTTGCCCCATATTCCACAGTTCCTGGGAGTAGATGACGTTAGGAGGGCATCGAGCAGCCATGTTGCTGAGGGCGACGGTCTATGGCAAGCCGTTTTAACATAAATTCGGTTTACCGCCCTTACATTCCAGATATCTCAAATTGTTTAACGACTAGACGTTTTAGCGATTTAAGATATCTCCAATTATATTTCGACTAGACAAAATACATATTTGAGATATCTCTAATTACATTCTGACTTGTCGAAATGACGTCAGATTTACCATTGACTTGAATGGAGACTTCAATTCAAGATATCTTAAATGAATTACTGACTATCTGAAATACAGATTTCAGATATCTTCAATTAAATTATGACTAGTCATAAAGTAAATTCAAGATATCTTGATTTTAGTTTTGACTAGTCATAATTCTAATTAAAGATATCTCGAATTACTCCATAATTCAAGATATCTTAAATGTATTTTTGGATAGGAGAAATGTTATTTTGACTAGTGAAAACTAAATCATAGATATCTTAAAAGCAAATAACGACTAGACAAAACTAAATTAAAGATATCTTGAATTGTAATTTTGACTAGTCAAAATTCCTTTTAAGATATCTCTAAATGAATTGGAGATATCATAAATTATTCAGCTTTTCCATTTAAGATATCTTAAATTGACATTTCGACTAGTCAGAATGACATCACTGATATCTTGAATTATTATTCTGTCTAGTCAAAACGTCCCAGACTTACGTATCAATTTGAAAGTTTAATAAAACAATGAAAAATAGAGAAAACGAAAAAGGATGTTTAAAAATGCGCTACTTTCATGTTGAAAATGGTTTGACAATAACAATTTTAGCTGTTTTTAAGTGCATTCGGTTTGTCAGAAATGGATAAACAGGATATTCTTTGTAGATGTTAGAAGCAATCCTATAGTTTCTGAAGTTTTGCTATGTCCGCTTAACATTCTCGAGCTCTTTCTAATTTGTGGCATTTACTTTACTGACAATTTTGTTCAGGAAACATAAAATTCTGCAGGCAACTGTTTGGACACCACAAAGGGGCTTCCACGTCATTCTTCATTCAGATATCTAAAATTGTAATTTTGACTAGTCATAATTGTGTCGAAGATATCTTAAATCGTAATTACGGATATATGTCCCGTCAAATGACAGATCCAGTGACGTCATTTGAGACATCTTGAAAGGAATTTTGACTAGTCAAAATGTAATTGAAGATATCTTGAATTATTATTCTTACTAGTCAGAATGTAAATACAGATATCTTAAATTACCATTACGGATAGTCAAAATGTAGTTTTGCCTCGTCAAAATGCATTTTTAGATATCTGGACTGTAATTAAGGCTAGTCAGACGAAACCGAATTTATGTTAAAACGGCTTGCCATAGACGGACTGGATGATGCTCAGTAACTGCGGCTCTGGGACTCGCCTCTCATTAATCGCTCGTCTTATTTAAAAGGAAAACAGCAACGGAGAAAATCCGGCCTCTGAGTGAATTAACAGACCTGAAGCTGCAAAAACATAAACATTCACTTATTAAACTGCTGGTTGTTATTTAAGACTGTTGGGGGGGAAAGGCTGGCAGCCCAGACGCAACACAAAATCCACCAACTCCAAAAGAACCAGTAACGAGCCTGGAGCAACTTCCTTCTTTAGATGGAAACAAGATGGAGATTTTAGTGTTTGGAGGATTTCTCTTTAGTTTTTGGCTGAAGACCAGGAGCCATTTCTGCTGCTAGCACTAGACTAGCATGTTAGCTTTGGCTGTATTTACCCAGAATGCCCTGGGCTGTTGTCCAATTATGACTTTTAATTGGAATTAAATGGTAATTTTATTACTTTATTCTTCTAATATATCAACTTTATTCTCGTAATCCTACAACTTCACAGATTATTTTGATTTTATTCTCATCCAATTTTTTCTCACAATACTTCAAATTTATTGATACATTATTTTGACTTGTATGACTTTATTCTCATTATATTCACAGTTTTTACTTTAAAAAATGTTCTGTTGAGTATTTATTAACAAATTTAATTGCAATACTTTGACCCTTCTCAAATTGACCAAAGTATGAAAAAACGAAATGTAACTATTAAAACCGATAAAACACAGTCTAAATACTAATTAAAACTAACAGAATTAGACAAACAAAAAGTGACTATAACTGAAATGAAAAACCCAGAACTGATTAAACCCAGAACTATTTAAACCCAGAACTGATTAAACCCAGAACCGATTAGACTCAGAACTGTTCAAAACTAGAAATGATTAAACCCAGAACTATTCAAACCCAGAACTGATTAAACCCAGAACTGATTAAACTCAGAACTGATTAAACCCAATTATGACTTTTAATTGGAATTGAACTGATTAGACCCAGAACTATTCAAACCCAGAACTATTCAAAACTAGAAATGATTAAACCCAGAACTATTCAAACCCAGAACTATACAAACCCAGAACTGATTAAACCCAGAACTGATTAAACCCAGAACTATTCAAACCCAGAACTATTCAAACCCAGAACTGATTAAACTCAGAACCGATTAGACCCAGAACCGATTAGACCCAGAACCGATTAGACCCAGAACTGATTAGACCCAGAACTGACTAGACCCAGAGCTGATTAGACCCAGAACTGATTAAACCCAGAACTGATTAGACCCAGAACTGATTAGACCCAGAACTGATTAGACCCAGAACTGATTAAACCCAGAACTGATTAAACCCAGAATTATTCAAACCCAGAACTGATTAGACCCAGAACCGATTAGACCCAGAACCGATTAGACCCAGAACCGATTAGACCCAGAACTGATTAGACCCAGAACTGATTGTGGTAGATGTAGCAATAGTAAGTGACTAAACATTAGGAAAAAGGAGAAACTGAAGATATACCAGGGCCTCAGGGAGGAACTGGGAAAGACCTGGAAGGTGAAGACCACAGTGGTTCCTGTGGTCATCGGGGCCCTCGGGGCAGAAACCCCCAAAGTGGAGCAGTGGTTAAATATATGGACCTGGAGATGCAGAAAACCCCATGCGGACAGAACCAGGTTGGGAATCAAACCCACGACTTTCTTACTGCAAGGCAGCAGTGGTACCAACTGATCCACTGTGCAGCCCTGATGTTTTATTCACAAAATGAATGTTTTATTCACACCAAAGGAAAATTTAGAGACTAATCAAGCCAACAATAATGACTTTAGATTGTAGCAGGAAGCCGGAGGGCCCTGAGAAAAACCTGCAAACAGGATATTAACTTTTTATAGTTGAATCACAAAATTCAATGTTTCCTGCTCCACCCCAAATCGAGCTTGGTTGCTTTCGAGAGGCGTGGCAGGAGAAATTGTTAGCTAGGATTATCTGCAGAGTGTGGTGTCGTCTTCAGATCGCTTTAAAAACTGCCAACAATTTCTGAGCCAGTTGGAAAACTTGTACAGAGGTTGTCCTCTGTCGTTGTCATGAGGCTCCAGTCTTTACGGCAGCTGTAATCACAAAATAATTTTTTGTCATAGAAATTTTACCTTCTGGATCAGTTTTTCTGTAGGGAACACAGTAAAAACTGGTCCCAAAGGTCCTCCTCTTCTTCCAATGGTGAACCACCCCGTCCGGGGTGGTTCTTCCTTTGGGACAAGGTCAAAGCCTAGTCCCAATGTCTTTCCTTATAAGAAATGTTCGAAGCCTGGTCCCAAAGGTCCTCCTCTTCTTCCAATTGTAAACCACCCCGTCCGGGGAGTTTACCTGGTCCCATTGTCTTTCCTCAGAAGAACCACCCCGTCTGGTGTTGTTCTTCCTTTGGGACATGTTCAAATCCTGGTCCCAATGTCTTTCCTTGGAAGAAGAAGTTGAACGACCCCGTCCGGCGTTGTTCTTCCTTAGGGACATGTTCAAATCCTGGTCCCAATGTCTTTCCTTGGAAGAAGTTGTGCCACGCCGTCTGGGGTTCCTTGGTGAAATGTTAAAAGACTGGTCCGACAGTTCCTCCTCATCTTCCATTGGTAAACCCCTCCATCCGGGGAGGTTTACCTGGTCCCAACGTCTTTCCTCAGAAGAAGAAGTTGAACGACCCCGTCCGGCGTCGTTCTTCCTCTGGTTCCTATGTCTTTCCTTGGAAGAAGAACCACGCCGTCGGGGGTGGTGTTGTCTTTCTTGATCCTTCGAGTGATCATCCTTAACTGGGTCGTTGTTTTTTTGGGAATAGCACCTTTGTCTTTGGGAACAGCACCTTTGATTTTGGGAACAGCACCTCCCAAAAACAGCTTGGGAGCTGTGACATTCCCAGAAACCTCCCCAGCTGGGTCAGTTTCATCAATTCCAACATCTGCAGTCCTGTTTTGTAAAGTCTCTGTAGACTGAGGATCTGCTGCCTGTTCAACACAAACTTTCCCAGCCGGGTCAGCTTGTGGTTTGGGATGGGATGGAAATCCGTCCCAGAACCAATCTCTCCCTTCATCCCCATCCGAGTCGGGTTGTGGTTTGGGACGGGATGGAAGTCCCTCCCAGAACCAATCTCTCCCTTCATCCCCATCCGAGTCAGGTTGTGGTTTGGGACGGGATGGAAATCCATCCCAGAACCAATCTCTTCCTTCATCCCCATCCGAGTCAGGTTGTGCTTTGGGACGGGATGGAAGTCCGTCCCAGAACCAATCTCTCACTTCGTTATGCTTAGTGGTTCTTTCTTCTGATTCGTCTCCTCTCCTTTTGTCTGTGTCGTCTCCCGGGAAGAAGTAGTCAAATACCTTTGCTCCTGTCGCCGCCAGAAATCCGAATGGTAAAACAAAAGGGAATGTCATCTTTGAAACACAAAAATAGTCACTAGACAAGATCTGATTCTCAGAGGAACGTTTGGATTCTGACGGAAGTGTTGAGATTCCAACAATCAAAGCCTCAGAACTTCTTTGATCTGGTGTGATGAACATGATGTCATCTATGACCTCATTCGTGACCTCGCTGTAGTTCTGAGGCAAGGTCTTGCTTCTGATCGTTGCTATGGAAACGACAGTGGTGGAGAAGTACTCAAAAAATTTACTTAAGTACAAGTACAAATACACAGACAAAAATGTACTCAAGTAAAAGTAAAACTACCTGGTCAGACGATACAAATATGGTATTGAACTTAATTATTTCAAGTAAAGTCAAAGTAAAAAGGTCCTTTAAGGAAAAGATTTGTAACTTTTAAATTTGAGTATATTTAGAGGACACTGTAAAAAGAGTTTTCCCAAATATTTAGTTTGGAAATACTTAAAAGTTTGAGTTGACTTTCTGTAGAATTAAGACAAAGAGATTTTAAATGTTAATTAGATGAAAATAAATGATTTGAGTAAGAGTGACTTAAATCTGTTATCTTAAACATACTTCATACATTTGTTAAAAAAAATTAACAAGTTGAGTTGGATGATTAGAATATATTGAATTGGTTAAACTTAATAAATTAAGTTGGATAAACTTAATAAATAAAGTTGGATAAACTTAAATAAAGTTGGATAAACTTAAATTAAGTTGGATAAACCTAATAAATTAAGTTGGATAAACTTAAATTAAGTTGGATAAACACAAATTAAGTAGGATAAACTTAATAAATTAAGTTGGATAAACTTAATAAATTAAGTTGGATGAACTTAATTAAGTTGGATAAATTTAACAAATTAAGTTGGATGAACTTAATAAATTAAGTTGGAGAAACTTAATTGAATTGCTTGTTACCTATGGAAGCAATTCAATTAAGTTGGTTCAACTATTTAGTGTAAGGTTTGAGTTAAATAAACACAAAAAGGTAAGTTGGCTTAGCAAAAGCAAAATAGTTAAGTTAAATAAATGTAAATAAGTCCATAAGATGAACTTCAGCCCAAAAAACACTTTTTAGAGTGCAGTAAGATTTCTGGATACTGTAAACCACTGCTGGTAACTTTGCTGAAAAAGAACAATCATGTTTCAACCAAAAATGCAGCAGAGACAGACACAACCCTACCAAATGTCATTTTCTATCTGTAGAACACGATGTACCATGTGTAGATCAAGACGATACAGTAAGCACCATTTATTGTCACTAGAAATACTTTACCTTGTTCTAACATATAAGTATTACCTATTTCATAGGGGTTTTTTTTAGGTCTGACTGACAAATCAATCAAACATTTGCAGCTGATCCAGAAGCTGCTGCTCGCGTTCTCACTAAAACCAAGAAGATAGAGCACATAACACCAGTTTTAAAGTCCCTACACTGGCTCCCTGCAGCTCAGAGAATAGACTTTAAAATACTGTTGTTAGTTTATAAATCACTGAACGGTTTAGCACCACAATACCTTAACGATCTGCTAGTGCTGTACCAACCTTTCAGTCCCCTCAGATCTTCTGGTTCTGTTCTGCATCCCCAGAACGAGAACGAAACGAGGAGAAGCAGCATTCAGCTTCTACGCACCAAAAATTTGGAACAAACTTCCAGAGCACTGTAAAACAGCTACACTGAGTGTATTTAAATCTCAAATTAAAACCATGCTGTTTAGAGTTGCTTATGGGTAAACTGAATGTTTTTATTTTTATTTTTACTTTTAATAATGTTTTTATCTTTTTAAATCTTTTTCAAACTCTCTGTCTCTTTCTGTTTTTATTTTTATTTTAAATTGTGTAAAGCACTTTGAAATGCCTTGCTGCTGAAATCTGCTATACAAATAAAATTTGATTGATTGATTGATTTGATTTTAGCTTTAAAAATACCAGAAGATGCACAAACCTTACATTTTGACTGATGACATCACATGCTATGATTCAATATTAATCAGACAATTACTCAGCATTATCATTTTCTGAATATAAAAATACAAAGAGTAGAGGTTCTCATATGTGGGTCATTTAGGCACCAAGACAGCCACGTCTAAAAACTTAACGTGACGTCACCAACAGATTTACGACTCTTCCTCTTTAACCTCTTTATTCTGATCTCTCCAAGAATGGGATTATTTCCAGCGACTGGCGGATAAAACAAGAGTCGGTGACGGTGGATGTTGGAGGGAGGCGGGTTACAATGAGCTCTGTGGGTCGAGACATCGCCGCCGAGGGATGAAGAGGATGATGGAGGAGGAGGAGATGGTACAGTAAGAGACGAGGGCGGGGTTTTTTATTTCTCCTCAGAACAGAAGCCAGCAGCACAGCAGCCGGCGCATGTCCTGTAGACTCTCCCGACAAAAACATGAGCCTGCACACAGAGAGAGAGAGAGGAAGGAGGGAGGAGGGAGAGAGGATGGGGATGAGGGGAGCCGCTCCTGCCTCATGATGCCATCTCACCTTCCCCTGTGCAGCCTGTCGATTCTCCTCCTCTAAGACTCTGCAGCCCATTTATTACCCCCCCATCCGCCCCCCAATATACCCCAATATCATTACTGCGCTTCACTGAGCGGTCTGTAGCGGCGAGCTTGCTCTGGATCCATCCCCATCTGTAGCCATGTCAGACTCCGAGGACATGACGGAGTTCGCCAGCATCGTGGAGCGGATCGAGCGGGGAGAGGTGAGAGTCATCGCGATGATTTACGGCTAATCTGACAGCAGCGGTCTGCCTGTCAGCGCCGGGGGCCCCGGCCTGCAGGCTGTCAGAGGCGGGGAGCCAGGCTCACTCACACCCATCTATTCACTATTCATCTATTCTATTCTATTCTATTCTATTCTATTCTATTCTATTCTATTCTGATATGAGCTATAATTAGTCTATTCTATTTGCTTAAAGTGGATAGGCTTAGCTCCTTTTATTTCCTACAATACACATGCATCTGCCTTTCTGTTCTCTTTAAATGTGCAGAATGAATGATCATACTCTGAATTTATAACCATTTGCTACCAATTGTATGTATGTAGATTTATAAACTGTACTAATTTGATCCAAGGGAAGCATTTTGGCTTTGATCTGCATCTCTGTTGGGTGGGTTTGCAGTCTGACAGATCCTTGACTTCCGCCAATACGTGGGAGCAGTTCTTTTTCAGACAGAGTGTCCGCATAGAGCTGCTGTCTTTGCCCACCTCAGCCTGGCAGAATGAGCGCCGATGTGTGTTTCTAGTCAGCTTTGAGGTTTATTCACGCATGCATAGAGCCGTGACAGAAAAAAAAAGAGCTGGCTGTATGGGACTGAGTCACCACCACAGTTTCTGTGATACAGAATAATTTATTACGTTTTGAGTAATTTCTCTAACAACATCCCATATTTTTCATCTTAGCAACTTTATACAATTTACTAGACGTGTTTAACAGAGCTGATTGAAGCGCTTAAGTTATTCACACAACTCGGTTGCATGATGTGGAGGTCACTCAGGCATTTGATTAAATATGTTGGAGCGTCCACACCAGTCCTAGACGCACAAAGTTTGAGACCTTTGTCTATAATCTGTTTTTTTATGTATTGTGCATAAATGAGGATTTATTTTACTGCACATATTACTGTTAAAATTGTACATATTTAGCACATTAGGTGTTTTGGAGGGCTTTTCTTATTGTAGCTATGCATTTTAAGGAGAAAAATACAACAGTATTTTCACTACATTTGCTTGAAAAGTAGCGCCATACATACCCAAAATACTAACACGTTAAACTTCGTATTGTAGTGTTTGCTGACATAAACAATTTTTGCGGAATATAATTAACCTTTGCTTTTTTTCATACTTTTCAAAAATAACTAACTGCAGTTTAGACAATATGTCAAAAGACTTCAAACAAGGCATCAGAGAAGAATTCCCGCTGCCCGACTCTTCAGAAACATGAGGACTGAGACAAAGGGATAAAATATGAAAAACTGGATTCTGGTGCAGCTCACTGTGACCAAACCGCACACTACTCTCACACATTTACATTTGTGATGGCTAGAGCAGAAAAGGCCTTTTCTGGCACACTTTCTGAACAACCAGATGGGATACAAATATCATCTAAAGGTCGCCCCACACACACACACCCTTTCCCAAAAAGCTAATGCCACTCCTTGCTGCAGAGTTTGAGAAACGTTTCAAACTAGATGAACCCAAATGAAATGAAAAAATTTTAGGTATTTTTCCTTGACAATAATATGATATTATTTGAGCTTCTACTTCTATATGCTTTATACATAGTGCAAGTTATTGTATTGTAGTTATTGTAACTCACCGAAACCAGATCTAACATTGGTCTTTGCCTCAAAAACATTTCTCCCTTTGGTTGTGAGTTTTGCTCTGGATTGCCCATAGTTTTAGGGGTCTTTTTTTTGCAACATTTGAGAAACAGATTTGTATTCTCTTAATGTCAGACATATGTATTCAGTAAACCTAGCAACCATTGGCCTGATTATTTCAACAGTTTTGAAGGAGCTTGGAGTAATCGGTGTAATCAGGATGTCCCACTGTGAGGCACAACTGGAGCGCAGGTAAAGGTAGAGCAGAGGGACTTCACTCAGCCAGCTGGCAGATCTCAATACGAAACCTCTTTTGTGATGGAGAGAAAAGAGATACTGTCTGCAGTATTAAAGACCCACTGACCTACTAACACATTTCTGCTTGCTAAGGACAAAGAAAGTAATTCCACTAATGTTACAGATACTTTCATTGCCCTTTGTGACTTCATAATTAATAATTTTACTCCGCCCTTCAAAGTGACTCAACATTTTTAAGGTTGTCTAACCAGAACTCTGTCACTTTAGAAATGCTTAATGGAAAAGCAACATAGTGAGATCTACATCGAGCAGTTGGTTGATAAATTATTCTCTGTGTAACTCTCTGACCCACAACAAATATTGGGAAAATGTGATCAGTGTATTTTGTTAAATGCTACTATAGTTTGGATCTGATCAATGGAATCCCAGCTTGGTGAACAATTCATTTTCAGTCTTGCTAAGTGACACTTCTACTTTTCCTCTTGTGCTATGTAAGAAACCTTTATTCTATAAATAAATATATATTCAATGAAACATACTTTGCTCTATTAAGAGTGTGTGATAACTTTAGGATTTGTTTCTATCCTTTTGGTGCTCTTCTTTTTTTATTTAAATTAACTGAATCTGCATAACCAAAAGCCAATGTTTATTATTCAACTTTTATCATTACTTTGTAAAAACTGTAAGAAATTTGTTAAAAATGATTCTGTGGCTATTTTTCTCTAAAAAATATTCCTTTCTGTACTAAAATTGAAATAAAAGATTGGCTTGTTATTCTAGCTAAATGCTCTTGTTTATTAGAAATAACCTTTTGAAATCTTTAACTTTTCACTTTTTAGAAAAGATGCAGTTTTTGGAAACTCTCAATCATTTTATGACTGAGACGGTTAGGTTCTTCTTATACAGCAGGGTTAACTCAGATTATGTGAATGGAGTCATTTACATATCCCCTGTTTTGCAACGTTAAGTAATTTAATGCTGCACCAACCTATTTAAATTATTTTGCACAACCAGAAGGATTAGGTGGCCAGGGACCTTTACAGAGCATAATTCAGATAACATGAGTTCATACAAAGATAGAACACGAATATGTCATTTCCCACTTCTGTTTTGGTGTTCCTTACATAATAACAAAAAAACAAAAACAAACAAAAAAAAAACCAGTATCCATGCTGATAAAGTTTTAGATTTGCTCGTTTTTTTCCCCTTCGGTTCAATTTAATAGATAAGGGTTAGAAATGGTGTGAAGAGTTTTGTTTGGAAAAATGTCAGGAAAATTGATGTAGCTTTCCGAATTTAAAAAAGGAGTGTCACTGAGCGGAAACTTAAAAAAAATCATCAAAGCAACAAAGAGGGCGTTTAATCGGGTTTTTCCTGAAGTCAATAAAAGCAGCAGCACTAGTCTCAGTTCCCAGATCCATCCGCCTCCCTCCTGCCTGCCTCTCATATCCTCCTTCGCCCCCCGGGCTGCACTCGCTGCTGCAGCGGAGTAGCTGCTGATTCACCCCGGACAACCGGCGTAGCGCGGCGCGGCGCGGCGCGGCGCGGCGTGCGTAGCGCACCGTCACTCTTTATATTCACGCTGCCGGGGCTACTTGGCATCTTCTCCTGCTCCAGTCAAGAAAGTTTGCTGCGGTTTGTCCTGGACTAATTGATCGGACAAGGCGTTTTTTAAACCCTCAGACAGAAAGAGAAACAAAGTAGAAAAGAAAAACAAAGTATTTTGTTTTTTATTTTTGCCTCATGACCGCGGAGATGCGGCGAAGCAGTAGTGCGTTTTCGGTAAGAATATAATGTTTGTTTCAGTCATTGTTAAATCAGCCTGTGGCTCTTCTGCCTGCTAAAGTTGCGGGCAGGCGGAGTTGTCCATTCATTGCTGATTCGAGTCTTTGTTTCGTCTTTATTGGGCTTTTCTTCCGCTTGTGGGCAGCTTTGTTTGTCTCTTTGTCATTAAACTTCCTTTATCCTTCTGGGGATTGTTGCTTTAACACGCTTGTTATGTGGCAGCTTGGTTTGGTCGCACCGTCTGAACTAAATTAACAATCTGCGAGCGGCTGGTTGTTGGACGCCAGAAGTTTGCGTGTAGCTTTTAGAATGACTTTCTTATCCTCATTTTATGTTAACGTGAGATACTGAAGCGGGTATTTGTGTTTCCCTATACTTGGCCAGGATTAATCCCGTGTTATGTCATCTCAATGACTGGTGTAAAATATGGATGCAATTGCTCGAAAGTCGATACAAGCATGAAACTTTGCATAAATGCTTTTCTTTTATTTAACAATGTTGGGGGTATAGACGAACAATAATTATAATTGTCTTAGCAACGGTCTCTTGGAAACCATTTTATTACGACCAACTGTTTACACTCATTTAAAAAATTAAATTAATCTATTAGCAGAGCATAATTTATTGATGAAAATGCAATTTTTCAAACTTTAACTTTTATTTGGTTCCAAATGAACATAGTGATGACTGTTGTAATGCTATCAGGAATGTGGGAAGAACATGGTAAATTGCTGTTATGGAGGCTTTATTGGGGCTTTCTTTGTAAGAAATTGAGGTCACTGTGACAATGATGCGTCTTTGCCAGAGTTGGACCTCAAGATACTGAAATATTATTTGTGAGATGGTTCAAGATCATATTTTAAGTATTTCCACAAATACCCAGTTGGAGTTGACTTTGGAGTCTGAATAGACCATGGATGCCCAAGTCCAGTCCTTAAGCTCTACTGTCCTGCAGCTTTTACATCCCTCTTTTCCAGAATCAAACGGCTCATCAGCATCTTTTTACCTCTGCAGAGGCCTGTGAGCATTCGTGTGATTCTGGTTTGTAGAAGCAAGAATGCATCTCAAAGTTGCAGGATGGGACATGTTGAGGACCGGATTTCAGCTCTCCTGGCCAAGACCACACATGAATATTCTCTAATGTAAACTGTTACTCTGGACATGTGCTGGAGGGTGAACCTCTGCCCCAGTCTGAAGCCTTTTGCAGCCTCTAGGGTTTTATCAGGGCCCCTCAAATCTCACCATGTATGAATAGAAATCCTCAGAATGCAACGCAACAATCACCATGTTTCACATCTGTGCTGGGTTTTGGCTACACTTTAGCCATAATGTATACATCTTGGTGTTTACCAACCATAAAACACATTCTTTCATGTTTGTTTCCCCAACTTGGTTTGACTTTCCTTATTTTCTAACCAAGTAAATTTTCATGATTCTGTGTGTTGGTGACTTGTGTTCAAGATAACATTCCCATTGGGACTAAACCTCAAGTTTTAAGCATGTCTTATGGTGGAGATGCTGTTGGTAACGGAGTCCTTCGCTGCCAGGTCCCGATCAAGAACATTGAGCGGGAGCTGATCTGCCCCATCTGCAAGGAGCTCTTCACCCACCCGCTCATCCTGCCCTGCCAGCACAGCGTCTGCCACAAGTGCGTCAAAGAGCTGTTGATGCTGAACTATGAGGACTCGTTTGACGCTGGCTCCGAGAGCTCGGTGCCGGGCAGCCCGAGGTCCAGGGTGCCTTCCCCCTCCATGGAGAGGCTGGACAGGCTTGTCAGATCAGGTGAGTTTGGGTGGTAAGGAAATCAAATTGATTAAAATCTCCTGTGGCTGGAGTGAAAATTTTCTTCTTTGTATTCCAGGAATGGGATTTACAGTTGAGGTGATTAGTGTTGGGGATCCAGCATGTTTAGTTAATAATGGGAGCTGCTGTCGGGGAAACGGTGCTTCAACCTGATTAGCAGCTATTTGAGCTGATGGAAATTACTAACCAGACCTTGGGAAAAGATGGGTGTTGGGTCATGTTCATCAGCTTCCACTGAATTCAAAATTACTTTTTCCACAGTAGTGTCGACTTCCTGTTATTTTGTTCCTCTTGCAATTTCCTTTTGACTTCAGCTTTTAACTCTGCTTTCAAATCACATGTAGTTCAAAATCATACTTACTTTATAGAAATGTACGTAATCTATTTACTAATGAGTGGAAACGGGCAGGGTGAGTATTTTGTGAACAATAAGCAAATTTTTAGCTGATGCAAATTCAGAGTGAAAAGGCTTGGTCTGAGCAGCAGGAAGTAGGACAAGTATTTGTGTGTTTAAATGTGGTGCAGACACAGCCCTTCCTCCTGCTTTTGTCCCACATAAACTGGAGCAAACATTATAAAACTGTTAATTTCAGTCGGCACCACTTCTAATCTCATTCTTTAAAGACACAATGGAGCAGAAAAAGGAATTTGATGGGCTGCTGGGTATTTGACAAGATCTGCCTGTCTCCTGATTTTCTCTGTCAGACGGTTTTCACACACCTGCAGGGAAATGAATGCCTCCTGGTCATTTATTTTTTTTATTTTGGGAATAAAAGAGTAGCTGCAATTTTCTGTCACCTTCCAATCCTTCTACTGTTGTACAAATGTATGTTTGCTTGTTTTTTTTAAACTTAAAATTCAGGCTTTGTTGCAGTGAGGTTAAGATGCTGCATGCTCAGATATCTTGATTTTCCAGAGTTGGGGATTAGGATGATGGGAATCGGGCCTTTTGAGATGAATGAATGTACTTTATTAATCTCAGAGCAAAATCCACATCCAAATTCAGATAAATCATCCAAATAAAACTGGAACAAAGCACAAAGCTGGTCGGCAATTAAAAGTAGGATTACGCTGGTGTAACTGCAAGAAATATTTTCATATTAATGAAGGGTATACATTTTTAACTTTGAATAAAATTTAAAGCTATAACCCTCATTTTTTTAAAGAGATGCATGCCTGATGGAAATTCAAATCTTAATCTAAACTGTATAGTCTTATTTTTTTAGAACTAATTCTCTGAATAATTTTATCATTGTATAACTTGTAGATTCAACAATTTTAGTTTTTTGGTTTGATCGTAAATGACGTGGCGGTCGGGTCAGAGACTCAAGAATGTGAATTCTTTCTGATCCGTGAAAGCGTAATATTCAAATGCTACAAGTTAAACTAGCCACCTTTGAATCTATGACTAAGAGTTTTATCAGATAATCTATCAATAAGGTATTCAAAAAATAATTGCAAGGAGGATAAATGGTCAATGAAACCATTTTAAAGACTTATTTTCTATGACCTGTTGACACGTTTACTGTCCACTTGGGCTCTTGTTTCTTTTTGTCTTTTTAGTTTTCAACCTCTGTCAAAAATGTTCAGTCAGAAAACACTTGCAGATGTATGAAGACCTGACTTTATTTTTGGTAGCTAGATTCATCACTGATATTTTTCTAACACTGTTTAAAGCTCAAATATGTAACCATGTTAACTTTACTTATAAAGTGTCAGTAAAGTAGTTTTAGAGTAACGACTGTCACGCCTCTGCTTGCAATAAAATAATCGTCTTATTGCAGAAAGTTTAGAAAAAGTATTTTCAAATGCTGTTAAACCTCATGGAGAAATTAGAATAATGTAAAACTTCCCTCAGGAGGTCAAAGGTTTACAAAAACCGATGATAAACCAAACTAAAAATTCAGATCGATGAATCTGTTGTGCCTTACTTTCCAAAAATGCCCCTGACTATTTCAGATTTGACACACTGTAGTTATGAACCCAAGATGCCACGTTGCCATAATGTATCATGTGGAACTTGAACCAGAGGAACAGAAATCCCTGGAGTACAGTGAGGTGAACGGCTTTCGGTAAGTTATTCAGCCTTGGCTAGGAAAAAAAAAACTATCCATGCTTTCAAACTCATTCAGAGCCTGCTTCAGCAGCCTGAAAGAGCTCATTCTTCACAGACAGGACTGCGTCTGTTGATGCAGGAAATGATCAAATCCTCCTTTTAGTAAACGAATGACAACTTGCTGATGTAGAAACTAAATTTGTGTTAGATATTTGTTGTCACCTATTCTTAACTTGGGCTTTTTTTGTTAATGGATCTTGTGGAATTCCCTCTGATTAGTGGTGAATTTGCTCACGTCTTAAACGCATCTAATCTGCAGATTAAGAGGCTCAGGTTCTGTGGGATTGGGGTGTTTTTTGCTCAACTTTAAGCGGACTACTGGCTCAAACTCACAAATGGGGAGACTTGTTGTTGTTCTGCCCCCACTCCTCGGAGATCAGATAACGTGTAGCCATAGTGATGCGACCTGCCTGTGAGGAATGAATGAGGGATTAGATGAACGGAGGAAAAAGGACTTAAGCCTATATTTGTCGGTAGGCAGCTCGGACAAGATGTACTGGGAAAGAAGATGGTGGTCACAAAAACCTTTTCTTTTTGACTATCATTTAATTTTGATGATACAATGCATCAGTCAAGATAACTTGGTTTAACTGTCATGCGGATGTTTTATACAAAAAACTGAATTGCCCAAAATTAAGAGGTCAGAACTCTTGAGTGAACAAATCCAAAAAAGAAACTAGCATTTACTACTGACTAGTAAAAACATGATGAATTTATCTCCATAACTGATGAGTTTCAGGTATGAAATAACAATGGCTATCAGCTGTATATAATTGGATTAAAAAGTTAATGGTTAGGCTTTTTGTCTGTTGGGTAATATCTAAAATCTCTGTTTTGAAAGAACTTTAGTTTCAAAGACCAAAGTTTAAAGGCCTAATATAAGGTTTGCTAAACAAAGCTGATGTGAGGGTTTATCTTGGTCTTTCTGGTTGAAGGACAAGAAAAAGCTACAAAGATTCTGGGTTTTTCTTTTGTATTTTTTTTTTTCCCCACAGGAACTGAGCCCCTTCATGCTACTGAAAATGTTTCTTCCAAGATGTTTTGACACTGTTATGTATTCTGTAGAGAATTGTAATGTTGGAACAGCAAAACACAAGGTTATTTGTCACCATCCCTGCAGACAGATACTTTCACATTAGGAGTATCTTTCAGTTTCTTTTCCTGAATGTTTATTTAATGACTTAAGAAACCAAATTTTGTAAATCAACACAATGCTCTGCATGTTAACTGGTCATTTGCCTGCAGAGACTGGCATTTAAAAGCAGCGTCATAACAGAGCTACACAAAGGATTTTGTGACCGAAATTAAATTAGTTGCAAGGAATCTCTGCTCCTGGTTGTCACTAGAACAATATGATAAGGGGGAAAATGCAATAAGCCTTGTAGTACTTTAATAGAATATTGTGTACTGTCTAAATATTAGCCTCTCAGATAATATTAGTTCTCATTGATTTGAGGTGGATTAGTTATGACTAAATATCAAAATCAGTATTTTGAAAAACGGGTTGTAGGTAAAACTAATCTTACAAGTTCTTTTTAATCACTGTCAGACTCTTCTGACCTGATTCTTAACATAAAACATGTTTGTGGTGCCATTATTTTCATGTTAAGCCCTTAAGCTTAAAAATGACCAATTAGAATGAAGTGTTGGTTAAAGATACTTTTTATTCACAACCTGTTGCGTCACGTTTTGTTTTCTTGCCTTTTCCTTAGTTTAAGTTTACTTATCCACTGTAATGGATTCACTCGTCACTTTCACATCATGTATCATTTCATTTTTCTTGTTGGTCTCATCTCACCTCTCTGTTCATTGCTTGCAGCCGCAGGGCGAAGGTCGTTTGGAAGTCGAGGTAGACGCGGGATCCGTGTTTTCAGTAGCTATAGTAGTGAGTACAGTGTTGCCGTAGAACCCCTGTAAGACCCTAGTTTGGTTGAACCTCTGCCTCTACATTTCCAACTTTACCTCTCAACACAACCATACAAACCTCACTCTGTCAGATGAAAATATAAAGGAATATTTATCCATAAGAGGCCAGCTTGATAAGAGGGCTGTTTCATGCTGGCAAAGGTTTTAAAAACATTTTAAAGCAGACAGGGGCCCTCTGCCAAAAGGAACACAAAGGACCAAAATTGGTGAGGAAGTTTCCTGGGAGTTGATCTAGAACTGGAATGTGTGTTCATTGGCTCGACTTCATAAATCCTGCTGGCGAGTAGAACAGTTTTATTGAGAAGGATTAATGTTGTTCTCAATGTAAAAAGATAACAGCTTAAAAATTTGAAAGCCTCAAGTATGTTTAAGCTTTCTGTGAGTCTCAAATATTTTATGGACAGAAATGTGTTTGCCCTCAAGCTCTTTCTCTTTAATCCCAAACCTGACAATCATCATACCACAGCTAGTAGAAAAATGTCTAGTCTACTGCCAATTATTTTATATATTTGAGTTTTTAGATGAATCACACTGATGACCAAGAAAACGGACTCAATATCTACTTTGTTGATGCTCAGATCTCGTTAGGATCAGGAGTAACGAGCTATTCAAAAAATATACGTATATTCACCTCTTAACCCATATTGGCTGATAAAATAAGATGCCTTAGCATAAATAAGCTTTAAAAGAAAATTGAAAATGGGTAACAAAGATGATTTTTGGATTTGAAAATAAACTTTTCACAAAATTACTTGGTCAGAGTCCGATGCCATATATTGCCAAGTGTTGACTCACCCATCCATATCAATGACATGAGCATTTCCAATCACTTCCATTCACACATGTACATAAAACAGGACCGAGGCAAGCAGACTGCCTCTACAAGCATTTGTGAAAGAAGGTGTTGCTTTAAAGTCTTTGGTAAACTTCAACGTTGCAACATGAAATGCCACCAATTTTCTGCAAAGACAAAAGCTATAGACCTCCAGGGATTGGGACATTATGACAAGAAATATAAACTATTTTTTTCTTTTCTTTCAGATAAGTGATTATTATTGAATAAGAAACAATTCAAGGAACTTTTGTTTTCTTTATGAGGAAAATCTCCTGGGACAAATTGTCCCTTTTCAGACCTGCAATGACTTGTTTTAAGCTCTTTCTTCAGCTCTAGAAAATAATTCATACATGGATATTTTTGCTATAGCCATGTTCTGTCTGCAGTCAATTCACACACTGTCCTGAGTCATCATGCGGTCTGAAGACATTCATTTATTGATTACCTTTCCAGGATAGAAATGACCGTGGGGTTTATTAGTTGCTCTAAATAAGGCTATCATCATCATCCAATGACATCTGTTGCCATAACGTGCAGTTATCTGTAGGAAGGTTTCGGTTAATAATTTGCCCATATTCAGAGTTTACCACCTTCAAGTTAATCATCCCCACACAGTCACCATCTCACCTAGCATGCACATGGCTACACAAATCAGTTTGGTGCTGCTCTGTCACAGCTTTTTACTTTCCTTCAGCTCCACCTTGTTCCTGCAGAAGTGCTGTTTGAAGTGGCCTCCTTGTGTGTTTGGCTTACCTGAGGAGTGTTTGATTTAATTTTCAGGTCCCAGGAAACGAAGTGGAAATACTGGCTTGCAAACTGAGATAAATCCAGCACTCCTCTCTTCCCCTGTCCCCCAAAAACGTGAAGCAATATTTTGATTTCTGTGTGTTTACTGACTTAAGTTCGCTGGCTTTCAGTGTGGTCATACTGCTCGTCTCTGTGATGTGATCTTGTGAACAGTTTGTGCTGCTGCCTTGTTGTGATGCTGCTGCAGCATCAGTAACAAGATGGTTGTGCAAATCTCTTGAAAGCTCTGCTGCTTCAAGAGATTTTTAGTGTTGTATTGAACTGGACCTTTGTTCATTTGCTTGACATTTATATCTATAGCATTTTGCTACTTATGTTTTGTTAGATTATTTTTCGTTTGGGAAAACTCATTCAAATCACTTATTGCACTTAAAATTAGCATCACTTGCATTGTAGGTGTTGGATGACTTGTATATATTTTTAATTAGCTGCTAGGTTTCAATCTTCATCGATTGCAGTCGTCATCTGATGAATCCTCACTAATGCTCCATTCTTCCCAGATGGTTTCCCATTCTGTACTTTTTTCCTCTGGATGACTTCTGCTCCCTGCATTGCCTGTGCTGGTGTTTTGCTCCATGTTTCTGAGCAGTTGTCATTGTGGAAATAAAGCACAAAGGGAAACATGCAGAGGCCCTATTTGTGAAGGCTGCCCACAATGGCATTTTGGCCTTGAGATCATAGCTGGTATGTCGCCCCCAATGATGTAACGACCCAGAATCTGGCACAGATGAGGTCTCGGATTCAACAAAGACCCCCATTTGACTCTCATGGAAACTATCCCTTTCTTGTAATTCATTACATTGATGCTCGTATGTCCAAATAGAGCCTCTAACAAGACTGGAACCATTATGGCCTGAGGGTATGAATCCAAATGGCACATCACCTTTACCTAATGCATGGCTCTTTGCTTTCCTTCAGGTTCAATCTCATCCCCAGGCTGGCGCCGAGGGTCTGTGACTCCCCGGGTCACCGCCATCCCGTGCCCCGGCTGCCAGCATGACATCGACCTGGGAGAGCGCGGCATCAGCATGTTGTTCCGTAACTTCACCCTGGAGAGCATCGTCGAGCGTTACAGGCAGGCTGCCCGCGCGGCCGTTGCAATCATGTGTAACGTCTGTAAACCTCCAAACCAGCAGGAGGCAACTAAGAGCTGCATGGACTGCAAAGCCAGCTACTGCAACGAGTGCTTCAAATTACACCATCCCTGGGGCACGCCCAAAGCCCAGCATGAGTACGTTGGTCCCACCACCAACTTTAGGCCAAAGGTAAATGGCAACACTACTTGTGAGATGTGATTCTGTGAAGGCTGCACATATTTTTTCTGAACACTTTTTTTAGTTTTTGACTGCCAGGGTCTTGGCTCAGTTTTGGACAAAACTTGTGGTTTTAAAGCTTTTATTCTCCAACACTCTAAGTGTTATTAATGTTAAAAAAGCTGATTTTAACTTGCAAAAATTAAGCTAGTATTGAGTATCTTTTTTTATATATATTTAGATTTTTTAGGTTTAGAGAACAAACATGAAAAATACCCCTCGTGATTTATGTAGTCAATATCTTTTAAAGTTGAGTCTGTAAAATATGATCTTCTTAAATGGAAACTTTGTGAAACAGATGTATGCATTGAATACTATTGCTGCTTGCTAACTGTTAGCCTCACTGCTTGAAGCAGCAATTAGTAAATTTTACAGCTTCAGATAAAATGCAAAGGTTACCATGTGAGGATGAAACCTAAAACGATTCATAGACTTTTAGAGAAGCTAAATTTAATCAAACTACTCAACTTAAAAATGCTTGACCTCTATGTGGGACCTTGGCATTTAAAAATGCAGTTTCATCTCTGTGTATTTTAGGACTTTTCTTTTATTATTATTCAGAACTTCCTACTACTTAAAGTTCAGATCCTCTTCCTGTTTCCCTTCAGCTCATTTTTGATCTGTGTTGCTTCAACCTTGCATGCATTTATCTGCTCTGCAGCCGACTGTTTCATACATTCTTCAGGTCTAATTTTAACTCCTTGTTTAAATGGATGCTGTAACTCTATAGTATGCAGCTGTGTGCAGCACTTGTGCCCCAGACGTCTTCCTCAGACAATAATAGTGTGATATGTTGAATTTCTCAGGTGCTCATGTGTCCAGAGCACGAGATGGAGAAGGTGAACATGTACTGTGAAGTCTGCAGACGGCCGGTGTGCCATTTGTGTAAACTGGGAGGGTCCCATGCCAACCACAAAGTCACTTCGATGAGCAGTGCTTACAAGATCCTCAAGGTACAAAGACAGTTTGCTTTCTTGAAGAAAAAAAAGTTGGAATATACTTAAATTGTTTTTCTGCTTTGTATTTGGGGGTGCTACAAAAAACTTTCTCCAGATAACAAAGATTAGTCCGAGTGAGTCAGTGGTGACGTTGTCATGGGCTGAAAAACACTTTGGACTATTGATATTTTACAGTTAAATCCTACATGTTGGACCTCCTTTGTTACAGGGGAATGCATTCAGTGCATATGGTCACACATTACAAAACTTCCACAGTTGTATTTAACTTGTTTGATTAAGTGTCGTATAGAAAATCTCATTTGGATCTTGTATTTTACCATCCTGTACCATGAATCGGCAAGTCGCTGGATCTTTTTCTCCTGTTGTAATATTAATGCTTGACGTAAACCTTCTGTGTGCACCAGACTGTTAATGATTAACAGACTGTGGAAACTGAAACCCAAGTGGAGAAACATCCGATTTATGTCCCCAGCGTAGTTCATTCTTGTCCCTGTTATATTTTTCAAAATGTATGGGCCCCCATAAGAATCCAGAATTTAGATTTGAGACTTTGTTTGCTGTGGCTATGAAAAAATTCTGAAAATTAAACCTTAAACGGAATAGTCTTGGTTTAAAAATATGAAATGGTTGATTAAATCTCTGGTGCTATTCAAAGCACGTTCACTGCAACCTTGTGTGCTTGTCTGTGTGGCTGCAAACAATGCATTCTTACATATTTAATGAGACCATTTGTTCCTCATCATTCTGCACACATTGTAACTTCAGAATAGATTGTGTATCAAATGATCTGAGTAGCTCTGGAAACCTCCGTAGGCGAGTTGTTTTGGGTTTCTGCTGCTTCGAACACTAATGCATTATGGCACACTCAGGAACTACTTACAGCTGCTGCTGCTGTGAATTGTGGGATGGGAGGTAAATATTGATCTGATTCAAGACTACACAGGATGAGTGTTGGCACAAACAGAATTACACAAATAAGATTTTAAAGTGGTTCCATGTTTAAAGCATTAGTAAAAATATACTTAAATGTATGTTGTTCTAGAAGTTGTTTGAAATGAAATATTCTTTAAATGCTGCTGATCTTTTGTCTCCCTAGGAGAAACTAGCGAAGAGTATCCATTATCTCATCAGTAAAGAAGACCAGGTCAGGACTCAGATTACTGAGCTTGACCGGCTCATCAGTCAGACGGAGGTAAGGGAGAGAGAGGACGCTGACTCATGCTGCTGCAACGCCTTCATTCTCGGCTCAGGGTGTTTTTTTTTAATTGTACTTGCCATTCTGAAAATATTTTCTAACATGTCTTGTCTTTTTATGCAATTAAAGAATAATGCAACATAAAAGTTAGTATTTCCAAAAAAGGGATTTGGGAAAATTCATGACTATTGATGCAACCCATCAGTTGGTTGGATTC
This sequence comes from Poecilia picta, assembly GCA_033032245.1. Taxonomy (NCBI): domain Eukaryota; kingdom Metazoa; phylum Chordata; class Actinopteri; order Cyprinodontiformes; family Poeciliidae; genus Poecilia; species Poecilia picta. Next base: position 20,386,131 of record CM065361.1, read on the forward strand.
TCTTTGTATGAAGATGAAACTGGCGCGTAAAGAGGAATCCAAAGCTCAGTTTGAACTCAGTTTCTTTAGACTACCTTTAATATAAAATGCTCTAGCTTTTTCTCTTTGAAGTTGGACTTCAGTACACACACTCTTAATATATCAGAGCACAATGAAAGCCTTTTGGGATGCTCCTGAGTTTCAAAATGAATCAAAGCTGTTCTGTGTTGGAGACGTCAATGCCGTAGTCTTCAGAATATTTGAATATAAAAAGGGGTTGCAGTTATCAACCTTTCATTTATCTTTTGCATTTTTTAAATGTACGTTTTATTTTTGGGGGTTTAAATTTGTTTTAATTTTTTTTCTGAAGGAAAATGGACAGCTTGCAGAGCGTGAAGCCAACGAACATTTTGAACGTCTGTTTGAGACTCTTCAAGAAAGAAAATCGGAGATGCTGAGATCCATTGAACAGTCCCGTAACAGACGCATAGACCAACTGAAAGGCCAGGTACAAAACATCTCGATATACGTTTGGCCAATTTAGTTAAACCTGGATAATTTAATTGTATGAAACCAATTGAGGCATTTTAATATGTTTAGAAACTGCAGGCTTTTATTTGTTTATGCATTTTTAATTTTTTATGCCTTGCTTCTTTCTAATGTTTGCAGGTGGAGGAGTACCAGGGTATGTTGGAGAACAGCGGCCTGGTTGGCTACGCCCAGGAGGTGCTGAAAGAGACCGATCAGTCCTGCTTTGTCCAGACTGCAAAGCAGCTACATGTCAGGTACACAGAAGAATATTATTCCCAACTGGATCGATTCATAAAAATGATCAATATTCTGGTTGGCAATTACATAAAGGATAATCTGCAAAGTCAAAGTAATGTTTCAGCTGTGTTAAAACACAGCTCAATGTTGAAGTGCAATGCCTAAAACTAGCGAACAGGTCTACTGCATCTACTAAAACAAAGTAACTTTTAATTTTTTTTTTCCATGTGATGCGACGAGATTGATTGACTTAAATTTTTTAAAATGTTTTTAAAATAGGCCTACATTAATTTCTTGTGAGCTTTAACCTCTAGGCCCCTTAAACATGCATATAAATTGTGACGGAATATAATCCATTAAACTTTGCATGCATTTTAAATTGGCATGTTGAATTTGCGTGCATAGTATTTGACTCCTGTTAAACATTGCATGCAGATAGGCCGATTCAGTATAGCTTGCATTAATTTACCCATTAAATATTTTACACAGGTCTTATAGAATTTATAATATAACCAGCTGAGCAAATGGAGAAGTATGTATGTAAATGAAAATATAAACCCTGCAAGAGCATTGACAATAGTGCAGAAAGACAGGTGAGTTACTTAACCTTGACGTTGCAGGCAAATATGGCAAGAAATCAAACTCTGCAAATAATGTGTGGCAAAGAGAGTAAATGGCTAATTCACCATTTCTGTAAAATGGGCTTGTATAAATTCTCAACGCAGTATAAAGACACTTGAATACATAAGATCATACATCCTCTCGAGCTCGCAATCCTCAGAAACTCTCATACACTCTTGCAATTAAATTAAAATAATTAAATCTCCTCACACAGACACAACTCCATTTATGCTCTTAACAATACAACACTAATTCACTTATTCATACACTCCATTTACTTTCTCACATATGGAAACACATTACAACTGAACACATCTTTGGTTTTCTTTTGGTCAAGATTTAGTCATGTGGATGAACATTTGGAAATCTGCTATAGCCTCTAAGTCCAGGGGCAAAACTTGTGCAGATCCAATGGAATAAAAATGCTTTTAACTGGGATGTCGCAATGTATCAAATCACAATTATGATCATAGCTACAATGCTGCCAACATTTGCAATCCCAAAGGCTGTGTTTAAAGCACCATGCTTTCAGACTCTGCTGGCCAATCATAATTGTGGCCAGAAGGACAAACTTTTATACCAGTGCCAGATATAGATAAAAATTGCTGAAGTGACGGGACCATTGTGATGATGTGAAATGGAGGAAAGTCTATTTTATTTTTTGTTTTCTCCTGCTGCTGTTCTTGGGTGGGTTTATTTTAGTATTCAGCCTATTAAAGCGGTTACGTATGTGACTGCGATGTGTTGGGAACACAGTCACATGCACAGAAGGGCACGTAAGGAAAGCTTTTTGCTGCAGTGGCCCATCAGCGTTGAGTGTTGCCGTATCTCCTGCACTAATCTGCCTAATTAATCTGCTTTAGCAGCTTTGGTTAATCTGGGAAAGTTTTCACTCGGGAATTACAGTGGCGAGTTTAGTTTTCTTGTTAAAGCTTTCATTTATTTTATAGTTGGTCTATATTTGATTGCTTAGACAGAAAATGTGAAAGATCAGACCTCATGCAAGACGGTCTCTTCAGTAAATGTCTGTGTTGATTCATTTTAATGTTTGTGGGATTTTTCTTGATTTCTTGCTTGCTTGTTCTTCAGGATTCAAAAAGCCACCGAGTCACTAAAGACCTTCCACCCTTCAGCTGACCCTTGCTTTGATGAGTTTGTGCTGGACACGTCCAAAGAGGAAACTTTGCTGAAAGAGATGTGCTTTGGTGGAGGTATAGCCACTTTGTTGTATTTTCTCTGCTTAAATCTTCAGTCTTTGCCTGCTTTTGTAATGTTTCTGTCATCAAACTTAAATTTAAAAATATGCTTAGAATTTATAAATGCATATAGTCAATGAACATGCAGTTCATTCTTGGACAACTCCAAAAAAAAGTAAATAAAATAAAATGTAGCCTTTTTTGTGTGTTCATTGAGCATGTGGACACATTTCCTGTACTCAGCCTTTTGGATTACTAGTGCTGTTGATGGCCAGAACAAGTGGTTTATAATCGCCTCCATGTCACATGCTCAGCTCTGTGAAAGGGCAAAGAGGTCAGAGGTCATCTAGGGTAAGCAAGTTGAGCAACGGATACAATGATTGCAATATGATCTACCATGCTCTGTGCTTTTTAATGATAAACATCCTCATTACAGGCACATATAGAATTGGAGTCCATTGACATATTCAAGATGCAATAATTATATATTATATAAACAGAAAGCCATATACAATTATCTGTTCAGATGAGTGTGTTTGAAATATTATACTGATTTAGCAGACAGCTGAGGTTAAAATTACACACCGCTGACTCTTATGTTAATTGTACACCAGCAATAATTTTTTTTCCTATTTTAAATGTAAAAATAAGCTTAAATGGGCTTTTAACTCATTTAAATGTTTGTCCAAAGCCCATATTTATACAGTAACTAGTTCAGTGGCAGCTGTGACTGAAGACTTGAATGTATGTAGGAGCTCTCTGTCAACATTGATGTGCATCAAGCCAAGATTTCTAATCGCTCTCCTCCTCCCTCTGTCTCTGCTTGGTTTGATTACAATCAGAAATGCCTTTAGTCTTTAATTATTAGAGATGGACAAAATCTAAATCGGCAATGCTTTAACACAGGGTAGCTGACTTAATCTTTTTTTTTTATGTAAAAGTGTTGCCTGAATCAGTCCCAACAGTCTTTAAAGGAAGAGTTTAACAGATTTAATGGAGCAGTTGGGTGGCAGCGGTATCGACGTTGCTCTAATCCATACAGCCTGCAGGCCTTTGCTGCAGTGACTCACTCTCTTGTGTTCAGAGGGAAAAGATGCTGCGAAAGCTTTCTTGTGCTGCAGTAAATGAGTTTAGGTCTTGGTGGATGATGCATCAGTAAACACAGAAAGAACTGCTGCATATGTGGAAGTGTGTGCCATGCTAGCAGTTTTTGTGTCTGCACCTTTTTGTTGGGTTTATACAATAACAATGATTTCAATCAGTGATTTGTACAGAATTTTTTTCTTAATGGAGATTGTGTTTCCATGTCTTCTGGTTCTGTTTTTTATGATGGAGGAGGATTAATTTACTCTTAAGAGCCTGTGAAAGACTTGAACTTGATTCTCATTTGTACTCCTTTTCCAATTCTCACTAAATGTTTGGTCAAGATAGTTTCACTAACAAGTCTAATTCTTTAAAATCTGTATTAAGTATTATATTTGTTGCACCCTTATTGCCTAATTACTCATCTGCAAAAAAAAGACAATCCCTCTAGCCTGGTGTTTGGTTTTCAGAATTTTACCAAGTTGTTGAATAACTCCAGAATGAGATCCTCAGCTTATGTAGCTTCAACTGATTTTTGCAGACAAAATGTGAAATCAAAGCACATAAATGTATAGTGGATTGGCACCGGTGCATTTATTGTATTGTGCTTTTCAAAAGTTAATTAACTCTATTTGAAAATGTACAGTGCCTTTTTGGAAAGGAGAGCAGACTGTAAAGAAATGTTTTCCAAATTAGTTGAGTAAATCTGCATTGGTAGAGCTTTTTAAAAAGCAGCCACCAAGGATTTGAAAAGATGTTTATCAAAAACTGAAATATTGAACAAGTGAGAATGTCGCTCTGTCAAATTTTAGAAAGTTTGTGGCCTTTCAGGTTAGTGATGTGAAGTGTAATGTTCCCTAAAGTTTGTTTGATTTCTAACGTCACAGTATGACAAATGAATAGCAAAAGAGATTTTATGGGGGAATACTTTCACAGCACTGTAGAGAAGACATAAAGAAATTAAAGGGCTGTAAATGTTTTTAAAGCTCTACTTCCTGTAAATGGAGAAATATTTGAAATGTGTGGAGGAAAAGTCAACTGGGAGTGAGGAGAGGAAGACTGTCGGTGCATGGGGTGTTTCTACTTCCAGGCAGCGATTCTGTAAAACCTTTTAAGCTCCATTAAGCAAAGTCCTCTTATCCTTTCTGCTGAGTGGGAAGAGATGATCCAACCCAATACACGTTTCTTAAATTAGGACGGTTTCATTGTTCTCGAAGTTGATAATGAAGGGCAGCACTTCACATTACAGGAAAACTATTTCATCTCTGCTTTGTCTCAGACAACTTTCAAGAATATATGTAGACATCATGGTATATTTTTATCTTTTTTTTTACATCTACCATTTCATATGTAGATTTATTTCTTTCTGCTCCCCTCTCTTCCAGTCCCAGACCCCCCTCTGATTGACTGGTCCCACAGCAGAGTTTACAACGAGGCCTCCATCTGCTGGAGGCTGTCCGAGGACCATCTACCAACAGATCACCATGTTCTAGAGTACCGCAAGTACGTTGAATTATAACAGTCACTCCACGCGTTATAATGGGAAGAAATCTTAATTCCATCATCTTGTCTTTCAGAGTTGGGGGACAAAGCCGGTCTCCATCTCCTGGGAATGGAGAGGACAACGGCGTCTGGAGGGCTACAGACAGGGTGTATGGGTCCAGTGCTCTGGTTCACGACCTGGAACCTGACAGTCAGTACGCCTTTAGAGTTCAAAGCTGCAGGAACTCCATGTTCAGCCCGTACAGCCCAGAGGTCTCCTTCCACACTCCACCTGCACCTGGTAAGTTGTTTTTACCCTTTTCCACTTTTTTTTTTTCTGCATGGAAGTTATATTTTTGAAACGGTTTTATCTCTAACAGAGAATCTTTTCTTTTTTTCTTTTTCTACTTAATGTAGTTGAGGAACTGTGTGTGTATGCATTCTCTTGATAAAGTTGGATTTCGACTTTCATCATTAAAAACATGAGACCAAATAAAAAGATCTGTACTTGCAGGGCTACTAGAAAGTATGTCCATGTACTGTATAGTTTATGCCATCAGTATCTGGCTGCGCCTGCTTTTGCATAAATCCCTTCATCAACTCGGCCTGTAGGTGCTCAACTTCTGGCCCTGCTGAGGTGTTGAACAAGTGAGGGAGTTGTTCTTTTTGCTTGGGCATTTTTTACTGCCACACTTTTCCTTCCGCTAAATTCTCCACTATTTGGTTACATCACTCTGAATAACGGCTTCTTACACCAAAGAAGTGTCATGCCATTGTGTAGGCCATATCATTAGTTAAAACATTTTCTTGGTTTAATAACTTCATTTTTGTTGGAAATAATTTTTATGAATGAGTGATTAATTTGTTAACTTCACTCTTGGAAATGGATAAATTAATTTTTCAAACTACACCTTTCATCCTGCTTGCACAATGTGCTTGGCAATATTGAAAACAAATTCAAAACACTGACAAAAAAAGTGACAAACGAGACAAACTCTTGCATCAGAAGTCTTCAAAATCGACTTGAATTAATGTTTTATTCATGTTTTAATTTGAGAAGAACCTGTACTTTTAAAAATAAACTATTACAGTGATGGAAAAATGTAAACTGAATAGAAAAATTCAAATCCCTAAAATCCCCCCAGGCTCAGTCACTTCAATAGATTGTTGTTGGTGTCAAATGCATTAAAGGGCAAAGAGACTACTGGAGCCACAATCCCCCTTTTGGCCTCATTTTGGCCCAAGCAGAAGAAGCTAAGCTCCTTCTCACTGTAGTTTCTGGGAGCAACTAGCAGCATTGTGGTAGTTTTTCTCCTGAAAAGATCATCAGATGACAAATTAGTTTTGTTTCTAAATATTTAATTGTGTTTGAGGGCCCACAGCGGGAGATAATGAAGCAGAAGGGCTTTTTTTTTGTCTTTTGAGTTGGTTACCATGGTGATTTTCTAATAATTTTTGATGTAGCTAAAAGCAGTGCAGGTCATTGTGTGGGAGGGAACAGTGTAGAGTCTGACAGCTTGGAAAAGCAAACTGCTGGCACATCTTCGTTGGCATCATTTGCACTTGGAAGGAGATTTATCCAAAATCTACTGAAATTCTCTTGTCTGGACTTGAATATAAACTGAACAGAGTGGAATCTGTCCAGTAAGTTACCTTCACTATTGTGTATTCTGTTGTGGTCTGGGTATGTTGGATTCAGATTTGTATAAAAATGTGTAGATTTATTGTGGCCCTTTTCAGACTCAAAATCATCTCCCAACATATTTTGCAGTAATTAAAATATTAAACTTTTTCTAATCGTATCATCATTTAAGTGAATAACATACTGTAGCTTTGATTACATGTGTATTGTATCAGTGTTTTTTTTTTTTTTGATGCAACATATTTTAGTGGATCTTTTCTTTCCCCATCTCTTAATATATTAAGAAAAAGCATCTTTACTAGACTGCTGCTGACCCAGATTTATTCCATATTTTATTGGGGATAAATAAGTTGTACATTTTCCTTCAAGCATTTACTGCTTAGTTGTTGGGTTGCAGCAGTCCTGCTATTTAAGCTAACCTCAGTACTATGGCAGAGCTGCTGTTTCCCCCTCAGCTAGCTTCATCTATTGTTGTTTTTATGCCCTGGTGGTATAAGGACTTCCCAGATAAATGCAAATGGTTTGGTTTTGCCTAAAGAAGACTTGAGGTTGCAGTAGAGTGAACATGTCGGCCAATGTGTCCTGGATTACTGTAATCATGGCCTTAGGCCCAAAAGCTATTTATAGACTTAATTTAATTGTAACAAGATGATGTATGTAAATGGAGCAAGAGATAAGAGGTGGCGATTCTGTTGGTGCGTAAATATTTTAAAATGGTGTCATAGCGCCCTCTTGTGTTGGTGTCTACCACTTGCCTTTTAAAAAGTCCAACTATTTAAATCCTCAAGGTTTCTTCTAAAATTAACAATTGATATTTTGACTTGTAGGACTTTTATTCCTGATTTCCTTTTTATTCCCTTTTTTTCTTCCCCTAACAATCTCTTTCTTTCCATGTGCAGTTTTTAACTTCCTGTTCAGTGACAAGTGTGGATTCAGTACTGAGCGCCTAATTTTGACCAATCGACGGGATGCTGTGGAGAGCGTGGCGGGTATGGCTTTCCTCCTTTCAGCAGAACGTGTGCAATCCGGCAGCTACATCGGTCTGGACTACATCATTGGGGACACGGGCATCTCCCAGGGGAGGTACGGGACAAAAAAAATTGCATAAATCAAAATGCTTCATTTGCAACATCAGCATGTTCATTAAGGATTAGGGGAGACATGTAATTGCTATTTTGTCTGTTCACAAAATTGTGGGGGGAGAAAGTGAACAAAGCTTTGTCTTCTCCAGACACTACTGGGCCTTTAAGGTGGAGCCTTACTCCTACATGGTTAAAGTCGGCGTGGCTTCTGATACCAAACTGGCTGAATGGTTCCACAACCCAAGAGACACCAGCAGTCCAAGGTATGTGCTAAACAGACAAGATCTAGGTAACAATCATGAGGAGTTTTACTAAACGACTAAATCTGCTAACATAATCCTATTTATGCAAGAGAACTGACGTGAACTCATAAAGAGCTTACTCAGACAAAGCCTACCTTTCACATTGGATCAACTCGCGTTAAACCAAAGAAAAACCTTATTTTGACAATTAAAATCTGTGGTGATTGCATAAGATGATAAACATTCAGTAAGTTATTGGAGAAGATTTTTTTTTTTTTTTTTTTATATCGGAAAATCGTGTGTGAAGAAAACCGTTAGAAAATTGTTTTTTTTTCTCCACAATTTACTGTCAGAAAGGAGAACTGTAAAATACATCAAGTTGGCTTCTAAATTAGGTGTAAAAAATATTCATCTGCAATGGGTGTCGCCTTAAATGTTTTCACTTCCCAATTATTTTTATAATTACAATAACTTATGTTACAAGCTCAAGCATTTCAGTACAACTTGGTGAAATGTAATCCTAGGCTGTGTAAGGATCTGTTGGGTCAAAAGAAAAGATGTACTCCATGTTCACTGCACAGGAATGCGGCGTTTGTCCATGGCGTATTCTTTATCAAAACGCTGACTAGTCTTAGCAGTCATTTATTTAAGGGTTACTTTAAATAAATGGTCCTGTTTTTTTTTTTTTTTTTTTTAAAAAAGCTCACTTGGGATATACTTAAATGAAAGAGGGGATCATCCTAAAGCTTATTTTCCTTTCTCCAGGTATGACCACGACAGCGGACATGACAGTGGCAGTGAGGATGCATGCTACGAGCTCTCCCAGCCCTTCACACTCATCACCCTGGGCATGGGTAAACTCTTTATCCCCAAGGCCTCTTCTTCCAATGCAAATGTATCATCCGGCGACCCAGGCAACCGCGTGCTTCCCATGCCGCAACGCCTGGGCGTATGCTTGGACTATGACGCACATCGGGTGTATTTTTACGACGCCGACACCATGAGGTGCCTTTTTGAGAGGCAGGTCGACTGTTCGGGAACGATGTTTCCTGCATTTGGTCTCATGGGCAGTGGAAAGGTCCAGCTGGAGGAGTTTATTACTGCTAAAAAACTGACCTTCTGAGAAAGAATGGAGGGAAGATGTTGATGCATTAAGACTTTAATAAATTACCTTTTTCTTGAGTATTTTTCTGTAAAAACCTAGGGGGTACGTTGTCCTGTGAGGGTAAAATTTAGCCATTTTTCTTAGCGACAGGCCAGTTATCAGCAGGGCTTCCCTCTCCCCCTCTCTCTGTGAATGGGATAACTGGTCCAGCATGTCCACATGCAGAGGTCTTCAAAGATTGATATGATCTTCTTTGCAAACCAAAGTCTCTGTATCTGTGAATTGTCATTGACCTGCTTTTATTTACCAGCTAAGATCACCTGTTACTGAACTGGCTACAAAATATGTAGTCACTTTAAATATTTTAACCTGAAACAACTTACACTGGGACATGCTTTATTATTTTAGATCATTTCTTGTGTTTTTTAAAAAATGGTTGCTGGTTCTGTGTGAAGGTAGCAGCAAAGGTTTAGATGCTAGATATACAAGGGAAGGTTGCTGCTAGGTTTGAAGCTAGCACCTTTGTGCCTTTTTTCCTCCCTGCCTCCTTTTTTTTTAATAATTAATCACAGAATTACACAATTGTTGTATCTACCAGTTTATCACTGAAAACACTACTAGTTTCAATGTTAGCTGTTTTGCACATGAGTAAATTGATGCACATAATCTCTTGCTTTCATCACTGCATATTTTTTTTCCCCACTATCGATAATTGTGACTACAGCAGTAAACAAATGGATGTCTTGCATTCACACACAATTTGTTCTTGAATTGAATTATTTGACTGTCACTTTTTATTTTTAGCACAAAACACTAACTAACTTCGGTGTTGTCCAGTTACCAAAATCTGCTGTACTTTATAACTGCGATACCATGAACAGCCTGAAACCTTTGGCTATGGTGCTTATTCAAGTGCAACACACAGCTTTGTCACCTCACAGCCTTTTAACAGTTTTAAGGAAGCATTTATTCAGGTTCGTCCAAAAAGTGCTATCACAAAATGGTACCTTAATTTTGGTGCACAGCCATTAGGTGTAGCATGTTAACCTCTTTACTGTTCAAGTGTGGCTGTCGTGGAGTAGTTGCTGTTGAATTTTAGGGACGCATCAGATGGACTAAAAAGTTTGTTTAAACATCACACTTCATTTGGTTAACTTTTGTTTTTATGTGCCTGCACTAGGGTTGGTTTGTACATCTCTGTGTGTATATATATTGAGATTTCTGGAGGGTTAGGGTAACCGGTTTGTGTGCGTTTTCTCAGGTTTTTAGCCCAGATTTGGGTCTGAAGCTACCTACCTCTGTCACTCTGCCCTGGAAAACCTTAACTGCTGTCCCTTTCCTGAAAGAAACTTCTTGAGTTGATTCATAAACCTTTTTTCCTTTGTAATAGTTTCTAAATTTTGTTTAGGGTGAGACATTAAGCTGACCTTTTATTATTTTTTTTTCTTAATGTGTACATACTAATCTGGAATTTGTTTTTAATTCAATAAAGTAAATCATAGATGTTTGGGTGTTACTGTGCGGAGATGTTGGCCTGTTCAGCTGCCTTTTGTCGGGATTTTATTTGTTTTTCCCAATGTAACAAACTACTTCTCTTCCTATTCAATGTTCTTTAGACTTAAGCGATTTTTGGTGTAAAATGTTGTTTTATCATTTTTTAAAAATCAATAACTAATGTCTCCAATTTCAAAGAGGAATATTCAATTAGTGACAGTGTGCGTATTTTGTCCATGTGTTTTGCATCCGTTTTCACTCCAGTCCTCGCAGACCTAAAATCATATCAAAATGTACACAATCTCCAAAATCTATGCATTTAACAATTGGCTGAAAGAGTTCAGTTTTATTCATACAGAGAATGTATTGATCACAGAACAAATGGCTGAATGTTCTTCTATATGCAAGATTAGGTTAAGAGTTGCAGCACATGTCATAATGCTTAATGTATTAGACTTTAAATAATAATGCACACTGTATATTGCATTCGTCATAGATTTGATCCTTAATGAATGCACAGATTGCTCCATGCTTAAATACAATGTTGCACTTTAGTGATCTGTAGCACATCTGCTCTGCAGGTGTTTAATACTAGTGTCGTGTGTGTGCAATGGCATCAGAGGGGCTGTGAGACTGAAGAGTGGACGCCTGAGCCTTTAGTCACAATTTGCACTGTTTATAGGCTGTTTAGTGGTTGTAAATGGGCTTCTTAAAGAAGAAATTTTAAATGCTCTAATGGTGTCTTCTGAGATTGGATGTGGTGGTGAATTTCTGTGCATATATATATAGTATGTAAACATAATTATGGAAATTATGTTTTTTCTTTTTCTGTGTAGGGGATAAATTGAATAAAACATTTCAAATCAAATTTGCCTGCCAGTTTTGTTTGTGCGGTGGTGGTGCCATTTAACATTTAATTATAGAGCCGAAGGGGTGAGTGAAGCATCTTTTAGCACATACAAAATTGTGATGAAAACCTCAGTCATTTTCAACAACACCTCTCTGCAGAACACTCAAAGCATACAAACGCTGTTTGGTATTGCATCTGCGAGTAACAACATAGATTTTCCATTTGAGGCTTATCTGAATCATATCGACTCAATTTTTATTTTCATAAAGTTGGAAGTGTTTTGATGTTTTATTCGGATGCACAACGTTGTCAAAAGACTTGAGATTTTTGCCTCTACACAGACTATTCTCTCAGCAGCACATGTGAGGTTGGATGACATGTTCTGGCTCATAGTCTCCCACAGGTCTAAAGTCCAGTAGCAAAGTATTTTACGCCTCCATATTCAACACTTCATGTGATGAAATGCTCAGAGGCAGCTGCTCAGCCATGGAAACCAATTCTCTGAAGAGCATTCATAGGTGCTTGATATTATTCACCTCTGGTCACAGATGTGATTTGAACACATGAATTTAATAATTTTAACTCTCAGTACTTTTGGCAGAACAACCTGATTTTAACATTTATTTTTAACATTTGTTTTTATCTGCCCAACAAAAATGTTTGATACTTTTGTGGCTCAATGAAACTGTTTTCTTCTGAAAAGTTGAGAAGCAATTCTCTAATACGCACCGTTAGCATGTGATAGTCTATATTATTGTAGAATACTTGTCAAGAGACATTTTAATTTGCTGAGATTTCCCAAAGAGCCTGGAAATGTTAGTACTACAGACATGTTCCAAAATGCTTTAACCAAAATTGTCACATTCAAGTACATCGTTTCTGCTGAAAGGGAGCTAATATGGTACTGGGCAGTTTGCTCCAACATGCCGATTGGCATGGACCGGAGAATGCAAAAGTGAGCGCTGTCTGGGGAGCTCCAAAGATTACGGGTATCAACGTTAAAGGTGAAGGCTGGAATGTCATCTTCAATCAGCTTAATGTTCCAGTAACGTTCATGAATATTAATATGAAGTCTTCTCTAGTCTCCAACCAACCTCCCAGAATGGGTGCAAGAGAAAATGCATTTTAAAGATGATCAGATGAATGGGTAAAGGTACATCACTCTCCGATTTCACCGTCTGTTGCATTTTAAACTATAATGTGCTCCATAGAAGCTTGTGCACTAAAATTAAAGTTGCAGGATTGCCAGAATGCATGTTAAGTCCTCACATTTTTGGGGTAGTTGTGGAGACAAAACCGGAGTTATTTTTTTTAGAATAACTGAAGACAAAACCTGATACTGGTTTTCTCTTGAACAAGTACAGATCCTAATTCTATTAAATATAGAAGCTTTCAGCATCTCTTCACTGAAAGAGGTGTGAAGTGATGCCTGAAAGGAGGCATCACTTCATAAACCTCAGACATGTTGGCTAAAGAGGAATGGTCTATCAAATGCAAACATCTCTTTGTGAAGTACAGACATCGGTTTTTAGAAGTGACTATCGCAAAATGTGCCGTCGTAAACTATCAAATCAAGTGTATTGTCTTCTTTTGTCCATTTAATTTCAAGAAAAAAATTATTAGATAAGTATTAAATTTAAATAGACAAGTCTGATTTATGTTAAACATGGATTAAGTGATGCTCACTAAGCCTGTGTCATACTATTCCAAACATAGTTATGTTTTTGCTTTTCATCCATTGAGGATAAATAGATTCTGATGCCATGTATGAGAAGCAAGTTCTCAGGTATTTGTAGCTCATTTTGATGTTATCAAATTTTGACGGGTAATAAAGTCATGTCAAGCTTTTTCATATCAATGGGTTAATTAATTCTTTAAATATCTACTTAGTTAAGATAGTGTGTGCTGAAATCACTTAAGAGAACAAAGTCCTTTTGAACAAAAATAGATATTTGTTTCTTGATGGATGTTTTTCCTGTATTTCTTTTAAAGTAATCTACAGACAGCAACATGTTTCACTGAATTGTTTTATGAAGTTAATTTCTAAAAAATAATTTGCAAAATAAAAAAGTTAGGATTTTTGCCTAATAGGCTTTGTCAGGATAGATTTTTTTTTCCTAGGATTTACTTCTTGCAAACACCTTCATCGTATGTCTTCTTGTATTTTTAGTATCCCTCTTCCTCCTTTGTTTACATATTTAAATTTCTTCTTCAGATTTGTTAATTTATAATCTATAAAGCAGAAGCAAAAACTCAGGGAAGAGAACCGATGTAAAAATCTGTGAAAAATGCCTAATGCTGTGTGATTATCGTACAGCATGTTGATTATCATGCTGTATGACGTTTACCAATGCCAGCTTGATTATTGTTCCTCTCAGAGGCCATTAACTCAAACCCACACAATGCAAAATGAGCTGTTTATTTATTTTTTCCTGCAATGGAAATCCACCTTTCATTTCCAAACAGTTTTTTACTGTGACCCAGAAGAGCCAACAAAATGCTAAATCCACAAAACAAAAAAAGTTATAATGGAAGCTATAGTAAAATTACTGAAATAAAAAATAAATACACTATTGAATAGGACCTCTTCGTTGCTTGTTGGTGGCCCAAATAATCACTAAGATTGGTGCTGCTTTAGTCTTGCTCTGGTTATGAAGGTCATATCTCTGCTGTTATTTTCTGTGTTATTAACATATCAGAACAATTAAATTGTCCAATATATACATTTCTAACATATCCAAGCTTTTTTTTTTTTTTTTGCTATTTAACCTGATTCAACTGAAATATTTCTTTTGTAAAAGGTTATGCAATGTGTAAGTATCACATTTCAAAAATGAAAACATATTACACAAACATTAAGCAGATATTTCAAAGAGCCCAGCAAAGACAACGTTATTCATCCGTGGGCATCTTTAATGTTGATTTTAATTAATCTATCACCTGCTGAACATTCAGGGAGAAGCAGCAGCAGCAGAAGGAGGAGGAGAGGAAGGAGGAGAGGAGGGAGGAGAGGAAGGAGGAGAGGAAGGAGGAGAGGAAGGAGGAGAGGAGGAGGAGTCATGGACGTCACACCGCACAGCCTCGCTGTCAGTGACTGCAACGCGGAAGGAGGAAAACGACTCTCCGTCACTGAGGTGTAATTTCGGCGTCACCGCCTCTCAAGGTGCAGCCTTTATCCCAATGCCGCTGTAAGACCCCCTGACATCTCCATGCCAGCACTAGTTCATTTTAAACACAAAGCGGACATTTATCTCCACTGACGGGCCTCGGTAAAGACTCTAACAAGGCGCTGAAGGTAATGTACGTAAGATGACGGCCGCTTGTGTTTGTCCACTACCTGCCGCTAGCTCGAATGACCGCCTGAGCCACCGACCGGGGCTGCTACTGTATTTCCGGACACTTGTTATATTATTAATATAATTTCATTTCGATGCAACGCAAGGGGAGACATGAGCGCAGGAGTATATGGAGGCAGCTAGCTAGTGTGGGATTTATGGTCGGCAGGCTTCAAAGCGTTGTTGACGTTGTTTGACAGTTGCGGCATCCCGTAGGGCTGCCGCCGCCGCTGCCGCTGCCGCCGCCGCTGCCGCTGCCGCCGCCGCCGCGGCTGCCGCTGCTGCTGCTTTTAAATCGCTGCAGCTTCTCCATGAAGACTGTTTAATATGTTTGCTAGCTAAAGTTGAATGGCGTTATAGCCATTTGTTACACTGTCAACACGTTAAGGCCCATCACTAAGATTAACAAGCTGTTAATGTAGCCAGTTCAGTTTGATACCCTGTTTTAGCAAAGTTATTGTCATTATGTTTATTTATCTACCTTTTGTTACATGGTTGATATGATGGTGCATCGACTGCTGATATCAGATTTACACACTAGACTGGTAAACAGATTCTTCCAGTATATAAACTTTGCCCTTTTTTTTCAGATGCGTAACAGAAACATACTGAAACAAATTTAGAGTTTGTTTTGCCCCCTTTTCAGTAAAGAAATGACACCTGAAAACTCCCATTTTTTTTGTGGAACACATCTGCAACACATTTTTTATGATAAAAGTTTACATTTGCTAAGTTAAAGCACTTGCAGTTAAAGGAGTTTGTGTTCAATAAAATCTGTACAGGATTGAATTGTTCTGGTCCTCGGTGGTCAGTGTCCTGGATCTTTTAGACGCCTTTTTGATAATTAAAATTAATTCATGATTTCCAGGTTTTACTCAGAACATGGTGCCCTACGGAGGTAAATTAGCTAATTTTCAACATGCACACATCTAAAATCTGCAGGATAATAACCTCAACGGCCGGAATTGCTTTTCTATCCAAAAGCCAAATCAGCCAGATTTGTAATCAACATATCAGGCGTCTAACAAAACAAACAACAAAAATATGTTTAAAAAGCCTGATTGGTGAATTTTTAGTCCTTGGAATTCATTTCCAAATTCTCTGTTTATATATATATATATTTTTGTCAAAATCACACTTTGTGGACATATTATGTAACGTTGAGTCTTACATAAATTATTCTATTTCCATCATTCAGTGAATTGTGAGGAGAGCAGTGTGATGTAAGAAAAGACCGCAGAGTGTGTGAACTACAGCGTGTGGTTTCTGTTGCCCATTAAGAACTTGTTTTATTGGAAACACCCTGTTACTTACACCCAGCACACACACACACACCTACACACACACACCAGTGTGTGTGTAGTACCAGTGACATGCTCATTTTGGGTGTGGCGGTGTGGGATAGAAAAAAAAAAACTGAGCAATTTAGAAACCTGCTGATAAGTGTTGTAAATTCTAATTTACTGTCTTTTTATTTAATTTCTTCATCTGTGTTGAAGGAGGAAATTGTGCAGATGAACTTGTGTTTACTGCCCAGTACAGTGGAACTATCAATAACTGGAAACAGGAAGGAGGAACTGGTATGAAGTTTTGCTTCTCTAACTCAGATAGTCGCAGCTTTTGTCCTTTGGCCAAGCGGGGAGGAAGTTTGCAAACTAGTCAGTGCAAACCAAGGTTTGAGTTTGTCCTGGGCAGACTTCATGTTGAGCAGTTCTCACATCAACATTTAAGCTGAAATATTGATGCATTTTTTTTAATAGCTTAACTTTTCTATTCCCCTGACAGAGTGGGTTGGTTGGAGCATAAACTGCTTCTTCTGAAAGTCGTGCCTCAGCATCTCATTTTTAAACCATCAGAGTTGGACTGGCTGATGTTTTTTTTGGATCTATGTGAAACAGCATAGTGCAAGTGTACTTAACCTCAAGGTCACAAACTTATAAATGGCCATTTTATTCCTCAGGATTTTCCGAAAGAGAATAGAATGCGTTATACCATCAAACTACTGCGTGTCATCCAGGCCACAGAGCAACCAAGCAGTCTTTTCAAGCTGTCATCTGTCAGCAACTTTGTCTCTCACCTGTTGAAGGGTTTCTTTAGACTGGCGGATGATGAGTTCTTATATCCTCCTTAATGTTTTCAGACAGGCTTTATTTCAGTCAAACCGTAATCGAGTCGGGGTGTGGCTAGTAAAAGCTGAGGCAAAAACCGTGGACTAACTGTGTTAAGTAATCGGAGGCTTTTTACACAGCCTCAGATCGGTCTAGGTTTGATAAATTAAATCATTACAAAACAGAACTTGCCTGTGAGTAAATACACAGTCCAGTCACATTAATGTGACCACCACGTACTTTCCACTTCAGAGTTAAATAACCAATCACAGAAGGCAGGTGGCAGCACAGTGCAGTTGAGCGTATATAAAGGGTGTGTGTGGGCTTCGGAAAACATTTCAATCGTTGGCGTAATGCAGAAACGAAGCGATTTATCCGACGTCCAAAAGGGCATGATCATTGGCTTTCGGGCCAAGGGTGGAAGCATTTCCGAAACGGCTGAGTTTGTGAACTGTTCGCGTGCCGCCGTGGTAAAAGTGTACCGTGCATGGCAAAATGGGACTGTCCAAAATCAACGACGTGGCAAATGTGGTGCACCACGGGCCATAGATGACAGAGGCGAACGACGGTTGCGGAGATGCGTTCGGGCAGATAGACGGGCTACCGTTGAGCAACTGACCACTAAAATGAACCAAGGGGCTACCACAAGTGTCTCCCAAACCACTATTCAGCGAACATTGCTGCGTCTGGGCCTCCGAAGCAGACGCCTGGTTCGTGCACCTATGCTGACTGGTGTTCATCGACGACGAAGGCTAGAATTTGCACGCCAGTACAGCAGCTGGACGTCCACTGAGTGGCGACAGGTAGCGTTTTCAGATGAATCGCGTTTTATGCTCCATCGGACAGATGGACGTTGGCGTATAAGGCGTGAAACCTCTGAAAGGAACCACCCTGGAACCATTGCAGGAACGGTCCAAGCTGGAGGCGGGAGCATTATGGTCTGGGGAATGTTTTCCTGGCATTCTCTGGGTTCACTGATTATTGTGGAAGGCACGATGGATCAATACAAGTACGCATCTGTCCTTGCGGACCATGTCCACCCCTACATGTGCATTGTTTTTCCTCAGGATGATGGCATCTTCCAGCAGGACAATGCGAGGTGCCATACAGCTGCCAGTGTACGTGCGTGGTTCGAAGAGCACCAGGATGAGTTTACCGTCCTCCCCTGGCCAGCAAACTCACCTGACTTAAACCCAATCGAGCATCTGTGGGACCATCTCGATCGAGTTGTTCGCGCCATGGATCCTCAACCGCGTAATCTAGCGCAGCTGGCCACGGCATTAGAGTCGGCATGGCTCAACATCCCAGAGAAGACCTTCAGGGACCTAAGTGACTCTCTTCCTGCACGTCTCGTAGCAGTTCGCTCTGCGAAAGGTGGTTATTCTGGCTTTTGACAGATGGTCACATTAATGTGACTGGACTGTGTATTTCTTCATACCGTTTTACTGGTCACCCAGTATGATTCACCACTAGTAGCATAATCTGAATAATCTTCAAGTCAGTGTCCTGTTTTCCTCCCTCTTCGATAAGCTACCTGAGAGATGTATTCTGGATATATTTTAACTCTGGTATAACCGTCTAAAGAATTTTAAGCTCGTCTTAACGAGCTAGGGTCAAAGGTCAATCACCAGGTCAAATGGTTGTGGCAGGCATCCCTCTTTCCTGTACTGGAGGCGATCCCAGCCAATCTGGGAAGACAGCTGGCTGAGGATGTGTGCATGGGGAATGCCTGTTGTGTCTTCTCTACTTTCTCTTGCTGTAGAACTGATCCATGTGCTTTAGCTATTTATATGTGCGCATCCATTACATCAACTAACACATGCAACGATTATAATTAACTCCCCTCTATGTGTAGTGAGTTATATAGACAGCTATTTGCTGCTCTAGTTCTTTCATTCTTTTTTTAAGTTGGTCAAAAAAAACCCTGTAGTTTGTTGGTGAATGTTGGGCCATAGCTGTTAGCTATAATTATGGACCCATGTGTCCGTTGTGTTGTGTAAACATTTTAGGAAAATCAATCAGCATCACATTTAGAACTTGATCGAATTTACTGTCCAGAAGGCGAGACTCTAATTAGCCACTTCACTGCTGGGTGTTACTGTAATCTTATTACACAGAGACCAAAAACGAAACACTTCAGTCGCCTCGGACGTTAGAAGGTAGCGTCGTCGGTGTTGGCAGGATTGCAGTGTAAGTAATCCTCCTTTGCGTAAGAAAACATTTGAAAACACTGGAATTAATTGGCTGTACTGAAGTTTGACACCGTCTGTGTCAAAACAATAAGACCTGCTGGCTGTAGTTACAGTTTGTACAAGCAGATTTAATGAATAATGTTTACTTCTGCTTTCTGGGACAGAGGTGAGAGATAATTGACTTTTCTACTTGTTTGCTGAGTTCAAAACCGCAGCTGATTTATATTCCTCTTGTTGTACCTGCAGAGAGGAACTGCATCAGAGTTTGCTCTTTTTGTTTTTCCTGCAGTACCGTGCCGATGCTTAGCAAGCCGTGGGTACAGCTTTGGTTTGCTAAACGGGAACTGTGCAGGTTGACCAGGTATTCTGTCCAAATATAGAAGTGTCTCATGGATTAGTGGTGTCTCTGCTTCATTTACATTTCAATTAGTATTCACGGAAATACACTTCCTGTCAGAAGTTTATATGCCGCCATAAAACATAAATGTTTTACTATTTTGAATTTTTCTTTTTTGCATAACCATGGTGCAACTGTGAGAAGAGGGCCTTCTCCAGAATCAAAGCATTCTTGCATTGAAGATAATTGAAGCTATATTCTACATTCGGTGCTGAATATAATCTGTCCCAGAAAGTTTGACCTCAACAACATGCTTTATGTATCATCAGTCTACCCACCAAACGACAGAGCAGTTCTGATCGTAACTTAAAAGCCCAACTTTACGAGCGTCTGTAACTTCTGACTGGAGCTGGATGATGTATCCTTAACAGAAAGTCAATTCCTCCCACCTCATATGCAAATAATGAGGCGGATTAGAGCTTTTATCACCTTGGTGCTGAAGGTTTATGTTTCTACGTGGATCATTTTCTTTGACTTTATTGTTGATATAAAAACTCTGTGACACATTTTATGACGGATTGCAATGAAGTCATTGATTAAAAACATTGGACAATTAAGTTTTTTTTTTTTTAAATCTTCTTTCTATTCTGGCAGTTTTAAAGCTTTAGATTTAGCAGGTAGAGATGTTGTAGAAACCGTTTCACTTTCAAAGGAACATGTTTTAAGAGAATTGTGGACTTCCACAATTCTGGTTAATCTTAGGTGTAATTTCCAGTAAAGGTGGCAGCTTAATCTGGTCAAGCAATTCGGTCAAAGTAGATACTGCATGGAAATGTCCAGCCATCAAATTGGATAGCGAAGAGACAGGTACTGGGTCCCAGATATAAAAAACGTGCTAATCAACCTTGAACAAAAAACATAGGGTTGAAGCTGCTAAAAGAACCTCGCTTTGAGTGCTATACTGATAGGGACTGAAAAGGCACTCAGAGGAAGAAACCATTACTTCAAAAGCACCATAAAAGTAATTCCAGTTAGTGAATACACTCAAATAGATAATTGTTATGTTTGAGTACTTAAAATATCATCACAAGACATCAGCATTGAGGTTAAAGCTGCAAATAGATCTTCCAAATAGAAATTATCGGTACCAAAACTGCTGATAAATTGGTTACCGAGGCTTAAAAACAACAAAGTGGATGTTTGGGATTGGCTATCAAAAGAAAATTTGTCAGTTTAAAAGACATGTCGGAGCAAGGCAACCTAATAAAAACATTCCTCCCCTTATTTTGCCATTTTGTGTCTTCTGCAGAAAATTGTTTTATTTTAAAGTGTCATATTTTATTTTATTTTTATTTTGTCTCCCTTTCTGTTAATTTTTTGTGATGTATGTGTGTTTCTCCAGAGTCGCTCACCGCCTCAGCTTCTCCATGGGTGAATCGGGCTCACGCCGTTCCACACTCGTTTCACGCCTGCCAATCTTCCGCCGCAGCGCCAGCAAGCGGCAGGAGTCCCTCCCCTCCTCCCCGTCCTCGGGGGGAGTGGGAAACGGCGTTCACACCTCCTCGCCCTCCAGCACCAACTCCAGCTCGGGCAGCACCGGCAAACGCCGGAGCCTGTTTCGCACGCCGTCTCTCAGTTTCACGGCTAAGAGGAACAGCGATCCACGCGTCCAGCCCATCAACCTGAACCTCACGCCCCCACTGACGCAGACCACTGACGCAAACGGAAACAACCAGCAGACGGTGACCTCGTCGGCGTCCGCAGGATTCGGCGAGGGTGGCAGGCGTTCCAAGTCGCGCCACTCATTTGGGTTTGGGAGCCACAAGCAGAAGAAAATCCCACGCTCGCAGACTGAGGACTTTGACAAGGCCTCCTCCTCCTCCTCGTCCGCAGCCAATCGAAATGTGTTCATCAACTGCATCAGCAGCTCTGGAGCCAACGAAGGTGACGACTCGGGGTTCCTCGACGACTACAGTGGGGCCAGTAATAACAACAAACGCTCTTCGCGGCAGAAGAAGCAGCTACTGCCCAAATCATTTTCAGCCCATCACCGCTTCTCTCGCACGTCTGACCACCACAGGCCTCCAGAAGTCAACCTGGAACCTCCCAGCTCGGCCACCGTCACACCTGGGCCAGAGGGCCTCACTCCTGGGTCATGCCCCGGAGAGCTAACGGGAGGAGGGGGTGAGAGCTCGCTTCAGTCCCCCATGATTTCAGAAGATCGAACCACAGCCATCACTCCCTCAGAGTTCATTCCCATAACAGAAGACTCTGTGTCGGAGGTGGACGCTCTCCCGGCGCCCAGTCCAGGATCCGGTTTGAACTCAGGGCCTGTCTGTGTGTCTCAGTCTCCTGCTGATGCTGCTCCACCTGATCCCCCAGCTGCACCTGAGAACCTCAGCGTGGCGGTCTCCACCTCTCAGGTACTTTTACTAGACAAGCGATGATCTGAGTCGGATTTCCCCTTGTTCAGTGATTCAGTACATTTCACACAATCATTGATTAAGCCTAGCTTGTTTTTTACTGATCTGCAAACATGTAACGTTTAGAGACTGAATCCACCTGTAAACAAGCAGATGTAGAAACGCTGTAAAAACAGAAGCGCCACGATCACAAATGTGTATTAGGAATCCTAGAACAACACAGCGGGGGGTCTGAGCCGCTCTCTGTTAAGTGCGCATGGTGAAAACCAAAGACAGAGTTTTTCCTGCTCATGTTCAGAATTTTAATGTCTGTGATTATTCTTTGAAGTTTGAAATCTGGCCAAAAAAAAAATGGTATGAATCACCTTTTGTTGAAAGGTCCCAGGCTTGGAGGGAAAAAAAACTGAAGAGGCTCTCAGATACAATATGTGTTATTCCCCGTCACAATCTTCAAAAAGAAATTCATTTACTGAGTAGGTTCGCACTCTTGTGCTCTCTTAAGTTCACTTTCTGGCCTTTGTGAAGAAAATACTGGATTCAATATCTCTCTCTGGAGATGCTCACAAACTCTCTTCTTCCTTCAAAAGTATTCATGCCTCTTTAAATTTACAGTTTACCACATTAGAACCACAAACTTGAAAGCATTTTTTTAATACAGAGCAACACAGGGGATAATGTAAAGTTGAAGGAAAACAACATATTTTCTTTTACCAATAAAAAACATAAATAAAAATAATCAGTAGAACAATGTTGTTGCAACATTGCTGCAATCACGCCTGAAACTCTTTTGATGTTTGTCTCTATTGGCTTTGAATATCCAGCAACTGCTGACATTTGTGACCATTGTACCTCATTGTAAATAATATTAAAATTAGTGACAGTGTATAGTGTCTGAATATGAAACCCTTCTTGCTACAGTTTCTTGATTGGAGATTCAGGTCTGGAATTTTAATTGTTTATAAATAAGCAAACATACTTTAAAGGAATCGTATATTATTGCATTTTTCTATTTTGAAAAGGAATTAAATTATGTGTTTATTTACATCTTCTAATGCGTTCTAATATATAAAAAGGGCTTAAGTAGTTAAACGGAAAATCTGCAGAATGTACAATTATTTTTCTTTTGGCTAATTGTCAGACTAATCGATTAATTAATTGCTAAAGTAATTGTAAATTGCATCCCTTCAGAAAACCAAAGTTGTTTTTATATATTTATAACTGAACTTACTGTAAGTTTCAAATCTTCATTCTGGACCAGAGGTTTTTGCTTTCATAAAAAGTTATAGTTGTTTATTCTCCTGTGAGGTATTGTTGTGTCAATTCCCCTCCTAACTCTCAAAAATAGCAAATATTTACAAAGCAGAGGTTTTGCAAACTAAAGCGCTATTTTCTTCACTGTTCGCTATTTAAATATGAAGTAACTTTACCTGTGGACATTCTCTAACACTCACCTATTTAATACTTGCCGTAACAGGAACATCTCTCTCTGTGAAGCATATTTTTACACATATTCAATAAAATATTCTCTCCTCAGGTTTTCTTCACCCCAGTCCAGTCCAGCGCTGAGAAACCCTTACTCCCTGACACCAGCACAGCCAACAACACAGACTATGAAACGGCCGTCTCCCTGTCCGAGCCAGAGACGGCCGTCCCCTGCGCGCCTCTTCGGGAACAATCGCTGGAAGAGAGGAAAGAGAGGGAAGAGGAAAGACAGGAGGCAATGAAAGAAGGCGCAGTAGAGGAGAGGAAGAAGTTGGTGAAGGAGAGAAAGGCAGGCTACCACACCGAGACCACAAGTGAGAGCGAGGTGTGTGGGGCGCGCAGCGAGGGCTGTCACTCAAACCCCGAGAAAACGGATAGGAGGGCGAGACACACTCTCTCTCTTCAAGAAAGAGGAAGCTTCTGCGGCTGCCACGAACCCAGGTCCTCTCATTTGAGGAAACCACATGCAGGTACAAAACTCAGAGCAACAGAGGGAATCGCAGATTTACATGCAGAGTCACTGTCGCGCAGTAGCACTGCCAGAATAATCACTTGGCTATGAAAAGCAACGCAGACTAGACTCATGTCTGGGAATCCATTCCACTGAATCTCAGAGCTGTTCGACATTCCTTTGTGACGAGGGTTATTGAATCACTTCCAGGAAACTGCAGAGCTTTGTCGGATGGAAAACATTTATTTGGCAGTGAAGGTGAAGCAGTGCTAGTTCTGCTTCATTTTTCTTCAGTTTTAATTATTCTAAATAATAAAAACGATCAGGTAAACCCTGAGAGAAGCTATTAAAGTTTTTACAGGTTTGTAGGTCTTGCAGACTAAACTGGAGATTTAATGTTGTGTTGAAGAATAAATAATTAACACTGGAACGTGGAGAAAAGGTTCCCTTTGCCCTCGCTTCTAAATTATTCTATGTTTTAAAGTTTTGAATAAGATGTTTGTTAAAATAAAAAACTTTGCAGCTGCAAAACAGGTTGAACATTCTCTGTTTCTGCCTCAGGCTTTGGTACTTTTTGCTCTAACATGATGAGAGATAAAAACAAATCTTATCTTCAGCCTATTGTTACAGTTGCATAGCTGTACAGATTTATTCATTTTAAAACCACAGGTTTTACAGTTGTAAAAATCCTCACAGTTGCAAGATGTGGCCTTTTCAACAGGTTTTTAAACTATTCTCTGAAAATCTGAATTTTAAAAGAATTTTGTTCTTTTGTGCTTTTAAAAACTAACCACAAAAAATAATTTTATGAATGTCAGATGTGTTATTTAATTAGAACAAATAGCTAATAATGGAACTAGAGGGGAAAAAATAGTTTCTTTTTAACTTATTTAAAACGGAATAATGGAGACATTTGCATGTTAACATTCAAAACGCATTTATTGTATTAGCAAGGATTTCCTCTTAATACGTTGGGATGTTAACATTATCTGTCCTGAATAAGGCTTTAGAAACAGGCAGAAAGAAAAGGATACTGTTGACTGCATTAAGCCTGCACATCCACACGTCCACACAGGCAGAAACTGCTTTATTCAGTCGAGCATGATCCCAGATTTGTGTCTAAATATTTCTGTAAACATTTATTCAACGGACGATGTAGTAGACGGAGAACATGCCAGACTTAACGGGGGAATTTTGCAGCTTTAAAAACCCTTTGAGGGAGTTTGTCCTTTCTGTCGGCTCATTCTTAGCCCCAGGGTGTCGTCTCGTTGTGTGCTTGTGCTTCTGTGTTCAATAAACCTTGCAGATCCCCATTTTTAGCTTGCAGTGCTCCTATTTATTAGCCTATTTTTTTAATGAATGTTTAACAAAACCAAAATTTTTTAAAATTTATGTCGACAAAAAACATCGATGTCACAGTCCCATAATTTATTAAAATAAAACAAAAATAAGTACATTATTCTTTTACAAACTCATACCCGACGCCCGTCTCATTTTTCTGATGAAAACAATTTAAAATGTAAATCTCCAAGGGTTATGAATAATTTTGGATCTAGCTGTTTATACTTGCGGTTTTATGTTTGCAATATTAGAAACTGCTGTTCTGAGTGCTGAAACTGCACAGTCAAGGATGTTGTGGATTACAAAGTTGCCCAAATGGCAGAACAACCTGCCATTATCTACTGTTGGATCCTTTAACTACAGAGATTTGTTGTATTGATTCAGTGTTGCAGGCTTTTTGTTGTTGCTCCCTCACGTGCTGCAAATGTTTATGGTTATAAGAGTCTGAGACTACGGCAAAATGTTCAGGACTTCTTTCTGCTACGGATCTTATTTTATTGAGTGAGTTTACAACAAAGGAGCTGTTTAAAAACGAGCGCTTTATTACACTCTGGAAAAGCGCAGTGTGTGTGTAGGTGGGTGGAGTGAGAAAGCACAGAAAAAATAGTTGGCATGAAGTCCTGTTTTTTTTAATAACCTGTTGCTCTGTAAAAGGATATGGTATTGCTTCTCTGTTTACTTCTAATTTTCGATAAATCACTGTAGAGCAATTACAGGCACCTTCCTCTTGCTTTTCTGAGGAATATTCCCCCTGAAATCTGGTGTGCATGCTTCAGTTTTATTGTTACAAAACAACCTAGCTGTGGGGAGTCTGGATAAATGTGATTATTGCAAAACAATAAAAACAGTCTGAGCAAAACCAATATAGCCGAACGGCTTCATGAAGGAAGGATTTAACTTTGTTTAAAAAGCTGAGTAAGTAAAAGTGACTTTGTCATTTAGTTTTATGAAAGGAGGTTCATTCTCTTGAGCGATGGATCTTCCCACATTAGAAATTAATAAAAATAATATTGCATCTCAGCAGTGTCATCTAATTTCTACAAATCTCTCTCTTGTTTAACTGTGTGTTTTTTTGTTCGCTGCTGTTCTCTTGCCATCCTTTGTGCAGCTTCTGTGTGCAGCAGTGCCAGCCCTTACCACGAGGTGATGCGGATGGAAAGGCGACTGCGCTCCTCATCTGAGGGGGCCGGTGGTCCTCGTGTCCATGGAAACTACAGAGATGCCCCAGGCATGGAGGGAAATGGTCTGCTCAAGCACAGAAACAACTCCTCGTCGTCTAAACTTGGAAGTCTGGTAAGCCTGAAGCTGTTTCTCTCCGTTTAGGTTGCACCATAACTACAAACACTGACAAACTGTTTTACTGCCCAGAACTTGTAAGTCAGACTCAGTTATTAATATATTATAGCTCTATTTCTTAGCTTTTAAAAAAAAAAAAAAAAAAAAAATTGTTAATACAAAACGGCTTAAACCAGATATTAGATTTTAATAATGTAAAAGGATTAATGAAAATTTTTGCTGGTGAAATAAGTCAAATGTATTACAATTAAGCATTTATTAAGTCTAGTAAGAAATTAGCTCATACATATGTCTGTTCAAAGTACCTTAATGTTCATAAAATCAAATAAGTGTCTTGCAGTTAAAAGAAAAAAAAAACTCTTTACATAATACAGCTAAAAAAATTAATGAATACTTTTTTGGGTTGATAAATGTAAATATTTATCTTCTTTTCAGTGAATTTTCAGCATCCATTCTTATACGTCAGCAAGACGTGGATAAGTTATCATGTTTATCTTAGTTTGTTATTACTTCTCAAAGTGGAAACTGCCAAAAGTTTAACTGGTGCATTTGCCTCTGCCATGTGCAGCTTGTAAACCTGGTTCTTGGTTGTTTTGGTGTGAGATTGATGTGACCTACTGGCTGACCATAAATGATAGATATGAAATATGCAGACTGGGTATAATTTAATCATGGACTGAATGTGATTATATTAACTGTGTAATCTTTTTATTTGATCAAAACTCAACATTTTTCATCTGAAATAGAACATTTAATAAGTATGTGCAACAAGTTAATTCACAAAGGTCATTACATTCACAGAACAAATTTGCTGGTTAACAAACCAAGAATCACAGCCTCCAAACTCACTTAGTGATGGGCGCATTTTAAATGAAATATTGTTTGTGCTGCTCTGACTTTTTTCTGGTGTCAATACCCATGATGGTAAACACAGGCTCTAAAATGATGGTTTTTGCGTCTGCTTGGCCACTTTGGCCTGCTCTTCGATTTACCGCTCAAGGTGTTGTGTCACAATCAATAAGCAGATGGACACTTTAGTGATAACGAGGTCAGTTATGCATTGAAATGACCTTACAGCAATGTATGGTGCTAAGGAAAAAAGTAGGTGCAGACTTTATTTTCCTTCACACATAAGTGGCTTTGAGTTTGTGGTTTCACATGAGGTGTTAGAAAAATACATCTCCTAATGCCACATGGTGATCCAATCGAACCTGCTACAGTTCTGTAAGCTCGTTATTGGACTGATGCCTGATATCTGCACTTTACTGTGTTATTTTTTGTGTTTAGTAGCAATATGTTACTTTTAGTGTATGTTTTAGGAAATGTGTACAATACATAACAATGCCAAATTTGACAGTGTTACTCTTTTATCCTTTTTACCCATCGTCTCTAAAATTTGTAGTACATTTGAAAAGAGAGAAGATATACAAATGAACTCGCAGGAATTTAATCTCCAAATAATTATTCTGCAACTTGAGCTGAGACACCATCTGCTTTTATCCAAATATACATTTCTTAAGTATTTTTCATAATAGAAATTTGCATGTGCTTCCAAATGTGTTCTCGCAGCCACACAATGAGCAGCAGTCCTAAAGAGTTTAGAATGAGTGGGGGACAATTGTACTGTAATTATAGCCAGCTGCTATAATACTAAAAGACCTCCTCTAATACGCTTGCTGATTCAAGTTGGTGCTTGTGGCCCTGACCATGAAAATATGAGCGGTGTTCCTTGAATTTAGAGTACACTCGTCTTCCCTTTTTGCCTCTCTATCACACAAAAGCAAAACGTTTTGAAGTACAAAGAGGAAGTGGTTGACATTTAAGCAAAATCCAACAACATGACACCTTTATGGACCTTTGCGCTTCCATTAATGCAATGTTAATTAACTAAAGTGATATTTAGACAGCAATCAGAAGTGTTGAAAAAATAAGCAAAAGACTGTTCTTGACTTCATCCCGTTTAAGGGAAACGTTAGAAGTTTAAACTGAGTGCGTATCCGTGAAGGACTTAGAAAAACTTCTCCAGTCATCTAACAGGTTTAAGCCTGGTGTTTACTTTGTCTGCCTGCTCACATTGCACCAGTCTTTGTTGGTGCAAGATTTAGCAACATCCATTTTTGTTTTTGCCAATAGGTTTCAGCTGTGACTGGACTGCTTTTCCCACACCATGCACAGGAAAAGCTCCATAGGAGGCAAACCAGTTTAAATCAATCCCATTTATTCTACCGGAGACTAAAAGCTTCCTCTGGGAGATTACATAGAGCAGGGATGTACGCTGCACATTACAGTGTATATTATAGACTGCTGCTTCCTCTTCACTTCCACTTTGCTAAATATTGTATAATCTCTTTCTCACCTCCTCCCTGTCTATGAAGTGCCCTTCTGGGTCTGAGTAATGGAGGAAAGGTAGAATCCCAGCAGTGTATATTAAACTATATCCCATCTCCTCTTGCTTCGTAAAATTTTATTGGTCAGTTTTATGCGCTTGTAGCTAATGAAAACCTCAGGATTTAGACACCTTTATCTTAACCTTGTCTGAGTGTTTTTTCTAGTTTTATACAATGATGGTATGCAAGCAATAACATGTTAGGAATACAACACCCTCCACACTTATAAGCACCTTTGGTTGAGATGTAAATGACCTCAGAATAAACCGCTCCTTTTACTGCTTTTGCAAAATGTCACAATGAGTCACTGAGGAAAGTACAAAATCTAATGTTTATTTTAAATGTTTAATATCAGCTTGTTCATAGCCTCAGTGTTTGGGAAACATTAACTAGTGCTCTACAGTTGTTTTCAGAATGGGAAAGACGAGAGAGCATGTCGCTCATGTGAGGCAGACAGGTGTTGAGTCGAATAACGAATCATAAATACTGTAGCTATAAAAAACATACTATTTTCCTATGTTTGTACTTTTCTACATTCAAAGTAACAATTTAAAAGTTTAAAATAACCGATGCTATCCATATTCCCTACTATGGTGAAATCATCTTTTTGCTACATTTGGTGCTTTAATATTTGTGAGAGCCGGAGCTGCCCAATGTATCCAATATCAACAGTGACCTCAATATCAGTCTGTGTAATACTGCCTTTGCAAAGAACTGTTTGCATGTGGTAGGCTACTGAACTGATATGCAATAAGTGTTATATATCAACACTCTGCACTTCTATAAAGCATTTGGCCACTTGGAAGGACTTTGGCAGCCTTTAAAACTTGCACCTCTGCTTTATTTCTGGTGCTGGAGACGCTTACGCTCATGGAGAGGATGGGACGTCATGCCAAGGCAAAGAAATGGTTCATCTTAATCAATATTGTCATTGCAATTTTTTCCCAGTAGCATGGACATAACTTATTTTCCTGCTACTATGTGGCTCTCTAGAGTAAACCAAGAAAGGAATCAAGATTTGGACTGCAATGATAAATGCCCAATTTATTTACTTCTGTGACGAGAAGCAGTGCCATTGATCTCATTCTGCCTGCTATTGATTTTTTTTATTTTTTATCGTTTCAAAAGCTGTGAAACATTTATGTTCCCAGCGTTTTCAGCTGTGGGTTCTCATAAGTCTATCAGTGACAGTGAAGATAATACCTTGACAGTCTGGTGGTGATTACACTCAGAACCTGCTCACAAAGGAAGTATTACATGAAATATTCTCCTATCTCAGAGACAGCCAGAGCAAACACTTTTGTTGGTAGCTCGAATGAAACACGGAATATGACAAAACAGCCCAACAACATTTCCTTTCTCCTTTCCTGTTTTTTTATGTGCATTTAAACAGTAGCATAATACCCTGCTTGCTAGACATTGTCCCAATTTAACATTCCTTTTATTTCCATGCTCTCCAGTTTGTTTAGAGTGCTTAGAGGGAAATTATTATAAGTGACACTTGAATTAATCAAACAAAAAACAAGGATACTTTATTGTTGGAACAGATAGTAATAGCTACTGCCAGATGGTAGAAAAACAAAATTGTAGCTTATATTTGTCCCTAATACTTTGTCTAAATGGCGCTAACAAAAAAAAAACAACAACACGTTTTTATTAGAGATATTTGTAATTGTCAAAAATGTTGAAGGGTTATAACTTGTAATATTCAGTAAAAAAAAACAACATTTTAGCAAAAGTTTTCTACATGAAAACATGTTCTATATAAGAACGACAACAATATTTTTGAGAAGATTTTCATCCAGTGGGATCTTACCAACTTGTCTAGTACAATTGACATTTAATGCTCAAGAGTTGGAGTACTCTTCAGTCTCAAGCTGTTTGGCCAAACTCAAAAACTGTATTTTACTTTTTTTTCATTGGGAATACAACAGCAACACACAGGTAAAGTGCTCTCCTGCTGCAAAAAGCCATTTTATAAAGTGGAAGAGAAAGGAGGAGAATAAAAGAAGTACGTAGAACATCACCGAACAGAATATGACAGTTTCTCTGTGTTAGGACTCTGTCAGCAGATGTGATCTTTACATCAAAGAAAATATTCATAATAATTATAAATATAAATTAAAGTCACTTATTAACTTCTGAAGTAGTAGATAATATAATTACACTGGCACAGTGGATGAAAAGCCAATGAGACCATGACAACAGACTCTATGTTTACACAGCTTCTCTGCAAAATGTTTAATCTGGCAGTGAACAGCTTTAGTGGAGGCATCTGAAGCAGAAAATCCCCCAAAATTAGTAGGAAAATGAGCTGAGTCTGTGAATTGGAAGTGCATGTGTTTGGAACCTTTCTGTTCAGTCAAACTTTATTAGATAAAAGGAAAAGTGTTCACCACAACTGCTGGTTGGAGAGGTTTTTTTTTTTTCTGTGAAACGGGTTCTAGCAGTAGAAAGAGCTATTCCTTTATGATTAAACATCATCACACTTTTCGTCCCTATTTAGTACCTTAACATCTCGTCATGGCCGTTTAGAAAAGTCAAAGAATGAAGAGCAATATTGCTCCTAGTGTTTGAATTCATGGAACATAAATGAATAGGAAATAGAAAACACAGTCATGACTCATTTCAGTGAATTTTCTAGGAACTTTTCTTAGTGTTCAATATTTGTCATTTTTCTTTCCTTTCTTCAGTGCTGTGTTATTTGGTTAATTACATCCTCTGTGGATAAAAAATACCAAACTTTAAAAAATACCTAAAAGCTTTTGTAGGTTGTGTATAGTCAAGTAAAAACTAAAGAGCAAACATGCTCATTAAAATCTCAGGAAGTCCAAGGATAAATCAACTGCAGCAAATATTCTACATTATACCTTGTGTTGCTGTGACTAATGCAACATGAAACAGTCCCAGTCTGCAGTATGCTGTTTCCACTTAAGCCTGTGAAGGGAGAATGTGTAAAAATTCACAATTTGTGAAAGAATTCAGATATTTTTAATTTTTTTGCTTTAGCCTTCTCTCTGGCAGCCACTTTTAATAGCTAACTCAGCACTTAGGACACTAATCCTTTAAGATTAAGGTTCGCTCTCAACAGAGCAAGCCAACTATTTAGCTGGCAATGTTTGGTATTAGTTGCATGTTGGCCTTGATTTTGCAGTGAGTAATGACTCCATATTGATACATTGTTCTGCCGTTGTCGGAAAATGACAAATGTCAGATGATAAACGGCGCGATTGCGTGAGGTAACTTCTCCGTCATGTGGGTTTTATTCAACAAATGGATTTCCAATTTGACTGGACGTTCAATCCTCCGTGCCCTCAGGCACACTGTAAACACAAGTGGCTGGGAAGTGCCTTCTCAGGCAGGTTGACGCCATTTGTTAGTTGGTATATTTTTCTGTTGCTGGAGGCTGTAATACCTGCCTGAGAAGCTAAATCGCTCTCACTTCATCTCAACGCTTCTGCCACCCAAAGCACTGAACACATGTAATTTTCTTTGATTTAGGCTGAGTGCGAATGGAACCCAGTGTCTTTTAATGGAGCGAGAGAAACGAATTCTTCCTCTGATCTCTGTTTTGGGTGTCATTTTGCTTGGCAGTTAGGAGAAGGAACCATCTTTTAATGACCTGAATCTAATATTATCTCTATTAACTCAAGGATTATACTCAATCAAATCACAAATGTGAGGTAAAAACGTGACATTGCTGGCTTGTAGGATCATATTTCTCTGGAGAGAGAGGTGCATTAAAAAGGGCAATTTAGCTTCAAATGCAATCTGTGTGCTGTAGTATTAAACCGGCTCTTCATTTCTTTTCCAATACCGTTTTAGCTTTTTGCTGTAAAATCTGAAATGAAGTCTCTTACTTTTTTTTTCCTCTCTCCTATTTTCTGTAATGATCCTCCAATTGGGAAAAGCAGCAGTGTGATATTATATGTTCATCATACACAGCCTGCGCTGAGTTCATATTGCTTCTGATAATAATTCTGCTGATGTATGGCTGAATGGTCAGGACTGACTGTCCCTGGCTGCTGCTTTCAAGAGGTGGGAGATCAGCGTAGAGAGTGGGCTGCAGGTTGTTTATATTTATATTTGACTGATTTGTGAATCGATTTGTCCGATCCAGGTACAGATATGTTTATAAGTGTGGGTTATTGCACAACAAGAAAAGCAATTAAATGCTGATATGAATCTTTAATAAATTATGCATGATTTTACTGTGTTTTATTATTGCGCAAGGGAAATTTAATGGTCAAAGTCCAACGATGGTAATTAGTCCATAGAAAAGATGAAACCACATCTTATTTTTCTTATACATCATTGTTTTTACTTATTAATTTGGTTTAGGAGCTTCTAAATTAACTGGTGTTAGGAGGTACTTAATTTTGTTTCAAATATTATTCAGATATATTTTGGATCATCGGTTTCTTCTAAACTTTTTTGGGGGGCAAATGTGCTTCACACAACCATTAGGGGGCAGCATTGACCTTTGGAACGAATCTAACCAAATTAACAACATTTTTCTACATTATTATAATGCTAAGATTATTAAATTTCTTTATTAAAAATAGTATATGTGTGTCATCGAGCAATGTGGCATTACACATTTTGGATTTGACTCTGGCATACTAGGTTGGAGGCAATATTAAAATGCAGCCTTTCCCTCAACAGTCCAGAGGCTGCTGATCATTTAGGATTTCTGAGGATTCAAGAAAATCACACTTAGATCTTTTTAAAGAGGCGTAGGCTGGGTATTAGTTTGTAATTCAGGAAAGGCAATGGAAACATGTCTTTTTCAGTTATCTTTTTTTAAAATGATCCTGATTTAGTTCAAATCTGTTATTAGAAAATAGCATTACAGGGATAAGAGTTTTAATTTAATCAACAATGTTTTTAACATATTCATAATTTCTTTCAGAAGAGCACATTTTTAGAGCTTGCAAGCATCATAAAACCAAAACTCAGAGTCCATCTTTGGAAGTTACATGAGCGCGATGCTGTATCTCGTTGTCATGGGAATTAAAAACTGCAGATTAGCAGAGTTTATCTAGTTTGCTCAGCAGCTAGTTTTTGCTCATCAAACAAATAGAAAGCTGACAGATGTTACACAAAACTAGGGGCTCATTTGTCATATTCATTGCTTTCTCAAACAAAACAGTTATCATACCAAGATAATAGGACTCACAATATGTTTATGAGGTTCCTAAGCAATGAAGAAGGAATAAACATCTCAGTGGGTGAAGGCGGAGGATAAAAATCTAATATCATTATAAAATGAGATGCATTGTCTGATAGTTTGATGTTGTGCAATGTTGTGAAAATTAGTTTAATTTTTTTTTGCCAGCCAAGAATAGATCTATGCACATTGCAGATCATGCTGGAATGATAAAAAACATACTCTATTGGAAATGCAGAGGAACTGGTTTAATTATCCAGTTCAAGAAAATAAAATGATGTCTTTGATGCATGTGATTTTCCTTTTTACTATACAGGATGTGCTGAACAACCTGGGCTCATCAGAACTGGATGAAGATGACCTCATGTTAGACCTGGACCTCTCAGATGATCAGCGACATCGGCATGGTAACGTCTTCCCCGCCATCTTAATGTAGCTACGCATTCTGTGAAAAGCAACAAAACTCCCACAACAGAATTCAGTTGCCAAGATCAATTTTGATTCTCTTGCTTTTATTTATATTTTCCACATTTTCTCTTGTTTTATCTCCCCAGATTTTCTTAGTCCTTCTGACTTGATTCACCTCCTGTTTGCACTTGTGTTTTCTCCCTCAATATTTTTCTTTATTAGACCGTATCTTTTCCATCACTTTAAAACATGAAACCAGTATTTTTGTTCCAACCAACATGCGCCAACAACTTTGATCCAGCCGACTCATTTGCAGCAATTTTTCTTTGTTGTTCTGGCATTTCAGTCACACCAATATGGTTTGTGGTTGAAAAGCGACTGTCAGAGGAGAGTTATTTATCTTTCCATATCTCAGTGTGGAAAGGACTGTCAAGCTAAAACTTCCTATAAAAATGTTATTATATTAAATGAGTGCAGTGAGTTGCTATGACCATACCGGATCATAATGTGTGGAGTAACTTAAATAAATATCTCATTCATCAGATGTGGTGAAGTTAAATGATTCCCTTTTTGAAAGCATTAGTGTTAATTACAGAAACATTATAGTAAATGGCCCATTTAGCAAGCTATTGTAAATACTGCCATAACTGATTATGTATCTGATTATCACCTGCAAACGTTTGCTTCGTGAAAAGATTTTTCATTCTCTCCGTGGACTACATTCAGGCTTGGGGTCACTCTCCCTTGTTTGTTTTTAAAGTTACTGAGAAGCTGCACAACTGATGGTTGTGCAGCTTCATTCAAACTATGAGCCAGGTTTGATTCTGTAAAATCAGTCGAACTCTCTTTAATTCAGTCGCTAAAATGTCTGACATAGTTTGACACCTAAGGAATGAAGAAGGAATAAATATCTCAGTGGGTGAAGGGGGAGGATAAAAATCTAATATCATCATAAAATGAGATGCATTGTCTGATAGTTTTATGTTATGTTTTCTATGTGTTCTGGGTTTCAGTTGTAAATCTATCCTCTCAAAGACAAACTTACAAGCACTCAAAGTCCTGGTGACAAAATGGAAGGCATAAAACCCAGTGTTGCCAGTTTTAGTTGATTGGAGCTTTTTGACATTTTCCTGCTGGATGTAGCCCTCAGAAGATTGATTCACTGTGGCCATAAAAGTATAGATATGGTTAGCATTAACACATCTGTGGCGTTTGTATGATGTTCAGTTTGTGCTCAGTGTCTCAAAAAGTTTGAGACACTGAGCACAACGCCACATATTTGCAATCTTACAATTTTTTCAGTTTATGCTTTCATTATTTATTTATTTATTTATTTATTTATTTATTTATTTTTTGTCTATATTGTGTATTATTTTATCTACTGTCACGTTTTCTTAAATCATGCATTGATTCATTTTGTCATAAATTTCTTCATTGCATTTTCCTGCTTGTTTACTTCTCTGGCCTTTATTTGCAATAAAATGAAATAAAATATCTCAGTAAATTAAAATAAAATGGGTAAATAAATAAATGGTATGAAAAACGAACAAAACGAATAATGAAATAAAAAAGGAAACTGATTGAATAAAAAGAGAAATTCAACTGAAAATTGAAAATGGTAGTAAAAATGTTAAATCATTAGTTTTGAAAATGCTAAAAAAATATGAATTTATGTTAAACTATTTAATCAAATAAGTTGGAAAAATTATTATATTTTGTATGGAATACTTTTCGCATGACCTGCTTTGTCATGCCATTTATTTATATCTGCGCTTTCCTGTGCCAGGATCCATCCTCTGTAGTTTTCACCACCTCTAGATAAGTAAATGATTTGTATGATAGCCTGATTCTCAACTGGTGTTTGTAAACAATGGGACAGCTGCACCTTATGAAGTGGCAGGTGAGCCCATGTCACAATTTGACAAAAGCTAATCTACTGTGATGTCACTGAATGCCTGCTGATCAACTGATCGTGTGTCTTGTGATGTCGTCGATCCAAATGCACACGACAAAAATCTTTGAACATTTACAAAGCTTTGTTAAAATTAAGATTAAAATGGGAACCTCAGCTCTATTAAACCAGATTGTGATGCTTCCCTGAGTGTTTTCAGAGGCAGGCTGGGTTTGGGCTGAGCCCCCAGTGCACTCGCACCAAATGCGCACACACACACACAAATAATGAAGGCGTCTCTACAGGCACTGGCTGATGCAGAGCTAAAGGAGGCACCATCATTAATACATACTAGCGCACAAGCGTGGATGCTTAGTCATTAGACCTAATGGTTTGCAGACTGTAGCATGAAATTAAAGGTTTGATGAATTGTTCTCATAAAATCAAGGGACTAAGATTTTGTGCTTGCTATAAAAGAGTGGGGTTCTTCTACATAATCAAAGTGAGTCATTTAAAGACACGCACTCAAACGCACACAGCTTTCAGAAAGCGGTCTACACCACCTCAAACACTCATATAAACACACACAGTCGCAAATGAATACACACCTGTCCCACAGGGCCACACACGCACACACACACCTACACACTCTTATTGGTGCTTCACATTTTTACCTCTCTCGTGTGGCCTGTTGAGGGCCTTTATTAAAAAGAAAGCTATTTCACTGCAATTTATGGCCAACTGAGTTCAGCAGCCATGAACGGACAGATGGACTTCTGCAAAAACTGGAGGAAATGGAAACTCTTGTGCTTTTACTCTACTTTACTCTTTTCTTCCTCTCACCCCATCTGAGCAATGGACCAATGGATCTGTTAAACACTGCATGTCATTAGAAATCTGCAAATCTCGCTTACTCATAGATTTTCCAGTTTTTTTGTTTGCTTCACTAATAAATATACTGAATAATGTAATGATTATGTATGTTTATGTTGATAGTGTCCAGGGAAGACTCGAGCCAGTCCCTCACATCCTGCCTCAACCTGCTTCCTTCTCCCTTGGATCCACCCGGAGATCGCTTGGCAGGGAAAGAAAACGTTCAGAGGTAAATTTTTATTTTGGGAATAAATACATCCGGCTGCTTTGCATATTTCTTACTAAGTAGCAAATAATAAAAAAGTACCATGTGTTAGACTTTGAAAGTTTTGCAAGTGCAGATAATTTGAGCAGAAATGTCTTGCATTTTGAGACGGCAAGCGCAGTAGTTGCAAAAAAAGGAAAAAAAGTGTCTTTGAAGTGTTTTTAATAAACAACAACTTGAACTGAACAGAAAATAAAAATGAGTAGGCCTTTGATATTTTAAGTAATCCTAGGAATGTTTTTTTATTTTATTATTTTACTCACTAAAAATTCAGAGTTTAGTGCCTTATCTCTTAAAGTGCGTTTACCCTTTTAATATTTTCACCTATTATCCCATCACAATCACAAATGTGAATACATGATTGTGACATAGGAAGAAAACGACCTATTTACTGCAATTCCACACGTTTATTCAGCTGTTTCTTTCTCTGTCTATATTAATATGATCAGCATACGATTTTGCTTCCTCTAACAATAAAGGGCTGAACAGTACATTTCAAATATATCTTAATCGCAATATCGGTGTGTGCAATATTCATGTTTCAAAGGACTGTTTGGAGAGCAATACTTGTTGGCTATTATATTCCAAGTGTTGTGAGCTTGCAATTTTGATGCTAATGTAATATTTAGCCAGTTGGACAGAGTCTGTAGGCAGCAGATGCTCAGACTGGACTCAAACGTTGCCCAAAATGCTAAAGGTCACTGAGTGATGGAAACACAGATGAAAAAGAGACAAGGAAAAGGCATATATTGCAACGGATGTTGTCATTACAATATTTACCTCATTTTTGTCACAACATTTCCTAATGTCATGCAGCCACATCTAACAGTTTTCTTCCTGGTTGTCCTGGAAGCTCCAACCATCTTCCCATCAGCTCTGGCAGGCTTCCCTGAAGTCTTTCTGAAGAAACGCATCCACACTGGCTCCACTATGTTTCATGGTGTGTTCAGGGTTTTAGTGTTCCTCTAGACATTGCGTTGTACATACAGGCCAAAAAGGTAGCCTTTTGCTCTTATCTGTGTGGAGCACCCTCTCCACATGTTGGCGGTGTTTCCTACGTGGCTTGTGGAAAACTGCAAAGGGGAATTCTCTTGGCTAGGTGGGCAGCCAGGTCTGTGTAGGTTTGCCATACTTATTTTCAGAAGATGGATTGAACAGTTCTCTTTGAGATGTTCAAAGCCTGGGATATTATTTCAAAACCCATCTCTGCTTTAAGCTTCTCCACTACTTAATTTCAGACCTGTCAGGATGTTTTTTTGGTCTTCTTTTTTACTCTGTTTGTTCCCTAATATTCTCTAGCAAACCTCTGAGGCCTTCATAGACAGAGATTAAATTACCCACAGACACACTGAGTTCCCCAATTAGGTGAACTCTGAGGGCAGTGTGGCTGTTTTTATGCAAACTGCATAAAATCTGGAAAGTTGTGCAAATACCCACACACATACACACTAACAGAATGTAAAGGGAACCAGATGTTTGAATCAAATGTTGTGATTTGGGATCATTTTTTTCCCTCAGTCTTGATGACTGCGTCAGTGGTGAAATCAGAAGTGATAAACTAAATGTTCTTTTCTGTCACTCTCTTCCATTTGCAACCGTCTTTCTCCTGTTATTTTGGTGTGATTTGCAGGCGCCATTTGTATATTTGGAAGTGCTTCTGTTATTTGTCCGAGTGCATTTTTTATTAGCATCAATCGACTGAATGTACATGATTTAGCTGCAGAGCAACAGCGTCTGTGGATTGCTCCGCTCATTTCGTCTCCAAAGCAAAATGTACCAAGAGAAGGGGCGAAATGGAGGAGACAGTTAATCAGCTTGGCATCAAGTGGGGCCTTTGCTAACACAATTCAAAAAGGTTAAATAGTGAAATAATCAGAAACAGAATTACGATGTTGCTTCACAATTTGTGCATAACAAATAATTGCAGAGTAAACCTCCTGGATTATAATAGCCCTGATCATGCCATCTGTTACTGAATAGTATTATGTTCATGGCATAACAGAACAATAGCCATGGACACAAAAAGAAGACGGGCCGTGGTCTGGTGTTGGCTGACAATGCTCAGCATCCAGCTGGAGCACACTGCCTGAAAGCGCTCCTATTTCATACATGTACCACCTAGTGGGCAATTACACTCTGCAAAACACAGCTTCATTTCAGTAGAGCGGGGAAGCAATTTAATTTATTACTTTTTAATTTATTTAAGATAACATACAAACGGAAGGGCATTGCTTATTCCATGAACTCTTCTCCTTTGCTGTTTTGCATAAATGTGTGACGTGCTTAATGCTTTTTCACCTCCTTTGAGATGAAACGGAAAAGGTGAAGGCTGAATAAATAAATAAATTCCCCCAGAATAAATATGCAGGTTGTCTTCGTTCTCTTCCCTTTTTTTCCTGCTTCAAGAGAAAACAAGGGTAGATTCTTAAAGGAAACATTTAGGCTTTGTGTTTGTACATATGAGTGCCACAGTCAGAGACTGTTTCTTACGTATGTGATTTGATTTGGCCACTTAGCTTCTCTGAGAGCTTAGAGTCTGGATGCATCTTGTTCATAACACACAGTGGCTTTTCTCCAAGCGTACACACACACACACACAGATGGAGCCGCTCTGTGGATGAGGCTTATTTGGTTTTATGGAGCCAGTGGGTAATAAAAGGTTGTATCACCAGTGGTGTCTGGTGGTCTATCTGACAAGCCTGCACTGATTATTACTTTACCTTTCATTGTTCCTCTCTCTGCTCGCTAGTTGAATTTATTTTGTTCCTGCTGGTGGCACCCATTGAGTAAATATACAGTTCCTGTCGAAACATGCTTACTCCGGAACAAACTGTCAAAGACTGTCTTTTGTTTTTCAGAGAGACGGGTCAGCTTGTGTGAGTGGATTGAAGTACATTTTGAAAGATTTATACTGAACAGAGACTCAGGGCAGACCAAGGCCTCAGCTTTCTGATTTTTGTTTGTACTTGTTGAAAATTTTAGTGAACAGAGTTTCTCCCTGTCTAGACAGTGTCAGTGAATCATCCAGGTAATGTTTTCAACCCACCTAAGCTATTTGTCAAGCACTTCATTTGTTGCTTTATTTATACTGATGGCTTACTTGTCTTTAAAAGCAGCTCCAGAGATGCATTTGTGCCCGCACATACTTCATTTCTGCTTTCATAAGAGATTCAGGCTAAAACGTCTGTCAGCAAAAAAACATTTTTTTTTCAGCTAGATTGGATTATACGTACTAGGGTTGGGTGATATGGACTTAAAATGTTTTTATCACAATATTGCAAGAAATCTTTCTGTAATGATAATGAATATTTTGGCTGTAATATATGACTGTATGCTGTATAGAACCACATAAACACAAATAACTTTTAGAAATAGAACTTATCCCTTATCAGCAAGGATATACTGTAATTACATACTATAACAAAAAAATAAATTATTTTTTATGGATACATTACATTGTAGCCAGAAAACAAGAGCACTAACCAGGTTATTGTGTGTTGTGGATTTCTGCCCAGGTCTCTCCTAAAAATTAGATCTGGATCTCAATGGGATTTCACCTGGTTAAATAAAGAAAAGTAAATACAACTATTATGTGTAGCTAATGTTTAGTAAATTAACAGCCTTTTTACACCTTTCAAATTAAACCAAGGTTATGCTGTGCTTGGAAAAAAAAAGCAACAAAAGACACATTTGGTACAGTTTGTGGTGTAAAGGTAGAGCGACTGCCCCATATATGGAAACTGTTAGTCCTCAATGTAGCTGTTCCAGGTTTGATTCCTGACTCCGGGATGCTGCATGTCTCCCTCATTCTCTCTATGCCCATTTTCTGTCTAGCTCTGCAAATAAATCCCACTAGTGCCAGAAAAAACTTCTAAAATAGAAGAAAACATTTATTCGACCAACATCTTTTGAAACACAACAATAGGTTTTCTTGCTGGGCTTAAGAATTTTGAGAAGCAGTTTAGTGAAACAAAATGTTTCCTTTCTCACCAGCCTTCAGCATGAAGGCCACCACAAATTTAGGTTTTATTCCTGTCGGAAGCGTTCACAAGTATGCTGTTCAAAGCCCAACCCTACTGAGTGCATGCTGTTCAGCCTTAAAACTACATTCTTCAGATCATGAAAACATTTGATCATTATGTGTTCTTGAAACAGTAAAATATTTAAACCATTAAAATATGTTTTCCAAAAACTTGTGGAAATAGATAAGTATTTGTTAATGTCGACTTTCTGGTTGAATCAAACATAAATAGCTTTTAATATGAAGATTAAAATAAAACGTCAAGTTACTGTCCTTATTATTACTAGAAATAGCAGTCTCTCACTATGTTCATTCTTCTTGTTAAAATTAATGTTGAAGTCAGATGCTGCTAAGATGATCAGGAAGCAAATTTCTAAATTTAAGGTGCATAGGGACACTACCAATGAGAAGATGTAGAATGAGGAGCATTTAGTGAATGGATGTGGAAAAAAAAGGGAAGTGCAATAGGCCAGAAATCAATTTTGTTGTTTAGGGCTAGTCTGGTGCAAATCTAAGTCGTCAGAAGTCTTTGTTTTCTCAGCGTCATCTCAGTCTCAGGTTCACGTGGCGCTCAAGCATTTTTGCATAACAGATGGGATCATCTACAGTAACCGTTCCAGCCATGGCGGTCAAACAACAGCAAACCCTGATAAATCCGTTTAACAACCAAATGAATGTCTTACTGCAGGTGTAGGAAAAATATTTAAATGAGCTATGAAAATGTTGCAAATTGATTCCAAATGGAAAACAGTGGTAGTAAATACTCATAAGCATAAATATGTGGACATAAGATTTAGAAAATGTGTTGCAGAGGTGACGAAGAGTCATTAAAGTTTTCGGACAGACTTGACAATCCTTCATTACCTCTGTGACAGCTGCTGTTAAATGCGCATGAGAAAATGGGTGGAAATTAGCGTTTCTCACTGGCTAAGGCGCAGCTGCTGGCAGGTGTTAATTTCCCACCATTTTAGTTCAGCATCTTAACTGATTTCCACTAACAAAACATTTTCACACAAATGTTGTTGAGAATTTTACTAAGGCAAGTGTCTAGAAGCCAAAGCTGGAAGAGGGGAGAAAGGCGAAATGTGTTTGCCCAGGGCTCCCTCTATCTTTTTCACTGTCTTCCTTTTTCTCCAAGTCTCTTTTGCTCTTTGTCTCAGGTTCCACATTCCCTCGAGGGGACATTGATTTGCTGCAGGCAGAGCAAGCTCCCTTCCTCTCGAACTCAAGAAAACACAAACACACACACACACATAAAGTGTTTTTCCTATCTCTTCGGAGGACGGTGCACATATTTAATATAATTTTCCTGAGAGTTCACCTAAAACTCTTCCTTACATAATCCATCCCGAAAATAAAACTTTGTGTTTAAAACCAATGATTTGTATCATTGGGACTTAAGGGGTGTTGTGCTAAAAAAAGAAGCCAATCTGCACATTGTGTTTGAGTAAACAGATTCCTGTCCACACAACACTATAGAAGCAAGTCCACAAACACACCTGTCAGTCAGTCAGCTTGTCCAGAGAGAGTATCGGCTGCAGGAGACCGACAGACAGACTGCGCTGAACATCTGCTGTAAGCTCACAAATGAAAATGCACAGTCTTGCATGCATACATCTGTTTAATGGCTGATGGTTGAATGATTTTGTTGTCAGGTATTTCATTTTCTGTCTTGAGACATTTTCTGTCTTAAAAACCGTGGCATCAAATCTCTACGTGTTGAATCTAAATTGCGTCTTTGCTCGGATGAAAAAGAACTCAAAAAGATTTTAGTTAAACTGGGAAGAATGGAGATCTGGCATTGTAAAGGTGCATATCAATAAATTAGAACATCAAAAAATTAATTTATTTTGTTAATTTAGTAAAAAAAAAAAGTGAGACTTGTATTTATTTTCACGCAGAGTGATTTTTTTCACAATTGTGGCTTTCTACTAAAACACAAAATTAAGTTTCTCAGAAAAGTAGGATATTACATAAGTTAAAAAATGCTCATAAATGTAGCAGAATTTCCCAACACAATCAGGTGATGATTGGACTGATTTGACACTTAGACAGCGGACAATTATTGACATCCTGCACAAGGAGGGTATGCCACAAAAGGGCATTGCTAAAGACGACAACTATTCAGTGTTGTGTGTCAATATTAAAGGAAAGTTTACTGGAAGGAAAAAGTGTGATCAAATTTCAATTTGTCGTTGACTTGATTAGAGCAAGTCCAGTCAAGTACTGAGTGCATATGCTGCAGTGTACATACTATTCAACAGGCCAGTATTAGAATGTCAGAGGAAATGTCACACAGTGTAGATCACTGGAGAAATGGTACGCTGTGACAATTTTTATTCACAAAAGAAATGATTGATTGCAGCAGCTCTAGATGCCTTCACTGTCATCTATGTGTTAATTCAAAACCTAACAGTACATTAGGTAAGAAGAGACAGACTGAATAAAGAGGAGAATAACTTATTTATTCGACAGGTTTGGTTTTGATTTATCTTACAAACTTATCTTGTACAAATATTTAGATAGTGAAAACAGC
The DNA here is from genome assembly GCA_033032245.1 of Poecilia picta. Classification (NCBI taxonomy): domain Eukaryota; kingdom Metazoa; phylum Chordata; class Actinopteri; order Cyprinodontiformes; family Poeciliidae; genus Poecilia; species Poecilia picta. The sequence continues at coordinate 20,430,191 of CM065361.1, forward strand.
CAGCTTAATGAAATCCGAATGAGCCATGTCTTGAAACAATGCAGATGGCATCAGTTAAATAACAGGTTAATAAGGAGGATTTAGTTCTATTTGCTTTTTGCTAAATAAAGCTTTCCTTTGTCCTTTGTGCCTGCTTGCATCTGAAATGGCAACGGCTCCTCCTGACAACAATAACTGTTTCCCAGCACCTGAAGGAGGACGTATCAGACCAGTGAATATTTCGGTGATGTATCTTTAATGCCTGTGTTGCATTGTGTGTTGCGTTAAGACACCGACTCTTCCCCTGTCTTCCCTATAAAAATGACGCAGAGGAAATTAAATTTTGACAGTCGGGATATAGCTTTCCAGTTGCTATGGTAGCAGCAGTCTGCCTGTTGAGCACTCCCTGTCCATTCTTCTATCCCTCCTTCTTTTCTGAATTTACCACTGTTGATTACCATGCAGAGGACAGGTAGTCCGAGGCGAGGACATGCAAAGACCCAGAGGTGTGCCTGTCTGCCAGTGTGCAGTGGGCAATCAGTAAGGTGTCAGCTCTCGATTCTGCACTTTCTGCTTCAGGACTGATGTGCAGATGTAACATATGAGAGCCTGTTAGCATGCCAACTGTAGAGCTGCTTCAAGAGCAAGTTTATTTAAATGCAAGAAAAGGGAATCTACTGAAACTGAATCAGCAGGTACATTAGATGTAGCACAAGCATTAGGTGCCAGTGGCATGACTAGGAAAAATAAAAAAATTAAGGCTGTTATAACACTATCATCTAGATTTTAGCACACTACTGACAAGCAACAGGAAGTGGAGAAAAAGTATAATTTCAGCACATTTCCTTCTCTTAAGTTTGGTTTCAGATGAGCCATCTGAAACCAAAAGCATCGGTCATCATGAGATACCGTTGAGTAAAAATACCACATTCTCATGGAATCAGAGTATTTAAACAGATATTCAAAATAAAAATGTACTAACTGATTTGATTTATTTTATTAAATAATGTGACATTTGAGTTTGTTTTGATACATAAACAATGAAAATATTGAATCAGAAATCTCAAAATTTAGAAGAAATTTAAAGTAATTTCGCTTTTACCTTTACTGCCATTCTGCCTGGTACATTAAGTGATTTGGATATTTTTTTTGTCTGCCATGGTGCCCACTCTGCAGTCAGACATTGCCCAAACAACTTTCCAATCCCATTTTTACAGTTTTGCTATTTTAATAAAAGGTGGGTTATGATTAACCTATATCAAACCCACGACCAGCTGTATAGCTGCAAGTAGTTGGATTTTCTTGCTGTACCTTCTAAAAAGCTTTACTTTCATCCCATCAATCCACAAAATATTTTCCTAAAGTCATCAAGATGTTTCTTGAATAATGAAACCTTGATGCATTGTATTTATTTTGTGTCTGTGGAAAAAAGGCTCTCGGTGAAGTTTGCCGAAGTTCTGATACAATGAGAAATAACTTTGTGTCATTTCCAGACATACTGTTGTCAGCGGCTCTGATTCTCTTCTTTTGTTGAAGTGTTTTTGAACAGGGCATTCTATGTTTTATAAGATCTCTCAGCTTACTTCAGGTTGTCAGATGGGACCTGTTTGAGTGATATCTTGATTCTAGGGTTGGCAATAGAGTTTGGCTTGTGAAGTGGAAGTCAGCTTTCCAAAATGTGATAAATCACACATTTTTCACAGCAGATTGCATGAGATCATCAATAAATGCAGCGATTACTTTTCAAAATGTGATGAATACAGTGCAGCTATAGAGGAATGTTTAGATTTCCTTGTTTTTGGTAAACCTGTTACTGTAAGTAGTAATAGATTTTTGTCATAATAGGATGACGATTTTTTAAAAGTAGACTTTCTTGCCCTTTTTATTGTCATTGCAATAAATGGCACACAATCTATATTGCCCATCCCAATATTTATCTATAACTGGCCCATGCCCAGTCCTTTGTATAATCCTTTCAGTGTGCCTGTTAGATCCCATTATCTGTAATGAGATATAGAACTGCCTCATGTACTCATAAACTAATGAGCAAACTGGTTTTAATGTTAATATTTAGTATAGAATATACCAGCTGTGGTGTTGTACGATCCTACCTGATTTATCAAGTGAAACAGGCAGGTCAACATAAATAATCCATATGCTTCCCTCTATTCTCAATCACATAACATTACACATGTGCAAGCTGGGACTTAAAAACAGATAAAGGAAAATCCCACTGAGTCCTGGAGTAGTACAGGTGACAGATAAAAACCACTGCTGCACGATTTACCGACAAAAAGACACATGCAGTTTAAGGGGAAATCTTGGAACAAAAAGTAGATTTCCCTTCCCTCTGTGTTCACTTCACTAGTTTATAATGAGGCAGAATTTCTTTATCCAACAAGAGGTGACATGACTCTGGCTTTCACTGAGCATTAATCAGAGGTCTGGGGACTTTACATTATAATTTAATCAATATGTGTTGGTTATTTTGTTTGTTTTCTTGACCTTGGCATATTTTACCTTGGGAAACCTGTTTTCACAATCTTACAGCACATGTCTAGAAATCCCTTTTTTCAGCTCAGCATTTGGTTCTCAAGATGCTTTAGAGTAAAAGTCGGGACTATTCAGTCTAATGAAAGCTCTGTCATGTTTACAACTTTTAAGACTCGTTGTTTCTGTCCCATCATCTGCCCTTTTGCGAGCATATTAACTATTTAACCCTGAGTTACAAGTAATTTTGAACTTTTTCTTTTCCTTGCTCAAAGTGGATACGTGTTGTTCTAATCTGGCACACATAGAAATTAGGAATGCTCCAATCAGGCTTTTTGCTGCTAATTCTGATCCATGAGGGCCGATCACTGCTGATCACCTGGATCGGCTGTTAATTTTTTGCGTTAGGTATAATAAATGCTACTATGTTATCTGGCAAAATGGAAAATGATTTGGCAATAAATTCACCTAATTTTACATAAAACATGCAAAATACTAACAGGCACAATTCAGCAGCTATTCAGTAAAAAGAACACCTGGAAAACTTGCAATCAGTAAAATGATATTTAACAGTAAGGTTTCCAACATCCCAAATTATATATGAGTAAAATAAATCTCATAACAGTGCCTATATAAAATAATGTCAAGTAAAAACGGAAACATTCACTCAAAGTCAAATGGAGGTCGCATCAAAATAAACAATCTTGAGTTACTAAAGCAGAACTTCCTGCCAGCATGGCTCTCTGATTAATGCTGGTTCTGATTGGTTTGTTTCTGACCTAGTGGAGTAATTCTGCAGAACACACAGAGACTTCTGCAGAAACAAGGCAGAGATTGATTATTTTTATAAGTTATCTGTCTTGCTGCCTTATGTTAGGACAGTGAAAGTTTAAAATACATAAGTAAAATCTATTCTCCCATTTAAGTTGCATGCTGCAGCTGTAAGCCGACGTTCGGTGTGAGAGTTTGCTGCGGGGTGGAGCAGAAACTGCGGGATGCTTTTCCGGGTGAACGTTGGTGGCTGTGCGCTGCTTTACCTGCTGTCTTGCCGCTCCGGATGTCTTTTTTTCCTGCAGTGAGCCTCGACATAGCCAAACTCTGTCAAGTGTTTGTTTTTTTAAATGTCATATTAGACTCGTGTTGATGCATTTTGACGTGCTTCACCTCCGAGGTATTTCTCCGTTGCAACAAACAAACTTCCACGTTCAATCGCAGTGTTGAAGTTCTTCACCACATTAGGATTTTTTGCCTCACACTTCTGCAGTGTGAAGGAAACGGGGGGCCAACTGCACACACAGGCTGCGAAGTGAGATAAATTGTTGTACTGTCATTCTATATTAACATTTTTAAGATCTAGAGTCTTGCTGTTCCTCTTTAACTTGAATGTTTTCTAACTTTGTTTGTTGGAATTATCCATTTCACACATTCTACTATCCCGGCAACAATCATAACTTGTAAAAGAAGATTTTCCTATAAGTGTTAGTTTGGTGAGCTACTTTAATCTACTTCAGTGGTGCCAAAAAGAATCTGAAAAATGCAACCTCTTCTCCATAATAGTCCATAATCTTTGTCAAAAGTTTAGCTATTATGAAAAAGATGTAATTATAAGAAAGCAGACATTGTTGACAAGATCAAATATGTATAAGTTATTCACTAAAATAATTATAACTGATATAAGGAAAGGTTAGGTTTCCTTTGCATTGAAATTCGAGTAAATTTTTCTTAAAAAAATTAAGAAACATGTAGTTGATTAAAACTTGAAACAATAACACTCCTTTAAAACAAAAATAGTGATTAAGTTTGAATTAGATGCCCTTACTGACTCAAAAAAAATCCCCCAAACAGCTGAATACGGTTTCTGTGCAAACTATTTAAAGACTTGTCACAGTGAATATTTCTCAGTTTTGCATCGTGCCGCTGTGACTCCTTAAACACAACAACCATAAAAACTCGACTCTGCCTCGGAAGGACTTAAATAGATCCACCAGAGTTAAGAACATAAAGAATAAACTATACATTTTGGCATGTTTTTCTTAACTGTCACATTTATATAATTTTCTATTCAGATTAAACAAGACACAGTCTGTCAAGAGACACATTATGAATGATTTACTCATTTAGCTTCAAATACAGATTATGTATTTATAGATGCTGTTATCAAATATTTATTTCTTAACCTTATTAAACTCTGCAAATGTGAAAAAAATTAAAGAAAATATTGCAATTATACAATTTTTTTGATAATTTACTGTCGTTAGTATCACTTGTCGACATGCACTTTACGGAAAATATATTAACTGTTCCCCATATTTTTGATATTTGGAATATTTTATATCTTAATGCTTACCAGTTTGAAGTTTGTCATTGTTTTAATGGTAGATGGGGAAAATAATTGAAGATCAAGTTTTAGATCAGTGAAAATGTCGTCTTAATGCAGAATAGACCAGCTGAGAAGTCTTCTGTGTGGATTGCCAACATTGACAGATTCTTGGTTACTTTTGGTATAATATGAGAATTATTTCATGTTTCTCACACTGCTGAGTGTTTTTTCCACTCCAAACAGTCAATCTAAAAACGCAAAATGTGAGCGCAGATAACTTAATCCTCTATTTTGTCACACAGTGGTTGAGATGTTCTAACAGAGATGTTGCTATGCTGTAACATTCCAAGAGCCAGAGAATGAATGTGTACATGCAGATTAGTGAAGCTGCCATTTTGAGTCGAGAACAAGAAATTATGTTACTTAGTAGGTTTAGAGTTGGGTTTTAGAAGCTCTACGACGACAGAGAGGATGATGCTCAGCTCACAAGCACTGGGTGCTGCCCCTCGGCAGGCCTCCACAAAGCCTGCCAGTCAGACGAAAATGGGCTTTTATGGGCTTAAAGAGCCCAGAGCTAATATTACAGGCGACAGCAGAGCTGAGGGGCCACATAACAGGCAGCACGAGATAAATAAGGATTTGTTTTGAACTGTGAATCATGCAATATTGTGCAATAAAAAATACGGGTCTTCAAATATGTATTATATGTCCTTTTTAATATCCTGCTCTTAAAAGGCTTAAAAGGCTTATTTGTTGTACCATTGCGTTTCTTGCAGTGTTTAAGGGAGGGATAATACCCCTTATTTTTCCACAGTCTGTCAACAAATTTCAAAAAGTCTGAATAAAATATCTTTCATCAAAACACTTCTGGATTACAATACTAATACCCTTTGATAGTATTTTCTATAAAGCTGTGTTTCTAAATTTTAGAAAGTATGAAATATTTATATTTAAAGTTGAAACTTTCTTGGCTGTTGTAGTTGAAGCTTTATCATCAGTTATGCTTTTACATTATTGGTAGGCCTAGCATATTTTTAATTAATCTGCAACGTAACATTTTTTCATAAAATGAAAATAAAAGCAAATCTGTTCTTCAACATTATCTTTCTATCTTTTTAGAAATGTCTATTGTTGTCAGAAACAAATGAGATGAACAAAGATAAATTTAAGTCCATCTTGGCTAGGGGTACGAATAATTTTAACTATATATTATGGCATTGGTATTTTCCAGTGTATTCACTTGTCAGTTAAAGATGTCTTCAATAAGCATCTAAGAGTGATAGCTAAGGATATCTCCTGAATATTCTGAATGAACAATTAAAGTTATATGACAGCAAAAAAGTCTCAATTTAAATCATGTCAATAAACAAGTGTCTTCTTGTTTTATTTAATTGCATATTTATTATTTACCATGAAGATAAAATGGCCTTGGAAGGGAGTGTGCCTCCTTGGGTTTCTCTGACAGCTTATATTCATTGAGCCATAGACTTTGGTAATAGGAAACAATATCTTTCATCCATCAGATTCCAGCTGTCTCGTTGTTGGCACTTGACAGATCAAGTTTGCAAGCTGATGCCATGCCAAGAACAATATATTTCTGTTTCAACATAAATTGTTAGTCTGATTGAGATCCAGGCTGTTTACTGGCCATGTCAGAGAGTTGAAGCCTGCTTCCCAAGAAAATGCTTTGAAGTGGTTTTGCTCAGTCTTATCCCAGAAAACATGATGTCATTATATCTAAGCCTGTTTTTTATTGTTCATCCTCCCATTTTTTTTCTCAGTGATTCTGTTTTCTCCAGTTTAGGAATTAATAGGGCTTTATGATTTTCCCATATGTTAATCTTGTTTCTCAGTGAGTTAATAATTCTATATTCAAATGATTAACTCTTCTTTTTCCTTCTGTTTTTGCCTTTTTTCGTTATTTATTCTTTGCACATTCCCAACACCCACTTAGAACTTACAAAACCAGAATGCAGAGCTGTGATATAAAATTCTATAAATAGCTTTGTGATATTATTGATTTTAATTTTTTTACCTTCAAAATGAAACAGTTGAATGAACATACTCTAAGAACGGTGATTCCTTCTTTATGTAGTTTATAGCTTTTTCTTAGAATTGCAGCTTGTGTAGCCTATCGTTGACAAGTTTCTTAAAATTGCACGGACTCTAAATCAAAATGAGTGAAGATCTAGAGTTTACCATCATAATATAGGGAGAACTTACATTTGGAATGCTAAATGCTAAATAACTCAAGGACAGACATTTCATAATTTTTCTTCTTGAAGGGAGAGTTGGTAACAATAGAGACACATATGCAAGCTAAATCTAATTTAAATCATAACTTTGCCCTGATTCAGTTGGAAAACCTTTGTTTGCTAGTCCTGTTGTTCTGTGCAGGTGGTGACAACAATGCAACAAGAAACTAACAGCAAATCAGAATTATGATTCATCTTAAGCATTATCTTTAGTCTCTGTCAGGAACTAAGGCAGCCTTGCTGTGACAGGAAGAATGGAGATGAAAAGCTGAAGTGCATATGCTTTTATTTTTGTTTTTCACAGTGCCAGCACTGTGGAACCATCTGCAGGCTTTGGTACATACAAGCTCAAATTAAAAGCTCATTACACATTTAGCATCTTATAATGTGGGAAATTTTAATATATGCATACTATGTAATAGTTTTTTTTAACATGTTAGCGTTAATGGCTGTAGGGTCATCTGAAGTATAATGAAGCAGCACTTTATTTAAACAAACATAGTTGTGATGTAATTATACTGTCATTGAAATTCTGGTTCTTTATTATCGGTGCTTAAACAATGGGATACTATCATGGCCCTAAGTAGTAAATAAGATCAACAAAATGCATCATCCAAATTATTTTCTCCTTTGGATGCACAATTTACTGATTAAGATTAATAATTAAAACAAAAAAAAATTCAACTTTGTGTTTGTTGGGTGCATCTGTCACTCATGGCATTCTGGCCATTTTTGATTCGGTTCTAATAAAGAATTACAAAAGGGCACTGTATCTTTAAAACATAACAGAGGAGAGGATCCTTTAGTGCCTGCATAGCAATGTAAACTCAAGAGAGTAACATGTGTCAGAATGTCTGAGGCAGAAAGTACGGATAGCAGACAAACACACAGCCAGCCTTTTGAGCTATAAGCAATAATACTTCTCTTTTTTGGAATATTGCTCTAAGGCTTCCACACAAGAGAAAAATATTTATTAAAATATATCTTGGCAGCATTCTCTGAAACAAGAATATGTTATGTGACACATGGGATGTCAGTAAGATTGTTCTCTCCAAGCAACAACAAGTTGTAATATTAACCAGCACAAGTCTCTTCTGCTAACTCCCCCTGGTTTCTTCTTTGGGTCGCTGCATTTTATGGAGAAAAATAAATGGCTTCACAGCTGAACTTTTCTGCAATAGGGTTTTCAACCACTGGCCAAGTAATCAATTCATTGACATTCAAGAATACTTACAGTTACTTTATGTTACAGCTTTATTTGTACTAAATTGGCCTCTTTCCTTAAAATTCTTGGTTTTCTATTCTTAATAAATTTGTTTTTGTGTGTAATTTTGCAGGAAATATTTAATTTAATGTGGAATGAGGCTGAAACATAACAAAATGTGAAAAAAAAATTAAATACTGTGAGTACTTTAGTCTGGAAGGGAAAATAAAAGTGGTTATCACTCAAATATCTAAGATGATGATGGTTGAGATTATGAAGGATCTCATGTTGCAGGTATAATGTACAACCAGTAGTATCATCATACCAACTTTTTCTTTTTTTTTAACATATATCCTCTATATTTGTAGTGTTTAGTTACCAGTAAGAATGTCAAAATCCACAAACCCCTCTCGGTAAGAAACTCCAACAGAGGATGAATATAGTGCTAACAAATGAGCCATGTAATTTTATATCAGAACTTAAGATGATTTTCTGTCACTTACAGCAAAATTTTGATTGTTTATTAACTGAAATAATAAAACAAATTTATGAAACTGAGCATTCGTAAAATATTGCGTACATAGTTTTTGTCTAAAGCATCAATCTTTGTTGATGTTTTAGATAAACATCAACAAACATTTTAAAAATATTTACATTTTAAAATGAACATATATTAACTAATACATTTTATTGCATTATATTGCCTTCAGTTAATCTAATAAAATTTTTCGGAATGAAGTTGGTTTTTCATAAAAACACATCGTAGTTGATAGTATTAGATCCAAATGAGGATTTTAATTTCGTTAATATATTAAGTAGATTCTATATTAAAAAAAATAAGCGATACTAAATTAATAATTTGGCATGAATTAACTAAAAATCTAATCTAGGTTTGCAGAAACATCTCTGAAGTATTCACATAACAAGTAAGTTGTAAGCATTTGTCATGGGAACATTCACATGTCACTTGTTGAGGACATGTTGGAAGATTCAAGTGGCCTCACTGTAGGATGAAGTTATTCTCGCTCTTCTGAGAAGTCCATCAAGGATATTTTCAAGGAATTTGAAAAGCAGTTCTTGTTAGCACATGTCCCTTAAGAGGGTGGGGAGGGGGATGTGTCTCGGGAGTTTCTTACCTGCTCTGCACTCGCAGAACATGCTCTCTGATTGGCTTGAGTTCTGAATGTCTTAGCAGGATAATACTACATTCAGAGAAACTCAGGGATGCACAATTTGACTGTCAAATGGGGACAATTCTGTATTGAAGCGATGTTTGGCAAGTTTTTTTCCTTCCTCTTTCAAGGCTAGTGTGGTGGTTAGACAAGTTGACAGACTCTGAAGATGATAGGCTTTGCCAGAGCAAAGTAAACACCCAGGAAGCCTTTTGTGGACCTCGTTTAAAACACGCATTGATTTGGTGGGCAGAATGCATGGGAAAGCATAGAGGACATTAGGGTTAATCAGAAATTTAACCCTGCCATATAACATTACTTTAAAATTTTCTTCCTCTCTCTGTCTGGAGAGTTGAATTCACCATTAGATTCACTGCCTGGAGCTCGGCTTGTGCTCACTCTTTAGTCACAGATGCACTTTATGTCGGAGATGAGTTTAATGGCAGCATTAAACATCCGTAGCCTCAGGTGCTGAATGCAGATGACTGCGCCGTTTCTGTCAGGTGGAAAGAAGGAGTGACAAATGAGGGTGATCATTCTCTTATAGCCGTGCTATACGGTTGTACTTCTCTTGCGCAGGCATAGATGTCTGCATTTCACACATGAGCACAGCCATACACACAAATTGGATTCCCCCCCCATAAACGTGTTCGCCGTTGTCAGTAATGTTTAATGATGAAAAATTTGGCAGGGGAGACCGAGTGCTTTTCTAAATGTGCCTCAGTGTTTAAGTGTCCCTTGCAATTATCGTCCGTAAGACAGTGTCCTTTTTTTATTGATGACTGACGAAGTTGCAGTCCAGTGTTTCTCACTGCTGCTAAAGATAACACACCTGAATCCCCCGCGGTTTGTTTGACATGCAGTCATTATTCATCAGCTGAATATTATGTAAACCGAGTCTTGGAAATATGCATATAGGTACGTGTGTTTCTCGCTGTGCATGTGTTTTTTATTGCCAGTGTGTGTGTTCAGGTGTCAGCACCAAGAGCCAACAGCCTTGTAATAAAACACTGGTAAAATATTGAAAGTCATAAAAAGGCAGATAATTGGCTTTTTCAGGTTGGGTGAAATGGATCACTTCTAACACAGCAGTTGAAAAATGGCTGCTGAGAGGAGTGAGTCAGACGGATGGAGAGGACAGTGGAAGTTAGAGAATGGCCAGAAAAACCTTGTATGTATAGAAGAGTACAAAAAAGGAAATGAAGAGAACAGACAGGAAAATACATGTCCTCAAAAAGAACGAAAGATTAAAGAGAGTGGTGCACACTTTTAGAGAAAATTGGTGGATTACAAAAAACCCCATTTCTTTACTTTACTTTTCTTCTTTCTCTGAAAAATATATATTAAAAAAAGCCTTCAAAAGAAACACTACTTTATCTGCACTTGGACATGCTCAAGTAGTACCAGATTCTGCCACTAGCTGGTGTAATAGAACATGCCCATCTATCAATTCAAATTAGGACTTTCTATAATCTCTTAATTGCTTACTCTCACCGAGTCCTTTTCCCAGCAATCACATGCTTTGCAGATGTGCTGTGTGTGTATTTGTGGTTGTGTGCATGCGTTTGTGTGTGTGTGTGTGTAAGAGAGAAACACAGAGAGTGAGCGAGGAAGAGAGAGAGAGTTATAGAAAACGTGAAATAAAGTGAGAGTGTCTGGCTACCAGATCATGACAGTGAAAAGACAGATGACCCTGAGTGGAGGAACGGCCTCCCTGCCTGTATAGCATCTATCATCACTGAACAGACTTGTCTTCTACTGTTTGCTGCACTTCCCTTTGTGTGAGTGTGTACGTGCTCGTATGTGTGGGGTAATTACCCACAGATGAAACTCATGCTTAGCTGGAAAATAACTTGTCTTCCCTGTAACTACAGACCACAAAAATCACATGCATGGATGCACGTGCACCCACAGATTCACAGAACACAACACGATTCGCCTAAAACTCCTGGAGGGAATTTCAACCGAGAACCAAGTCTTTGAGATATCCGTGATGTGCAAGTTTTGGCCCCAACATGAAGATGAGTCACCATATTTCACCAGTTTGTTTTTCCCCACACAGCAGCTGTTATGCAAGTGTGTTCATACGGTGCACAAACAGCATGTTCTTCTTTACCAAAGCTGCTGCTGTCATTATACATTAGCCACTGGTTTTAAAGTTTAGATCTTTCTCTTAATGAGTTTGTGCAGATCAAAATTCGTCCGTCCGTCCATCCATCCATCTGTACCCTCTTCAAAGACAGTCGCAAAATATATGTGAAAAAAACCTTAAGTCTGATAATTTGAGTCTAAAGAGTATGGGATTTTGAAAGGGAAAATTTGTAGGAATGTGAGAGAAGGTGGAAGTAACTACATTAATTCTGAAACACTTTTATGTGATAGAACACAAAGCACCCAAAGAACACAAAGCACCACTTATGTTAGTGAGGGAAAATTATGTGTGGTTGTAAAAACCTTTTTCGCACTGAAATCTGAAGTGTGTTGTTCATTTGTACTCGACATCCTCTAACTTGACACCCCTAAATAAAATCTGTTTTCAGACGCAGGAAAGAGAACAGCTTCAGATTTACATTCAAAATCTCCAAAAAACAACGGTTGAGCTTTACAAATTTTTAAACCACTAAAGTCTTAAAAGAGATTAATATATTTTAACTATTTGGTTGTAGAATAGCAACAAACCATTCTTGCTATTGTTGTGTACAATCTAACTCATAAATGTTTAGACAGTTATTGTTTGAATAAAACCTGATGTGTGAGATACAATTAGAAAAAAGTGACATTTCAGGAGCTGTTGTCTAATTTAAGTATTTTACTTTGCTGCAATACAATTATTATTAATTTCTGGGCAGTAATTAATAAGAATTAAGAAAAGATGTAATGAGTTTTTCTTGTCTTTTTTACAGTTTCCCTCATGTAAATAATTTACAACTCTAAGACGGCTAACAAAAAGTGCCATGAAATAGCTGAATTTATTCTATCAGGAGAGTTTAAAGTGCCATCTACAGAAAAAAAATCAAACTTCAAAACCTTGTAAAAGTCAGACAAAGGGTAAATGTTACCCTCTGAGAAACCTACACATGCAGTAAGACAAAATACAAAACCTTTTGACAGAAAGGGGGGGAAAAAAAACTTTGTTTTGGCTCTGCACTCTGCTATTTGACGCAGTGCTCAGAGAGAAGAATAACTGACTGATCTTTTGTCATTTATTTTTGCTGAACTCATCCCTCTTGAATAGCATGTGGGGCAACTGAGAAAAAAAAAAACACGCCGATAGTTCACCTTATCCAGAGATGTCAAACAGGATCAAAACACTACAAACATTGCCGTTTTAGAGTGGGGACAAAAACACCCACAGCCTCTTGACAGACACCGTTCACCTGTCCTCAAAAGGCTGCCTGTTTCCTCGACATTTGTCTGAGCGGCTCAGCAGGATCCCCAGAGGGCTACCTGAAGCTTTGATACTGCATCAACTCAGTGGAGTGGCTGTCACAACAAGAGGGGGCGGGGGACGAATGGGCTAAGGGGAAGCTAAAGAGTTGGTAGACAAGGGCTGAGGAGCAGGGTCGGGTGGGGCTTGCTTTGGGAGGAGTTGCAGATTTAAAGAAAAAGGAGACGTCATAACTTGGAGATCTGGTAAAGACAAAAGCAAGTCAAAGCAGTTACATATTTTCAGATTATACAGTTCTGAATTATTTTGTGTTATTGATATTTTTGTGATATTCTTTTGGTCTGAAAAAAATTGAGTTTCCAGCAGAATTTATTGTCTGACTTAACGCTCTCTGCCGCTGTTTACTTGGTCATTTTCCTGGGAGAATGAGACAGAAGGCCTCTCATCTCCTCTCACCCTCCTCTAAATGGCCATCAGTCAAAGCGAACATGCTCGCCTGATGATAAAGAGCTCCACGTGCTACTGACTGCCTCTTTTACTGCAATCACTCCCTCTCCACCCTCTCTTGTTATGCAGAGTATGAACTCAGAGGGTGTCTGTGTGCTTTTTCAGACAGGAAGGTGGTATTTCACAGCTCACCTTTTCAAAATGTCATAAAAAAGTGAAGATATGTATGCTGATGTCAAAGCATCACAATTTAACTGGTAGTTGTTAATGCATAAATTAAGATCACGTCAGCATATTAAATTGTTTTGTTATTTAACCAGTTTCTTGATGTCAGGAATGAGCTGCATGTGGACAAAACAAGACAAGCATCATGAAATGTACACAGTATTATGCTTTTCTTATACCTCCAGTTTGATGTTTTAAAAAATTAAAGTTCAATCCTTTTTAATGAAGGAGTTGACTAAACGCCCATTACACCTCTGTGTATCTGTCTTTTGTTTCAATGGTATAGTAAGATGATTGATAGTAAAATAACTCTCCCATCATCTTTCAACTTATTTGTCAAAGTACGATACACAATTTGATAATCAAATCCACTAGGGATGCATCGATTCATCTCTTATTGATGCCGATTTCCCTAACTTGGGAAATCAGTGATCAGCCGATTTTTATATGAGAAACCGATCTTAACCACCGATTTTATCTGCCTCAGTAAAGGTATTTAAACCGACTGTTATCTTCTTTTGCTCTGCTGTGCGGGAAGTTTGAGTTGCAGACCAGCCCTGCAGCTCATGTCTGTATGTTTGCTGTTAACAATAGTCATGTCACTGTTCGCAACTCATCATCTTTCTTGCTACATTTAGCAACATTTTAGACAAAAAATTGGTATCTGCCAAATCGGAATCGGCAGTTCAGGATTTTTATTAGATCGGTAATCGGTGATCAGCCAGAAAACTGCAAAGGGTCCATCCCTAAAAACCACATGCACAGTGAAAACTTTCTAAAGAAAAATCGAAAGCTGAAATTCAAATCTGATAACTTTTTGCTCCAAGCAAGAGGGTGAACAACTCCTCTACTGTGGTGGCCCGCAACCTTCCAAAAATCTTGGAAACCCAATTAATTTTAATTATTATTTTCCAAATGGTATGGTTAATTAAAAAAGTAGTTGAGTTTTTTGTGATAAAGTGAATGAAATTGACTAAGCTTTAAAATACTATAGCTTTGTAGAGTTTTAGAGGCAAATTAGTCATCAGGTTTTTCAAACGTGCCTTTTTTTAGAAAGATTTTGTATTTTAAGTTGTATTGTATTTAAAGTTTTTTTGTACATCTCTTCTACTGAGAGAGCTCCTTGAACACACACACACACACACACACACACATACCCCTACGCACGCACGCACACACACACGCAGTAACACAATTGGACGATGTCTGTGCCTTTTTCACTGGTCACGCACGATATCACACAGGGTTTTTGGAATTACTTGGACACCACAAAACAGCTGGTATCGTCACATTACTGTAGAATGTATCATCTACACTATCAGTGCTCACCAATGGCAACAAGGACAGCAGCAGGGAGAGCTGAAGCCAGGTCAATGATCCTGTTTTCACGCTGGTTCATGCTATTATTACTTTCTTTTTTTTTACTTCTCTTTGCCTCTTCTCCAGGGAACTGAGTCGACCAACCAGTCTGCTGCCCACTGAATGTGGCGTGGGGCCTGGTTTAGGGAAGGATGACGACCCTCTACCACCGGGGCTGGAGAGCTTTCCGCTCAGACTGATGCAGCAGGAATGCACAGCGGTCAAAACCCTGCTTTTAAGACTGAGAAGGACATTACAGGAGGTGGGTGATGTATTTTCACACAGCAACAAGCATATGGTCACATTTGATGTGGATTTACAGTACTGCCAAAAAGTAATTATTCCCTGATCACAGAACTTTCATATGAAATGCAGTTTTGAAGAGACTGTCCGTTTTACAGAAACAAAGCTTTCTAACCGACCTGGACCTCGGTGAAAAAGTAATTGTCCCCCCAGAAAACTTATATTTAAGTGATTGCTTAATCCTATGGGTCAAGCAACTGAATAATGAAATTGTTAACAAAAAAATAATAATTTTGAAAATTAATGACTTAACATAAGGGTTCTCCTTTGCACAGTGGGGGAGGTTGGTTTAGACAGCCATTTCTTAAATAGTTTAAGAAATTAAACCATTTAAAAACTGTGCCTTGCTTAGGTTATCATTGTCTGTTTATAAAAGTTCTTCAATAGTCTTGAACATGTAGTGTGGCAAAAACAGTAAAAACTTTAGAAATCCTTGAATTTCTCCATATTTATTTCTGTATGTTTGTGTTTGTACATTCTCTACCTTTGTGTTTTACATAAAACTACCAATAAAATACATTGAAGGTTGTTGTTGCGACATGAGAAAATGTGAAAAAGCTAAGGGCTTTACTTTGGACTGATTAGGCTCTAAAAGCATCACATTATTTTTTTTACTGGCATACATTTATTTCAAAAGTAGCACTCTCTCAATTGTTTATGTCTTGATTAATCAGCTTTATTAAATCTCATAAAAGTGGATTCCTTATCATTTTTACCTTGTCTCTTTAATCTAATCTTTGCGTTTCAGAGGTTGAAGCTATGATGTGTTTTAAGTGCCTGCCATGATACTGTTTCTGTGTTCTCAAGCTTGCAGGCAATGCATGCATAAATCATCCAGTTACAGACTATAACTTTGCTCCTTAAATGTCTATTTAGAGCTTTAGCCTTACCTCAGGCAATGAAACCATCTGATTATGAATGTTTGAAATTCAATAAAATTACCTTCACATTACTATAGGTTTGATTGATGTTAATGGTCACTTAGTAAAGCATTGGGACGTTACAATAGTGTAGTTTTGCAAGGTTTAACTTTGCAGACCATAGGTTTATATTAAATGCCTGCTCATGCAGTCTTTTGAGTCTTTAAATGGTTGAAGAAAAAAATAAAAATAATAGTTTAGTGCCAATTTTTGTCAGGAACATAATTATCTTTTTTACTTTTTTGAAGATTTCAATTGTAGTTATGCACTACTACCAGTGATGCAGTTTCATAAGTGATAAATGTGGTTTAAGTTTTACATTTTTGCCCAAACCATGCCAGAGGGAAATTTGAGTTTTTATGTGAAATGACAGAGGCATCAATGAATTGACTCTACCAATGACTATATATTGACTATATCAATGAATTGACCTTATTTCTGCTGTGAGTTTATAGTAATTTGAAATCAAACAAATAGCTTGCACCATAGTTGAATCGGTTTAAGACACAATAAAACCGATATATATATATATATATATATATATATATATATATATATATATATATTATATTTATTTCTTTTATGATATAGCTGTTTTTCCACATAAACAGTATCGATTATACGGATCATTTATTTATTTCACATTTCATACATATCAGTAGATTTTAATAATAACACAACATAGCATGTTTCACTTGGCTCAGGTCTGTCCCACACGTCACATCACAAATACAGACAGGGGACACTCCGTCACTGCAAAGGTTTTAAAAACACTTGCAGAAGTCTCGGGGAAAGCAGATTATGGTTAAATATTTTCAATATTTTATGTTGTTTTGTGATCTAATGCCTTTTTGTCCTTTAGCTAAATAACAAAAAGGCATGTTTAAGAGTGGTAAGACAGGTTCTAGCTGTCTTGCTTCTTTCCCCACTTTGTACATTTGCACCTTTTGGTATCTGTATTCCTGATTAGTTTGGTGAATCAAAGTGAGACGTTTGCCACATGCTACTTTGTATACGACACATGCCCTGTCATAGAAGCTTTCAGATCTTTTTGTACCCACTTTGACAGCCAATGATTTAAAGTTATAAGCTATAATCTACTCATATCTTCTCAGTTGAGATGGGGTTATATGCCACCCATAATGCAAGCTTGCTTATAGGTATTTTGGTCTGCTGAAGGGATCAAAATCTGGTATATTTCATTAAAGCTAGTTGACCCAAACAATGATTATACTTGCAATGTAATTGTTAGGTGCCATACATTTTCAGAAAAATAAATGGAATTTATACTAAAGGAATACTTGAGCAATGCATTTTCTGAACATATTAACTCTATAATTCAATAAAAATACTTGGTTATCAAGAAAAATAGAGCATTCGTTTTCTTTTATTATTGCAGCATTTAGCAAATAGAAATACAGTAACTTTTGTAGTTCTAGCTGACCTAAAACAAGAGACATCTGGACTCATTTAATTTCAGACAGTGAGATGTGTGTCTTTTTTGGTGCATGTAAAGTTCTGGTTTCAACTGTAGCTTCCTGGTTGGTATTATAACCAGGAATCTGTCATTCTGATCTTTTTAACTTACCTAATTGAAAAAAAGACAATAAATAGTAAGTTACTCTGTATAAAAATGTTTGTAAATTGGTACAATTAAGTTGACTGGACTGTTTGACTGGGTGTGACATGGTACAGAAAAAAATGAAGGAGCAACTTGGTCTAGAACTTGGCAAGATCCTTTAAAAAAACACCAAAAAACAAACAAACACTTCAATACCTATATAATCTTCTAAAGATCAAAGCGAGCAGCTAACATCAGCCCACTGAGGCATATGTACAGCTTTCTCCAGATCTGTTTGCTGTTCATAGCTCTGTTTTCTCTCCAAGGGCCACAGAGACGGAGCAAGAGAAACACAAAATAGTAATTTATAGAGTGACATAAACTAAAGGGATGATGAAGTTGCAGAAGAGAGAAGGGGTGCACAGCAGCAGAACATGAATATGAAAGAGGAGACATTTTGCCCTCTTTGGTTTCTCTGTTGCATCATTAACTTGCAAATTATGTTGCTGTCACGGTCTTTGGGTTTTAATGTGTGTGTTTTGGTTTGGTATTCTTGCTGTATTTCTATAGTATGGTTGTTTTTGTCAGTGCTGCTTTCTTCTTTTCCTGCACACCTGGTGATAGTTTTCTAAGCACCTGCATTGTGTAGGTGTTTCAGCTTCTCTGGCATAAATAAGGTGTGTTGGAAACATCTAGTATTTTAATATGTGCTAGGCTTTTAAATGAGTCAGTCACTTAAGATTAGTGTATATTGTGGTATGCTTTGTCCACTAGAAATTTAAATTGTTAGGAAAAGTAGTGAAAAGATGTTGTACTAAGACTTGGCCATACACTGGACATATTTTATTTATCATTCTTTGTTCCATGGATGAGATCTAACTTGTGGCTTGTGGAATATTCCAGAGCATCAAGTTGTTTACCAGGTGAGGAAAGGGAACACCTTTCCTCAAAAAGGATTACAAGCATTTCAGATCTGTCTTGTATGCTCAGAAAAGCAGGCCTTGGTCAAAGATTGATGACAAGGAAGAGATGGTAAGCAAACGGGGCTAAATCCTGGATTGGAAATTTCAGCTGGCCTTCATTAAAACTGATTGGTTTATTTGAAAGTTACAAATTGGCTGAAAATCTGACAAAAGAATGACTTTAACACCACGTTATTTATCACATTGTACAGTATTTTATTTTAAATGTACAAAAGTCCTATTTTCTGTGACAACATGACTTGTGCTAGTAGGCTGCAGTCCTAATTGCTCCTTCCTGAATAGTTTTCTGAAGTGTTAGTGCTCAGCTCGTGTCTGTACTATAATATTGTGTCAGGTCCTGCTATTTCATTATTTGCTGTGTTTTCTTGACGAAGCATGGCTTGTGTTTAAAAGACTGCTCTTCCAGTGATTGAACACTAAAAATTGTCTGATTAAGTTCTTCACTCCTATGTGCACCATTGGACTGTATCAATTGTTTAAATTTGTTTCATGTGTATGAAGAATGTTTTTGGTCAGTTGAATCTGTAGCTATTTTTTTTTTTTTTTTTAGAGAATTTGTTAATTTTTGCAGCTATGTTTGCCAGCCTATCATTTTTTAAGACTATGCTGTCAAACTGGGGCTTTGTTTTGAAGTTTGAACTGTTTTAAAAATTGCTTCCATTGGATGTTTAAGGAGAACAGCTGCAGACTTAGTTGCTTTTGTTCTGTTGCTGGAAGGAGGGTCATAGTCTGGGTCACAGCTTCATTAAATACCACAGCATTATCATGATAAGAAAGAACAGATTTTAAATACTGCAACATATGTTATGTATCACAATAAACCCAAACTGTATCATGATATTAATTGCAAACTATGTCCTCCATCCTAATTGATGGAGCTTGCTGTTGCTAGTGTTAGCATGCTAACACATACAGCTTATCAGCTCAGTGTTATGCCAGAGCTTGTTAATAACTCATCAATTTGTACTAATTGTGTGGAAACATGGCAACATCAGAATTCTAAAATAAATATGGGACTTTTGAAAGAAATTATAAAGAAAAAAAAAAACGTATATCTGAGATCTTGCAAAGTATCAGCAGACACAATCAGTACTATTAATGATGTCACAAAAATGACCACAGGCCTGATATCGCTGAACCTCTTGGTATTCCTATTGTTTACTTTGCACATTTTGCCAGCCATTCCCCGTCTGCTCCTAAATTATTTCTCTTTCAGCAGTTTATCCTCTTGGCTGCACAGAGGGAACATTTCTAAACTGCTGCTGTCTCGTGTGTGCGTAAAAGCAGCCTCACACAATGATCCCCATTTGTCAACGTCAGCCATGGTTTCTAACTAAAGTGTGATGTACCATTTGTTACAGTACATAGTCACAGCTCTTCCGGACATTGCTCTGAATCCCTACATACCTGTTCCAAGTCTGTTGTTTGACTCTTAAGCCCTACAGAATTGCTTGACTTTTTCTGTAATTGTAGGAACAAGTTTGTTGCATTCGGGTTCTGGTGCTTTCTGAAAATTCCTGGACAATCTTGAAAGTCTAGTTTATAGATTTATTTGATGGAATATAAGGGTCATGGTAAGAAATAAAAATAATAATAAATAAAAATAAAATTCTGGGAATAAAGTCAAAATATTAGAATAAAACAGCAAGAGTATATAGCTGAAATAATATGAGAATAAAGTTGTAGTATCACATGAATAAAACAGTATTATGAGAATAAAGTCCTAAAGAATAAAGAATATAACTTTATTCTTGTGATACCATGACTTTATTCTCATATAATTTCAATTCCCATTCAGATTTATTTTATTTATTCAGATTTATGAGAATAAAATTATGTAACTTTATTCTCATAATTTTATAAATTCTACGTTTGATTTAGATAAGGATTGATGAAAAGAATATATATTTTTATCCATCCAACCATCGATCCACCCTCTGCAGTGTCTCATTTTTGCTGGTTCCACTGTTAAATCCTGTCCACTGTAGAATTATTTGATGTAAATTTATACTGTAACTGTTATTCTTTATACTGTAACTGTTATTCTAAGACTGGTAAATAAATAAACAAATTAAAATACTGGCAATTTTGGAATGTGAGCCCAGAAAGTATGAAGTTTTGACATGTGAGTTATGTACACAGTGCGAAAGTTTCTGTGGACTCCTAGAGTTAAATAGTGTGTGGTACGGTGCAAAAAGAAATGAAAACCAGCACCGTGCTGGAGAAAGGCTCACTAATAAGCAGAGTATTTCCAGTCTAGTCTTTCTACCATCTTGACCCAGGAACTATGATAACCCTGATATTTTGAAAATGGCGCTGTTGTCCTATAAAAAACCCCGAAGTCAATTAGAGGGAGTGAAAATGAATGTCCCTTCTCTTATTTAAAAGCTTTCACTTCTTGATTTAGGAGATGTGAGTGTGTGATTAAAGGTGTGCATCTAACTACAAAACCTGCTTTTCTTTCTGAAGCCATTCATCATCTGTAGACATTCAGTTTCAGTGTAGTGTAAGTCATTAAATTCATGGCTCCCCAGCAGCCAATTCTTAAATCTGAGAGGCTTTTTACTGAGCCACATCTAATTGTAGGGACAGTTGTGTGTTAAGGGCTGTGGGACAGAGGTGACCTTACAGAGGATGTGTTTGTGTTGGAGAAGGAAGGAAGGAGGGATGCTGTGTCTGTGGGTGTAGTTGTCAGTGAGTTCACGGCTGTCTCTCTATGTAGGGAAAAGCATTGATCACAGATGACACATTGATGGCCTGGCGCCATAGCACACCTATAATTCTGATAGGGAGGTGTGTGTCTCTAAAAGGTCAGCCAAACCAATAAAACATCAAGTTTTTACCCTGCAAAGATTTGGACTCCAGTGTTTCTCCCAACTTATTTTAAGTAGGTCAAAGCACTATATTATCTGGGATTTGGCTGTGAAAAGTATGTTTTTCAAGTGTAATCTCCCACCAAACGACATACAGTATTAATCTGAGAAGGGTCAAAATGTGGCTAGAAATAAAACATTTATAAATTTGTTAAGAGTCTCTCATGGATGCCATTTTTGCCCGTCTCTTGCTCCACGCCTCCTGCTTTATTTTTGTTTCATCCCACTGAATGCATTAAATGACCACACACAGGACTGGCATATTCATGATTTATGAAGATTTTGGGTTGCTTTTTTGTTTGGATGATGACATTTTTAGGCATGACGTGTGTTTCATAAGAAATGTTTTTTGGAAAAAACGACTTTTTTACGTGACCAACGGCTTAGAAACCTTGAAACAGATGCATACCTAACAATTGGCCTGCTAAACTTTGCATGCATGAAAGAAACTTGTGTAGGCAGTTCATCAAAAATCAGAGATTTAAATCCTCTTAAGTCAAGTCGAGCATGCTACAATTAATCCTTCTAAAGTAATGGTTACACATAAGTTACTCGGTGAATGCATGTGTCCTTCAGTTTGCATGTCCATCCGTTGCCTGCATGGGACATGTGTGTGTATGTGTATGTTTGACTTTGCTTTCTGCCTGGTTTTTGCTTGTGTTGTTTGTTGCCAAAATGCATCTGATCACGCTTGACGTTAGAAGCCAGAAAATGAAAGAAACCCGGTGAAATAACAGAAAGAAAAAAAAAAAGCCATGTCGCCCACCTTGACGTTTTGTTGAATCAATAGTGACTCCAGCTGAAATCAGTGGACGCATGTAAAATTGTCTGTCAGATATTTGGGGAAACAGTTGCGGTATAGAGATTTGTGCATCAGATGAAGAATTTCTGCTAATATAGTTTAACAACAAAACAAAGTTCAATCATTGATAAATACTTCAGAGAGCTCCACTTTCCTCAAATAGTAAAGCATATATTGAGTCAATTTTGTGAAGATTTCTTCACATGGTAATTTTGATGCCTTTCTGATGTTTTTGTGAATGTTTCTGCAGAGCACAGAGACGAGTCCAGCCAGCAGCCTTCAGTCCCTACCCATCAGTCCTTGCAGTGAGAAGTCACTCCCATTAAAGGTAATCACAAGTAGACCATTTTATCCTATTTCTGCATTATGTCTGTGTATGTCATATTTTTATTAATTGTCACAGTAAACAGCCGTTCGTGAGACTATAAGTAATAGATTCTAATGGTGCTGTTTGGCTCTGTGCAGAGCCAGTGGCTCATTCATTTAGGCAGATGAGTCGATGATTGATATCAAACTTCACACAAACAGGAGACGACACGCGTAGATTCAGACTGCGTGGTCGCTGCATATAGCACAGGCTACTAAAGTGTTATTTATAATCCCTGGACTCCACTGGTCACACTTAAAGTACAATGAGACACATCAAGTCAGTGCTTTATAGCTCCGCTGATTGACTTAATCTGTTGTTTTTGTCTATAACAGCTCCTTTGATAACACATAATTTACCCTCAAGCCTCATTCATGAGCTGCGGCACTCAGTGACTTAGACGGTGGCTTACTGTGTACAGGAGAGAGAACAACACAGGAATAGCACTTTTAGTTTCAGACCAATAGCTATTTGGGGTCGTGTGGAGTCAAAGATTGACAGTCAAAAATAACATATTTTTGAAAAGATGCTGATCCTGGATCAGTCGTTCATAACAATTGTTAGTGCTACACATGCCACCTGGCATTTAAGTCATGTGTATGACTTTACAAGTCATACACATGTTAATACTGACATGTGTATGACTTGTAAAACTGTATTGTAAGCCGTTAACTCTACTTCAATGATCAAACAAATCTGGTTTTCAACACAGACACCTTCTTACCCTTTACAGTGAGGTTTGCAGTCAATGAGCAGTGAAAGTATGACCATGTTGGGGACTGGCTGTAGCTCACTGTGCGTGTCTGCGCTCAGCTGCAGGTCTTCCCCTCAAAGAGCACACAGCTGTCCATGCACGGCAGGGGTCTGCAACCTGCGGCTCTAGAGCCACATGTGGCTCTTTTGGCCCTCTACACTGACTCTTACACGCTTTGGCCAAAATCTATGTAAAACTGAGCACTGTTTTAGGTAGAAATGAAATAAAAAGGCTTATTTTAGCAGTTTTTCTGGGTATTTTCATGCAGTATTTGCAAAGAACTTCCTTAATCGAAGAATACAGTAATATTTTCCTTATAAACATATGAAACACTCTATATAAAAATATATTCTGTCTGTTTTTGTAAAGGTTTGATGTTTTTCTTTGTTCAAAAACCAAAGAATGAAAATTAAATTATGGTTCCTTAACCATAACAACAGTGTTTAAATGCTAAGCATTTATACATTTCAGTTTTTGCTTTACAAAGAGTCAAGTAGTTTTGGGGCTCTGGGGCATTATTACTTATTTTGCAGGAACCATCACAAAAATTGATCTTTAGATTGTAAATGTTGCCAAGACAAAAGTAATTTCTGAAAAACCCTAAAATGAATAAAACCTGAAAAACAAAAATGTTATTAACATGCAGTGGTCAAGGTATTTGTGTTTAAAATGCAAATTTTAACAAGCAGAATCTTAAGTATGTGAAAGTTCCTGCCAATACAGTCAATGGAATAAATCAAATTATACAATATAAATAGAGATGAATCTAGATAATAGGTGAGATAAGATAATAAGAAGATAATGAGCCAGACTGAACAGATGTTTGCTTTAAAGCATAAACTCTCAGCTGCCCTCAGGTCCTCAGGGAGGCTGTTCAACAGGTGAGGGTCGTAGCAGAAAATAATTGTTTTAATTTTCATTTTAGGTTTCTACAGAAGCTTCAGAGGATCAGCGCATATCAAATAAAAAGAGTAGATTAAGACCATTAAGAATTTTATTACTTAAAAGTATTTAATGCTAATCAGAGAAACCTACAGTCATTTCCTAAATGATCATATAATTGATACAGACTACGCAGATTTTATGGTCAAAAGTGTGTGACGTGAACTCACTTTTCATTTCTTGTCAGCATTTATTGCTATTCAATGTATAGAGCGGTCTATAAATATATGTATTTTTTATTCTATTTTTTTTTAGGAAAGCAGAACTTTCAGTAATCAATTTAAAATGAAATGACATTACAAATTTTGTGAATGTATTTAAAATAAACTTTAACCTGTCATAGAAGTTATAAAAGAGTGAACTAAAGTCTTGGAGTTGGCCTATATGAGAGATGGTTAGACACAATACAGAGTTATGACACTGACAGCTATGAAAATTATTACCATGTCTCCTGATCACAACACACAGTTGTAGCAAATAACACTTAGATAAGAGCATGCACAATAATTTAGTGGTTTTGTATCAATATCAGGCCAAATTTGTTTTCTTCTCGATGAATTAGTTTTCGGTGTTGTTCGTCACATGCGTCTCCCTGCAGTGATGGCCTGTCCAGAGTGTACTCTGCTTCTCTTTTAGGAGAAGCTCTAGCTCTGTGTGACCCTTACAAAGTCAAAGCAGGTAGAGAAAATTGATACATGAATGGATTTTTATTCAAACAAGGCACAAGCTCAGTTCTACTTTAAACCACAGATCAAACCACACACGCACTGATGCCTAAAATACTCTGGTCCAGCTTGTTTAGTTAAAAGAGCCCAGAAAAGAGCACAGCAGTCTGTCTGTGATCAAAAAATATAAAACTGAACCCTCCTTTGATCTGTGCGTCGTCTTCAATTTTAGCCTTATCATTGCAATTAATAGCCTTTTTTCCACATCAGCTCCTGCTGAATTATGAAGAGATCAAATAGGAAAAAAGATATTGGTGGGGTAAGGCATGCTGGGTAGCGGCGAGAGCGAAATGAAGAAGAGGATAGCAAAAAAGACAAAAAGACAAAGATGAAAAGCGAGTGGAGTAGGGGTGAGCTGAATGAGAGAGGGGCAAAGTGCCTCACTTGCCTCGACAGGCTGCAGACCCCCTCTGTCAACCAAGTTCATCAGAGCCGTGTGATCTGAATAAGATTTATTAATCTCTGCAGGGAGTATATGTGTGGGTAGCTGCTGAACTGCCTGCATGTGTGTGAGTGTGTTAGCAGGGTTTAAATCTACCCAGAGAGGGCTTTTGGCAAGCTTTTCTCTGACATATACCCTAGTTAGATCGCTGCAGACTTCTTGTTGGGGTGTCACATGGGAGAGTCAAGTCCCAAGTCTGCGATGCTGCCTGTGATCGTGTTTTTTTGTAACATTTTATGCACAATCTCATACTGTACAGCCAGAAAGCGCACCACTGCTAGTAAGGAGAGGATTGTGACTTTCTTTCCAGTGTGCTTCTACTCAACGTCTGCATGGGTCCATATCCGTATCCTGATGTGTGTTTTAACTGAAAGCTCCATACTGAATTTTACATTATCACACTGCATTAGAGTATGCGTTTGTGTCAGTGAGAGCGTGCATTTCTGGCCTCCTTACTGACCTACATGAAGTATCAGTGGCTGCTAGATGATAAGGAAAAATTAAAAATGTAGGCTGGGACACAGCTTGAAGACGGCCTCTGTGGTTTAAACCTTCTGTGAATATTTGCAATAGGTGGACAGAATGAAAAGTAGGATAGGGGATAATGGTTTTACTAAACTGTCCAACCCTCTCTTAAAATCATTAATCATTAAAAGGCCGCACCACCATAAATCAGTGATGTCGAAACTTGTTGCCATGGTGTCCAAGATCATCAGGTTGAGAGCAAAAATAATTTTATTGTGAAGTATTTTTTTTTCCACCTCAAAAAAAATGTTTTGATGAGTGTGGAAAGGTGAGACATTTGGCAGCAACAAGGTCCTCGGTTCAAATCCCAGCTTTGGGTTTTCATTCAACATGTCTGGATTCCCTCAGGGTACTCCAACTTCCTCCCAGAGCAGGTTTAGATCATGGATGAAACTAAAACAGACACAAAGGGAGAATGTGAATGACAAAACCTGGCATGTCCAAAAGAAAAGGTCACACACTGAATTCAGAATGCTACACTGCCGGACAGGACAGGTTAGAAAAAAAAAGGTCACATACTGTAATACTGTGTTGAATCGTCTTTAGCTTTGATTATAGCACACATGTAGCAGTGGCATTGTTCCGATAAGCTTCTACAGTAGCATACTGGATAAAGTTTTTGCTGAGAACTTGTGGAGATCGTAAAAAAAATCTCATGCCAAATATTGTCCATGGACTTCCTGGTGGCCAATACATGTGTGAAAATGACATTTCACGTTTCTTCAACCACTCTCTGTTTGAGCACAATGAATGATGGGATCTTTTAATATTATTGTGTCATAAAGAGAAGTAAGGAGCCGATGGAGCAACCTCATCATATTAAGGTCAGCTGACCTCTTCTTACCTTCTTCTAACTCTCTTCCTACCCTGATGTACCCATCACGCTGGAAGAGGGTAATTCTGGACTCATCAGACCACACGACCTTCTTCCATTACCAGTCCAGTCTTTATTCTTCCTATCAAACTCAAACCTTTTTTCCATATTAGCCTCACTAATCTGTGGTTTTAAACCAGCTTCATAGTGGTTTACTCCCATCCCTTTAGTTTTACATGAATTTTGTGTTTTATCTGTTGGACATATTTATTTGTTCTGCTGTTGTTTTTGGGGTTTGATTTTAACCTAACGTTTAAGTGATTGCTGATTATGAATCACAGTTTTTTAGCGCAGGTGATCGTCACTGACTATTCTTCCAGTTTCTAAAAATGCTTTGCCAGATTCAACCCAATTTTAGTCCTTTTATATAATTTCTGTTGATTTTATTTTATGACCCTGATGACTGTCAATAATTTGACCAAATTTAAATAACCCAAGAATGTCTTTAAACGTGCTTATTTAATGAGAATGTACATACTACATGAGTTGGGGATAAATCATTTGTTGCCAGATGAAAAGCAATCACCCATGCTGTAATTATCCAATGGGAGGCTCTTATTGATTTGCTTTGTTAAACCCAGGTGGTGATCTTATTTGAACAAGCAGTTGATCTTTCTAATGGATGTATTTAATGTTTGTTTTCAAAGTCAAAGTGATTAAAACATATGGTGTTCTGATTATTCTTTTATGTGCCATTTTACTATGAGGAGCCGGTAGCAAAGTGCTTCTGGGAAATCATGCTGGTCTTTTTGTAAACCAGCATGAAGAGGGCACTAAAGTAGGTATCCAAGAGGAGAGAGGGGGTTACCATAGTTTAACTTTTGAGGATTTATGTATGTATATTTTAAATTTGTTTTGAATCCAGTTTAAAGTCCCTGATATCTGGACACTCATGAAAAACATTATTCAGTGCTGTGTTGTAATGTCTGAGTTATCAGCATATGGTGGCTCTGATATCAGCGCCGCATTGCTCCGAAGCCATCTGGCATGTCGTTGATTCGTTTTTTGATTGTATTGTCATACAAAGTCTTTCTTGATTGTATATCAGAGCCCAGTGTTACCCTGCATTTTCCTGCATAGCAAATGAAGGTCTCCACATGTGCAGTACTGTATGAGTTTTTTTTTTCCAGGCAAGCAATCAACTCAGCTGGGAAGCAACTTCCCAGCTTTGCTTCATCAGACATTTTTTATGCAATTCGTACAGTTTCTCCTAGCCTTATTTAGGGTTTTTAGCTCTATTGAATAACCCCCCTTTTCTCCTGCTAGTTTGAGCTGTACCATGTCAGCATTGGTAAGATAGTGTACATGCTTTTTTTCTTCGGTTAAACATGTCCTGATGAAAACTTTACACAGGCTTTCTATTTTGTAGAGGTTTCTTTGAATGGAAAGTGAATCATTTAGCCTTTTTTTTATTCTGTGAGGGATCAATGACATAAATGTCACAAAACGAGCAATTTTTAACACCGTTTAGACCGTTGTCACAAATCCCCTCAACTGTGTCCAGTCTTAATGCAGCCACTGTGGTGTATTTATCATGTACCTCTCTTCTATGTGCCATTACTAAATTAATCTGCCCTACTTAAGCTTACATATTCTTGACAACAGATTTTTTTTTCTTCATCGTTCAGCTATGATGATTGATTAAGAGGCTAATGCTTGTTTTTCTATGCATTTTTTTTCTCATTTGTGGTTATAACTCCCTGCACCACGAGATTCCGGTTTTTAGATACTAGAACATTTGGTGATAAATTTAACGTTAAAATGTTTTGCCGTCACACAGAATTTTCAGATGACTATTGGCAGCCCTTGTAAAGTCGTGCAAAAAGCTTGACGTTAACAGCATAAACTTACACAGCATAATTTAGACAAAACCAACTTTTAAAATGTAATACATTTATTCAGTGGGAGAAAAGTTTTAAAATAATTGTTTTAGACAAAGCCACCGATTTTCAATTACTGGCAGTCCTTACAATAAGTTTAACATAAATATTAATGAAACATTTTAATGTACTGCATGGAACATGGTGGAAGAATCTTTTTCATTGATGACAATGTCATTATGTCTCGCATACAGAGAAATTGGCACATGGTGGGATTTGCAATTGCAAATTTAGGTGGTCCTGTTTATCCACTCTGTTCTCCAGTTATTGTTGTAGATTTATAATTGGAAATAAGTCAGGATTGTGGAGATTTTCTAACTGTTTAACTTTCTTCCTCTAAAATCAGTTTACAGCTTCCTTATCTGTGTGTTTGAAACTATTATTGCTTTTAAACCAACACTGGTTTAATGTTTAGATTCTTATTAAGAAAGATTTGTTTTTTGATTTGCTGTTCATTTGAAGTTACTTGTTCCCATTAGAAATATTTGAAGTGAGAAAACCATTAACATGTTAAATTCTTGTTTTAACCATTGTGTTTTATGCACAGCAGTGACAACAATTCTTCAATTAACTTCGCTGTTGCTGTATTAGCAGCATTTTTGCAACATTTGCCATCCCGCTGATGGTCACAGTTGCCAACGCTGCCCTGTGAAAGCAAGGTCTTGCTCTCTTCATGTCGTCTCTCCTTTCTGCTCCTGCGGTGTCTGGCAGAGACACTCAACAACAAATGGGACTAAACCTGCCCTGAGACTGAGGCTGCATGAGAGTAAAAACTGAAACAGTGTGCCACCTTAACCTTTCTTAGTTTATGATAATTTGTGTATAAAAACATAACAGCCGTAGCTTATATTTGTAAGTGTTCATTCTGGCAAAGCCCTCGATATATTACACATAATTTATTTAGCTATTCTCATCTGATCCAGAGAAGAACTCAGTTTAAAGAACAGGAAGTGAGCAACAGCAGCTGAAGGGTTTTAGATTGAGCAGGATACAGAGGTGTGTATGTACATATACAGAAAGGAGCATGAGTAACACGGTGGGAGGAAGATGTAACCTTTGACAGAGCTGAAGGCACAGAAAATAACACAAATATAAAGACATATCGCATGAGAAAAAGCTGAATTTTGGGGAAAAAAGTCACAGTGTCAAGAAAAACACACTACTTGACAATGTGATCAACTGGAGAGAAACTGGATGAGGAAGAAGGCATCTGATGAGGATGTGTGAGCTAAAAGGATTCCAGGTTTGTGTAAATGTAGATTGGTGAAAATGAAGGATTTTTTTTTTATACAAAAGAAAGTAGAGAAGATCACAGTAGAAAGGTTGCAGAAAAAATGATGGATTAAAGGAGTGAGTTTGTGCTGGCACTCCAGAAGACGATTCTGAGTGTAAAAATAATCTACGGTAGCCACCTGAGAGGCTGCTGTGTCACAGTGCGCCCTAGTTTAATTTAAACCCAACGCATATGACACTGTTTCTTTATTCCTGTTTTTAAACCAGATTTTGTCCCAGTTAAAGTTACTTACTGTATTTTAGAAGAAAGAAGAGAGAGATCATCTCTGAGTTACTGTTAGAGGTCTATTGCAAGCAACAGTGTGTTACTTTCAAAATGTCTTGGATAGCAAGTTTTGTACTCACTGACTTGAATTGACATTTGCATTTATTACCTGTGCCGCATCAGAGATGGATATTTTCTTTACAATAAAATAGTTGCTACTCTATCAAATGTGACAGAATTATAACTTCAGAATATATAATCTGGTGAGTTTTAATGTTATTATGGGCTCGTGCCCAATGTGGTGCAAAATATAAGAAGGTGAAAGGGTTATATGTTTTCAGGAAAACATAAACAGATTTATCAAAACCGTTGAACAAATTGTTTTATTCAGGTACATCACTGATACGGGTTTTTCTATTGACGATGCTGGCGTTTAAAATTCAGGGTAATCGACTGTTTTAAAGAGACTCAGGTTAGTTAAAAGGTTTTTTTAGTCCCACATTTTTTTATCGTGCTCAAAATTTTCCTGCTTTCTTTCTCCTGATCTGCACAGTCAGTTTACGTGAGCTGATTGAAGCAGTAATTCATTTTTCATTTTGCAATTTTATTCATGTGTTAGTGCAACATTTTTGTGTTTTTAAACTCCCACTTCAGAACAATATTTTTTTTAGAATAAACAACAAAGTTAAACACCTAAAAGTTATTGGCTTCTTTGTCAGTGTGAGAGTACATTTAGATTCAAATTTGACATTTTTCTATTGCAGTATTTCCGCACGATATTTTGCCTATGTTTGCTTTACACAAAGTAGAACATCACAGGGTAAACAGAGTGGGTTTGGACCCATGTAGTTTAGTAAGTAAAGCTCCGTAAATTTATTATGCAAAATTCGTCAATAATCCATCTTCCTTTTCCTCTTATTTAAACCTTGTGCTGCATTTATGTCGTCCACTCTTAGCATCAGCTTATGTCAAGTTTATTCATGCTTTTTTAACATTAAGCACCTTCAACATCTTTGACGAGAACAAGTCTCTGAGCGTTCAGCAGATGGAGCATCCACAACCAAGTGTATACTAGCGTTTCCTTAGAGGCTGAGAGAGCTCTCCTACTGCTGCGAAACTTGATTGCAATACTCATGTGGTGCAGCTTATGTTAGTGTGTGTTCAAATGCATGCATAGTCTGTAGCTGTTCCACCTGTCTTCACATCAATTCAATTCACTTATTTTTCTTGTTTGTACTCCCACTTTATTCCCACAAGTTCAGATTTTGTCTCTTCTTCCTTTATTGTCTTCTCTCCTGTTGAAAGAGTGAAATGAACAGCACCTCCTTTTCCTTGCACACACTGAGGGTTGGATCACTTATGTGCACAACATGGCAGTGAAATTAAAATTTATAAACACTCAAGTTAAAAATGGCAAGATCCTCCCTTTGTCTGACCTTGTAATTCACACAAACTTCCCATATGCTGCCACAACTTTGGCAGTGATAATATCAGAAACAATTTAGAGATTTTATCAAATGTATCATCAGGACTTGAAACTCTATATCTCCCATAAAATTCCCACTCCCCCATATGATTTTTCCTCTGACAGATCTCCTTGGGTTAGATCTTCAAACCTGTAATTGTGAAATTTAAAAAGGCTTTTTTACATGCTAAATTATTCATTGCTCCAACATCATATAAAACCTTCTCAGCCTTGGGCTAATTGCAGAAAGAAGAGTTAGACTGATGTGATTTCCACACAAGGGAGCAGAAAAAAAAGTTTCCTTCTTATTAGAAGCCGTATCAAAACATTTCAGTAAAACTGTGCATCTTCACTTGATAGTGTGCCAACTGAAAAATTTAATAGCTATAAAGGCTAGACCAGATTAGCTTTACACTTTCAGAAAAGTCCAGCATGAATCAGAACACACTGGCTAGTAATCCAACATAAAATATTTAACTGGACTTGTACAGCTACGTTCACATGTGGTCATATATAGTGTGTGTTTTGTTTTTGCCTACATATATTAGAATATATCGACAATTTATGCATCTCAAATGCATTTTTGCACTGCAGGCTTGCATGGCCCTATTGTACTCAGGCCCAGGTTGTGTTTGCTCTGAGCAAAGTGTCGCCTCAAAAGTGGGCAGTAACATTCCTGCTGAAGCTGCCTAGGCCATCTCCCCCAATTACAAAAATTTACCTCTACATAACCTTTAATTAAATCAAATAGAAAAAAAAAAAAATTCTCATGTGCATTTTATTATCATGAAGATTTGCATTTGGTGCAGCTGAACCACTGATACAAACCTCCTCATTCAGGCATTCTTTCAGACTTCTGATCATTTGGATAAACGTTCCCTGATTTCAAAGTTTTTACTGAAGATGCGCTTGTAATTCCAGTCTCTAGTGGCACAGCAGAGTGTGGATTCAGCCTCCAGATCAACATCAAAGATACATTTGGTTAAGCACAAGCAGGTGCACATAATTTTATGTGCCACCTTTTAATTTCATTGTTTGTATGTAGTCACTGGAGCCACAGTCAGTGTTTTGTTTTTTTTGTCACTGGAGTAGAAAGCTACAAGTATTCATCTTCTTGATGTGTGATGGGACAATGTGGATTCTCTATTCATCTTCCTGAATATTGATTCAACCGCATACAAATTAAATGCAATTATAAGTGATTTTATTAAACACAATCACAGATATTGAAAAAAGTCTAGCACAACGTCTGATCGAGAGATCTGGAAGATTAACTTATTTTTGTGACCTCACTTTCATGTTCAGTCTGGGATTTGAACTTTGTGACAGTGCATTATCCTGCTGATGGTAGCCCTGATAAGATGGAGAGACACTATGGTCATAAAAGGATGAACATGGTCAGCAATAACACTCAGGTAGGAGTGTTTATAAATTGCTCGCTTGTTGCTAAGGGACCCAGAGAAAAGTTACCCTACAACATTACATTACTGTTAATACACAGCCTTATGGATGCATAACATTGCGTTATGTCAAGTTGTAACTATGTTATTATGTTATTTGTGATATGCTGTTAATGGCAACAAAAAACAGTTTTATCTAATAAAGTGTTAATGTGTTAAAAACCCCGTCTTTTTTGGATATTTATATTACTAAATTTGATGAAAACAAACTCGAGGTAAAAGCTGTGAATGTGTTTTTCTCAAAATTGTGCTCTTGGGTTTTGACACAGAACGTTGATAAAATGAAAAAAAGACAACATAAGAAGAAAATACTTTAAGATTTTAATTAAATTTTTTAGTAGATTTCTGTATTTAGCTATCCAGAAGGTCTTTGTATTGGTTATTAGTGTGTCACTTCATTAATACAAAATTGACTCTTAAAGTCAGTAGGGCAGTATGTTCTTGGAGTCAGAGCAACAGGGCAAGGACGTAGATAATGAGATAAAATCTTTGAGCCTTGCTTAGTATTCTGGCATCTGTATCTGCAAGTTTTCATTTTAGAATATTTTAGCTCACCACTCATGCAATAGATAACCACAGTTAATGACATGCAGTATAAACTGGATTTGGTTTAAATTAGCTAATAAATAAAATTATGATTAAATGGTCTCAAGAGAAATTGTCTATGCAGTTCTAAGAGATAAATGAGATGGGATTTAGAATTAGTTCCTTTTTTATTGCAAAACTGATTGTCTTTTTATGAATTTTGAGATAATATGCACGAGTCTTCTGATTGCAGTTCAGCTATAGTTGATTTAGTTTTCTGTCTTTCTTGTAGTTTTTCCTCTATTATGATCAAAAAATCTTAGCACAAATACTGTTAATAATACTACTAGTAATAATAATAGCGTCATTGTAAAACATGACATGAGGCCTGTTGTCTTAGGCTCGTCTTTATTGCTTTTTGCTTTGGGACTATTTTCTAAAATATTTTCTAAACAATAATTGCTTTTCAGACACCTCAACAAATTGGCCTAATGTTTCAAAGAAAGCAATGATGGGAGACAATAATGGCCAAGTATGGTGTAAATGTGGTGAGATGAACACTCTAGCCTTGCTGTTTCACAAGAACTTGTCATAAGAGTTGCAGTGATAGATGCTGAATGTTTGTCATAAAAACATTGATAGAAGAGGAATGATTGAGAACGATTTGTTGCCTGTCTTTCTTCCCAATGTGATTTTCAACGTGCTGGTAGAGTAATAAGAAAGAACCGCGGCATTTCTAACGGTGTGGTTCTCATAAAAGTTAGGAAAATGACAGATTTCTGCTAAAACGGTCAATGCAATTCATCTCCGTAGCCTTTCAACTGGGTACTGATTGCAATTATTAAGAGGTCTCAACTTCTATACGAAAGCACATCTTTTCACCGAAGTGGATGCACTTCAGTGATTCTGATCTGATTTATCCCTTCAGAGGCCATTCCAATCACATTAGAAATAAATTCACATGCCCCACTTTTCTTCCACAGCCTTCTATATTCAATTCAGCCTTGAAAAATTGGTTAGAATGCCACCTGATGGGAGATTTAATTCTCCGTGTGGCGCTTCTTTCGACACTGGAGTAAACTTTGTCATTTTTACTGTTGAGTTTGTTGATCGGATTCCTGCATGAAATAATTTTTGAAGCCTGCTGGTTGGTACAGTATCAGCACTCAAGCCAAATGACTACAAGGTTAGGAT
Organism: Poecilia picta; assembly: GCA_033032245.1. Taxonomy (NCBI): domain Eukaryota; kingdom Metazoa; phylum Chordata; class Actinopteri; order Cyprinodontiformes; family Poeciliidae; genus Poecilia; species Poecilia picta. Next base: position 20,465,123 of record CM065361.1, read on the forward strand.
ATGGATAATTTTTCTGACAATTCCACAAAATGTTTGGTGCACTCACACAAGGTGCAGACGGATGCTCGATGTGTGGATTTAACCAGACAGCTCATTTAGTTTAGCCTCCATTCCTATTTGGGTGAGATTAATTTTAGAGGCTGACTAATGTGGTAATTGTCGCAGCATGCAGCTGCTTTTCCTGTCCAATCTAAACCTCCTGCTAGTCATTTTGGTGCTGCCTCTGTCTAAGCAAGGAGTGGAGAAAAAATATTTCTATTATCTATAAATAACGTTATCTTCTGTGTAAAGGCAGCGAGGCAGGGGGCCATTCTGATTCAACACCAGTGGGTTTTGTTTTTGTTAATTGTTTTCCTATTTGCTCTTGGAAAACATATGCTATTGGTTTTATCACTGCAGAGGCACTTAGCAGAGCTTTTAGTTTGTTAGCTTTTGAGGTAAACACAGACCTCATCATTAGTTGGGCATATAAAATAGAGGAAGTCAGGAAACAAAATCATCCTAACTTTTCTCCTTACTTATTGCAGATATTGTGTGTATTGCCATCTAAATTCATTCACAGTTTCTGCCACATTTGTTGCCGTCAGGTTTGTGTTGAAAGTACTTATTGGCAAAGTTATAAGGCAGGAGAACAACTTCTGAAAACTTCTTGAGAGTCAAACGTTGCACAGTGTTTCCTACTCCTCTGTAAGAAAATTAAGTCTTTAGCGGTCTGGGCAATCAGTCCCCAAATGTCTGTGTAGTACCAAAAAGAGAATCTAAATTTTACAAAGATAGTTAATGGAACAACAACAAAATTGTCTGACCACTTTCAGATGTTTGGACTTCTGATTTTCTGACCAGCTTTATACTATAAATGATCAGAATTGCAGCATTCTTTAAGAAAGTTGTGCCTGCAGCCCTCTCTTTCGTCATTATGTTATTCTGAGAAATGAATCAATTAGCTTTTTCCAGTCCAGCACTCATTTTGGCTTTTTCTGGGGTCTGGCCAGCTATTTCATAGTTTTCTTCTTCTTTTAATTAGTTTCTCTGCACTTGATGTTACGAATCACAATTTTTATGTGTTTGATATGATGATTACAGATTAGTGCCGATCTGTATACAACAGCACAAAAAAAGTGAAACAAATTGTATTCATTAAACAACAGAAAAGCTCTGGGCAATAGAACACAGGCTCAAAGAAACACCAGAGAGAGCAGGCTTTAGGCGAGCTATACCCTGGAGCATCAGTGACCTAAAGTGAAGCAAACTTAATCAATTTTATTGAACCTAAAAAAAATCACTGTTGCTGGTATTTTTCATTGCAATTAGTAAACAACAGAGAAAAACATAAAGGAGATAAAAATTTTGAGTGGAAAAGAAAAATATTAAAGTAGAACAATTAGGAATTAATATTTTTTTCTAAATGAGTACCCCACCACATAATGTTGCTTGGGCAAAAGAAAAATGAGTTCTAGGGTACCAAAAGTGTTGTCAGTCAGGAGAGATCCCGGACGAGCCCCCACAGTTATTTTCATTGGGATTTTTTATTTTTTTTATTTTAACCACATGATTTCTGAGGGCCTCTGTAATCATGCACAGGTTGCATTTTTTTTTTCTTCACCGAATTTTGATGTACCTCAAGGAAACGTTCCAGGGTAGGTATCTGGTTTTGCATTAGCAAGGTCATTTAAACGGATGGGGAAGTAGATATATGCTTCCCTGTGGTCTCTCTGACTCTCCGTGTGTCCTTTAGCAAGACAGCTCCCCATAGTTTCAGATCATCATACCCAGCCGCAGGCCCTCTCTGTCCTCTCCTTCGCTCCATCACTACCCCCACCGCTACTTTTTCCTAAGTTTCCCTCTTCATTTTCCTCCTGTTATCTTGCCCCTCTTCCCTTCTTTTCTAACGATGCCCTTGACGAGGTAATGACTGCCTGTCAATTTGTTCTGTCCATCTTTTCACTCATTACTACTCGCTTGTCTCTTTCTTGCTCACTTTGTTATTCTTTGCCGACAGTTTAAATGCCTTTCAATTTTAAGAAACAAATAGAGTATTTTTAACAAAAATTGCTTGGTCTAACTTCTTACTTTTGACCTTCATGGGAGCCTTGTTCTCCTGTTTGCCATCATCAAAACATGAATCAGTGATAGTTACAAAACATTGGACTAAAATAGTGGGCATTTTCAGAATATGCATACTATATTACACAATATGGGGGAGCATAAAGAGAACAGAATTTTTGTTTTTTATATATATATGTGTATATATATATATATATATATATGTGTGTGTGTGTGTTTATTATTCTATATTGTATGTCCCCTGTCTTTGTTGTGTCTATTTTCTTATAGTAATGTTTCATGACAACTGAAGGTCACATTAAATCGCTGTGTGCTTGTGATGCCCCTTATACACATGAATCTAATCACTGAGCTGCAACAACAGGAGATCGCTAGTCCAAAACAGGCATAAAATGACAACTTTATTACATGTACACAAGCAAGCAATCCTACCTTCATGCAAACTCAAAAATACAAATAAAACTCATGACAAACATAAAACCAGCTCCTTCTGCCATTGTTATGTTTGAGTATGGCACCCAGGAATAAATCTCGGCTACCTTTGGATTTATGTCTAAAACAGTGTCTTTTCTTGTGCTCAGGATCTCAACAGAGAGGAAACCCTGCTGCAGCAGCTGAGAGAAAAAGATGAGCTGATTCTCAGACTTCAGAGTGAACTGGTAAGATTGACTTAACAGGATAAACATAATTAGCTTGAGTGTAAAACCAGGCATTTCTCCTGGTAATACAGGAATCCATGGGGTCTTAAAAGTCAGAAGTCTCATATTTAATCATCTCAATTTTGGGGGCTTTGAAAGTCTTAAATCTGCGTAGATTTTCTTTATACTTGGTTCATTCAGTTACCGTTGAAATCAATATTTATAAATAGTGCATACAAAGACAAATTATTGTTGTGGCTCAATTAGAATTCCCAATAATAATTTCTATTTCCTATAATCAAAGGAAACATTTTTATTTTATTTATATTTCTTGATACGTTTACATAGATTTTCTTAGTATTTGATAGAATTGTTTTTTAAGTCATATCAGCAACATCACACATCACAGAGATTGTCTAGACGACTAAAGACCAATTTAAAACATTGACTTGGTTATTGGGTTGTTGTTCATCTGGAAGACTCATTTGTGACCAAGCTTTGAGTTCACTCTCAGTTTTAAGAAACAAATTGAATATTTTTAAAGAAAAATTGCTTGGTCTAACTGCTTACATTTGACAGATGAAATTTATAAATTACATCAGTTAGTTGTTGTCATATTGCTCAAAGGTGAGGGAATTACAGTGCATGTAAACGTCTGAATTTGAAAAAAGTAATAACTATTCTTAAAACTATGTGTCTAGTATGTCTAACTAGAACATTTCTGAAAAAATTTAAATGGGGCCTGCCAAAGTGTGCCTGTCTGATGCCACAAATTAGCATCAATGCTAAAGTAAGCTGCAATGTACTCAATAGCATATGGAGAGTCACAAACATGTTGAGTAACATGGACTTACTCCATTCTGTATGTTAACATTAGTGTACAAGTTAAAATGAGCCAAATTGCTAACATTAGCCTAAATGCTGTCGCTAGCATGTTGTTTCACATTTTCTTCCTCCATTCAGTATACTAAGTGTGACCAATAAACAAGGAAAATAGATAAAAACTATTTTTAGGGAAAAAGGCTAATGCTAATGGGCAAAGGTGAAATGCTAATGTTTGTGCAAGAAAGACAGACCTCCAATCAACCAGGGAGGTCCGAAGAAAGACAGACCTCCAATCAACAAGGGGTCTCCATGCATAGCCTGGCTCAGCCTTTGCACCAACCCACACTCAGGTTGCAAACAGAGGAGTCCACGCAAAGTCAAACCTCCACACAAACATGGAGGTCCGAGGAAAGACGGAAATCCATGCTTCGCATGAAGGGCAAGCTAACCCCGGCTCGGCCTTTACATCGACCCACACCCAGTTGGTTCTAACCTAGGTTACTATCTAAGCCCAGGTTTTGCTACACTTTGCATTATGAAAATTTGAGGCTTTGAACAAATTTGGCTGAGCCTCAAACACTTTATATTATATAATAGTCATCCATCTTGTATCTGTGGCAAAGATACAACAAAAGTAGCCTGCAGAAACTTTATGTGGCCTACAATGATGGCATGAGGCTCCTACTCAGAGAGCCTAGATGGAGCAGTGCTAGGCATATGTTTGTACATAATGATGTTCCCACATGTGCAGCTGTGCTCAGGAATCTCATGTATAGATGTATGTGTAGATTTTCTGTGTCATGCAATAATATAATTGGAATTTTAGTAAATCCTGTTTTTAGTACGGTGAGATTTTTCTCAAGATTGTGGAAACATTGGTGTCATCATTTATTTGTGACTCAGTGAATGTCATGTTTTTTTTTAATTTATTTTTTATTTTATTTTAATTTTTTTTCTCTTATTTTGTTTTTACCTTTTTTATTATGGACCTTTTTGGTCTGGAATAAAGATTGATTGATTAACCTACCTTTGTATGTTAGATGATGGATGAATATTTGTTAAACAATTGACTATAGAATACGAAACAGAGAATTTGTGAAAATTCATTTGGCTCTGCTACTAGAAACAACCAATCAGAACCAAAAGGAAACTTTTGGTTCTGATTGGTTTCTAATGTGTTGAATGTGTCTGAGCACATTCAACACATTAGACTACTAGTGTACTGCAGCTATGCAATTGGCAGAAAAACAACCTAATATTATATCATCATTATTTATAGAATGATTTAGAAAACAAAATTCCATACAGGCTTGTCAAAACTATTTCAACCCATATTAGAACTTTGCATTGATTTCCCTTCAGTTTAGTAACTGTGATTTTGGCTAATCCAGACATTTTCCCTAACCCAAACCAATACTAGTCTATCCCTAACATTAACTAAACCTTAATTCACATCTTGCCTCTAAACATTACCCCTAACCAAAAGCAATGAATCCATCATATTAGGACAAGTCTTTGGTCCTAATATGGTGGACCTAATATGACACTGGATATATAGTGGTGCGTCACACAAAACACATTTTGACCGTCGGGCGCATCTGGTTTACATTCAACCAGATGGAAGTGCGTGGAAGTGCGTCGTGGGCCGTTGCGGCGCTCTTCGAGCGTCTAGCGCGGCGCCATTTGAACTATTTGGAGTGTTTGACATGTCCAGCGCATCAAATGCTTCACATAAGGCGCTTTCACACTGCAGGAACTGAACGGAACGGGACGGAATGGGACGGAACGGGCGTGTTCACATTACAACTTGCGTTCCACCCGACCCCAAGCGTTCCAGCAGCTGATTGGCCGCTGGTTGTTATGGAGTCAGACGTTGATTTCCCGTTGACAGCTGGCTCTCACTGTATTTTGTAACGAGTGGTATTTTTCTTTCCGTATTTCTCCTTGCAATACGTAGAAGTCGTTCAGGATTTTGTCTTCTGAGGGCAGCTTGTTGGCGGAATTTAATTAATTGTATGAGGTTGATGAGCAGCAAAATTAAATCCATGTTGTCCATTGTTGTCGTCGTAGTAACTGTTAACCCGGCCCCAAGCGTCTCTGCTTAGACCCAGCAGCTGATTGGCCGCTGGTTGTTATGGAGTCAGACGCTGATTTTCGTCTCAATATCAGCCAATCAGCTGCTGGAACGCTTGGGGTCGGGTGGAACGCAAGTTGTAATGGAACACACCCGTCCGTTCCGTTCCGTCCCGTTCGTCCGTTCCGTTCCGTTCCTGCAGTGTGAAAGCGCCTATAGACTTTGAATATAAATCAGACTCGCCTGATGCTCAAAACGTATTTGGTGTGAATGCACCATTAGAATGTTTAGTTCCTATGGTAACAATGACATCATCAGTGATGACATCACTCTTTGATGCATCAAAGGAATCTCTCTCTTGAGTGTAGCACACAGACTGTTTTTTCAGACCTTGTTCCTTATAAGTTAACTTGTAGGTTCCTGTAACTTTTAAGTTATGAATCTTCTACAGGAGCATTAAATTATTTGAAGGCACAGAATCAGCCCAGTAGGTTCACATTCTCAGGTGAGAGACTCAACTGGTGTAAAGTAAATTTTTCGGAACTGGAATTGCACCAAGGATAAATTACTTAAATCAAAGCATGTCATGAATAGATTTGCATATATTCCCTCTTAAGTACATAGCATAATAGTTTTTTGTTGCTTTTCCACCACTATATGATATAACATAAACAGCACTATTCAGAGATGCAATGAGTTTATAGCAGCAGCCCTGATGCCAACATCTCCAGAAAACATATTAAAGATTGTAGCATGTGTTACACACATCAGGGCTGGTGTCGGCTGTAACAGATGCTGATTTTCCTGTAAAAAGTCTAGAACAGGTCGGAGTGATGAGGCAGAAACAAATATGCGCTTCACTAATCATCCTGGAATCTGTACTGGTTAAATAGTTAACATTTCCAAACAGCACCATATCTGATCATTCTTCAAAATAATCATTGTGTCCACATTATTTTCTTTGTCATTCTAGACAATATACTTATTCCTGTAATAAACAGTTTTAGATCCTTTAATACAAAGGTACAGCTTATGTCACACACTTAAGTCTCAGAATAACCCCCATCTGCTACTGCGTAAAAATATGCAATATATTTGAGGGTTTTTTTCTATAGGCTACACCAACATTTTCACAGAAAGACACAATATCGCTAAACAGATTCAACTCATGTAAAGAAAAAAACAATCTAAACATGTCGATATTACTTTCAAAGCTGATAACTGAAGGTGTATTAAGCAATCTGTACATATAAACAGATCGCAATTCAGCTTTTGTACAGTAGGTTTACACCTCAGCTAACTAGAACCGCCGTCGCTCTTTTTCCTCCCAGCGCCTGTTAGTTCAGTCGCTGTGACAACGGTAAATAAAACACAAAAGGAAAGGACGAGTAGCAAGGTGTTCCACCATGTCTGTAGTTCTAAAGAGCAGCTCAGAGGAACAGACAAAAGGCTACATCTATTTTGAGTGGCACTGTTTTGTGACAGACTTTTGTTTGTGTTGAATTTGGCTTGATTTGTGTTAATTATGTCGCCACAGTTACTCAAAATGCCAACAAAAGCAATAGCTCCCCTCACGGGATCGAGCCGCACGTTTTGATGTATATATTGTGAAGGGGGCACGCAGCGGAACGAGCCGCATTAACGGTACTCGGAAGAGGCAGTTATTTTGAGATGTAGAACGATATTTGCCTGCCTGTGCATTGCTATGGCAGGCCCCAATTCCGAAAAATTATAATTCAAGTTTTCCCCTAAAAAACTTGCCAAGCCGGTAGTTGGGCGCTAGGCTCATCCATCGAATGGTCCGTCGTGTTTTTGGGTTAAAAATGTTTAAAGTTGACAGAAAATTTGAAAATATCACTTGATACCTAGAAAATTCCTGAAGAAATTTAACCAGGGCTTGCAAAAGTGTGCCCATCACTTCAGACCCTGCGTTCTAGTTATAGATTGCACAGTTGGACTTGCCCAGGAGCACATGTGCAATACTTACATGCTGATATGGTTCATCATCAAAATGCAACAACTGAAGCTTTTGCCAGGTCCATTATCATAGTGTTATGGCTGTCCCAGTTCACTACAACAGCACAATTGTTAAACCTGATGCACAATATAATTCAGTCCGAGACTGACGAGACTTCGCACATGTGGTTCTTACTCACGGTCCAAAATAAAAATAAAAAATAAATTCAGTGGGTAATTGTTTGTCTCAAAGTTTTTCAAGCTTTATACTAAGGATTTTAATTCACACTCAAAAATTCAGAGAAATAGTAATTTAATGTAAGCAAAATATGAATAGTCACAGGAAATGTGTATTCTTCCCACAATGCATTGTGAGACCTGTCACTGTGCCTGTTTGTCAGACTGCTCACTGCCTCTCTCTGGGCCTCGTTGCTTTGGTAATTAATTATCTGCACCTGGCTGGCTCTCTCTGTCAGACAGGATGCTGGGGACAGAGTTTCTATTATTGTGAGACACCCAGACCCTGACACAAAACCATAAACCCTAGCAATATTTTGAAAAAATGTTACGGGAGCAGGCATTTGTAGCTATGATGAGAGAATGATCATCAATTCTGTGAGACACTCAGTCTCAATTTTTCTTGTTTTTATCAATTTATGTCGTAATTTTAACTCAAAATCCCACTAAAAGTAACAGCTCCCTTCTCGGGATCAAGCTGAACGTTTTGATACCACTTTTGTGGGGGTGCGCGCAGCGGTACAGGCCGCATTAACAGTGGCGTAAAAAAAAATAAATAAACTGTAATAATAAAGAGACATTCTATTAGGTGTAGAACAGAGGTTCTCAAACTCTTCCTGTGAGGGCCACGTAACTTTTCCCTTCTCTGGTGGGGGGCCGGAGTCAGTTTGTAACAGAAAAAGAGTGACTATGCCTAAATGTAAAAATGTATTGTTTTCTAGAAAGCACAATCAAATAACACTCTCTGGGTTCTTCACAAAATAAATCCAGGAAGGATTATTGTCCGTATTTTCCAAATTATGAGCCGCACCAGCCTATAAGCCACAACCCCAAAGTTTTTTTTTTTTTTTTTTTTTAAAAACTAGTAAACATACATATATAAGCCACGGATATCTCTGCCGCTCCAGCTTTTCCACAACGATGCAGCAGCAGAGGAGGGCGGACACCCAAAATTTGAGTTTTTTTCCCCTCAATGCTATTTAACTGATCAACAACATTCTCAAATTTCAATTCCCTATTAAAACCTAATTCCGTTTTAATGGGTGCTTTCTTCTTTTATTTCCAATTTTGACTTCCAATGATTCACTTCCTGCTAAAGAGCCCCCTGGTGGTTGAAGAAAAATCCACATTTAAGCGGCTTATAGTCCAGAAAATACGGTATATAAAAAAAAATCTAAATGCTCTCTTGTATTGTTCAAGGGGCCGGACCAAATGTGTAGGCAGGCTGAATTCGGCCAGCGGGCCGCAGCTTGGGGACCACTGGTGTAGAACAATAGGTGCCTGCCGTGCAATGCATTCCTATGCATGCATTCCTATGCATTGCACGGCAGGCCCCAAATATCTGGTTCAGATTAATGTTACTCATTGCTTCTTCCATTCTGTTTCAAACATTCCCTTTAGGAGGAATCTATTGTCAAATATTTAGACTCTCCAGTTACTTATTTAAAAAAAAAACCCTCTGCTTATAAAACTTTGTTCTTATTATTTGTTTGGGCTGCCACCTTATCGTGGTGGAGGGGTTTGTGTGTCCCAATGATCCTGGGAGCTATGCTGTCTGGGGCTTTATGCCCCTGGTAGGGTCACCCAAGGCAGACAGGTCCTAGGTGAGGAACCAGACAAAGCGCAGCCTGAAGACCCTTATGATGGAAACAAACTTTGAATCTCGCGTTCCCTTGCCCGGACGCGGGTCACCGGGGTCCCACTCTGGAGCCAGGCCTGGAGGTGGGGCACGATGGCGAGCGCCTGGTGGCCGGGCTTTTAACCACGGAGCCCGGCCGGGCTCAGCCCGAAGAGGAGACGTGGATTCCCCTTCCAATGGGCTCACCACCTGTCGGAGGGGCCAAAGGGGTCGGGTGCAATGTGTTACGGGCGGTGGCCGAGGGAGGGGACCCTGGCGGTCTGATCCCCGGCTGCAGAAGCTGGCTCTTGGGACGTGGAACGTCACCTCTCTGGTGGGGAAGGAGCCGGAGCTAGTGTGCGAGGCTGAGAGGTTTCGGCTAGAAATAGTCGGCCTCACCTCGACGCATGGCTCTGGTTCCGGAACCAGTCTCCTTGAGAGGGGCTGGACGTACTTCCACTCTAGAGTTGCCCACGGCGAGAGGCGCCGGGCAGGAGTGGGCATACTTGTTGCCCCCCATCTTGGCGCCTGCACGTTGGGGTTTACCCCGGTGAACGAGAGGGTAGCCTCCCTCCGCCTACGGGTGGGGGGACGGGTTCTGACTGTTGTCTGTGCTTACGGGCCGAACAACAGTTCAGATTACCCACCCTTCTTGGAGTCCTTAGAGGGGGTACTGGAGAGTGCCCCTCCTGGGGACTCCCTTGTTCTGCTGGGGGACTTCAACGCTCACGTGGGCAATGACAGTGAGACCTGGAGGGGCGTGGTTGGGAGGAACGGCCCCCCTGATCTGAACTCGAGTGGTGTTCTGTTGTTGGACTTCTGTGCTCGTCACGGTCTGTCCATCACGAACACCATGTTCAAGCATAAGGGTGTCCATACGTGCACTTGGCACCAGGACACCCTAGGCCGCAGTTCGATGATCGATTTTGTCGTCGTTTCATCGGATCTGCGGCCGTATGTCTTGGACACTCGGGTGAAGAGAGGGGCGGAGCTGTCCACTGACCACTACCTGGTGGTGAGTTGGCTCCGGTGGTTGGGGAGGAAGCCGGTCAGACCTGGCAGGCCCAAACGTGTAGTGAGGGTCTGCTGGGAACGTCTGGCGGAGTCCCCTGTGAGACGGAGCTTCAACTCCCACCTCCGGCAGAACTTCGAACACGTTCCGGGGGAGGTGGGGAACATGGAGTCTGAGTGGACCATGTTCCGTGCCTCCATGGCCGAGGCGGCTTATCGGAGCTGTGGCTGCAAGGTCGTTGGTGCCTGTCGTGGCGGCAACCCCCGAACCCGTTGGTGGACACCTTCGGTGAGGGATGCTGTCAAGCTGAAGAAGGAGTCCTATGGGGTCTTTTTGGCCTGTGGGACTCCAGAAGCAGCTGATGGGTACCGGCGGGCGAAGCGGCATGCGGCTCGGGTGGTCGCTGAGGCCAAAACTCGGGCGTGGGAGGAGTTTGGCGAGGCCATGGAGAAAGACTTCCGTACGGCTTCGAGGCGATTCTGGTCCACCATCCGGCGTCTCAGGAGGGGGAAGCAGTGCAGCACCAACACTGTTTACAGTGGGGATGGTGTGCTGCTGACCTCGACTGGGGATGTTGTGGGTCGGTGGGCGGAATACTTCGAAGACCTCCTCAATCCCACCAACATGCCTTCTGTTGAGGAAGCTGAGCCTGTGGACTCTGGGTTGGGCTCTCCAATCTCTGGGGACGAAGTCGCCGAGGTGGTCAAAAAACTACTCGGTGGCAGGGCCCCGGGGGTGGATGAGATCCGCCCGGAGTTCCTTAAGGCTCTGGATGTTGTAGGGTTGTGTTGGCTCACGCGACCCTGCAATATCGCATGGACATCGGGGGCAGTTCCTCTGGATTGGCAGACCGGGGTGGTGGTCCCCCTGTTTAAAAAGGGGGACCGGAGGGTGTGCTCCAATTACAGAGGGGTCACACTCTTAAGCCTCCCTGGAAAGGTCTATTCAGGGGTCCTGGAGAGGAGGGTCCGTCGGATAGTCGAACCTCGGATTCAGGAAGAGCAGTGTGGTTTTCGTCCTGGTCGTGGAACACTGGACCAGCTCTATACCCTCAGCAGGGTCCTGGAGGGTGCATGGGAGTTCGCCCAACCAGTCTACATGTGTTTTGTGGACTTGGAGAAGGCGTTCGACCGTGTCCCTCGGGGGGCCTTGTGGGGGGTTCTCCGGGAGTATGGGGTACCGGGCCCTTTGATACGGGCTGTAAGGTCCCTGTATGACCGGTGTCAGAGTCTGGTCCGCATTGCCGGCAGTAAGTCGGGCTCGTTTCCGGTGAGAGTTGGACTCCGCCAAGGCTGCCCTTTGTCACCGATTCTGTTCATTACTTTCATGGACAGAATTTCTAGGCGCAGCCGAGGTGTTGAGGGGATCCGTTTTGGTGGCCTTAGGATCGCATCTCTGCTTTTTGCGGATGATGTGGTCCTGATGGCTTCATCAGATCGTGATCTGCGGCTCTCGCTGAAACGGTTCGCGGCCGAGTGTGAAGCGGCCGGGATGAGGCTCAGTGCCTCCAAATCCGAGGCCATGGTCTTGAGCCGGAAAAGGGTAGAGTGCCTTCTCCGGGTCAGGGGGGTCGTCCTGCCTCAAGTGGAGGAGTTTAAGTATCTGGGGATCTTGTTCACGAATGAGGGAAGAAGGGAGCGGGAGATCGACAGGCGGATTGGGGCGGCGTCTGCCGTGAAGCGGGCGCTGTACCGGTCCGTCGTGGTGAAGAGAGAGCTGAGTCAAAAGGCGAAGCTCTCGATTTACCGGTCGATCTACGTTCCCACCCTCATCTATGGTCATGAGCTTTGGGTCATGACCGAAAGAACGAGATCACGGATACAAGCGGCCGAAATGGGTTTCCTCCGCAGGGTGGCCGGGCTCTCCCTTAGAGATAGGGTGAGAAGCTCGGTCATCCGGGAGGGACTCAAAGTAGAGCCGCTGCTCCTCCACGTCGAGGGGAGCCAGTTGAGGTGGCTCGGGCATCTGGTCAGGATGCCTCCTGGACGCCTCCCTGGTGAGGTGTTCCGGGCACGTCCCACCGGGAGGAGACCCCGAGGAAGACCCAGGACACGCTGGAGGGACTATGTCTCTCGGCTGGCCTGGGAACGCCTTGGGGTTCCCCCGGAGGAGCTGGAAGAAGTGGCTGGGGAGAGGGAAGTCTGGGCCTCCCTTCTGAAGCTGCTGCCCCCGCGACCCGATCCCGGATAAGCGGAAGAAAATGGATGGATGGATGGATGGAAATTCAAATCAAAAGTTTCTTGTTTATGTTCCACTTCCAGCTTATTTGTCATGAGAGTGTAAGATTTATAAAGTTTGGCTTGAATTTAGACATTTCAGTCGTTGGCTAAAACCAGTCATCAATCACTGTAATGGAACTTACTCGCATTGAAATTAGCAAACTTTGGTATAGAAGAAAGGGGCTTATATGCCAGAGTCAATAAACATAAGTAGGCAATGTTTAATTCAACTTGCAAATGCCAGTAAGTAAATTAATTATAAGTTGTCAACAAATTAAATAAGTAAGTTAGCTTACTTATCCTCATGTTACTCCAGCAAATCTACCAGATGCCTAATCTACCTCAAGAGAACGTACCACAGCACAACTTTACAGTGTTTCTTTTTTTTTTTTTTTACCATTTTATCTTAATGGCAGTTTTATCTTGTAAAATGCTTTGATCAACTTTATTAAAACTGACTTTGACAATTGGTTCGAGGTTCCTGAGTAGAACATTGCCCAAAGCCTCAAATGTAAAAACTGAAGGAGGCTTAACATTTTTAAGTTGGCCAATGACATTTCTTCAAACAAAACAACTTTGAGGAAATCTACTATGATCAAGAGTTAGAGTTGTTCACCTCACCATTCAGTAGTTACGATGTCAACACTGATCTTTATATTAGAACATGTAAGTTTAGGAAGTAATTACTAATTAAGTAGTTAATAAATTAACTTACCAAACTTCTATTTTGTAATGCATGCCAAACATTTTTACCTGACAGGGTTTGGTGAAGTTAAAGCAGCTGCATTAATGGCTGTAAGATGATAACCAGACTTTCTTGCGCAGTTCTTGGAAATTTGAAGAGATTTTGTGCCCTGACATTTTTCTGTGCAATTGTGTTTTTCTTTGTAGCAAATGCTAACCATTTCAAATTTCAAAGTGTGTAAAAATAGGTTCTGACTGTAAAACTGAATAGAAAAGTTCAGCAAACTAAGACGTTTATCTTTCTCAGAAACATGTTTATCCTTGCCATAGAGGACAGTGGCTGGGAGAAAAAAATCCACCATTAAAGATGAGAGAAAAGAAATACAACAATGGTGCTGCAGAATTTTCATAATATAAGTATCAGCTGACAAAAAAACCCTTCTCTGTCTTTATATATATAAGCTGTTCTCTCATGCATGCACAGTTGAACAGCAGAATTATTGTACTCAGACTGAAATTTCTCCCATAAGAAGATAAAGAGCCAAGGAAGGAAAGCAATCCCTTAATTCCATTAATTCAATACTCGCATAACATAACACATTTAGTGAAAAATATATTATATTACTGTATTTTTCTAGTGCTTTTGGTACCTTGATTTCTGGAACACCTACTGAAATACTCAATACAGCAAAATCTATCATCATTTGTCATCCACATGTCTGTAATTTGTCACCTGTTCCATCAAAGTAATGGAATGCAGACATTATGCCAAGCCTTTGCAGAATAATGTGTCAGTGTTAAAGCAGTGAGCGATGCCAGTACAACCCACTGACTTGAGTCTCATACAACATCTGTTTGTTTGATCACTTTTTGGCACCCGCATCCATTTTTTTTGGTTACTCTTTCATCTTCCTCTGTCACCCCGGTTTATTTCCCCGTCAGCAGCCTCTGTTTTAATCTGTTTTCCATTTTAATTTTGTTTGGTGCAACTGATGTGGACCTAATACTAAAATCAAGCAATTTGGCTATCACTATGACATTTATATTACTCATATAATTTCTCTCTAGAGCAATATAATTAGTGGTGTCGTGTGCTGTAGCGTTAGAGCAGACGCCCCTTAGACAGAGGGTATATTTCTTGTCTCAGATGTCCTGGGTTCCTGACCTGCAGCCCATTGCTTCATGTCTTTCCTCTACTCCTCCCCATTTCATGTAAGATTTATGTCAAAAAAATGCCACCAGAGCTACAAAAGACTTTACAGTAACATTATATATCCTGCTGACCCTAATAACTTAGGAACCTGTTTTGTATTTGTTGTCTTCAGATTTACAAACAAACATTGTCTTTAGACTTGTGTCACTATTTTAAAACACCTTTTAATGAAAATGAATTCAATTTTCCATCAGATTATGTCTGTTCATTTATCCTAACACATGGCCCCCCTGCCTACCATGCCCCCTCCCCCTCTGTAACGGCAAATTAATCCTGAACAAATTGGAGTTAAACCATCTGGAAAAAATGTTTTTAGCTTACAAGTACATTTATATTCCCCAAATGGGTTTGGTCTGAGTCCCCTACAGCTAATGTGCGGTACAATGAAATACTCAGCCTTCCTCCAGAGAGTTTTTCTGATGCCATGACTGTGAGTGAAATGAAAATTTTGTTGCTGTTTTCTAAATTGGCTTTGTGCGGCCATCTGGGGAAACCTTTCTTTTACTATATGATTGCAAAAATTCCTCAAAAGTTTTCTCCTCTTTTCTTCTCCTTGGTTTTATATTTGTGTTTTTTTTCCCTATTTGCTTGCAAAAGTGTAGGACATGTGGTCACTTATGTATGCTAAAATCCCTTCAGAATCTGTGCATTTGTGTCTATAGCTGTCAGAATATAGTAATTCAAGCTCATATCTGTTTGAAATTTTAATAAATGCAAGCATAATCTTGCAATTTTCCTAGAAATTCTGGGTCCTTAAAATATGAAGGAATGATAAATATCTTAAAATCTTTGCATATTCTGTATTTGTAAGTGCATTATCACTTCCTGGGTTGTTTCTCTACTGTAACCACATCTTTAACTGTTCGATCTGTATGCGATAACCCATTCTTCAGATTTGTGAAACTTTACTGTTGTGTTTGCATTATATGCTTGGACTGTGGTTGGATAGTGTAGTGGTTCTGCTTTACACTGCTTTAGATAAAAAATGATTTCAAAGCAAAGTTAAACTGTAGCATCAGATGTAAAGGTCAGGCCACAGATAGTTCTCTAATTCTGTAAATCTGCCAGCGAAACCCTATTTTATTATCGCATAGAAAAACTCTGATTCACTTTTCATAAGTTTTCTGTTGGTACTTTGAATGCACCATTAAGCTTTAGAAAGCCCATTTTGCTTTTCATGTAGTCAGACACGATTAATGGAAACTGCTATTTTTAACTGGATTTGTGCAGAATTTGAAGAGGACATTAAATGCAGGTCCAGAGCTGGAATATAAACGCTTTTCTTTTATTCCCCTTACGATAAACCTTGTTTTAATTTGGTTGATTAATTTTTATCGAGGTTAATCAATTTCTCCATATGTCATATTCACTGCAACTTTCAACCCGTTCTGTTCTCCAACCCATGAGCGGCTCAGGGAGAAAATGTCAGAATGATTAGTGACAACGTCGTAAAGTGCTCCCAGTGGAAATGGTGCAGGGTTCCTCTTAGGGCTTGCAACCTTCGTTTTAAAAATAATCACGTAGAGGTAAAAGAGGAGTTGGCTGGTTCTTGGGTCCAGATAAAATTGCTGTATTTTGACGAAAAGTACCAGTGCTTCTCTGACTACAACCATCTATAAATCTGCCAGATAAAACCCATTAATTATCTCCATGAAGGACTTTTTTTTCATGTTGGCCAGCTTTGCCTTTCCACCATTTTTATTAATTCCTCCCCACTTAAGCAGTGCCACCTTATGCCCCTGCAATTTGGCCCCTTTTTTATGACATTTATGATTTCCAGACAAAATGCTTAATGTTGTTTTGGTTTGCTTTTCATGTTCCTTATGATAATTTGCAAAGCATGGATACATGCTGTGATGCGTTGCTATCAAAAACTATTTGCCCTCTTGCAGATTTCTTCTGATTTTGTTTTTTTGCACTTAAATGTTCCACATCATCAAGGCAAAGCAAGTTTATTGTATAACACATTTCAGCAAAAAGGGAATTCAAAGTGCTTTACACGATGACAACATAAAACATTACATTGCAGTGGCATAGTAAAGGAAAGAAATGAAAAGTTGGACTAGAATTTATGTCATTCCAGTTACAAATATAAAACAACTTTAAGCAG
Organism: Poecilia picta; assembly: GCA_033032245.1. Classification (NCBI taxonomy): domain Eukaryota; kingdom Metazoa; phylum Chordata; class Actinopteri; order Cyprinodontiformes; family Poeciliidae; genus Poecilia; species Poecilia picta. The sequence goes on from CM065361.1 coordinate 20,481,773, forward strand.
ATGGATGTTAAACCTTGATTTAAAAGAATTCAGTATTTCAGCATTTTTGCAGTTTTCTGGAAGTTTGTTTTGTAAGAGAGGAACATAAAATCTGAACTCTGATTCTAAATGTTTGAAGGTTGACACAACAACAGATCTGTGATGTTTTGTGATGCAAAACTAGCAAAAGTATTTTCTTTATTTTCTGAGCCACAGGAACCCAGTGTAAGGACTTAGAAAGGTGGGGACGTGCTCTGTTTTCTTAGTTTTAGTCAGATCTCGATGAGCAACATTCTGGATCACCTGACTTGTGAAGACGTTGTTGCAGTAATCAAACTAATAAAACTTCATCTAAACAGATTCACAAGATCTGCAGAAAGGTTCTGGAATCGAACCCAGAACCTTCTTGCTGCAAGGCAACAGCTCTACCAACTGCGCCACTGTGTAGCCCACAGAATGATCACATTTTACAAAAACAGTTTTGCTGTAGATCGAGGAGAAAGAAATTGAGAACTTTTTTTTTCTCCTCAAATGCTCAAATAAAAGTAATGCAGCATTTCACAAAAACATGATCACACCTGCAGAAAGTTTTTGGTGGTAGTGCTATGGTCTGGGCCCCTGAGGGTACTTTACTTCTTCAGGATTTGGATAAATTATCATTATTATATAAAACATGAACTCTGCTCTTTATCAGAAAATTCTGAAGGAAAGTGTTTGGCCCTCAATTTGGGACCCTAAGTGCAAGCGGACTTGGGCTATGGTATTCTGATTCACAGAATACCAGCAGGTAAAAACCTGAAATGCTGTTGCATGCCATTAAATAAGCCATTCATGCTTGAAAACCCTCTAATGTGCCTGAATTAAATCAATTACTCCAAGAAGAGTGGGCCAAAGACCTCCACAGTGATGTAGAAGAGACTGATTTTCATTTATTGCAAACGCTTTGCTGGCAGTCGATCCCTTCAATGTTGGTAAAACCAGTTAGAGGAAATTATTTGTTCACATAGAACCAGAATGATTAGGTTTTTCCTTCAACAACTACTCCAACAACTGCAGTCATCATTAAAAATTACTTTCTGTATTTACTCAAATTATGTTTATTAATAATAATAATATAATAATAATCAATTTAATTTGTACCACACTTTTCATTAGAAAAAATCCAAAGTGCTACACAGTGCAACTAAAATCGTAGATAAAATAAACAACATAAAATCATGTGTAGGCAGAATAGGGTTGCTTGAATAAAAAAGTCTTTAAGCCCCTTTTAAAGTCAACCAGTGGTTGCGGAACTCTCAAATAATCCGGGAGAGAGTTCCAGAGACGGGGGGCAGCCACAGCGAATGCCCGTTCTCCCATGGTCCTTAATCTGGATCGAGGAAGGTGGAGGAAGTTGCAGTCTTGTGATCGTAGAGATCCGGTGGATGAAAGTGGAATGAGAAGATCCTTCAGATAATCCGGTGAAGTTCTGTTTAAACATTAATGGGTAATGAGAGCGATTTTGTACTGAATTCTGTACTGTTTAGTATTATGGTAATTGCTTGAAATATTATGACTCTGACAAAATGCAAAAAACAGTAGAAATCTGTGAAGGGGGCAATACTTTCTTCAGAGCGCTGTGAGTGGAGGCAGTCAACAGGTCTGCAGGGGGAGCAGCACCTCTCATTTGTTTGTATTTGATGTTTGTGGGTGGGTTGTGGACATGACTGATGCATGTGTGTTTGCTTTGTATGCAGGAGAGCGCCAGAGCAGCCCTGAAGATGAAAGACTGCCAAATGACTGATCGCACAACGCAGACAGAACACACAGGGGCAGAGGTAAGATGCTCACAGACAGCACACTGATGGCCCTGTCAGACTGAAACACAAACACGGCATTACACACTTCATTTTCTGACACTTCCCTAGCCACTAAACAAAGCAGTTTTAATACACATTTCCTTCTTGTTATGCTATAGACCAGCTCATATCGACTTCTCTTAATTTTTTTCTGTTGCGGTCCAAGTTTTGCTCCAACTCCATTTTCTCTCTCCCAACATGTTTTGCTCTGTATTATAGTCCGCTACCTGCTCCTCCCATTCTGCCTTCAAAGTCCCGCAGTGCTCAGAAAGAGTGCTGCTTCCTGCCTACCTGCTCAATGCCCTCAGCTGACATGGCCTGTTTGGCTTCTCTAAAGGCTGACAGTATGGGAGCGCAGGAGAGTTAATGGATGACTGTCTAAAAATGGCTGCCTGTAACGGAAACCGGAGCAGAGTTTTTGGGGTCTGTCTCCTCTTCTCCCTTTTCTTCCTTTTAAAACACCTTTTCTTCATCTTCCCTGCTCCAAAGGTTCTTTTATACCTTTAATCCTGGTGTGTATAAAGTTGGCAAGAAACATTGTGAAACGGAAAAAGCTTTGCCATTGTGTGAGCGAGTGGGTGCACAATACCCACACAACATGCTGACTTATCCACACAGATGCAAAAGCACACAAAGGCGGTGTTTGAGTAAAATCATGCAGCGTTGAGAGCAAAATGAAAAGCATTATTTGGATGAGACAGAAATAGATTAGCATGCCAAAATAGAGGAAGAAAAAGAAAACGCTTTTTGAAAGTGCATTTTTTATTATTACATTATTACCCTGTATGTTTCTTTATTTTATTATTTTGTGTGAAGACCAATAGTGTACAAGTTCTGCATTTGTGCACGTAGGAACCTCGAGTATAGTTTATGTGAAGAATACTTAAAAACCAGGTGTGCACGGTTTGTTAAAACCGTAAAACTTAGTGCATTTTGCTGGAACAATTTTAAGGGTTTTCACAAATATCTTTACTGAAAAGTGTGCCATAAATTGTTATTCAGTTCCCTGTACCATAAATAAACTCTTGTGCAACTAAATACTTTCAGAAGTTGCCTAATTAGTAATTGGAGTAATTACTGTGTGTAATTTATCCGCTGTATAAATCCAGCTGTTCTTTGAGGGTCTCAAAGGTTTGCTAGAGATTTGTTAACAAATAGCATCATGAGGCCAAAGGACACAGCAGATGGGTGAGGTATAAAGTTACAAAGCTGTTTTACGGTGATCTTAAGAGACGGGGTCCGTTGACCACGCAAATTTTTTACCCTGTCCACATCCCAACGGGGTCACACTGATCCTGCATGTGTTTTCATGATTTATTTATTTATTTTGTTTGCGCAGATTTAGTGCAATGGTCTTCGCGCGACTCTCAGGAAGAGCACAGCAGATGGAACGATTGGACACGATGAGGGTGTCCTGTCAGCCTTCCAGCCTGACTGGCAGGCAAATCCCCAAAAACTTGCAGCTGTACCAATAGTAGAAAATCTTAATTCAGAGGAGCTAAAAAGAGATATACACCAGACTTTTCAGATTTTAATTTCTACATAAACTCTTACTAGAATCTTAAAAAGAAAAACATTACAAAACACAGTTTTTAATGTCTCAAGGCAATGTGTGTTAAAAAAAATAAAAAATACACACATTTTATGATATTATGACAGTCAGACGGATCAACTGAATCATTTAAAGCCAAAGTTTTGCCACTGCATCTCCTTTTGACGCCGAGGCTCAAATCCAGGCGTGGGATTCATACAATAATAATGAGGTCTGTTTTGAATGTTGAAGTCTGAAAGATCAGTTTAATATGTTCTGTTTATGTGTTTATTTTACATGCTGGTGGTGACGGGACAAGATCTGATAGAAATGTTTCACAAAGGAGCTGACTTGTGGGGATGTGAACTGCACAAATAACATTATAGCCTACAGATAAAACATACTCAACATCCAGAGATGGGAAGGGAAATGTTTTTTGCCGCATGTTGAATGCTTAGTAAATAAATGTATGTGATATTAGACGAAAAAATACCTATGGTAGATTAAATGGATAGTCTTAGCAAAAAAAAAAAAAAGATTTGAGAAACCTTACATTTCTGTTTTGGTGAAAAGTAAAATCCCTCAGTTCTAGTAGCAACAAAATGTTGACTAAGTCTACAGGTGAGCTATGTACAACGAGGCACAGAGTGAATCTTGACTCCATAATTGCAGTGCAGCACATGATTGCTAGTGACACTCCCCCTCTCTGTGATTCACAATAAGTCGTCAAAGCAGGTGCAAACAAGACAACTTCTTACCGTGGCTCAGGAGAATGCCACTTTATTGCTACATCTGAATTCAGGTACAGCTCTGAATCCTGTAATTTTGCCACACTTGTCATCAGTCATCGTACCAGTTGTTTGTTTTTGTACATCTCTTCCTTTCTGCATTTTAGTTTAGATTTTTTTTTTTATTCTTTCTTTGCATTAGGATACACCACAGTGTATGAATTGTATGACTGCATTGTACTCCAAGTGCCAGGATTGACTAATGCATTTCTTAGGTAGCCTGAATAGGACCACAGGCTATTGTGTGCTCGTTGGTACTTAAGGCTGAAGAAAGCATAAGTGTGGGAGTCTTGTGTGAGCTCCAACATCTGAACATTTGTTTGTGTGTCGTTCTGTTTGTATTTGTTGTTCTGAAGCAGCCATTAGTCCTGGTGTGAACAGCAAAGTTGATAAAAGGCTGTTTTGTCAAAGCAACTTAAGTGTAAAATATTTGCATTTATTACCCAGACAGTACTATTTGTTCATTGTTATGTTTTCTGGCCTCATCAATATTATGGGCTACTAGTACACTATAAATCAGGTTTCCCTACCTCATCACATACTGCCTCTCCATATATTTAGTTTTCCTTTTTACTGGAAGCCCAGGGGAAAAAGTTAGATGCTGAAAGGTTATAGTTTGTGAAGTTGTTTAATGCTCTTAAATCTGATATTTTCTTTCTTTCTTTTTTACATTCTAATTAATTTAAATAAATGTAATTAAAGTTAATTTCTGACAATTGACTTGATTTGCCTCACCAGGAGCGTCACAAAGTGAAAAATATGCTCTATTTCTATTCCACCACCAATTCAATGCATTTAAAAGAAATTAAGCTCAAAAGATCCAATCAGCTGTAACCCCTCTCTATGGTGAAGTGGTTTGATTAATTGGTGAGTAATGATTTGAATGCAAGAAGTGTGGCTAAGTGTCTCATCTGCTCTGCAGGTAGAAAACTGTAATATTAGCATACCAGATATACTTCATTCATGCAGTCAGTAAGTCACATGCAGTTTTTGCTTCATAAACCCTGGAAAACATTTCAGAAGTTTACATATGCTATGTTGGATGAAATGTTTAAGGTTTCTTTTGTATTTTCCTTTTTATATTTTTTTTCTGGAATTTGTCTCCACTAAACCTAAATTTTATGAATTGACCTATGAGAAGCTTGCATGCCATGACATCATTCTCTGAGAAAATTATTTAAATTCAGCATAGTTTCTAATATAAACTTCTGAACTTGAAGACAATCATAATTTCTGAAAACCATTACCTCTCTCATTATTCAGCCATTTAAAAATGCAAATAGTTTTGCTCTTATGTATTTATATAACGCATTAAAACATCTGGTCTTGTCTGTAGCTATTGAAGACGCTCATCAATGAGTTTTGAATTTAAAAATTGAACAAAGTAGTTATTTCTTGCTGATTTTGTAAAACTACCTTTACAATGCTATGTCCTTGGTTTTAAATGGCTTTGCTGTCTATCATAAGACTATGATGAAGCTATAGAGACCTCCATATGTAGGCCCCTCTGGAAGATGAGCTCTTAATTAGAGGAGCAGCTGCTTGCCCGCTAGCAAGCTATGCTAACAGCACAGGTGACTTAACTCAGCAGTAGCTTCCAGCATGTGTGGCCTGATTTTAGCCTCCCACCCCTCCCCGTGTGTGTATGAAGGAGATAAAGGCCAAATGTGTTTTCGACTAGGTTCAAGACTTTGTGGGAAACGTTGCAGCATGTAGCAGGGCTATATAGGTTAGCTACCCCAGTGCATCAAGGACAGTCAGTGAGCAACCAGAAAAGTGTGTCTACAAGTGGGGCAGCTATTTCTACTGCTTCTATCACTTCTCAGGGTCGAGCAGCTCCCTCTCTTTCTCCCTCCTACTTGTTCTCCTTCTTTTCTAGAACGTCCTCTCACTTTTTATCACATTGTTCTTGTTCTCTCTTCTTCTGCCTTCAGCTTGAAAATCCCTGAAAGTGAAAAACCTAGTCTGCAAAAGTTTTCTTCTCTCCCTTGTTTTCTTCGAGGATGGTCATTTGCACCAACTTTTGCTAGTTACATTTTCAATTTTCAGGACATTAACAGGTTGCAGACCGGATATGTTTTAGTCATTGAAAGGAAGGCCACAAAATGTAGTACAGTGAATGTAACTAACTTCTGAAAAATTGCTTATCTTTAGAAATAAATTTTGGATAAACTGTTTTTTGCATCCAAAGAAACAAAAAGAATTAGTAAAATGGACTGAATCATTTTGACCACTCAAAACACTTTGGTAGAGTCACACTCGCACAGACATTCATACACAGATATGCACATCGGTAGGCAAGCTGAGGTTAAGTGCCTTGCCCAGGGGCACATCGGCATGTTGGTAGGACGAGGCTGAAATTGAACCCGCATCCTTCTGGTCACAAGACAACCACTCTGCTCACAGTCGCCCCATAAAATCTACATCACAACATTTCAATATCTTTTTTTATATATATGTATATATAATTTTTTACAGTTTCTATACTTCATAGAAGTCATAGTTAATATGCATTTCTTTACTGATATTATTTCAGTAAAGAAATAATATCGAGGCCTGCCCTGTATACACAGTAAACTAAAAACCATTGCAAGAAATGCAGTGGAGAATATGTCAAAACTCTCCAAACAAACTAAAGTGTACGATAAAATAATAGGGTTGGGGTGGTTGTTCATGCTCTAAATTCTAATGACAATGTATTTCTCAACATTCTAAATATTAATTCACTACTCCAGAAATCCTGAGGACATCCAGTTTTCGGGTAAAAATTTCAGGATGAACCTAAAATACACTATGACTTTACAAGTGAACTTATTATGGCCTTTTCTCAAATTTTGAATGCACATATTCCACTGTTCAATTTTTAAGTACTTTTTGCACAACTTCCTGTTCTTTCACAAGGAGTTAACAGCAAAATTCATCCTGGTGATTAATCTACGAATCAACCTGTACATTTGCTGCTTCAATCAAAATTGGTATTTAAACATCCCTCCTCAATATCCTCACATTTTGGCATCATGAGAGTAAGGTAACATCTAATAGCTGACCAACAGTACCTTGTCATGGCAAGGCTTCAGACAGGTTGTTCTAAGACAGAAGTGGCCACTGACCTTAGTGTCACCAGCAGATTGCAACAGAGATACAGAGAGACTGGAAGAGTGACAGAAGATAGAGATGTACATCCTTTGAGAATAGTGTCCTGTGGAACCGGATGAAAAATACCATTCACCTTATGGCTTACTTAAGGGAGGTGAGACCTACCCAGGCACAGGTGCCATCGTCTTGCATGGGCCAGAGAGCATAAATGATGGACAAGTGACCATTTGTCCTCAGTTTTGTTCTCTTGTGAAAATCAACTTATGGTGAACAAACATTTTGGCTGCCAATGAAGTTTGAGATCTTAAGGAGAGCGTTATGCATTTGCCACTGCCGTCACCACATGAGCCTGCGGTGTTGGTGGTGGTGTTACAGTACGTGCTTTTCCACTGGCAAGTCGCGCTCTAACTGGTTAATATGTGGTTTAGTTCTACCCCAGGGTTAAGCATCTCCAATCTACAGTCTGTTCCTCACTTTTGTGGGCGAGCCGTGAATGTGCAGCAGCTCTGGTCAGCTCTCTACTGATGACACCCAGCGATGAAGAACCTTCAGGTTGTGATTCTGATATTTATGGTCTCATAGAAATTCAGTGCTTCCCAAACATGATAATAAACGGTCAGATCACCTGATAATTTCGCATATAAATACAATTACAGATGCAGATGAAAGACATAATCAATCAGATCACTTCTGTTCAGTGCAGCTAGTACTACCCATAAAATAGGTAGGAAAGTAGGAACACAATTTTTGTTCATTGAGGTTCTGATATGGTGGGTGCCTAAGCCATGTGGTGAGAAAATTGGTAGATTACAATGAATAAGTGAAGAGTAAAAGGGCTAATGTTCATAAGTGTAATATGCTAAACAAAAATAACTTGAGCTTGTCTAAAAGTGTAGCAGAGTACCTTTGGAGGAGAGGAGGGAGATAAAAATTTATTCTGACTATGGGACCTTCAGGTCCCTGGGTGTTTCATGTCACTTCAGTCGGCCAGCTGTTAAACAGAGATAACTAAATTGCCGGCTCAACTATGAGGACATTCAGGGGTAATAATATTTGATTTAGTTTTTATTATGAAGAAAGGGGTTTTAAAATTGCATAGATAAAATACCTGCTGTGCAACCTAAAAAATTCTCACCAGTGGACGTCTGTTCAGTTACACAATACATTGTAAACTTTGTGAGGGTCACAAAGCGAAGCATTATTTAACAGAGCAGTCACTTTATAGAAAAATGAAAACATCTTTATACCTCTTATTGTGAGATGGTTCGTATGTAACCAGCTCTTTTTTTCCCTTCCGAAGTGACGAGACAGAATTTGTTTGAGTCCAGACATGGAGTGCTTTGTGAAAGAAGTTAAACTTTCCAAGTGTCAAAATGTTGTACCTAGACAAAAAAAAAACTAATCAAGAAGACCAACATCAAATTGACTAGTCAGAGTTTTAACGGATACCATTTTTTTTTTACCTTTAAGGTCCATCTTTCTGTGATTGTACATTACAGTGGTGAGGTGAAAGGGAAACTGAGAGAGTATAAAAGGAGAGGATTTAGAGAGAAGCTTTTTTTATGTCCCTTAGACCCTCTTTTGAATTGGAGGTATGGTGGTTGTTTGAATTTTTTGTTTTTCTTTTAAGGGGGATTGAATCGATTGAGATTGTGTTCTTTCAGCAAGCTAATTTCATGGGCATTCTTAAAAGCATCGTTTTAGGGGAGAATCAAAAGCTCTTGGAGAGAAGCTCAGTCTTGTTCCATTTTTCCCCTCATTCTCTCTCTCCGTCTCTCACTATCTTCCTCTGATGGTTTCTATACTCAGTAGATTTGAACAACATTTCTTTGTGGCCTTCCACTTCTGCCTCTTTTCCTTGCTTTGTACCCTCCTCTTTTGTCATCCCTTTTCTCCCCATGAAAAGAATGAAGGGAGCGGAGGGATACTAGGTTATTGTCTCCCTGTGGGCTGTGCTAGAGAACTGAATAGAGGAACATTTGGGTTTATCATGCAGATTTATCCCTTTTTGTTTCTCACTGTTTTTAGAAGTTGATGCAAATATAAAGGGAATAGTTATGCAAAAAAAAAACATCCTTTATACTTCATGTATCATCTACTATGTATAGATAAAAATGGAGGGCCCTTGGTTTTTGTCTGTGTAATAATTTAACATTAGTAATTACTATAGCATATGTGGGAACTTGTCCATTCTGGGTAATCATCATCTTTAAATGTAGAATGTTTATTAGAGAAATAACTTAAACTACACTGTAAATGAAGCATGAACAGATTTATTTATGCAAGCTTACTCGGTTTTCCTTGTTCAAAATAACAGATTTATCAGTTTCCATGGTTTCTGGCATTCACAGCTCACATTTAGATATGTATCCCTATGACCCTGAAGCGTGAGGTTGCGATTGAAATTTCTAACCAAGGGCCAAATTTCCTCTCTTTCTTTCTTATTTTTGTGTGGGAAAAAAACCCAAAAAACTTTCAAGATGTCTGTGAAGGCAAATAGAGAAAGGCGGGGGAGTTTTGCATCCGACTTCAGTTGGGGAAAAAAAAATACTCAGACCATTAAACACTGATTCTTAAACTTTACTCTTTTACAGGAAGCATTTCTGCTTTTTCTATCATATGATATTCATCTCTTGAGTGAACTGCTCCAGAGAGCAGTTTGACAGATGTCTCTGTTACCATCTTCACAAAAGCTGCCCCACTATAAACAACCTTCAATGGAGATATTTTCTGGATCATCCAGTAAGAAATATCATACAATTGTGTGTCCAAGTGTCCAAACAAAAAAAAAATGCAGCATTTATTTAATTACTCTAATTACTAAGCATAGGCCTGCAGGAAGTTCTTTCTGTATGACAACCCTAAGTCTCATGGTAACAAAAATGTGTGCCATCTAACTCCCCAAAAGAAACACATTAACTTTCCATTTATTTCTTTTTTTTTTACTTGAGAAAAAAATACCATTGTAGAAAGTGACATTGATAAAATTCAGTTACTGTTGCTTTGATTTCAGTATTTAGACTTAGACAGAAAATTTGAGTAAATCTGTTACTGCTTACAAATAAACCAGGTAATTGGGCAGAATTTTTACGTCGTGTGGAACTAGAGGTCCCATGACCTCTAGTAAGACCTCTATCTGCCCGACTGATATTTAATCCGTCAGCCTAAATACAGAGATTGCTTGGCTCCAGTCGGAAGCTTTGCCGACAAAATTCTCTTGGCTTCCCCACTGTCGTTTTGAAACATCATACAGACAGATGGCACTCACCCAGTTTTCATTTCAGATTGTGTTTCTAAAGGCCTGAAATATTTCACTCATAAATCATGGGGAAGTTTTACAGCTATCTTTCAGCCAGCCAACAGGGAGTCTACAGCAACAAGTGGGGGAGGGGCACTGCTAGGATACTCTATGCTTCAGTCACTCCAGCATCTATTGTTACATGCTGTTTAAAGGATGGCTACCTCTTGATACCAGCAGACAAAACTTTGGCTATTATTTTCCACTGGCTCCATCAGATCAATTATTTTGGTTGGTTAAATATAGAGGGAGAAGCAGTTTCATTTCTACTGAAAAGGAATTAAGGGAACTCACTGCTGTATTAATGTGCTACTTTAAGCCATACACAGTAGAAACCTTGCTGCACGTAGTTGCATTATATTCTTGATTACACAGGTAATAATTATTTAGAATTTTTTTTAATGTTAATATTAGTCCTTTAATAGTATGTGTTTAAACTCTTTTAAACACATACTGCAGTCAGTTGGGGTTATATATAGCACAACCACATGTCTCCTTTCATCTTTGTAAAAATTACAGTAACTGTTCCCTCAGGAAAAAAAAGTATATCCATAGGTTATTTTTCTTTGCCTTTGTTCCAGGGATGTTTTGTCCATTATTATCGATCCATTATGTCTGGTGGGAAAAGAAGCCTTTGGTCTTGCATGCATTTACTTATGTCTACTCATTACTCCTGTGTAAAGTGTTGACACAGATCATGTTCAGCTACCCCCACCCGCTCTTAATGAACGCTTCATGCATCTCCCTGGGGCTCACAACCCGGAATCAATATGTACAATGAGATATGATTCTGCGTCACCAGTGCTTTCCACATCTGTTCCACTTTCAGGAGAGGGATGGACGGGTCCGGTGATGAGTATGACTATGTAGGTCTTCCATTCCTATTCCTGTAAACTAGATCATTTTGTACAGCCTGGTCCTTACTGAGTAATAGCGCTGCCTGGATAGAATTAAAAGGAAGACTGAGAGAAGCAGGAACTGGAGAGAGGCAGTTTGCTGCCCTAGATGGAACATTTTATGTTATTCTTCTATATCACTTACAACTTTTTGTCTTTTCACTTTTACCCTTCATTGAATACATGTATTTTTGTCTTTTACTGGTATTAACTTCTTCTGCTTCTTGGTTTTCTTGCTTTCATGATACAATATTTATTCCCTGGCAATGATCTGTTTTGCTTTCAACATATTGTCTTTTCTCTCTTGATTTGTCCCATACCGCTCTTTTCTCCCATCTCATTTTAATGCTTTAAGACTCCCTCTTAGTCTTCCCAAACATGTTTTCCTCCTGTCTTGCTCACTCTTACCTTTTTCTATCATCTCTTTTGCACTTTTTTTTTATAACTATTCCTTCATATCACTTCCACTCTGTGATCGTCAAAGTCAGCCTTTCACCTGTGTGCCTTTCTGCTCACCGTACCTCCCTCTTAGCTATTTTATTACTGTTACTCTTTCACCCCACCTTTGCCTTTCTGGTCATTGCTCATCTTGTCTTACTATTTCTCACTGACTTTTGTTAACCCTGTGGACTTCTCCTGGTATTTGTTTTTAAATATTGCAAACTAAGGCAGGTGAGTATAAATTAAACACCATCTAAAGGTAAAAGGGAACAGTAATGGTTAGTGTCTAGCTATAAAAATAATAGCTGAAAATACTGTCTTATTGCAATAATGCATGGAACTAAAATGAACAATCCTAGTATTTAACATCAGTTATAACAAGACTAACATGTTACTAGAGCAATTAAGGCCTGATTTGCAGTCAAACGTATTATTCACACAGGATTGCATAACATTGGTTTTAGCACTACAAAGCATCCTCACATTAATGTGGCCCACCTGCATCTCCTTAGCAGATCCTCAGATTATAGCTCAAGGACCTATTATTATGCTCTATTAATATGCAATCAGCAAAATACTGAAAACCTACTCAACTTCTATAAATATATTTCTTTTGCTGTAGCATAATAACCAATGTTTATGTAAATACAAATTTACATAAAATTATCCTTTCCTGGTCCCCCAAAACAGGAAGATCTTGTTTCTCTCATTTTGTGAATCATGTTTTCACATTAGTGTTATAAATTTAAACTAATCTGAAAAGACAAACATAGTCATCAAGGACGATAATCGTTTTAAGACCATACAGTTTCAGTCAGAGGTTTACATACCGTCATCATTAGGATCATTGTCAATAATTTGAGACTCCTAAGGTTTAGTTTTTGGAATGATAAATGCAACCTTTTGTGTCATTGAAGTTCACTTGGTAAATCAAATTTATTTTGATTTTTCTATAATCCACAAATGTCAAACTCAGATGCACAGGCTCTAATTTTGTATATAACTACCACAAATTGGTGGAAAGTCACAAAGTTTTTGCATCCATCATTGTCCTCTTCATGACATCATTGCTACTTAGTTGAAACTGATTCAAATAGCTTCCAACCAAAGAATTAGCATTTAAGCGTTATCCATACACTTTCTTGCAACACCCAACTGTGTCCAGGTTTCAAACAGAGAAGGGGAAATAGGTTATTACGTTCAGAACTCACCCTGAGACAAACAAGACTCAAGCTTAAAAGATACTGGAAAATCTAATATTTTTGTTCAAAATTAAACGGACATGCCAAATGACAAAGATCAAGCTATTTAGCCCCAAGGACAAAATTACCATTTGGAGGAATCAAGGTAAGACGTTTAAATCTAAAAATAATAAACCAGTCAAGCATTTGCTGCCTATGATGCGGGTGCATTGGACAAAGTGGATGGAATAATAAATACAGAGAAAAACCTCCAAATTTCTTAACTTTTCATCTCAACAGCTAGATGATTGAAACATGACCCATTCAGTAAGTGAGTCTTTCAACCGCAGTGTCACAAATGCATGACAAAACTGGTTCCAAAAGTGGTCTTGATGTCAACATTGTTCAAATTGGACTATTCTTATAAGCTTGGTCTAAACTAGGAAACCACCTCGTATAAATGATCCCTGCCAGTTCTGATAATTCCATAATGTATGGTTTCCCTGCAACTTGTCAATGCACTTTTAAACATTATCCCTATAGTTATTTAAGATTGTATTTATATCATTATTATCCATGATATTGGGGAGAATAAATCTATAATGAAATCTGTGCTCTCCATCCCTCTATTTAAAATGACCGTTGGGTATTCAAAGATCTAGGCAGAAAGGTAGGTGAAGAAAACATCATAGAAATATGGTTTTACAGGCATCGGACACACACTTTTTATTAGGTGGTCAAAGATTCCGTCCTTGTCCCATTGCCATGAAGCTTATTGTCAGTGAAATGGTATAAGAGTCCTTGTTTTTGGCAAGCGCGTCTTGTGTGGGTACATGAAGAACAACCTTGTGTGGGAATATGAAGAACACACCAGCAGTATTTATAAAGCTTTAGCTGAGGTGTCAGCCACTAGCTGAATTTTTTTCTGTCTGCTTATCAAATCATGTGTCAGTGGCAGAAGAAAAACCCTTGCACAGCTCATAAGCTGGTAGAAATTAGTTTAAAAATTGTGGTCAGTGCTATTTTTGTATACAGAGAAACTCCATGTTTAGAATAGCTGCTAGTGATTGAATGCTTGAGTGAATCAGGGCTTAGTTAGTTGCCTTTTTAATGACTGGCACAAGGTTTTCTGTCATTTTGGTATCTAGACGTTGCGAAATATGGACGTTTTTTCACTGATTATTCTATTTTATATTATACTAGAACAAGTCAAAGGTGCTGTTTGAGGGTAAATCGTTATGTTGTAGAAATCTGTTTTTTCCTTTTCCCCCCATTGCTTCAGTTTCCACTCTTTCTAAATGCATTTTTTTCTACTGGTTACTCTATGTGTCATCATGTCTTTTGTTTTCAGGGCATCAAGGCGCATGGGAGCGCCACTTTATCATCAAGGAGACAACTGAGTGAGTGTCTCTGCTCTGATATCACCTGACTGGACGTGACTGTCTTGTAGTGGTCTCCCTTGATGTAACAGATTGGAATACAGGGGGTCTTGGTACTAAGGCTTGATTATAACCTGCAGGTCTAATTCAAAGTTGATTAGACTTGGATCTGCACTTGTTTTACTTCACAAATCAACTAATACTCTGCTTATGTCATTTGTTTTCCATAATTACAATAGATGGAAGTTCGTAAAAACCTTTAGGCGCAGTCATAATTTGGATTTACGCACTTGAGTTTAGTATTTAATTGTTCATTAAAGTGGATTACTCTCACAAATAATAATTACTATTGAAAAGTTCAGAAAATTACTGATGCTAAGATTTAGATGAAGGTTGGTTATGTGAGGTAAAACCTTGGTGGGTTAAAAAATAAGCCAATCTTTTGCATAAATCAAGTCCTAGTATGTAGACCTTTAGTGTTTTGCCACCTGCACTGCCTTGTCCTGTAATGTCTACAAGAATGCTGCCTCATGTTCCGTACTGAGTTAATCCTACCCAAAGGGAGGCAGATCCACTAATGGCTCTATAAGATCACCTATTTTCTGATAATGTCAATGTCATAGAACAGCTCTGTCTGTTGCAATTTAGTCCAAAAGCCAATGTAATATTTTCTGTGAATTACAGTATATCAGAAGGTATGCAAGAAGAAAAAATAAATTTTAAGTGAGACATTGGCTCAGATCAGATCACTATTTCACAACATTTTGTTCTTATAAGCCACTGATTATCGCTAAATACATGGTTTTAAGCACCAAACATTGGGTCTAATCTCACATCTAATCTCACATGATGCTGAAGTGCTCAAAACCAAATCAAGGTTTTAGCTCATTGTTAAAACTAAAGCACACATTTTTTTAATGACTTGCATGTTTTATTTTTAGGATTGTTTTTGTGCTGCAAGATGCATTGAAGTATTAATCGGTCATATTAACAGCTGGATAACAAACTATCCAGAAAGACAAACAAAATGGCCACTTTATTAGGTACACCTGGGTAAAACTGAGTTGGACCCTTTTTTTTGGCTTCAGAACAGGCTTTGTTCTGCAAGGCATACATTCAACAAGAAGTCAGATCCCTGAAATGTAGGTCCATATTGACATGAAAGCATTATACCGTTGCTACAGTTTTATTGGCTGCACATCCATGATGTAAATCTCCATTTGATTGAGAGCTGGTGATTGGTGTACATTCCGTAGAAGATGGGTAGTCGATGGCTGTAAGGGTAAAGCCTTAATTGGCAATAAAACTTAGACTTGCACAGCAGTAACAACCACAAAGTATGCCCCAAAAAGAAAATCTCACACACTTTTACACCACCAACAGCTTGAACTACTCGCACAAGCCAGGATGGATTCCTGCTGTTTACAACAAATTCCGCCCCTCACAAATAAAAATTTCATCTAAAAATGACACTCGTTAAACGAGGGAACTTTTTTCTCAGCTGCTTCTGTCAAATTCTTTTGAATCTGTACAAACTGTACCCTCAGGTTCAGTCGTTAGCTGAGAGGTATTGTTTCATGTTCCTTTAGCCTACATTCTTCAACGTTTAACGGAATAAGTGTCATAATAACATTGGTTTCAACAAGTGGGTATTTGAGGTAATTGTACCTTGTATTATCTTAGAGTAGTCTGGCTATTAATAACCCATTTTCATCCAAATCCCTATTGCTCACTGGATAAATTTCCCTCTATTGCTCACTGGATAAATTTCCCTCTTTGGATCATTCTCCATAAACCTGTGAGGTTCTCATTTTAAATTTCCAGCTTATTGGCAACTTTGAAATGCTCAAACTAACCTGTCTGGTACTAATAAAACTTCATGTTCAACTTCAGCAAGATTCCCAAATGCATAGAGCTCTTGGCTTGTTAATAGCTGATCTACTCCCTGTGCAAAGTAGTAAATGAAAAGGTGTACTATAATAAAGTGGCCACTAAGTGTAGTTTATTGTGAACATGTGAAAGTAACACACATAAATGTCATTTTAATTCACAGAAAATGTTATGTTTAAAATATGTTGTCGAAAAGGGAGGTTAGAAATTTTATCAAAAAATTCGCCAAGGAAGACAAGCTGAACAGAGTGGGGTTTTTTTATTATCTGTTCCTCGCCTACCTTCCTGCACTGTATTGAGTTGTAATCAAGCATGCTGTAGGCTTTAGAGCACCAGTGTATGAATGCAATATCCCCTCCTGTTCATGTGTAAACTTTACCCTGTTCCTCTTTGCACTTTGAGCTATAATCCCTAAATGCTCTGGCCTTTGGTTGACCTCTATTACTTGTGACTTTATCCAGACCAGCTTGACGCTCCCTCCTCCCTCCACTCAACCACATTCCGAGAATATAATTTCACTGGAAGTTGTAGGTGCAGGTCTTACCACAAAACATGCACACAGATCACAAGTCTTCACTTAAAGGTCACATCCATTTTAAACATAAAATATAAAAGTGGCTGTTTTCGTAATGCGTGTGTGTGTGTGTGTATGTATGCGTGGATGTGGATGTGTACATGGGGCTTTGAGGTCTTGAACCCCCATGTTGAAGGTTAAAGCATAAAAGGCAGTAAAAGCCATTAGCGTGTCATTTGTTTGCTCCATTTACGCAAGGGCACCTATGCACTTTGATGCCTATGATGAATGCATGCTTGTTTGTCTCTGTGTGGGTGCAGTTAAGTTACTTTTTTTTATTTAAACATTCAAGCAAGAAAAATGTCATCATCTTTGTGAGTGTATGCATGTATGCCCCCGATTTTTCTTCCTCATTAAACTCTGTGAGGCCTGACAGTAAAGCTGTTAAATTATTAGTTGCTTCTAGACCAGTTGCATGGAAAGCAACATTAATAAGCTCAACTTTTTCATTTGAGGAGATGAAAACAAGTGTTAGTCTCTCTGGCTAAGTGTTGAGGCGAGGGATACTTCTTGATTAATATTACGTTTAATTTGAACTAGACGATGGCACCAAAGGAAAACCTTCATTTTTTAATATGTTATGGGCTAAAAGTTATGTCCTTAGTATTGCAATCACCCACTTGCATAAAGATGTTGGTGCCATATTTTATTGTTCAAAATGCAATTCATTTGCAGTACCCACATTTTTTAGCTAAAAGAAAAAGTGTCTTTAAATGGAAATTTTCAAGTTAGATAAATTATTGTTTGAAGCTGGTTCACATTTTACGTTGTCACATTGCAACCACTGACCGTAAGACTACAGAGCTATCCAACTGAAAATCTGTGGCAAGATTTGAAAAATGCTGTTTACAGACTTACTCTATTCAGACTTATTCAATCTTACTTATGGGTCTTGGTTAATGGATGGTAGGCTACAGATGAATTGGGAAGAATAAAGTAGTCTGGATTTGAGTCAGTTTGATTGAGCTTTAGCTCTTTTGCAAACAGGATTGGGCAAAATCCTCATTGTCTACATTGCAAAGCTTTGGTTAGGGTGAATTTTATCTCTTTCACCTCATCAGAATTTTATCTCTTTCTAAGGTGGGAAGTGATACTATTCCATCAGAAACGTGCTTTTTATTTTTGAATAATGAGACAATTTGTATTATAGAGGCCTTAGCATAGGGGCTAAATTTTCTGAAGCACACATCTGTAAAGGTCTTGGTGATTCACAACACCAATGATTCTTTGAGTTTCACAAAATTACACTTTTCATAATCTAAACCAATACCTCAATACATTTAGTGGTAAAACCTAAAGGCCGTGACTTGGAACGATCACATCCCATGTCACAGATGACCCATGCAGGGACATGAAAATGAAGTGCATTGCTGTGCACGGTATAGGGCTGGCCCTGGACTCTCCAGGCATACCAAGGCCAATGAGAATTCATTTGAATTGTAAATGCCCTGACTCTCTGTGATTAAGTGCCTTGTGAAGCATACATCTGCAGCTAGCAGAGCAAGTAGTTAGGTTAATATACATATGTGGGGTACAGGTGGTCCACTGATACTGACTTAGTGGGGAGGGAAAGCAGGTGGAAGAACTGATAGAGAAACAGTCTCCCTCCATGTGGTTGTGTTTCTCTGTGCTTTTATGCATGTGTTGAGGTTTTCAAGCCTGTCCAGTGCTAGTCAAGCTGAGATGAAAGATTTCTTCTCTCAGGTTGGGGTTGCATTTTTAAGAAATGTGGTGTGTGTGTGTGCTATGTTTGTTTCATAACTCTTGAGTTGAAAAAGGGCAGGAATTATTCCCAGACATGCCTCCATTTGTGAGCATCCATGCATATGTGGATGAATCACATGTTTATATCACTATTTCAGATACCTATCACAATCCTGTTGTCTGCCCAGTAGCCAGGCAGATGAGAAAGTACAGGTGTGTAGGTGTGCGGATCCGTGAATGTGGTTTCCAGCTAGAGCTCTATGTTTTCAAGGCCACACTGGATGCATTCAGTTAGTCCCTCCAATCTGCAGGTGGGACTTCAGAGGGGAGAGAAGCCGCATCATCTTTAACAACCTCGATTCTATGTCATACCAGAACACAGACGTGAGAGCTCCCTCTGTGGGGGTGTTTGTATGTTTGTGTGTGCTCTAACGCTGGCTAGCCGCCAGAGCACTTATCTAACTGTGATCCAGCACACCACTCACTGTGACTCCTAATTATAGACAGAGGTACTCAAACAGACACACATACACACAGTTTGTACATCCTCTCTTGTGTACCATTCACACTAATGAGGAACACTCCCTAAAGAAGTACCCACACTGCTCTCAACTCCTTGATAGAGGCCACAGTGAGCACCTCCTCTGGCACCCTACCTCCCCGTCTTCTACTTGTACAGAATGTTACACCAACCCATAAGTACACAAAGAGACAACAACAATGTGAACAAGACTAGTAACATAAAAGAGGGGAATGTAAAGAAAATTGGATGGAAAAAAGATTGAATGAAATCTGCTGTGGGGAATTGAGATAAAATATGGTTTGCCAATGAGAGAACAAGCCAGCGGAGATCATGTTGAGGGAATGGATAACATGGGACTTGGAATGGCTGGTGAGACAATACAACAAGGAGGTGAAGAGATGGAGAATATTTGTTCTGTTTACTTATTGAGATCCAGAATGCATCACCACAATCCCCTCACTCCCCCAATGGCTTTTCTCCGAGTCCTTCTATCTTTGTGTCCCCCTTCCTTCCCTTCTCACCTCATTTATTTCTTGCTTTTTCCTTTTCTCTTTTTCTCTCCTTTCTCTGTCATATCACAACATGTTGTTATGTGGCTCTCAGGCAAATCCCTAAATCTTTCACTATTGAGCTCAGGATGCATTAGACTGTTGTACGTCGCTGTGCCATATGTTATGTTCAATAAAATATCTTTTTACATGTGATTGTTTACTAGACTGCTTCAAGCTCAAATTAGGATTTTATAGGGGAAGCTTCTGTAAAAGCTGTTGATCTCTTACTCTACAGCACAGGTGTGACATTACTTAAAGGGCATCTACTCGCTGGCTACTTTATAAGATTCTCATCCATTTTACCTTCAGAAATGAGAAGTCTTAATAGCATCGATTCAGCTGGGGTTGGTTTGTCATACATTTTGATAAACATTGATATTCCAGTACTGTACACTTGCTGCACATTTTTAGGTTGCACTTGCATAAAGAGGATGCCACATCCTTAAGATGCTGTGTTGCATTGAGATCTGTGGATCCCACTGGAGTATATTGAAGGGAAACTGGTCTCAAACGAAACCAGTTAGAGATTATTTGAACTTTGTGCCATGGTGCAATATTCTGTGAGAGTCACCATCATAAGGTGGGTACAATATGCTCATAAAGGGATGGACATGGTCAACAACAATACTGGAGTAGGATGTAATATTTAATGAATAATGCTCAGTTGATATTAACAAACCAAGAGTGTACCCAGGAAATACTCTGCATACCATTATATCACCACTAACACCCTGCAACTTTTATGCAAGGCAGAATGGAACCATGGTTTGATTCTGAATTCATAGTCTGAATGTCAGCTGAAGAAGAGACTTATCAGACCAGGCAGAATGACTTGAAATTGTTATTGTCTAATTGTCTTGGGTGTATCAGAATTTTAGCCTCAGTTTCTTGTTCTTGGCTCCAAGTGCTTTTGATGCAACAAGCAACAGTATTTATTACTACTGCTGTTGTTACTGCGATGTCAAAGCAATCTGCTCATTCTCCTCTGACATCAGATGAGCGTTTTCATTCTCATGTACTTTTCTCTTGTTTGAACAATCCTCTGTGGTTGTGCATTAAATTTCCAATAGATCAAAAGTTTCCAAACAGCTCGCATAGCAGCAACAACAGTACCATCTATAGTTACTTAAATACTCTGCCTTCGCTATGTTTGAACTTCTGCAAGATTGTGTTCAAATGTCTAAATGCATTCGGTTGCCACCATGTGATTGGTTGGTTCACCGCTTGTGTTAACAAGCAATTGAACAGATGTTCCTAATAAAGTCGACAGGACTGTGTGTAATCATTTTCACATTATTTCCATTTCAGATGTGTTTGGGCTTGCAGCTCATGGTAGTAGAATAAAACACACACCTGAATAAGTAGTAGAGCATGCAGCTGAAATCCAAACCTCCTTATATTCTTGTGTGATGAATTGTTGGTTAATTATCTGACCTGCAAGGACAAATGAAGGTTCGTGTCTAGTTGAATGTTGTCCATGAAGTAGCAGCATTGACAGCTAATGACACTCTTTGAATTTGATTCTATAATGGAGGTGATGGACACAAATCAAATGTAAAATGTTGACTTGGGATCTTATATTTTTGGTTTTTATATTGCTGTGCTAATTTTACATTTGGTGTTGAGAATGTTGTGTGTTGTTAACACAATGAACTAAACATGTTTGAGTGGCGTATTTTTATTAACGTTCAATTATACTAAGTCAGTTACTGTGAAAAAATAGCAAAGATGGTACACATTTGCTTACTAGTGAAAGTTTCCATCACCACTAATTAGCAGAGTTTTCTGGTTATGGTGGGGTATATATGTTCTGTCTGTTAGAATCATGTTCTGTACATTGAGGTTAACACTACACAATGCATGTGCCTTAGTCTTGTACCAGAGGGTATTTGTAACTTAATTTATGGGAGTATGGATACAAACCCCATCCTTGGATACTTTTCTTTTACAAGTGGCTACATCTATTATGCACATTCCCTTTAAAAATATTTCATCTTTTATAATGAAAACACAAAGTGTTCAATAGTCCATCATTGAGGATCCAGATGATATGTAATAAATCATATATGTTATTCAGTTCCCGTTTGCAAGAGTGGCTAAAAAGGATTTTTATTGTTCTCAACAGAGCTTTTAGAATTACTTCCAGTTTTTTTAAAAAAAGGAGGCTGATTGTGTTATGCTTCATGCTTCAAATATTTATAGGTTTTATGGCTCTAAAGTAGGATGTTTGCCTTTTAAATAAGCTCTTAGATTGATCAAAAACATCCTCCAGGCATCTGCAATTAGTTTTCTAATCTGTCTTTCTCTGTCCTTTAAATAACTTTGTTAAGGTGTGACCATTTTCCGTCTTACATAGTGCTGACAGATCAGAACAAAGCAAACAGGACAGGACAGAAGGGACTGTGGTGGCCACTGCTGTGTGCCTCTCATCCTTTCTAACCCCACCTGTCCTGAGGGGCAGTGCAGGTGGACCATCGGGGCTGTCGGGAAAATGTTCATGTGTGTGCCTTTCTGCATCTCCATGTGTGTCAGAATCTCCGATCTGTGCCCCCGTGAATGGCTATTTTCCCCCCACAGGCAGGACACTGCGACACAGGGAGCCAGCCACCTAACTGGGCACAGATGGCAGCGACGGACAGAACGGGATGTCTGTGACATAAACACGTTAATAAATAATTATCTGAACAATGACAGAGGGTACACCAGAGTAGACGGGAGGCGGAGCAGAAGGATAGAAGGGTAGGCTGGAAGGATACATCATCCTGACGGAGGGATGTAGATTTAAGAAAACTGTAAGAAAGAATGGAATGTGTTTAAGGTGGAAAGAAGTGAGGCAAAAGAGTGATGAAGATAAAAGATAAGGTTTAAAAATATTCTAACAAAATTGCAGAAATTAAAATGTGCACCGTAGCAACAACTGTTGATCACATAGTGTCAAAGTCTGTTGGCTTACTGGAAACTGTTTTTCAAAGTGGCTATGGCAGTATATTCTATCATGTGACCAAAAGGTAATAACAAACCTCTGCATTGAATATAGAGAGGTTAGACAGATCAGAACGAAGGGACTCTGTTTCAAACGTGGAAGAACAAGGTGGTGGATTTAAACCTGACAATAGAAGTGAGTAAAGCGATGAAGTGCATTGAAAATACAGAAAAGCTTCAAAAGTCTGTAAATTACATTGGACGTATGCCATACCAATGAATCTTGCAGAGATTATGCAGACTAGTTTGTACGAGTATATGTACTGCACTGACCTAGTGTAAAACTACACAAATTTGTACAGAAAAGCCCCGTTTGCTCCCTCTTCTCTCCTTGTAAACACTGCCTTGTCCTCTGTCCCCTTTTAATCCTGCACCTGTTTGGCATTTATTCAGTCTTTCTTTGTTTTCTTCATTATCTTCTCTCTGCCAACTGCTTTTGCCAGTTACTCCAGCTTTCAGTGTCAAGCACCATATTTGTGACCAAATATTCATATGTTTAAGTAACAGCTTAACATAATTAGAGCCTCGGAGTTTGACTGCAGTGGACATGCATGTGTTCACTGTTCATGCGACACCACTCTGATATTGTTTTCAAACTCCTCCCTCCTTCACAACCTCTCTCTCCCTTGTCATTGTCATTATTTGCAACAGTGAATTGTAATTTCTGTTCATTTGTGCAATTTTATTTCTACTTCTAATTACAAAGATGGCATTTTAATAAATTAATGCTAGCTGTACCACTAATTCTGATCTCTATAATGTGATCTCAATAATCATCTTCTTTCCTTTATAATAATAGCTAAATACAGGTGCTGTTCTAATTTCTTCTTGGATTATAAAACAAGATTTTTCTGAAAAAAAGTGCTTTGTATTTAAATAATTCAATTTACTGTGATGTCAGTACTGTTTGTAGTTTACATCTCTTTATATGGTTGATGCAGTATCTGAGCGTTTCAGTGCTTAGAGGATAGAAGCAGACGCAATTGTTTAATTTAGAAATACATTCAGCTGGTCTGACCCTTTACATTTACCTATACAAACATATTTACATCTACCATACTCAGTCATCCCCATTTTCCCCTTAGTATGCCTCCCATGTTTTCATCTCCTCTTTTGGACTGTGTCCATATGTGTGTTAACCATGCTCATTTTACACCATCTCATTTGTGTCTTTTTTTTTGTTTGTTTTTCCATTCGTCTACCTTCATTTGTCCGGAAAGCAGTAAGCAGCATGGTGTGACGGAGGAATGCAACAGGTATGCATGTCTGAGATGTGTCACAACACAAACCTGGGCCTGTTTTCTTTCTAAAGTTATTTTGAGTTCAGTTTCATTTTCAAATAATGTCTTTTATAAGACACTGCAAAAAAAAGAAGAAGAGGTGGGGAATTTGTGTGCTCATCTTGCTCTTTTTTTTATTTTGATCATCACTGACTGATCCATTGTGGCAGGCCATAGAGTATGTAATGGCTGATGTGCCCTCTGGAAAGAAATAACCTCACAACTGGCCCAGCTTTGTGTGTGCCATCTGCCATCTATCAATCATTTTTCTTGCCATATACCGCTCAACCTGTTTCTCTCTCTAATCAAGACAGCTGAACATTTGATTTACCTTCGTTATGGTAAATTTGACCCCATGGGTGTAATCCAGAACGTTCTGTGTCGGTCTCACAGCTCTCAAGTGGCTTTCTTATCCCTGCCAAATCTCCTCGGCTCTCTTCCTTTCACTCCTAAAGATGGAAATCAAAACCCATCTGTACATTCTGACAGCATGTGTGAGAATGCAGAAAAAGGGGACTCTTGATAGACTGTGGCAACACAACTGCTTCAAACGGCTGAGATTCTATTTTCAGTATTGATTGACTGAACTGCTTAGATTTCTAACTGTTCCTGAATAAAATATTTAACTTTATGACTCCTAATGATATTTCCTCATCACATTTTCTGTGCTTGATGATGACAAATGCAAATTTAAGAAGTCTGTTTCTGCTGGCGTAAAATATCTACAGGGACATTTATCACTACAAGCTTCATTGTCTAGTTCTCATAATATAACATGTGATTGATATTTTGATAATCATATTATGGTGTCCTTAAAAGTGCTGCTGTTTATTATTCATTGCTCTTTCCAAATCAGCATTCATCATTTGTTGTATGTGGCATGATTCTCTTGAGATTTATAAAAACAAATTAATTTGCCTCAGCAGTCATTTGCATGCCTTAACTACCTGTCTGGAAGTAATTCATGCTGCGTGAAACCTCAGGTTGGCTGTTTTGATTGATAGCAGGTGATTTCCATAGCTGTGATTGCATTACCTTGTTTTTGGCACAGTTGGGCTCCGGGACTTGTCACAAGTCAAATTTCTCACTAAGTTTAAACTGCTTGAACTGCACCTAACACAGTGTGCAGAAATGTTTATGAAGCTATTAATTCATCAAGAATAAGAAAATAATAATTTGTTCCTACTAAAGTCAGTGTCTTTTTTTGTGATAAATTGCTTCGGCTCAGAGTCTTGAAGTAGAAATAAAGGTAGTGAAAGCAATAAATGGGTTGAGTAAGTTACCACTCAAAGGAATTTACATCATATGCAAAAGATAAAAAATAAATACGGCAATAGATAAAAAGCAGCATGAACATATAAAGTTACTACAACACATCTGAATCAGATGAACTTACATTACCAGGGCTCCTGGTAATGAGCATTACCTTGAGCCCTGATTGACTGCTGATGAGGAACTTAAACTATTTCATTTTGGGTGGAATAGGGTTTCATCTAAAAGTTGCAACCAGTCAGCTCTTGCGGACCGGTCTTGGGCACTATTCATTCAGGTGTTTTAAATGATATCTGAAGAAACAGAGAGATGCAAGAACCAATTAAAAGAGCTCTAGGAAGTACTGTAAAGTCACCGTTTTATCAATCTTAGCTTATAAATCTTGGACTCAACTGTATTGAGTTTAATAACTGAATGCAGTTGAGTTATACCTCATTAAGGAGGATTAATAACTCAATGCAATCCATCCTCCTCAAAAGGAGGATGGATTGCTCCAAAGTCAGTGGCTTGAAATGACCAACTCTGCTTTGAGGTTGAAAACGTTTTTTCCACCAATTGACAATTTACACATTTTGAATGGATTGGATTAAAAGTCATTTTATCTTGTAAACTGACTCAAATTGAATGAGTTGAAGTGATGTTAATTGAAATGAACTAGCTCTGGAAATGCTGCAAATCTGATGGAAATCTTAAGGGCCTGTATTCTCTCAGCCAGTGTTTTCCAGCCCTGGTCCTTGAGACACGCTGCCCTGCATGTTTTATTATTACACAAAAGCAGCAATAATTGTGATGTAATGAAAGGCATCAATGACTATTTTTAGATCTTTCAACATGAAAACGCTTGCAATTCATAGTTTATAGCAACTATTTTAACACTGCTGATCTGTTCATCCAAGCGCAGAGCTGAGTCTTAAATTACCCTTAGATTTTTTACATCTGGAAAAGTATGTTGGTCTAGTCTATTAGTAAGGTCACTTGTGGAATAACTTAAAGCAATAGCTGGAGCTTTGTTTTGATTTAGAAGTTATCTCACATTCGTGATTTCATGCCCTTTTTAAAGAAGGCATTAATGTCAAAAACAGGTCTTGCTCGGTATTCATCTTAGTGTTCATTCTCTATTATCAGAGCTTAGCAGCGTTTGACTATCAGCTGAGACACATAACTGTTCTCATTCGATTAGCCTAAATTAGACAAAATTGTCTGAGTGTGTCTGATTTTGATTTAAAAAATGAGCGACTAGCACAAGGCTGGGCAAATGATCAAATCAAGAGTGAGCACGGAGGATTTAGAGTAATGGGTTTGGAACAGCATGGAAAAAAAACAGAAATATTTCAGTGCTCAGAAGAAGGCCAAGTTGCTCAGTTTTGTCTCTAGAGGGAAGTTAGCATTTTATCTGCCCTTTTCTGGTGATGTGACATGTTTTTCCATCGCTGATGATTACAAAACAGATGTGTTGACTCAATATGACAAGCATGAAAAAAAGAATAATGTGTTGAAACAAACAAAGCAACAGTCATTTTTTTAGGAAGCTGCGAAGCTGTCGAAATTTCTGATTCTGTCCTGCAGAATTGTAGAGGCTCACTGAGATAACAACCGATGGCTCACAATATCACTAGAGAGTTGCTCTTTAAGTCTTTGTTTTTCTTCCACTCACATTTTCACCCGGCCCTTCTTAGTTCAGTTTGATTGATCTGCTCTGGCCTTTCCGCCTTAAGATACTTCATCTACTGCGCTGGTTTGCGAATTAAAATGTGATTGATCCGTTGTAGCAGCAGACAGCTCACAGCGCCTTAAGCTTAATATCGAAAGTGTGAATTTGTGCCATCATGCTGATGCATCTGTGCGTCCATGTGTTATCAGCCATCTCTGTGTTTGCCTGTGTGCAGACGGTGACCATATTTGCAGAGAGCTTGTGCTGGTGTGAGAGTTGTGGAACAGCTGGTATGTCTCAGCATGTGGGGACTCTCATGAGGAAAGCATGTGAGATTATCCTGAAACACAGCAGGAAGCTACTTAAACTCTCCTTGAAACTAACCAAGCGTTTCCTTTAGCTACAGTGCATCTTATTGTCCATGAGGAACTCACTCTGTGTTTCTGTGGCTCGTTGTTTGGCAGCCTCGTCAGCTTTGTAGATATTTTAGTTCATCTGTGCTCAGCAGTGGGTTAATATACATTTTTTTCCAGCCACTTTATTAAATACATCTTGTTAATACCGAATCAGACCAACTTATGCACTCAGAATTGCCCTTATTCTTCAAGGAAAGATCAGACTATACGCCTAAATCATTCTCCAGAGATTTTTGTCTGTATTGAGACAATTTCATTGTGTGGTTAAAAGACTTGCCAGCTGGACATTCAGGATGAGAATCTTCTTTTTCACCATATTGCAAAGGTACTTTATTGGATCAAGATCTGATATTTATGGAGATTTTAGGAGTCCGGTGAACTTATCTTGTTACTGTTACATTGTTATTTTGGTAAGAAGCAATTTCAGCAATGCTCAGTTGGTACTACGGCTTCAAAAGTCTGCCAGAAAAGTACCACCCATAAAATAACACCACAAACACCAGCTTGAAATATAGGTACAAGGCAGAATGCTGTATCATTAATGCCAACTTCTGACCCTGCAGTCTGAAACTGAGACGCTCCTGACCATGCAACAGTTTACCAGTTTGTAATTGTCCAGTTTTGATGAGCTTTGTGAAATGTAGCCATAGTTTTCTTTTCTGTGACCTTCTGCTGCTGTAATCCCATCTGCTTAAAAGTTTAAAGCATTGTGTTTAAAGAAAGGAGCAGACATTGACCAGGTATTTTTATCATTTGCATCTTTTTTTGTAATACTCTATATACTTGTGACGGGGTTCTCTTATGCTTGGACAAACAAAGGAAATGACTGCCCAAGGCCAGAGATCACTTTAGTGAAATTTATTTTAGATTTTCTTGAGGTGAGCAGATAAAACAGGTGCAGAATATACATGGACATCCAAGGCAGGTTAAAATCAGTCAGCAATACCTTCAGTAAACAGTCCATTACCTACTGTGATCTGGCAGGAGTCTAACCACAGACTGACTCCCTGTGACACAGAGCCCTGCTTTTAAAGCCACAGGCTCCGCCCACAGAAAAGACCAAACAAGCAAACAAAAATAATTAAACAGTTACTTCTAACTCAAATGAACTCTTAGAGGAAACAAAAACAACAATGACAATAATAATAAGAAAAATAAATAAACTTATAATCAAAAATACAACAATCAATTTAATAGAGAATACTCGGTATGTTCCGATGACGTCATCAAATGACTCCTCGTGCGCCACAACCGGAAATAATCCTACTTGAAAACAAAACCGGGAAAATGTCTGAAAGTGAAAATGGGTTATAATGGATGCCAACTGAAGCAGGAACACCGCGTGTGCACCCACGATGAACCGCATCAGTCCAAGCTGGAACAGAAGGAAGTTAGCGATTGTGTATGTGCGTGTGCATGTGTGTGGGCATGCTCGCATGTTGACATGGACTCATAATTAAGTCCCGGCTCGTGACGGCTCCTCCGTCACAATACTCTATATAATGTAAGGCAGGATTATACACGAAAATCTTAGACGATCAATACTCGGAAAAACCCAAATGGAACCAACAACCATGTCACATTCAAAGTTACTTAAATCACCTTCTTTCCCCCTTCCTGATGCTCTTTTTGAACTTCAACATGTCATATTCATCGTGTTTTTATGATGATTTGACTGAAACCTAAATAGTTTGACTTGCATGACAGCAACGTAACCTAAATGGTTTGAGTTGTTGCTATGTGATAGGTTGATATCCTACCCACATTATCAAATAGTGGAACTGGGCTACATAATCAAGTGGAAGAACATGCGTTCTGGCTACTAGCGTAAAAGACATTACATATCATCTATGCAAGATTTTCCTTCCCTTTTTCTTGGCTCCATCCTTCATTACCCTGGTGGAGCAGGTCTTTATTAATGAAGGGACATCTGTTTCATTAAAGCAGAAAGATGCCTGGGAGAGGAAGGGATGGAAAAGCTTTAAAAGGGAGCACATGCAGAGTACAAAAATGAGCGAGGGTCAGACATGGAGAGATGCTTGATGGCTGCAGGGGGTTTAGAGGCAGACCAAGTGGACATAAAAGGCAAAATGAAATAGACATGCAAGGATATGTCAGACCTTTAGGCAGGAATGTTCTCATTAAGACTCATGCAGTGTAGAACTGGGTCCTGCTTTTTACACCCATACATGAATTGTACCTTCACTAACAATATCACATGAATCATGATACAACAAAAATGCCACACGCCAATTTCAACCCAAACATGTGGCTCTAAGGCAGGATCAAGCGGTAAATCATTACATTGATCATGATTATGGTAGCAGAAACGATCAACACAAAGGACAATAACGAAAATTGAACTGTATATTTAGATATAAATTTTAAACTTAGGGTTTGAACACCCTCATTAAACATTCTCTGTTTCAGTATCCAATTTTCTGACTGCTTGTGAAGAAATAGCCAACATACAAGGACAAGGGCAGCATTTTTAAGAGAGCTTGTTTGTTTGTTCATATGCAGCAGATTCAAGGGGCACTGCATCTAACAGAATTCGAAGACAAAGTAGCAGGCTGTTTTTTTGTCTTGTGCTATGCAACTGAAATATTTCTGACACTGTCCTTTGGTGCTGCATATTTGAAGCAGCGAGTGTCTGCAGGATGCACATTATTTATAATAAAATGATAGCTGACAACATACTAGTTACCGGTACTCATATTTAAAGTGAAGTAAATGCTTTGTCATAGTAGTAATAAAAAACTATTGGATGTAGCTGAAGCAATAATTACAAGTGTGGCACTACTATATTATTAGAATTTATTTTACTTAAGAAAACCTAAAGAATCAAATTTGCTAAATGTATTTGTTTTTGTTTTGTTTTTCTCAAGTAAACAGGCTTAATGTGCAAAGCATGACACTGTTTTGATGTGATTTTATAGAGTAGCACTCTGCAAGTACAGAACCTCGTTAGCTGATGTCAGCTGCTATTTTATCTTACTATATGACTGAGTAGAGTTTGCAGTTAAGACAAACCGCTCATAGCTTTCTTACCGTTTTAAAGTAGTGATACCCTAATTAGAGTTATGCATATACTGTAGTTCTTTATCTCTAGCACCATAAAGGTCTGTCTTTTATTACTGGAAATGTTTTTGAGTTTGTCAAGTTTTCAAGTGAGGGAAAAGTGTAGCACTCCTGTCAGACAGCTGACCAGCAGCATTTCTTGCTGTGACATAACATTTTTGGAGTCGTTAGTATCTTAATATTGCTTGATGTCCATGTCTAAAACTGACGATCGGCCTAAGAGTTTACAAGCCAGACTTTACATCACCTGAGGCATCATACCATGCCTCCAGTAGAAGAGATGTGATTCTGCATATATGGAGGTCTTTTTTGAAAAATTTCTGTTTTTCTTTCCCACAGAACACCACACACGTTCAGCAGCTTCAGTTTGGAATGAAATTATTCACCCAATAGCTTCATCAGCATTGTGCCAAATGGAAGAAATTATAACTAAAAATAAAGTAAAATCAAGAGCGAAGCAGTTTTCCATTTGAAAATATAGTACACAATAGACAATACATTGAATCATAAATCACCAAAATGAAATCAAAATAAATAAATTTCTCAGAGTTGTAAAGTTTTGTCATACTATATTACAGCTGAAATCATTTTGCTTGTTGTGGAGTATCGCTGGAAATATACCAAGCTCTGATTAACTTGTGATTTAATTTGGCTGTCAGCTAGCAATCAAGGCCACTGTCAGCTTGTTTTTATATTTAACTGGAAAGCCTCTTGCGATTACCATCTCTTTTTCAAAGGACAGATGGCCAAGGCATGACACCATTACAAGTTGGGGACAAGAAGCGGAAATATTAAGCTTTTGGGTATTCTGAAGATGATTCCATTAACAGCGTTTAAAAGAGAAAAAGATTGTTTTTCCAAGTTTAGAAAATATTCTGGGCACTCTAAAAAGAAGCCAGCTTGAAGATGCTTAGCATATTTGTCAGTCATATCTCGCCATATGCAGATTTAACAGAGCATTACTTTAATAAGAATGAAGGGTGGTGGTCCATTAGTTTTCATACCATGACTGTTTTTGAGTCTGATTTCTACGCCTTGTAGCCGGGGTAATGGGTATGAGCCTTCTTTCAACCAGCTGACTGACAGTGAGCAGCATTATGTGGTGCGGGTCAGCTCTGTGATGTTCTATGTCACAAACAAATTCACAAAACCTAACCAGTAGGTAAGAACATTTTTTGGAAAGTCTAACTTTTTAAAATCTTGCTATACTTCGGTAACAACTAACACCAGTTTAACTTGAGAGATTTATAGTTTCTTCAGATTCAAACACACATAGCTGTTAGACTAAATATGATCAAATTAAATAAGATTAAAATGATCTTTAGTAGGATTTTGTGCTAGAGTAGATCACCTCACCTTATGATGTTTCCCTGATCACCTCTTTTTTTTTCCCACACTCATTAACTAAAAGTGACAAACCACACTTGTATGCATCATCTTTTTTGTCATATGAATAAAAAAACAACTCTTTCCTGAGAAATGCAACCCATTTTACTTTGCTTTTAAAGCTATGCAGCTAATAAGCACAGTTAGATACACATAATTGCAAAGAGCTTTGCTGTTATTCATAAGCAAATATGAGCAACAAGAACAGGACTTTACCTTCTGCATTCAAGAAAGATAGTCATTCTGTAATTGTAAGCACCCCTTTAAGCAACAGCTACCTCATGCAGGAGTTGATGGCCTCTTCTAGTACTTATAGGGTGACATAAAATGCAACTAAATGGGACATTTACAGCTTACATTCAGCACTGTCCTTTAAAGGGGAAAAACACAACACATTAGATTTGAGTCATATGCAGTGTGAAGGAACTAAAGAGCAGAACAAATGGGATAAGTGCACCAAAAGCTACTTTAACCACATGTTTAATTTGAGGTCATGATGACAATTACAAAAGAACCTCACAGGAAAGAAATGTGTTGTTTTACAAAGTAGAGTAGTTGGGGGGGAAAACAAACTAAAATAGGAAAAAGGAACATTATGTAGTGCTTTGAGGTTGTATATGGTCACAAAGTTACTACCCACATGCACATGTTAAATGGCCAAGGTCAGATAGAGTCACAGTAGGATCACAAGGTCCCTGCAGAGGACCAGGTTATAACTGACAATTATAATTAGGCTAATTAGTGTAACAAAACCATCATCACAGTGGGTAATGACCTGGGCAGGTCAGCAAGTGTGATGGATGGATGGATGAAAGTGAGAAAGAGGCAGGTACAGTATTAATTGGGGTAGGGCTAAGGAGAATGATGGATGGGTTAGTGGGGGGAGTCATAGGGAGACATTTACAATTTGAGGAGATCAGTTTAGCAGATGTTAAGGGATGTATTGAAGCCAAGACAGCAAGGGTGTTAGACACCTTTAATCTGTCTTTCTCTACCTTTTGTAATGTTCACTGCCACACCAACAATCAACACAAAGTAGATTTTTTAACTATTTATCTAGTAGCTGTTATCTTACTGACATCCAAAAAGAAAACAAAAATATCAGTTGGGAGAAATTTGGAAAACGATCAGTGTTGTATGACAGTTTTGGCAGAGTAAAGACAATATTTTCAAAATAAAAATATTGGTCACAAAAACAAGACATTTCTCCATAAGCCAAGGCAGAAACTGATCAGGCAAGCTGTCAAGCGGTCAAAAGCAGCACCAAAAGAGCTGGAGAAATGATCAATACTGGTTGTGTTCATCCAGTACCAATCGCTTCTTTTTTCGGCAGTTCTACACTGTAGTAGTGTAAAGTAAAATACGAAAAGAACAACCATATTTTCTACAAAAATGCTGAACTCTCAAAAAAATCTTATAGGCTAAGTTGAGTTATGGTCTGACGAAAGGACACTTTGAACTTTTGGACCCCATGTCCAAAAAGTATTTTTGGCACCAAAACAACATTAAGCACCACAAAAAAATTACAATACTTGCAATGAAGCATGGTGCCGGTACCATGATGATCTAGGCTGATTTCATTTCCAGATGACAGTGGGGTATTAGTCATGATGGATGAAAAATCCCAAATATCAGTGGCTTTTGTCCCAGAACCTTTGCACGTCTACAGAACAGTAGAAGATAAAGAGGGATTGTTTTTTCCATGACCACAGAGTTAAATCAATAGAATAATGGCTTTAACAGACAAAAAATTACTGAATGGCCTACTTATTGTGCAGAACTAAACCCAGCAGAAAATCAAGGTAATGACCCGAAGGGCGCATTGGCCCTAAAAATTTCATAGATTAGGAGAGCATTTGCAAGGTAGAGTGGGCAAATATTGCTAAGTAGAGATGAGTCACACCGATGTATTTGTTCCAAAGATACATATAAACTTGCTGAAAACCTGCTGAAACAAAGTATCATTTTAAAGGTTTGGATACTTATGAAACCAGGTTATTATTTTTGTCTTTTACAGTTTATAGTGTTTTGTCAACACAACAAACTGTGAGCAGTTTCATGCAATTTACACAACTTGTTTTCTGACTTAGAGTTGTTAAATGATGTTTCTTCACATAACTCATAGTACATTAAATGTTGTGACCCACCATCCACAACTTAAAACTTAAATGTTGAAGTAATAGGCAACATTGAATTATGTCGATGTATTGTGAAGCTGAAGTCGGATAACTAAGGTTCTTAGTTCAAGACAGGACTGCAGTGAGCAAGGGTTTCAACTACATCTCAAAACCAGATTCACAATCAGACACCCATGCTTGTTAGTCATTTGTCAAGAGGAAAAAAGGAAAAATCTATCAAAAAAAGCATACCCTTGCTAAATTTATTTTTTAAACCCTCGAGCCAAGTTTATACCCAGTAAAACTCCACCAGCCCGTCATCTATTGTGACTCAGTTGGCCTCATACCCACCCACACACTCAACCACTCGCCCTTCAGCCTCACTTCACACGGGATTAAATGTCTTAGAACCAAAGAACATGAAAGAACATGACATGTGAGTGAAAGACTGTGACACACACGGGGGAGAAGAATGGGGGAATAGAAAGAATAGTGAAATAGAGTGCAAGAACAAGTGTTTTACTCTGAAAATGTTCAAAACATTTAATACTTGTCAGGGGAATCTGAATGTATATATAAAGAAACATCTAGTTCTTTTGTGTGCCATTGTTTCCCTCATTCATTGATCCAACATAGTTCAGTCTTCTGTAGGTTTTTAATGCAAATCTCAGAACTCTGACATCCATTTAGTTGTGTGTCTTTTCTGTAATTTGCCTTCCTCCCCACCGAAATAGTACAGAGCTTCAAACAGGCTGCTGCTCCAGTTTAAGAAGTCATATGAAGCGTCTTTACATTACTCTGCAAACACAACTTGAAGTTTAGTAGTTATCATGCGTTTCTTAAAGTCGTTTTCAGTCATTCTGAGAGCAAGAATCTACACTACATCCGGAAAGTATTCGCAGTGCTTCATTTCTCCTTCCTCTTTCTAAACCTGTATAAATAACTCATGATG
Organism: Poecilia picta; assembly: GCA_033032245.1. Taxonomy (NCBI): domain Eukaryota; kingdom Metazoa; phylum Chordata; class Actinopteri; order Cyprinodontiformes; family Poeciliidae; genus Poecilia; species Poecilia picta. The sequence continues at coordinate 20,516,579 of CM065361.1, forward strand.
ACACTGTGGAACAATTTTAGATTTTTTTTGCTTATTTATTAAAATTACAAAACCAAGAACTCACATTTACATCCTCTCTAAATGATTTTATGATCAGCCCATTCAAAGTCTGAACTTCTCAACACATAGTTGAGGTATTTCTTGTGATAAATACAAAGAACTTATTGAAGTTAATCATATTATAAAAATGGCAAAATCTTCTCTGAAGTGTTTGAACTCCACAAACCCAGATTTAGAGAGGTTGTAAACGAGCTTAAAATCTTTGACCTCCCTAATTCAAACAGAAAAGATCAGTCTTAGAGCAAAATGGATAATACTTACAAGATTACTGACAAACTCTGGGTTACTTCTCAAATTAGCTTAAATCAATGTTTGAGTTCAAATCACAGCATTGAACACGGATGTTTTTGATAGGATCCTAAAGAAATAACATTGTTGTGCATCTGCCATTTCACAAAGATCACCGGGGAAAGCCAGACGCCTACCATAAAAATTCATTTAATCACGATAATATACTGTTGAAAGATATTTTATGCTGTTTTTTAAGGAGTAAAAATAAACACTAATGTGATTTTTGTTACATTTTGCAAACTTCTCCCTAAAGCCATTTTCTTAGAAAATGCCCGCTGAACGTGGAGTTGATGCCTAAATGCAACACTAATCTAACACAGGCCTCCAAACCGCAGCTGAAACAGCAGGACAGAAAAGTTTGCGAAGGCGTTTGTGTGTGCATGTCATGTGCGAGTGACTGAGCATTGAATAACGGTAGAGCTGTTGTCTCTGACACAATAATAGGTGTAAACAACACTTCCTCCTGCCGTTCTTGCTCTTTTTGTGGAACTAGCATTTTTCTCCTTTTTCAACAACGAAATCTGATGTGAGGAAATTTGCCAAATTTCTTACAAATTTGGACCTTCTTTAAAATGTATTTCAAACTATGTAACTAGATCTTAGAAGTACCATAGTTTAAAAACATGGACAGGGGTGGTGAAGAAATGCATTTCACGCTGCACAATTGATGCGGTACAACTTGGACCGGGACAAATCATTTGGTGAGTTGAAAACAACACACTCTTTAAGAAATGCATGCTTTTAAATCAAATGACACAGCTCTATAAAGAGATTTGCAGAACAAGCTAAGTTAAGGCCAATGTAATGCATGTATAAGAAGTTTAGATCGGAAAAGATCAACTTGAGCATGTTATACTGATGTTTATAAATGCCTTATTTTAAAATATGCTGCTGCAAAAAAATAATATAACAGTACTGTTGACAGTATTACATTTATAAATATTGTAGTAAACAACTTTAGTGCCTTGCAAAAGTTTGTATGGCCTGTAAATGTCTTCAAATGGTCATCCTCCTGAACAAAACAAAGTGAGATTTACTCAAAATCAGCCAAGAGGCCCATGGTAACTTTGGAGAAGCTCACATTGGAGGATCTGTTGATGCAGATTTTGTTATGAACATACAAATCTGGACTTTATGGAAGACAAAGGTAATAAAGTGGCTGGTATGGTAGAAAGTGAACTGCATGTACAAATAGGTCTGACTACATCGAAATAAATTTCTTATGTTAGAATATTTTCTGAAATCATTCAAATCTGACTTACGGGATCTTACTCAGTGATTTGTTCTTGTTAAAATACAGTGGGTTGGTATTGCGTAGCATTGCATGGGATTTTTTTTTCTGACTCCAGGTTTTTAGGAAGCTCAAAAGCACAGAAGATTATTAAAGGTTCACAACCCTCAAGCACATTTACCAACTCTTACAAAAAATAATCCCATGAGGATGCAAACGCTACAATCGAACACGGCGGCAGCAGAGGTAATTTAGGATGGAGGTTGTCAGGAAGGAAGAGAAATTAGGACGCCTTTAGAAGGAGCTGGAGAATTGGAACAGACACAGAAAACCTCATAGTTGCCATGGTACCAATGGAAAGGAAAGAGGAATCCCTGTAGTGTTAAGCATACACGTCTTGTGAAATTCTCCAGGGCATTTAACCCACAGGCCCTCAAAAGCACTTCGTCCTGCAGGTACAGTCAGAGTGTTTCTTCCTCATGAGGCTCAGAACAGTGCAGACAATGTTTGATTCTACAGGATGCTGTGGCATATCATGTCATGTGTGATTCCGTTTTGACTATATTGAGGATGTTGTTATGACATGAAAATGGCTGTCGTGGTTTCTTTGTTTTTCATTTGTCCACTGATGTGCTTTTTTGTGTGAACTTAATGCTGTAAAGGCTCAGGGCTGAAGTGTGATTATGCCTAAGTGTTAGTCATATCTGTGCTTAAGTGTTACCCATTTGATGAAATGATTGAGTACCAAGATTTCCTAATTTATTTTCTGATGCACTGATAGCTTAAGAAGAAATATCCAAAAATAAAGTAGCTTCAATCTTTTAATCTATATTCCAGGGAGATTATAATTCATTTTAGAAAGACCATATTAACTAAAAGGATAAAAAATGGCAGTAAGTTTGGATGCTGATATCCTCTGACACATGCATTTAATGTTTTATTAAGCTGAATTAATTCACACTTTAGACTAAATCACACTTTATTAACCCTCAAAAGTGAAATTGGCATACTTGTTATTACCAGGGGGGAAAAATCTGAAAATTTAAAAATAAGCATTATAGACAGCCTTGATGTAAAGCTCTCATTAGGTTTGGAATGTAAAGGTAAGCAATTACACATTCTTATTATGCAACGTGTCCATGTATGTGCTTCAGTCCCTTCCATTTCAGTTCTTCGTAAGAAGTTTGAAACTCCTCCTCAGAACGACAGTATTTAGTTTGCAAATCTTACCATCTTAAATCTGCCAGATCTACAAATTAGCTTGTTTAGAAGTTAGGGGCCTCATTCTGAGCTTTTGTGATTGTGGACAGCCTATCCTCATGAACAAATTTCCTACTGGCTGAATTTCACATCGAAAGGGAGCTAAGAATGCCAGAAGTCCCAGTGAGTACACTGAGCTGCAGGATTCGAATCGTTTTGTCAAACAATCAAACAAATAGTTAAATAGATTTCAATATTGCTTGCATCAAATGTCATTACAGTTTATTTTTTGTTTGTTTTTTGGGGGGGTTTTCGCCTTAATTAATACATTTTAAATAAATGTAACATTAGAGTCCAAGGAAAATTGTTAGACAATGTGTAGAATACAGTTTTCGACCTCACAATTCTCTTCAGATGACCTTTGGCAATCTGATACCTGCTAAATATTCCAGGTACTATGAAATAACTATATCACCTAACAAAATACTGTGGTGTGGACTGTAGCAGGACCACATTTAATATTTTATTGAGGTTTAATGTAACCATTACAACAGAAGGACCAGGAAATCCGCAGATAGTAATTACGTTCAGTTTAGAGAGGTGGACCTGCGGTTTATGGGGCATGAACACTTCAGGCTTTATTGCAACAGTTACAAATATCACCAGCAAGCACTAATTAAATTATAATATTTTAATAATTAACTGTTGCAGATCATGTTATGCTCATTGGGCTTTTAAAGGTTTTGTAAAATTATTCTGTTTGTGTTGGGCTTTCTTTTGTTGGACTTTTAATCTTTTTACTTTTCATACTTTAGTTATTCTTTTACTAGATTTTGGATCACAATTTTTATCTACTCAGTCAAATTCATTAAACTCACTCTTATCCTCTCACCTAATAACTGCTTCTAAGAGCAATTACCCTTGGTCTTTTCAATTATTTAGACTCTCATTTATTGTATGCCTGGCTTTGTGGTTCAGTTTATATTCTGTCCATGCTGTTGCAATCCAATCCCAATGTTTGGTCTTTCAGATATCAAAAAAAAAAGCTTTGTATTGTTTCTTTGGTATTCTTATTATATCAGGTAAACACGTGTCCTCTCTCTGTTGTTTGGTTTTCTCTATAGGTCCAGTCAACCTATATTGTGGACTATCTTGATCTAGACTAAAAAGAAGTATATAATGTTAATAATAATAAAAGTCTATGTTGTCACACAGAAAATTACAATCAACTTCTATGTAATTTATAGTACACATAAGTACATTCTCGCATAAACTCTTGTAGTATTAGTTTTGTTTTGTTTTTAACCAATCTTCATTTTTTTAATATAATTTTCTTTGGAACATTTTTGTTTCAACATGGATCTATTTTGCCTTAATTTGCAGAAATCCTGAATGGGAACAGATTAATCTCAAAATTAGAGTCAAGTGATGCGACTCCATCAAAAAGTGAATTACATGAGGAGATTCACAGCTTCTTGCTCATCCTTTAAAACCATATCTCTGTTGTTGCACTGAATTGTGCCTCTGTGAAGTCTATAAAAACCAGCAGTTAATTGTCTCACCTTTAACATCTTTTTTTTAATAAATACATTTGTTGAGGCTTGTTTTTGATATTTTTTAAATGCTCTAGATAATAGCTTATAATTATATCTGCAGTAATTCTGTTTTATAAACAATAGAAAAGGAAATAAAAGCCCTAGAGGATGAATATATTTTTAGGAACAAATTGCAAACGGAAATGCTTTTTAGCTTCAGCAGGAAAAAGATGAAAGACTATTTCCCCTTGAAGGACAAGCCTATTTCAGATCTATACAACTCTACCTGCAGTCTAAAAACATGGTTAATGCTTTATATTTCTCTGCTGCTTAAAATGTATATACTCTTTGGCTGTATTTTATTCATAATTGAATATTTATTAAATATCTTGCTATGTCTGTATATTCTTGCTTTTCTTTGTATAACTTGTCTTGGATTTGTGTCTTTTAAACTTCCTATTTTTTTTCCATATAAAAATATTGCCTGGTCTATTAACACAACAGATTTTACAATACTCTATAGAGTTATCGAAAACACAAAACATATTCACGCTGTTATTTGCTTGTTTCAGCCTATCATCCAGGCATCCCCAAGAGTTGCATTCAATAATTTGAAAAAGATTAGATTTGGGAATTACGAGAAAGGTCAATTTTCACTCTGAGAAATGAGAAGACAGCAACACAGTGATGTGTTTACTTCATTTAAACTGCCGATGTACTGAAGAAAAGAGAAGGAAATTGACAGATTTGTGCACATAAAATGATATGTATAAAGATGTTCCAGAGATGTACATGAGCACAATTTATGTGGAGTTCATTTGATTGGGTAAGATGTTTAAGATTGGAGACAAATAAAGGGTATATTTGTTAGGAAGGAGTCTGTTACAAACACCCCGTTTATCATCCACCATCAATAATCACACTTTGTACTTATTGGGTGTCATTAGTATTGGATTTTGTACATATATAAATATGTATATTAAGTACATTATTTCTACTATAGTCACACAGAATTCAGCGATGTTTTCTTGATTTTCATTCAGTTAAATTGTAATTTCCATCGTATTATTCCATTTTAAATTCTAGGTTTTAATTGCAATATGTAACACTTGATTTCTGTTGATTACCCACCAGTGTGTCTCCTCACACATTTTTATTATTTGCTTCAATAGGCGCAAGCCATTGTTGGCCCTTCACGGGTCGATTATTATTCTGTTGAGACTTTTTCTGTGATCATAAAATGATGAACATGGTCATCAACAATACTCAGAAATCCTGCGATGTTTAAACTTTAATCTGTACCAAGTGCCCCAAAATCAGCCATGTAAATTTCTTCCACACCATTTCACCACTAGCGGCAGCCTGAACTGTTCATATAAAGTCAGGACAGATCGAAGCTGTGGCACACAGCTTTAATTTTCAATCCTTAGTTGATGAGATTAACACTCAGTTTGGTGTTCTGCCTCAAGTTTCATGTCACTGCAAAGGGAATTCCTCACAACCTGGTTGTAACAAGTGGTCATTTTACCTACTGTTGCATTTGTATCATTCCAAACCTGTCTGGCTATTCTCCTCTGACCTCTCAAGTCAACCCAAAAATGTAACATTAATCTTTACTACTGCCTCTCTCCGGATATTATGTCCTATGTAACCCAAGAGTTGGTGGTTCATAAAAATCTCAGTAGATCAGCAGTTTCTGAAATACTCTGACCAATGCATTGAGTTGCTGCCATGTGATTGGCTGATTGTTTACTTGTGGTAACTAACACTTGGACATGTTCGCTTAATAAAGTGGCCGGTGAGTGTTTATCAGTAGATTATTTCCCTAAACTCTGCCTGGCACCCATTTTCAAACATAAGATGCAATACTTTGTTCCTTCTCCACACACAGAAACCAATTACATGGCTCTTATTAATGTAGTCGTCCCATTTGAACGCAGTTAATCATGCATGGAGTGGCAGGAGGATAGAGATTAGGCAGCATGAGCTTACATATCTTGTAACATGTCATGGGGATAGTTATTTCAATAATGGAGCACAAGTTACATAGAAGTTGTAGGGGTAGACTTAACTTACTTGTTATGGTGGTGGTTAAGTAAAAATGTCATTTTTCTTTGTTTTTTATGTTTTTGTGTCAGCATGTCAACTTTCATAGAATCCATGGAGATCTCACAATCGATCTATTAATCTTGCAAAGTCACTAAACAAATCAATTTCAAACGCTCTTGGAAGTGTGCTTACATGTGGCCATGCAGTGGACACGTTTGCATGCAGCATTCTGTCACCATGTTGGTATATGAAGCAAGGTGACAAGTGGAGGCAAGAACACATGCAGGGCATTGAGCTCGCACACACATGCAGCTTCAGGGTGCAGCGGAGAGAAGCACATTAAATCAGGCTCACATCAAGTGTAACCCTCCCTCAAACACACATCACATGCTTACAAACATGCCAGGGGAAACACAGACACAGTCTCAGAACAGGGTGGTCTAACGAGCCTCTGGTGATTCAGGACAGATTCGGGACACTTTGGCTTCATTAGTCAGAACAAAGTAGGCCAGATACCTTTAGAACTTAACTCTTCTGTTCCTGGGCTGCCTCCTTCCTACTTAGTATCACTGACTCTTTTATCCCCTTCTTCCCTTTCTTCTCTTGACCTCCCACTTATTTCTCCTCTGTCTCCGCTCATCTGTTTGATCCTTTCCCTTATTTTTCTAAGTCCGCTCTTATCTTTTGGAGACATTTGACCATCTGTAGCAGTCTTGTCCCCCTCTTTGTTCCCCACCATCTTCGCCCCCCACCCCTCTGATAAGTCTCCCTCTCTCTTCAACCTTTTTCTCTCTTTCGGCCTGTGAGATGCCCCAGTGTGGACGCACCCACATGCTGTGAGTTTGATCTGATACAATTTGCTGCAACATTAATGAAAGCATAAACCTATATGAATATTGATAAGCTATTCTTTTGCAATCTGCACATTCCGGATGGCCTTGAGGCCAACTAGGGAGACTCATGCCAAAGATAGAATATTAAACTGACAAACATTGCTAATGAATATTCAGTGACGACATGAAATCTGAAATTGACATGGATTCTCATGTCTTCCCCCTCTGAGTGAGATAATTCTCTGCACTTGCACGGCTGCACATACTTTGGGCTGTAGCGTGTCCAAAAGGGAGTTTTCTGCTTGCACAATCTCTTTAGTCAAACAGACATGGACAAGCCTTTGCATCATGATCCTTTTGTCTGTGTCACTGTGTTGATTAAGCTGATTGTGTTAGGAAGACAAAAATTCTGCAATGCTTCTTCATTCTCATTCAAGATTTTGAAACAATATATTTACAATATATCCTTGGTTCATTTTGCTGTGTACGTTGTTCTTATAAAAATTAAGATGATCGGTGTAATAAAGTTATTATTATTTTGTTTTTTATCCCTTTAACTATCAACCTCAAAATGCTTGGGTCCAGGAGGACACTGCTGTCTTCTTGACAGTTGAGGGTTTTAAACAGGAAGCTAGACTTTTTCTTTTTACTGTTTGGTCATTTTGCAGTTTTTCTCATTTTACACCTGAGTTTTTTGAGTAGGAAAGCGAGGATGATGTTTTGTACTTATCTTGGGAATGTTTTGTCAAATTGGTAAAGGTACAAATGACCTAGTGTCAACTTCAATAGAGAACAAAAAACAACAAATGTTTGTGAAATTGCTGCTTTAAGTCCTTGTTGCTGTCATGTACTGTCATCAAATGTGTTTGAAAATGATGACAACCTTTTAAAAAACAAGGGTCTGCTTTCTCAAGGGAATATTCACATGGATTGATGATTACTGTTAGTAATGTGAACCACGTTATATCTAATATACAAATCTAAATTCCAAAGTTTTTTGGCTTTGTTAAAAATAAGGAAGTTGCTGTTTAATAGCATCTATGTTCTCACATACTTGAAACAGTTTAGGTTTTCTGAGATTAATGCTCTATGAATGAACTGTACTGACTGAATTTACAGTCCAGCGATTAAATCAGGGGTGTCCAAAGTCGGTTCTCGAGGGCTGGCATCCTACATGTTTTAATTCTCTCCCTAGTGGTTATAACAAGTCAATATTCTTCTTAGACCTTCTAATGAGCCATCATGTGATCCAGGTGTGTTTAACCAGGCAGAGAACTAGCAGGATGCCGGCCCTTCAGGACCGACTTTGGACACACCTGGATTAAATGGTATGCATGTCCTGACAGCTTGTGTGTTTGTTTTCTAGTACTGTACTACATCTCTTAGTAAATTATCTGGAGCATTTTTTTTTAACAAGTATTCTCCGTCGATTTACAACATAGTCAGACACATAAGTTGTGTGAGTACCCCCTCTGGGTGTTTGACTGTGCAAGGTAATACAAAACACTTAACGTAACAAAGTACAACTTGAATCTACTTGACTACCGATTTATTTTCCAGGGGACAAAAGGGCTACAGTATGAGGAATGACAACAAACCAGCAAAGAACAAAGGAAATCATGCTGAATGTATACAGAGAAAGAAAATGACTTCTAGTGAATAGATCAGGATCAATCGGTGACAATGGCTTGGCATGGGGAAAGGCAGAAATCAGAAGGAAGCAAGGGAAACAGTATTTTAAAATAAAACATGAAGGCAGACAAATCTAAGTGCAGGAAGCAGAGAAACAAAGCAAAACATAAATAAGCAAGATTTAACAAGCATTGAATGACATTAACCCAAAATCTCTGTCCAAATTCACTAGTCATACACAATGAACAACATAACTCATGTCCAGTGTCATTCCATGCAATTTATCAAAATTTAGAGAACATGATTCAATTCAGAGATGGCATATGATTCTTTCTAATTCAGTACTGTGAGTTTCTAAGAACTTTCAGAATAAGCTCGAGTTAATAATAAGACATTTACCCTGCAAGAGTAAGTGATCAGATAAAAGATAAAGGCTCTAAACTGTTTTGACATTGAAAGTAAATCTTCTCACTCGATGTGCTTATGGCTATCTTTGTTACTGCAGGTCAACAGGCTCTCTTTGCAAACAGGCGAGTTATTTTCTAATAACAAATAAAGATTCCTTAAACCAGATTCAGATCTGGTCTCAAACTAGACCTTCTTTCCCTCTGTTGATTTACAGTTAATCTTTAATAATACTTTATCATGTTAGCGCTCAAATAATACTTGCTCAGAAGATTCAAGAGAAAGCTGCTTTGCTATTGATGAACAATAGTAAAAAGTGCAGGAGGAGAAAATTTAATCACCACTTTTTTTAATTAAGTATTCTTGAGTCCTTCCACTGCTATGTTTTAATAGAAATAAGGAAAGAAATACGTTAGATCTTGTTTGTAGGGAAAGTATAATGTAATGAATTTCCAGCACTGTCTCAATGCATTCCGAGTGATGTATAGATACAGATTTTTTTTTCTGCTTATATAAGTTGCTAAAGATGTTAAATTATATATTATATACTTTGTTCTAGACTCTCCCTTATGTTTAGGAAGTTATTTCAGGTGTAAAGACAAAATAATGTTTTTGTTTGTTCTCAAATTTACCCACCGAACACATTTCAGTCACTGTAGTCCAATCTTTTTATGCAAGCACATTGGTGATTATCAGTGAGCCTATGTCATCATATATTTATTTACTGTATTTTCTGGAGTTTTAAACCATTAACAAAACTGCTTGACTCGGTGTACAGGTGTTTGTAACACACTCTCTATAACAGGAACTGTTGGCCTCCTTACAAACTTCAATCTTGTCTTGATTTGATATCTTGGCTAATTTTGACAACAATAAAAAACACTAGTTATTTTGGATGAATAATATTTTCGTAAACATTTAAAGGTTCCCGACCCTATTAAGGGACAAGAGTGTAAGAAAATGGATGGATGGATGGATGGATGGATGGATGGATGGATGGACATTTAAAGGTATTTTGAAATAGCTCCTTTTCCTCATGTTTTGTTTGGATTTGTGCAGATTTAGATGAAGTTCTTCATCCCAGTGGGTGTGGTCTCTGGCCACTCCAACTGGTTGTTACTTAAATGTGAACTTTTTATTTATCAGTTGATGGGTTTAAAATGGGACAGAGCACAATCAATGACATCGATGTTGAATGTAGGCTAATGATCTCTGTGGCTTTTATGTGGGGAAAGATCCAATTAGTCTGCACAAAAACGGATAATTAAAACATAATTAGAGCAAAATAACTTTTGCAAACTCATTTTCTTTTTCCAACCCCATTTGGAAAACGTGCCTCATTTGAAAAAACAAAAAACAAAATCGGCTTTCTGAATTTTTTCCAGAAGCTTTGCAAGACCATCTGCGCTCAACTTATGCTAGTGGAGATCCTATAATCACAAGTCATGCTTAAAATTGTGTGGACAGAATCTTCTGTTCTTTGCATTCGGTTGTTTTCCTGATTACATTTTTGTAACAGTCAAATGTGAGGATCTATTTTCATTATGCATGCTTATTTAACTGTAAGGTGCTCCAAATTCACAAATTCCTTTATATACACCATAAAATAAGATAATGTAACAGAAACGCTCTATTTAGACATTTGAAATGAGGAATAAGTTGAGATATTGGTTCAGAATGCCGACATGTATCAGCAGAGATTTTCTGAAATGTATGTTTTGAGAGAGGTTTCACATGATTGAATGTGTTATTTTAAGGGCACACTGTCTTTACAGAATATCACTTTATATATGGATCTTTGGAGATATGACTACCAGCCATGTGTACCTGAGAAGTGGCCTCTTTGTAGACTTTTGACATTGTCCCTTATGTTAATTGTCTGTAAAAATAGTCACTTGCCTGGAGTTAACTGACCAAATGAGGGTTGTTTATTTTTGTAAATGAACACCCATGCTGTTTTGCACAAGCCCACACTGCCGGCTCAGAGGACAGACTCATTTAGCTCTAACAAACAGGTACTTGGTAATTTTATGACCTGAGGTGCTGATGCAGCAGAGGAACAGTGGGGGCGTAGATGTGAAACGGGTTGAATTAGGACAAATTAATTGGAGTTACATTCAGAGTTGGTAACTGCCATTGCTGATCAGATCAGCTAATCTTCTTCAAAGCAGTGTGTCCCTTGCAATCACACACTTCCAGATACATCATGAAGAGCATAATATCAGACAGTTTTGCCTATGAAAAGCACCCTGTTTTTTTCCAGCAAGGTCCAGTAAGCACCAAAGTGCAGTTTTGCAGTGAAAACCAAGCTTTCTTTATTCAGTATGTTAATGGTCATTTTAATTTTCTAATTCTGAAAGCTTAAAGTTGTCTTACTTGTCTTACTTTGAAATATTGTAATACAAAATAATGCCCATGAAGCAATGTATTTTTGCCAAAGTGACTTAAAAGAAAAAAAAAAAAGTAATGTTCCCTGCGATAAAAAATATTTTCCCATTGGCCGGTGTCCCGTAGTGTTAAATATGTGGAGGAAATCTATCATTAAAAACATCTGTCTACTCTGCCTTCTCTTTCTGTCCTAGTGAGTGGATTGTGGGTGCAGCGGGGCACTCAGTTGTTTTTAATGTGACGACACAGGTGGCAGCTGCAGCACTACCATCGGGCCGAGCAGACATCTGATGGAAAAATTTACCCAGTGCTTTTTTTCCTTCCTGGAAAGCTCCACTCTTCCTCTGTGTTTTCTTCATGCATCGTTTTTCAATCTCTTCTACTCCCTTACTCCCACCTTTCACATCTCCTGTAGTGTGTCAGCCCACCTGGGCTGTCACACAGAACAAGATGAGAAATGGGAAAGCAGCTCATCAGCTGCACCAACTGACAGGAAAGTAAGTGTGTGTGTGTGTGTGTGTGTGTGTGTGTGTGTGTGTGTGTGTAGGTGAAGGTGTATCTATATTTATCATGCTGGCATTTGAAGAAGTAATAATTGATATTTTAAGCCAATGCATAGCAGTATGTTCTGTATGAACGTAAGCACATTTCTACATGAGTACATAGATACTGAGCTAATGCAGCATAACTGAACTGTTTGGTTTCAGACTGTTTGGAGGGACACCACCACCACCCTTTTATTAAAGAACAAAACCTATGACAAAAACTTTGACTCAAGAAAGTAAGTAACCAAATTACTGACAAAATGTTGCCCACATGGTGTTGACACCTATTTAGAGCAATAACATCAATGCTTTGCAAAAATCGTCTGTGAAATGTACATGTTCTCAAATGTACATTTTATTTAATTTTTACAACTTTTATTTGCTCTTAGTGCTACTTGATGGTAAGAGCCTGCATTATTTTAGCACTGGACAGCATGTAAACATGGGTATGTGGAAATCTTGGCTTAGAGTTAATGCGCTCACCAACATGTCACTGAAGCTTCAACATTTCCCAGCCTACTTGTATTTCCTGCCCACATACTGACTCTGTGCCCTTGGCATTTCGGATGGCAGATAGCTTATTTTCATTCCCACAAAAGTTTAGGATGAGGACACTTAAATCACTAAGGTTTTTCACTCTCCCTCGTCCACCTCATCCCCATTACCAATCACGGTTTGCCTAAATTGGGTTTACAACTTCCAGACCAGCATTACTACCTACCTTTCCTTTAAAAGACATTGAGCATAGTGTGGTTGTCGGTGTCAGACAATGTTTATCTACTGGGGTTTTCATACAACAGCATTTCTTGGGTTGACAAAACATTGTCCAGCAAATAGAAATTGTCTCACATGCAGGATTGTGTAGGCAAAAATACCGTTTTGATGTTGGAGAAGAATGGGCAGACTCTTTTTAGATTATAGAAAGGCAATAGTGGGTCATATAACTGCTACATTTCACACAGATTCACCAAAATTGAACTCAATAAACATTGCCTGGATCAATAAACCTCAATTTTAGCTCCAACTTTCAGGGTCAGAAGTTAGTAAAAACAGCATGGTGGACAAAGATCAGTCCTGGCGTATATCAAAGGTTCAGGCTGCTTCTGCAAGTACCAGTTGAGCTTTGTTTAAACCCAACAGTCTACCTCAGTATTATTGCTGACCATGTTCATTCCTTTATAATCACAATTTACCGTGTTTTTAATACAAGGATGTGATTACTGTACTCCACTGCCCTCCATCGACTCCACATCTCTATCTAGAAGAGTCTACATGTACTGCACCTGAGTGATTCTGTCATGTAAATATGGACCAAAGTGTGTGAGGAAGATTTCTGACATCCTGTTGAATCTATGCCATGAACGATAATGGTAGTTTTAGTGTCAAAAGGTGGTCCAATCCATAAACAGCAAGATTAATACAATTGCTGTTGAGTTTATGCGGATGTAGGTGATGTAGCATTTGGTGAAAATTTTGGTGTATTCAGCTTTTTCTTTCCAAAAACCTGAAGGTTAGCAGCTTGTTTGTAATTGTTTAAAAATGCTATAAAACCAGGAAAAGTACAGCTTCAGCCATATTTCATATTAAAGCTTTTAAAACTTGTTCGCCGACAGTTTCAGATTTTATGACAGATTACTTTCTACCAGTCAAGACCCAACATGTTTTAAATATTCCTTTTATCACCGTGACTGGTGCGTTTGTTGTTGTTTTGTCCTTGAAACTGATTTCAGTTGTGACTTTTCGTAGCGTCATGTTGCACATAGCACATAACTCAGCAGTCTGGTTTTGAACGTACACATCCATGTGCAAAAGGTTTGTGCTCACACATAAGCATCAGAGAATCTACAGTTTCTGAGTTTTCCCACATGATGTATCAGCCTGACAGCCTGTACCGCACTGTCATAACTTCATTCTTCATTGTTTTCCCTGCTGTCAGTCCATGAATCTATCTTGTCAAACTGTCAAGCCTTTATACTTTATTGCTGTCTTTGATCTCATATTTTTTGTATGCATTCATCAGATGCAAAATGTTGTATACAATGACACTGATTTTTAAAGAAACTTTTTTATTAAGTTATACCTAAGAGTAAGCAGAAACAAAATCCTCAATGTCAGACAGCTGAGTGATCAGACCTCTACGCACTGAACCCTCCTAAATATCTCCAACCTAAAGCCATTGATTGATGTGATTATGAATATAAGGTGAAATATAAGTTGCAGAGCCAGTATTCTTACATTATGCAACGTACTCAACATTGCAGCCTCTTTATAAAATGTTTTTGGAGACATCCAAATTATTTTTTGCCATAAGTCTATAGTAGATATACCGAACATATTTAGCTGGAAGACACTCCCTTATTCAGGAGGATGGTACATTTTTGCAGAGTGACACTCTATGCTCTGAATAAAATAGCATGTTTAAATTTTTTCCACCTCTCTGTTGTTTGACAAGGTGCCAATTCAAAACACGTCTACAACCTTACCAGGGGAATAGAATGAGCGACATCCAGTTGTGAAAGTTGAAGAATTTAGAGACATTCTTAGGAAGCGCAGTCAAATGTTTTTGTTTACCACCAAAGAATTTAAGAAATTTAAGATTCTTTGTGAAGTTTTTGGGTTTTAAAGAAGAACAACACCAGAGTTACAACCCTGTTGCTTTTGGTGGGGCTGGTAGAAAACAGCCCCTACAGTTTTACCCTTATTAAGGTGAAATAACCTCAGGCCTCCTGCCAGGTCTCAAGTAGATCAAAGAAATGTCAAACCGTGGAAATGGAAAGAGTCCAGCACACTGTGTTGCTTTTCTTATCATGACACCTGCTGAAATAATATTTTTTTACACAACACAACTCAAGAACATGGCACTCTAGTTTTATGTAAGCAAATATTATTTATCAGTAGTTCAATCCGAACTGATATATAAAAAAATAATTAAATGATACAGGAGATTATTGTGGAGATTTACATTGGCCATCAATGACAGTTATAGAAATGCATTAGGCTTTAAAAACAAGGTGTTTAAAAACAGCTTTTGTGATAATTAGACAACTAGAGTAAGTGCCATTTTGACACAGAAGGGGCAGTCAGGGGCAGCAATCAATCCAGAAACTGAGTGGCTGAAGTACACAGAAAAGGGAGTTTGTTTCAGTAGCTAATATGGAGCTAAAATCACTTGGATGCAGTCCAGTCAAAACATCTTATTCATCTTAGTCCAGTCAAAACATCTTAACAACAAATAGCTGTCGTTATAGCAATCAAACACTTCTTTACATTTGCTGACTAGACTTTTGAATGCTTGGGCTGTTAATTTGATGATTTATCTTGATGATGAGCTTCAATGTTCATCATCAAGATAAATCATCAAAGACCATCATCAAGGTCCCTTTGCCCATCACTCTAATGTTTTGCTCCTTCCACAAATTCTCAATCAGATTCGAGTCGGTACACTTGCTGGGCCGCTCCAAAATGTTATTATGTCCAGTCAGAAGAAATGTGTTGTTGAAATTTAAATTAATTTAAGCCTAAATCAGCCAAAGGTATGAATAATATCTGGAGTGTAGCTTCTTTTTCTGTGTTGGATTCCTTGTGGACAGAAATTGATGTCAGATTCTTCTCTGTCCACCTTGTAGCTGTCATGGCTTATATTGATGCTAACGTTCACACTTTCGGTCTCCCTACTTTTTTCTCTTCATCCCAGTCTCCAGCTTTCTAATTATCTCTTTCTTTCATCTTGTGTAACTTTGGTTCTTTGCTGTCACCTTTTACTCTCACTTCGCTCTGCAGTTCCCATCATCTGTCGAGCTATCCACTTCATCTTTGTTGTTCTACCTCCGTGTCATCCCTTCACCTTTATTCTTTGACCTGCTCTTCTCTCCTTATTATGTTATTTGCTTTTGTCTTGATCTCATATTCCCCTTCCTAACACTTTCTCCATCTACTTATATGTCCTTTTTTTGTTTCTTAGCTCCTATCCTTACTTTCTTATTTCTGTTCATTTCTGATTTGTTACCTATTCACATATTTTACCTTTTCTACCCCGCCAGTTTAAGATTTTGAATGTTATTTCTTTAGCCTGTGGTTGACGAGGGTGGGTTTTTTTTTTCAACGATTAGGCTCATACACACTGAGTCACGAGGCTTTTTGGAGATGGTGGTTGATGAGCTTTGCCAGACTCTCAACATCCCTCCCCAACAGAGCTGCTGAAGAAACCTCATTGGGCCTCGTGGCCACAGCATGGCACAGACTTTGATACTGGCCAGTCTGCGTTTTCCATTGTGGGTGGATGTTTAAAACCCTGGGGCAGCGCACTACTCAACTCCCCCAATCATAAGAAGTGACTAAGAGCTGCTCGTCAGACCCTTGTTCAGCAAACCTAAATGTTGGCTGCGATCACATTTGAAGCTTTTACACAAAGCTGGATTTGGATGGTTCTGATGCTAGCAGACATCCTGATGTTACTCATGCATTTTATCAGTGAAAAATACTGTATCATGCGGTTGCCAGGCAACATGTAATACTTTGTAAACTGCATGGAGCACTTGGTTGGATATAGTTACTGTTAACAGAAAGTTAATGAAATTTCATATAAACACAAATCTAAGACTTATCTAATATTTTTAATGTATTTTAATTCCTTCTTAGTGTCAATATCATGTCGAGTTTGTAAAATTAAGTGCACTGATTGTTGTTGGTTCCTCCAACATTCTGCAATAACTTGCATAATAAATATACAGAATCAGTTGCGCTGTCATCGAGCTCTTGGGGGAGGAAAAGAGAAAAAATAAATTTTATGACACAAATGAAAAATGTATACGGCATTTGAATGCACCAAATAGTAGCATACGGTTATTATGATGTACTAGATTGTGCAGTTCGAAGTATAGCACGTTTGGCATACCAGCTCATCCGTCAACAATGTCCAGGATATGACATCCAGCTTTCTGAGTGACAGTTTGCTGCTGTGTGGGCTGGATTGACTGCTCCTTTCATGTTTTCAATCTTTCTTCATTATTTTGGACCCGGCCCCACCCAAATTGTCATCAGCAAATGTCAGTGAGGGACCTATCCATTGCTTCATCTACCTCTGCCCTTCCCCTGCCTTCTGTTTTTAATCTTTGGTTTACAGTAACATGTGCTCTGTCTTCTCAATATGAGATTCATTGTAGTTATCATGGTTAACTTGTGCACTGCTGAATAAAAACAGGGCACGTCTGTTTTGGAGTTCATGTTCACTATGAAGTGAAATAAAGATGGTATTCCATGGTTTTATTGGATTGTGTTTACATCGTCACGGAAATAGCACAAAGTTTGGCCAAACGTAATTGGGACATTTTGGATGTATTTTGTGGAAAATCTGCTCATATGTCTATTGTTGTTAAAGGGGAAAAAAGGAGAGGGAAAAATGTGCATCAAATTCAAAAAGACTAGAGCTGATTGCGACAAACAATTAAGT
The DNA here is from genome assembly GCA_033032245.1 of Poecilia picta. NCBI lineage: Eukaryota > Metazoa > Chordata > Actinopteri > Cyprinodontiformes > Poeciliidae > Poecilia > Poecilia picta. Next base: position 20,534,197 of record CM065361.1, read on the forward strand.
TAAAATATTTACTGTTTGCTGAAAAATGGTGTTAACGTTGATGCAAAAGTTTAAAGAGATTTTAGTGTTGAATAAAAAAAGCAAATTAATTATTATATATTACTTTGTGTTTACTTCCAAACTAATGGCACCTCTTTTCTCTGAGGTAGTTGGCCACATTTAGCAGAAGCCTTTTATTCCTGGATTTAGAGGATAATCCTGCCATATTTATGTTTATTAATGTCTTTCGAAGCTGTTCTTGACAAGCAAGTAGGTTAAATATTTAGTCTGCTGAAAGCAGGCGATAATTCAGATGCAGGAGGAAAAAAACAAGAGAAACACAACCTGCTGCATTGCTGACTGTAGGGAAAGGGGGCAGGAATTTCAAAGAGCACATTTTGCATCCTTACTTCCAGTGCAGCCAGCCTGATGTTTAGTTTGTCTATTCTGGATTATAGCTTTGGGATTTATTTGCATCCCTCCCTGCTTCTGTTACATGATCTGACTTGTGCACTTGCAGACGCTGTTAAAAGCATATTTTTAAAAACTTCTGCCAAAAATATTTTAAGTCATTGTCTTTTATTCTCAAGCAAACTGGTAAAAGGAAAAAAGAACAGCTTTTTTATAATTTGCTGCTCTGCATTTAAAGTCTAGTTCTCCTATTATTAAAAAAAAAAAAGATCTGTGACTATTGGAAACATAAAAATGTAAAAAAAAAAGGTTGTGAACAGATATTCTACTTATTTACTAACTCAAAGTATTCCATGCTTACAAATATTGAAAATTATAACAAAGTCAAAATTAAATGTGTGAAGTGAGGCAAGGATTCTGCTACAGGCTGTGCAACAGAGATTCACTTCCTAAGAAGTTCGTGTATCGATAAAAACCAGCAAGTTCAAAGTGAAGGCATTCCAGTGCCTGGAGACGGCAAACCCAGGCTTAGTTTTACCTTTTGTTTGATTGTATTTGGATGATTTATCCTGTTAACTGCCCTCAGAGACTCTTTGGAGCACAGCATGTCTGTGAAAAGTCAATTTTTCAACTCAGAATAAATTGTGGAAAATGCTAGTTAAAGCATTCTTGTATTTGATTGGAACTGAAATCTCGTTTCTCAGTTTTATGCATCACTTCGTTTATTTTTCAACTACCTTGTAAATTTACCGTTAAGGCTTTATGCAGCAGGAAGCTGTGCAATAAAATATTTGAAAAAGTTGTTTGTTTGTTTATGTCCTTTAGGACCACTGTGATAATTCAGAGGCTACATAGTTAATTTTCCCCATAAATCCTGAATATTCACACAGGGATTAGTGAGATACTTTTCTAGTATGAGGGTTGGTAGAGTAAGAAAGAACAATTTAAATTTTTTATGCTTTAGTAAATAATGTCTTTAATTATTGCCAAATGAGAATTTAACAGTATAGTACCTTGCAACATCATTCATACTCCTTCTCTAGCTAGTTATTATGGAACAATATCCCAAGTTGTTACCGTCACGCATAGCCCTGTTCCATCCAGTGTGATAAAATATAATTTCTGCACTGTCCAACTGTGTAGAATTGTCCAGCTTCAAAATACCTCCATGTTTGTGGTTGTAATCCAACAAAACGTTAAAAAAGTTCAAGAGATGTGACTATTGTCACAAAGCTGCTTTTTCTGTGTTTCCCTCTTCCAAAGATCCACATTAGCTTTTAGATTGTATAACGTGTTCGGCATGAAAGAAGCTAAATACTGACAAAGTGTAACTTCTCTAAACTCAGTGGGAAAGATTTGCTTTTTAAGATTCATTTATTTTGTAGAGGGCTTTAACTAGACTTATCTCAGCTTTTTGTTGCTTTATTTTTTCAAGTTATGTCGAACTGAGATTTCTAGGAGTTGCAGCTCAGTGTAAACATAGATCATTAATTTGTTTCTTGCATCATTTGTTTCTAAGACAAATGATGGCAAATATTACAAAAGTGACGTTTTTTAAGGATGTGCTAATGCAAACTTGCTTTATTCTTCACGACTCAAATGAACTCTAGAGGAGCCCCGTCTGATGTATGAAGGTGTAATTGTGTCTGTGCATGCACGTCTAGGTGTGTGTGCGTATTCCTAGGACCATATGTGAGACCGAGGTACTCTCCAGAGTGTTTGCACACAAACACACACTGGCAGCCTGGTTGCCGCAGAGCGTGTACTTGAGAAAGGACACCTGAGTTTGTAAATCAGTCTTGTTCTCTTTTTTTCTCCACAGTTTGCTGTTCGCTCCAGTTTTAAAGTCATTTTTCTTTATCTCTGCATTTAATCACTTCCCCACCAATTCTCTCCTTTTTTACATTTTCTTCCTTGGTTTGGCTATGTATTGTGTATTTCTCTCTCTGTTCAACCGTAACCTGTTGTACCTGTGTTTATTACACCCACATGCACTCAAATGTAAGCACCAAGGTTTTATTTGATCCATTGAAGATGATTCATGGTGTCATTTTTTCAGATGGACCAGAAATCTCCCTTTGATACACAACATATGTTTCCTCAATCAGCACTTAATGCAGTCTCTGGTAATTGTTTTCTTCCAAGGCGCCTGCCAACTTGTATCTCACTATTTGTGCCTTACCTTCTGTTGTTTTCTCAGATCTCTATGGGTGGAAAAACAACTACTTTTTTTTTTCATAAGATTAGCGATTTAGCCCTAATTAAGCCACCCCACATACATTGACAAGTGCGCAGCAGATATTTAACGCTGTAACAATTCCCCCATGTTTTCTTTACAACGCCCCATGTTGAAAATTTGTCTGGTGAGTTAATTCTCACTCCCCTTCATTAGATCAAGGAATGTGTGAGATGTGTTGTAGTGTTTATCCACCCATTACAGTCCATTAGAAAGTAGGGTTGCACTCCACAAGCTCTTTAAAAAGCTGTATGGACAACGACACTGTTTGATGTTTTGGCAGAGTGTGTTGCATGAAAGCGTATTGCAGCTCAGCTGCCAGAGAGCAGATTTCTAAGCTTCATTTCACGTTTTTATTTATTTGAAGCTAATGAGTGTGTCAATTAGCGTTCCTTTATCCTGTGTGGTGTAATGTATGTGACGGACATGTAGAACAGAGGTTCAAAGGATTTACCAAGGAGAGCCCCTTTTGAACTTCTTTTTTTATAACGACCTACGAGCATTTATTCCAATAACACTAGGTGTTTTTAGGCGGAAATATGCCGAGGTTTTTTTCTTCTCGTTTTAATCCAAGCATTAAAGGTGTTATGAAAAACACAATCAAACAATTGCTTCACAGTCTACTTTATTAAACCCCACAAACTGAGGATCCATATCATGAACAAAGTGGTTCTGAAAGAGGTTGTCCTTGTTCCCGTTTCTTTCATCTTGAAGATCATTCTTGAAGGTTTTTACCTGATCTTGTACTTCATACAGCAGCTTGAATAAGAGCTTAACCTATGCAGAATACTTTCATATGTTGCAAGATAGAAATCGTACATCAGAGCAAGATTTCTAGTCTGGTGTTGAGAGAAAATTTGCCCACTACCTACTTTTCTGTAATTAACGTTACGTTATCTTTGTTGCATTGAAGTATTTTCTAATATTTCATCGGTCTTAATGCATATATATATATTTATTACTTAAATATATATACATATATTGCCCTGCAATGGACAGGGTGTACCCCGCCTCTCACCCGTTGACAGCTAGAGATGGGCACCAGCACCCCTCCCAACCGACTGAAATCGCTGAATTACCCCTGGTATGTCACAAAGTTTTGCAAAGACCTGTTCATTAATCATTCATTTGATTTAGACTCCTGTCCTACTGGAAATATGCTAGACTTTGTGCCAACAACAACAAATCAGCTCTTCTGTTCGTTTCACAAGGACTGTGTAGTTTTTAAATGCATCTCTGGCACACTATACTCCCACAGCACACACCCCACAAAATACATTGGGGTACATAATTGTAAGAGAATGTACATGTAGATGGAAAATCAAGCTCTCGTGATCCCCTCGGCAACTTCTCAGCAAGATTTGGTCCCCTCTTCCAAAGCCAGGATAAGACCCACATCACTCTCTCTAAACATACTAGCCTAGTTATACTATTTTATGTTTAGAGCTTCTTTTTTTTTAACTAGGAAAAAATGGAAAAAGTCAAAAGGTTTCTTTAACTCTACCTGACCCTAACCCCTCTTTAACAAACACACAGTGTTATGCAATCAGATTTGGTAAACATGTTGCTGTGGTGATCTTAGAGAAACTATTAGCTTACATTTCTAAAGGTCTTTAGGTGGTCACCTGAACATGTCATTTTGTAGATCCAACTGTTACACTTTTACCCCAAAATGTAATTTATACCAAAATCTCTACGAGTATCAGTGGCACTTTTACCAAATTTTGGAAAGTATGGAACCGAAGCATCAGCATAACACTAGAAATGGAACTTCTTTATATAATTTGGCCTGTTAAACACATAAAGTAGCATTTTCTTCTGCCTGAAATGAAAGTATGATTACTTTGTTGTATTTGTGGTCACTGGTTTCCGAGCAGCTCTCCTCTATTTGCAGGTTAACAATAGTGAACAATAGCACACGTGCAGCTGGCAGTCTAAGGACTTCATGCTTTCGGTTAGCTGTGTGCTGGCTAATCACATTTCTGCTGACAGGTTCAACATGGTTTCTCTTTTTACATTAATTTGTAAGCTGGGGTGCATGGAAACACAATGAAAGCACATAGGCATCATGCTGCCCCCATGCACACCAGGAGCCTATATACATTACACAGACACATGCTCATGCATATGCACGGAGCACAGAGGGAAAAAACACACACACACGTTCACACACAAACAGAGAACCATTGTGTTAGAAAATGTCAAATCCGCTCACTTTCCCTCGAGGTTCAGTGTCAGATGAGATTTTGTTTCTTTGCTGAACACTGCACAGTTGGTCCCGGCGTGATTTCGGCTGCAAGTGTGTGAGATTGAGAGCTACAGAGAAGAGGGGCAGTGATGAGATATGTTGCATAAGGGGGTGCAGTGGAGTGTGAAAGAGAACAGGTGGCTCCTTTTTCTGCCATCTAGCTTTATGTGCCATCTTCCCTATTGTGTCTCTGTGTGTGTGCGTGTGTGATAAACAGTGAGATTGCCTTGTGAGTTAGGACTTAAGCGTACCTTAATAACATATCTCCATAAATGTGCTGCCTTGTTCTGCTTCTCTGTGAAGGTATACGTTTGCTCGTTGCAGAGCTATGGTCGGTTTAGAAACAATTAGATGAGACAACAGAGGTCTAGAGAGATGATTCTCCAAATGTCATCCAATTAACAACCTATCGTGAACACGGGACACAACTCTCTCATGTTTCCTGTCTCTTCGTTTTTCTCTCTCGCTGTGTTTTGTTCTCAAATAATCCCTACTCTCCTGAGACAGACATGTTCGGTGACTAACATTTGAAAAATGGCAGGTTGTGTCACACACTCGCTGCCAAAAAGAGCAGAGTGAGTTGTTCTCAGTGAAGTCTCTCTGATATCTGTCTGTTTTTCTGTGCTCCTCTCTCAGATCAGCCTTCCAGGCCGGTGGTCAGGATTCGGCAACAGCAGCATCAGCCTGGCTCCAAGGGAGCGAAGGGTGGTGCGGGGAGCATCAGCAGCACAAGGAGGGGACCACTATAACCAACACCACCCTTACCACTTTCGGCCCACTGGTGCTGCAGAGCGCCACGCTGCCAGGGAGGAGCGCCACCACCACCAGGGCGCTGGGAACACTGCTGGTCATCTGGCTTCTGGCTCCTCTGACCCGTCCCCCGTCCAGTCCTCACCCACCACACCAGCCCAGACCAGTACATATCAACCCCCAGGTTCCACCTCAACTTCACCTCCTGTCTCCAAGCAGCCCGAGAGGGCCTCCTCCTCCTCTGAGTCCTTAACTCCAGGAGGAGGAGGAGGAAGTGGAGCGAGTCTGTCCAGCGGGGTGAAGAGAGGAGGCGGGGATCACCATCCGCAAAGCCTAATCCCTCGTGCGGTCGGGGCCAGCGCTTCTTCCAGTCTCCACAGCCTCGCAAGCAGAGGGAGCTCCACACAAAACATCTCGTCATCAGACCGGGCCTCGCCAACAACTCCCACACCTTCGTCAGCTTCCTCCTCTTCCTCTTCCTCCTCCTCCGCGTTCACCGGCCGTTTAGGACAACCACCTCGCGGCCCTCTGTCTCTGCATAGCTACAGCCGGAAAAACGTCTTCCTCCAGCATTCCCTGCACACGGCCGAACTGCAAGCCCTCACACAGAGAGACAGTTGAGGATGCCAAGAAAAACAAACAAAAAAAAATAAACAACCAGCCATAAGCAGCCATATCATCAGCTTAAGTTATCATAATGGTTAATATTTAGGAGAAAACATTGCTGCTGCTGCTGCTTCTGCTTTAGTCGCGCCAAACTCACCCTTAAAAATCCCCTCCTCCCTCCCATTGCGCTTACAATCACTTTGCAATCCAGACCAGCCCTTGATTCACTTGTTTAGAAATTTGCTTGATTTTTACACATGCGCACACACGCATCAGGCGGCGAGATTGAAAAAAGGCACTCACCCGTCTATCATCGCTCCCACGTCGTGTCATGCTGACAGTTCAGATGAGCTTACGCCCACAGACACACAAACTCCACACAAACACAGTCACCCACACTCAAACTCACACTTTGACACAAAGACATCGCCTGTGATATCTCTGCTCGGCCATCTGCACCAACAGCACGGCGGTAAAAGCTGAATGAAAAGACGAGGTGTCTGCATTGTTAAAGCTCGGTTCTTTATTTGACCGCCTGTAACAGTGAACCCGATTGGACGCTGAAGAACTTTTGGAACCCGACTGTGATTTTTTTCTCATGACCGTGTTTTTATCAAGCTGCCAAATCCCACATCGAATCAAATCCTCGTTCCTCATTGGTCCAGGTTAAGAGACTGAATTCTTGTGATACAGCATGCTTTTTTAAAACATTTTTAAAAGAAGAAGAAAAAGAATAAAACAACACAGCCGAGCGTTTAATACGGCAGCAACTTAATTCTCATTACAGTATGAACTTTCATGTCAGTGTTTTTTTTAAAACCAGTCAAAACTTCCATGACATTAATTAACCTGTTTGTATAGTCTTTTTTTTTTTGAGAGAGAGAGAGAGGGGGAAGAATTTTTTGTTCGAGAAAATGACTTGTGTTCTTTCCTCAACATTTTATAATTGCAGGAATACGAGGTTAAGCTGTAACATACGTTATACCGGCTGGAATAATGAGTCTCACAAAAAGAGTAAAGCTAAAATAAAATTACATTTTAAATTTAAACAAACCACAACCTATATAAGCCATTGTTACACTCCAGTTTGGATAAAACAGATTATTTCGTCTGACAGATTTTTCACAGAAAGTCCTCAGTGCTTGTAATAAAAACCTGAGCCGGTTATTGGCAGCAGATGTCTGTCGGTGCTTCGTTGAATAACGGCAAACTGAATTTTACTGAATAATCACACTTGGATGTTTTATTTTCCCTCTTAAAGTTATTCTTAATAATAGCTCTCTTAACCTGCTGCAGACAGATACCACATCACAGTTAGTTTGTAGAAAAGTAAACAACGCAGTAGAAGGTTTCCTCCTACAGACGACATGAGGCCGAGAACAAAATGATGCAGTTTTCATCACACAGCTGCGACGGTAACAACAGTTTGACTTAACCACGCAGAGCCCTTAAAAACCCTCATTTGGGTTGAGAATCAACCTTTAATTTAAGAGAAACCTGACAACTCAGCATTCCTGCCATGTTCAAAGACAAAGCGCCTCTGCCTTTGCCATCTGTAGATCATGACAATGTGAATTCCTGACATAATTTGAGCTTAAACCCAGGTCTGTGGCCAGATTGTGAATATTTAATGACAGTTCATCCGTTTTGATCAACGGATGAACAGCCTGTTTTTTAATAATTAGTTTACTCTGACATTTTTTCCCCCTCTTTTGCTCTTCTTTTTTAGCTTAGAGCCTTGTAAAGATCAGCACAAAATGTGGATAATCTAGATTCTGATCCAGAGTGTTCTACATTGTTTTTCACTGATAAAAAACAATTTTAGTTTGAGCATTTGAAATAGTTAAGAATCGGCAAAAACAGGGAGTGCCTCTGAGTAAATGTCACCTATTTGGGAATTAGTTTTCATTTCTACAAACTTACTGTGATGTGACATCTTTCTACAACAGCTGAGGGAACTATCACTGATAACTTCACAGAATACCACTTCATAAATCCAAGCATCCTCTTATAGCTGCAGGAGAAATGTTTTTTTTATAACTACTTGCGTATGGGAGTTCTTAATTGGGTTCTGCATAAAGAAGGAACTAAACGGGGAAAAATGTTGGATCTTTACTCAAAGACTTTATAAAGTTTTTACTCAGTTCTCCCTGTTTCAGTTTAATGGTGATATCTCATCGTAACATGTCTACCATCTACGTTTCTTTTGTCTATAAGGTCGTTTAAGCGACATGAACATTACTGCCAACATTTGCTGAATCATATCTATTGGGACAAGGTGTGTTTCAGAACGACTTTTTTTTCTGTTAACTCAACTGTATAACAATCTCCTTCTTTTACTACAAACTGATGTATGTTTTCTGTGAACTGACCAAATCCTGGAACTGGTCTTTTCCCCCCTTGGCTTTGAGGTAAATGGATCCTACAGAGTCGAGCAGGATGTGGGAATTTGCGCTTGTTCTAGGTGTGAGCGAGTAGTTCACCGCTGCTGGCATCTACAGACTGGTGAGATGTTGGAGCGCTTGTTGACCTTGTCTGTCTCTAAATAGCACCTGGCTTGGGGGGACCTGTGTAAATGATGTGTGTGTGTGTGTGTGTGTGTGTGTGTGTGTGTGTGTGTGTGTGTGTGTGTGTGGTGTGGTGTGTTGTGTGTGTGTGTGTGTGTGTGTGTGTGTGTGTGTGTGTGTGTGTGTGTGTGTGTGTGTGTGTGTGTGTGTGTGTGTGTGTGTGTGTGTGTGCTGTAATGCACACATCACGAGGGAAAAGGTCCTGGTAGTAGCGAAGAAATGCCTGAAGCCCAGCGGTTCTGATCCTGGTGATGAAGGCTGCAGTTCTGCTTGTGGTCTGTTTCGCTAAGACAACTCTCTGGTATATTTTGATTGAAATACCATTGTTCCCTCCGGTTCCTCTCTCCTGTCATTTTTTTTTGTTGCGTGCATTTTGTTTCTGCTGGACTCCAGCGTCTCGCCAACAGTCTCCTTCCTTTCATCACCTCTCTTTCTGTTGGATCTTCTTCTATCCTCATCTCCTTTTCTCTCCTCTCTCCCCTGCTAAGTCCCACTGATACAAACCTTATATTGTTGTATAATGCGGCATTCTCTGGGTGCTGGTACACACAGCCGTGTTGATTTTAACACCGTTTTTCTAACCGAGAGCGAAATAAAGACATGAGCCAAACATTAGATGCTTCATTAGTTTGCAGGCAATCCTTCTGTGTCACTGGCTGACCTCTTCAGTAATGTTTTTTTTTTTTTACATCCCTCACTGCTGCATGTTATAAAGCTGTTGACACCATGTGAAATATTGTAAGAGTATTTAACTGCCCACACTGGTTTTATTTTTGCTCTTCGTTTGAATTGGCTGTAGTCGTTTCAGCGGCACCGAAGAACACAGTGCAGAGGGAGGCAGCTGGTTGTTTCACAAGAGAAAGAGGCCACATCTGACGTTCGAGTTCAAATCTGGCCTTGAGGTCTTTTACAAAGTCATTTTTTTTGTTTCTAAATTGAAATCATAAACTGGTGGTGAGCTCTTACTGCTGGGAGTCTACAAACTTTATGAACCTCAGTACATTATTTATTTTTATCAGGATGTTGTACGTTTAAGACACTACATGTCTCAGGAGATTTTTTTTTTTATGCTTTTGCCTTATTTAAATGAATTGCCATAGGAACAGTTTTCTGAAAGTGTGTTGGGACTTACAGGTAAGGTAGCAGGCATGACTATAGTAAAGATTAAAAAGAAAATGATGATAATCATGTAAATGTTTTATGCTGTTTTAAACTTTTAGTTTTCACTGTAATTATTTCTTTTTTTAATTATTGTAATAATTAGATTGAAATGTATATTTGTGCATAAATTATTGACATGTTGATATTATGTTGATTTTTGTGTTTGAAAGACTATATTATGATTATTTAGTCTGTGTCTGTTAGTTGGGATTAAGGAAATTAAAACATGAAAGCAGATATATTTTTCACATTTTTAAGTTTCAAATGCAGTCAAAGGTCTGACAGATAACCAAAGGCCTTAGGCCTTAGTGATTAAACAGAAAACAAATAAACTTCATGTTGTTGTTTACATCATCTTTGCTTAAGATTTATTTTAAATAGATAACTTTGCTGCTGTGTTCTGTCTAAAATACAGGTAGGTATCTATTAATGCTGCTTTTTTAAGGACATTAGGAGAAATTGGGGAAATTAGTATTAAAACATGCTAATTTTTTTATGCTTAAATACATTTGTGATATGAGTGTTGATGTGAAAACACACCATATGTCTGTAGCGACCCGCAAAGTCGACCCATGTGTCACTTACTGTGATTTACTTAGCTGCAATCAAATCTTGAAGGTTCTTGGGACTTCCTCTACGGTGGTGTTAAAAGGAACAGCAAACCAATTTATTAGACAAATGCAACACAAGTAACCACAAAATACTTTGCTTTTGAATGAAAATATTTATTATTGAGGAATAAAAATAATCAATCTACATCTATGTGGATTGCTTCCTAAACCCGCAACCACTGCAGTCAAGTGTTTGCATTAGCTTACCTTGAGTCTTTTAGAGAAGAAATTTTGGCCCCCTCATCTTTGCAGTACTGTAAGTATTCTTTACTTTTCCTGGATTTTCAATTGGTACCAGATGATTGACTGGGCCAGTCAGATGAAAAAGATATCTGCTTTATCTAATAATTTTATTTCAAACCAATTAAGACCGGTTCTGTTTGCCGGATCATGGTCTTCTTTGAGGAATCTGCCCTTATTTTGTCTTTATATTCTTTAAAAAAAATCCTTGTATATTTTTCCATTTACTGCTCCTCTTTGTTATATAAAGTTTATCTCTACCACAAGATAAAAAGAATGTCCCTATACCATGATGTCCCTACATCCACTTTTAGTGAGTTATAGTTCTATAATGATGTGGCGTACCATTTGTCTACCAACCATCCAAAGAGACCTCACCTGAGCAGACTCAAACCTGCCAGGGTTTCATTGGCCTGTTCAATTGTTCTGCATCAAACAGTCATAGCTTTTCAGGTTATTTTGCAGAGCGTGTTACCTATTCTTTCTATAAGCAAACTGCACCAAATAATTCCAGGTCTTACTGAATGTTGATGATTATTTTTGACTTCAAAGTCAGTAATCTTGGAAGGACGATCTGCTCCATGATGAAATAATATTTCCTCTTGCTGTTCTGGAATAATAGCCCCAATGGTGCTCATTGCAAAATCCAAACATTTTGAATCTGTCTCTAACAAATGCTTGGAAGGGCTCTTTGCTTTCACGTAGTTTGTTCAACACTTGGTTCACTGGAAACATTTTATAGACCATCACTTTGAACTAAACAATCTGATATTAAATTGCACTTATAGGGAGCTTCATTACATTGTGCAGTAAATACTGACATATCTCAGTGTTTTTCTTTGTTCTCTCCCTGTTTGCACCTTCTTTTCTTCACGTGTTTGCCTGATCTCTTTGTCATTTCTCTTTATCACACATAACTTTATGTGTGAACTTGCGTGTTTTGATTTTCTTGTTAGTTGGTTAGTTGGGTTGCTACCAACATCCAGTGTGTAATTTCATTTCACAGTTTTGCTAGAAATGTTCTTACTGAAGAAAACTTTATGTTCAATACTTCTTTTCCCCCCAATGTATATAAAATAAATGAATAGATTCATACTGTGAACCTCTGACCAGTTAGACTATCGATAGCTTTGACGAACAGCAATACATCCATGTGGATGAAGTTCATCCATCCATCCATTTTCTTGACACCCTTGTCCCTTAGTGGGGTCGGGAGGGTTGCTGGTGCCAATCTCCAGCTAACGTTCCGGGCGAGAGGCGGGGTTCACCCTGGACAGGTCGCCAGTCTGTCGCAGTGTGGATGAAGTTGTTTCTAACATTATGTGGTCATCTGAAACTGTTTTTAAACTGTACCTCTTCAATAAGAAATTGTTTAATGGATTCATCTGTGGCAAAGATACTTTGCTTTGTATGTTTATCAAAAGTATTTCACCTCAGTTTTTGTCCAACTCACTTTATATCCACGGGCGTTTGTTCACATGACAAGTGTTTTGTCAAAACATTTTTTTCGTCCACTGTGTCCTTATTGGTAATATTTAATACAAATAAAATGAATAAAAGCCAAAAAAAAAAAGTTACTTTTTGTATCTTACTTTTTATTGCAGTATCAGCTGTATGTGCAGAATGGCTTGGATGTCCTGAAGCAATAGGAAGCGGTTGCACACTACATTCCTATTAAAAGGCACACTTCAATAACGCAGCAAGTCTAAGGGACCTGCTTGACTTTACTGTACAAATCTCTAAAGGACAGAAAGACTCAAAGCAATGAAAAGGAAATCTCAATGGCCATCGCTCTAACAGACAGCCTTTAGAGGAACTTTTCTTTTTTAGCTGTAAGATGTGAGAGGACTTGAAGAAAGATCTCACATGACAGTGGATGCATACATAAGTTATTTCTACCACATTTAAAATAATCTTCTAAACTATTTAAATTATTTTCCGTTTGGCAGTGACCGTAAAGTATGGAAGTATTTAGAAAATCAATTACATTAGCATGAGTTTGTGGGCGCACATGTGTGCGTGTGTGTGGGATGTAGACTCTGTTTACCCCTCAGGGAGGACCTGTGCATGCTTCTCATTTCTGGACTCACTCAATTAGTGTTGGTGATGTTCTGACTGGCTGAGTAGTGCATACACACACACACACACACACATAGGATAAGAATACAGCAGGTCTGATTCTAAGTTGCTGTAATTGATATGACAGAAGGTCAGCACATCAGCAAACACACCTTTGATAAAAACACAAAAAGTTCACCTGGTCGGGATAAATGTTTGTTTAGCTGATCGTAAATCCTTTGCCTGACGGAAGATTTGCATTTCTGGTGTCGTGCTGTTTGTAATTCTATTAAAGTAACTCACTGGTTTATTTGCTGGCAGAAAATGAATCATTAAGCAACACAATGAAAACATATGAATCTAAGGCCAGATTTTTTTTTTTCTGGAAAGAAAGAATAATTCTTCATGACTAACATATTAAAAGATGCTGCTAAATGCTTCAATGGCTGGTGAATATAAAGATGAGTCAAAGATGCTTCAGTGTTTCTTTATGTGTCTTTGCATAAGAACACGGAGGAAATAAAATGCACCCAGAGATGAGCTGGACAAAAGCAGCCAGCATTCTGGTGGGACTTAATCAGAGACTGCCGACTGAATGCAAATGACACAGACTGACCTGTAATCTGAATGAATAAGTTGCTGATGGTAATGTTTCTCTCAAGTACACAACGTACTTAACCAGATGGCAGTTATCTTTCAAAAAATATTTTTCTAATGTATTTATAATGTGTTGTCTCGGGGGGGGGGGGTTGATTTTTGTGTTGGTTTTGTTTTTTGACTCATTTTTGTATCATTTTATGTTCTGTTGTCTGTCATGATAAGACTATACTGTTTATGGTTTGTGTGTTCCTTCATAATGTTAATTTATTTAGCTGTTTCATTACGTTTTTGTTTCTGTCTCTTAGCCTTCTGCTCCCTCCATCAGTCAACCAGTACAGCAGTAAAAGGGCCTATTTTAAAAGTTGAAACACCTTAATATGCATAGACAATGAAAACCATCTTAGCTCTACCGCAGAAGCTGTTATCTACAGCCAACCTTATTTAGACTGTTGGGGGCACAGCCAATCGATGCCAAGTAAAGTATATAGTGCTCCTGGATTGGCTACTTTACTAGTATAGTCAATGGCATGTGAAGTAGCATTGCACCTTGGTATTTTAGCTTTCTAAGCTGCATTTTCAGCAAAACAAAAAACAAAAAGAAAGAAAACATTATAATTCGGAGGTATGTTCCACATCAAAAATATGTGAATAGGTCAATCTGCAAGTACTGAATCTCAAATAGGTGGTGACTCACTGTATTCCTTTTTCTTCAATTTCTTGTCAAATCTTTCTCATATTTATATTGCAATTGGTATTTACTGCTGCCTCCTGCTGACCTCATATATCAGTTTTGTTTAAAACATTTTTAAGCAACATATTTCTCCTTATCCTGTCTGACACATCACATATCTGTTTGTTTCTGACTGGAAAGGACACTGACATTTTTCAAAAGACAAGAACATACAAGAGTTGTTCCTTTAGACAAAAATAGTAATCGAGAAAAGTTTTATTGTCATTAGAACAAGCAAACCATTCTTATATTTTCATTTGCTTGCCTTTCTCCATTGGCAGTTTTAGTCATTTGTCTTGGACATTGAGAGATTCCTTGACATTTTCCTAATCTTTACCTCTTTCACAGATTTTCATGTCAGATTTAGGTTTTCTTCACGTTGTGCTTTTTCTCACTGAGGTGTATCTGACATCTAGGTGAGATGAAAAATGTATTTATTTTAACTGTCATTTTCTCAATGTTTGCTTATTGATGTAGCTGGCAACCGTTTAAAGTGTGTGTTTGTTGGAATGTTTTGGCTGGAGCCCCTCAGGATGGCTGACTGTGTCGTGTTGCACCGTTTTCTCAACCATCTTGATCAGATGAAAATGCGTAGGTGTTTAATTAATATGCCAGTAATGACTTGGTTATAAATTTCATTCTGGCAGCATGCCTAAAACCAAAAACATACTAAACTCATTGACATCAGTTTTTCCTTAAAAGGGAAAAAAAACGAATCAAGCGCTGTCTGTTTTTAAAAATACTCCCCACTATCTCTCTCTGTATACGGATTTAAAATATATCTGCTTGTTATATTTCCCTCCCAATAAAATTTATCTAAGGGGAGGGATGAGAAAACAGTATTGCTTACCCTGAAATGTTCAATATTAGTTTTATACCCCAACTCTCATATCATGTTCAGTGTTTAAGCTCTGTACTGTACACATTTTGTGATATTTACAAGTTATTTCATCCTCTCCCCTTAAGCTTACATTTCCAAGCAGGCCGGTATCGGTGAGGATGTACTGGATCCATTTGCCATCTGTCACTTGCTCACTCCTCTGCCTTCCCTCCCTACGTTTCTCACTGACATTGTCTCTCTTTGCCTGTCTGAGTAAATCACTCTTGTTGTCTCTTCTAACTGTCCAAGGCAAACTTTATTATTGCATTGGATGGCCAAAAGGCTTTTAGATTGCTCACTTTGCAGCAAAGGCAGATACACCAGCGCCCAGCACAGCTTGCAGCCGGTCCCTTCTGGTACACAGCCTTCTTTCTCTTTGGCCTGAAGTTACAAATCTCTCACTCTCTTGCTCGCAGACATGCAGACACACTCACAAATGCCCACTTACTGTAAAATCTGACATTTTTTTGTAGGTTCTAGCCATTTGCCAGTAAATTGGAGTGGGCAAAATAAACACAGTCACCAGAGGGGCTAAACCAGTGTTATTTTTAAAGTCTGTACTGTGTATTTTGGCCATTCAGTTAAAAAATAGAAACATATACAATATTCATTTCACACAGAGTGGTGTTTTTCAGGCATTTGCAACTGTTATGTTAAGGGCTTACAGCTAATAAGAACCCAAAATATAGTTTTTCCCAAAATTGGATTAGCACATAAGACCAATAGAAGCAAAAATACAGAAATGTTGGACTGCTAAAGGGTATGTGATGAAATACTTTACAATGTTCTGGGAGTTGGCAGTAGACAGTGGACTTGCACCAGCATTTATCCCCAAATTATCACTGACTATGAACACTTCAGACTGGAAGCAACATGGGTTCTGTGCCTCTCCACTTTTCCTCCAGAAGAGAAACTGTGACTTCCAAACAAAATGTAAACTTTTCTTTCATCTGAGCCAAAGACTTCGTACCATTGAACAATAGTCCAGTACATTTTCTTTCTGGTCCATGATGGACACTTGTGGCATTGTTGTTGATTCAGAAGTGGTTCAAATAAGAGTTACAATGTTTATAGGCAATCTCCTTAACATGTCTGTGTGTGGTGGCTCTTGAAGGACAGGTACTAACTGCATTTAACGCCTTTTGAATCTCCCCAGGTTTTTGAATGAGCTATGTTATGAAATCCTCTCAGAGTTGCAGTTATTCCTTTGGCTTGTGCAACTTTTCATTTCACTTGTAGCAATGACCTCTGGTGGCTTGCACTCCTTGAGTAGGGCGTCAGTGACAATACGACGCCAACAAACATGAGATTCTAATGACATGTTTAATCTTGTAAAGAAAAAAATTAAGTAAAATAAAACAGAGTGAACTCACCCATCTTTTATTTATTTATTTATTTATTCATTTATTTATTTATTTTAAACAACAAAACACACCCCATACCAACGTTGACTCAGGCAGCAGGTCTCACCAGACCCAAATAAGTGGGCCAACCAAAGTGAAAACATCCAGCCAACTCATGCACATGCACCACAAACAAATCTGAAACTGCCAGCACCACCCATGCCGCACCAGACCACCGAAGGGAAGAACGCCAACGCAGCAAACCGAAGAGCACCACACAAAAGTCGCAGCACACACCGTGAAAGAGGCAGCACCCACTCCCAGACCCGGAACCACCAACATCCAGGCCGGCCAAGCACCAACTATAGAGCCAACCCAAGTAGCAACCCTCCCAGGCCAACACTACAGAAACAGCGAAACCTCTGTTCCTCCATGCAATTGAAGGGACACATCTTTTATTTTGTGACTGGAAGCCAGCTTAACACTTTGGGCTTTTACGTTCCTTAGGCTGCATCTAATGCTTGGTCTTTGGGCGTATCGCTGCCATCGTTTGTGTCCCTGAAGAAAATTGCATTGTAAGGAAATTATCAATGTTACTCTCCTCCACTGCCAGCACTTTTAATGTGATTTATTGGTCTACATGAGCTCAACAAGGTTGAACAGAGGTTACTGTAACCCAGAGGCAAATAACATGCACGCTCCAAGATAAAGTTCTTCTGTACTTAGCCTCGGATATCACAAAGAGTAACTTTTAATCAAGCAATTCATTCATTCAAACATTCATTATTTTTATAAGTTCAGTAAAAACAGTAAATATATACAATATTCCTGATCGCTTAGGAAAATGTAAGCAATTAACAAAAGCAATTAAAAAAACATAGCTTTATCATTAAATTTAGATCTCCTCATTTCAAACAGTTCAAATTATTGGTATTTTAGATTCCTTTTTTTCCTCTGACCACCAATTTTCTTGCAACCTCTGGTGTTTAGTTATAAAGTTTGTTTTTTTTGCTTTAGCCATCATGACAATTTTAAAAATGTCTACATTTATGTTTGTTCATCAGCTGCAGGGATGTCATGTTAATTTATTTTGCAGCCACAACTTGTATTTGTTATTAGTTAAAGGTACTTATTGCAGGATCTGACAATTTTGTTTTACTCACCTACTCAAACAATAACTTTTTACTCATTATATTAAGAATCATCTTGTATTTAATAATTCCATTGCTTTTGGTTTATCATTTACTCTTACATTGTTTGCCTCCATTTAGCCTTTCAGTTTCCAGACAGTCTAGCAACTTCTGCCTGTGGAAAGCTTACCGTGAACTTTTGATGACTTTTGCTAGCTGTGACTTAGTTCTGACATATTAACGTTGCAGAAAACATTTTTTTCCCCCCGTGTTGAATAGCAGACAGTCGTTGCGTCAGGTACTTTTTGCAGGCTTGCAGAGTGCCCACATTCACCGCTGCAAAGACACTGTGAGGTCATTTCTTTTGTGGTCAGAGAACAAGATGATCGGACAGAATTTGTGAACACATCCCATTCCCTATTGGATCCAAAAAAAAAAAAAGGAATACTTGAAACAAAAATTTGTGAGTATATGTCTCTGATTGTATTCTATCTTCAATGGTTCAGGAAAACATTGTCCAAGTTTTAAATGACTGACAATAACACCATTGAATGAAAGATTGGTAATTTTGGTTTTCAGGAAAAGACTAATTACCACCAGGTCTCATGTCTTGAGCTATTCGGCGCTTGAAAAGCAGTGACCCTTTGCACAATAAACCACAGACTACATTACATTTGTGGTGACCAAGAAAGAAGCCTGGAGATTTAAATATCAGTTGTTCAAACAAACAGGACAACAATCACAAACGGGTCCATTAAATGTAGTTTTTGAATGGCTAAATCAAACAAATGGCTAACATTAGCAGCTTCTGGAATAGCTCTTCCTCAATCTCCACTAAAAATGTCGGCTAACTAGTCAGAGAAACGACAAAACTTATCACTGTAAAAAAAAAGCAGTGTCATTTGTTTGAAATTGCTAAATAATACTTGATCAAATATTTGTGTGGACGTGTTTTGAACACTAACATATAATTGGAACCATTTTTAAAAACCTTTTTGCTTGGAGTCCTTGTCAAACTGTGTTTTGACTGAAGTCCCAGATCGGGTTTGAGTCCCAGATATGGACATGGTTGCGGATGTCGTCCCCCTGGCTGAAAAGGGGTGCGGGTTTTAATGTTTTTGTCTTTTTTAATCTTTTTTTCTCAAAATCTCTTTCTCTTAATTACTGTTTATTCAATGTCACATGCTGTTTTCTTTTAATTATGTAAAGCACTTTAAAATGCCTTGCTGCTGAAATGTGCTATACAAATAAAATTTGATTGATTAAAAAAAAGATCATCTTTATTTTCAAACTCAAACACCCAGTTCTTATTTTCAAAATATACTGATGTTAAATATTACTTAATTATTCCATCCTAAAAAAGAAGAGTTGAAATAACATCTCAACTTTACATAACATTCATGAGTGTAAAGCTTAAACTTCTCCATTCATAGAAGGAGGACATGTTACAAAAATAATGCTTTGATTTATCGTGTTGATTTTACAAAAAATAAAATAATCAAATAGCTGAGATGAAAGGTGTGGTCTTTAAACATTCAACAGCACAAACTGAAGTACAAGCAGAAAAGTTTCTATTAAACTTTCACATTCATCATTTTTTGCATGCACTCATAATTAAAATTGTGAATATTTTACTTTCTTTCAGGAAAGCAAATATTACTGTCATTAATTAGGAAGCATGCTGAAACTTCTGGTTCCCATTATGTGAAGCAGTTTCCCATTCCTACTGTAACACTTGGTGAAGGGACACACACACACATCTTTGAAGATGCTGCACAGTGTGTAGTTCCCTGCAGTATAATTGGTGCAGCTTATCTACAGCTAACAAAGTCTCTCTAAAAAAGAAAAGTGAAAAATCAACAAATTCTGGTTCACTGCAGGGCGCAGTGTCGCCGGCCTTCCTTTGATAGCAACATTTCAAACATGTGGAATAGGCAGAGTACTAGTGTTTCATCTCCTAAACCAGAGTTTTAGTTACTGACTCTAGAGGTTTAGTGACAGGATTCTTATCAATCTCTGACTCAGTCTGGTTATTCAGTCTCTCCTGACCTGATTCTGGCAATATTACATCTTCTTTAAAGCCAGCCTGAGGTAGAAAGATTTCTTATTTCACCTTACCAGTTAGATTTCACCAACTTCCTAATTATGCGGCTGATTTTCACCTCAAGGTTTTCATTAAATGTCCCTGCTCTCATCAAACATGATTAATCGTGTTGCCATGAGAAGATCTCCAAGTCCCGCTATAAATTTAAGAGACCCCTTTCCTTCTGGCCTCACATTATAAGATAAAATAAATTGTAATAGGGATGTTAGAAAGTTGGTCAAATAATGAACAACTTTTGTCTTTCCATGTAGGTTACAGTCAGATTAGTTTAATCTCTTAACTGTTGTGATTAATAGCTTCAAGAGTTCAGAGGATGACATTTAGTCTTCAAAAATATTTCTGCAAACTGCTTAAAAAAGATTACAAGACCTCCAAGCTCATTGAAAGCTAAATAGACATAAATGATGGAATCAACTGCATTGTCTATAGACCAATTGACACAAAAGACATGTATCGATCTGGGGAATGATGCAAAACACTTTCTGCTGCTCTGAAGGTTCCAATGAGCTCAGTGACCTCCATCATTCATAAACAGAAGACGCTCAGAACCAGCAGGACGTCTCCTAGAGCTCGCCTAAATTGAGCAATCGGGATATTAGGACATTAGTCAGGGAGGTGACCAAGAACTCGATGGTCATGCTGTCAGAGCTCCAGTGTTCCTCTGTGAAGAGGATAACCTTCCAGAAGGACAACCGTCTCTGCAGCAATCCTTCATAAAAGGCTCATGGCAGCCCGTTTGGGGTTTCTCACAAGACGCCTGAAGACTCTCAGACCAGGAGAAACAATATTCTCTATTCTGACAAACTCTGTTATGTGAATGGCAAGCATCATGTTTGAAGGAAACTGCACTCGCCCACATTGAAGCAAGGCGGTGGCCTCATTATACTATGGTGATCTCTTCACCTCTGACTAATTTCCAATCAGAAACAAACAAACAAACAAAAAAACTACTTGTATGAATGAAAGTAATTTCAAATCTAAATCAGCTGTGATTATGTACAAAAATTGAGATGAACTGTCTGCTGGAGCCAGGGGGAGCCTGACCACCTCTACAGCCAACCCTACCAAGTGATTGGTTGCCATGGGGACTTAACTCACCAGCATAGCTCCACAGCACAGCACGGTTCCCTTCTGAAACAGTTGGTGGCAGTAGTGAAATATACTTCAACACCATATATTTATGAATACAGACATATATTTGTTTGATTAAAAAAATTATTTCTGTCTTTAGCAAATTATTTGGAAAATAGAGATGTTTTGCTCCAAAGTGGCTCAGTGTCCAATTGATTGTTGGCCATCTTTGAGTGAACAACACTCCCAGCCTGAACAACCCAATGATAATTTTCTGGTTCCACTTTCGTGAACTGTATGTGTCAAATTAAAATGTACCAGCCTGGCCATTGGCTTGGATTCTCACCTCCCTTCATTGCTCTACCCGGGCTTTCTCCCACTTAGCCGGATTTCTGCAGCTGAATGGTCCAATAAACAAACAGAGGAAGAATAAGTTGTAAACATCAATGTCGATTTTCTGTGCTGTTTTAGAATTGTAGTCTTTCTGTAGTTTGGCAATAGCAGCAGAGGAAGTGAACAAAACCATTCAGTGTGTGTTGGCCACACTTTCAATTAATGAGTTGACATTAACATGCATCTCATTTGGTCTGGCTCTTCTCTCTTTGCAGTGGAGGATGGTTGCTTACAGCGTAGGCAGTTTCTAGTAAGCATCAAACAGGCACATTGCATATGTCGCAGCCAAACATTAGCAACTGGTTAAATTTAAATATTCAACACAGTCTACCCTTTGAGGTCTGTTTTCTCAATAGCCAACGGTTCAGACCCTCTACGAAGCAAAGTGCAATAAGGGACTGTTTTTACAAGGCTAAACATCAGTGCCTGAATGGCAGGGGGAAAAGGATATTGACAACAGCATCATAATGTTGCATGTGCTTGTAGTCTTCTCTCAGTCCCACAATGTCAAACTCACTCTTAATCCTTTTGTTGCAGATTTTTTCTGTTTCCATCATATCATCTTTGAGGACAAAATGTTCAATTGCTCCCTGATATTTTTTTTTTGCTTACAAACACGACCTATGATGAAGACAGTGTTCACTTAACCATAAATGGATCCTAAAGTTAAGCTGGTGCCGTGCAAACGTCACTTAGAAGTTCTCTTCGACAACAGCAATGAAAAGATTTGGCATAGTCAAATAACTGACACGACTAAGCATGTTTTACAGCCTCTCTGCCATTTATCAGCATTTCATTTCTAGTTTTGTCGGTTTACATCATCCTCTTTGTTGCACATCACATTTGTGGGTCCTGTCAGCCTCTCAGTGTGTTCTTCTACAATCCCCCTCTGATCCAGTGCTTGAAACCAGAGGCGATTCTGAAATGACTCGACTTGTTTGCACAGATCCACAGCTTCACTCTCAGCCTCGCATCTGCCATCTCTCTGGCAAATTTTGGCTAACATATATGCAATACCTGAGGGGCTGACCTAACCATTTACTAAAGTTTACATGAGTGCATTCATCTGCCCTCCTATTGCCCACTCAGAGACTCTCTTTGCTCTGTGATACCAGATTTCTGTGAGTTGAACACAAGTCAAATTTAGCCTGGCCTTTTACTGGAAGCAGATGGTATGGTATTATGTTGAGGATACTGTTATCCACTGATGACTCCTCCAGCCTACCCACTCTACCTTCCTGCTCTTTTCCACCTCCACTGAGCCAAAATATGAACCATAATGGGACTTCTTTGTCTTATAAAGAGAAGCTGGTGCACTGAGGAGCCTAATCCTGCTAGCGGTATATTTTTATTTCTTCCTCCTCATGCTCTCACCATCTTTAGCCACTCAAAGATCATTTGCTCCTTCAGTTAGCATGAAATACGTTTGACAATGAACACTCTAACAGCTCTTCCTTTTACTATTGGTAATGTGTGAATCCCATCTGCAGAGACTTCATATTACAATGTTTCACACACAACAGGATGTGGACACTGCAGAATTATAGTGAACAATCTGTGGTGCCTCAAGCCAATTGTCTTCTTTTATTTGTCTCCTTCACATCCAATGCTTGAAATATAGAAGTTACATCAAGCAATTAATCAATCAACCCATCAATCAATCAACCAATAACGTGATTAATCAGTTTGCCAGAAAAACCAAGCCAGTTTATATCCGGAATGAAAAGGATAAATGAAAAACAAAAATCTAACCACTGCCATACAATGCAGTTAAAAAGATTAATCACTCCTGGTCACATTTCAATAGAGGGAAATTAAGGTTATTATTTCAGTTGGTGAAATGATTGATTTAACTATCCTTTTCATGAAGAGGAGTTAAACACAAAGTGTTTTAAAGAGATTGAAATTGGCAGACATGAAAAGAAACAAGAAATCCCCAAACTGAGAACACTTTTATAAAGGAGAACTTATTTGTAAATGTATCCAAATAAATATAGAAGATGAATATAAAGTCATCTCCAAGGTTTTGCACTAGTAAATAAATCTTGATTTTGCCTTAACCGAACGAATGAAAATTCAGAGACGTCTTAATGTCTAAAATACATCTAAAAAGTGCCCTGACTAGTATTATTAGGTCATCATGAAATATAGCACTATACACCTGTGCATCATCAGCCTAGGTGTGAATATTAATATACCTCCAGATGAAGACAACCTGCAATGGCAGCATGTACAGGTTGACAAATGAGGGACAAAAAATGTATCTCTGTCATAAAACTCTTAGGAATTGGTAAAGGATTTATCATCTGTGAAATGAGAGTTGAACACAAACCCAGGGATACAAAGATTTTAATCTGTCTGAGTACCTTTAGTAGAATGGTGTGGTCAGCAAATCCTTAGTGTAGACTAATACACCTTTTCTAAGCTAAGGTGTATTAATACAGGTAACATAACCTTGATATAATCCATGAACCTTAGATCATTCAAACTGTTTCTGTAAATACCTCCAATAAGTCCAAAGGCAGCTTGAAATAATTCTGGAATGTTTTGAATGTGCAAATAGCACAGCACACTTAATAGAAATTAAGATAAATGACTGTTTTGTAAAGTCTCAGAAATGAGTCAGTGCACCTTTGTTGTCTGCAGACTTTCAAACTTAAATCATGAAAATGAGTGTTGTTTAAAAAACCAGGAGCATATTACAGCTTGTTTCAAGGCAGAAACAAACTCTCAGTTTTGTTTCTCATATTTTGAGTCCTTTCTTGTGTTGCTCTATGTCCGGTTTATAGACTGTTGAGTTTTTCTCTGGCCCTTGTTTCCTTGGAGTGTTATTTTGGTTTCCGTTGTTTTCTCTTCATGTGTCAGCTTTCTGCTGCATTCACTGTTGTTTCCCATCATATAAATTACTCCCCCTGTCTGCAGTGTTGCAGAAGTGTTTATACCCCTAAAGCCTATTCACATTTTATAAGAACCACAAACTTGAATGTATTTTATTTTAATTTTATGTGAATGGCAAAACAAAGGAAAAAAAAGGATTCTTGGTCTGACACATTATGAACTGAAAAGTGTGGTGTGCTTTTGTGAGGAGTCCACTTGACCTAATACTTTATAAAAGCAAATTTGCTACTGTTGTCTGGAAGTCTTTTCGAGTATGTTTGATAGGCATTTCATCTGTGCCATTTCTTATATGCAAACTAGTTTAAGCTTGTTATATTATGCATTTATCAAGAGCAATTTTCAAGTTTCGTTGAATTATTTGACCATTTTGATTTATATGCGGAATTGACTGGGAAATTATAGCACTTGAATATACTTTGATCTTAACAAAGGGTGTCAAACTCCAGTCCACAAGGGAGAGTGTCCCTTGAAACAACGTCCCCCGAGCATGTTACTGCCACCAGGATCACATGACGTCATGCTGTGCTTTTCAGGATGATGCAGAGTTACATCTAGGTGGGCATTCAAGCTTTTAGTTCTGTTTTCATCTGACCTGAGCTTCGTCTTTCACATGTTTGTTGTGTTTTTTACATGGCCAGTGGCCAAATGCAAATAGGTATTCTAATGGATTTCGTTTGTCAGTGGGATTCCTCTCGTCATTCCACACATCAGTTTTGTGGAGATTTGCTTTAAATTTCAACAAGTTACTCCATGTGAGCTGTGGATGTCTGCAGCTCCTCCACTTCTTGTGGACCTCTTCTACAACTATGTAGTACTCTGCATTAATCTATCACATACAATCACAATAAATCACATTAAAGTTTGTGGTTTTACTATGACAAAATGTAGTTTCATCATATATCAGTATTTAGGCAGTGTTTCTAAAACAATCTTACTTGAATCAAATTATTAACTTTTCACAACAAAAAGGGGGATCAGTCCAGTTTGTACAAAGCCAACGTGGGGAATAAAAATGTGCTTATTCTACTTTAGGTGGATATTGTTTGAGTAGCACAAAAGAGCATAAAGTATGATGCAGCTGTTCTCAGCTATTCATACTAGAGCGTCCTGAAACAATAACTCATAAATACAAATGTATTAAATAAGCAACTGTGTGTCTTTGAGCAGCTGCTCTGGGAAAACAGACAGACAATATTTGCAAAGTTCATCAACAACAGCCAACTGCTACCTTTGAGGCAGTGGCATTCAGTCCCACACAGCTTCACACACCAGATTTAAATCAATGGGTCGTTAACAGGCCACTGCAGAGTTTGATGTAATGCGGAGTTGGTAAATCCGCCATGGAGCAGCGCTACACAAGGAAAATAAAAATTGCATCAAGGATCAGGGCTGAAATTGGACAGAACAGCCCGTTATCAGGTTTGTAGAAAAGCCTGCTGTCTAATAATATGTTGCAAGAAATATTTTTACTTAATTAAAAAGAGAGAGGGAGCAGAGGTCTTGTCAATCAGTTACAAGGCACAAAATTAAATTTATGGCCTCGGTGTGTGGAATTTGTGTTGTTCAGGGATGTTTTTGTTATTATTTCCAGCTCTGTGTTCAATTGCTCATGTCCGATTTCAGCTTTTCACTAAAACAACATTTATTCTGTAGAGCCGATGAATGTGTTTGTTTTGGTCTCCATCATTGCATTGACACACTGCTCACATCTTGGTTTCGTGTTTTTGATGTAGTGTGCTTTTGTAGCGGTTCCCTGTTTTCCTTTGACTGTTGCTGGATCTTGGTGTTTTGCCTGTAGCTTTTGGTTTCAGATCCTTTGGCTTTCTGTTTGTTAACCTTGGATTTATGCGTTTCCTGGTTTCCATGCCACAGTTTGTATTACAAAAGGAATTTAGTTTATTTAATTCTACTCAGGTTTCAGTCTGCTTTCGGGTCCATCTGCCGTGAACTTTAAACAGTTATTGAACATTATAAAAGGCAGAAAAATCAGACCGGTTCAGAATTTCATCAGATGTGTCACTATTAAGGTGAGTTTGTGTTTTTTTTTTTAATATGTTTTGGTAATAAAGAAACTTCAAAAGGTAGTGTGGATAAATGAGACGCTTGTTTAGCACATTAACAGATGTCATCATTACAATGTTATTCAACTCTAATTATACGTGATATTAATATGTTGGTGTTTCAAGTACATGAATTGGATAGTTAAAAATCAGAATGTTAAAATCATTCAGTCCATTTGATTTTTCTTCTCCAAAAAGTTGATTGCTGATTACAATTTCTGCTCATGTAAGGATATAATTTGTATTTCTGTTTTCGTCTTCAATGATTTTAGTGTAAACTGAGGCAAAGTGATTAACCCAAATTGTCAGCTGTTAAAACAATATTACAATTGGGCTCAAAACAACAGTCAACATGAACATATTATTTTTCTTTATTATTGGGACAGAACTAAAACAGAATAAAAACCAAACAACAAATGTCCCCTCCCCTTACGATCAAGTGGTACGGGTCGCTTCAGTTCACAGGACCTTCTGTGAACTGAAGCAGCTGGGACTCTTTTCTTTGTGACACTCCAGCAGCAGCTCAAAGGAAACTGATAGCTCTAAACAAAAAGAAACCAATCTGCTGCATGTAACCTACCAAGCAAAGCATACCAGACATTTCAAATGGTTAGCTAATGCGGGCCCTCTAAATAGTTTACTAAGGAAAGAGTCAGGCTAATGAGAATAAAATTTTTTGTTTAGCTGAATATCTGAACGGTCAATCTTTGAATTAATTTTAAGAATGGAAATTGAACAGTAAATAAGTGTGTCTGAGTGGGAACAGCCCTGATTATGACACCAGCTGAACGGTTTTGGGTCGTTCCACTAAACTGTACAATTCACGATGGGTGTAGAGTGGCCAAAGGGGAAATTTGATCAGATTCTCTACTTTTTAAGTTTTGCTAGAAATATATGTTAACATAATAGTTGTTGAAAACATGTTGTATGGGTGATAAGGACATTCAAGGGCATTTTGATGACACTGAAGGACGTTTCCAACCATCACTGTGCAGAAGATGTAGATTTGCCTTGGTGAAGTTTAAATCTTACATGTGTTAACTGGTGCTTAGGCTATTTTAAAGATTGGCTAGCTAAAAACTTTGTCCAACTTAAAAATGTATATAAAAAAACTGAGGACCTTACATGTAGCCCTGTCAGATTTCAGCCTGAGGAACTGGAGTCTTGCTCTCTTTGCCACATTTGATAAATATTCTGTTCAAAGTTTTGGTGTCAGTGGGGGTGTGCAGAGGCCTTGGTCCTCAACGTGGCTGTCGCAGGTTTGATTCCCAACCTGGTGATCCTTGCTGCATGTCTTCCCCTTCTCTCATTACCCTCTTTCCTGTCAATTAAGCATCAAATAAAGGTCACTAGAACTAATAAAACCGTTAAAAAAAAGCTCTGGTGTAAGTTTTGGATGCGTAAGACATATTGATGAATTTAATGCCATTACATTAAACTTTATCAGTCTTTTCACATGCAGAAAAAAAAATACCTTTATGACCCAAATTCAAGAAAGTGGTGAGATTTTAGTGATTGTTAGAGAAATGCTGAGCAGTCTAATGATGATGTGAGAAATCTGTAACTGCTTGAGTTTGTGCAACAATTAGCCTCTATAAGATGATGTGTCTTTGTGCTGTTTATTGAGCAGGTACATGTAGTTTTTATTGTAAGATTGTGTGTTTGTGTGCATAATGTGGTTCCTGGCTGCAGCAGCTGTCAGGGGACCACCTTAACAACAGCAGGCTCATTTGCTGCATGATCATCGACGGGGACCCTACATTTACAGTCCAACCATATGACTTTGATGCAGACACACAGTGTTTCTTGTTTATTATAATTATACCAGGCTGGTGTCCTACCATATGGCTTCCACTTGCTCATAATTTCAGATCTGTGCAGAAAGTGTGTATATTAACAAAGTGATGCAGTGTGAGGGGCTAGTAGGCAAACAAACTAATGCCCTCTTAACTCCAAGATTCTCTCAGCTGTTTGGAAATGACTTGAAATTTTGAAGAAAACAGAAACTTACATTACCAGCATTGTTTTGGGGGATAGTTGGAGAGTTATCCACAGACACAAATACACAGACATTCACTGCAGTATGAATGGAAACCTGCGTGTACCAGCAATTTGTTCTAGGATTAATGAAATGGAAAACTATTTTAGGTTTGCTGCAAAGTCAGTGCAACTCTGCTGTACTAACATGCTCAATTATTTGCCAGAAATTATTGAAATGTGGCTGCTTATGTAAGCAACCACAAGAAAGCCACGTAGTTTGTCAATGTCTTTTTTTTCCCTCTCTTTTTATGAAAAAGATTTGAACTCAGGATTTGAAACATCTTCAAATTTGACCTTCAATAATTTTAATCTGTGGTGCTTTACAATGATCTGATTTATTAAGATTGGCAATTTTTTTCAGCCAATCATTTTAAATATGATCATCTTTGATATCCGGTGACTTCTTTTCACAGCTGTCAAAAAAGGGGTGGAGGGGACCCAAAAACAGAACAACCTCCAGGTTTTAAAGCCCTACAGAGAGATGAGGAAATGAAACTGATCCGTTCAGACCTCGAGTCCTGCACCGACACAAAACATACACTCCCCGACAGACACATCAATATGGACCCAGCTTAAGAAGAGAAACCCTGCAGGCTCTGGAGCCTCGACTTTGATCTCCATCCATAGATGTATGTGGCCATGGAGTCACATGTCCTTTTGATACATGGCTGATAAAGATAACTCTGAAGTGTCTGTTTTTATATTATTTATGTGACTTGGTCAGCTGTAATCACATTTCTCAAGCCTTCCCATTAAAGATATGTACATGTTCTCAGCAAGAAATCATCATCGTAACTGTTTTAGGTAGAATTTGATCAATTTTAACTATATTGACATTGTTACTGATGTGGATATTTGTGTAGATTAGTCAATTGTCAAATTTAGAAAACTTTGAAATTAACTTAGAAATGTAGAACTTAAATGCAAGTTGAGACAAAAACATAATTCACTTAAGTATAATGCAGCTTAAAAAGATTGTATCTGCTGAAACATCAAGTCAAATAAAAAACAAAAACTTCTCAAAAGCCATCGGAGCTAAATTCATTATTATAATGTACATGTTGCAAAGTGTGTTTTGGTGTACACTCTCGTGTTTCTGGGTAGGTTTTGACTCTCAGAGAGAATTACATGAATATTTAATGAGTATTTATAAACATTGTGTATAAAACAGGAGTTGTGATGCCTAGGAAGAAGAGGAGATGTAAGAACAGCAAAAGATGTATGAAGATGACTAAAAGAAACACTTATAAAGGAAGTTGTGCTTATCATTCCAGGATTGGAGGCTGACATTGAGGCGGGTCGGCGATTCTAGAAAATGGATGGAGTCTGGCGAGTACCTTAGTTCTAGGAGAGATCCTTTGTTTGCTTTCGAAGAACAGATGGTGAGACCTTCATAGCATTGAATGGAGGCTGCTGAAGAGCGGGCAGGCACACGACAACTGGAGACAATGGAACAGTTGTGGAGGAAGTTGAACAAGCGAACATCAGAGGACGTCTGACTCAGAAGGGTCTGGTGAATAGTTTCAGAGCTCGGTGAGAGAAATCAGCAGAAACTTCAACCTGGAGGAAACGGAGAGCATCAGGAGTAAGTTGAAGTCGAGTAACTGGATGATGTGAGTAACTTTTTCAAAAGGTAATGTTACACATACCCTTTGTTTAAATTGTCATGTGGTGTAGACAACTGCAACTTTTTAAAACAATGTTTCAGGCTGATTTGCTTTGAATTTAGACAAATTACAACTGTAGTTTTAAATGATCTAAAGGACAAGTCAGTCATTCAGCTTCTATGAATAACCTTAATATATTTTCAATTAAAGATGGTTGCTGTACACTTCCAACATATTTAGCATTGATATATAACCTCCTTATGAGTACATATGATCTATATTTAGTGTCTCGTGTTAAAATCCAACTCTGCTGTTGCTGTGTAACGGAAGCAAAGGATTCCTGAACAAAATTCAGTGAATTATTGCTGGAGGTTCTTGGTTTGTTGCTCATAAAAATATTGTACTTTTTTGTCATTTAATTATCTTTATTATAGTATTTCATCTGCAGAAAAGATACCAGAGCTACTTTTTACAATAGAAACATCAGATGCTTATTCTTTGTGCCTCTATTTTCTTTTACACCAGGAGATCAAAAAAATGGGATGGGTAGAACAAGCACAAAATGTTGTCGGCAAATAATTTTAAGTAAGATGACAAATTATCTAAGGATAATGAAAAGGCACACGCATGTCTGAGTTTAATGTCCACTGTGCTAAATTTGGAGCAAGACTGAGCCACTCGAAAGAGTCACAATCTAACTAAACACCTTTCCATTTTATGGTCCTTTTGTGCTCAACAGAAAAAAATCACGTAACGCGAGTAGTTCCCCCCCCGACATGCGAGCACACACTGATGCACTACATAAAACATGTACCACACGCGCTGTTATATTTCATGAATATATGAAGCCAAATGTTTGCCAGGGAAGGTAGTGATTTTTTTATTTTACTCTTTTAAAACGGATTTATTTTGAGCACGACTGCAGTTGTGAAGCCTGATTGCTGGCTAAACGCAGTGCAGTCATTTACTGTGTGATTGTCCCTCTTGTCTTGATGCTGGATTTCAAAAATAATCCAAAGTGAAAATGTTCACAAGGTCTCACTTTTGCTCCCGCGTGTGTCTGCATGCTGCTTCCCGTCATCAGTGTCCTCGTGAAGAGTGAAGTGAAGACGCTCTCCGTGTTCGGAGGATTCAGAGAAGAGTCCCTACAAGAGAGCTGTGTGATGGTTAACAGGAATGGGACTGTTCGACCTTTTCACTGAACTGTAGTATTATGTTTAAATAATAAGTTTTTCGGCTCTAGCGCCCTTCATCAAAAGGTAAATGGACAGGAAGGATGTAGGGGAGAGCAGGGGATGACGTGCAGCAAATGGCCTGACACCAGGAATTGAACCCTTGACATGTTGAGGGCTGCATGTGGTCACACTGTTCCATCCGGAGGATATGCAGATTTGGAAGAATGTGTTTTGAGGCGGGTTTTTAAACTGAGGAAGCGAGTCAATGGTCCAGATATCAGGTGGCATCTGATTAAAGAGCTAGAAAAAGAGGAGGCTCTGGCCCCCATGGTGCTGAGGAGGATGGAGGAAACGAAGAGGTGGATGGAGGCAGAGGACCTGAGGGAGCAGGAGGGCTTGTGAATGCGGAGGAGCTGGGGCAGGTAATGTGGGGCGAGGCGGTGGATGGCCTCGAAAGTGATGAGGGGCATTTTAAATCGGATCTCGGAGTTGATGGGGAGCTGCGTAGCAGCTGTAAAATGGGAGAGATGCGATGGAAGAAAGAGCTTTGTGTGTGATGATACAGGAGGAAGAGTTTGTAACCATTCGAAGTTTACGGATGGCCTTCTGAGGGAGACATCTTGGCTATTTTTATTTCTCCTCACAGAGTCGCCTCTTATCCAAAGTGTATCAGCCTCTTGGGAGTTCAAAGAAAATGAGGCATTTGGTCTGTTCCTTAGGTTAAGCAAAAAATCCT
Organism: Poecilia picta; assembly: GCA_033032245.1. Classification (NCBI taxonomy): domain Eukaryota; kingdom Metazoa; phylum Chordata; class Actinopteri; order Cyprinodontiformes; family Poeciliidae; genus Poecilia; species Poecilia picta. Next base: position 20,565,831 of record CM065361.1, read on the forward strand.
GGAAAAGGATATCAGGTCTGACGAACTGATCCCTGTTCACTTAAAACAGAGCCTTTAAACTTTGTTCCTATAGAAACTGCTCTTCTACAAGCGACACAAGCGACAATTAAAACGAATGAATGACTTTTCTCTTATTGAACTATTTTATGCAAAGAGAAATCAAACCAGTTGAGATTGTTGGTGAGAAATTTTTAAAATGACAATATTTTAACCATAAGTCATGCTTTTGTAATTGGATGCAGTGTTGATGCATCTTTTACTTTGTTTTATCTTTGTAAGTACCAGTGTTAGATGCCCCACACTGAGAGGTATTTTTATATCATTTTCAGTAGTAAAATCTTTCTCCACTGTGCTTCTGTGTTAAGGAGACTTTCCAACCTCAAAGACTTGGAGCTCGTCACTGACGACAAACCTTTAAAATACCAGTGGATACATGCAAGAAGCTGGTCAGTATATGTGTTTAAGTTTAGGCTGAATTGAAAGCTCTTATAACATTTGTTTAATTCATTTTAATTGAGTAGATTTGTCATAGTAACTGTACTCTGTAAACCTCTGCTGATTTAAGTTAAAATGCAGATATTCTTGTATTAAAGCTCAACTGCAAAGTCTCAAGGACTGCATTTGAATAATTTTTGATTGGGCCAATAGAGATTTTGCTGCCATAACTTACTCTATAATAATTAAACAGATTTTTATCAGAGCCTTAAAGGAAAAAGAAGTGAACATTATGGGTTTATATGCTGAGGGCTAAAAGGTGTGATGATTGGTTAATGAGTAGTACTCATGACACGGGGCTGTACAAATAACCAGGGGCTGCACTTTGCATGAAACTACAAACAAGGACCAAAAATCATGACTAAAATAAGAAAATCAGCCTCTATCTCTTCTAAACATCAGCCAAAAACATGTTTTCACCTTGGATACCAGGAAAGCAAACACATTTTCTGTTGATCTCAATAATTTGGCTTCATTTTCAAATATCCAAACGGGGAACGTGCAGCCAAACTCATTCGCCGCATTTGTGGCGAGCCTCGCCTCATAAACGCACGGAGTAGATCAGACGATTTTCAGTGCAGGTTCACCTTATTTCCTCCCAGTCTTTCAGAGGCTATTTTGCTGTAGTGCTGAGAGTCTGAAGCATGTGTTTTGGGGAATATTTATTTTGACCTGTTTCATGGCTCCCTCGATGCATTGCAGCTGTGAGCAGTCATGTGTCTCATTGATAATGGGGAGGAAAAGGGGAGGAGAGGCGCTGAGAGTGAGGGAGAGATGGAGTTGTGGTGGCAGAGTGCGAGAGGGTGAGTCATGCCTCTATTTGATAACGATGACCCATTGGTTCAGAAGTGTGGGCCACAATCTTAGTGGCGAGGGGAAAATCATTTGATATGCTCAGGACATCCTTTTGGTTCCCGTGCGCTTCAATTAAGTTCCTGCTGTTTGTGGCTTTTAAGCGTGCGGCTCCACTAATCTGATGCGTGTCTGTAGGTGACTGGAATAGTGCTTTTGTGTCTCAGCATGTACGAGTGTCTGTGCTGGTCATTGTGAACACATTTCTTTGCATATTACAAGCCCTATCTGCTGGTGATGTATCCAAAGAGTGAGATCTGTGATGAAGGAATGATTTTTATTTTGCTTTTGGACATTTTATTTCTGTAAATGTTGAATTATAATTCTAACTTTATACTTGAATACAAAGAAATGTATTTGTTTGCACATTTCACAAAAATTATAATTGAGAAGCAGAGAAAATGGAACCCACCATTTTGATTTCTTCCTTTTCTTAGAATGACTTAGAATGGTTTAGAAAAAAGGATGCTGGCGCAGAAAGAGCCCAAATCATGAGAATTTGCTGCAAGTTATGAGAAATGTCTACAGATAAATATTGTTAAATGTTGTCTGGCAAGGAGAAAGATCAAAACATTCAGTTCTGACTGCATTTAGAGAGAAATACTTGAAGAGTTGAAGTAACAATTGCAACAAAAGTTGGTTTAACAAAGGAAAAAGTCCAGGGGTGCTGAGGACAAGTGTGTGAAAAGCTTTTGGAACATATTTTTGCCCTTTCAGCAAAACTTTATCTGCCATTTGAATTCCAATAAAATACAATGAATTTAGTGATTATAACATAAAAATGAAAGCTAGAGGTTAGAATACTTTTGAAAGGTGTGTCAGCCCTCATGTCATTCTCAACGATAAAACTTTTATCAGGAGTGTGAATGTCTTTCAATTTGGTTCGATTTTATTTTGGCAAAGTCCAAAATAATTGTTTAAATTATTGATTACATTTAACTTGCATTATCAACCTTATAAAGAAAATAAAGGTAAATATTTAGTAAGCAAATTTATAGATTTGACTAAAAACAGTGATGGATCTGTTAACGCTGGAATGATAATCATCTGTGTTAAATTTACTCAAATCTGCCTGGTGGTTCAGTTTTACAGAAAATTTTCTATAGGAAGAGATTTGCTTCGGGAAAGGAGGTTTTCCTGTATTCACCAGTGGACTCTTATTTTTATTACGTTCCACCGTGGCCTCAGGGAGGAAGTTCAAAGAGCACATGTCCTGGGTGAGACGGGTTGAGGATGATCATGCCTCCATGCTGCTTCGCCCTGATGGAGTGCTGCTGATCAAAGAGGAACTGTTTGCAGCTAATGATCCTTTCAGCGGAGCGAAGGATGGGTTGCACCCCCTGCTCGTCCTGTTGCACTGTATTAGACAGTGATGGAGAATGTGACAATGAATCCAACAACAGCTCTGCACATCCGGATCAACGGCTCATTTGGGAAGTTGAGATTTTTTTTAGGGTATTTTAGAAAGGAGGTGGGGACTACCTGATGGCATGGGAAAAATTTCGACAGAAATGACTGTAGAAAAGGTTTGATCCACTTTAAGTTTAAATTTGGACATTCTTGGGTAAAACCTATGAAAGTTGACATTTTTAAAAGTAATGCACTAAACATTTACAGAGAATTTGTTGTTTTTATTTGCAACATTCCAGTGCTTTGTAACAACTGGATGATTGTGCCGATGGTGGTTGGAGTTTGTCCCTTTGTTGTTGGCAATTCGATCTCTGCTCCGTCTGTCTTTGTCTCGTCTCTTGGGGTAAAAGCTTACCTTTCCCTTCTGGTTTTGGCCAGGTGGCGCTGGTACATGGCAACCTTGCCTCTGTCAGACTCTCCCCCAGGGTAGCTGTGGCTACAGTTGAGTAGCTAAGCAACATCAGTGTGTGAGTGAATGGGTGAATGGCTGAATGTAGTGCAACGTGCTTTGGGGTCCTCTGGAGTTGATAAAGCCCTATACAAGTACACACCATCCAGGCCAGCCATCTCTGCTGTGGCAATAAATAATTTGATGTTGACTGTGAAGCCATATGCATAATGCAAGAGTTACTGTGTAGCAGATTTTTCTGCCTGAAGCCTCTGCGGTGGTTGATAAACTATGCTAATCTGTATTAATGTACTTAAATGATCAATACCATTGCTCTAATAGCTTATAAAAATTCTGTCTGTTGGATAAATTGCTTCCAAGTGAGAGTCAGTAGATTTTCTCAGATAAAGTTTGTTTACAATCAAAGTAGGTAATCATACTTGTATTGATTCTCAGGTCCATTTCCTAATGATTTTATCAATCACGCAATAATAAAAAAAATCAAGAAATAACAAATATGCTAAAATTAATTCTACATACTATTCCAGCTAAGCGAGAAAGGTTTATGGAAAGGAAAATAAATTCTCACTGTATTGTCTATGTGGGTTAATGATTCATCTTTGATCAAAAGTTTACAAGTCTCTCTAGAGATCAAAGGAAAACGCCTACAATTGAGTTCTAAGACTCTCAGTTTGAGGATGGCGCTTTGGGACAGGAGAAAGGAGGAATATGAGGGTTTTTTAAAGGCTCCTTTGGCAGGTTCACCAGGCCCTTAGTACTGTCTTAAAGGAACACAGAGAGGAACTCCTCCGTGGTTCAAAATCAGGCTCTGGTTTCAGCCACAGAACAGTCTTTAACTTCCATTAACTTGACTCTCACAGTCAAGTTTCTCCTCTCAGCTGACAGAAATATCCCAACACAGCAGCTGCTCTTTTGGGTGGAAAGGTTACTCAAACTGTAAAATTGTTGGTTTTGCTTCCAGTTCTTTGAATATCCTGGTTGTAGCTCACTATCTCTCACTGACTCTCATGAGAGACAGAGACTCGCAGTCTGTCTCTCACAGCGAACCTCACAGAGACACTGTCTCTCACTATTTGTGCAATATTTGCGCAAACAAATCTCAAGTTAAACAGGTGTGACTCTGATTTAAGTTGGTAACTTCTCATTGGTTCTTTAGTGATGTTCTTACTGTGAGACGTGTCGGACGTTCGTGTCTCCTGAAAGTCAGAGCATCGGGAAGAGGAGTGTAACAATGGCCTTGTCAGAAGACGTATAAGAACTAAATGTTGGTTCCCAGTTAGGGTGTAAGTGATTAAATGTGTAAAAAGTGACAATGCATATATTCAACTATTTTTTTTCTCCAAAATCACTAATACAATCTTTTAACAAGCTTTTGACTGACACTCTTGCAACAAATCACCTGGGACCCTCCATTCTCAAAAGGAAAGTTTCATTTTCCCAGAAGACTTCAAGGTTTGAATATGTACGATTACATATAGATTAAAAATAACTGCTTTAAATACTTGTGTAAAACTTAATAAAATAATTTGGGTAATATACTTCCATAAAGGCATTTTCTATTTTAAAGCAAAACGCAAAGTATTTATTATTGTTGTCAATCTATAAAGTAAACATTCTCAAGGTTTAGTTTCCATTTTAATGCATCAGAGAATCAACAACATGCCTGTTGTGATAGTTGGCTTCTCCTGGTTTTCCATTGCTCTATAACTACTTGTCATAAAAATATGCACTGGTTTTGCCTGAACACAACTGGATCTGTTCTCTTTTCCTTGATGCAATGTTAATAAAACTGAACCGAGGAAGAAAAGTTGATTTCGGAGCAATCATGTTACTTTATAAATACTTTTATTTCATGCAAAAGTCTCTACTTTTTGCATGAAATAACTTTGTCTTGCATTTATGAAATTATGAAGATGGTCCATTCTCTATTCAGTCATAAAGGTTCATCTCCCTATACTGTAACTCAGATGACACAATTAGGCCTGAGTGTCCTTCTCATCACATGTTTATTATAGCTGTGCAGTTTTAGTTATCAATAATGTTGCTTGTGCACAATTATTTCTTTCTGTTCACTGAATCTTCTGATGACTTGCTCTGCAAATAATGTGAAATAAGCCTAAGTAATTTTCCTGGAACACTTGAAATTATTGTACAATGTGTGTTTGTGTGTCAGATTTGTGGCAAATTTGCAGAATCTTTGCCCATACCAAATTCCCAAGAGCTCTTCTTACAGCAGATCATGGTACTGACCTGTTGCCAGTTGTTCTACTCATTTGCAACATGCTCCTCCAGCTGTTCCTTCATCTTCTGTCAACTCTGTCTCTTGAGTATCTTTGGAAGTCACCGATGGTTCTTGTGTCAAGACAAGTTGCTATTTTTCATCAATGGTGGACACTTTTGTTTTCTCTTGTGGTTGGGGTTTTTTTATTCACTTTTATAGCACCAACTGTTTTAGATTTATGGTTGTAAAGTAGTTTTAATCAGAAACTGATTTGTATGTTGGGGCCAATTTGGAGCATAGAGCTTCCACTTGTGAAAGCATTGAACTGAAACACATGTCAAACAGAATTGCATGTCAATTTGTCCATTTGACAGAAATTAAGTAGACTACAAGTCCAACTTCTTAGCCAAGAAGCAGACAGAGCTGTGTCCAGATTGATTAAAAACATGCACCTTAACTCAGGAGCCTATAAAGTTACAGTAAAAACATACTTCTTAAAGATATTACTTTGTTCAAATTTGAACAATGTCTATGCATAATTAAAGAGAAACCACAGCAGAAAGAGGGAAAAAAAGAAGAAACTACTGACAAGCAAAGAATAAAAGGTAATAACATTTTTGTTCTCATTTTTTCACAAATCATTTAGTATGCCATCCTTTAGTGGAAGTAAGCTTTCACACTCTCTCTCTTAGACTGCAAGTAATAAGAATGTAGAGATGACCTTCAAGGAACATGCTTTTTTAAATCCAGTCACACTAAGCAGTGGTTTTAAATCATCAGACTTAGATGTGAGATGTTTTCATTGTTTAGTTTTTCTGTTGTGTTCTTTAAGTGATCATTTGTTTGCATAGTTTGCAGCTTAAACACCCTACAATATAAAGTCATTATTTTCCCATTATCTAGGGCCTGGAATGAGGAGCAAATTAAATGAAACCATTTTAATCTTGAATAATTTAACATGTTTGATAAACATTATTGACTAATGGATAGGTAAAAGCAAGAAAACAAAATGTTACATACTGTCCCATGAATTTTTATTTTCTGATTTTTAAAGTCTTCCCACTCACAAAGAAAGGGGTGGACTGCAATTTTAAATGACTGTATTCCTCAACTGTGAGACAGAATCTTAAAGAAATTCAGAAAATGTCATTGTAGGATATTTGAATATTTCCACCTACCAACCAGCAAGAATACACAGCCAGGTCAGCTAAGAAGTTGCTCTGTTTCAAGAATTGCTGGTGTGAGCGAGCCAGTCTATGAACCCATTAGAACACTTTAGGAGAGCTGAAACTTGTTCAGAGCCTGAAAGATCTGGAGAAGATCTGCAAGGAGCAGTGGGCCAAAATCCCCACAAATAATGTAAATATTGGTCGACTCGGCTGCAAAGGGGACCTTCACAGAACATGTTTTTTTTTATAAGCAAGTCTCAATTGACTTTTGAAGACAAATAATTGTTAGAGGGGATATCACAAAATGTGAGGAAGTTCTACTAGTATTATTACTTTTAAAAGGCAGCGTGAAGTTAAAAAGAAAATTTTGGTCAAAAAAAGTTTCTTGTGACCAAGTATTTTCTGAACAGAATCCTTTTTTTAGCTTCTGCATTTTCAATTTTGCCACTCAGCATTCACTCTGACAGCATCAGGGGCTCACAAAAAAGAGAGAGAGAGAGAGAGAGAGAGAGAGAGAGAGAGAGAGAGAGAGAGAGAGAGAGAGAGAGAGAGAGAGAGAGCTCTGAGTCATTAATGCTTTAACACAGTTGTTGAAAGTGCCATACCTTCCTCCGTCATGATCTGCCACATAATCTGTAACTATCTAGGTGGCCCCTATCTCAGCAGCTGGAAATCTAGTCAGCGAGTGTCATTCAGTCCTCAATGACTTCTACGTGTTTCAATGCGTCTCTTCAACTGGGGTTCAATAGAACCGACAAGCCGACTTCATTTTTCCTCACCCACTCCACCACCTCCCTCCACTCCGCCTTTCCTTTATCTATACCTTTCATGGTCAGGCGGCTAGACGGACAATTAGACGGCCCTTCTCGAGGACACAGACGGTTCATATTTGTGTGGGTGTAAATGCGCTACTGTCTGTGTGACAGGGCAATGGAAGGACACCATAACTTTTAGACTTCTCTAGTCTTGCAATCAACACGATCTGAATATAGCTGCACATCTGCACAATGATTCACACACTACCTTTTGTAGGAAACAATAAAGGGGTGGTGACGGCGGAGATGGAAATCACTGATGGCGAGGATATTAACATGCTGGATGCACTACTGATGCTGTTACTTATTTTATGTAAACATGCACACATTTGAAGTGGGAGCACCGATATTTTCTCATTTCCAGTGTTCCTCCCCTTCCTCTCTAATCTCATCTCTAAGTGAGTAGAAATAATAACGACATTGGCAACAATAAGCAAAGTAAATTCAGAAAAATGATCACCTCTGTCTGTATTTCTGAAACGATTCAGCCAAACAAACGAGTGAGGAGCAATATTAGAGCTTGTGTGAGAAGGAGGATTGATGGATTTTACACTCCTGGCTGAATTGACAATTATCCGTCGGGTAAAACTGAAATAGGGTTGTAGGAATGTTCAGGACCTTTGTGCTTGGAAACCTGAATGAAAATATTGCAATAATTTACATGAGTCCTTCGTACTCTTTGTGCCTCATTTATCTAAAGATTTAATATGGATATTCTCTGCACAGCTCTTCCTAAGAACTGCCAGGAAAAGGGATGCCATTTGGAGGAGGAGGGAAAATAAAAGGGGAGACAGATGCAGCATAGAGCTGGGAGCAAATTCGGCCCTAAATCTGCAAACCGTAAGCAAATTATGGATACACAATTTCTTCCTTCCCTTGCAGTAGCAGGTGATGCGGCTCATCTTGCGATCTATTGCTGTGAAATCTCAGCACAATATGGACTGGAAACAATTTAGTGGTGAAAAATGTGCCAAAGGTGACTCTTCATTGGTTTCCTCTTCACTTGCATTATTTCAAGGGCATGCAGGTTTAAGATAGCTACTTACTTGGTAAGTGCCGATAAATCAGAGGCTGTCCCTCAAAGGAGTTCACTTTTCACCAACATGCATACGGGCAAACACTCTCAATCATTGTCACAAATCCAATTGTCTGACGAGGCCAGGGGAAGGAACCTACTTCCTATTCAATGTGTTTCTTTGCTCTCTGTCTCCTCATTGGCTCGGCATGATTAATGGGCTCTCTCTACCTCACAGTCGGTCGTGTGTGTCTATTTGCATGTGCGCATCTGCGATGTGCAACTGCGCACTGATGCTGCGTGAGATCAAACAATACATTATGTGCATTTGATTCCAGGGCAGTTAATTTTGTATTTAATTTAAAGCGTAGACGGAAAATGCGAACAATGCAGTGAGCATAATGGGCTGATATGAGATACAGGTGGAGTTTCTGACTAGAAAAGGGAGGGTTTAATCAAATATGCACAAGAATTTTCATCTTTTAATGGTGTTGTTGTATAAAGAACTCTGTGCAATCAATTAACTTTGAAAATAGCCCCCGGAGACAAAAGTGTCCAAAAAAATGGGTGACACTCGTAACTCGACTCTCGTGTGTCCTCCCTATGGTGTTTGGAAATGCTCTAGTACCTTTTTAAATTAATCAATTTAATTTAATAAGACCAACACTGGCCCATTTAAGCAGTTTGCTAGATAATTGTCAGTGGATTTGAAAGTATAATATTACAAGAAAAAAAGATGCCCTCATAATTCTAAAACGGGGTTGAGGCTTAAAACATTTCTGATGTGGCTGCTCAGTCAAAGTGAGTAATGAAGTAACTCTTGGTTGAAAAGGTAATCAAAAAGCTGGGCACTAGTATGAATGAGCTTCAGGGTGACATAATCTGACAGAAGTTACTCGTCCCTGAAAGACACAAGACAGCCACTTGGGAATTTGACAAAAGGTGCATGATTGACATCAGTCATGTTGTGAAAGTCACAGGGTGATGCCGCCAATCTATGCCTGAACCCACAATGATTCACGTGTCAAGATCTGAAACTGGCAGTCTAATGAACACAAATGCATTACAACCAGCAATCTTCTACAACCTTTGAACAAGCTACTGTAACATCTGAAATGGTTGTAGCTTATTTTTGGTGACGTTTTGCCAGGACAGATTGAAGATGAAATGTGGTTTAAAGAACATTTCTTCAGCTCCTTTGCAAAAAGTGCAGTGCAGTCACTTATTTTCAGAAGTCACCTAACTATTGGAACACAGTCGGCCACTGTGGGGTTGAATCCCTGCATAAATCCTGCTCTGTGATGGCATCAGAATTTTGCTACATGATTATGAAATCCAAGGAAAACACTGGATGGGCCGAGGAAATTAAGAGATTTAAAGTAGTTGCTTATAAAGCAATGTTGGATGTTCTTAATTTCTTGTGAAGAACAGTTTATTCCATAACTTTTTACCTTAAATTTGTGTCACCTTGTTAGATTCTCCAACAATCACCTTTTATGTCAGTATATGAACATTATTTTCTCTTTGAATCGACCTGAAATTTCAGATGTTTATCTCAGAAATGGAAGCATGACCTTTCTTGGATTACTTTTTTACTCCCATTTCCAAACAAAGTTGGAGACTGAATTCTGAATCTGTTTTGAGTGTAAAATGGTGTAGATACCAGCTTTTTAACTGAAAAATGTCAAACACAGTTAATACAACATGGCCTACTTACATTTATTTAACAGATTTTTGTTCTGTGAATGTGCTACACAATGGTGCAATTGTTAGAACTATTGTCCTGTAGCAAGAAGGTTCTTGGTTTGAATGTGTGAAGCTTGCATGCTCTCCTCATGCATAAGTGGCTCTTTCCAGATGCACTTGTTTCCTACCATAATTCTAAAATAGAGCTAATTTGTGAAATGGTGTCTATAAATTGTAGCACTGAGTGCATAAATGATTGTCCTGTGCATGTGTGTGGGTGTGTGTTCGTGTGTGTGTGTTGCCCTTTATTGATTGCTTTAACAGGCACCAGCCCCCTCAAGACCCTGCTGAGGTTAGGCAGGAATAACAAAGGGAGCTCTTGGTGCATTGATGGATACTCCCATGATCTTACTAGCTGCAGACAGATAAGTAAAAGCCGCTTATGACACAAATAGAGTTTAGTTGACAGTTATTGCTCCATCATTGACCAGTCTGAGTGGTATCATGTTTAAAAGCGCGTCCTCCTCCGAGTGGGTCAACTGAAAGCTCGGATCCGACAAGTCTTTACCAGACCAGACAAGGTTTTCTTGTGAAATGATAACCTGGCAAACTGCTGATTTGACAGCAGAGATGATGCTGTCAATCTCTGGTGATTAAAAAAAATGCTTTAAAAAAGTGTTTTGTTGGATTTTATCACTAAAGTTAAATAAGTTCTTTTGTATTTCTTCTTTTTTGCCTCAACCTTAAATGATCAAAATTATAGGCATCAGCAAATAGACATTTGCTTGTTTATTTTATCCATCTTGGCATAATCTGTAATTAAAGTGTAACTTTTGAAAACAACTCATTTTAGAGTGTCACAATAGTGTACAAAGGAGTGTTCACACGTTTTTCAAAATTATGCTTTTTAAAGTTTAGGGTCAAACTTTTCTTTTTACAGATTTCACTGTCTGATGAAGTTTAATGTTTATTCGTGTGGAATTTTCTTATTTTTTTTCTTTTTCAATTCAAGGTAAAAAATTTTAATGTAACATATAGCAACATGCAGATTGCGTTAATGTATTCCTATTCCGAACATATTTTGTGCTGGTGAGATGCATTTTTATTCAGTGATTTACTGTGTTATGGCTGACCTTACAAGATTTCACTACTGCAATATCCAGAGCAGCAGAAGATCCAACTTCTGCTTATTCAGAGCACATTGTATTAACGGGGAATTCAAATGAGGTGGTTGAACAAAACGGAGGAGAATATATTAGATATTACCAAAAACCTAAATCTAGCTTCCTATTTTACCAGAAATTTATGACACTGGCTCTGCTGTTGGAAGGTGTTTAAACGCCCAGAGTACACCCAGAGCTCAGTTCAAGGGCTTTCTTCTGTTGTACTTCTAATGAGCTTCTAAATACTGTCAACTGTCAACTATTGACATTAGCATTTCAATAAAGCTTGTAAGTGCGTAGATAAAATGTTTAAATTTGCCTTTAAATGGCTGTTCTTACTTTAGATGATTAAATAGAGCCTCAGGCCAGGTACGGGTGAAGAAGAAAAAGATGTAGTCTCCAGTTCAGGCTTGTACCTCTTGTCAGGGAAGTGTCTGTGAGGAGGCTTGTAGCTCTGACTGTAGATAGAGTTCATACTTTAATTCCTACATTAGTCTTGAATGGACTTTGCTTCATAATTGTCCTAAGTCTGTTTTCACCATCACTTCTTAATTTCTCTAGCACACTTTTTCCTTCAGCATCATTTTACATTGGTTTTCTTGTATACAGCACTTTGTAAACATACAGCTTTTTTGCAATGATCTTTGGCGTATCTTGTAGATTGTGACAGTGTATGTTTTTAATGGGGAATCTTTCTTGTGATTCTGCAGGCCTTAACGTTTGCATAGCAAATTACATTAATTAAAAATACTTGTCTGTCGGTTTTGTGTATTAGTCAAGACACAACATCTTGTGTGTGCATTAAGACAGTAAAATCAACGTAATCCATTCGTACATCTGGTCTTTTTATTTTTGAAGTTAAAATGTATTATTTTCATCATAAGACTCTGCATATTAGACTAATTATTTTTCAATCTTACAATAATTATCCAAAAATGTTATTACACACAAAAAAATTAGAAGTATCACATTTTTAGCGCCAACCACAATTGCTATCTAATTATACAGTGATGTAGCCAACACTCAAAATGTCATTGGGATAGTATTATTGAATTGGCTGAACATTACTTGGAAATAGAAAAATGTTATTTTTGGAGTTAAATTGTGCCCTCTGGGTTAAAAACGGAGCCCATAATGACACCAACGGTTCTAGCTGGCACATGAGCAGTTAGAGGTGAAAAAGGGACTTGGAGCCCAGAGAACTCGTAATCCAGCAGAGTTGCCAGGTTTGTGCTGCTTGATGAAGTCTGGAATCGCACTGAACTTAAGAATAAATATCAAGTTGAATGTTGTTCTTTTGGTGGATTTGTAGTTTACGGATTTAATAAAAGCTTCAAAAAAGGTTGTGCACTGTAAGCCTATAATAAAACAATGTTAAAAACTGAGCTCCACCTAATAGTCATTTGGGTCAAACTGCTTTTTCATATCCTTCTTAAGTGTTGAGTAAAAATGTCCAATATTTATATAGCCAATGTTCACTAATTTGATTAGACACCTCACCACCCCAAGTAAAGTAATTTGTCCACAGAATTAAACAGTCATTTTCTTTCCCATTTTCTCCCCACATTAGGTCTACAGTTGATTATGCCTACAATCAAGTGGTTGGAGCAGAGTCCTCTACTGTTGGACAAATGTACTACAGGTTCCTCTGACACCAGAGAGCAGCTTATGGTGATGCAACAGGCCATCACTGCTGAATTGCGATGTCAAGCTAAACTTGGTGAATCAAAACTCTGTTAACTGTAATTTAATTTGGAGGTGTAATATAAAACTAGAGAATTAAGTCCTCGACATTCTGGGTGGAATGTTTTTTTTTTTTTTTTTAGACAAGATAAATATCAAATATAATGGCACAGAGACAAAAATCTAACAGAAAACTAGGCACACACCTGGATGTTAATTTCAGGTACGCCAGAGTTTCAAATTGTTTTCTCAATTGCTGAAAACAAAGTACTTGTTAGAATTTGCTTTTCTTTCTGTTTTTGTAGCCAGATGAGTTATCATTCAGTACATGAATAGTCTGTCCAGATAGCTCATCAATAAGTAAAAAGAAAATCTGCATCTGGTTGTGAGGACAGATGAAAATAGTATATGTGGCTTTTTTTCTTTACACATTGGCTTAGTTTGCAAGAACACATTCTACATTTTTGATGACTACTACAGATCCTAACGAGGCAAAACGAAGAGAAAGCATTTGATTGTGTTTTTTCTCCCAGTAGAGATTATAAGTAATATCTTTTTGACCTTCGGTACCTTACCCGTCTTTTAAGCATTTTCCTGAAATGCTCTTGATGCAAAAAATATACAATAAAGCTCAGTGCATTACTCTATTAGTACTTGTACACATAAATCCAAAGACCTCTTGTGATTTTAGTGTTGTATAATTATTTGAAGGCCTGTGTGGATAAATGTGAACAAATTGCACAGTGAATACAGGTGAACACACATTTTCTTTGATCATTTATTCCTTCCCTCCTACCTCTTTCCTTGGCAGCTGTGAGGGAACACAATGAGTCAGTGAGCTGTTTTTACTCGTTTCCTCTTCGGTTTTCTTCCTCAGTCCAGGAGGTATGGAAACGTGGGTATTTTTCCCTTCATGTTCTGTCACTTTTCTAAGTTTGCTGGGGTTTTTTTTAAGTTCCAATTGACATTTATAACATCAACAGACATCAACACATCACTTTACATACTAAACCACTCAACAAAACTTATGTTTCTATCTATATTTCAAATTTCAGGCTTGGGATTCATGTGTTGGCTCATTTTCTTCACAGATCTGTGTATTTTCTGTATAAATCTCTGGAATAATTTGGTCTCACTCAAAACAACCAAATATTCAATGACCTGTGAGTTTAACCTTTTACAGCCAGTTGGATTACTTGATGTCACTTCCAGAAGCAACAAAAGAGTCAAATAGTTATTTTCCTGGGGGATTATTTTTTTTTCATACATATGAAATCTTTGAATCTTTGAATGCAGCCTCTCCAGCATTCAAAGATTGAATGCTGGAGAGGCTGGAAAATGTTTTTATTTTCCATATCAACCTTGGATGGGTTGCTGACTTTTTGTTTAGGTTTTGTTTAGCAGCTGATTAAAAATGTATAACTGTGTCATTTAAGGGAAATATGACCAATTGATACCATATGTTTTTGTTCTCCTAGATATCACAAATAAAATCACGCATAATAAGAAATTAGGTTTTCATTTGTGAAAACTGATCAAGTTTGTCACTACAAGATTTAATTTCTGGTTAAAGAGATTTATGCAGAAAAAGTATAAAGTTATTCAGCTGTAAAGTTTTATTTAGACATTTTTGCCCACAATGTACATTTATAGTGTTTTTTTGTTTGATTGTTTGTTTCCGAATGTTTGAGTCTCAACATTGGTCTATAGTCTTTCTTGCAAGAAAACATGCACTAAAAAAGCAGAAAGAGGGAAAAGGATAGAGGAAATATTGTCCTTATTGATGCCTGAGGGCTAATGATGTCAAAATGGAGGATTTAGTTTACCTTTGTTAGCATTAAGTCCCATGTGTATCCTATTGTATCACATTGCATGTAGTGCTGGCCAGCCCTGGTAAAATCCATTTTGCGTGTGTTGTTACTCTTTGTTTTTAAAGTTTGTCTCCCAACAGCATAAAAATCAACTAATGGCTCTCTTGTCAATAGAGGGAAGAAGTAAAAAGGGTTTTAGAGGGGAGGCAGACAGGGTGGCAAGCTGGTGAGAAATGAATCAAAGAGAGAAAGATATGAAATAGGACGGAAGGGAAAAAGATGGACAAGAATGGATTGAAGGGTTTGCAAGGATTGTGTGGCTAACCAACATGAAAGTGAAAGTGGGCCGCAGCTGGGATAAAGCTGGGGCAGCCTGCTATTAACAGAGCAGAACGGCGTTGAGAAGAGACTTGAAAGTCTGCTTCACCTTGTGTCCTCCCTGTCTTCGGTTCAAATATTTGGTGCTGTAATCAGGATATTTGATTGAAATCATTTTTACTTGATAAGTAACGCTTTAAAAGATCTATTTAAATACAAGTCTGTCATCACATGGCAATTTGATTCATGAACACTTGATGGATTTTTTTTATTCCAGACTGCACAGATGCTGTTCACTGATACAGAAAACGGTAATGAATTGATGCATACTTGCAGTTTTTGGTCGCTTACTGATGTTGTTGCAAATAGATGGCCGTGTTTGGATAACTTTTCATGTGCTGGCATTTAGACACCAGCTGAATCTGCCTGAAATTTGGAATTGGTCTTGTAAAGTGCCTTAAAGTGATATTTGCTTCAATATCAAATTTAATTATTTGGGCTGAGTTGGTTTAATGTGTTTGGATTGCAGAGAATTGGATCTGTTTATCTTGTAAAGTGCCTTGAGATGGTGTTTGTTGTAAAAGGGAGTGAAACTGAACAGAAAACAGAAGTATTTTTAGGTATGACAGAAAAACATTGTGCATCTTTTTTCATCCACATTTCCAAATGTTTCTTAATTCTTTATCTTATCAGTAATATGTTTAGCCTATTACACTAATTTGATCCCCATCTGTAAATTAGTGATTAACTGCGTTTGATCTCAAATTTTTGTATTTGCAACATTGTGCAACATTGACACAAGTGAAGATGGTTGGTTGTGCAGTTTCCCATTAACACCAATTGCCACTTTAAATTATTCATATATGATTTCAAAATTCAGATTGATTAAAGTTCTGAAATCAGCATTGCAAATGCAATAAGCTGTTAAGAATTTTTTAGGCACTGCAAGAGGAGCAGATGGAAACATTTTGACTGGTCTGCCAGGCTGCCGACTAGTAGAGGTAGCCAGTCCAGGAGGAATCCCCCTTCTTTCCATCTCATTGTAGAGGATCCAAATAGAGTCCAATGCCAAAGGAAACATGGTCTCTCCAACCCTTGATTGTACCACAGGGTCTTCCCCAAATTAGTTGTGCATACATGACCCCAAATGGACTCACCAAGTAGGGATCCTGATATGATGCCCAAGTTATGCTGCTTTTGAAATAGAATAAAAAAATACATCTGTATTTTTATCTGCTTTGTGATTAGTGGAAAAAGGGAGTTGTTTTTATTTGGGGTTGTTGTCTTGTGCCTTCTTTTGTCCCCTGAATCCCAAGTCCCTTTCATCTTGGTTTCTCCTATTTTTCACATCCTGGAAGTGAAGCAGCTGGTTGAATGCTTCATATATCAAACATTTTGGATTCTACATTTGAAAGATTTATACATCTTTTGTGCATTTGTTTTGTTTGTCTCTCTCTCTCTCTTCTGTGGTGTAACTATCACCAGTTTTTAACTGTTAGATCTTTTTATTTATTGCAAGAGTCAAAAATCTCTATTTGTAAACATGAAGTCATTTTCTCTAGTCACTTATATAAGTATATGGCTAAGCTTTACCTTTAGCTGTGCATATTGCCTCATTTAAATGTATGGAAAATGAATCAACACAAAAACGATATTTACTCGGTAGCAGTATTTTGGGGGTAGACGTGCCTCTGTGCCTCGTTTCAGAGCTAGCACATTCAAATTCGGGATTGCACCACACATTTGGTGCCTGCAAATACATTCCTGAATGTGCCCCTGTTTGGTTTGCTCCTGGTGGACCGCTGTATAATAACACTGCGGTGGGTCAAGAAGGATGAGTCACACCAACTTCTCATATGAACTTCACACTCTAATGAAAACTTTCTTCACATTATGCTTATGAAAACATAAGGATATTACATTGCATTTCAACCAACATATTTCCTCCGTATCCACAGTAGGTTTAAAAACCTAATTTCATACCTTTATTATATTGTATAAAAAAAGAAATATGACAGCAAACAAGAGACAGAAGAAATGCAAAAACAGTCCTTGGCTAAACTCTTCTTTTTTGTGGAAACTATGAAGTAAGTACAAAAGATTGGTAGTGTTAAGTTTCTTAATCAAAATCCTATGCAGCTTAACCCTATTTTGAACTTTTAATCAAATGGACACAAACAAGTTCACACTTATCTCTAAACACATTGACTTTTGAAACAGTTTTGCAACTCGTCTCTAATAAAAATCCGTTGCCTTGCTACAGGCTGCACAGAACATAGCTGTTTTTAACAAGGGCTGAGAGAAGAGAAGAAATGTATCACTCCTTTGTTGACCTGCTTATAATGATTCCAAGTAAGTTTTGAAATCAGATCAGAGTGAGTGCGGGAGTGTGATACTTGAATTTTTTTCAGGAAATCAGCTGAACAGTGTTACAATCCTCTAACATATGTTCCTAAAAACTAGCACCCTGATTGTATTCAGTAGTATTTTTGATCATTCCTAGAAATGCAAAAATATTTGCAGTCTGTCCCCTTACAAACTATTTCCATATGTATTTACAAAGCCTTTACAGATAAGGTATTTGCTCTTGCCACTTCATAGTAATACTCTGAGAACGCTGGGAAACATATTTGCAGTATTTCCCTGATCTATTTTGTGCTGGGTTATTTCTTGAAATACCTTTCATGAAAACATCAAATGTAGCAGGGTTGTGAAATCTTGTAGCTGGTTAAGAGAAGCTGACTGAGACATAAAGTTGAGGGAACTTCTAATATTTTGTGCACCAGAATATCATAAAAACAAAACCGAATCAAATGTATTGTGGTGAGGGGGGGAAAAGGGTAACACTTTATTTGAAGGGGTGTGCATAAGACTGACATGACACTGTCATAAACATGACATAAGATCTGTCATGAACATAAAGACGTCTTTATGAATATTTGACAGCTGTCATGAAGTGTCGTTCAGTAAATAATGACACTTTTAATGCAAAGTTGCTCTAAAAGTTTCATTGAAAGACCATTAAAAGTGCCTACTTTGCATTAAATTGTCATTATTTACAAAATCATGCAAAGTTGGCATTTTTAATGGACTTTTAATTCAACTTTTAGAGCAACTTTACATTAAAAGTGTCATTATTTACCGAATGACACTTCATGACAACTTTCATAAACATTCATAAAGACGTCTTTATGTACATGACAAGTGTTATGTCATGTTTATGACGGTCATGTCAGTCTTATGCACACCTCTTCAAATACAGTGTTACTGAAAAAAAAGTCTACATCCGATGATTTGAGAACTTGTAAAACCAGCTTTAGTACCAGTAGCTTGAAATAATTGTGTTCTGTGTGAAGCATTATCGTTTCTTTTATTTTTCTTTATTCTTTTTGCAGGTGAGTTTAGCTGTCTGATCAGATGGTCAAGAGTCTGATTTTGGAGAACTTCATGAGTAACTAAAATGACTGTAATTAGTCCAGGAGGATAGTTGATCAAAGAGAAAGTTAGACCATTAGTTTTTGGAATACAGATTCTGTTTTGTGTTGAGAGATGATGGACAGAGACCATTCAAACCTCCTCTAGAGATGAGACAGAATTTCTGTGAAACGACCATGCCATGTCATTGTTGGAGTAGCAATGAGTTAAGTATTTAGTATATGATACCAATATCATATTATAGAAATGTGACAGTTTGATTTTTGAAGAGGCTGAGTGAATTTATTAATGGATCACTGCCCAGCTTAAACTGTTTGGTCTACATGAGGTGTAGAAAATCCAGGTACAATGTTTATTTTTTTAATGCACTCAAACATGACCTATATACCTTAAGATTTTCACTGTCTGCTTCATATTTATTTGTTTTTCCTAAAACACCATGGCTCAACAAATATGAACTCAATTTTGTATAACTGCTGGTACTCATAACACAATAAACGGGTTTAGGTGATAAATCACTTCAGTTCTGTGCAGGCTGTCAAGAGCAGAGGAAAGCTTGTGTGAACAGTAAAAATTGGACAATATATCAGGGATTACATGGAATTTGTATAGCTAGTTTCTGTATAAATGATAACCTTTGCCCAAAAGCTCATCTCTGCATTGCAGACACCCAGACCAAACAAAAATGGTCAAATTAAGTGTTGTTGTGCTGCCTATTTAAATTAATGTAGCCCTGGAGCAGATACTTAAAGATGAGTCATAAGAGCGCTTTGACTTGTAGGTCGATGCTCAGAAATGGCTTTAGCATTCAGGGCTTCTCTTGGAGATTTTTTGCTTTATAATCTTTTCACATTTTCAAATTGTATTTTTTGCATTTTTCAGTATTGCATTTACACCACTTATAGTGTTTTTTCCATCTCAAAGTGTTTTTATTTTCTTTTTTTGGCAACACCCACATTACAGTTGCATAAACAGGAAAAAGGAATAACATCTTTGGTTGCAAAAGAGTGAGCGCACAGGCTGAAGGAAAACTATTGGTCCATTGAAGAAATCAATACTGCTAATTACCATGCAGGATGTCAGGTTCACAAAGGTTAAGAGAAGTCTTGATTTCAGCAAACAGCTGCTATCTCTGAACACTGAATCTGCATCAGCCAAGGGGAGAATCACAGACATGCCTCCTGTTAACAAATCTACTTTTTGTTACACTGGATTTGGAGGAAATCTCACCTTTGGAAATTGTTGGTGCTGCTGAACGTAATTTACTGCATCATATCATTATTTTTCTTCACACGTACAAACAAAGTTAAGATGACATGACATTGCAAAACCGCAAAGGGTCTTTTTGCATCAAGATCTTTAAAGCACATTGTCTGAGGTAAATTCAAAGGATCTAAGTGAGATTGAATTTTCAGATGATCCCGATTTGATGAGAGAAAGTGTGTCTATGTCTTGTTCTGAACCTCTGTGTAGCTTTGTTGGATATCTGAAAACTTCAGAAAGTTGGTTCTTAAATTTACAGATTAAATTCAGAATGATGTATTTGTCCTTGCAAAGTTTGAAGAATAAAACTGAACGAGACGAGAAAAAAAATCTGAAGTCGCACATAATGCCTGCCTTTAACCCACTATACTGTCTAAGCTGTTCACATCCCTGTGGGCCTCTCAAGCAAAGTGGTGCTTCTAGATGCTGCATATATTCAGATGTGTAGCAGTTTTTCTAAACTACTTGTTGAACTCTTGGTTTTCTGAGTGAACTGAATTTGAAAATGACAGAGTAAATGGATGGAGGTTTGCAATACTGAGTCTGAAATATAGAAATAAAACAAATATTACACAGTTATATATTTCATATCTGCTCTGTTTTCCACTAAACATCAAAAACATCACATGCTGCATTTATATATAATATTTTGCATCTCTGCATGTTCTTTCAAATGAGCTGCTTTACTGCAATAATTGGCTTTAAATGGATTGTAGGTGTGCATCCTAATAAAGTTTGAAGTGCTGCTAAGATGGGGAACAGCAGGAGTTAGCAATGCCTCTGTGTGTAGGAGTGCTGATATGAGTTGACTTATCAGATTGCATGTCTGTTTACTAAAGCCCTAAATCAAGTTCATTACCAAACACTTGTCCGCAGTGTTCCATGTCGACTTCAATCTACACTCTACAGTTTCCAAGTGGTAATGATCATTTGCATTTTATTTAAATATGTTTGCATTAGAGTGACAGCAGGGTGGAAGACTTATAAACCAAGTTAAATTGGTTTTGTTTTGAAATGTAGCATCTCCATGAATATACTCTTTAGATTCTATCATATCAGGGGTTTTAAATGTCTATAAGATGAGCGGGCTTGCTATTTACACCTTACGTAAGTCACATCATGTGTATGTTCTCACATCACTGCAGTTAGAAAACTCCAGTTTTTAATCTTAGTTATTTTTGTTTAGAGGAGAAATATTCCTATGAGAATATTTCTCCTCTATCTTATCTGTAATATTAAGGTGTGAATAAGTTTAGGGTCAGGCATGAAGTGGTAGTAGTGAATTTCAGTGTGTCAAAGTTAGGCTATAGGAATTAATAAAAAATGGATGTTGCTACAAAATATGCAAAGATAGATGTACTCTTTGTGCTTGTGCATGTGTTTGTGTAACTTGTATGTGGAGGACAAATTTTACAGTATTTACTAACAAAGAGAGGTAATTTGTGTAAAGTGAAGACTTTTTCCATATAATTTCTCGTGTAGTGCTCTTTTGCTTAGAGATATGGTGTGAATTAAGTTTTGGTTAAGGTTGGGGTTAGGAATAGGAATAGACTATTAACGGTTAGGCTTAGGAAAAATGTCTGGCTTAGGAATAAACACTGATAAGCGGAAGAAAATGGAGTTACTAAAATGACTGGAAGTTAATACAAAGTCCTCAGTTTGTCTGGAAGTACAATGATGTGTGTGTGTGTGTGTGTGTGTGTGTGTGTGTGTGTGTGTGTGTGTGTGTGTGTGTGTGTGTGTGTGTGTGTGTGTTTTAGCATTTGTCAACTTGTATTTCTCATTTTTCAAGCAAATGCTAAATTGTGAGGATCAGCTGCTGATAATGGGACCCAAAGCCCGGGCCCAATAAGAAGTAACATTTTTGGGTTGGGTTTCGGTTGAGGACTAAGGTGTAAATTGAGTTTAGGTTTATGCTTAGGCAGGTCTAGGTAAGGGTGAGGTTTAGGGGTAGACTGCAGGCATGACTGTAAAATAAAGGGAAGTAAATGGAAAATCATCGTTAAGATAGAAAGACGTGTGTGTGTGCGTGTGTGTGTGTGTGTGGGTCATCACCTGTTCCTTTATGGGTGGTACCAGCAGGTCTACCCCCACCACTGCAGTTCGAGACCAGCAGGGAGGAGCACTGGGAGGAGTACTTTCCAGTTCCGTTTGATGGAAAAATCCTTTCAGTTTTCCTTCTGGCTGTCCTTCTCATCAGATGTTCAGATCACTTCAGCAACTTGCTGCTTGCTCACTTGTCTGCCCCCACCTCATTGTTCCTTAAACACCTCCACTAGAACAAAACAAAGGCAGATATTGCCAAGCTGCTATTCTCTGCCATCTCCCTATAAATTCACCTCCTCCTGGACCTCTTTCTTTACAGCAAACTGTAAGAATCCATCTGCTGGCCCACTTATCTTACATTTATTTCCTACTTCAAACAAAACCACTTACATTTTCCTTCTCCATGCCAAAACAGAAATCTGTCAAAACCCAGAAGAACCATCAACCTGTGCATTAATTTCAATAAACCTTGTAAACCTTTATGATGTTGCCCATAATTATTGTCGGCACAAAAGGCTGTATACAGTAACATTTGCTGAACTGGGATCCTTGAATTTTTTTCTGAACAGCAGATAAGTCTCTTCTTGTAGTTCTTGATGATTCGAGAAGTAATTGATTTGGGTCCAATATCATTGGCAGCACAATTCTTGCATGTTAAAGCCCTTGTGATGCAAAACATTAGGACTGCACATGTTTCCTCTGAGGTAGTCATGTTTAGTAAAAGAGGAAATCTTTCCAGGATCCCTCTCTTTAAGAAGAACCACTATGCTGCTTTGTCACAGTCAGAATGTGATATCAGCTACTCTGTTCCTGTAAACATTTCCTCCTAGCGTAATTGAAATTATGCTAGTAGGTCATTTCTAACTGATGGAAAAACCATAAGGGTTTTTTCTGGTTCTTTTAAGTTTATTTTCAATAAATTTAATTCTTAACAGCGACCTAGATTCATTGCAAGCAATAAAATATGATCACTTATTGGTTTCCGTTATCTCCTCTGCACCGTGAGCGTAGACGCAGGATATCCTGCAGAACCTGAAATGTGTGAACATATCCAGGCCCCGGGGCCTGATGACATTTCTCAGGGTGACTCTGCCTCTCTGCATTGCAGCTTCCTTGGAGAAAATCATGATTGACAAGAGCAGGATTTCACACACCACTCCTTTCTTTCAATCAAAATGACAAGTTAAAGAGCCGAGCATGATCGCACCAAAGTTGACCTGTCGATGCGCGGTCACGTAGTTTAGGGATGTTCGTTTTCGAAGACACCTTCGAAGGCCCAAGAACAAGAACATCAAGGAAATTCAGACCAATCACGCAATAGCTTTGCTTAGAAAGGGAGGATGAAACATTTGCCTGGGGAGTTGCAAAAAAAGGCGGACAACACCAGACCGAGAACAAAATGTCATTTTCATTACATAACTGTGACCATGATGACATGGTCTGCTTGACCATTTAGAGCCCTTAAGTCTCTTCTAATGATAAGACCACTGAAATTATGTAAACACTTTTTGTTCGGACTAAAATAGTTAGTTTACTGACTTGGCATTGAAACACATTTCACCCAGCGCAACTTCTGAGCGATCGATTATATTTTTAAAAAATCAAAATGTGTACACCATATTTTGGTTCTTCAATCAGTTAGGACAGGAAAATCACCTTCAGAAATGCTCGTGATCCCAGATGTTGGGAAGATTACCTTTTATGGAGGGACCAAAAGCTGTGAGATGTCAAATGCAAAGTATAAGGTGATAGCTGTACAATTCATATTTTTTCATTTACTCTGAAACTTTTGCCCTTTGATGCTGGCTGGAAAATTTCCTGTAAAAGCTTTCCACAACTGAATTACATAGGGAGCTGATCGTCTCCCTAAAAGCAGCCTAAATGTCAGAAAATGTGCACATCTTCTGAATGTAAGTCAAGGGCATTTGATGTGAAGCAGAGCTTGCTGACAGTTGTCATGTGGTCATAAACTCACAGGCACACCAAGACACCGGCGCAGTGAAGCGTATGTTTGCAGTCTGACTCCACAGCATTTGGAAAATATATTTATAGTGTTGTTAGTCACTTTAAATGGGTGATATGTTGCACTGACTTCAACAATAAGTGTGCTGAAATGTTCTGGAGCTGTCTGAAAAAGAAGAGACTCCTTTCAACTCTGCAAAGTGAATATACCTGTTTTAACTTATATTGGATATGTCCCATGATGTAAACTGCTGGAGGCTAATAATAATCTTATAGCAGAGAGAGCATTTTTATTGTTAATGTCACAACTTATTCTGACGCTTACAACTTGAAGGCATAAATTTCAAACAACTGTGTTTGTTCTGCGTTTTTTCTGTTTGCAAAAAAATAAAAAATAAAGTATTAAATTGTAAGATAGTTGAGCTATGTATGGCTACTACGCTGCGTCTCCATGTCTGGTTAGTGGTTATCTACCAGGACATTTTCTTAGTAGGTTATTAAGAACTGCAAGTAACCTTGTGGCAGTACAGTATTTCAAATCTCTTCAGTTTCATAAATTACTCCTCATAAATCGGTCCATCTCCTCGATATAAACACTAGACGGTGGAATGGTATTTTACTTGAAATCACACTCGTAGAGATGGAGGACTTTCTGGTAAGAAGAGGCTTCAGATGAACTGTTTAAATGTGGAACACACTCTTCACCCTGAACTGTTAGCTGGAGTGAGTCACATTTCTCTGTAGATTTTGTACATCTTGTGCTTCTATAATATTCACTCCTGTTGGCAAGCCATCAAATGCACAGTGATCCCCTGATTCTTAAGAACAGTGTACATTTTTAAGGTGAGGCATCCATTTGCAAAGTCGGATATTTTTGACTAGGTTGAATGCAGTGGTGTGAAAGAGTTTGATCGCTTCTTGATTTCCTTCTTCTTTGAACGTTTGCAGTATTGAAGTGTCTCAGAGCATCAGACCCACTTGTCTTTGCATAGTTGTTATAATTTGACTAGGCCACTTCAACGTCATCCTTCTGTTTTTCTTCAACCATTCAGAGGTGACCGTACTGGTTTGACCTGGATAACTGTGTTGCTTCAGAACCCAATTTTGTTTCAGCTGGAAGTCTGAGATGAGCCACTGGTGAAGACGGTGAACTCTGGTGTGATAAAACACAGTAAAGTTTTAACAAAAGGAGGCAGTCACTTTTTCACACAAAGCCATGTAGGTTTTATTTATTTTTTCCATTAATTAACACCTTCATTTGAAAGCAGTGTTTTGTGTTTACTTGTATTGTTTTTGACGAATATTTTAAATTGGTGTGATGTCCTGAAACACTTCTGTGTGAGAACAACAACAAAAGAAGGAGTCAAGAAAGAGACAAATACTTCTTCACACCACTGTAGAACATTTATTTTTCTAGAATGTTTGCAGATGTATACATTTCACATCAGGTGTGTCTTTTTTGGGGGTGGTGTGATTAAATTTTTAACTGAAAAATGCAAATTAGGTGTTGAATTGTTTGCTGTTGTATGCTATTTACATTTGAAATGCCTGTTGCTTAAACATGATTTCAGCACTTGAGCTGTGGACAGCTTTTGAAGGTTGGGAGTGCGGCCATCGTTACAAAGCTACTACTAACAACAAAAATGTCTTGATGGCGGAGAACAAAACAAACTGTTTTAAGATGACACAAAAGCCTGCTTTAGCATAAATTATCACTCATGACTAAGGTCACACTCTTAAGCCTCCCTGGTAAGGTCTATTCAGGGGTCCTGGAGAGGAGGGTCCGTCGGATAGTTGAACCTCGGATTCAGGAAGAGCAGTGTGGTTTTCGTCCTGGTCGTGGAACACTGGACCAGCTCTACACCCTCAGCGGGGTCCTGGAGGGCGCATGGGAGTTCGCCCAACCAGTCTACATGTGTTTTGTGGACTTGGAGAAGGTGTTCGACCGTGTCCCTCGGGGGGCCTTGTGGGGGGTTCTCCGGGGTATGGGGCACCGGGCCCTTTGATACGGGCTGTCAGGTCCCTGTATGACCAGTGTCAGAGTCTGGTCCGCATTGCCGGCAGTAAGTCGGGCGCGTTTCCGGTGAGAGTTGGACTCCGCCAAGGCTGCCCTTTGTCACCGATTCTGTTCATTACTTTCATGGACAGAATTTCTAGGCGCAGCCGAGGTGTTGAGGGGATCCGTTTTGGTGGCCTTAGGATCGCATCTCTGCTTTTTGCGGATGATGTGGTCCTGATGGCTTCATCAGATCGTGATCTGCGGCTCTCGCTGGAGCGGTTCGCAGCCGAGTGTGAAGCGGCCGGGATGAGGCTCGGTGCCTCCAAATCCGAGGCCATGGTCTTGAGCCGGAAAAGGGTAGAGTGCCTTCTCCGGGTCAGGGGGGTCGTCCTTCCTCAAGTGGAGGAGTTTAAGTATCTGGGGATCTTGTTCACGAATGAGGGGGAGCGGGAGGTCGACAGGCGGATTGGGGCGGCGTCTGCCGTGAAGCGGCGCTGTACCGGTCCGTCGTGGTGAAGAGAGAGCTGAGTCAAAAGGCGAAGCTCTCGATTTACCGGTCGATCTACGTTCCCACCCTCATCTATGGTCATGAGCTTTGGGTCATGACCGAAAGAACGAGATCACGGACACAAGCGGCCGAAATGGGTTTCCTCCGCAGGGTGGCCGGGCTCTCTCTTAGAGATAGGGTGAGAAGCTCGGTCATCCGGGAGGGACTCAAAGTAGAGCCGCTGCTCCTCCACGTCGAGAGGAGCCAGTTGAGGCTCGGGCATCTGGTCAGGATGCCTCCTGGACGCCTCCCTGGTGAGGTGTTCCGGGCACATCCCACCGGGAGGAGGCCTCGGGGAAGACCCAGGGCACGCTGGAGGGACTATGTCTCTCGGCTGGCCTGGGAACGCCTTGGGGTTCCCCCGGAGGAGCTGGAAGAAGTTGCTGGGGAGAGGGAAGTCTGGGCCTCCCTTCTGAAGCTGCTGCCCCCGCGACCTGATCCCAGATAAGCGGTAGAAAATGGATGGATGGATGGATGGACTAAGGTATGTCAAATTTACACAAGATCACAAAAAAATTATTCATAAAAGATGGGGAAAATTTGCACTTCCTGACCTAATAAATCTTAATTTTATTTCTCAATTTAGTGTAATCACTAATTATTTAATTTGGGATTCAAATAAACTTGAAAATGGGGATCTATGTTGGTTTGTATCAGGCAGCAGTGGGTACAGTAATGATTTGTGGTATTTTTTCTTGGCACATGTTGGCCTCCTGTGTAACAATCACATATATATACAGTATAATATATATATATATATATATATATATATATATATATATATATATATATATATATATATATATATATATATATATATATAGTATTTGAAAAGCATGTTGCTCCAGCTTTGAGATCAGCACTCGTGACGTGGAAAGCTTTAAAACTTCACAGCAATTCACTTGAGTTTTTCTGCATGGACACCTCCCTAGATGGAGAGCTGTTTGTTTCTTAATAAAAATGAATTTAATGTGTAATGACAAATGTAAACAATTTTTCTATAATTATATTTGTAGATATATTTCTTCAAATGTTGAGATGGAAGATGATCAGGGGAAACAACTGTTCCCTCATACTCGTCTGTGAATACAGCTCTTTCTTCTGCTTTTCCAGTCTTTAGGTCTCTGCAACTCCACAACACACTCCGCCATTAGCTGCAACTCTGCAACCTCACTTTAGATTAATGAAAGGGACCAAAAGACTGTTAGTCTATGTCTTGTGTCAGATGAATTGGTTTGCCTCCAGTTGTGATAACTTCATATCTCTCCAATAATGCTGCAGTGCCTTCATTTATGCCTAAGGTTTCAATATGCTAATTCTAAATGCTCAAAGTGAACAATTACAAAAAACAGCACACGGATATCTGGATTATATTTCTTCAAATAACACACCTTTTCTCACCATTGTGGGAAAAGTACTTGCATCACACTGATGACCCCTGCCCCACCCTTTGCTTCTTGCATCACTCTTGGGAGGGAAAAACGCATTTATAAATTCTTTTGCATATCTCTGCAAACGGTTTACATTTTGTCACCGTGGTAAAAGGTTCCCTTTGGGAGTCATGCTCTTGCTTAGTAGTTCACAAGATTAGATTGCGCACCCTGATGCATACCGATACATCCCTCTCTGCCACATTAGACTGCCATTAGCATTAATGGCTGGGTAGGTGGACAGGTGAAGTACTGCTAACACACTGCTACATAAACATGGAAAATAAATAAATACAAAGGTGCCTTCTATTATTAGGAGAACTACGGTGATTTATCAGATTTTTTTTGTACTCCCTGGATGAACGGTGATGGATTGCTTCATGTCGTGCATTTTCCGTGGTATCTTCTTGTGCACAGTGTAATTAAAAGCCATGCGAGCGCAGAATGATTTTTCAAAGAATACTCTGTAATGGGTTTGCAACTGCAATTACATTTTGATTTACATTGCCCTACATAATGAAAATGGATAGTAGTCAACCTTCTTTGACCAAAACAAGCCAGTCTGCTCTTTAGCTTAAATTGGAGGGTGTGGCATTTGTCAGAGTGATTATTGTACCAAAATAAACAATGAAGTGTGTTTGAATTTTAAACATCTGATTCTGTATAAAAAAAAATATATATATATATATATATATATATATATATATATATATATTAGGATGTTGACAACATGAATGTCGGATTTTACTCTGGTTTAAAAATGTCTGATTTTTGTTGTTTGTTCTTTTTCAGTATTGAATAAAAGAGAACAGATAACGCAAATACACGGACACTCACTCACACAGATGCACTCAGAATATGCATGCTTGTAATGACAGGTTGTGTGAGAAAGTCGGCCTCTGCCACTCTAACACTTAATAGCTTTAGTGTCCCGCCTGATGGTTTCAAGCATAGCTGCTTCACACAGTCTGCAATCAATCACTTCTGTTTCTTCACATGTGCATATGAACACGAATATACAGACCTTCCAAAGATAGGCATTGCCCTTGAAAGCTGGTGCCGGTCATAGGTATGCATACTAAACAGCTACCTGAATCAGTCCTTCGGCTTCGGAGATGGAAGTGCTTTGTGACCTGTTAGCTCTCCTGGGTGTCTGTGTACATTTTCAAGGGGTGTACGCTGATAGCCCCTCAGATAAAATCTCACTTTCACTTATAGGTCTAAACACTTTCAAGGTGACATGACTACCAGGTTGCACAAATATAGGGCAACAATCGTTTAGGATGAAAGGAAGAAGCTTCCGCAGTGTTATACCAACAGTGATGTGTGATTTTTCGTTTTGATCCACCTTCACAAGACGAGAGTTAAAGTATGACAAAAAAAATCCTTGTATTTTTGTATGCTACATTCACACTAAAAGCATCCCTGCTCAAGTATTTGTAGAAATGTACAAGTTCCTAAATTGATTATTCTCAGGTAACACTTTAGTTCCAAATACTAAATATATTCTGGTAAATATTTTTTACTGCTTTTCTTAAACCATCTGGTTAAGAACATTTTCTACAAAAAAATTAAAATGACTTGTTTTTCTCTTCCGAATAAAATAAATAAATTAACAGAGCACCAATTCACAACAAGTCGTAAAATTGTTAGAGTAAAAAAATAAATACATGAATAATTTGTGGGAATCGTACATATTCTAAATCAGACATACATTTTAACTAATTATAGTTATCAAACAATACAGTCAAATTCAGCTGATTTTTTAAAGAAATCTCCAGTAGAACCACACTGAGTATAAGTGGGCATCTGCCACGACCAACTGAAGGTTTGAAAAGAGCAAACACACAAATAAATTCAGAGAATAATTAATAGCAGAAGTAATGAGTTTAGTGGCTTTATCTAGGAGAGAATGCAGCTTATCAAAGAAGCAATGTGCCAGTTTTTAAGCCAATAGGATGAATGAGAGCAAATGTTCAGCCAATAGTAATAGTTATGAAGGAAAATGGGTTAAACAAGAGTATCATCTATAGAAGAACAGCAATTTATTGGCAGCAGTAGCTCAATTAGCTCAATGACCTTCTGCAGGAAGGTCACAAATTAACAATGTCCCTTCAGATATAGCTTCGATGAAGAGAAAAAGCCAGAGATGATCTGTACCAAAAATGGTGGCTCACTTAAAAATTTGATTCATAGCTTTTGCCCATTGCAGCTATTATGCTTATGCACTGGAATATATAGATGACTAGAATTTTGACGTAGTCCCTGTGCTGTTGGAAGGAGATCCTCCACAACTTCTACTGCTTTGTAGCCTCTAAAACATTTTCTTCTAGGGTTGCTCTGTAGTTGGTCCGTCTCTGACTTAATCCATGTTCCTACTCACTGACCTGTTTGCTTTCCATGTTGAGGAAATGCCTCCAACAGCCTTGTACTGTCAGCATCATGTTTCACCATGGGAACAGTGGCAGCAGTAGTTTTCCACCATCAGTGTGTGTAGGTGTGCATGAATTGAGTGAATGACTGTGAAGCACAGTGGTGGTGTGAAGCACTTTGGGGTTCTCTGGACTTGACAGACAAGAAAAATAAGTAAAGCTGTTTGGAAATATTTATGTTTCCAAATTATAGACAAACTTGTTGGTGACTAAAGGAGTGTTGGTTAGCTACAGTGTGGATGCAGTTTAAGCAACATGTTAGCAGCAATAAACATGACCTATTTTAGCAAACATAATTATGTTGCTCGGATTTATTTATTAGGCATTATGCGTAGACACTATGACACTATAGTAACTTAGGAGATGTGATAATCACATGGCAATTTTCTAGTGATAGCCCAAAGTTATTTCTAAAATAAATATAATGCATTAAAGTAAAAGATAATTTACTTAATGTAATATAAACCTTTATAAGGAATGGAATTTCAAAAAGTTCCCCCAAAGATATGCATTTTCTCTATTCACGTTTTGTAAAATCTCCACCATTTAAAAGATTTTTATTTCCTCATCACATTACCATTATTGGTACATACTGTAATTATTCAATGAAAACTCAGTATTACACTGGAGTTAAAATTATTATTTAAAACTTTTTTTTTTTGGTCAGATTCGGGTTTAAAGTTGGGATATTTCTGTTTGCTCTTATCTACAGACAAATGTCAACAACCTGCAGTCCACCTGTGGAAACCAGTCAACGTTAGTCATGAAAGTACACATGTATGTGAATGTACAACAATCCTCCGTGTATAACAGGATAAAAACCTAACTATAAAGCCGAAGAAACACCCAGGAGACCCCTACCATAAAATTGTTCCAAGCCATAGATGAGGGTAACAGCATAAAAGCTTTTTTAAAGCTTTGAGTGTTCCCAAGAGCACAATGGCCTCTATAATTGTGAAATGGAAAAAAGGTTTGATCTACCTTCCTCAGTTCTCTCTGAAGATGTTCTGACTATTTCCATCCAGTCTAATGAAGCTTGACAGGTTCTGCTGGGAAACACTCCATAAACCTAGCGCTCCTGCCAAACATACTTTTACAATTTATTGAACTAGGGATCTGTAATTTTTTCAAAAATTCTGTTTTCCCCCAAATACTGACAATCTTCTAAGATAAGCTATCCACAATGTGCTGGTATGACTAACATTCTTTCACTCTGGCTTGCTCTCATTGCCCAGAAATATTACTGTTAGGTTAATTGGATTATCTAAATTGAATGTTAGGTGTAAACATGTTTCCTTTTTGTGTCTTTATGTTGCCCTGTAATGAACTGGTGACCTGTCCATGGTGGACCCCACCCTTTGTCCAATAATCACTGGGTGGCTGTATAATAATAATAATAATAATAATAATAATAATAATAATAATAATAATAATAATAATAATATAAATAAATAAATCAAAGATTACATGAGTTATTTTGTGGTTCGATTTTATATACTTGCAGTCACACCAGCCCTATTATGAACTGTGCAACAACTGAAAGACATGATGTAATTTTTTTATGTGGTGCAGTTTGCTAGGCTAATTTTACCAGGTTTACTTTCTATTTCATTGGTAATATTGCTTGCAACATAGTTCAGTCTTCATTACATTCATTCTGTGAACAAACGTCACTGAAAAAGTTGTCCTAATGATTAATAAAAACAAGAGTTTTTCTTCAGCAGAGTAAGACTTCATGGCAATCTTTTCAGACGGTTCTGTGCATCTCTCACTTCTGCCTGTATATATTTAATACCAGTGGGTGGAGCAGGTCACATGACATAGGTTATAGCTTCTCAAGCTGGTTTCCATAGTAAAGGGCTAAAAAAAAAAAAGATTAAATTCACTGCAGAGAATTTTCATTCAACAAACAAGCAATGTGCACCAATTATGCTGCTGTTCTGCAAACCATGCACATAAATAGGCTTTTAAAGTTTGACCGTGCAAAATGTGGTTCAGCATCTCACCTCGGGTGTGTCAGCTGGAATCGGGTCCTGATATCAGTGAGGGACATTTAATAAAGAACCTTTAAAAAATCTCTGTGTTTTAAAGGAAACGGTTTTGGCACACGAGTTAATGGAACAATGTTGTTTAAGGTTTGCATAAAAGAATATAAAAATGAGGTGACAACATAGTATTAATTTAGGGTGCAAGTCAGCATAGGAGCAATGTTGGTAAAAGCATTACAAATGATCAAATATAATAAAAGATCTAAAAATGTCCAGACTTGAACCTATTTTGGTGCAATAAAGATGAAAGTCAGTCATGTAAATGTTTCTTCAGCTTCGGCATCACTGAATACTTCATATTCAGATCTTCAAGCATTATTGGATTTTATATATGCTGCTTTTTTCTATCTTTGTCAACAAAAACAGACAAAAAAATGTGCAATGCCTGCTTTTATGGATTAGGATTTCTTCATTACAAGTGGACAAAAAATAATTGAAAATAATCGGAAAAAAAAAAAGACCTGACCTCAATGTCACAGATGAAATCTCTCATTCCTTGAGTGTGTATTTACAAAAAGTGTCAATAGTAGCCTGAAGCTCCCAACGCATCTAATCCCTAATCCAAGGTCTGTGTTAGATTAATAGAATCCTTTGGGATCGCTGTCCATGGATTGTTAAGTGTGATGGATGGCTGGGTGGACAGAGACAAAAAGAAGGGCACGTAGATGCTGGAAATGAATATAAATCATCAAAGAATGTATACAGGGATAGATGAAAGGATTTGTTTGACTAAAGGGAACAATAGGGTTGATCAGTGGATGAATGAGATTCAGTCTGAATCGCAATGATATAGGGTACAGATGATAAACATATGTTGTAAATGGGAAATGATTAGAGGGCCAAATTAAGCAGTGCTGCTCTAAGCAACTTGTCATTGAACCCAGTTCTTGCGGAGCTGGAAGTAAACATTAGGCCAGCAGCCTAAAGAGCTCCCGACAGCGCTGACGCTTAGTGATGCAACCCAAGAGTTACATGCATCATTCCTTCTAGGAAGGTGAACTTCTGAAAAAATACATTTTAATGAATTTTAAAATGTATTTATGCAGAGTCTTGTTGGTGATTTTTTTTTTTGTTATAGGGCCTATTTCCTCCACCTTTCTTTACATATTTTAACCAAAGTGTTATAAAATCCCTGATGGTCCACGAGCATCTGTGTCACCGCATAGAAAAACTTTTCTCTAGGAGGCCCTGCTGATTCATCTAAATGTCAGTTAATTAGAATATCACTTCTGGATTAAAAAGGTGGAACTCATTCGTCTAGAAATTGCTAAATCAAATAAGTGAATGATTTTATATAGAAATACCAGCCTAATGAGAAACATGTACTGTTCCAAATGTGGGTTGGGATTCCTTTTGTGTAAATTACTGCATTAATGAAGCGTGGTATGGAGGTGATCAGACTGACTTTGAGGTATTTTATCTCAGGTTGCTGCCATCTAATTCATCTTCGATAGTGACTCAGATGTCTCACCTTTGTCTTGACAGCACTCCAAAGTTTTCTCTTTGGCTAGCAAATTCTTCTAAAACTCAATCAACACTGATATTCCCATTAAAGCAGGTATTTGTATTCATAGGAGTGTGAGCAGGTTACAAGTGTTGCTAAGAAATGAAATCTCCACATAGTTCGTAATTAGAGGGAAGTGTGGGGTCTTTAAAATGTTCTTAGATGACTTTGTTCACTCTGAACTTGAGAAAACAGTGAATTCCTCACCGACTCTGCAAACGTCACAATGGACCTTAAACAATTTGGATTTTGTTCCTCAACACTTCCTCTGGACACTGCGGCCTTGATTTCCAAATTAAATGCTAAATGTAATTTCATGTGAAAAGAGACGCTTGGGTCATTGCACAGAAGTTTGGGCTTCTTTCCAAAGATTCTTGTGACGTTCTGGTCTCTGGCTCCCTTTTACTTGTGCACCTTGTTCAACACCTTTTCCTTCAACTCAAATGTCCAAATAATCCAATCATATGCAGCAACATTCACTGCCAGATTGGTTGACTTTTGAGGGTTAGTAGAAAATATTCCTCTTTTGGTCTTGTGTATCATTTCCAAAAAGCTAAATATTGGCTATGATTTGTCGACTAAAATAATGATTAATATTGTCACAGCTTGAAGTAAATCACTCTCTGTGGAATGAATGTGAATTTCATTTTCTTATGAATTATGAATGTTTTGTGATGCACCTGTATTATCTTTCTTTACCTTCCTTTCTGTTAGATTCACTCTTACAACTTCTAGATATTCCCATTTCATCTAGATTTTCCAAGGTAATTTCAGACTGTAGCTGCCCGCCCTCGTTTGCAACCCTCTCTCTCTCTCTCTCTCTCTCTCTCTCCCTCCCCCCTTCCACCCAGGCCCTCTCCTCCTCCCCCTCCCCCTCCTCCTCCTCCTCCTCTCTCCCTCACGGACGCAGCATCCCTCCTCTTCACCAGCCACCGCTCGAGCTGGGGCTGAGGCGAGTACCAGCATACGGAGTGCGGTCCACGGAGTGTCGTTGTGCGCATCCTGTGTTATGTATATCTTTTTCCCCTTGAAATTTCCTACATTTTCCCTTCCAGTGTGCTGAGGAGCATTTGGAGCTCTCGTGTTGTCAGGTCTAGCCTCCCTCTCCATTCCTACAGGAATTCTACAGACAATTGTGGAATATACACCTCTACGTGGTTATTGCCATGTGACGAGGCTTTTTTTTTTTCAAATTTGGCGTTTCCATCGTCCTCAAGAAAAAGTGGCTGCTGGCTTTGACTTTTGGTTATATTCAAAGAGTAGCTCAGTGAAGGGAAACCTGAACGGAAGCCCAGCAGGAATGGAAGTTTTGGTCGTTGGCTTGGTCCTCTGAGAAGCTGCTGCCGCTGCTGGTGGCGATTGGTGCAGGAGGGGAAACTGCGTCGCCAGGTCTAAGAAGGCAGGGGGGATCTCGGGTCATTAGCCATCACAGGACCTGCAATTCAAGACAACAAGGTTCCCCCCCCCCACCCACCCAAAACGGTCTCTCTCGCTGTCGAGTCGTCACAGATTTATTTTTTTTTTCAACGATCGGTCACATCATCCGGCCCCTCAGCTTCGACTTAACGCGTCGGCGTTTTGGATGCGGCGTGTTGTCTCTCTCTCTCTCTCTCTCTCTCTCTCTCTCTCTCTCTCTCTCTCTCTCTCTCTCTCTCTGTTTCTCTCTCTCTGTTCTTTTTTTTTTCCCTTCACTGCAGCTCGGCGCCTCTCTACTCACCCAGAATCTGATTTAATGTTCGGAGGAATTTCAACAGGGTACAAGTCTCTAACTACACCCTGGAAATCTGCTCCTCGATTTTTATTTATTTTTATTTATTTTTTTTAGCTCCATCTCCTCCGACGCAAAAAGAGCAAACCGAGACAGAGATTGATGGACTGAAAGAGGAGAGCCTCGTTTCACGGGATTTTAACTCTGATCAGAGCTGTAGTTCTTCCCCTGTCTTTCTTTTTCTGATCTCTGGACATAATGAAAGTTCTCTTGGCTGTGTTGCTTGTTGCCGTTTTCTGGAGCCAAGAGTGGAAGTTCGCCCTGTCGGATTCAATCATACATATCGGTAAGTTTTTTTTTTTTTTTCTTTCTTTTTTTTTTTTTTCTCCTTGCTCCCCAGAATCACAGCAGATCTCTGCGTGCGTCTGTCAGGAAACAGACGGGGGGATTCAGCACTGATAAAAGCGCTCCTGCTTTAAATCACATCACGGCTTCCCTGACGCACTGATGTCGCTCTGAGTTGGACTTATTTCTGTTGCATCCACCATTTCACTTGGCTTCGAGTGGCAAATGTGCTCAGAAATGCAAATCACGCCTTCTAGCGAAGAGCATAAAGTTTGCTCCATAGTCAGATAATTGCTCGTATAGCTTCAATTTTCTCGATTATCATCAATGCCTCCTGTTATTTAAGTAAGAAGAGTCATTTTAGCGGGTGTAGCGTGTTTCTTGGCTCTCTGAGCACAAAACAGGTGGTTTCGGATTGTGTGACGCTTTCTCCTGGATTATCCTGAAAAGCAACACATTTCATACTTATAGATTATCCTTGAGCACAATGGCATTACCGCCAATATCATCCTCTGTTAGATACCGCAGTGCCAGAAGGTGGTGGTGTTGTCGGTGGTGGTGGGGGTGTCTTAACGTCTTTTTCTGTCTTTCACCACCGCCTGCATAGTGTCACCGTTATATCGAGCGCGTTCCCGACATCAGGAAGCGTTATTTATACAGGAGGGTCTGTTAGCGGCGGCAGAATGGAGGGGAGGGGAGGGGAGGGGGGGGGGGAGAGAGCGAGGTGCTGGGAGCGCATAGCCGCTGCACAACTGGGTGGCTTCGAACAACCAATATACAAGAAATGGAGAAAGGGAGAGAGAGAGAGAGAGAGAGAGAGAGAGAGAGAGAGAGAGAGAGAGAGAGAGAGAGGAAGAGGACCTGGAGCAAGCCGAG
This sequence comes from Poecilia picta, assembly GCA_033032245.1. Taxonomy (NCBI): domain Eukaryota; kingdom Metazoa; phylum Chordata; class Actinopteri; order Cyprinodontiformes; family Poeciliidae; genus Poecilia; species Poecilia picta. Next base: position 20,602,473 of record CM065361.1, read on the forward strand.
TGCTAGGCGCGTAAATGTCGGAGTCACGGCACGCATGTGCACGCGCAAACGTATACACCAGTGGAATGAGATAAGCACCTGTCCGTGATAATTTTTTTTTTCTTTCTTTCTTTTTTTTTTTTTATTTTGGTGGTGCCACGGTTACGATCCTATCCAGGTCTTAACATTCACACTTTCATATAAACCGCCTCACTAATCCTGTGCTTTGTGCTGCCGTACAGCACTGATTGTTAATCAGCTGGCCGGGGTCAGAATAGATAAGCCAATTTAGAGGCTACCTGAACGCAGCCTGCCAGCAGCTGGATCAGGTCGAAGTCCGGGCTGCAGTCCAAACGGATGCTTCCAATTAAACCAACAACTGCAATTGAATGATATCTGGTCAAACAAAGAGGATGCGATAACGCATCAAAAATGTGATCCCCCCCCCCCCCCCCCTCTCATTCTCTTTCTTCTCTTGAACTTTCGATTAGCGGTATTTTGACGTGGCTACGTTTGCGCCTCTGCTGGAACACAAAGTCACAGAGGCTTCATTTTGCATACAGGATTCCACTTTAAAAACTGCGGTTCTCATCCTTTGGGGGTGCCGGTGTAATCCACCGGTTAGGCAGATCACCCTGCGACTGAACGGTTTGATCACAGCAGCAAGCCTCGTGTTGGGCAAGTGTCTCACAGTGAGCCTCTGAAACTTTATCTCCTCACATACTGTAAGTTTCCTCAGATAAGACTTTTCACAGTGTGAGCGGAATGTCTTATGAGACATTTGGAGGCGTACCAGGACTAAAACGATCTGTGCAGACAACCGGCAATAACTAGACACTCCTGATATGCACTCCCTCCACATATATTCACTGATGCTTATTTCTTTAACATATCACATCCCTGCATAACAATAATAATAATAATAATAATAATAATAATAATAATAATAATAAAAACATGAAATCTCATGGTATTTTACATGCTAAATCATCACTTCTGCAATTAACCTCTCAACCTTTTGAAAAAATAGATTGCATTTTTATAGCATATTCATATAATCGTCTTGCAGTAGTTCAATGAACTCTAAAAATAACAGATTGGTCACTACATTTGTATAGCAACATTTCTGCTTCCATTTGAATCCTTTAATCAAAGAATGTGAACATAGATTGTATTATATAACACTTCAATATTGTATTTTCCAGTCATGATTTTAATTTTTTTTTATTTTTTTGTAGTTTGTCTGGTCCTGTGACTAAGTCAGGTGCGACTTTTATATGTCCCCCTGCCTTTGTGACACATATGTCTGGTGCATTAAAAAATTATACTGATGGACATGAACCAAGGATTAAACATTGCTGTCTGCAGCCATGAAGAAAGCTAATCATGGACTGAAAGGAAGATGGGCAGAACTGGAGAAACAAGTCCACAGTTGAGCGTTCTGATTGTTTTCTGACGATTACCTTGTCTAGATAGTTATGTCTATCTATCGGTGCCAACTTCTGAAACTGCAAGAACACCTGTTGAGGACTGTGAATAACCATGTCTCCACACCCTGGTAGCTGCCAAGGCAATGAATAGAAATAACTTTGCAAGCAGACCGTCTTGGTGTTGCCGCTTCAATGCAACCACCTCTCTATCATCCTGGATTTACACTACATGCGTCTTCACTTACGCACTTTACCAGTGGAGCAGAGTCATTCCTGACCACCATAAATTAGTGCACAGACATTGGTGCGTCAAACTGCCACCAAACTTCCAGGCCAAAATCAACCGTTTGAGAGTTTGTTGAAAAGCAACTGAACACAATGAGTCATTGGATTATATCATTAATATGAACAAGATCCTCTTCACATTTGACAATTTCAAATAAAATGCAGCTTACAAAAGTGTGACTTTTATGTGGGTTTTCCTCCTCATGGGGGATTTTTTTGACAGAATCAACCTATAGTATGGGGTGACTTATGGTCCAGAAAATATGGTATTAAAAACCAACCTCTGTTGCATCACGATCTGGTATAGGTAAGTTTAAAAAAAATCTCACAGTATAACTAAAAAGAGAATAATCCATTAACTAAAGATGAGGTCATAAAACAATTTGCAAAACCAATTAACAGCTAAAATTAGTTTGCAAGCCATAAAGCCGATTAAAAGAACCACAATATACTCAGCAAGAAACTCGTTTTCAAGTAGAGATGCACCAATAAGTCATCCACAGATTGTAATCAGTCTATGGTCCCTTGATTATCTGATCAGTGATCAGCAGCTCAAACACTCAAAAGATTTTCCTTCTCCTTTAATTTATCAAGACTATGGGATCTCACTACCGTCAGTATGTAAACACTACAGGAAACAAATGCCCACTTATGCACCATTTTATATTTTCAAAAAAACAGACAAAAGGTTAGTGATATCTTTGATGGACATATAAGAATAAATTCCAAAGCTCCTTATTTTCTGTTTTTCATCCCCAAGTAAAAGATAAGTTAAACCAAAATCATGCACAATAGTAAAAGGACATAGAACCAAAATCTAAGCAGCAATAAAGGTGATATAAACACAACCCTAATATAAAAGGATGAAAAAAATAATGGAAACAAACATGTACAATAATTTGTCATCTCAGTGTGTTGAGACCCTCTGGTAGTTGATGTTTTAAGAGTCTGATTAACTGAAGATAAAGATCCCTAACAAAGTATCAACGTACTGGTATGTGTTCTTATGTTATAGTATTTAGGGGGGAAAGTAATTCTTCAAATCAAAATCAAAAGGTCAGACTTTAAAGAAAATAAAAATCTTGACAGCAGCAAAGAAAAGTCTCAATGGCACACAAATTAAGAACTATATTGAGGAGTTTTTAATTTTTATTTGTTCTTTGTTCTGATCAGCTCTCATCCATTTCCACCATGTCCTTTAACCTTGAGCTAGTCTGGTCAAAATCAGCCCCTTGTGGACTGTGTTGAGGTGTTAAATTTTACCCAATCGCAAAAGTTTGCCTATGACGTATGTAATGCACCAGTTTGACACAATAAAATTGTCTGCAGTGTTAATAGCCATTCTCCACTGCAAAGAACTGATCTGAATGAGGTGGCTGCTAGGGAGGTAGTGATACAATAATCTCACGATACGATACACGATATTCTGCCCACGATGCGATATATATCGCGATATTCAGCAAACTATACAATTCATTATACTTTTGCGATTTTCTGAAAGATTTTAGAGGGACAGAGGGAGTTTGGTGATATTTTGTGACTGTTATAAAGTTGAGTTGAATTAATTTAACTGAAAACTGATTAAAAGCACCAACTACACAATACCTGGCTCTGGTTGGACACAGACTTAAAGTTGACAGCTGGACAAAATGAATCAAAGTGGTGAGAAAACATGTTTCTATTAATTGAAACAGTACAAACTGTAGCTTACATGCATTTGTAAAGTAAATAAAGTGAACCAAGTACTTGCTCTGAATAGTTTGATACCTTTTAAACCTTGACACTTAACATCTGAAGGAATCACTCTAAGCCTGATGACCTGGTGTGGAGCAAGCAGTGAACAAGGTGACAGTTGGATGTTAAGATACTTGTAGATAAATATCGATTTCTTTTTCTAGGAAAGAAAAATATTGATATATATCATGATATTAATATTATTATATAGCCCTAGTGGCTGCTAATGTGAGTTCAATATTTGCAAGTGTGGCCAGCACGACCCGAACGGCTTCCTTCACTTCCTCTGCTGCCATTGCTAAAACTACAGACTGACTACAATTCTAAAACAGCGCAGAAATTCAACATCATTGTTCACAACTTCTTCTCTTTGCTGTTTGGCTTGGTGGAAAATCGACTGAGGAGAATCTGAGTCAATGGGAGAAAACCCAGACTGCTGGAAATGAGAATTTTTTTTTTAGAGGAATTGCACAGGAAGGCAAAGGCCAGGCCAGTCTTGACCTTTTAATCTTTAAATATAGCTGATGTGATGATGTCAAAGCTTAGTGGCATGTGAGGGTCTAAAAAAGATGTGGTGTCAGTTTATAAAGTGTGTTGCAGCCTGTAACAGGTCTTCTTCTGGGATTACTGTGTTTAGCTTCATTTATCTTCCATTTACTCTGTCCAGCTTTCCTCTCCTTTCTGAAGAAAACCGGGTCCCAGAATGTGATTTATTCAACATAACATTTCATAGTAAGGTTAGTGAATTGAGGGTGATATTGGTCTCATCTCACCATTGAAATAAATGGCAAAATCTCCAATTAATTGTAAAATAGGCCAAAAAAAGTAAAAATGAGGCTAATATGATTATTTTAGCTTTTAAAAAAGGAGAGTGGCTGAATTTTGGAGAAATTTCAGGTGATGGAGATGCCTCATAATTGGTTTGATTAGTAAAAAAAGGTGAATAGCTGTGGCATTTACAGGGGACTTACTTTAGCAAAGCTAGTGTGGTGCTGCTTGTCAAACAAAACTGGGTAAATATATACCCACTGCAGACAGGTTTGCACAAGCAGAAGCACATCTTTCTATTTGCAATAAAATCCAGACAATGTTCATGTTGAAGGAGCACACTTTTATGTGCTCCTTCAACGCTCCTTAACATTAATCACTTTGTAGAAGCGATTAATTTGAGACCCATATTTCTCATCTCTTATGTTCTAAACTGGTGGTGCAAAACTATTCAGATATCCAAGTTAAAAAAAAATGAAATAACAACTGGTTTGGTACAGTTGACTGACATATTGGGTTGTTTTCACCCTCATAAACGAACATTGGTTGTATTTTTGGGTTTTCTTGGTGTTCAAGCGCAAAGGACAGATGTGAGTGGTTGGCTAGCTGCTGAGATTTCCATCCTCAGTGACTTTTTTTTTCTTTTTAACCCTCCTACTCTCCCCTCCACCTTATTTCAAATCAATACTTCATTTCCGAGCTAGCCACAAGTACTTTGAATCACAAGAAAAGGTTATCACTCCCAAAACAATACTTGTCTTTCCCCCACTCAGCACGCTTTCCCTGTAGTGTCCCTGCTTATCCATACTTCCACAAGAGAGCTTGAAAATGGCAGATAAACCACACTGAGTACGTAGGGCGTAAACACACTGAAGGGGGAACTATAGCCATTTGTTACACAAAATTGTATGGTCTTGTTTTCAAGATGTAAAAGGCAGCAATTTGTTCTTGTGGATATATCATTTCCATACATGAAGTTTCTTCTATCTTACACTTGATCTTCTCTATACACATACAAGGCTAACCTCTTTCTCTCTTTGTATGTTTATCATATTGACTTGGGAGTGCATGAGAAAAGAAAAACCCCACTATACTCTGCATGCACGTCACATTGACGGGTCAGAAGTAATCCTTTTTTAATCCCTTTGTTGCTGTTAAAGATGGAATGAGGGTAAGAGATGGAAAGAGAGTCAAACAGAGGTATATATCAAAAAGAGAAAAGATGGATGACAGAAAGTAATACACTTTGACAAATGCCGACTATGTGCCATCATTCCATTTTTAGCCCTCTAAAACGTCAAAGCTGTCAATCTGTAGGAGACTTTTCATTATTTTGGTGATATTAACAGCAGTGACCAGCAGATAGTTTCATCTTGCTCTGTCCAGGCATTAAATGTGATTGAGCCGCTGGGGAGATGGCACTACTGCCTCGCCCGTCTCCCTTCCTCTTCGCCTCATCCTCTGTCGCTCTTCCCACTTTGTCTCTCTAATGATCAGCATGCAGGGGGGAAGGGGGGGGATCCGCTTGGCTCTCACAGTGCCGTGTGCGGCATGCCAATGGCTCTTTGCTTTACAAGGCCAGTTCTTATGGATTTTATTTTGTGTGTGTTTTAGAGATATACAGACAGGAAGGGCGGTTATGTGTTCTGGGATTTGGGCAGCCCAACTGGGTTCTCAGTGTGGAGTCTCGCTGGTTATTAGCAATTCATCCACAGGCTCGTCGAGCATTCCAGATGAGAGTTGGATGCTTTGCTTTGACACCGTGCCTGGCTCATCCTGCTTAAAGTCATGATTTGTTTATTTGCTTACTCATTGCTCTTCGTTAGGGACATGCCATTTGGATATTAGGTGCTGTAATGCAGTGTGGCTGCTGTAAAGCAACACTGTTTTAAATGTGCATTTTAGATCATTTTAGATTGAATGAAAATTTGTTTCATGCTGCAATTAAACTAAATCATAAATGCTTTCAAATTTCCCAAAGGTCTTTGAAAATGTTTTAAAATTTAAAAGTAAAGTGAAAAGTTAAATACAAGTGACAGCACCCAACAGCAGTGGATAATGTTTGACACATAGTTACATTCTATTGTGAAGTATTGGGGAAATATTTAATTGTTTTAATTTTTTGTACAGTTTGCTGTACTCAAAGCATTTAATAGCATTCAATGCTTTTGTAGAGCCACCTTATGCTGCAATTTCAATTGCGAGTCTTTTTGGGTATCTCAACCAACTTCACACAGAGGCAGACAATTTGACTTGATTCTTTTTTGCAATATAGCGCAAGCTCAGAGTGGATGGAAAGTGTCTGTGAATATCAATTTTCAAATTTTGCAGCAGATTGCCAATTGGATTTTCTGAAGGTCTGGGGTCTGACTAATACACAAAGCTGCTTTGATAAACCATTTCACTGTGGCATTGGCTGTGTGCATGTGATCATAGAGATAGAAGGTGAACCCCTCTGCTCCATTTTCAAGTCCTTTTACAGCTTCAGTCTGGTTACTTACCTATCCCTCCAGAAGAAAACAATCCATACAGTATATTGCTGCCATGTTTCACTCTGAGAATGGTGTATTTTGAGTGATTGCAGGGTACATTTTCCACAGCAGTGCTTAAGCCAATTAGTTACAGTTTGGAGAGCCTTCTACCACATGTTTCCTGTGGCCCCTACATAGTTTGTACACTTCAAACAGGACTTAGTTTGATTGTTTCTTCCAAAAGTGACTTTTTATTGCCAAGTCAAATTTGTAAGGTGAACTACTTCTGTCTTTGTCAGCATACTTTCCCAGAGCTGCGAACCTTTACATATTCCTTGAATATTTGGATGATGGTGTGAACAGTGCTCCAAGAGATGTTCAAAGTTCTATTGTTTTATATCTAAATTATGCTCTAAACATCTTATTCATGGTTTGTCTGATGTCATTCCTGGTCTTCATGGTGCTGCTGTTTACTAATGTTCTTTGAAAAACCTTTTGAGACCTTTAAAGGCGCTTTCACACTGCAGGAACAGAACGGAACGGGACAGGACCGAACGGGTGTGTTCACATTACAACTTGCGTTCCACCCGACCCCAAGCGTTCCAGCAGCTGATTGGCTGATATTGAGACGAAAATCAGCGTCTGATTCCATAACAACCAGCGGCCAATCAGCTGCTGGAACGCTTGGGGTCGGGTGGAACGCAAGTTGTAATGTGAACACGCCCTTTCCGTCCCGTTCCGTTCAGTTCCTGCAGTGTGAAAGCGCCTTTAGAGAACAGTTGTATTTGTACTGATGGTAAACTGAAAAACAGGGTTCTGTCAGGAAGGGTGGTGGTAGGTGGTGAGGAGAGATGCTGAGACTCAGGTTATGATGATGATGATGGTGATTTATTGATGAAAAGTGGCTCGAACAGTCCAGATCAGGCAGCACGGTAGAGAACAAAGCACACGGCTAATTAGCGGTAGCAACTGACAAGAAGACTGAACTAGGAGCTAAGCTAACCGGGACTTCATAGTTCGACCGGAGAGCTAAGACAAGTACTGACAGACATTAGACATATGTAAGACAATAGACAAGGACCTGACGAAGAACACAGACAAGAGGTGGGACTAAATGCACACAGGGGTAATCAAGGGAACGAGACACACCTGGGAAACAATCAACGGGATTGACTGACTCACAGGAGACAGGAGCCACGCAGAAAAACTCAAAAATAAACACACAGAAACACGGATCATGACAGTTGCCTTCTGAAGACTGAAGGGTGTCCTGAATTCTATTCATGGATGTCTGAGTAAAAGGTAATGGCTGCAAACTAAATAATTTTGTTCAAAAAAAGAATGTGTACTTTTCATTCCACTTGATAAAACTGCAATACTATGCCTATCACAGAACATTTTACTAAAATACGTTAAACAATGTAAATGTTGTACAAAGTTTTGGAAACTTGATTTGCTGTTTTAGATGTTTTAGGATCTCAGAATAGCTTTTGTAAATCTAGGCTGATTCAACTACATGGAGATCCAGGCTATGTTGTTCAGGCCTCGCGTTATTCATGTCACTTAAGATAGTTCTTCACTACAGTGGCTCTTTGTTTTGAGTGCATTCCTTGCTGTAGGACACATTTTTGATTTGTTGATGGATGATTTTTTTTTAAACCTCCTAAGTGTCTGACATTCACATGTTGTCCTAAGATCTGACCTGCGGGTGTCATGAGCTAAGATCCAATTATATTCATTAATTACATCTCCAACTGTCATGAAAGATTTGTTGCTCAATGGGTATGTGACATTTATTTGTAAATTTGCATTATTCAAATGTGATGTACTGAAACACCGTAGCTGTAAGTTAAGAGTAGCTGGTGTGTGTGTGTGTGTGTTTTACTTCAGTGTCACAGTAGTCTTTTCTTTGGAGAAAGAATTCTAACAATTTCTGTGTTTGACTGTCTGTGAAAGTGAGAATAGGGGTCCCCACTTGGTTTTATGTATGTCTATATCTTGGCAGCTGTCAGTAGAACGTTCACGCTCAAATTCTATTTGTTTACATGCATAGCTCAATTGTGTGTGTGTGTGTTTGATCTGCAGATATGCATCATGTCAGAAAGGCATGGGGGTGGGGGGAGTTTGCAGTGTGCATTAAATGCTTCATATGTTTTGAGTTGTGTGTCCCAGTGCAGAGAGAGATACTTGTCCAAACTGTCTGATGTGAAAGATTTAGCACCTCACACTCTGTTGTGCTTAAACACTATGGGTTTATGTGGATGTGCAATTCCAAGCCGTAAACTGTATCATATTTCTCTGTATTTGAGACTATGTATCCTCTTGTGAAGACAGCGACATTGACATTTGTGCTAGGGTACTGAGGCAGAACTTTTTACCAGGTTGTGGAGACGGGTAGAGGAAGGGAATACGCTTGTGTTTTGAGGTTAAGATGGACTGACAAGTAGCTGTGAAGAGAAGTTTTGTTGCTTGTCAAGGGTTGAGTGCAGAGCAGGCAACAAGAGACATTCCAGGGCAGCCCAAGGTGCTTCATCTCACCGCATCACTCACTGATGCAGTTGGAGCAAACCTGATGGTCTTGGAAGGCCCTGTTCAAATAAAACCCACAGTCTTCAGTGTATTGCATGTGAGGGGTGAGATTACAAAACAGTATTTCCATCTTTGATCATTACGTGGACTGCAGTACATAGTGTGCGTCTTCACTTTAAAAACATGGTCATTACATAAACTAACAGGCCAAGAAATGAGACATAGCCTAGATAAGGGATAATCAAATCTAGGGCCATTATCCTGCAACTTTTAGATGCGTCTCTGCTTCAGCACATCTACATTAAATAATGAGGTCATTGCTAGGTCTCTGCAGAACTTGACTGAATACTGACAAGATAATTCATCTATTTGAGTCAGGTGCGTTGGATCAGGGATCAGGGGTGCCATCAGGAATTTTGGGCCCCAAAACAAAAAATTAAATTAGGTTCCCTATGTTCAGCTGCTGTCACCAGACCTCCAGACTCTCACTGACCCATCAAAAGCTTTACAAAACTAATTTTAAAGGCTTGCAACTGTCTGTGTTTCCTTCATCCAATATCGGTACTAGCACAATATTTACCGCTAGTGAATTCTGCATACAGAAGTCTCCATACATTATGTAAATCACCCTTTGAAGCAAGTTTTAAAAAATGTAAAAAATGTTCTTGAGACCATATCTTAGTCTATATTTTAATTACAAAAATAAATACTAAATGCTTTGAAAGACAAGAAGACAATTACATATACTGTATATTTATAAGCATATCACGTTGATGGGGCGTGGCACAATGGTTAGAGAGGCCACAGATCTTAATGCAGCCATTTGACTTCTATGCCTCGTTCTCGGTTCCTTTGCTTCATGTTTGTTCCCCTCTTATCTCTGCTCCTTCTTGTCAGTTTACCATTAAATTCTTAGAAAAAATAAATAAATCACATTTATAAAATAACTTCTACCGTGTATAATTTTATAATTAAATGAAAATATATTTGCATTGTCATCTCAAAGTAGTAAACACAGCAGATTTTTGAACAACATGAGAAATACTGGCTGGAAAGTCAAACTTTTCCCTCAAATATGATAACTGTGTGGCCCATTTTTGCTAACATAGTGATTAATCAGCTCATCAAATTCTAGATTTCTATCCAGCTGACTTTCAATAGACAACATGGCAAGAGTGCAAAACCTGTCTTGAGATGTAGTGGACCTAAATCAGTTTTAGTTTTCTTAATGCCTCTCTCCCCACCAGCAGCACTCATAAGCAATGTGAAAGATATACGTCAACCAATGCAGACTTCTCCAAAAATACGTAGTAGTTGCATTTTAACTGAATTTAGGAAAGCAAAAAGGGAAACATTATAAGTGAAAGCATAGCTTACATGCAAGTTAAAGTAGAATAGCAGGGTAATTGTTTTCCACCATCCAGCCTCCAGTCCAAATAGGGCTATTAATATTATTATAATGGTTATTATCTTATGATTGTTTTAATTTCTGAAATTAATATTTTTTTCAGCTTTCTTGTGTAATTGTAAAGATAGCAAAAGAGAGACAGGAATCCTCATAAACTTCATGAATTGGTGCTAAGTAGCATGTCAAAGAACAAAGTGTGGCTCACCTTTTTCACTTGGACTAGGAGGAGAAGTTAATGAGACAATATGGTCAAACTGTGTAAAATGATCAATCTAACTTTACGGCTTTACTTTTTCCACCATAGCTTCATCATAACTTGCCTAAATTAACAAAGCATTGGGGCAGCTTGTCATATAGTTTGTTAGTGAGATTACATTTTTAAGGAATACATGGTGAATGCATTGCAATGAATTTTATTTATTACATAAATAGATGTTTCATACATTGATCCTTGACCAACAGACCAGTTTGTATGCCCCCAGTCATCTATTGAAAAAATCCATAGTGTGCAGAACAGTTTCAGACTATGTGAACGTTGTAGCAATGTGGGAAAGTCTTATGGAAGAAATCCTGTCCTCATAAACTAAGCACAAACGTTGATATTACCACAAATGTAAATTGTGTACAAGTGCACTTTAATTGCATGGACAGTATATACATGTACAATACCGTGTGTACAGTTGCATGTTAGAATACATGTACAGTTGTAGTGAACATATCAGATGTCCTTTCAGTAGGACTGCTTTTTCTTCTGTCCCTTTCATGTTTTAAGATTATACTTACTGTTTTTTTCTGACAAGAGAAATGCTTTCTTTGTCTTCCAGCAATCTGTACTTTGTCTCATTGGGGCAGAAGGTGCCCTAAATGTGCATATAATGCATTTCCTTGTGTGCAGTATAGTTACTGTGTCTCAGTTTCTCATGCACAGATGTGTGTGAGCAAGCGGTGGATGAAGCAGTGTGGATATTTTATGAAGTGGCATCTCAAAGAGCGTATTTGTTAGCATACCTCCTCACTGTTCTCTGTGAATATAGGCACATGGCTGCGTGTGTGTTAATGCGTGTGTGTGTGTGTATTTATGCATGCAACTGTCAACTACAGTTACAGGCAATGTCCATCACTCCAATTAATTATTTCCTCTACACCAAATAATGTTCAGATGACTTTTCATTGCACAATAAAACAAGAAGTGCATGACGATGGGTGTTCAACAATGTGCACACAAAAGATACACCCACATACTCAGACTGTGTATGTGTGCTACAAAGAAAAACGCAAGAGATGTCCTCACATATAAAAACTGCAGTCAACATTTTCAGACCAAGTATATATATTTTTAGCTTTAATTTTATTTTTGTATTTTACCGTGAAATTTGTTGTAAAGCCCCTTCCAATGGAAATCCATTCATTTTGTAATGCATAAACATATATATTTAGCTTCAACCCAGGCATCATTTCATGCACCTTTATCATGCATCAAGGTCATATGTGAAAGCACAGATGAGGACTAGGGGCTTGAAGTTAATCCATCTCTGATACACCAAAGCGGCGACAAAGGCAGTCACAGAGCTGAACTGACACATTTACCCTTACCGTCCACTTTATTAGGTGTTCTAGGTTCAGGTTTGACTCCTTTTAGCCTTCAGATGGATGCAAATATATGCATCATGGATTTTCCAAAGTGTCTGAAACATTCCTCAAGGAATGTGATTGATATTGGCATAATAGCATCACACAGTTGTTGAAAATTTGTCAGCTGCATATTCACCATATAGACATCCCATTCTCATGGATTGATGTTTTGCTTATGCTAAGTTGTGACCCTACAATCTGGTGTCACAGCTGTATTGAGACTCATCAGACCAAGGAACATTTATATAATCTGTTACTGTCCAGTTTCGCTAAACCTTTCTGTTCGTCTGTTTTCTGTCCTTAGCTGATAGGAGTGACACCTAGCTTGATCTTTGCTGCTGTAGACCATCTGCTTCAAGGTTTGACACCGTGTGGTTAAAGATGGTATTTTGTACTCCTTGGTTGTTGGAGGGGATGTTTGAGTCACTGTTGATTTTCTGTTATCGCAAAGCAGTCTGCTGATGCCAGAGGTCAGTAAACAATTGGCACTTACATTTTTCATAGTTCATTGGATAGTCTTTCTTTTTCTATATTCTGAAAAGATGCTGCATGGAAATCTTAGTACATCAACAGGTTTTGAAACATCCACCCTAAAGTTTGATCTTGAACCTCAGCTGGGAACGTTGAGTCTCAAAGGACCAAAACTACAAAAGTTTGAAATGACAAAGGGGGGCAATGACCAGCTATGATCCCATCTACCACAGTCAATCGGATTAAAGAAAATACAACATATTCATTTTGACTTATTCTCCCTCTCTCACCCTAAGTAAACCCAGACTAGTTGAAAACACACTTGCCCCTGGTATTGCCAGCTGAGCTACTGCAGACTGCAGACTTAAAGACATAGCCCATTTCTAATACTCCAGGTTCAGATGCGTTGATGTTTTACATCTGCTGCTTTGTTCTTGTGTGTATGTGTTCTGTCGCTTGTTGAATATCATACAAATACATTTCCACTTTGTTGGCACTGACCTTGAATCTCTAAAGTTCTGGGCTTATTATTGGGTCATTTAAGCTTCACCTGAAAAGATGTTTTAATTTGTGTTGTTTGCATTTCTTGTGCTGCAGTAAATTAGAGGATGTGTGAGGATGAGAGCTTGGAAATAAGATTCCAGTACCGTTATCTTTTAATCTCTCCTCTAAGCTTTGAATTCTGACCTGCCCTTTGGTCGTACTTCTTGTGGATCTCTTCTAACTCCAACTCTTCAATCCAGTGTCTATCATGCTGCCAGTGATTATAGAAACAGACATTAGGAGGTGTTAAATACTTTGCTAATTGCTTCCATGGAATTGTAATGTGCTATTTGTTTTGCTTGACACAGTTGGCAACATGGCATAAAGCTGCCTACATGTGCCCATCTGGTTTGCAGATTTCAGTCTTAGGCTCATTTAGAGCCTGGAAAAAAAAATAAAACAAATTGGAGAAATCAGGAAGCAAATGTGAAAACGTGTTTTGCATTTTGAAAGTTCATTTCATTTTCATTTCCTTTATTTAGTTGTGTGCATTTGGTAAAATGCACACTGCTATTCTGCTATTCTGCATCCTCAAATTCCTCATGAAATGTAGATCCCTTAACACAAAACACCCTTTGCTGACTGCAAAACTGTTTAGTTTCTTTTTCTGTGACAGAAATAAATAATAAATAATGATTATGTAAATATTTTAAAGCCTTGTATCATTTATCTTTAAGGTTAATATATGAACATGATTAAAAGATTAATTTTATTAAGACAAAGATAATACAACTCTAGATTATTGCTTGAAAGGGTCACATTTTATATGGTTTAATGTGTGAAAAAAATGATTAAAGTAAAACAATTGTAACATTTGTGTTATCATAAAAGTTGGTCTAAATTACTGTTGCAACTGGCAAAAGACGCAGCTCCTCTCATTGTGATGTGATTATTCATGGATGCTAAATGGGAATGTAACAGTGACCAAGTGATAACCTGTAGATCCAAATGCTGTGGGGATGTAATGGTACTTAAAGTCCTTGTTGATGTACTTGTACTGGACATTCTGTTCATTAAGCTCACCTTTGAGTACAAATAAATGAAATTTAAGGCTTGAAGATATCAGCGTGTAATAATCTAATATGCTTGACTTTGTGAGTTGAGTTGTTGAAATAAATGAAATTCTTTGACTGTATAAGAGTAGATGCTCAGATACAGCATTTAATTTAAAATTGCTCCTGACGTCAGTTATTACAGCTTCAATAAATAAATTATCAATGTTGATCATAAACTGAACTGTCCCTGCAGCTTTATTTAGTTCCATCCCTCATTCGTAGTTTTAATTGGAATAACTCTTAAGTGTCACTTACCATTGTTGTTCTGCTTATTTTTAACAGTATTCATTCAGACATAGCATTTTGCATTAATGAAGATCCTAAGGCTACAAACTGTATCTGCGAAGTGATTTCTGTCTGTGATGCACGCAAGACGTTGCGTTGGACAGAAAGGAAAAAATGTTACAGTAGCTTGTTGTGACCTTTCAGAAAGCTGCAGTACTCACAGTTGATACTGCAGGTCCCAGTTGTAGAGTCTTTATAATCCTCAAGTTAAACTGAAGTGCAATGTTCACCATAAATTGATCAGTGCTGATCTTCCAGGCTCCTTTGAAATTCAGGATATCTTGCAAATTGTTTTGCAGATAAAAAAAAATATGTTATTTACAAAAATACTAACCATGTACAAAGAGCCATGCATATTGATTATGAGTGCAATATTTAAAGTAGAATACATTGTAACAATAAACATATTCTTGAGGTTAAATTACAGGAGGTTTCTCTTTCTGGGAAGAGTTTTTCTGTATTTGAATGTCCTCCTTGTTGAACATCATTTTGTTCAGATATTTCTCAAACTGATTTTTTTTCTATTTTTAGCCTTTTTGTCAAGGCTTTCATTTAAAGACGTAGCTCAATGTGTAACGCAGCCTGCTTCAAAGATGTTAGGATTTGCAATGGAAAATTTTAACAGAATAATAAGAGATTAATATTTATGTAAAATTACAAATATATGCATGTTCCACATGTTAGGTTTTTTATATGATATTGATTTTCATGTATTATTCAAAGAGTAGCTCGTGGGAAACCAAATCATGTACTTGCAAGTTTAAATTCAATCACAACCAGCACTTAGTGCACTGTGGATTCTTTTATTGAGACAGCATCATTAGATCCTGTCTGGCTGTGGACATCCCTCTGGTTTTGCTGTCGTTCATCCAGCCCTTTTACATTTTACTCGTTCTCACTTTTCTTCCTCTTTTTTTGTCTCTCCTCTTCTTTGTCTCCTGCCTACACACACTTTTCTCACTTCAGGCACTTTTCTGCTGACCTTTTAATCAAAGAAAACATCACACCCATGTTTTTCTTTTCATCAAGCTTGTATTCTTGTTGGAGCAATTTTTTTTTTCTTGTAATCACTGAGTATCTGAGGTTCTTTTTTTTACGTTTATAAGAATTATAGATGGTCTGTAATTGGATCTCTAAGATAGCACAATTTATGGTCTAATTTTTGCAAAAATTGTATGAAGTGCATATACTCCAAGTAGGGTAAGATATTTTTGTATGTGAATAATTGCATTACAAATATGAATTTATAGTTGTATATTTAATAAAATCACGTGAGGAATACCTTGGATTAAGCCACTGAACCAAAACCAGTTGGCTAAAATGGCCAGGCAGGTTAGATGATGCACTTTCTGCCCTAGTTTGAGCCGTACTGGGTTGTGTTAAATGTTTAACATTTTAGCACCTAAAAAAGAAATTAATTCCTGCTGCACTTAAATGTAAAATACTGATGTCAAATTTTACATTTCTTTATAAAACACCTCAAAAACCTGTTTACAACGGTGGTTTTTAAACGGATGCTGTGTTTGTGTTTCTGTCTGTGCTTGGTGTCCTGTCTTTAGCATGGTGGACTGTACTATTTGTGGACAGCTAAGAGTTTATTCTGGTCTGTTCAGAACGCATTTCAGAGATCTTGATGTTCTCATAATTTCAATTCTAACAAAGCAAGTTTAACCTGTGGAGTATCCTGAGGTAATTACTTTTATAACACAATACTATTCAACCTTTACATGCTTCAACTTGTATGTCATATCTGGGCCAATTGTGCACCATGTATGGATAATGTGATTAGAAAAATATTTCACAGCCTATTTCTTGTTTCCCCTCAAATCTTATGCAATCCTTTACTCGGTAAGATTCATAAAAGGATCACAGACAATTTCTTACCACTAAATAAAGTCAAAAGATAAATGCTTAAATTTTCTGTCACAGTCAATGTAAGCCTTTCTCAACTTGTTTTAGTCAAAAGTGAGAACAAAATTGGAAAGCTCGTGTGATACAATACAAAGCAGCAATCTCATCTTCTGTGATGGCATGGAACATTAGTTTCCATGACTTTCATATGAAGATGCAGATTTGAATTTGCATACTGGAATATTAGTGGGATGTAAACAGACAATATTCTATTTCTTCATTATGAACCCATTTTAAGGACTGATTTAGATGAAAAAAATTGCATCAGTTGGAAAAATTAACTTTTACTTGACAGTGCTGCTATTCCCAATCACAAGCTAGTTTTTAGTTTCTTTTACTTGGCAGTGCTGTTGTCAAGTAGCAACCGTTCTTATGCTGTCTCACAAAACTCCATAAATGTACCATCAGTAGATGTCTTGTAACATAGAAGCTAGTATTTACATGAATTTATTTTTGCCATCAGTCATATTTTCATTTCAGTGGTACTAATAAATAACTTGACTCACATTTACATTTTAATGTGACCTCCAGATGCAGATGGGAGGGAGTCTCAAAACACAGCTCCTTCATTATCACTGGACGGAGGATAATATCTAAATGTTCTTTTAGAACGGTTGTATTTGTTCCTCAGGAACGCTGAATAACTGCATATCCCGCTGATTTGACTTGTGATATTTTATTTTAGTCCTCGGATTTCCTCTTTTTTTTCTCTCCCTTTCTTTAACCAAAATGTAACAAGATGCTGTGTGAAGTACTAACTTTCTCTATGTATTTATAGCTTCAGGGAAAGCTGTGTGCTTCAAGAAGAACATCTACGCTTCAAGTAAAATCACCACTTACAAAGATGCATTTAGGCCACTAAAATGTTAGTCATGAGGCACTGTTTGGAGAGGGGGAGTTTGAATCTCTTTATTTGCTTACTCATTTGACCATTCACTGCACATCGCTGTGAGAGTGACATTGTGCAAGCTTAAGGTTTGTTCTTTACAACCACTATGCATTTGAATAAAAATAACCGGTATTAAATAAAAAGAATTAGAACTGGACATCTGGTAATCCCTATGCAAATGTCTTATTCAATTACAGTATTGTCCAGAGCATAAGTCTTGTAGCTAAATCTTAAAAAGTTAAGCTGAAAATCCTCTTTAGTCTGAAGGTCCTAGCTCTAATCGTCAGGATATTGTTGTTTTCAGTATTATTAATTCCTCTGAATTTTGGTGACCTGGGAGTGAATTTCTGTTGAAACAATTTTTTATTGATATTTTTGGTGTTTGGCTGGAAATAAACAAGACTCTAATTAATGTGGCCGCATCATCAGTCGCCATCTGGGCAACCAAAAAGACAGTATTTGTAAAACTCACACAGTTACATTTAAGAGAGTTAACTGAGCTTAAAACAGGGCGTGCACAATAGGATAGTACAATAATTCAGGAAAGGTTTAGTGTAGAGAGGGAGAGCAAAAGAGGATTAGTTTGCCTCCAAACGATCGAGCCACAAGGGTCTCAAAGTCTTAATGCAAGGTGAAAGTCAAGTAAACTTTTGATGGCAAAACGGAGAAGTGCAAAGAAAACTTGCTCAAACGATTCTTAAGTTTTATTTTATTCCTCGGATTTCCTCTTTGTTTCTCCGTTCCTTTAACCAAAATGCAACAAGATGCTGTGTGAATTTTTGCTTATTTTGCATTTTATAAACTTGTCATTGTAATATCATTGTGTTTCAAAGCATTTTTCAAAAAGTGGGAGGTGTATTTTTGATCATTTACTCTACAAGTAAATAAGTTTTATTGTATGGCGCTTTAGAATGACATGTAATTCTCCAATTATAATCTGAGAATATCCTCTATTAGATGACCTCTAAAGTTTATTTGTATACTGTGAGTGCTTGAAACCAAAGTCGAATTGCTTGTTTGTGTGCAAAGTCTAATTCTTATTAAGATTCATGGTTAATTTAATTTTTTCATGAACGTTACTGCAGTACACAATCATTTTCTTCATCTGTAAATTCTTAACGTATCAGTTAATTCACATGCTCAAGTTGTAGACACAGGCAGTCAGCTACTATTGTACGTGAACACAGACACTATCATAGGGCTGTCCTGTCTGGCTGTGCAGTTCAGCAGAATATGAGAACAGACAGTCTTATTTTTCTATCCTCATGTAGTTGCCGAGGGTTATGCACTCTGGACAGCCATCTAAACCCAGCACATTACTGTGCAGTCAAACCAAATCAGGGCTTGTGTGTACGCTCTCCTACTGCATGTGTGGCTGCTGTGAGGGGTCACCGGAATGTAAGGCTATGTACAATATGCCCGCATGCGTGATCTTGTGTGTGTAACATGCAGTGACTATGGAGTTAAAGCACTTTGGTGTATGTGTGTGTGTGTGGCTTTCATGAAGCTTAGGTCTCTAAATTTATGCAGCATGCAGGGAGAAAACTGATTTGTAATTGGCCTTACATTCCTTAGGGGAAAAATGAAAGTGCATCTGAACTGTTGCCTTACTACGGAAAAACGGAGGCAGCAAGGGGTTACTCAACATGTGAAAAGTGAGGATAGATTACGAACTCTAACGAGAAGTTTACAAAGTGTCCTATAATTATGTAGACTGTTCATTAAAAATAATGACTTAAACTTCTGCAGATTCTGCAAGAGGAATGCGATTTCTTCTTGTTGGCGTCTTATTAACCTATTAGCAGGTGTTGATGCAGCAGATTGATTACTTTTTTCTTCAAGCAGTATAGAAAAAAAATCAAACACAGACTGTACACTTCAGAACAGAACTGTGATCAGTTTTCAGACTGATGAACCCGATCGATCTCTGATTTTAGACAGAGATGAAGCACATTTATAGATTAAACAAATGTTCTTATTTTACAGCAATTCTTTCAGTCTCTGTGCTACATTTTATAAATGGTTATGTAACACATTTTCTCATGCATTTGCATATAACAATCACATCAAAGGTTTTGCCACGTTAGATCTAGCAAATTAATAATTAAGACAAAGTATAACTACTGACGTCATCAGTGACATAATCAGACATCAGACTGATGACGTCAGTCTGCCATCAGCTTTCCACGCAAGTCTAGCACGACTGCTAGGAAGTTCAGCTAGCTGTCTTCTAGCAGGAAGTCAGCTAATCCCCGACTTCCTGCTAGAAGTCAGCTAATCCTGACATCTGGCAGGATTAGCTGTGGTGAGTTATGAGTACAGTGTTTCATAGTGAACCTAGTGGTTTATTTTACCTAAATAGCTCCTTATTTAAATATATTTGTATTTTGTTCATCTAGATTTTTTTGTTACCTCTCTTTTTTGTAGAAGTTAGTAACTTCGATTTAAGTTCTTATGAATTCATCCCTGTTTTTGTGAAGCGAGTACAGCAGAGTATTGATAAAAGAAAATGCTCATGACAGCTGCCATTATAAAGCAGCAGATTGCATCAATTCCATTAGTGTAATAGTCAGTCATTGGGAGAACACAATGTCATTCTTTACAATAAACAAAAGTAACATGTTTATTTTAAGCAGCATGTTTAGCTTGTAGCCCTAAGACATTCTTACTTTTTTCATGTTTCTGGTTTGGATGGAGGTTCATGCTGTGCCGTAGAAGGGAATCCTTTTTGCAAGAAAGGCTAAAATTTAAAAATAAAATTTCCTCAGCTACAAAAATTCCTGAATGCCAAAATTGATTTCGAAATTACAATTCCAGTAGATGTTTTGAAAATAGCCAAAAGTTAAAAAAATATTCATCCAAAGTACCTTGCCACTCTTGTGACTCCAGTTTTACTTAAAAGTCACAAATGTACACAATGTTTATTGGATTTGCAAAAATGTTGACGTATGAGCATGAGAACAGATTTGAGAAACTCTGGAGAATATAAAGCATTCGGCTAAGATGCAGTTCGTTCTCAGTTCACAATTTGTTCAACAAGCTTGGGCACTGGAAAAACAGTGCTTTGCCAGAAAGTATTTATTAACTTGCTCAATAAGACATTTATAATTCAACTTTGAGAAGAGAAGCTTTTCGAAATGTGTTATTTGCAGAGAGGTCTGGATTCTACCCACGAATTTCTGGTGGGGTAGAGGTTGGTGCAGAGAAAGTCAAGTGAATTTATCAAACAGTAAAAAGTATTTATGGGTAATTTCACTTTTCAATGTGAAAATCTCAGTTTTCTACTGTTATGTAATTTATTGAAATCAGGCCTCGTATCAATCGACATCAGACCAGAAATTCCAGATTTTAACTAATAGAAGTTAGTATGGAAGAGTGTACATATAAATGTATGTAACACAAAACATGCCTTCCAAAAATGAGCTCGATGGAGGGGAAAACAACCAGGTACTTTTGTCTATTTTGGGTTGCTTGGAGTGATTCTGTCTTGCCTGCAGTGCACAGCAGGAATAGATTATGGTTTATTGAAATCTCTTTTACAAAGAAATGTTCTTCGTCAACAAACAAAACTTGGACAATTCTTGCAGGATTTTGTGTGAATTTCATGCCAATAGAATAATGATATTGTTGCTATGGAAAAATGTTGACCGGCTCTATTCGGCTTTCAGACCAGCTTTATTCCTAAATAAGCTGTCATTGACTTTGATTCATCATTCTGGAAACTCTTTCAAACTTACTCTGAAAGCTGTAACATTTTACCAATGATGGCTAGTGACATAAATTAAATCACACTCCTTTGTCAGTCTGAACAGCAGGGTGCCGTGTTCTGCCAATACACACTCCAGGTGCTTCTGGAACTTCTCTCTTGCATAGAACAAAATCCATGAGAGGAGCAAGTTGGACTCTCCTACTTGACTGTTGCTGATAAGTGCAGATAAATGGTGCAAACAGTGCATGATTGATTTGCTATAAACAATCTGCAAACACAAACAAGACTCCCCTCTCTGCAGGCCTCCATACATGAATACTTGGCCACACCAAAGCGAGGTTTAAAGTAGAGCAAGTTTTCATCAGAGAAGGCAAACATGCAGAGAACTTACCCTAAAATGCTTAAATGAGTTAATTTCTTAACATGAAAAACTAGCTGTGGCTCTTTGGGATCATATTAAAATGCAGAAAGAGCAAAGAGGGTCTCAGGAAGCGTCTGCTGACTTCAGCTGGGGAAGAGAATGTGAGCTATCATCATGAACTATAGTGTTCATGAATGCTAGTGTTTTAATCTTGACACCCTGTTGTATTTATGTTTCAAACAGATTTTGAACCTTAAAAATAATTTGTTCTTGACCTGGCACTAAGTAAACTTTTTTTTGTAGATAACACACAATCTAGGTTGATTTAGTTAGCAGGAGCAGGTAGCTAGTTTCTCATAGTCAGGGCACTAGGAGCTGGTTGCAAAACTTAAGCAGCAGCAGGTGTTTTTTATGGGGGCTCAGAACAAAAATAACTGGGCAACATTTTATTGTTTATTGTTAGTTATTGTTAAGAAATTGATTGATTTCTCCAGTACAGAGGCCATCAGGGGTCACCTGCCCCTGTTGGCTTCTCTCTGGGATCGCCCATATGAACGTACATCTTCTGACGATAGAATCATTTCATTTTCAACTGGTTGCAGAAGTGTCATCTCATACCAGATGTTGATCAGGATTGTATTTCAATCTCCATTGTGCATGTTGGTTTCTCATTATGCACAGTAAAAATGTTATTTTAAAGAAAGATTCAACAGCAATATTTCCACTAGATGGGAAACACAAAACAACAGGTTTGTTAGAGGAAAAGTTACTAAATAAGAGCAAAAAGATGAACAACTCAGAACCGCTCATATTTTTTACACTCTCTCCATCAGATACACGCATGGCAGTAGTCATGGCAACCGATTGACAGTCAACAAAACACCTGTTGCATTGTGGTCTTGGATGCATTGGCAGTTTCCAGTTTTCTCTGTAGGGTTGAACCTCCTCCTATGGTGAATGATTTTTTTTTTCTTTATGGGTTTGCATCATTTCATTTTAATGAGACACTGATCTAACAAACTCACAAGACTGTGGAACTAGTTGGATACTTGCTTGAGGGTGCAAGAATTTCTTTTGTATTTTCAGACTTGATGTGTTTTAATTAAATTGTCCATAACGGCACAAATCTAATTTTCTTCAAAATTAAGATCTAATTTGGTAAACTGTCAAGATATTTTCTAAACAAATAAAATAGTCAATTTGTTGGAAATATACTGTATGTACACCTTTTAGACTTTGTCAAAGAATGCATCTTTTTTTAAACTGATTTTAGGAGGTTTTCTGTCAGGTGTATCTCCAGTAAATGCCATTGTTTCACACAAAATTGTTGTAAACATTTTTCTGCGTGTGAATAGTACCCAAAGCTTATTATGTAAACACTAAATTCTTAAAATTAACAACCACAATACATCTTGTGTAAAAATGTCTCTTTGAGAGAGATTAATAGCCAACAAATGCCAAGTGTTCTTGGTTATTCTCTCATAAGAGGCAATTTTCTTAATCAAGGGTACTTTAGAGACACTCTAAGATGCCCTGATGTCCTTTCTTTGGGGTAATACACCTGTTCAACCACATTACCATTAGCATTAAATTAGGGCTTTAAGTGTGCAGATACATTAGTAAAACTAGACTGTTTAATTGACACTAAATGGAAGTGGCAAGAAGTACAGACTGGGTGGGGCACCATATATATATTTATAATTGTATTTTTTCAGTTTATGGTTCACATAATACTGAAAATATTACACTAAAGTGATGTGATTTTTCTTTACTCTAAGAAAGAAGCTTTTTCCAGATAATCCTTGATTTCTCCATGTTTGTGTATCTAATGCCGCTTTGAGGCCACAGATAACATGCCTGCTTCACGTGTAGACTTTTACATTTCTGTTTCTGTTTCTTCTCCTTTTTCACCTTCTCACCTTTGTGATGCACAGTGAATTTTGTCAAACTGTAGGCAGAAAAATAGGCTTCATCTCTTTGCATTACAGTTACCAAAGAAATAGTTTTGGAATTTAAAGATGGCAGAAAGTAGAGGCATTATTTTCAAACAAAATCTAGTTTTTAATTCTGGCTTGTGTGGCTGAATTTTCTCCTAAAAATATATGACGAGCTTGACATGGTCATAGATCAAATTATGTGTGCTACAGTGTTAAATGCATGCAAAAGAAATTCTGGAGCATTACTTACTGAAAGCAACATAGCAGTCTAAATGCGAGGTAGATGCGCAACAGTGTAATTTCATTACAAGTGTGTGAACTTTGGAGGTGAAGCTTTGGTAAAGACGACATCGATGGCTTTCAATCTAATTTTTCAAGTCTGTTCAGATTTGCCGTGATTTTCTAGAGCAGTCATTGAAAAAAGAATAGCTCTGTGTTTACCCCTGCTTATGAAATAACAAATTTCACCAACAGTTTATGCATTGACGCTTTGCCTGTCAGTGAAGGTTTCAAAAGGTTTCCATAAGCTAACAATTATTACTGCTCATGCATAACAATTCACTGTTTTGGGGAGCCCTTGTGGCCATCTCAGTACGCCCACCTTGATAGGAATTTTGATTTGCTTTTGTTGACCTGCTGTGTTTGTTCTTTCCTGTTGCCTGACCAAATTCGACTGATATGCAGAGCAGTAGATGTCAGTCGAATCTTTGGACATTACCATGATTTTGTACCCCATGCTGTTTTTGGCCTCTGTGATTACAGTAGCCTGTGTCAAAAACCTTTTCCTTTTCACTGTTTGGAAGAATTATGCTTGTTTTGTGCAGATGCAGTCAGGCAATGAGTCCAATAGACGACGCAATTTGGAACATCTAATAAGCTCAAATAATAGCCTGTTTTGTTTGATGGTCCTTTTATTAGAACAAAGACTCACTAACAGAGCGGGGAGATGTCAGTCTAAAGGGTGGCTGTAATAGTGATTAAAAATCTTTGCTCTTGTGTTTCCCCAAAATGTCATTACTTAATACAGAGAAAGTATAACTTACTTTGTACTATTTTGTTATGAAAGCAAGTGCCGACTTGAGGTGTTGCTACTCCAGAGAATAAAAAAATATAAATCTTTAAGTTTCCACAAAATACTGGGTTTTTCTATGTTAAATTTACTATAACTGTAATTTTGTAGCTCTGTCATTGTAGGGCTAGCATTCATCCAGATTTAAGTAACTTTGATTTGCAAGTTTTGTTGAAATTGTTCAAGTCTAAACTGCAACAAAAACTAAACTTTCATAAAAAAAAAAGTTTGATCCTCATCCTCTGACCTT
Source organism: Poecilia picta (assembly GCA_033032245.1). Classification (NCBI taxonomy): domain Eukaryota; kingdom Metazoa; phylum Chordata; class Actinopteri; order Cyprinodontiformes; family Poeciliidae; genus Poecilia; species Poecilia picta. The sequence continues at coordinate 20,627,189 of CM065361.1, forward strand.
TGTTTCTGGTTAATTTCATAAAATGACATCCTTTTAATTTTTTGGCAATATCTGTTGGCTGAACATCTCCTCTTTCAATTTATTATTGAAAAAGATGCTATAGTTATGACTGCTGTATTAAATCTCTCTCAACGATATGCAGATAGAGTAGACATCCATTAGAACAACACAAACTTTTTTTTTTGTAAATTACACTTTGCCTATAACGGGGAGTACATATTCTATTCACACCAATTTTAAAATCCATTTCCTGCTATAGAAGGGTTTTTTTCTGGCTCAAGGAGGATGGTGCCCTCTATTAGCCACCCTGCTGTTGAATCAGATAAAGTAAAACTACTCCCTCTTTATTCTCTTCAGGATGCTTCTGTGATTGCATTGGTCATAAGGTGAGCTTCAACAGAATTTAAAGAAGTAAAAAAAAGAAAATGTTCTCAGTTTGTTGGTTCAAAAGCGAATAGTATATTTTAAGGCAAACAGGGGTTGAAGTACACTAATTGATGCTTAGGGAAAAGGAAAATTAATCAATCTCTAACCCGAGAGAGTTACTAGGCAAGAGAGACTGGCTGTCGGTGCCCGTATGAAAGTACCTCTTTATGCAGATAGGTGATGTAGTCCATACCAGGGTCAACACAGAGAGGTCCATGTACATACTCGCAACTATGGGCAATTTTGAATTAACATTGCAAAAATATGGGAAGTTTGGAAGAAAAACTGATTTACCCAGAGAACTCAGTGAAGGGAACAACATGAAAGCTCACAGAAAGGCCTCATCTGGCATTTGAAACCTTTTGCAGCCCAATAGTCACAGTGACTAGAGGTGCTTTTAGGCAAGATCTTGATTTCATTACATTTCTCTTAGCACAGTTGATTAGGAGCCACAATAGTGTTACACTGTATGGTTTTACACTGGTTTACTGCAAATTGGAGGACACAGCCAATCCTTAACAAAACCTAACTAAGCCCCAATTTGGTTTGATGAGAGAGCATTCTGTTGATGCGCTCATTGTTTTCTAGTTATTTAGAGACATTAAAAATTTAGCAATGTACAGTGGAGGCTGACTGACTCCTCCTCAATGAGCTCCACGCAATCCATTGCCAGAGAGAGTGATTAAAAGTAGTATTAGATCTTGCAAGCTGACCAAAAATTGTCAGCCTTGGTTTCAGATTACAGACCACAATCACTAAGTAAATTTGACTCTTTTAATTGTCAGTCTAGATGTCGTTCCATTATGCTACCCTGAACCTTTATCCACCAGAATTTAATTACCCTGAATGCCCATTCCCCCTGGGCTGTTTGTTGCTTATGTTTCAACTGCCAGTGCTGTTTATGTAAATTACACCTGCTAATGCTGAAAGAATTGCTTCTCATCAGCCTTCTGTTGGGAGGAGTCCTGCTGGATATATGTGGGATAAAGGAAAAGTCTCATTTCACAAAAAGCAAAACAAAAGAAGAATGACTTTAACAATGATTCTCTTACTGCAGCTCTTCCTTAAAACAGAGATGAATTCAAACTCCAGTCAGGGTTGCAACATGGTGTTCCATAATTCACATTTTTTAATTATGGCGGTTAAAACTATGAAACAAAATGAAAATTCCCCTCAAAATCTGTGGAAAACTGTAATTTGGTTTATACAGTGTTTGTGCTTTGAAAAATAAATGGTGTCAAACACTATCAGAAACAATGTAGGGATGGGTTTCCTAATTCATTGGAAAGCAGAAATCAATGCAATGGTAGAGGCAGTAGAGTAGAAAAAGTTAGTTTCCCACAAAAGGTGAGTCTAGAACTCAATCACTTATCTGAACAGTCTTTGTCAAAGTGTCTATTTACTCTATAAAATTGTGTTACTGCGTCAAAGTGTTAAAAGTGATATCCCCAATAGCAATAATACCTAAATGAATGGCCTTTGTTTGTGTTATAAGCTGGCACTTCTGCATATTTAGTATCACCAGGCACATAACCTTCGGCTATATTTGCTCTTTATTCCTCCGTCAGTTCAGGGCAGTTTAATGTGGTTTGTTCTGTTAGTCTTTCTCTCCCTCTTGTTCTTTGGTTTGTGCTGTTGTGCTTACCAAAACCTATTTTTGGCTATTATTTGACACTGAGTTAATGTAGCAAAGAGAATATATTATTGTATACATTTAATTTCTAAAAAGTTGTATTTCTGAGGTAATTTCTGATGTGTCTCATCAGCTTGACACTTCAGGACAAGTCATAACTGTGGGAAATAATAATGCACTTTAGATGTCAGTTGGTTTAGTATTTTATTGTACAACATGACAAATACTTCAACATGCAAAAATGTGTCACAAAGAACTACGTCCAGCTTTTCATCAACAGTCAATACTTAAAAAAAAAAAAAAATCTGAATTGTATTGCTTTTCTGGATTGAACACCATCAGAATGTTCCTAATCCAATATGTTTTAGTTGATAATATTAGTAGGAGGATAATATTTAAATTGTGGGTGCTTTTGTACATGTAAACAGTGACTTGACTTGTTTTGATGGGTTGAAGATATCAGTACAATGTATGTGCATTCATTTAGAACCACATTCCACGTATTTACAATTTTTTTGTGCAGACATATTCATATCGATGTTGGTGATAGTTTTAAATTATTATTGTTGTTCTGCATAGTCAAATTCAGCTCTGCTGTCTTGTTCAGGCTTCAGTTTACTACTCGTGCTTAATTAACATATTTTTTCTGCCTTCTCAAGGTTGTTGGCAAAATGTTCAAAGACAATCTCACCAACCCAAGCCAAACAACAGAAGAAAGCTGCATCAAAATGATTATTTTTCTCCCCATAAATCTTTAAAGGTCATTCTTATTTTGTGGGAAAAACCTTAAACCATTAGAAAACCAACATAATCAATATGAGAAAATTCCAGAGGTTGAGACCAGATTGTTTCTTTCCAGTATTTTGAAGTTTTAGTATCCCTCCTTCATCCTCACTGCTCCCCTCTCGTTCCCCTTATGTCCTGCCCTGTTCATCATATCTCTGTCTTCAGCCTCTTTTTAAATCTCTTCTGCCTTCTTTATTTGAATACGTTCTTTCATTCGCTATCACTGTGCTGCTCTCCCTCTCACAGCTGCTCGACTCTCTCTGTAAAATTCTATTTGTGAGGTGTCAGAGGTCCATGAAAGCTGGGCGTGAGCTGAAAGAGAGAGTCATAACAAACGATACGGCGCAGAAAAGACTGATTTAACATTTATCGCAACAGTGCAGGGGCTGTTGAGAAAATTGGTGGAGGACTCTGGAGGTGTCTATGCTACACATCAGGAGAAGCTTGTCTGGGGTTTACATCATTGTGAATGAATCTTGTGTGTGCACTACAGGCTTTTTCATAAACAATTTAAATCTCTTAAATAGGTTCTGAGAGATGTTTGTTGGCTCTCATGCAAAGACAAAGGCAGAAAATACAACTCTAGATTAAGTTCAGAACTTCTGGTTGATTTTTTTTTTTTTTTTCTTGTGGATAATTGCATCTTTTAGAAATGGTAAAATGTAGAGTATGGTATCTGGGCTCACCAGTCTTTGGTGTGTGCTGGAAATTAACTAGTTTAGATCTCTGCCTGGTTGTGTGTTCCTCTGCATCAGGATGGAGCGTTTTAAACGGTCGTCAGTGTCTGAAGAGAGTCGCAATGACAGCAAATAATTCTTGTAGAGGAGTCCACTTAAGAAGAAGCACAGATGAATCAATTCTAGTCACAGCCCAAAGACTGAGGGAGACTAAATATAGTCGTCCAATAGATGCCATACAATAATTCACTACACAGCAAACCTCATCTTGTCTCATCAATAGGCCATCTTTCACTTCCCAATATTTTCAGTTCATTATTGCAATGCTTAAAAGGAGCCTTTGATTTGATGGGCTGTCATTAATACATTGTTGTAAATAGAGCCCCTTTCTGCAATTTGTACTTGTTTTTGTCATTTTTTTAAAATCAGTGTTCCCACCAAGTTTAGATATGCAGCTATATATATATATATATATATATATATATATATATATATATATAATTATATTATATATGGTAATACAAGATGCTAAGCCTTTTAATAAGTGTATGGTGTTCATTCTGAAAACTTTCTTGTTTCAAAATAGGTGAAATACAGAGCTGAGTGACGCTGACTCATGTTTCTCTCGCAGGTTGTAAGGACACCTCTTGTTACAATCACAACAGAAAAGCTCTTCAATTGCTATGATTAATGAATTGATTCAACAGTTGAGCATGCAACATTAAATCATTTTTTTCCTCCCACTTTGAGTTGGATAATGATATTAAACTGGTTTTGAGAAAAATTGAGTACTCTATTATAAGTTGGTGATATCTAATTGCAGAAAAGAAAAGAAGTAGGTGGTTTTTAGATGTTTTTTTAGGGACGATATTATTTTTATTTGGGATTTATTTGTACATACATTTGTCCCATTACTTGTTTTGTAGATTTTCAGTGATGCAGACTGAAATACCTTTGTAACTGTGGGAGGGAGGTGGTGCTTATATATTTTTTGTTGTTGAAATGCCTTCTAATTTCTGTATATAGTAGAAAAAAAGTCTACTTTAAATTTCTTTAAATAGAAATTTAAATGGGCTTATATACTGATGGATGTATCTATGACGTTTATCCAAGAGTTACTAAATGTGTTTAAAAATAGCACATTTTCTCAGAAGGTTTGGAGTTTGCTGTTGCTTAACTACCTTATTAGTATGTGTTTATTTTTCCATGACATTCATATTCCCAGTACTGTTTTCTCTTTTTTTTTTAGCTTTCTTGCTGACTTGTTTTTGTGAGCCAGTAGTCTAGTGATTTTGCAAACTTGCATCAAGGGCAGCTTATAATCCTTTAAATAAAGTCTCTTTTTGCTGTGAAAAATAAACACAACTAATGGATCTTTTTCCCGTAACTTTTCTGTTTTACTTTTAAAATCTTGCTAGACTAAAACAAAAAGTTAGCCTTCAAAATGACACATTTTCTATGCAGATGAATGGATTTTGGCATCTAATGAGTTTCCCAAAGGTGTTTTTTTTGTTGTTTTTTTTTCTATTGCCGTCTAATCTTGGTGAACTTTATAAAGCCAGTAGATGCACACTAATGAACAGAAACTGTTCCCCTACTGTGCAGAATCGCTTACAGCAGCAGTTGTGTAAGGTTTAGGAGCTTGTGGCTCAGAATCCAGCTCATCATTCAGTGACCAGTATTGCAGCAATCTGAAAATGGGTAGTGACATATTCAGGTCAGAGTTGTTGGAGGCAAATAAAGTATCGAGAGCTTTTTCAGGTGTTTGTCAGTTGGAAGGGGAGACTGTGAGTTTCTACAAATTAATGTTTATGAAGGGGGAGACAAAAGACAAAACGTCTGCCTTGCCCAAGAGGGGTGGTTTTGAGTCTATCAATCAGTGACAGACTAGTTATTATAAATGTTGTGTCTCTAGATGGTTATTAAGAAGTTTTTGTCTCGAGCCATCCATTTGAAATCTGTCCTGAGCTGCAAATCATCTGGCAAGTTCAGACCTGTCAAAGTGTCATTCATTTCTGCTCAACAGGGAACATGAGGAGGAAGTTTCAGAGGAGACATCGCATATGGCTTTAGACGGGTTCTTTCTCCATAACTCGGGCCATAAATGCTTTTTTTAAAAATTTATTTAATTTATTTTTTATTTATTTCCATGCATCTCCTTTATTGGTGTATTTTAGTGGCAGCTTGTCCATCAGCTGCAACAGCTGATGTGAGCCGCTTTGATTTTTAAGATGGCAGTCAAACTGACAGCGCAGTGTTCTTCATGGTCCCCTTGGAGTTGGTGTAACAGAGGCTTCAGCTTGACTTTGATGTATTATGTCAGTGATACAGACGGATGCCCTTACATACTGCTGAAGCAGAGACATTATGCATATAATATTATTTGTACAATTTGTAGTTAATCTCAGCCTTTACAGGCTGAATGATTGCTGATAATTCAACTAATGCATGATGACTCACATGCAGTTGTCTGTAGATTTTAAATAGCAATTTGTGTCCCTTTGCTCTGCTAATTGGAGCTAAAACAGTTTATAATCAGGATAAATTACTTTTACAAGAAACACAGGAAGCACTTATTTCTGTTGGAAATCTAGGCTTACCGCTTAGATTTTTGGAAATACTCAGGCGCCCTTAAAAAGAGGAGAAGCCAAAATATTATCTGATCTACCTGCTGCCTAAGTGTCTTAAGCTATGAAGTCAGGACTCCATGTGCAATATGACTAACTGAAGTCTACTGATAATGTCTTGTGCATGAGCGCTTGAAAGAAAATGTCTAAACACAAAAAGCAGATTTCCTTAATATTACTATAGTTATAAATTTTGAGGCATTAAATTTTTTGGTGATTGGTCAACATTACAGCTATGCAGTTTCTCCCTTGTACATAAAGCTCTAATTTCATTTCTGAATAGTTGCATTCTTTTCTGCTTACCTGCTTGACTGCACATGTTTATAAGTTGCCCTTGAGATATTTCACCACGTTCTCTTTGATCCATAGGTAAACCCACTTGGTAAATAAAAGCAAAAACAATCCACATTTTTCCTTTTATAATATTAGCTAATAAAACATTTTTGATTCCACAGAATTTACTTAAAACTGTTTTTTTTTTTCAAGTAAAGATGAGCAACTGATTTGGAGTCTTGCTGGAAGCTATAAAAAAAAATCCATAATTTTCCTTAATATATTGAGTAAAATATCAGAAGTGTTGTGTCTCATCTGACCAGTCAAGTGGAATATTAACAATTAACTTGTCAGTGGATCACAGGACATGAAATTAATAACTTTTTGTTTTTTATGGGAACCATTTGTGTAGGAGGAGTGAACAGGCAGAGAGCAGCTGGCTGAAATTAGACTGCCTAAATAAATCGAATAAAACGTGAACAAGATGGCCAGAGTCAAGTCCGTTTGTGTAGGATTTTTGTGGCAGGACATGGAACTTCTTTTCATTTTTTATTTCAATTGTTTATTAGACTCTGAATCAGAATAAGACTCTCCCCCCAAAAATACTATAAAGCACATATTTTTAAATGTACCTGGTGAGCCACTTCTGTACAGCTTATACACAGTCCAGTCACATTAATGTGACCATCTGTCAAAAGCCAGAATAACCACCTTTCGCAGAGCGAACTGCTACGAGACGTGCAGGAAGAGAGTCACTTAGGTCCCTGAAGGTCTTCTCTGGGATGTTGAGCCATGCCGACTCTAATGCCGTGGCCAGCTGCGCTAGATTACGCGGTTGAGGATCCATGGCGCGAACAACTCGATCGAGATGGTCCCACAGATGCTCGATTGGGTTTAAGTCAGGTGAGTTTGCTGGCCAGGGGAGGACGGTAAACTCATCCTGGTGCTCTTCGAACCACGCACGTACACTGGCAGCTGTATGGCACCTCGCATTGTCCTGCTGGAAGATGCCATCATCCTGAGGAAAAACAATGCGCATGTAGGGGTGGACATGGTCCGCAAGGACAGATGCGTACTTGTATTGATCCATCGTGCCTTCCACAATAATCAGTGAACCCAGAGAATGCCAGGAAAACATTCCCCAGACCATAATGCTCCCGCCTCCAGCTTGGACCGTTCCTGCAATGGTTGCAGGGTGGTTCCTTTCAGAGGTTTCACGCCTTATACGCCAACGTCCATCTGTCCGATGGAGCATAAAACGCGATTCATCTGAAAACGCTACCTGTCGCCACTCAGTGGACGTCCAGCTGCTGTACTGGCGTGCAAATTCTAGCCTTCGTCGTCGATGAACACCAGTCAGCATAGGTGCACGTACCAGGCGTCCGCTTCGGAGGCCCAGACGCAGCAATGTTCGCTGAATAGTGGTTTGGGAGACACTTGTGGTAGCCCCTTGGTTCATTTTAGTGGTCAGTTGCTCAACGGTAGCCCGTCTATCTGCCCGAACGCATCTCCGCAACCGTCGTTCGCCTCTGTCATCTATGGCCCGTGGTGCACCACATTTGCCACGTCGTTGATTTTGGACAGTCCCATTTTGCCATGCACGGTACACTTTTACCACGGCGGCACGCGAACAGTTCACAAACTCAGCCGTTTCGGAAATGCTTCCACCCTTGGCCCGAAAGCCAATGATCATGCCCTTTTGGACGTCGGATAAATCGCTTCGTTTCTGCATTACGCCAACGATTGAAATGTTTTCTGAAGCCCACACACACCCTTTATATACGCTCAACTGCACTGTGCTGCCACCTGCCTTCTGTGATTGGTTATTTAACTCTGAAGTGGAAAGTACGTGGTGGTCACATTAATGTGACTGGACTGTGTATATGAGAAAAACGTAAATGAAGACAGAACGGCTGGACCTGAACAACACAAAGGAAGAACGGAGAAAGCTAAATCCTAAAAGAAATGAAGATAAGATAGAGAGCGACAAATACAACCACAGAGATGTGAAGAAAGGAATCCTTGCTTTGCTACGCTGGTGCCTACATTTCTGTGCAGATAAAATGACAAAGCACAGATGAGTTAAAGATGGATAACACCCTGAATCACAGAGCAAGTATTTAAAGTTAAAGTGAACGAACAAAATATTGCTATAAGATATTGGCTAGAGTTGTGTGGATTAAATAAATGGTGAAAGGTAATAGCATCAAACTGACTGAGCTAATGGCTGTCATAGCAATTAATTAGGGAGCTATGCAGAATAAGGAGGGAGAAACATGGTAGAGAGGTGACAAGGAGTGTTTTCAGAATGGTTATGACAGTTGCCTCATCCTGAGCAGTTGTTGTCGTCCTGTATTGTCCTTGATGTTGCATAAAAAAGAATGCACATATTATGAAATTTTCCTCTCAAGTAATTTTCACAAAGACTGTCTATAGAAAGCTGTGGCATTTTCTGGTTTCTAAAAACAAAACAGAGGACAGATGTCTTCACCCTCTTCCACAACTCATGGCCAGTAGCACCGACAAAACCATTAAAGTACTGGATGCTTCCATGAGTGATAAAGACTGTCTGGAAGTTGTTCTGCTGCATTTGGACCAACTAATTAGAAAACAGAGTGTTGTCTTGTCTCCTTCAAACTCTATTTTCTAAGTATGATGGAACCAAAGCGTCTATTACCATTTCTAATTACCGTTAGGAAATTGCATGAGCCATAAGCCTGTGGTCAATATTATTGGGTACAAAGTTGTATTCTTTAGTGCTTTAGTGACAAAGCCAAGATATGCTGTTTAAATCTGAAAAACACAAGTGTGAAATTATGCTGTGTGATACATTACCTATCACACATTTGTAATTTGCACATTTGTAAATGAGTTATGATATATTTTTTATTAATCCTTGATTCCACTGTCCCCTAACTCTCCAACATATTATCCGTGTAGAAGAACTAAGTTTCTAAAATAATAATTTTACAAATCAAGATCTCTTGATGGCACTTACAATTCTCCACAAACACACTCAAAATATACAAAAAAGAGCTCTACACTTTCTGCACTTTGCCCAAACTCTTACACACTTGCAGCTGCCTTTAATTAGGATCACATTTCAACCCTGACAGTTGAATAAGTGAGCTGTCTATTCCCAAGGCAAAAATAGGAGACTAATAAGTACTCGGCGTGAACACAGAATCTGTTTAAATGCTTCGACATTTACATTAACCATCCATTTTGCGCTCTGAAGTTATATTGATTTCCCCCCTCGATGTTCGATGCTGTTTCAATCAATGCTATTCACTTACTGATTAAACATCAAATTATCATTGGCACAACCCAAAATCGAACATGCTTTTGTTTGAGAGGATTTTGTTGTAGGCTGTCAGCAAAACCAATCTTATTTTTTCTTTGCATTTCCATGCTAGGTTGGGCTTGTCAATATTATTTATTTGCATATTTCTTGTCACGTTTCAGTCAACAATACACGTAAATCTGCTTTTTGGCTGTTTGAAGTGTGGTGCTTTTTAACTTGAAGTCCTTAAATCAAGCTTTAGCACAACAAATGATACTGATGCTTCTTTTACTCAAGTCGTGCAGCAGCAATGCCTCTTTAAATGAGACCTTTTTATGACCTTCTATACTGTTAGGGGATTGGCAATCTGTCTGCCCAGTGCTGTCTGTAGAGATGCTGTTATAACAGCAGTGGCAGCAGCTTAATCATAGACATCCACAGAGACAAAAGAGAGCACCATAGCATGGGTAGAAACATATCCACCAAAGCAAAAGGGAGATGGAGTGCAAGGGGGAAGCCTTTTATCTGGCCATTACTTGCTCCTCTGTTCAGAGCAGCAAAATGAAACAAAGACATATTGACAAAGACTGAGACTGTTCATATGTCCAGTGGCTGGCTAAAAACAATATTATGCCTTCTTTCTCCTTTAATCTTCCATTTGTAAAAATGGAAATGTCTTGATTGACAAAAAAATAATATTCAGAAGTCAGAGACTGAGATTAAATAATCCACATGGTGACATTGTAAATATGGCTATGGTAAAAAAAAAATAAAATAAAATAAAAGATTTGTTAAGAAATATGAGCAGTTTTCTGTCAGGTCTATACAGGGTTCATTAAGCCCATCTTTTTTGCTGTAATATCAAGAGAGCATGTCATCTTTCTCTGCCATGATTTCACATATAAATCCAGCAACAGGAAGAATGCTATAACAGAAACCCTCAAAATTACATTCAGCAAAGAACTAGAAACTGAGGCTATAAAACCATATTGCCTGTGAAATATTGCGCTCACAGAAAAAAAATCATCTTTTGCACTGTATAGGTAAGAATTAAATGCATCAACAAGAACTATGAGGTAGATTTTATTGGTCTTTGTTATAGCATGCCTATAGACCAAACCCCATTTTGGAGCCAAAGAAAGTACACAGTGTGGTGGCAAATTGGAAACTCAAGGCTGAGACTTCATTATGACTCAGTCAAAAGGAGACTGTGAAGAAAACCCCCAGCATCAACATAACCAATCAAAAGTATTAAAAGCCAAGTCATGCAGAGTTCATTGCTGCATAAACAAGTCGTTTAAAAGAATTATGAGGCTATTCAGTAAATCTCCCTTCAGATGGCAACAATATTGCCTCAACTGTTGAAGACCTCCCAACTCTATAGGCCAGTCCCACATTACACAGTTGGGGAATCTTAACGGAAGACAGAGAAATTCAAAGAGTACGACCATAGCAGGCCCCTTTCATTTCATATTTCCTCTACATTTAGAATTTATTTACAGCCTGAAACCCCTTTTTCTCCTTTCTGTTGTTGCCTTGGCACTCTTTCTGGATCAGCTTTCAGCAATTCTAGATATGTCAGACCTGGTATTCTTTTAATCTAATCCAGTAAGACCTGGGGCTTCTGGGAGTTGTTTGCCATTCTGAAAAGTCAGTTCTGGCTTTCATACTTGTTTTTTAACAGCATGTGTGCATTGTACCTTTAGGCTTGCAGGCGGGTTAAAGACAGTCTGTCATATTTAGAGCATAAGGATACAAGTAAACCTAGCTATAATGGAATAAAAGTAATGTGCAAATGACAAAGGGCATTTCATTTTTTTTATTTTAGATGAATTCACTGCTTTTCTCCATGACTCACTTACGCTTCCTCTTTCAACAGAAGATGGTTAGCTGATTCTTTGTGTTGCAGATGCATTTAGCTTTTGTTTAGACAGTGGAAAAAAGTGAGTTTCCAGTGAGCTTCAGGGTTTTGTCCCATCTATAAAACATGTTTTATGAAAGATGAGGAGGACAGACACACACACATACACGCGCACACACACACAACAAAAAAAAAAAATCTACACCATAGGAGGTGGTATTGATAGGATGCGGCAACACAAAAAAAGATGCGAGTATACTGGGCCAATCGGTGGCACTGCAAAACTGCCAGAGACCTGCACAAAAAAATTGAAACGGCATAAGGTACATGTGGTATAGAGAAAGATGAAGCTTGGGCATTAATGGTTTTAAAAGAGACACAGCTCACATGGCCACACAGAAACAAGAAGCTGATGTTCGGAACATAATTCACTCTGGCATACAGTTTCAAAAAGGATTTTCTGGTCTCCCAACATTCTGAATCCTGTGGATACACATACAAGAAATAACCTTTGTGGATACACCTAAGAGTGAACCTTAGTGTACATTGATAAAATTATTTTATTTGAACTTTTTACTGCATTTTTGCTTGAAAAATATCAAGTTTAATGAGTTTAGGTGAAGACCATTTGTGAAAATATTACTTGGGTCACGTATGCCAATGCACATCACATTTTTAGAGTTTTAGTTATAGAAAAAAAAGTGTATCATTTTCTTTTCAAATCACTTTAATACTAATTTGGAGTTGGTGGGATTTACCTAGGACAGCTGGGCACTTGACAACCTGTAACGTATCGGTGAAAAGCCAGACGAAAGTGACCATGGTGGCAAAGGAGGTAAGCTAACCTGAGTTAGGGTAGTACTGCATCAACGTAATGGGTCAGAGTTTGCATGGACGAGGACTCCTACAGTGAGCATTACAATAAAATTGGCTTCCTCCGAAGAGAAGCCCATGATACACTTTCTAGTCCTTAAATTCCTTTGCAGTGGTTTAGAAGCGAGATCAAATATCCATTATGTAGCAATGCACATGCAGACCCACAGTACATCTTCTCGGGGTGCAAAACTGCTCTGCTTCAGATGGTACCACAGTGGGATGTTACAGAGGCTTGCAAACCTGCTGGAAGAGTGGCAGCAATCAAAACCTCCAGACTAAATCACTGCCTCATCATATCTTTAATTTGATAAGAGAATGTCAAAGAAATATTTGTCTTGGACCTGGATCAGCAAACATTGTTGTATCCTTATAGAGGGGTGAACCTTGACTGCTTCACTACATAAATAATTTAAATTGAATGCTGGTTCCAACGTAGCATTGGACAAAAGATCTGTACTGACTCAAGGTAGGTCGTGAGAGATTAAACCCTTTTTGGACAATAGTTAATCTTCCCACCAGAGGTCATACAAACATGTAGGCCAGATGCCGTGGTCCCCAGCAGCTAAGACGGTTCTTGTAACTGTGCCTGCATATCTGCCGCAAATTAAAAATACTCTAGTCCAAATGTTCAGATCTGGTTTGTACATGTTAGGAGGAGGGCTAAACTGTTTCCATCCACCCCATGAATCTAGGAGTGAGTGTGGTTGTTGACAAATCAGTCATCCAGTTGCTGAGGGCAGCTGTTGTGACGAGGGGAAACTAAGGAGCTGCCAATGGAGGCTGGTTGTCAGCCAGAGAAAGGCTATATAAACTATTAACACAGTCCATTAGGGTCAGCTGCAGGGGGGTAGTATGGTGAAGTCCACAGAGAGCCACTGACCCCACACAACAGGAAAAGTAGAGGGCAAAACATTGGAGAATGGTTACGCTAAAAGACAGTCCTAAGACTTACCCCGGTGCTCTGGGGGAAGTACAGCAAGGATGCTGACCAGTCAGGTTTAGTGTATCTTGTACAGCATGCCTATATATCATTTGAAAGTTCTGACAGTTCTTGATACTTGGTTTCTTCGTGTGAAAGTAAATGTTTCCATCAGCTTTGATCACAGCCCGTCATGATGAGACCTGAAAGGCACTTTTCTACAAAATCTCTCATTGCCTCAGCTTGGGTGACATTTCAAATGAATAAAAGCTGCATACCTGGGATGCATTGCATAGTAAATTCTTGTTCCTTAGCTTTTTTTTTTCCTCTGGGTGATTATGGCTTGATTAGAATCTTTACTGGTTCAGTTAGCATATTGTAGTTAATCAGTCTTTAAGTGCACACCACCTGCAAGTCTCCCCCCTTTAATTTCCAGAAGTAATTCACAGAAGTTATAAAAGGGCAATCAGGTTTCTCTCTCTGTGTCTGTGAATAAATCTAATATTCATAAACCCATACCCATTGTGGGATAAATCTAGTGTAGTGCATGGCAACTTAACGACAGCAAAATCTTCCTACTGGTTTGCTGCACAGGCACTTTAATATAACAGGTATAAATTCGTAATCACAGACTCTTCATTGTAATTGCTGTGAAAGAGAACGTGTCAGGCTAAGCGATTAATGCAGTCTTATTCTGATTGTATGTCGTACAGTGTGACATAAGCCCACCAAATTGACGCTGTTAAACATGACAGTAATTGAGGCAGAAGTACAACTGCACATTAAGATGGTTTACATTTTATTTACTCTAGTGTAAATCACTAAAAAGCAACATAATTTACTCAGCCCAAGAAACCTGGATCAGCAAACATTGTATCTTTATAGAAGAGTGAGCCTTGACCACTTTTCACAGAGCTTTACAACACAATGTCTCTTCAAGCACTTCAAATGTTGCCCAGTTTGTGTGAATGAAATCATTCTTGGACAAGACGGCAGGATATTCACGCAGGAGTTAATTTACAGCTTCCCTGCAGTTTGTGGGCCTTTAAAACAAAGTGGGTTTCTGCTTTAGCTAGCTCTTTGGATACACTCTTCCGAGGCTACAGTACACTATATCTCTATGCCTTACCTCCGTCCTTTTTCTTCCTGTTCATATCCATATGAGCAGACTCCATATATATCTTGGACTTAAACACCATAGGCGGCACTCGTAAAGTTTAATGTTGGCTCTAAAAAGATGTCAAGGTCACACTGTTGTAATATTATAGGAAGCCTCTCCCTCGTTCTCCATCTCTCTCAATGAGAAGTAATGAAGTTCTATTGGTCATAGTTGAGGAGGCCCATTGTTCAGCTCAGAGAGGGAACATTAATGGAATGGATTATTCACGACAGCTTGCTGAAAGGTTTATCACTCAGTCATACTGGAATATATTGTCTGCTCATGTCCCTTGTTGGTGCACCATTTCTGTTTTAGTGCTGCGCAGAAGTGCATCTACTACACACGTAAACACAGAGGCTGCATGCACAAAATGCTTTAGATCATTATTTTAGAGGGTGGGTGTCAGAATTTCCTGGACATTTCATAAAACTCAATATGGCATTGTGTTACATTAGCTAAACTGTGTCTCAGCAAAAACGGAATAAATCTTTTAGCAAGGTCAAAACCATTGGGGGGGCGCCATGTTCTGAGGCTGTAGTCCTCAATGCAGTTGTCCATCGAGAAGAACTAGATGCACAACTGTTCGATTTCTGTTCTCTGGCTATTTGCTGAATGTTTTTGCCTTCTCTCTCTTCCTCAATTTCAGTCTGTTTACTGACCTAACTCCGACCTAACTCTGCCCCCAAAAAACTAAGACAAAAATAACATAACATGAATTTTTTGGTTGCGTTTTCTTGAAAAGCACCAGACTAAACCACAAGCTAATTAGGCAATAAAAAGAACTAAGGACTTGAGACTTAGTCAATTTGTGTTTTGTTTTAGCTCTCTTTTTGCTCTCTGGGCTATATCCCTTCATAAAGCACTTAATGAGGTCAATCAAGTGCATCACTATGGGAGATTAATGTGGTTTAGCTGTCTTTTGGTGAACTCTTTTCATTGCTGTCGTTTGCAGTTTTTCTTCCTAATGCATTTTGGTTATTTTAATCAATACTCGTAATAAATGGTGTAAGAATGAGATTGAAGGGAAGTGCAAGTTGAAGTGTGAAAACAGAACCGCCTAAGAGCCCTGAACATGTTACTTGACATAGAAAGCTGTGTACCAAGTCCCACAGGCCTTTTTGAGTGTGTTGGTGTTTGTTTGTAGGTTCCTAGCCTCAGAACTTCCTGCTCATCCTAAGCACCACTACTTCCTGACCTCTTTACTTTATTGTTGACTTGTTTCCTTGCCCATTTGATCACTCAATTTGTTACTCCACCATCAAACTCAATTTATGTGCCTAACTCCGTCATTCCACCAGGTCAGAAACACTTATATAGTCTAAATTTTCTACAATTACAAGGGTTCATATTGTAATTGGTGCAAGAATGAGATTGAAGGCAACTGGCAAGGTTCTTGTGATTGAAGCATACATTTTTTGGACAAAAAAGAGGGAGATTTAGCCCAGGGGGTTTGAAACCCTGAATGCTGAGAGTAGATAGGATCTCAGGATTCAGTACATTTATGCCACAATGTCCTTATTTGAGCTGACTGAAGGTAAAAATGGGCTTATTTTTGTTTTTCATCTTGTTAAATATAGCTAGGGAGTGGGATTTCATACATTGTGTAAGTGCACAATAATTTTAGAGTTATATTGAAATTAACCTACTAACTTGGAGCTGTTTCTCATTACATAAAGAACTGTGGGTTTTTTAAAAAGCACAATGGAATTAAAGAATAGTTTAATTTCATTTAAATTAAACATGAATTGATTATTTTCATCAGCTCTATCAAGACTATTCAAAAATTACCTACATTTGTATTGCTTTAACATTGCATATTATGAAGACAATTTGTGTGTAGATTAAATTAAATAAACAATTTGCCCTGTTCCACTGATTAAAACTGTCTTTAAAAAAATCTGATCAATTTATTTGTTGGAGATTTCTGACATCCACCATGTGTTTGGGACTAAGAGAGCTTAACTTGGACACCTATTCAGCTCAATGAAAGGGATGTCTGGTCTGGATCTCTCTGGTCCTAATGATTCAGATAGAAGAGATACATAGCACCTTTGTGATTTGTCCATCTTCTTGATCAATAATGCATAAACGCTCTCATAACATCCAAAATATGTTCTCCTTCTATATGCAGTTAAGCAGAAGACGAGCTATGATCTGATTTTCACCAAGAAAGACATGCTGGTTGCTGAAAATTGATCCTCATGTGAAGCCAGCTGTAGGATGAATGCTTAGGAATCTCTTTCCAAAAGGGTTTGCCCATTTCTTCTTCCACAGAGTGAGGCTGTAATGATTTCCTGAGTCTAGTGAAGTAATAAGTTCAGTTGTGTAGGCTATGATTCAGCAACAGTGGCGACATTTGAATGAAATTAAAGCACTTGTATGTATGTATGTATAGTTTAGTAAATGTATCATTAGCTTTAAATATTATATTATCATAATCATGTTTGCTGTATTTTTAGCTGTTAGTTATACATTTTCCCCTTTAAAGCCAATGTGGAACTTGTGTCTAAATTCCAGTATGAAACAACAAAATGTAGCAGGTTGCACTACATGACCCTTTTTTCCCCTTTTTTTCATCAGATAGAAAAAGATATTTACAGCATGACAAGAAATGCTTTTGTTGTGATGAGTTTTTTTTTTTTTGGTGCCTCTAAAATGCTTTCACAGATGGCTCTAAGGTTATTGTTCTAAAGTGCTTGTATTCGTTGTTAAATCAAAGGTCAGGGATTTCATGGTTAAACAAGTGTGTCACTGTAAAGGTCTTGCAGGATAAATGTACTTATTGCAAAAACATGTCTCTTTTAGCTTTCAGTGACAGATCATTCTGTTAACATTTACTTCACAATGTGATTTAGAGGTACCTTCTTGGTTATATTCAGAATGGAAAACTATGCATTGGTGCAGGCTGATTTCAGTTAAAAAGATGCACAAGAATTTTAAAAAGTGTTATTTTCAGTGCCTACAGGAAAATGTGCTACTAAACTGCAACTTATACTCGGAATCTTGACTATTGATTGAACTTTTGTCACTTTAACAGCTCAGGAAACTAATTATCTACCAAATCTTCCATTATTTGAGGTAGCCTGTCATATTAACTTTTATCAATAACCCAGAATTGTTTTAATTGTCTTTAGTAGCTGGTATTTTTATTTTTATTTTTTTTGCAGATTCAATGTAATATAAGTAAGTGCAGATAGAAAGTCTGGAAAAAAAATCTTAGTTTTGTAATCTACAAGGCCTTTCCCCATTTTCATGAGGTGTAACACTTAACTCAGACAAGATTCGGGCTAAATTGTCAGTTTTGTATTGATCATGCAATCAGGCTTCACAGCACATATTCCATTAACAATACAGCATTCGTGCTTCTTCAATGGACTTGTGTTATTGCCCTGTGGGTGGCTAAAGATAACCTCAGTCTCAGCCTAATTCCAACCTAAAGATGATGAGCTCCATTTAACTTGGCCTGATTAACAGTTTTCATCTATTTGGGACTCGTATGACCCAATCTGTTTTCTAGGCCTGTGCCTTCATGTGCCTGTCTGCTGTTCAGTGTTTATGGGTAAGTATAGAGATATTTAGGGTCCCCAGTGAGAGGTTTACGCAATGTGCTTTACAGCCAAGGACAAAGTGTACAGGTGTGTCCTTGCTTTTAATTCTGCATCTGGGATGTAATTTCGTATGTATGATATGAGACGTACAATAAGAGACCCACGGTTTTGTGTCAAGGGGATTGAAAAGTTATTTTGCATCAAACATATTTCAAATACATAGGGATATAACTTCAATGAACTTGTCAAATACATTGACCAATAAGTTCACATACTTGTTTGTGCCCGTCTTTCCAAGGTTGTGATGGATAATTTGCAGTTGTTGCTTGTGTTAGACAAACATTTCCAGTTAGTCCAACATTATTTCCCTTTATATTTTTCTTTGACATTATTTCCTCAGACTTTTATATTTCAGAGTGTTGTTATGGGTTATTTTATGATATTCTATACTGGCTGCTAAAACATCTATCCTTTGGCATTTCGTATAAAACGTTTTTCCCCACAAAGTTAACTTTTTTATTATATAATTTTTTGTCTGTATCAGAGCAATTCAGGTCAGTGTAATATTTACCTGTCTGTTTCTTTTTCTCCGTTGTTTCTGTTTTTTAAGACCCACTTTAGATGTTTTACAACACAGCTAGAATCATAATTTTAAAATGGAATATGCTTTAATTCTTGGTACTTGTTATGTTTTTTATGCTGATCAGTAAATAACTATACCATACCATACCAACTTTATTTATAAAGCACTTTAAAACAAAGTGCTGTACATTAAAATGCAACATAACAAAAAATAAAAATAAAAAAAAAAAAACTCTTACAGTTTAAAAACAAACAAATATACAATTTAAAACTAGATCCTGCTGGAGTTGAAAGACAAATAAAATAGATGCTATGAATAAAACAGAAAATGTACACCAAAATATTTTTCCAGCAGATATTGAAATAATTGTATTGGATAATAGACAATACCAGAAGTCAAATTGTCCAGCATCATATTAGAAATGTATAGTTAAAAGATCTGGGTAGATTCACTTTTGTAAGTCTGCACTTCATTAATTAGAGGAAACTTAAAGGGTATTTACAGCTGGTAGGAAGTACCTACTTTAAAATTTGGTCAGATCTTTGGGGAGAAGGAGGATTGTGTAATCTTCCATAATTTTGAGCTGTTTTCAGTATCTTCATCTTCCTGATAAGTTCTTCTGATCTATGAGTTTATTGAGCTGTAGGTTGTCTGAAGTGTTTCTATAGTGGGATTATGAGTTTAGGCTGTTTGTCCTTCCTTAAGATAATATATAAAATAGAGCTATGTAAAAAAAAAAAAAATAGTATCTACTGAAATGACAGTTAATTCCTACTTCCGCAATGAAATCCAAGTTGAATCTAGCAAGTTGTCTTGCTTTTTAGGTCCATAAGGTTATTATTTTAGTCAAACTTGTGATGATCCTGAACAAATGAAAATTTCATTCTGACTCTGAAAAGTAGCAATATGAAGAACTAATACAGGCAGATGGCAACAGCAAGAGACTAAAAACAGAAGAGGGGTGAGAAAATGATTTATAGTCTGAAAGGCAGATCATCCGACTGAGGAATAGAAAGAAAACAGACTTGCACATCAAGCTCAGAGGGTGGTGCAAGTTTGTGATTCATGAGGCAGCAGTGTCACGAGTCAAACTTTTTACCTCTAGCTGCCAGAGAAAAGAAAAATTTGGTTGAGCAATCAGAAATGAATGAAGAGAATTTAAAAGTGGATTTTCAATCATTTGGTTCAAATTCAAAAGTTTGCAAGTATGACAGTCATGGAATATATAAAAAATAGAAGGAGCAAGGGTGACTTAAGAGCATAAAAGAAAAGGATTGAACACCAAACCCACTAGGTTCACATAATGCATGTGATGGGATCTGGTGCATGTAAACGGTCTGTGAATCTTTCATTACATTGAGTTGACCAAGTAATGCCATTTGTGAGAAATAAAAGTCTGTAATATTGGACAGAGCAACCATTGTATTTGTAGAGGTAAAATCCCCCAAAAGAAGAATGTTTTATATAATGTGTGCATTTGTCTGTTTTGCTGTAGTGAGTTAGTCTCAGAGTGTAAGACAGGTTGCAGTTCTTGTGGTTGAGTTCTTTGTATTTGAGGTAGAAACATGCCGTTCACTGCAAAGCAAGCAAGTGAACTAAGACATTATAAAAATAATCAGTGATGCAACTACACATTATTCAGGTGGATGCGAAAACATAAATCGGCGTCGTCCCCCCCCCCCCGAGGGAACGTCAGGGTGAAGGAGCGATGCTCGGGCTAACCAAAGTAATACGCTTGTATTCAAACTACTGATAAAACATATTACAACACTTTAAAAGAAGATCTTTACTCTTATTCAGTATCAGATAGAATCCTTGTCTTTTCGTAAAGTGTATTTAAATACCCGATTTCAAATGTGTGGCATCTCTAAATTGTGAAGTGTATGTGACAACTTTTTGGCGTTTAAAAAATGTCGATGGTAGATTGGCTAGAGATCAAACGGTCTCTGTTACACTATCACTTCTGTTACACCATTAATGTGCAAAACAGATATGAATTGACATGTGAGAGTATACAGTTACAGATTTCATGTTACTTCTTTCTGACATACAAATCGTCAGCTAACACAACAATGGGTTACTTTGTATCAAACCTATTCATCACCACCACACAGTATTGTGATTTATTTCAGCAATGCCACAGCATCTCCTTCTCTCCTCGAGAGTTGTGCACAAGCAGGAGGCTGATAACCACTGACCTGCCTGCTGACCTGCATCAGCCTCCGTCTCTGAGCCATGCAAGTTTGCATACCAACTTGCCATGAAAAGCCTGAGCGGTTCCCAAAAGGCTCATATCACAGTGCAAGAAGACCTCTGCCATTTGTAGATGTAGAGGTATTCATCTATAAACTAGGTCTGATTTTTACGTGGATTTTGATTTTGCATTGGCTTCCTTAATACAGTTTGTTCATTCCTGGATTCTGATGGTTTGCAGATAAAATGAATAGAAGCATTTATTACTGTAATAGTAGGTTGTTTTACCTAAGTTAACAATAAATTTTAAGTTTTAACAATAAATGCATCAGATATACTTCTGTTGTTGCTGTGTATTTTAACAAATGTAAGATGTGTAAGATTTTTAGATTTGTGCTATATGCTGTGAACACTTGCAGGGTGAAGAAAAAATATTTTTTTACAAGTAAAGGCTTCATACTTGGTCTTCTGTTACCAATTTGAACCTCACTGCTCTTCAGGCTCTCTGCCACAGAGTAATGGAGCCCAACAAAAGTCTTTGTGTTACTATATCAACACAGAATTTCCACTAAAAGTAAAAAAAAGAGGGTTCACTCATGAAAGGGGCACATTGTTGGTTTTTCTGATTATTAAGCACATTGCTTATTCTTTTGTGCAATTCAGGTGTACAGGAACATGATGCAGGGTTGTACCCTGTTGTCACAAGGACAAGCCCAATTGGTATATTTAATTTTTTTGTTTTGTTTTTCTTTACACGCCAACAAAATTGATGTAATTAATAAAATGAATTTCACCTTCATTTTTCAATGTTTCCATTTGTCAATTGAGACCTTTAGATATTCATGTTGCTTAGTTTCTTTTTATAATCAAATGTGAATTAATTTAACTTAGCTTCAGATTTGCATGCATTTCGAAGATCTTCAAACCAAACCTCAAAGAACTAAGAGAAATGTCTTGGCAGGGGAATTTAATGAATTATGTCCCCCTCTGCTGCAGTGGTGCCCTTAAGTAAGTAAAGCACTTAACCTTCAGCAGCTCTGGTGGAACAACTCAGTGGCCCACAAAAGACAACTGTGGGTTGATCTTAAGTTTAAATGTTTGTAGATGTAAACAAACCTTGAAGAGCTGCTGCAGTAGGTCGTCTTTTGAAGAGTGTTGGGTATTGTCAAAATCCTTTCTCATGTCACATGAATGTTCCCCCCCCCCTTTTTTTTTTTCTAGTGTTTCTGCTACCATAGCAGAATAAGCAGTAAAAATCCACCCGATGCCACATAGTTTCTCTGAATATATGGTGTGAACTATGGATTAATGGACTAAGCCAACTTCACATATTTATAGTGCCTTTTAAAAATCTAAACATTTTTTAACCTGGTTTACGTCTGTCCTCTTACAATCTCAAATTTGACTTTCTAAGCATGGCTGTAGTAGACCCTCAACAGCTAACTTGGATAAGAGCAAGCTCTTAGGCGAGTGATGTAGTGATTGATTATTTGACCAGCCAGTCAAGATTTAAACATGTAAAGCAAGTATGTGGAATTAATTTAAAGAAAAATAATTTAAGACTAAAGCATTTGCTTGCCTAACAATAGGGAAGCTATTGCATTGTTTGCTGTTATTGTTTTGAAAGTAATATTGTGGAAACAGAATTTATACAAAGTGCTTATAGTAATACTGATAGTAATTTGCAGAGATATGGACTCTACTAATGAGGTGACTTCTTTGCAATTGGTTGCACTGGATTTTATTTACAGGTGTCAGAGTGGATTGGGCATGGACATGCCACATCTGATGTAGATCATTTGCAAAAAATGTCAAGTTTACATCATTTTCCTTCCATTCTACAATTATGGACTAAATTGTTCTTATAGCCCATCATATACAATTTCTAAAAAAATAGTTTGGTTTCTGTAACCTGATAAAATGCTCAGTGTGTGCGGCCTGCTTAAATCCAAACAGATGTGCTTAATTGTATTTGTCCAATTGTTTTTAGTTTTTGTTTTGTCTAACTTATTGACTGAAATTACCTTTAATTTGCTGCACTGAAAATAAATTTGTGTTAAAGAAACAAAAAGATCTTCATATGGTGGATATTTTGACTTAATATAATAAAATGTGAAAACGTTGTCATTGCTGTCTGATGCCAGGAACTCTGCTTGGAAATTAATTGGGAAAGACAAAATAAGGAAAACAATGCTCAAATAGTCAACCTTACTTTTGCATTATTTTGTATCAGAAATGGGTCAAGTATAAATAACATGGGAAGAATGCATGATTTTTCTACAATAGAGCTCAGTTTAATACAGTGCACTGCAGTGACCCAACTCCTACTCTCTGTATAATCACCTCAGGTGAAGCAGCTGTTTCTATGCTCTCAAGAGGTTTTCTTATTGTTTTAAACACAGAAGAACAAGACCGCTGGAGTTGGAACCACAGATGACAAATTATTCATAATAAAATATGGAAATTCAAAGGCAGAAAAAAAGACTCATGAATAGCTAAAAATGGTAATAGTGCAAGGGGTCTGAAAAAATGGAAAGTGCTTAAGAAAGCTCGGTTGGTAATTAAGTTGGCAAGTTTCCCAGGCAGACATTGTGTTTTAAGCACACTAATGCATTGTGCTTATTGCTGGTCATAATCTTAAGTCTGTAAGTCAACTTCAGATTAGGGGAACTGGTGAACCAGATCTTATTTCATTGGAATCATTTTTGAGCGGTTCTTAAAAACAAGGAACACGTTTTTTTTAAACTTGTGTAACCAGATTGTTATGTGTTGCAAATTATTTCTGCCCAGGTCCTTTTTGCAAATAAGATCCGGAACTCAACATGGTTTTATCTGGTTGAATAAAGAGAAGAAAAGCAAACATTATTTTTTTTTATATATATTTTGTTGTCTTCAAATCTAGAAGAACATGTGAAGGAGTAAAACTGCACCTTTACTTGTGGACCTAATTTTATTACTCAGCTAAGTAAGCAATGCAAAATGCGGAGTGGTCGTATTTGATTTCAATACAATATTGAGGAGTAGTGTCTTAAAAGGTGTGCGTATGTGCCGATAAAAAAATAATCAATGCAATAACCTTTTTAAGTACTGTATTTTGCCTGTGCCTTGATATTGCTTGAAAAATGTCAGACCAAATATTAGCTGATTTTTGTATACTAAGAGTTGTAAAGATGTTATAAGTCATGCCAATGCGTCTGAAAACATTAGCATACCCACTCAAGTGCATATTTGATGTTTTCATAGTGCTTGTTTTCAGTGTTGGGTATCCTGCATATGAAATTTGTGAGACTTTATTTGAATTATACATCCTTTTTCCCCCACATCAATTATTCAGCTTGCAATGCAAGTGTTTCTTTTGGTCATTAACATGCACAGCAATCTTTGTATTGTTATGATTGTGTGAAACACAAAAGTGTAATAATATTTCCATTTGCATCCTGTCCACTGTAACATAGATTTACACAAAAAATGAATCGGTAAAGCAACGCCGCTCATTTTTACAGAGCCCGAATAGCAATGCAATTTGTATGAGTTCAAATGCCATTTCTTTTTGCATCTGTAATTTGGAACAAAGGGAAAGGTTCAAGGTTGAGTCAGAAAATCACAGCCTCAGAGTGGGAGGGTGAATCTAGGTCTTATGTGAGGAGAGCAAGACAACAAAAAGAATAGGGGATGCAGGGAAGATAACAGGGATTTTGTAATACACAGAGACAGCGAAGATGGAAATGAAGAAAATATAGGATTTAAGGGCTCGGCCTGAAAAAAGACAATAGGAGTGAGGGGATCAGACGGGGAAATCGAAAGAAAAGATTTAGATGTAACGTATAAATGGAGTGGAAGTGGGAATGAGTGGAGCCTGAGGTGGATAGCTGGGCTGCAGTGCAAGAAGTGGTATCTTTGTGATAAAGTGCTGGTCAGTGGACTAAACAGTGGCATGAAGTTGAAAGCAGGGGGTATAACAGGTCTCCAGCAGAGGGGTATAACCTTGTCTTTCAGTCTTAAAAGAGGTAAACGTTTCTTTCACACGCATCACCTTGCCTTAATTGTTCCTCTGCTTATTTTCCTTCAGTTTCCCCTGCCCTTCTTTTCTCACCTTCCCTACAGACTAAGTATAGAGAAAAGATGACTTCGATGTTCTTTTTGTTTAACGCAGCCTTCTACCACTGCCCTTGTATTGGACATAAAATGAAAGCCTGTTGTGCAACCCTGTACTGTCTCCAATGAGTTATATGATTTACAATATATGCTGGTAGACAAAAGCTATTATCCACAAAACCCAAGGTAATACCGCTGGTGCTCTGCTGGGAAAGACTGTTGGAAAGAACCAACTCAAAAACACCAACAAAAAGGTTTAGAGCTGGTATAGAAAACAGAAAAATCCCTATTCAGTTCTGTGCTGTAGAAACGTTCTATTGTACTAGCAGAGAAGGCCATATGGTTTGCATATCAACAACCATCCATGACATACAGATTCAATATACATAAGAATATCAGTGGGACACATTTAAGTGAGTTTAAATATTTTGATTATTGATTTTGTTTGTAATAACACAAATATGTGACTCCTGCAACACAGCGTAGAGACTCATTAGTAAATGTTTGAAACCATATAATTCAACAAATATGCTGATATTTTTTGGTATATTTGAGTTTTACAAAATGCTGAGGTTGAAAAATCGGATCATCTGATATTGTTAGATTGGTTCAGATCTTATGTGATAGAGCAGAATTTGTTTGGTCATTATAAATTGGAAATATCAAAAATCACACATGGGGTCCGTCAAGACAGTCATTAAACCTCTTTTAAGGAAAACAAATCCATATGCATGAATTATAAGTAATTGCATGCCCACATTAAAACTCTTAACTTTTACTAATGATAATTGGAAAGGCGTTTTCTGAACATATTTACCCTTTTATGTAAATACGTCTTCATTTCTTTCCTATCAGTCATTAGGCCACACGGGAGCACTGACACTCAATCAGCATATTTGGTAAAGGATATTCTGAGCAGTCCGAAGTCTGTGCATGTCACTTTACATTTCTCTCTTATTACTCCATCTCAGTGCAGTGTGTGACGTTGTTTATTGAAACATACATATTGATGGAATGGGGAAAATAGGAGGGATTGTGTGGTACTGTTCTAAATTGGTTCAAATTCTAATTGGTAGGAAGGGATTCTTTTTTTATCATTGAGTAACTATAAATCTGAGCAAGCAAAAAATAATTTGGTGTTTTTCAAGTTTGAGTTCTTCAGCCATTAATATCATCTATATGACTCCTAGATTATAAATCATAAAGCACAACACCTCTCACTATATGTATGCTGAGAACATGCAACTTTATGCAACAATAAAACAATGAAAATGAATTGTACTTCACAAGTTGTTAAATTGCATAAGCTTACTTTCTTTAAATGATAGATCTTAAAATATTTGTCATTTGTCTTTAATGTACTAAATGATCGTAGGCCAGAATAGATTTTTGGAAACAAAAAAATAATCCTGTAGCAGGTGATTTGTTGGCTTGGAAAGTGCTTTGGGTCAATTCTTCCGAACTCAATTGCGCTTCAGATCAGGGCCATGAACTGATGGTCAGGCATTCAGGATTTTCTGTTGGAGGGCAGAAATCTTGGTTTCATCAATTATGACAAAGTTGCCCATGTTATACATTGGCAAAGCACGGCAAAACTATCTTAAAACTATCACCATCTTTTTAAGGTTTATGTTCTCCTTCTGGAATGTGGTGTCAGTCTTCAAGCTCAAAATCGTTACCTTTGCCTGACTGATAGATTTCAATGATGTTTCTGTTCTTAGTTGTCTTTAGATAACGGCATGAAATGTTACTTTTTGAGATATTTTTGCCTACTCCAAGTGTGGATGTTTTCAGTTTTTTTTTTAATTATTATTTCTTAGGCAAGTAAATAATAACGTACTAAAGTGATTTCTGCATAAACTTTAATTCACAGAGGACTACTTATTTTGAGTAGCTTATTTTCTCTTAGATGAGAGATATGAGATCCCCACATAAAAAAATGCATTTTGTATTTTATCATGTTACTGATAAAAGAAAAATGCTTGAGCTGTGACCACTTGCCATGAACAAACATAAAAATATCCATAATTTAGAAAATACTATTTGACGGGACTGTTTCTTGTTGAGTCCATTGCCCATGATCCTTGCATTTCCATGAGCATTACTGCTACTACAGATACTATTACAGACATTGGTGGTTCTGTCATGCTGGGCTGTTAGTGGAACATACTGATAAGATCATGCAGGAATTGCTTTCTTTTCTATTAATTTGATATATGAACCATTTATGTAACTGTTTATGCTTTCCAAGAAAGGTGCATGTCACTTTACATGGTTAGTGTTCCCTTCTATATTTAAATTGAGCTACTAGAAACCATGTTCTCACACATGTATGCCATAAAGGGTGCTGTGCTTTCAAGGACATAAAATAATGAACAAGATAAGTGATGCAATATACTCAAAATACTGGTAGAGCTTTAAATATTCCGTAACATGGCCTTAGATGACTGAAAACTGTGGGTTTCTGACATGGTTTTCCATTTGAGTTGGCATATTACATGTTCAGTGCTGCATATAAATGCCAGGATTTCTTCCAATATAAAAGACTTGCATGTCAGGAGCACCAACCTCACTGTAAGTCACATGCCAGGAATCTAACAAGAGCTTCACACAAAGTGTGTCTCCAGCTCCTGAGTAAGTAATGCCAACATAAACCATGTTTATAGTGGTGCTATTCACCCAAATGGGTGAGGAAAGTGCACACACAAAGATGTGTATAGATATATGACACCTTGTGAAACATTGATCATGCATGTCTTTTTTTTCATCTACAGGTAGATAGGATTAAAAAAGGTGCAAGTGTGCAAAGGGTTACGAAGAAGAGGTTCATGAACCAAGAATGAATAGAAGTTCTAAGAGTGTAAAGGGACATCATTTATGTTTAAAGTATATGAGGAGGAAAAAAAATGTAAGATGAAGTGAAGTCTGCTGTCCATCTAGCTCTGCTCCATGAAGTTAATAAACTGCCCAAGAGCAAAGCATCATGGGTCATAAATCATTACAAAATGGAAAGAAAGAGAGGTAGAGTGATGAGAGGAGGATAGGGGGCACGGGCAGAAGGAAACGGGTCAAGGTCGACATGAGGAGACGAAGACATGAAGGGAAGAAATGGGCATTGGATATTAAAGAACCAGTGAATGGCCCAGATATTTGCTGACCTTGTCCTCATTGGCTACTCTGCTGGCCGCCTTTCTGATGGCAGACAGAGTACATTTGGAAGAAGTAAAAAGAGAGAGGCAGATCCAAAAGTAGAGGAAGTTCTTGAAACTGCGTGTACGTGTGCATGCACGTGTGTGTTGGGTGGGGGGAGGGTCGTGTTTGCATGTTCTCATCTGACTGCCTTTGCACCCTACCGTCTTGCCTCCCAGTTTCTCTGACATAGATTAATTGGCTTCTATAAATCTAGGTGGAGTGCCAGTTATCTATGTAATCAGCAGCAAAGTGTGAATAGGCGGAAAATGAACATTAAATTGCACATCATGCTCTGGGTCTCGGTATATGGCAGCTCACTTTATTTTTCAGAGTAAGAACAGCATGAGCCACAGATGTTTCATCCCGTCATAAAAAAACATTTCTAATTCCTTTCTTGCTGTTAATAACAATGAGCTTTTAACAAACTTGCCTGAACTCCTCATGGTACTCTACTAGCAAAGGGCACAATTTGGTCATTGTACTTTTGCTTATAATTTTTCTGCCCTAATAATTAGCTTCCTGCTTTGCAGGAACACTGCGTTTGATTCTATAATGGCAAATAAGTGAAAACATGAAATGATGGCATTTTATTTGATTTTTTTGCAATAAGTAAAATTTCTTATCTGTTCCATTTACTTGGAGTCAGTTTAAGTCAACGTGACTTAAACTGACATCAAGACTTGGAATCAAGTCTTGATGGTACAGCACAGGTGTGTGAAACAAATCTTAGCTAGAAAAACACGTTTTCTGAAACAAACTCATGAAGCAAAAACTCTTTTTCTGAAAATCATAATGTGACAGGAATGTTTTTTAATTACATTTAGGAATTATGTGACTTGGCAACGGGGAATCAATGCCATTTGTTTGCCTTTGTGACATTTTCTTGGAGTGACGTCTAATTAAACTCTGTGGCATCATTTGAAGTCATACATTTTTACATCGTCTTCCACCACAGCTTGTGGCCACCAGTCCACATCAGGGAGACAATGAATTAATCAAAAACTCAATACTCATTGTAGCCTCAATTAATAGACAAAAAATGTATTGTCAGAATCTGGCCTGTTATTTTCTGATTCTCCAGATTTTTTATGACAAAGCAAAGAATTTGAGTTTCCATTGATTAAAGCACGGCTCTAATTTTTTCTTTCTCTACATTTTCTGTGTGCTATCCTCACTGGTTTAATGTAATGCAGAGTGATGGATACAAGGCAGCTTCTACGGTTCAAATAGATACAGTGTACTTTTGGCAAGATTATTTCAGAGTTTGTTTCCTCTATAGGTAATACCTCAAGGAATGTGTGCACAGGTTTTAGTAATGGATATGGACAAGATATATTGGCACACTAATTTTAACCTTTTTTTCAAACACTTACCAGTTTGTGTGTTTGTGTGTGTGGAGTGTGTTAGACGTCTTCACGATGAAGTATGAAGCCCTGCGCACGTTTCTATCTGTCTGCAGATGCTCTGGACAAGCCCAGTCAAAGCCGTGCGGGATAAATTTAGCTCGTGCTAACACCCTTGGAGGCCTCTTAATAATTGAGAAGGCATCTGCTCCAATTAATGTGGCCCTCTAAATGGAATCCCTATTTAAATTTTCTCTAACTGGGTCACTCTCTTTCTCACTCTTCTCTGTCTCGCTCTCTCTGCGGTGCAGTGAAAAAAGAAAATGAGCCGCCTTCAACTTTTAAATGGTTTTTAGGGTTTCTGAAACATCAGCTTGGATGTTTAGCCTGAGGTCTCGTGAGCACACACACATGCACACAGACAGTAAAATAAAGTTTTGACAGATTTTTTCATGTAGGCCTCATTTGAAAGAGAAGAAATCTGGAAGTTCTTTGAACTCTGACTTGATTGAGCGATCTAACTTATTAAATCAAAAATTGGAGGGAAAAGTTACCTTTTGGCCTTATTATGGCTGTAAGCAGTTTCACAGCTACCTTCTAGATCTTGATTAGTCACAGCCCGCTAGTGCTTAAATTGGATAAAACGTGGATCATCATCTTAGACATAATTTTA
Organism: Poecilia picta; assembly: GCA_033032245.1. Classification (NCBI taxonomy): domain Eukaryota; kingdom Metazoa; phylum Chordata; class Actinopteri; order Cyprinodontiformes; family Poeciliidae; genus Poecilia; species Poecilia picta. Next base: position 20,657,336 of record CM065361.1, read on the forward strand.
TCGCTTATTCAAGCTTATATTTCATGCTGGATTTGATTGCATTAGAGAATAAAATATAATCTTGCTGAGGCAGAGAAAGTCAAAAAATCTCTCAGAAAAATGTGCATGTTTTATATTTGATTAGAGAATTTGGTGCTCATTTAAGGCTAGAAACAGAATAACAAATAAATAAATGCAAGGCAATAACCAAGAACTGAGATAATGTGATCAGATCTGAATAGGTGTCAAAAGTATCGTACATTTCTCACTAAATCTAAATCCGTCCTGTTCTGGCTTTTCTTGTCCTTCTGTGCCACCTGGAAATGTTCTGAGGTAAAATGAAGCGTTAAAATCAAGGATGCTGCTAAGGTCCTTGCAGTAGGAGTCAGATTGAAGTTTTAGACTCTATTAGCTTTTCTAGGAGTCTGCTCTTCTGAACAGAAATCTCTGGGGCTGTTCCTGGAATCTAATGGAGTCACTCTGGGAGTCACTCTTACAGCCACAGAAGAGTGCTGATTTCAACTGGCACTACTGATGTCTTTAGTTTCTTTAAATTCTCAAATTTCTCTGTCAGTTCTTTTTATATTTGCAATTTCTTCTGCTCTTTCTTCATGATTCAATCACTTAGGATCCTTGCATCTTACACTTCTGTTTTGTCTGTAGTTTGTCGATCACCACATTGCTTATTTGGTCAGCTATTACTGGCTTGTCAGTTTCCCCCACTTTTGGCCACGTCTCCCACTTTAACTGTGAGTCTTCCAACCCATTTTCAGCAGAGATGATCCTGTAGACAGTTACATCCAATTGGTTGTGATGCTTTTAGATACCATGACAGTTTGATTGATACTTCTAAGCACGTACTGGAGCTTACTTGCATTCCCTGCCTGCTGTCAATTTATCAGATTTCTCTTTTTTGTGGTGCATCTTGGCCTAAGTCAAGCATACATATCCACGTTGGTCAGCACTCGGTTTCTGAGATTAACATTGCCATGTGAAGCTTTACTGAGAGGAATACAAATGGAGAGTGGATATTCATAAGTGGTGCAGTGAGTCCATTCAGCTGGTTTATTTGAGGTGTTTTTGCCAAAAGACTCGGATGCTTTGTGGCGCAGAGCACTTGCTTGTTTTTGATGCCACACAGTGGAGTTCTTTTGTCCTATGTTTGTTTTCAATTTACTAATTGGACTGAAGTCTAGTAAAATGTGGAAGTGAAATGAACTGAGACTTCTGGCTTTATTTTGAGATGTATTGCTGGAGTAAAGAGTTGTTTGCATGCTCAACAAGTACTGGGATGTATTTTCAATTTGTATTTTTGTTCTCCAACAAAACTGTTCCAGGGTTTCCCCGGAATCTATTTATTGTCTTCCACTTATCTGAGAGTACATCACGAGGGCTAACGGGTCCATTAAAGAAACCCAATCATCTCTCTCTCCCCTGTGTCTCCCTCCATCCCCTCTCTGAGTTCCTCCCAAACCATATTTTGCTTCTGCGACCACAGAAGCTCCAGTCCCTCTGGCCACCCGGTAGCAGTCTGCTGTTTCATGAGTTCCCAGAGACGAGAAAGCCCAAAGGGACTCATCATTCAACTTGACAGCTTCCATCACTGCTTGTATGGCCGTTGACAGTGGGGGACCAGCAGGTCAGTTATCCCAGGTCCAAGAATATTTTTTTAACATTGGTCTTTTAAGGAAGAAAAATATAAGCTTTATATTTAAGTTGGGGTTTGCTCTGGGTCAAGCAGTGGCTCCAAAATGGCACCTGTTCTATCAAAGCACAGCTTTACCCAATCACTGCTTTATGCATGACTCTATTTAAAAATGTCACCATGTTTGTTTCATATTTGTATGACATTAAGAGGAACTCCGGCTCTTATATTTTTTCACTTAAAGCACTGCATAAAAGGTTTTTTTAGTGGTTTTATGAGCACATGTTTAAGGCCAGAGGGGATTCATCCTTTTGAGTTGTGTCTCCAGATTATTGAATGCATTCACTCTATTTTTCTGCTATCTTGATTCTTTTACAAAGCAGCTGAAGACTCTATTCTGGCTGAGAGCTTTATGCTGTATGATGTTGCATGTGTGCTTCATTCAATGTTTTATTTTCTGTTTTTTAATTCTTGTTCATATTGTAAAGCACCTTGTGATTTTTTTTTTTCACCTGGTACTATACAAATAAAGCGTACATACTTCCTTAGTATACCCATTTCAGCTCTGCTTTATCTGGTAGCATCTTGCAGCTGCTTGTGTGAACAGATGCTGTACTTGTGTCTCAGATTCTGTCTCATGCGGTAAAGCTCACCTTCCATTTTCTAGGTTCATTGAATAATCTTATGCTCCAGTCTTTTTTTTTTTTGCATCTATGATTATTCAGCCACTTCAGAGTGCAGTTTGTACATGCCGTTCAGTGACTTTTCCTTTGATTATGGTTCCGTACCCTTATTCAGTTTGTGCTTACTGCAGTGGAGTTCTGTCTTTTGCATTGCAGTAGCTATTTATATCTGATTTATCAGTTTGTCACTTAATGAGCTGGCCTAGGCCTCCTCCTGACTTTCTTCTCTTTTAGCTTTTCCGACGTTGTTAACAAACCATATAATTATGGCACCCTGGTTCTTTTTGATTAGTTTTTACATGAGCAACTCTGGTTTAAAACCACAACTTCTATTTAATCCCCAAAGGATTTCTTGTTTGGGTTATCCTCTCCTGAGTCACAGTCTGAGTGAATCTGAGTGTGATTTGTATCTGCTTTTTTTTTTTTATCATTGTTGGCTAGTTTGTAGTAAGGAGAATTTGATAATCAATTCCATACCTGTTCCCAACTGTGGATATGCTGTATGGTGGTAAGTGGGGTGCGATGCTAAAAATAGCCATGGCTACAGTAAGAGTACAGCTGAAGCCTAACTAACTGGATGAACAGTTAAATATATGGATAGAAACCGGTACCTTAGTTTTTTCTCTTTCTTTTATTTTTCCTTCCTCTTTCCTATGAGAGTCTCATACATTTTTGAGACTCTCCTCAACTGCATCCAGTCCTTCTTTCCATTTTGTTAAATTAGTTGGATGCATCAGTAGCACAGCTTCACACAACATGTATTTATGTCCAATCGATCAGTGACATGACACGAGTAATCCAGCATACAGTTAGTTTTAAGCACTTGAGTCCTTTCACTGAAACTCTTTGAAATGGTAGATGTCAATACAAAGATAATATGCCTCTCGCTAACAAGTGGTAGCAGAAAAGGAGTCCTGAAGACGTCTGCTCTTCGTGTGCAATCCTGTCCGTGTAGTTTGACCAGTGATGTGCTGCATTTGAAGCTTATGTAAAATGTTGCTATGACTATTACTTCTATGGTTTTGTTCGGCTATATGCAGGCCTTTTAAAACCAGCATGCTTTCAGACTCCATGCTGCTCCTCTTTTTGCTCAGTGAGCTCCAATTGCATCATGTGTGACAACAGTTCTGTAAAAACATAGATATGCTGAACGGGCAGAAATGGCTGAACAGATTCCATCCAATCTAGGCAGTGTGGTGCTATTTTTTGACCATCTATTGCAATTCTAAATTTGGCTAGAGTATCTTTTTTAACAGGTGTCCTAAATATTGGCACAAACAGGCAAGTTGGTGTTTATTCCTATTAGGTGGTTGCAATAACTCTACAAAATATATCACCCATGGCCCATCTTTAACGACAAACAAGGAGGATAGCAGTGCAAAAATATTGGAGCAAGTAAGCTGCTATCACACTTTCTTCTACCTTACTGTGTATGTTTGTGTTTTGTGAAATATGTTACCAAGGAGCTCCATCACATCTTTAAAGTACTTCTGTTACTGTCGATGCTTGTTGGACAGGAAAGTTGTCGGTGGCTTCCCCAATGGAAAATACTGCTTTCATTTATGGCATGGAAATAACTTTGATTAATTTTATTTTACTACATAGAAGTGGTACCAGCTGTGTGATGATTGGCATGATTCTGTACACCCCCCACCCCCAAAATGAAAACGTACTAAGCCTCCCTAAAACAACAAGATAATTAGTTGATCTCTAAAGGTTTTTGCAAATTTTGGTAGTTTGGTTACAAGTAATTTGTTTTGTAAAAAAAAAAAACACTTGTAATTTTTGTAATTAAAGAATTACAGGAATGTTTATACCAGGCTGTAGCCCAGAAACCAAACAAAAAACAAAAAAAAATATTAAACCTTTGTTCTTCTAGAAAGTGTTACGTAAACTATTTATACCACCTGCAGCATGTTGAAAGTTAAAACAAAAGAACCCTTTATCAGTTTCCTGTTACTGAGATTTTGGGGGTTAATGTGGTGTTGGTTCTCATATTTCCAAGAGAAGATTTTATTATAGCAGATCAAAATCCTTTTGCTTTCATAGTCAAGCAGATGACAGACGTAAGCAAAAATATATTTTTATCAGAGGTTGCCATTAGAGATGGCATTTTAGACACACATTAATTCTATTTAAGTATAGCAGCAAAAATGCTGCTATAAATATGCATATAGATAGATGTGTGCGTGTATATACATATGTGTATATCTGTACACATAGACATATGTGCATATACACTTTCTACAAAATGGCCAAAGGGAAAAGCTGAGTATTACATTCTAAAAAGACATTGTTGCTTATGAGATGGAAAGCACAAAGGGGCTGCCATAGCAAGAGAATGAGAAAAGCAAAGAGGGAGATGAGGCTAGTTTAAGAGAGGGTGAGGTGAATTCAAATGAGAATGAAATAATGTGGAATGTTGGCAAAGAGCACAATGTGTGGGGAGTAGTACATGTCTTAGGAGGTTTTTTTTTTTTTTTTTACAATACAATGGGTCTTGCCTCTTTAGAGCTGCTCTGTGCCATAGAGATCAAAATCTATAAAAGAAGCTTCAATCTGAATTCTGCATTCATTCCAACAAGCGTCTAAACACAACTCTGTCTCATGTTCATGTTAAAAGGAAACAGTAGCTCTCAGAAAGAGAAGTAGTGCATAGACACTGAGGGGGAGCAAATGTGGAGGTGGAAAAACACTGGCATAGTCAGATTCTGTGACTAAAATCAGGGCTAAAATAACTTTTTGCTCATAGAAAGAGTTGGGGGAAAAAAATGGTTTCTGTGGAGCTCACATCTGCATGGTACATCGAAGGTCATGACACACCTGTAAACCTTCTAATCTAAGCTGCGGAACCTTTTAAAGTCCCAAGAGGCAAGACATCAAAACTAGCTCATTTAGATTCTTGAAATCTGCTCTAATTGGTAGCAGCAGCTACCATGGGTCACAAAGCAGCTTAAAGCAGTCATTAGTTACAATCAGCTGTGCAGTTTTGGTGTAAAAGCTAATTTATTTCCTTTCATCTATCTAAAACCAGATATGAGCCTTCCGGGATTTTGCTCCACAAGACTCCACATAATTACATTAACAACACCTGAGCACAGCAGATATGTTACAAACATATTAAGCAGCTCGTGTGACCAGGTCTTGGGTTACTCATGAAATATGTTTACAATTGTGTAGTTCCACTGTTTCTCATCTGAAAATGTGTATATACAGCACTATTGTAAGTGGACAAAGTCACATGGGGAAAGCCATTCTTAATCCACTCCTCACATGACTGGCTTTACATTAATATATTAACATAAACGGCTTCAATCTTAGAGCCCAATGTACCACTGATACAGAAATTTTGCGGCAGAAAAAAACTTTTAATGTCCTGTGGGATGGTTGTGATCAGACTGTGATATTGCTGAGGATTTGTGGGAGCCCAGGTTGCTTTTATAGAGATGTTTAGAGGTGTTTCAGTCTGGTGTCCTTAGGCGCCCCTGAATGGCTAACAGCAGAGATTCAAGCACATCTCAAACATGCTGGAAAGAATCAAAGTAACGCTCTGGATTTGTTCGCTGAGAGAATAACTTCATAACATGATTTTAAAAAGTTAGTTTATCAAAACATCCCCGTGTTATTTGATTGGAACTGGATGAAGAGAAGCTCTGACCGATATATCGGTACTTTCAGTGCAATTATTAAGGGAGTTTATGTTTAAACTACATTTTATTTCATTGAACCACCCAAACACACAATTTCTATAGGAGGTGAATGCTGCTAGTCCTCATTCTTTAGATAATGAACTTGAGAGGTGGGTGCTCATGCCAGTTTTCCTGACAGAGCAGTTTGCACCCCTGCTGACTTTATAGATGTCCCTGTGTAATGAGAAAACTGGTTTCTGTTGAAAACTCAGGCACACACACGCAGACAACACAACTCTGCTCGCATTATTACAGCACTGATGGCACTATTCCACATGATCACCTTTAGCCATTAAAATACATAGCTGAATGGAATACAAATTATGACTTAGCATTAATGTGTGTTGAGTTTTGTTCCACTGCTGCTATACACAAATTTCCCTTTCGGATTCTGCTCCACCGAGACCAGACTGAAGCATCACAGGCAAGATTTGAGGTCCTGTGTCCAATTTGCAGCAGAAGTTAACTTTCAAAACACCAGTGATGTAGTACATCAGCAATGTGTCTTGGTTTCTAATCATATTCACATTTTAGATCGCATGCATTATGTTGTGGAGGAAAGAAATCACCATATGGCCTAGAGGTTGCAGACTCCACCCACTGTCTGTCTCTACAGTCATTTTCCATAAATTAGAATATGACTGCAGATAATGCTTGTTTGTCAAATTGACAAACAAGCATAATCTGTTTTTAACTGTGACCTTTGTAGTAATTATGGGGTATGATGCTAGAAGAGAAGGTAGAGAATCAAGTAAAAGTAACAATTATGTCGGAAGATATTAAAATAACTAATTTCTCAGGTTCTTGTTATTGCATGTTTTGTTCTAACCTTTGCAAATGTGTTCACATTCCTTGAAGTTTCATATTGTGACCAAAAAGACCACCTGTAGTCACAACATTGCAGCTTTTTGTTGGTCTTTCATTTTCACTTGTTGGTTGTCATAACACAATTAATTGTGATAAAGTTGAAGGGATATGAACCTGCAGCAAGGCACCATAGCGTAAGTGGAACCATTTGTCCAGGATACTGATATTTATCCACCCACCCATCTCAGTAACATGCAGTTTCCCAATTTTACTTTTAGCAAATATAAAATTGTTTGTATGTCTTTGGATAGGTGCAAACTCATACTCTCAGTGGAAAGGTGAACTCAGCAGTGGAGTTTTAAATACTGTATGTGAAGTGATGTTGCCGACTACATCACCACTTTGCTGTCATTCATAACATTCTGCCTGGGCACTTTTTTTTCTGTCTTATATGTCACCTTTTGTCCCTACCCATTAATATTTCTATGAAAAATGTTTTCTATATGTCTGGGGAAAACAAATCTTACCAACTTTCAATCATGTAGATTTGTGAGATTATAGCACATATAATGTGATATTAGAAGGTCTTCAGAAGATATGTGAACTCTTCAAAACAAGGGACTAGTGGTGTTCCAATAAATCAGCCACCAATCATTATTGGCTGTTCGCCATTAAAAAGTATGTGACTAATGTATCTGCCACTTCACGTTGCACAAGTGTCGATTACTGTCTGTGGTTGCCAATCACAAAAACTGATCACCTGAATCTCCTTGTTCGAAGCTTGCAAAGTGCAATGTACCTCCTACTTTCCTTCATGCTGTGCAAGCTTGCAGCAGAAAATCTAACTCCGATTGGTCAGAACCAACCAATCAGAGCCACCAGGAGGGTCTTAACGCTGTCAATCACGTTTTGACACTATACAATAGAATTTGTTCATGAATAATGCATTTGACATTATTTAGGTAGTTTTAATTTAGACTTAGAATTATTTGAATGCAACTCACATTTGACTTTGTTTCCTTTATAATTGACAATATTTGATAGAGGTATTATCATGACATTTATTTGACTAACTTTTATGATTGTATAACTACTTTCAAACTGTTAAATATTGTATTACTCATCTTAAATTTTTAGTTGTCCATTTGACTGAATAGCTGCTGCATTGTGTAGCAACCTTAAAGGATTTTGTATCTTTTTGTCTACATTAAGGTGATTTTTATAGTTATTTTTCAGATCACAAAGCCAGTAGCATTTATACCCAAGTCAAAAATTTAACAGCCAATCCATGTGATTGGTATGGGTGATTGGAAATCATGAGTGACCGATATTGTCAGTAACAAATCTGATCAGAGCATCCCTTGCAGAAAATTATTTGAAGAGTTTGAAGTATGCGTTATACTAATTTTACAATCTCTTGCACACTACAAAGTTAAACATTTAATTCAGTGTAAACACTGTGTGCATTTTGTACTTGATGTAAAACTGCAGAAACTTATATGACAAGTGAATAAATTGTTAGAAAATTTATTATTTTTTCTATAATCTTTAATATTTCATAATATCTTCCTCTTGGAATATATTTATTTTTTAAATTGAATTAAATTATCTGACATGGGACCAGACTGTTCACGTAATTCATCTAATGTAACTGAAGCCAAAAAAGAAACTGATTCAGTTTCAGAAATTAGGGTAATATGGAACTTTGAAAGATGGAAAACAAAGAAAAATGACTGGAGCATGTCAAGACTACAAGACTGGCGAAATCAGTATGGACAGGTTTTGTGCTTCTTCAGAAAAAAATCAAGAGAAATAACCAATAGAGATGTAATCGGGAATGTCTTTAGCATTTTGTTAAACTGATCCACAAAGCAACAAAGGTTAGTATGGGTTTCATCTGAATGTTTAGTGTAGATTATTACTGAAAAAAGAATTCCTCTTAGACATTTTTACTGAAACCAAACTCTCATTCTATTATCATTTTTGTTTGAAAAGAGGCAACAAATAAGATCATTGTGTATATTTTTAAATGCTGCTACAATAGTTACCTTTTTTGATTGTGTGGCTTAGTTTAGATATTTCATTGACATTCTATTTCCAGGTTTATTGAACCAGCTTTAGTCCATCTTACAATTATTTCATCAGCTATTGGTCACCATGACTTCAGTCTGGAATGATATTTCCTCTTGTTTTGTTGCAATTTAATAGACCCCAAACCCTCAAGGTCTTGTAAACAGTGGAGACGTTCTTAATGATGACATAGCTCAAGGAAAATGTATTTCCTGCTTTTGATAAAGGAAATAATGTTGTATGGCAAATAACAGTTGCTTCAGGAGGATGTAGATTTGATGGTAGTTTTTGCCTTGATTTAATTAGACATTGCAGGGTGAATCAGCCTGTGTTTAAAACAAAGCATTTTGAAATTCTTAAAAATGTAACAATACAAAGCTATGTGTTGCACCTGGCTGGACTAAGCAACACTTTTATGAACCAATAGCTGAATAAGTGAATTAAACTGAGTTAAATGTACATTTTAGCCTGCATATTTTGGGGCTTGGAGTCCCAAAGCTGCATGCTTTTCTCCACACTGAAGCCATGTTAAATGCTTAAAAGAGGAATAAAAAAATCTACATCTTCCCACCAAGATGTCAAAGTCTGCTGACCGCGCTTGCCAAGCTTAGATCATCTGACGAGAGAAGTTCAATTGAAATAATTTGCTGTACATTTGAATATTTTTCAGTTAATATGGCAAGGATTTTCTCAAAGCCCAATAGAAAGGCCTAATCAGTGTGGGATGGAAAACTTGGTCTTAAAAGAGATTGAGAGAGCAGATTGGCATCTCAAGTGCAAACCTTCTGGATTAATTTACATGTGGTGCAAGGCAGATTGCTTTGGAAATGCATTAATCTCTAAATGAATATATTTCCAACATAGTTATGTCAATTATTACATAGTAACATTCACTCTCTCCCTAAATCTGTACTGGCTGATTTGACTTACTGGAGTGAGAAACACACTGAACTCAGATTCACCCAGCCACACTTGAAAGTACAAACAATCATGTATTCATAAGTAGCCAATTTGGGGGTAAGGGCCATGGCCACAGACACATCAACATGTGGCAGGAAAGCTGCACTACTTGTCCTCCCACTGAGCCATGCAGCCACCATTGAAAAGCCAGCACATAGCACAGGTTACGACAATTATGAAGACAAAAATGACAAGGGGGAGAGAAAAATGTGAAGGAGTAGAAATGACATAAGCCGCAGAAGTCGCTGTTATAATTCTGAATTTCTTAGTTGTTGTTATGCTTTTTTTGTGTATGGATTTAAGTTTTTGTTTATGCTTGTCTCCATGTGATTATGTTTGCTGGATTATTTGTGTGTGTGTGATTCAAGTGTCAAACCAAATGATTAATTTGATCTGGATTTGTCCATCCATGTCAGCTTGTAGCTCTCTCCACAGCGCTGCTGTACATCCATTTTAGCTGGTGAAATATTTAGGACTGTTTCAAGAACTAATTGCAATGTAGGACTCTTAGAATAACAGTGCTTACTGTTGGCTAAAAGCACTTCTTTTTGTTGTTTTGCTGTGCCCCGTTATTTGACAAAGACCATTAAGCACTCTAATCTTTTTTTGCACAAAACATGTGATTATGAGCTGATGTTGTTTTATATATAAAAAAAGAGGCTTTGATCTGAGAAACTAAAATAAAGTGAGCTTGTCTGATTCATTCTCAAACCCACTTGGGGGGTTCTGAACGGCCAAGTTTTAACAAAGCATTTCAGGTTGAAAATCAAACTGTAAATATTTGTAGCAGATTTGATAGTCAGCATGTGGATTTGACTCCTTGCTTCATAACATGGCATTCATTTTGTACATTTTGGATAAAAGGTAGCATTGTATATAGCATTGGTCAAGTTTTGTCTCTGTGGTGATCATTGAAAACTGATGAATGTTTGCTGAAATGCAGCATTCGAGTGAAGAAATCTCACATTCTGCTCATTAATAGAGCTGATGGATTCATCGGAAGGATTCAGGCTTCAGTTTCATTGCTCTCATCACACTTTCATGAACATTTAGCAGCCACTTGCTGCCGCTGGTGCTAAATGCAGCTCAGTGTTAGTTGGCACTTATGAAGGCTAGTTGTGGTTATTTATTTATTTTATTAATTTCCAGTTTCCTCTTTTTCCTGAATGTTTTTTTAAAGATAAGGTCATCTGTTTTTCTTAGATCATCACTAATTATTTGACAAATTGAACATTGAGTAATTCATGTTAGATTTGTAGACAAAAATTTCTAACTTGACTAATTTGCACACCAAGGTCAGCAGTAATTATTGGGATAAATCTGTTTTAATATAGTTTAGACTGGTGCACCTTTAACTTGTTTCCTATCATTTATTGAGCAATGACAGTTTGTGCTAACATCTTTCTCTTTTATTTAATAATTTTGTTGCAGCCAAAAGTTGCAACAGAATCGTTTTATTTTTTCACTGAAAATTTAGTGAAATTGTACATTGTATTTTGCACAATAACATTATGATAGTTTTCTAGGTGACGTCTATGGTGGAACAAGTTGGTTTTGTGAGTTGAAATATGACTTCTTTTGACGTCTATACCATTCTAAAAGTAAAGGTACCAAAACATTTTTTATTTTATAAGTAATTTAAAATATTTGTGCTTCATTGCCTGGCTTCCCTGATAAACTGTAGGTCAAAGAATGTCCAAAAAATACACAAAAAAAAGCCTCAAGTAAATGACAAACATTGTAGACTTGCTTTTACTGAATCACATTGACTTTCCCATTTGTTTTAATTAGAAATCTGCATATGCACTTCTTTTACACCCAGATGAATGCATACAACAGACATGCATCCAGCCGTCTATGCCTGATATCCAACACTCTGTGGGTGTTGGATCCTGAGGGCCACCTACCTTACCGCAGTAATGCATAAAACAACAGCCACTTGGATGTATCTCTGTGTGTGTGTGTGCACAGAGATTCTGCTGATATGCTGGTTTACAAATGAATACCTTTTGCTGGCTATTTTTGCTGGAGCTCTGGCAGTTTCTGATGCTTGTTTGTGTGCATGCATAGATGGTAAGCTAAAAAAATAATAAAAATAAAAAAAAATAAGTTGCCAAACCAAAAGGACAAAATATCAGAATTGCAACAAAAGAAAAGAAAACAGAAACAAATCATGATGAAAGGAGTAGGATATACTCCCTCTTTGAACTGCAATATTTACATGCCTCTTGAGAGTAATCAGTGTTTGCATGAAATTAACTATTTGTTATTCTCCTTTAAATAAACCATGTCATTATTACTGTTATGATTTTTATTTTTATTTTCAGTCCTTCACACAGGATAAAGCCTTGATCTTTTTGCCATTTTACATGATGCATCTAATTTTGTAATTAAAATAAAACAAAGTCTCCCCTTTCTCAAAACTATGAAAGAATTACTGTACAATTTTTTAAACTGTCTTGCACTTTTTATTCATGAAATTCAATTCAGAACTTTCCAGTTGCAAAAAGACTTAGATATGACTTGGAACGTAAAGGAGCACTATAACACTGATTTGATATTACAGTTAGAAAGTTACAAGCAGCATCTCTGATCAGCTGACTTCAAAGCAGATTGACTGGCTTAGTATTCATCCGATTTCAAGATGATAATGCAAAGGCTAGTTTAAACTGTACGAGTTGCTGAATAGAGCCCAAACACCAGCTGGCATCAGGTAAGACAGTGCCAAAGTAGATGTGCAACGATAAAAGTGAAATAAGCTTACAGAACTTGAAGTTGAAATGAAGGGGAATAAACAGAGACAAAATATAAGATGATGGCAATGGCAAAATAACAGGGAGAATTCAAGGCTGAAGTAATAACTTTCAGCCTTGAATAAGGTGTACAAAGAGAGAGAGATCTTGGTGAAGAGTTTTACTCTACATTTTTTATATGTATCAAAATGAATGAAAAAGTCACATCAAAAGTGTTATAATTAATATTTCAGTACCAACATGAGTATTTTTTTAATTACCGTATTTTCCGCACTATAAGGCGCACCGCATTATAAGGCGCATAGACTAGACGCCACAGTTATGTTGCCACCCGTCCGGTATTGAACGGGACATGATTTGTTCCGTTCACTACAAATATGGATGTCTAATAATAAAAAAATTGGTCCCGAGTACTATATATAGCAGTCTGCACCAGTCATTGTTTCACTCATGGTTTTGGTGTTGTGAAATGGGGTCAACTGCTTTCTGGTTAGCACAGACCAACCGACACGCTGCCGCCGCAGCCTCTGTCTCTCTTCCACCGACCCCCACGGCTTTAAATGTATAGGTGCTGGTCCCTTGGTAACTCTAGCCGAAGCTCTCCGGATAAATGTCTAAAGCCACTTTGTTGACATAAAAATGTCAACAAAACAGTCCGATTCCGGTCGGCGAGGAGAGACTTCCGCGACTGGAATGGGGCGTCTGGGCCGGACGATGGTCACCCGTCTCCGTTCGGGCACAGCATGTTGGTGGAGAACGTAATGGTAGATGACCCGCAGACGACCTGATTATTAGGTGGGTAGGTAGATACATAGACATGTCTATGGGTAGATAGGTCAGTCAAACTTTATTAATAAACCAGTTTTTTGACAACATCCCAGCATGCACTGCGCGCTTCTTATACGGGGAAAATGAAGTCGGAAGCTGCTTACCATAATTGCTAGACCTGTTGTGACTCAATATTGGTCCATATATTAGGCGCATCGGGGTGTAAGGGGCACTGTCGACTTTTGAGGAAATTTAAGGTTTTTAGGTGCACCTTATAGTGCGGAAAATACAGTAATAATAAAACACTCAGATCATCCTGTGCTTTGTTTTAAAGTTTTGTCAATAAGGGTTACCATGACAGTGTTTTCTCAAATCTTGAGAATCTCATGGGAATCTAAGTCTTGCTTTTTAACAACTTCTCTGGCCAGTCAGCCATCTATCATGTATCACTGAGAATCTTTTAATTCCTCTGTAATGAAAATATGACACACATTAATTTGAAACCTTTTACAAACCAGCTGACCCCACATGAAAGCAGTTAATCATGTCGTTTTTTTGTGTTCTTGTGTATGACTTCTATTTGAGTATGGGTGCGTGTGAATGCATTAGGGTGCTCTAGTTTATTTGTGTGACCCATAGGATTGCCAATCGCTAATAGCTTTGTAAATGGAGGGGCTTTATTATGGCCTTTATTACTTTTTAACTGACTAACTGCTTACAGCTTGCAGTTTGTGTGTAGTAATTGTGAATTTGTAATGAATATGAGAAAGAGGAGGGAGGAATGCAGCTTTAAAACAGAAGGTATCTTGTGTGCGGTGTGCATAACACACAACTAGAGCGATAGATGACCAGAGATATAAAAAGGGTAGGCATGATATGTGTGGTAAAAATTAAGTTTCAGCATGCACAGATCATAAGCTGAAGAAGTAAGAAGTAGAAAGTTGTGGAGGGAAAATGAGGACTACCAACTATTCTGCGTGTGGGCAGATAGATTGATAATTATAAGGAACAAATTAGTAATACCGATTTAGCATAAGAGCAGGCGATAGATAAGACAGGAATGCAAAAACCCACACTCTGCTCAGTGAATATTTAAAGCCTTAATTTCTCTGCTGGCTACCAGCCTTACTGGGGCTTATTTATGATGCAAATATACACTTTATCCTCTGTGTTTGTGTATGTTTATTCCTGCACGCTCATTTGTACTCGTGTTTCTCTGCGTGCTAGTGTTTTCCTGCTTTGTAAGTATCCCAGTGCTTGTGTGCTCTGTGGTCTCTGTACACAGCAAGACTGGCAGTGACCGAGCTCCAACAACCAATCACATCCGCAGTACCATAGTATAGGATTTAAGACAGAATATATGGCAGCTGTTCTGTCCAGATGATCAGTAGGAGTACAACTTGCTTTTATTGACGTAGAGGACAAGACATCTGAACGACAGCTGGTAAGCAAACACAAGATTTAAATAAAATGCCATGAGGGAAAAGATACTTAAAGGTGCCAGTTGAGAGGAGAAATTAAAGTTACAGTTTTGAGAAGAAAGAAGTGCCTGGAGATACAGTAGCAGGTGAAGATCGGAGGGGAGGAGGGAGTGTTTGGGTGTGCATGAAGGAGGCAGAGGACCATTCTAGAAGGACGGGGAAGAGGAGGGGGATTAAAATGAGAAGGGGACTTTGATGGAATTAGGGGAAAGCATTGCACAGAGCAGTGTGAAAGAGGAGGACTCCAGGGAGGGAAGGAGACAAAGAGGAGGAGAGTTCAGAAGTTTGGGGGTTTAAACTATGAGGCAAACGAGAATAGGATAGGATTTGATAGCAGAGGGGTTGAGGTGCAGGGGAGGAATGTAAATGTCTTAAGATGCTGAAGACATGCGGTTTGAAGGGGAAGTAGGGCAAAAGAGTGAACTCGTATGAAATTCAACCTAGCCTTGAAATACAGTATGACGTCCATGACTTGTACAAATTTTAGAACCTTCGACCAAAGCTGTTGCCAAAATCCTTCCTCGTTTTTGTCTTTATTCTTAGTGGTCTGTTTAAATACTCAAAGTGATCAAAATCATCAGATTTCTTTTTGCCTTCCTCTTGCCTTTATGTAAACGTCTCTTAGCTATGAACAAGTAAATGATTCTGACCATCTGAGTGACATTTGTTGGTCCCAATTTGCCTGTGAAAACCTCCCAAACTCATCCAGGCATGTTGCTCCGTTGTGGTTCTTGTGGTACAAAGTAATTTTTGAATAGCAGGAAAACAAGAGTTGAGTGGATCTTTCCGCAACTTATGTCTTGAACATCTGTTATAGCTTTTCTTTTTCCAAGAGTTTCCACATCTGTGCAGGTTTTCTCAGACTGAATGTAGCACAGGGTGTCACACTAACCACTAAGCACAGCAGAAAACGGATCAGCAACCACAGAGAGAGAGAGATCTTGGTGATGAGAGTGATGCTTTTAGAGAGACCATTAGGAAAAGGGAGGATAGTAAGGAGATATGGATAATAGAGGAGTTAAATAAGAAGGGAGGTGCAGATAAATGAGGAGAGATCACATGGGTAGAAAGTGAACGAGGGCATGGCAAATATATGATGAGAGGCAGGGAGGACTCAAAATAAGATGAGGTTAGATAGGTCTCTTAAGGGGAAAATTGGAAGAGGAAAATGTTAAAAGTGTTATAGTGTACAGCAGAATGAGAACTGCTTCAACATTTCAAACTGTAAATCAAGAAGCGATATGTGTTGTGCAAAGTACTCATAGCATGGACAAAATGGAAAGGGCAGCAAAAAGGCAGGCATCATTGCATGGCAGCTGTCTAGAGTACATAGGTACACTGAAAATACAACTTGGGTCATTTTGAAGATGCTCTGCTATCACTCTAATTATCATTTACTTATATCTTGGCTGAGGCTTAAGTACTCTAACAGCTGGCTCTCTGCCATCAGCTGTACTATTTCAAGATGGCCAATCGAGCATGGCTCCAAGAGAGCACAGTCAGCTTTTACTTGCAAACAAGCAGGCCTGTGATGACGGAACGAAAAAAACTTAAGAAAAGCTTCGTCAGTTTTCTACCTTTTACACAGATATCCAGAGCCCTGGCGATCCATGGAAATTTTCTTAAAAATCAAAAATAATAACAGTATTCCGTTTTTAATATGGGAAGAGAAAAGGTGAACCCTCAGGTGACATATGTTGAAAAAGCACAGTCCTCAGTATTATGTGACATTGAAACGCAGGGTTCACCTGCTGGTGAGCTGTAACTATGTGCTCTCTGTGCTGCTCAACTCTTTCGCTGTGGAGAAAATGAATTTGCACTCAGAATGCTAAAAAAATGTGAAGGAGAATAGAATAAAATATGAGTAGGAAAAAGAAGAAAAATGATTTTCTTTGTGTGAAAATTAGGTTGCCTGTTAGTTTATGCCATTTATGCTGTATGAGAAATCTGGGTTATACCCTGTCATCAACTCGAGCTTCAAGATTCAGACAAGTTCACACACAAAAGACTTACCAGTTAATCATCCTAATTGCGAGAAGTGACACTCCATTGGAAAAATATGGTGCCTAGCCTTTTATCCCAGCTTTTGCATTCCTGGCTGGTCGACTTAGGATATTTTATTATCTGGCCTTTTTTCTTTTCATTTATGTTTACTTTTAGAAATGTATAGTCTCTGGGATTCCAATAAAAAAAAATCATAGAAGTCCCTAAATAGCAGCTGCTTATAAAATGGAAATAAACAGCACAAAAATGACTAAAATTCTGAGCTATGGATTTCTTTAAAACAGTGAGTGCTCATGATTTCATTAATCCTATTTATCCCTCAGAAGCTGTCGTCTTGAGTTTATCTTTTAGGTCTGATGGAAACAGAGACACGAATAAAGCAAAGAAAAAAAACGAAAATAAACCCGACAAACTTCTTTTCCTGATGTCATAGTTTTATAGAGCAGAAAGCAAAATGTTTTGTTTTCTTTGCATGTCCACATGGGTACATCATAGATTTAGATTTTAAAAACTCTGGTTATCTCACTGAAATTTGAGGAAATTATAAAAATGTGCAGTTTGTTCATTTAAGACTTTGCTTTATTGATATTCTAAATGTGTGTAATATGTTGTAAAATTCATAATCATTTTTTTTTACCAGTTGGTATTTTTGCTGTACAGTCTTCATAACAAACACTGATATTCTAGCAGTTTTCTCTGGCCTTGCATAAAAATGGACCTTCCTCCAATTGCATGCAAAATACCTTCTTAAATGTGGGGAAACTGTCAGCGTAAAGAATTGCTGCTACTTTGGTAGCAGATCTGCCTTTTTGTCTTGTTTCAGATTTAGGACATGAAAACTTGTGTTTATGTATATTTATCGGTCACAAGTAGCTTCATGCATTTGGTTGAATCAGGTTTTTCTGCCAAACACCTCTTTTGCTCGAGAAGAGGCACAAATTCACAATTTCTCTTTTAACAAATATTCATGTCAGCATGGAAAGTGCTGACACTTTCCAAGCCCTAAACATGTCTGATCTTGTGTTTATCATATATTAGGTTGCTTGCACACTATCATATATACCAGATGTTAAACATACACACATTTAATTTTGCATCACGATAGTGTACTACATAAGCAAGCAGTGCTAGGGATGATTCAGTACTTGCAAAACAGAATATGTAAATAACTACTTAATCTTGTTCTGAATAAATTTGGTACATGTACTTTAGACCTATGACATTCACATGCTTAAACGACACACAAAAAAAACACTTGCACTTTTTTCAAAATACAAAAATACATTAACATTTTGTCAAGGCTTTCATGTTGTCCTTCACTGACTTGATCTGTCCTCATCAGTACATTAAATCTTTGCCCTACTTTCCCAAATTGTTCAAAGTACACTTAAATTCAATACTGTCCTCCCAGGTGCTAAAATGTTCTCCCTTCTTGCTCTCGCATCACTGAGGTAAATAACAACCTGTTGTGAATTTGTGAATGTGTGCTTGAGTGTCTGTGTGTGTGTCTGTGTGTGTCAGTGAGTCTGTTAGGGCATTTGACACCACAGGATGATAACCTCCCTCTGTTCATCACCATCATCACTCAGCACCGCCACTGCTTTGCTTTCATCATCACACTGAGACCGGGACACCTGGGTTCAGCCTGGTCACAAATCAGAAATACATCACTTTTGTGTGTGTGTGCATGTGTGTGTTTCTCCACAATCATTATCCTTGTCAGTCTGCTGGTGTTCCTGTCACATTACTGTCATAAGCTCCAGCCTCAACAACAGGTTAGTATGTTTGTTTAAGAGACGGTGGGAAGGATACCCCTTAGGATTTTCAAAATCCTCAGTTCTTTGTCTGCAGTTGTTCTTGTGAAAAAGGGAGACAGAAACCCAGTTGGAGTTCACAGAGGGTGAGGAAGAGAGGGAATTTGGCAACACAGAAGAGCCTGACTGATAGTCAAAGAGCAGGAGGCAGGTGTGCAGACTAAGTCAGATGGAGAGGGATTCTGCAGGGCTTGAAGCCATTTTACCTCAAATAAGGCAAGCAGATGGTTACATCAAAACAGTCACTGACCTGAATGATCAAATCGTAATGCTGCTGGAACTGTTTAGCGTTTGAAAACCATTTGTCACGAGCACCTCTTTCAGTGCTGCCCTCTTCTTTCAGCAAGAAATCATGTGAAAAGAAGAGGGCAGCACCTTCTTCTTAACAACTATTGCCTCAACAGTGCTGAATCATTATGCTGTAATTATTTGATCTTTATAGAGCATGAAGTACAATAACGGCATCACATAGTGTGCCATTCTACTTTTTCAGTATAGAAGAAAATTGAGTTGTGTTTTTATATTATATATAAATAATAATATATTTTATATATATTATATATATATATATATATATATATATATATATATGATGTGAGGGGGTAGGTTTGTTCTGTCTTTGAGATACAAGTTACATACAACATCTTATGCTATAGATATATTTGTATCTATATAAGTATCTATATAATTGCACTTTTTGTTTTAAACAGCTCAACATTTTACATTACTGGAGATGATTCATTTAAAATCTTCCTAAATAAAAAAAATACTTTGCATGCTGGCTTATAAAGTCAGTGCTGAGAGTGCAACAGAAATGCAAAGGGAAAGATCTGACAGATTTATAATTGTATACAAAACATCTCCCTCATTTTTTTTCTTTTCTTCTTGTCTATCCCAAGGGCTCATTGGGCTTAAATAGATAAACAAGTTATTTATTGCTTCTTTATCAGTGTAAACAAACTAGAAAATGAATACAAAACACTTGACCACAAGTAGACATCTGATCGATGTGTCTTGACCAAATGATTTGGGGTCTCGGCTTTGGGATGCCTCATCTGTTCAGTCTGACCGCTGCTGTTGTTGCTGCTGTTGTCATGGAATAGACGGTTAGGGAAAGGGTTGTTGATTTAGTGCCTTTGCTCTCACACACTCCATGTATATTTGTGTGTGTGTGTGTAGGTGTGTGTGCAGCTGCCCTTGAGGCGACTGTGTGAAGCAAGATTCAGTGCTTTTATTTCCTGTCTGATTAATGTTGTGATGTTTGCCTTTGCGCTCACCGTCACATTATAGTAAAGGGGAAAGAATCCAAACTACCGTGTGTTGTTTAAGTACATATTTGTACATCTTTGGTTGTAAGTCAAAATGCAGTGATGCTCCGACAAAGCAGACAAAGAATAATTGACTTCCAGTCATCTCCTGACAGAAAAAAAATGTTATGAAGAAGGTTCTTGTTTGGTTATTTTATTTTTCTCTTGTATGTTGGAGATCAGATGCATATATGAAATTATAATAATTTTTGAGCTTTTGATTTTGAATTGCTCTTTTCATTGGGTGATCAGGGTTTACTTCCTACCTTGAGGAATTCATAAATTTTTAGGCACATTTGCCAGGTAGTACAAATCAGTGTTATGACTTGTAGATATCTGTTATTGAAATTGTATCCACATCTGATTCTACTCGTTTATTAACGTTTTTCTTTTATGTTTGGCTCTGGCAGCCCATGGGATTTTTTTAATGGGACCTGCTTAAATGCTGGCAGACGATGAACCAAAGGCAGATAACAGACAACTAAAAAAAGGGAAAAATATGACTGATCATTATCACTTGAAGTGCATATTTTACTCAGTTTTGAAGTCACTCTGTGACTGCTGCACTCTTTTGATTCACATATTTGTTGCTGATCAGATGTTTAATAAGAACACACACAAAGCAATCAGCCACATAAAAACAGATTGCTGTACATCCCCAAGCAAATTTTAATCTATATCTGGGAGCATGTTGCCATGGTAACATTATTGCAAAAGGCTAAGATTATAGAAGCCATGTTGCATTTCTCTTGCCACACTAAAATTCACATTTTGAAAATTTACATATCTCTTTTAGAGCCAAATTTAAAACCCAACTGCAATGATACAAGTAATTTAATTGTTAAAAAATTAAAACGATGATTAAAATTATTGCTAGCATTTTAGCATCATTGGGACAATTGTTTTGACCCCTAGATATAGGACCTAAAACTGTCCTCTGTTTCATTTGTCCCATTTGAACAGTTCAGAATTGTTTCCCAGCAGCACCATCCTCAAACAGATTTCAAGTCCATTCATAATTTAACTCTAATGGAATAGTTAATGTCTTTGTGTTTGCTTCAATTGCTTTTTTCCAGCCCCTTTTTCTTCTCCTCATTTATACTGCATGAGTATAATACTAACTGAGACTCAATCAGCAATAGAAAATTTATATTTTCAGATGCTGAGGAATTAAACGATTAAGAGATGTATATTTCATGAGGCCTTCTGATGTAGAGAAAGGTTGAAAACTCTGCATAAAGACTATGCAAAATGGAAGTTCTGGAATTAATTGTCTTTCAGGAGGTAATTTTGATCAATATCCTGTTTGAAAAGTAGGCCACAAAGCAATTTACTGGAAAACAGGGTTAATGTTACCTAGACATTTTGTTTTAGTTTAAAATAGAGCTGTCTTCGTTAAAGCGTTAACGCATGTGATTAATCTGAAAATGTTAATATGTTAATATTACATGAGACAGATTAATCGATCTACTTTCTAGGTATTTTTACCTAAAAGTCTTTCTTCACGGAGGGTTACCTAGTTTGTGTGTTATGGGCTTAACGCATAACACACATGGCCATGTTATGTAGCTCATAACATGGCCATGTAGCCATGTTATGGGCTACATGGCCATTTGCTCAGGGCAGCAACAGTAAGGTAAATAAAGTAAGGAAAATAAAAACTAGAAAATAAAATATATCTCATCTATCAGTTGTCCCCTGAATAAATTTACTACGACTTGTATGAATATGTAGTGGAGTAAGTTTCCCTTAGTGTTAAGTACTGGGAAATTACATTATTGGGGCCTTCCTGGGGAAAACATTCCTGGCGATTGTGCCTGTTGGGGTTGAGTAGTCGTCTTCCAATTGGAAGGTTGTGGATTCCATTCCAGCTTCCTACTGCCACATGTTGATGTGCCTCTGGGCAAGGCACTTAACCCCAAATTGCCTACCAATCTGCAAATCGATGTATAAATGTGTTCGCGTTTGTGAGTGCGATTGGGTGAATGTGACTCAGTGTAAAGGACTTTGAGTGTCAAAATGACCGGAAACGTGCTATTAAGTTTAGTCTATTTACATTTTCTATTCCCGGAGCACCATTCCTGTATGAACCATTTCTGTATGCATATTTATATATCAAGCTTAAAAGTAGGTATTGTGTTCATGGCACTAGAGTGAGATTAATCTGGTTAAATCAGCAGCTTTATCTTAAATGCTGTTTTATTTGACTAAAATCAGAATGGCTAAGTTAATCCACTGTGGAAAAAATGGCAATGATGTTGGCCTAGTATTTTTTTTTTTTTTGGGAAGACTCCATTCTCTTCACACAATGGAGACATCACAGTTCCTTTTTTACACTGCAAAGTTTAGCACTTAACCTCCATCCTGTAAACTGCAGCCTGTACAAGACTAATTACTGCAACAGACCTCTATATGTGGTAGAAAACAGAGCTCACCCTGTGTAGCTCGGTCATTAGTAGAATTAGAAATCTGAAACCTAAACACATGCACAGCTACACACACATCCATATTCTTTTTTCTTCTTCCGGTCAATGAAATAAGAGTTTCCAGTGCCTTAATGGATCAGGCTTTCGCGATTAGTGTCTTTGTGGATTCAAAGGCTAAAGTTGGTTGAACTCGGAGGCTAAATGGGAAGAAAGTAAATGGCACATGGTTAATTGTGTGTAACATTCTAAAGAAAATACCACACCTCTACCAATTAGTCAACCCACAGGCGGGTTGACATTTAATTGTATGACTAATTTAGCACTAACTGGAACTTTATTGACTCTAACATAATGGTGCACTCCAGTTTTTCCTTTTTTCTTCTATGTGCAGCATGTTTTATTTTGGCCAGCGCACTATTACGTTTGACCTATAACTGACCTTGAAATGACCTCTCATTTTTTCCAGCAATCTAGATACTCGAGCTTTTCTTTAATGTATATAATAGAAAGTAAATTCTTGTTCCACAGCTCAGCTTTCTCACACGTGTTGTGAAAATACATTTGTCTTTTAGGAGTCATTCCAATTAAATAGTAAGAAAGATGTAAATAACTAAAATTAGCTAATTGTTTTTTCAAATTTTATTTAATATAATTTATAAACCCAGTTAATCTCAACGTTTTCCCAGGAATGAAGATATTCAAATTGGGTGTCATTGGTAATCCTTTGAACTAAAGCAGGGGCCGATCATCTCCCCTCACTGTCCAGGTGTAATCAAACACTATCACAGTCAGTATGGGTGGCATCTTTTTAATTTTTAGGGATAACTGCTGTGATGCATCATGTACTGTCACCGTTGTGACAGTACTACATGACAGATGATCTGTGAAAAAAATCAAGCTTCTCTGCCTTCTACTGAAATATGCTGAAATACACCACTGTCCATCTGAACCAATCAGAGCCAGGAGGAAGGTTTTACCATTGTCAGTCACACTCATGCATACTCTGATCAAGATTACCAGTTTGCTGCACTTTTACTAATGGCGGAGAATCATTACAGGAAAACTGTTCATTCACATTCACAGCAGGGCCCGCTCTTTGGAAGGAGCTGTAGCGTAGCAGACAGCAAGCAGGAGGGTGTGAGCTGTCCATGCACAAGTTTCAAAACACTTCTCATGACTCAGGTTGGTTGTTTTTCTGCAGCTGGCAGTAGGACCACAGGGATAAGATAGAGGAACTTTTTTTTTCTCTTCCAAAGATTATCGGTCTCATATTATAATGTCATGACGTGGTGACAATTTTACCAAATATGGAAAGAACTATTTGTGTAAAAGTTACTTATTTTATGCACTATTTGCGACATCTGCTCTTCTCTTGGCTAGATGTAGTTTCAGCATCTTCACTGGGATTCTGTTTAATTTTTTCCAATCCTTTTTCCATAGGTGCCATCTTTGACGAGTCGGCACGAAAAGATGATGAAGTTTTTCGACTTGCTGTGGCAGATCTCAACTTGAACAATGAGATCCTGGAAACAGAAAAGATCACCTTCTCTGTGGAATTTGTTGATGGAAACAACCCTTTTCAGGCTGTTCAAGAAGGTAGGAATAAAATATGGCAAAAAAGTTCTAAAAGGACATTTTCTTCTGCTGAAGAAGGTAGTTGACTTTGTACTCATTTGAACAGGGATAAAAGCTAAACATAGTTAAGTGTTCAAGCCACTTTTACTCTTTTTTTGTTTCAAAACTCCCTAGACCATAACATAAACTTTTAAAATTGTCTGGGAGTATAGTTTTTGGGTTTGGGAAAGTTACACAAAACTTTTATTTGGACGCTGGACTTAACCACAGTTCATTTGAGTGGTAACACTTTATTTGAAGGGGTGTGCATAAGACTAACATGACACTGTCATAAACATGACATAACATCTGTTATGAACATAAAGAAGTCTTTATGAATGTTTATGACAGTTGTCATGAAGTGTCATTTGGTAAATAATGACACTGCAAAGTTCCTCTAAAAGTTGCATCAAAAGTGACAACTGATTATCATGATTTTGTAAATCATGATAATTTAATGCAAATTTGGCATTTTAAAGACTTTTAAAGACTTCTTTATGTTCATAATAGATGTTTTGTCATGTTTATGACAATGTCATGTCAGTCTTATGCACACCCCTTCAAATAAAGTATTACCATTTGAGTTTACTGAATCACTAGGATCTGTACATTAGGATGATCCATTCACAAGATTTGATCACCAGATCACATGGTGAATTTGTTCAGTACAGCGCTGATTCATTCAGCGAGCGACTCACATGCTGTTAATCAGCATGAACAGCTCAGGTCCAGATATTCCTTGTTTTGTGGCTCCTGATTTCCCCGCGCACTGTGAATGGATCACATCCTGATTCGCAACTACCTGTGCTGTGGCTCTGTGTCACAGCGTGAATGGATCACTCCTGATTCGTGGCTCACTGCAGTCTTCAGACAGCGCTGAATTTTTTTTTTCTTGCTTTAAGACACGAATGACAGTGATAGTAGCTATAGAAAACTAATAAAAGTTGTTTTTCTGTCACTGCGGGAACGGCTATATCACAGGAGACTGTACCGTACATGCAGTGTGTGAACAGCACACGTTCTGATTGGCTGTACGGTAAATGTGCTGGTGTGGCACTGTGTCTCTGATTGAGTGAATCTTTATCATATTTTGTGAGTCAGTGCTGGCACATCCAACCAGCACACTGACACTGACCCATCTAAACTGCAAAATGAACAAATGAGTGAGTGCTCAGTGTGTTCACTTCAAATGATTTGTTCATTGAACAGACCGTTCATTAAACAACACAACACTGACATAACACTGACATAAAAGTCTTATTTATTACTTATTAAAGAAGAATGAACTGTTTAAAGTAACTATTTAATGACATTATTTAAAAATTAATAAATTACTATTACCCCAAGCTTATTTATTTATTTAGTTTTTCATATTACAATAAATACACAGTTTCGCCTGCAGGTCTCACCAAATGCTGAGTTGCTCAAGATATATTTTCGATCAACCTTTTAGCAAACCCTCAAGTGTGGATGGATTCACAGCATGTAGGAGGCACTAAATTGTGGCATGCATGAGCCCTCAGGTAGTGGACCTGTTTTTGTCAGTGTGACTGATGGAGATAAAGTGGTATATATTTCACCTTTATCAAATTTGTCTTTTTATTTTACAATGTGCAGTGGATGTTTTTCTTGCTACCACTCACCGCATCCAAAGACACTCGTTCTTCTTCTTCTTCTATCCCCTTGCATATCAGACCTCACCTCAACAAATAGTTGATTCAGGAAGTTTTAATTTATGATTTGTGTGTAAATTCAATTCTTTGACGTTTTTAAAAATCTATAATAGATGCTTGACATAAATTTTTAACCTTTGTTGCATGAAGACACATTTGTGTGTAGAACAGCTTTGCTCTCAAAGTCAGAAAAGTTCATGAACATGCTGCACAGAAAGTCCCAGATTTGAGGATTTCAGCAGATCACTTCTATTTATCACCAACTAAATGTCATGCATTTTTAAAATTTATATATTTGTAAATTGGGTAAAATGTGTGCATAATGTTGCCTGATAAATTATTTACAATCTGGCATTTAAAAGGTTATTTATTCGATTGATACAACTCGTTGTTTGTAAACTGAACATTAACTCTATGTTGATGTGAATTAACATATAGATAATGTTTTCTTCAAGAGATGGATTATCTTATATTCATGAAAGGTTAGGCAGTAATTAGCACTTTGCCTTGCATTCATGTTTGCTGAAATTTCTAGCCATAATTAGTTTCAGATTTACAGAGGTGGTAGCTTATTATGCATTCGTCATTTGGGGATCTCTGACACTTTCTTTGTGAAGTAGAGCTGAAGAAGTGTAGGTTGGTTCTGGATTAAGTAGGAGATCACTAAGCTTACAAATAGGAAATGTAATTATGCTGCAGGAAAGATGCAAATCAACAAAATACTCTGACTGGAGTAGTAAGATCTAGTCATGATATGTCTTTCTTTCTGATGTAATGAGTAATAAGGGAAAATATGCAATCAAAAGGATTCAGGCACCTATTGCAATTTGTGTTTTAATTATCCTTAAACCCACATTTGAACTTCCCATCTCGTATGTTTATAATATTTCTAAACTTCCAGGGCATTGTATTAGTTTTTTAGCTCATTTTTTCTTTCCTGTGTTCCTGTTCTTCAGAGATGGAGAATGACACATTGAAATGGTTCTTGCAAAAATCTTTCACGCATAGTAAATCGCAAAGTGCAACCTTTCAAATGTGCTAAGTCGTCTACACAGAGGGTCTTCATTTTGACTAAATGGCTCATTTATTTTAGTGACTTCCAGGCACAATCACAGTTCAGTGTTGCTTTCTGTTACATGTGATACATAAAATGTGATATTAATCATAACTGCAACACAGTTACTTTTTATAATAGGGGTGGAGGGTGATGGGAACTGAAAGAGGGATCTCTACATCTGTGCATAGGCTACACCTCTGCAAGCTGCCAGTGGTTTGGTGCTTTATGACGTATTTATTTAGTGAAGACCCAGCAAATACATTATGTTAAATCTGATGACTAAAATGTCAAAAAAAGGATAAACTGACCTCAACTAAATTTTTAATTGACACAAGAAAATGTTCTGTTTAAATAAACAATTGTCTGCACGCTGTCATACAGCTGCAAACAGAAATATTTAACCTCCCAAAGATTTTAAATATTAGTTCAAGTTTCTCAAAGCACTATTCTGCTTTTGAATGATTAACTAATTAATTAATTAATTAGTGTCATTAGTTAATAATTTATTAATTAATAAAACAGAAAATGCATAACATTCACAAACTTTACACTGAATGTTCATTTGATTCAGTTCTAATGGGATGCATAAATCCCAGCCATAAAAGTATTCAAGGTGAGAACAAATGAGCTTCCTCAAAAGCTGAAAGATGAGAATATTAATTTCCCACTATTTTGTCATAACAGTCAAAGAAACATACAAAAATATTCTAAGGGAGTTCAAAGCCTATTGGCCAGCTACCTGACTGGAAGATAGCCCAACAAATCCACAAGGGCTCAAATCATGCAAGACAACAATTCTGATCACATATGCAATCAAACCAAAGTTTGTTTGTTACTAAAACCATAGAACATCTAGTGTGGTAATATATTTCACCACATTTAGATGTTTTTATTATCATTTTTGGATAGGATTTAAAGGTTGCAAGCTGAAATGGGCTAATATTCCAGCGATGTAATAAACTTGAAATGAAAACAGTTTTCAGAGGTTGTAAAATAAAAAAGAACAACATTTGTAATTGTCATTTTGATCAATTTTATTGTATATTCGTTTGTCAAAATAACTCAATGTATCAACAAATACATTTAGTTTAACTGGGATTCATGTCATTCGCTGCTATTATCACTCATCCACATCACTGTGTTTGTGCGTACAATACATTCTCACCACTGCATGACACATAATTGTGGGTCTGCTCCTGTCACTTGCGCTCGCATTTTACTTCCTGCACCATATCCCTTCGTTTTCATGGCTGGCGCAGCCTAGACAGTGCTTGTGGAGCAGGTGGAGCTGTGTGGTGTCTGTCTGTATTCATGTCATTGTGTGCCTGCTCATGTCTCCATCGATTAAACCAGTAAGAACCACCTAATTGGATAACAGTCTATGCAGAGGTGGGGGCGAGCAAATGGAAAGCATAAGGAGACCACAGGAGGGAGGGAACTCAATAGTTCTCTTGCTTTATTTTTCATCTCAACTTAGTCTTGACATTCAGCACCACTAAATACGCTTCGGAACATGCTGCTAAAGACACGTGTGTTGAAGTTGAACGCTTTAAAGTTTTCCTGGTTAATATTTTATTTTTTCTAGCAATAGGATGTGTTTGAACATATGCCATTGACAGTTGAGTGGAAGTAAGTCTACCTATTAAACTGCAGATGATTTACATTTGATTCTAACTTTTGTGACGCATATTTCATTTTCAAAACCTACACTTACATCACCATGCTGTGGTATGGACGTTTTTATTGACTGATGCCTATAAATTTAATTTAATGTGGTAAGCATGATCTAATTCTTTATATTTGCTAAATATAAGAATGCTGGGTGGTGTTTCACTGCTTTGCTCTTTTAAATGTGAAAATTGTTAGTGTCAAAATTAAACTAGTTTTATAGAGAAAAATAAGGTACATTTTCCTACTTTGATAAATCCCATCCATGTTAATGTGACTAAAAATCTAGAAGGGAATGACACCAGTAGAATATTAAAACTAGATGTTAAAAGGTCCTTGTAAGCATCGTGTATTTGCATCCATCTCAATCCAGACACGTCTGGTGCTAATTATAAGCAGAGCCTTATAGTCTGACATTTGAACAATGCAAAAAACAAAGAATAAAGGTGAGCTTACCAAAAATTCAAAAGACAATCAAAAAGAGCTTCTGCAGGGATAGGAGACACTGCCAGGAAGATAACCCCATCAACAGCAGTCAAGCATTTATGGGCTGAGATGTGTAATGGAACATTTTTCTAATGCACTCATCTCCTCATCTCTTTTATTTTGGCCTCATTTACATGGAGCTGGTTTTCAGTGAAACCATAACGTTTTTGTTTTCCAGTCCAGCTGCTCGTTTGGACATCTCCAGTTATAAGAGTCTCTGACACTGACACTTTTCAAAACTAGGTCTCAGATTAGAAATTTTTGGGAACACTCCCCAACAGTGGTGTGAAGAACTCCACAGGTGTGAAAGGAAACGTATGCAGAACACATGGGTGCAGGATTCATTGTGTCCCAATGGCAGATAACTGTAAAAAAAAAAAACTGTTCTGTGTTTGTTACTTAAACCTTTTATTTAACACATCTTCTGACACTCAATATATATGTGCCATAAGACATGAGCTCAGCACCGGGACGGCATATTGTGGACAAACGGAAGCTGACTGGCAATTTGTCCATTCCGGAGAAACGACTGTTGAGTCCAGGGTCAGCGGCCTGCCTCATTCATAACTCGAAAAGTTATGAGTTCCTCAAACAGCCCCACAATACTGGAAGAGGCTGCAGAGTCAGGCCTAGTCCCTGTGTGTGCACAAGAACAGGTGGAAAACCTAGGCTGAAGTTAGCAGAACAACCTGAATGTTGACTGTGTAAAGACTATTTACAAGCTGCTGCTGATCGCTTATATTCCTCCATGAGGTGAAGGAGTACACTGTGGAAATAAAATGATTTGTGGTTTTCTGCCCCCTTAACCACAACTTTTTTTTGTTATAATTACAGCAACAATCATTTGGGACTACTTTTAATGCGTGTATACTGTCTATGATTTTTCTTAATGCTGTGTGTATGTGAATTAATGTGTGTGTGAGCAGCAGACAATCTTAATTTCCCTATGGGATTAATGAAGTTTTTACTTACTTACTTATCTGCCTCTAGACAACAGGTCACCTAGAGAAATATTTGTTCCCATTCTTCTTAGCAAAGCCGCTCAAGCTCATGTGGATTGGATGGATAATGTCTGTGAACAACTATTTGCAGGTCTTCTTCCACAGATTTTTGACCAGATTCTAAAATGGACGTTATTTGAGGCTTTGACTGAAACAGTCTAACAAGAGCATGAATCAAGAATGAGAGGCATCGGCCCAGTCTTAAATCTCCTGTAGTCTCCACAGGGTTTTCTGAGACACTTGATTACATGTGCACACCACATTTTTCAGATTTATATTGCTATTTTTTTACTGTATGTTGTGAACATGCACTACTTGAGACAGTAAAATCCACTGTGGTTTGTGTTTGTAATGTGACAAATATGAAAAAGATTTGAGGCTTTGTTGTCTGGAGTATGTATTTTTCAATTTAAGGGCTGTTTCCTGAGTCATTCTTAACTCTGCTGCTCAAAACTGGCACTTTAATTATTATAAAATATTAAAGTATTATTCAACTCTTAAGCAAAGACAGTTATAACATAACAACAATGTTTTTTTTCTCAAATTCAACAAAATTCCTTTTCTTCTGTTTACTGCTTTTTTATGCAAATTTTACAAGACAGTCACTTGAATTTCTTCTTTGGTCAAGGTCCACAAGCATAGGTGAAGCTTTTTAACACATGTCATTGTATTTCTGCCTTTTCAGTAGAGTATAAATTGATTAGTTGTCAGGCTCAAATTTCATGGAAACTAATATTCATTTACTGAAGAAGAGCGTTATTTATAGAATTTCCTGATGCAGTGCTTTAACCAACTCCCTCTGATGAATCTCTGAGTTGTCATGAATATTTCATTGACATTATTTCATTTAATTTTAATTAACTCAACAAGGATGCAGTGTCCTCCAACTACACGCTGCATTTAAACTTGTCAATTCAGAATAAATGAAGATGTTTACTGGTCCTGGTGAAGTTCATTAAGGAAAAGATTTAATTTGAAGTAATTAAATGATGCACTCCTGGAAAGGTTGGCCTTAAAATTAATAATCCTCTTATGTATGTCTAAGTTGTCCCACTCTGAATTTCTGAAAATTGAGTTTATTCCTACTTTGTTGTATATCTATAGCCGTTGGTTACTTTTCTCCATATTCTTGTGTTGTTAGGCAAGGGAAGTGCATCAAAGGGAACAATTAAAAATACAAAGAACAATACAGGTTCTTAGAGAGTTCAATACCACAAGCACGAAAGAAGGGACACTGACTCATACGTGGGGTTTCCTTGAAGACTGTGGTTTTGTGTGTACAGGTTTTTTGTTCTGTATATTTAATAGTCAGTTCCCAGACTATGGCTGGAAGCTGATGAGTCACAGACAGTCACAGATGCTAAACGGAACAAATTGGCAAGACGAAATGGCTGTTAAATGAAAGAAACCACCTTCCTTTACTGCTGATTCAAAATCCAGTTTTGGTACTTATTTTTGAATGTTTTAACACAAGAATTGGTAATGCAGTTAAAGGTAATTTAAATCTTTTTTTTTTTTTTACATATCTGGACCATCACTTCCATTCAGTCACACAGCAGCTCCCACAACTGCACTTATGTTTGATTTTATCTGAAAATGTTCTACACATTGTTTAATCTATAATTTAAAATTTGAATTACAGAACTTGGCCTTTTTAATGCTTTGTTTCCAAACACATTGAAATCTTATACCAAAGTTATGTTTTGAAGAAGTTGGGCCAGCATTTTGTGCATCAATATATTTTTTTTGTCTTTCTCTCCACTGTTCCTGGGTATCTATTACATGTTTGATGGAAATGCATGTTACCATCAGCTGCCATAAAGTATTTGATTTGAGAGACTATTTCAACCAAAAAGAGCAACAGAGATTGCCATGAAGTACCTTTCATGCTTTAGCCTTCTTACTTTGTGATAATATATTTACTTTCCTAAATGTATAGCTAAATGAACACGACTTTCTACAGTTATTCTTATCCACCAGCATAATCTCTCCTTCTTGCTACTCTGGTCAAGCTAGAATTTCACAGACTTCCTGTTTTTTCTATCTTTGTCCTTTAAATCAAGTTTTCCTGATCTCTCTCTTCCAATTTCCACACTTCATTTTTTTTGTCCCGCACTCTATTAAGTGATGAGTTGAAATAATTCAATTAACCTCCTTACTAATCGAAATTGGGTGCTGGTAGTAGTCAGCAGGGAGTGTCCATGGCAACACTGACATTTTACAAGAGGCAATGTGATGCTATTTTGTGTGTGTGTGTGTGTGTGTGTGTGTGTGTGTGTGTGTTGTGTGTGTGTGTGTGTGTGTGTGTGTGTGTGTTGTGTGTGTGTGTGTGTGTGTGTGTGTGTGTGTGTGTGTGTGTGTGTGTGTGTGTGTGTGTGTGTGTGTGTGTGTGTGTGTGTGTGTGTGTGTGTGTGTGTGTGTGTGTGTGTGTTTGTAAGTACAGCAGCTGACAGCTGGGGACAAACCAGATCCAACCAGTCTTTCAGAGCTTTCAATAATGAGTGAATGTGCATGTCTTGTGTGCTCAGTTGGTGTTAGTTCTGCTGATTCGGTGTTAGATAGAACATTTCATTTGAATGGGAGTCAAAAGAAGATCTCCAAGGAAAGCGTTACTTCCTGCTCCTGCTGAGCATTGACCAGTGGACAAACTGCCTCCTTCTGTATGGCTGCTTGGCAGCCAGCATCCCCTTGAAACTGAAGAATGGCCCTTCACAGTTGAAGAAAACTGTTGTTTTCTGGTTTAGCTTTTTTTTTTTGGAGTCCTTCATTCATTGAAAAAAGGCCACATTACGTGTTTTCTTTGGAAAATGTTAGAAAATTAGCTGCAGTAAGATTACACTGCAAAATGGAAATGGCTGGCAATAACTCATGAGGAATAATCTTTATCCTCAAATCAGAAAGCTGACTGGTAAAATAACTAATTCCCATAATTCACAATAAGCATGTAAGTTGTTTTAG
Source organism: Poecilia picta (assembly GCA_033032245.1). Classification (NCBI taxonomy): domain Eukaryota; kingdom Metazoa; phylum Chordata; class Actinopteri; order Cyprinodontiformes; family Poeciliidae; genus Poecilia; species Poecilia picta. Next base: position 20,690,179 of record CM065361.1, read on the forward strand.
ATAAATAACATGAAGATTTTATTCATCAGTTACAATTGAAAGTTAAAATGCTAGTTTACAGATTACCTAGCTCAATGAGTTAAATCTCATATAAATACTTCAATATTTTATTGAAATTGAAGTTAAAATACAAAGTAGAAGTATCTAACATTTGAGCAAAAATTAAGGATTCTCAATCTAGTGCTTTAGGTGTTAGAATGTTGAAAGTATAAGCCAACTCTTATATGAGTGTTGGCTTATACACTTATATAACACTTCCCTATGAGATGTCTGAATCTCATAGGAAAGACTAAAGCTAAATTGAGAACAATCAAAACAGCAATGGCTTAAAATCAATCTTTGTTGAGAAGCAGTGAAACATTCAGCTTCTCTACACTTGTAATCTATTTTGATAAACTAAAACAGTTAAGAAATATTTTTTAAGTTTTCCAATCCAGTTCCTCAACCTGCTATTCTGCTGCAACACTCCTTGCTGTTGTGGAAAAACACAACAGCAAGTTTTCCTATAGTACATTTCTATTCAATTTACAACTACCACTAACATGCTTTTAGGGTTGGCCAATTAAAATATAGCGCTCTCCCAGATTGCAAATACTTTAAGTGGTGCTGATGTTTTTAGCAGCAAGAGGGGCTTCTCAATCAAATTCTGCTCAACATTGCACAGGGGTCTGCATGAAGAGCTAAACCCGCTGCCCCTGGACATCTCTCTGCTGGATTCAGAGGTTTTAATTCATGAGGCACTAGTAGAGACCAAGCTTTTCCATTTCCTGACTGTTGAGTTTTTACTTTAGTGAAATGCATAAAAGTAAACTTGAGAGATGCAGACTGTGACGATGTGTGAGGTGGCCAACGTGCAGGGATGTGATTGTTGCGCGCTGCCATGTTTGTTCCATGCTCAATGCATCATCTTCAGACCCGTCTTTCAGGACTGATTCTGCTCTGTCGGTGAAACGCTGAGTGGAGCAGAGATGCTGAGTGGAGCAGAAACGCTCCACTCAGCGTTTGCTCCACTAGTTTCAGACATGGGAAACTAGTGAATGAGAAAAAATATTTTAAAATATTGTATTTATTTATTTATTTGTTGGTTGTTTTTATTGTAAATAAATATTTAGCCAGGGCGGGGGAGGCAGAGACCCTTCCTGTTGAACAGGAGGGGTCCCAGGATTGATCCTTGGGATACTCCATATCTGACTGTCTGCACCAATAAGAGGTTACCTATGTTCACAAAGAAGTCCCTGTTGTTTTAGGTAGGATTTGAACCAATGAACTACTGTACCAGAGAGTCTAGCCTAGCTTTCCAGTCAATTTTATTTTTTTATGGTCCAAAGTGCCAAATGCTGCACCGAGGTCTAACAGAACCAACATTGTTTTTTCCAGTGTGCATTTATGTGGATGCCATTGAACACTTTGACAAGGACGGCACAGAAATAAGACTGAAAGATGTCAAAGTGGTTGGTCATTGTTGATAATCTATTGAACTTTAGAAATTCTGCTTTTTCAATAATTTTGCTGATAAACTGAAGGTTAGAGATTGGCCTGCAATTCTGCAGTAGTGATTTGTCTGGATTGTTCTTTTTTTAAGTGGCTTGACTACTGCTAGATTTTTTTTTTAGTCATGGTTCACTGCCTGTTTTTGACAACGTTAGATTCACATTCATTATTTTTTATTTTGTTAAACCAGTGAACCAGTTTTACATTGATGGTATTGTGGTGCCAGTAAAGAACAACACATTTAAGAATTTGTATTAAATTTCGATAAAATGTCCAACTGTACTACCTTTGGTGGCATATTGATTTTGTGTGTTCACCTTGCACTCTGAGGTGATTTGACAGAAACCACAGGTTCCACAGAAGTAGAGGATAAACGTTGTGAAAGTTGAGAAACGCCTTGATTCTGATGTGTAATTTGAATATATGGAAGAGATTAGTGTGAGTTCAATTATTTCTCTATATTTTCAGTGTCAAAACTTACATTATTAGTCATTGCTGAACATTCCGTGGTAAAGACTCTCTAATGTCAATTCACAGTAATTTGAGAATACTATAAATTGGTATGAAATGCTAATTCTAACAGATAGTCTAACTTTTAGTGAGCTGTTAAAACTTTGAATAATGTTTCTGATTTGGACACATTTCTCAATTAGGCAACATCTAAATCTGAGCTCCAGCTCCGTGTTTTTATTTAAGCTTTGCCTACAACATTTTTTTGGCATTCCTCCTATAGGACATGGTGTACTTTTGTCACGTACACACCATGTCCTGGCAGGCGTTGGCTGATGGAAGCACATCTTGTAAGACTTCATCATATCTTATGATGCATAACTCTCATCTAAAATGTCCACATCACATGTATTTATGTCTTGTAGCAAATGAAATGAAACCCCATCTGCAGAAAGTTTACCTGGAAAAGCGTATTGGAAAACTGGTCGAAAATATATAAAAAAATATCTAGGAGGAATTCTGTTAGGCAGAGACCTAACAGAATTAGCTGCAGAAATCTGATAATTATATTTTAAACTAAAATCAAATTGGATTGTGGTATTTATATTTACCTCTGACTGAATTGAGATATTCAACCTTTCTATACACATTTTAACACTATTTTTATCTTTAAATTATTAATAAATTTAAACCATCAGCTAAAACTGCCAACCAAATTGCCACAGTAAAAAGATAAACTACTTTTGAAATGGCAGATATGTCTAAATCATGGGGGTGCAGCTGGTTGGGAGATAAGGAAGAAGAGAAAAGAAGGGGTTATCAGGGTATTTCAACTGTTTTCCAGGCAATTATTAGAACCATTGCTGGCAGTTTCCCCAAAGGATGATTGCACACATGCCCATAATACACACATTCAGAAATACACAAACAACTAAGTGCCAGGGTCAGGCAGGTGAATGAGGGAAAGAGTGAGGTATGAGATTCACTTTAATGAAAGGGCCAGTGCAGTGGCACAAGGTATAGATAAGCCTTTAAAGAGACGGAAAGGAAGAAAAAGATAGACATACGGAGATGAAATCAGAGAACGTGAGGTGCACAAAGAGTAGGAATGGGAAAATGAGATAAACCTCATTCTCTGTGGTTTAGGGGGGAAAATGTGGGATGTAAAGGAACAGAAGAACTATGCCTGGGAGAACGAGCTGCTTAGTTTGGATTTCACCTTGTAGTGGACCGGTTACCTTCCAGTGTTCACAGAACAACAAAAATTCACCTGAATGGCATTTGAGTTATGTATAAGTTCTGAGGAAATGGATAAATTCAAAATAACTTGCTTAGGCTCAGCAAAAGGAAACACATTTTTAAGAATCCAGATCCAATCAGTTTACAAAGAAACACATTGTATTTACTGTAACCAACAGCTAAATGTTTTTGCTTCTCAGCGTGAGTCTATATAATTTCTTAGGATTACATTGTATTGCTGAGGATTTGAGGCTTTAATTTAACATGGTATGAAAAATTGCAAGAGAACATTTCAAACAAAAGAGATGTAGAAGTGGATAAATCTCTGCGGGCAGTTCCTGTCTTTTCCTCCCACTGCCAGGCAGGCTCAGAGCCACACAGGCATAAAGGACAGTGTTTATAGACAGGAGAAAGCACTTAGTTCCTCCTTCACACCTTTCAGCCATGAGGTCTTCCGAGAGTCAGAAAGAGAGAACAAGAGACGAGAAGAAATACAGTGGAAAGACAAGTTGGAAGAGGCTTAGAGATTTATAGAAGTAAAAGTATGTGTGGAAGCTGGTAGGAGAATACTCCTCTCTGGAGATGAAAAAAGATGAAATGAAGCAAAAGGAGATGAGGAAATTGTTTGAATAGGAGGAAAATCTGGAATGCAGGACATGAGGATTGACATATAAAAAGAAAGAAGATGGGAAGAAGGCCAGAAGAGAGATTACAAAGCATAAAAGAGACATCAAATGGGAGGAACGTTAGGTCATGGTGGTTTAAGTTAACATGTTCTGCCAGTTAGTGTTGAAATAAGAATTCATAAGTGTAAGCTCATGAATAATGGGTTGAACACATCTAATCTAATCACCATAGTGGAAGAACAGTGAAAGATAGGGTCATAGCAGGTCTGGAGCAGGGAGTGAAGAATGAAAGAAAGCTTCAAAATGTGCACAAAAGGGAGTGAAATGAGTCCTTAATACGATGAAAAGGTCTTAAGACCACAACACCTAAATTTTGACAAGATAACCTGAAGTCTACATAGTGAAACATGATTTTTAAAAGCCTAAGAAAAACAAGGTAAGAATAAAAGGGAAGCCAAGATTAACATGCCGCCTTTTTCCCGTTCCTGTTCATTTATGACTCCTTGGTTTCACTTTGCATCTGGGAATGTTCACAGCTTCTATTGATTCATTCACATATTTTGGAATGACCGGATTAGTATCGGGTGAAAACTTAACATAAGAAAACTTAAATTTTAAACGTAGTTTTGAGAAACAACACTGAGTTTCCACTAATTCATTCATAATTCATCACTCTTCAGTGGAAACCACAAGCACTTACTGGAAGAGGGTTCTTTGCACCCATACTATGCTTGCAGGTAGTTTGTCCTTGGAGGATGCAGGTCACCTTTACTGGCTTTCATAATTCATTTATTTATATATTTATTTATATACATTTTTTTTGCACCCCAGATTTTTTTTTTTTTTTTTGCATAGCTCGCATTACACGTTGGCTGTTACCCCGGACACCACAGTTTCTGTCTTTAAAGTTTTTTGACTACAGTGTATAATACAGAAAGAAAAGGGAAAGAATAATACCATTAACACAGCAAAGACATTTGCTGCATTTACCAATATGTGAAAAATAATCAGATATTTTTCTCCATGAGACAAAATTATCAAAATTAGGTAGAATGCATACATCATTTAGGCATAGCGCTTTGTTGATCAAGTGTCTGCTGTCAAAACAGTCTTGATCCATGGAGCCATGAATTCCTCTAGAGCCCCGGGGTGCCCTCCTGTGCTGTGGTGTCTGGCACCAGATATTAGCAGGAGATCCCTTAAATCCTGACAGTTGAAAGGTGGGGTCTCCATAGATCAGATTTGTTTGTCAAACATATCCTACAGATGGGCAGATGAATGGGGCTGAGGGGAAATTGGAGGGAAGATCAAGCTCTCAAACTCTTTTAATGAGACTGTCAAACTACTGAACCCTTTTGTTCTTTTGTGGCGTGGCATATCATCCCTCTGAAAGATAGATAACAGTCTCTAGGAAATGCAATTTCTCTATAAGGGTGTACAGTGCTCAAACAATTCTTAGGTACTTGGTACATGTCAATGTAATATCAACAATGGTTTTCCAGCTGAATATTCTTCAACGCATCATACTCTCCCTCTTGATTTCCCTTGATCCCATAGTGCATGTATTTGACACACAAGTAAACAGCCATCCATGTGTCTTCAATGACAACAGCCATCAAACTAGGCCACTATCTTCAAATGCTTTACTGTCCAGTTCAGATGTTCACTTGACCATTGTTCCTTGAGCCGTGGACAGAGAATATGGTATGCCGACTGGTCCCATTTGCAACATCCTGCTGTTAACCACAGGTACAGGTGAGGTCAAAATTATTAACTTTAGTTCTACGGAAGACACTCCTTCAAGCCAGACTGGTGTAGGGTAAGGACAATCTGGAGAAAGGCAAACTGGAGGCATGTTGTTTGGTCAGATGAGAACAAAACTGAGCAGTAGAGTTTGGAGAAAGAAGTGAGAGGCACATAACCCAAAGAACATTATCCCCGCAGTTAAACATGGTGGTGAGAGTATCATGCTGTATGGATGATTCAGAGCATCTGGAAGTGGTAATCTTATCAAGGCTGAAGGAATGATGAAAAAATGATATGTGAAGATTTTCAAAGAAAACTTCAAGCAGTCAGCAGCAAAACTGGGTCTGGATCTTTGCTTTGTCTTCCAACGTGACAACAACCCAAAGCATACATCGATCCTGGTGAAGACCTGCCCCAGAAAGCCAAGATGAATGTTATTGACTGGCCTGAACAAAGCCCTGACCTGAATCCCGCTGAAAAACTGTGGGGAACACTGAAGACCAGGGTCCATGTGAGAAGACCATCACATCTGGTGGAGCTTCAGAGATTTACCAAAGAAGAATGGACTTGGTCATCTTGAGAGACCAAAGACTTGTTGCAAACTACAGTAGACAACTGCATGGGCTTATCCAGCAAAAAGAATAAAACACAATCGACTAGTTGCATCAGAGAAGCTAATAATTTTACCCTGGTAGTTTTTGTTTTAGGGCATGCATTGTAAAAAAAAAAAAAAAAAAACTTAAAAATAATATGCAATGTTACCAATTTCAGAATAAATTGATAAAAAAATAAAATCTATAACTTTGACTTTTAATAAAATAATAATTTTCCACTTTTCCACAGTTTTTATTAAACTAATACCTTTGTATAAAACAGAGTTTGCAGCCCAAAGGTTTTTAAAAACAAATAGCTTTATCTTCTGCAAAGATGCACCAATTCTTGTGTTATTGTGGACCGCTGTGATACTTAAAAACAGTTTGCAGCTGCCTACGCTTTGTCTAAAAGGAGTCTTTGAAAACCAACTTCTGCTCTAGGTGAATGGCTTAGATGTTGAGTCATAAAACCCACCAACCAGCTCTCACATTGAGCACAGCTTAATTGAATTACACTCTCTGTGCAGCTTTGTTCATAGTATGCAAGTTGAATTAAGATAAAGAAAGTAAGAGAAAGGTGGAGATATAGTGTGTGTTTGTGTGTGTATCCCTAAGGCATTAATACACACAGCGACAGAGCATGTGTATACAGATAATGTTCATTAAAGTGTTGAGATTCTCATTAAGATTTGAGCAAAGCATTTTGGCCACTAGTGGGTTAAACAAGCATATCTGTGGAAAGGAGTATCTGTGAGTGTGTAAACCCACAATATATCTGACTTTGTAATATTGCAGTATAAATTGATTTACTGTTGCATAAATCAACAATTTAGGGCATTTTTATGTAAATTATTGGGTCCTCACTGAAAAAAAAACTTAAATTTTGTGGTTATGTAATGTTTGATATTTTGACAGCTGGGACTTCAAACCCCCAGTCTGGGGAATAACCGCGACACATCACTTTAAATCCTCCTGAATAAAAAATGAAAATTTAATGTCTGGTACTATTCCTAATGGGTTCTTGGGTAGCTAATCTTTCCTGGCAAACATGATAGTTTCTTGAAGTAAGAGGATAAAATAAATCCCTGGGTGTCTTCCATAGTCAGAAAATTCACCCTCAAAGTCATGGACATGACATTTAAGTGACCTTGATTAGCCTTGCCTGAATTTTAAACTGTTTAACTACAGACAAGAAAAAGACCAATAAATTGATGATTTTCTTTTTTATGTTGTTCTAGCTGGTGTTCAGCAGAAATGTAATAGGTCTTAGCATGTTATTACTTCAGGCAAGGTTTGAACTATCTGTAATCAAAATAAACCTGCAAGTTGAAGCTTTTCTTGTTCTTATGTTAGTCTCTCATTGATGGCATTCAGAGGTCATAAAGATGAAATACCTGGGACAGATGACGACGATAGCAATGCCATTGGTATTTAATTGCATAGCTGAAAAGACGTCCAGCTGTAAAGTTCGTGTTTTAATGCTTGCAGCTTCACGGTGGGTAAAATGTGTCTACAAATAATAACATGAGGAGAGCTGGAACCTTGTTAATTATTTGATGGTCAGTCAGAATGACTGAATGAACTTTGCTTGGACAGTTGTCTTCTGAACTATTCATCTTGTTCCTTTATCCAGTCTAAAAGGATCGTCCAGTTTTGACTTAATTATAAAGTGGTGGTCATGTTGTGATACTCTGATGTGTTATCTCTGTATTGTCTCTTATCTGGTGGCAAATTGGGTTTTGGTTTCCTATGGCATAAGGTTTAAGGAAGTAAATTTGTTAATGAAGAGGACTGTATTTAATTTTACCCCACATCTTTCTGTATGGGCTGTCTTGACACTTGACACTGTCTTGACAGTGATGAGGTCCATAATCCACATTTCTTGGGGGGGGGGGGGGAGTTGAGGGAGGAAGTTGGAAGATAAAATAATTTTGTGAAAAACAGCTTTCTAAAGTTGTGCCCTCAGCTCACAAGTTTTATTTCCATTGGTCTTCATTTTCCAAGTTTCAAGTTCTCTCATTGTATTCAGATTGCTCTAAAACTGGGGTGAGAATGCAATGTGTGGAAATAACATTGCTCTTGGTTTTCTGTCTTAAATGAGACTAAAAATATTTCAAGAATGAGTTCCATAGGATTACTGAGAGTAATACAATATATCGATGTATAATCCCAATTATCTAGAAAATGAACTTTTTTTTTCCTGAAAGACATTTCACTTCCAATGTCAGAGGCGTCTTCAGTTTCCCATCATTTTGGAGGGCTATAGAAGTTCAGTTGTCTTCTATGAAAGCACTCAAAATTGCCATTTCCTGCATGACTGAACATTAGCATAAAAGCAGATGGAGTAGCCATCACAAAGTGCCAGTTATTGAAGACACTGTGGCATTAATGAAATTATGCAGCACTTAGTCAAGAAACAGAAAGTTGTTGAACCCAGAGTCCAATATTAATGCAAAATCAATGTAAAGCTTTGGCACCATATGGCTTTTTTTTTCTACTTGGAAATAAGTAGTTTTCAAAGGAGGAACAGGTAGTACATATAGTAAATGCCTATACCATGGTTCCATAAGTAAAGAAATAGTAATTCTTCATAAATATTAATAAAAGAAATGAAATAAAAACTTATTTTGCAACTCAAGGTTAAAGTAAAGCTGATTTCCTGAGTCCCATGTCTTTCTCTAGTTCTCCTTTTACACTTGCTGTCTCGCTCTCAGCTTCATGCTTCAGTTTGGAAAGATGGTGTGTACAGCATAATAATGAATTGGTCGCAGTTCCCCTAGGCTTGAGAAAGGGCCCCATTAAACTGCATTAAAACACAATAAGGCTTCTGTATGCATGTGTGTCTGTGCGCTCGCATGTGTGAATGAAAAGCAATATGTCTTCTCTACTTGTCTTGTATATCATTCTCACTCTTCATTTCTCATCCATCCACCGTCTGACCCTGTGGCTCTCTTTTCACTATGCTCCCTCATGTCCCTCTGTGCCTTCACCCCCCTGCTGTCGAGCATCCTTCCTCCTTCACATTTCCCTGTGCATCTAAACTCTCTAGGAGGCTAGCCCCATCTTTTCTCTATCAATCAGATTAATATGCGGCGAATGTTTTGATTTATGAATAATTTTGTTGATGAGTGTTTCCAAATGCAAATGGCCTAAGCATCTCTTTTCTAAAATTGTCTTGACTGCATTATGTTTGAATCATTGGTGAGATTTGGCTGTATCTCTGCAGGTACATGTTTTGCATCTCATGGGTTGTATGTGCACACCCTGCTTTGTAAGCGTCTTTGTTGAGGCAGATTTATATGTCTGAATGTGGGTGACTTTATTTCCTCTCCTGTGTATTTAAATGGGAAGGGATTAAGAGTCATGAATTATAATTTTCAGGCTTTCCCCTGTGCTTTTGAATGTTCATACTTCTAAAACAGAGAAACGGACTAATGCAGTTCTGCTCAGCACGCAAACAACCCACCAAACCAGACTTTAAAGTGGAATTCGCATCACCACGGGAAAGAAACAAACAAGAACCCCAAGAGTTAGAAAAAATATATATTTGAATATAAAAAGCTGATTTCTTGAGATCATTTCCTTCATCCCTCTAAACAAATCTGTTATTTCCATTTACTGCTTCGCCTTTGCAATGCATGAGATTATAAGCACTCTTGACAGAATCAAATCAAATCTTTGCTGCATTTACTCATCATGTTGCATTGTGGTTGCTTGTCACATTTAATTTGGATTTTGTGGAGGAGACTGTTAATGACCTCCTCCAGCTAAAGGCATCAGCAAACCAATAACCACAAAAAAAGACATCAAAAAGCACATCTACTCATTTGAGAAGCGATTTGCTCTTATCATTTCAGTGCTTTTTGCTGACGGGTCAGTGCAATGTCTAGAGATTTCAGTAAGACTTGTTAGTCACTCCAAGAGAAATGGGTCATAGTTCTGTTGTTGCTTCAATGTCAACTATGGGAAGCCAGAGATGCTACAAATGTTTGATTATTGTTTTGGGTGGTGGACAAAGGGTCAAATGTTTGAAAATGGAAACCACCCATAATTACTTCCCTGTGGTAATAATCATAGTGTCTTGTCTTTCTTAAATATAATAATAAATAGACAAATTAAGTAAAACAAAACCTCCCGATGTCAAAAAGGTTGGTATCCCACTGGAAATGTTTTTGTAGTGTTTCTGTAATGCCAAACTATAACAAAGGATGTGTTTTCTCCTAACTTCACTCAGTTTACTTTAGACTATTAAAAATATTTAATAGGCAGTTGTAGATTGTAAAAATCAACCAAAGCAAAACTTTGAAGAAATACCAGCATACCTGTGGAGAAGCAAATATCAAATATTGAGATTTTTCTTTTATACATTTGGTTCCTTCAGATGGGTCTCAAAATGGAAAATGTATCCATTATTATCTGGACACCCTGAGCTGTCTATGGATTGTTTTTTGGATATTTATTACATTTGTTTTCACACATAATTGTAGTTCCTCATTTGTTTCTGTCACTCGATACTGTCATTGTTTTCCTTTGTCAAGCTGTAATTAATGGTCCTATAGAGGCCAAAGATATTAACATTCTTTGACAGTGACTGTGTAGCCAGACATGTTTGAAAGGAAAATTTATGGCCACTTAATCATCATAGTGGTTCACAAGTCTTAATATGGCAACAGATTAACTAGAGAGTTTAAAATTCAAATCTCTTATAAATCAGTGGTGAAAAGTTTAAGCATTTAGGTTTAGAGCTACATTTTCTTGTTAGATTTCTGAATCTGACTCTGATTAATTTTGACATCTGACAATATTTACATAAAAGTAAAACTGATCATTATGTTAAAACTTCAGTCACTATTTGGATAATTTCTATATAGAAAATATCCAACCTGGACAACTGGTTCAAAGTTCTGCTGTTTGAAACCTAAAGAGTTACAAAAAGTTACTAAACAGATGTTTTTTACATTTCTCTTTAATCAGAGTTTAATCAGATCTTGTTTAAGCTGAACTAAATGGCCTTTAATTGGTTGATGCTAGCACCAATGTGTATTAGCTGGGTTCAATGTTCTGCCTTTAAGTACAGAAATAACTGCTGATAAAATGTGTATTGGACAAATTAAATAATTCCAATATGTTTTACTTTTACTTATTTCTTTAGATATTTATGCACAGAGTAGATCAGAAATATAGAGCAAAGCCTGCAGGCAGATATGCTAGTTTTACCTTGGCAACTGCAATTTTAACATTTTAACATTACCGTATTTTCCGCACTGTAAGGCGACCTAAAAACCTTCAATTTCCTCAAAAGCCGACAGTGCGCCTTGTGATCCGGTGCACCTTATATATGGACCAATATTGGGCCACAACAGACCAGTATTGAGTAGCCTTGTTGCTACGATAAGCAGCCGCCGACTTCATTTTCCCCCATAGAAGAAGAGGTGAGAGGTACATGCTGGGATAGTTGTTAGAACGCTGGTTTGTAATCTATTAATAAAGTTTGACTGACCTATCAACCTACCGACTGTCTAGAATCAGGTCATCGTCCGGCCACGCCCCGGCCCAGTCGCAGAAGGCTCTCCTCGCCGACCCGAGTTGGACTGTTTTGTTAACATTCACTTTAGTGCAGCTCCATCTAGTGGATGCATAATGTAGCTCCAGCCTCTCCTGCAGCATCTATTCTATGCACCTTATAATGCGGTGCACCTTATATATGAAAAAACATTTTAAAATAGGTCATTCATTGAAGGTGCGCCTTATAATCCGGTGCGCCTTATAGTGCAGAAAATAAGGTACCTTAAAAACTGTGATGCATGGTACTAATTTTGTTTAACGTGCAGGGGGTGTTTTCTTGGAGATGGGGAATATTTACAAATACTTTAATTTGTTTTTCTTGTGGGGGGGAAAAGCATAGTAGCCTTGTTTCTGCCAGCTGACTGGCAGTGCACATTCAATGGGTGGGTCATACACCAGGGGTTTCCAAGTTTGCTATAGAAAGCAAATTTAGTGATGAATTTTACACAAGTAATTTATGAATTTCCAGATGAGTATGAGACTCTTAGATTTTCCATTCCTACTGTCGAAGGTATGTGGCAAATTCATAAGAAAAAGAAGTTTATTACTTAATAATTGTAAGTCTGAAAAACATGCTGATGGCCAATATAGGAGAATGACATGTCAACTGTATCTTGGCTAATCATCAGACTAAAAATATTGAAATATAAATTAACAAAATGTTAAGTATCAAGCAAAAATAAGATAAGCAAAGGTACGGAGTATGTTCTCAGTTCTTATTTTGTTTTTGGGTTTTTTTGCAGTAGCTTTGAATCACTGCTGTTTAAATCACTTTGGTGACAAATGTAAAAGTGCACTGCTGTGCCCATTATGCAGTGAGATTTTCAGTAAGTCCAACAACAATTTTCTCTTACAACTCTCCACGGGGTTGCCAAACTGTTCCTGAGCAATAGCAAGAAAAATGGGAATAAAAGTACTAAACTTGATTGGCAGTGATTGTAACAACTAGTCTGTAATATATTATAATACATTTGCTTTGATACAGTTATGTTTGACTGACTTTCAACATGCTTTTAATGTTTCTCACTTCACTTTTTGACTTGGGAGAGGGGGGACCTGTTATGCGTACATTAAATCTACCTTTTTGTCCTGTCTGTATTTGGTGACATGTAAAACTGCAGCTAAAGGAAATTCTTTTGAGAAATCAAAAAGAGGCTTGTAAATATCAAATGAGATTACCAAATTAGGCAGTGAAAATATAATTCCTTTTTTTAACAGTTAAGATATAAGGTTGGCATTCTATGAGAACATGGGAGATTTTTACGTTTGCAAGTGTGGATGGTGTGTTTCCATGTATTGTGTGTGCGTGTGGGTGGGTGTGTGTGGTGTTCCTTTTAGCTGAAATCAATTTAAGCTGCCTTGGAGAAATCTCCAGCACTTTATAAAAAACACCAGGCTTAACAAACCATTCCCTCAAGTCTGCGTATTATTGTCTGTTTCCAGTTGCCAAGATACCACTTACATATATTGGAGTTGTAGTGTTTTCACATGGGGTGCTAGGACTATGCAAAATGTAGGCCAATAGGATGGACATTCTTTTATATGTAACTTTATTAGGTAATATTAATCAACTTGATTGCTTTCATTATCAGAGTAGCTAAATACAAAGTTTTGCATAAGACCTCTGTTACTCCCTAATTTGTATTAACATACTGGGACAAAATCCAGAATTACTTTATAAATTGATTAAAGAACTTCTTTTAGTGGAAATGTAATTAATGATTACTATGTTTTTATTGACCAGTTTCGTTTTGATTGTCAGTATTAACTACAGCTACTTGTTTTACAACATTTTTGAATGAGGCTTTCAAGGATCTTGATACTGGTTCTGAAATCTCATTCTAAAACAGACGAGTTTGCCATACAAAATTATATGTCTGACATCATTACTCCTCCCCCAGCCATTGAAACATTGAGGCACGGCAGGATAGATCAATACCTTCATGTTTGTTATTGCCAAATTCTGACTGTACAATCTGAATTTTGAAATTTTAGTTGCATCAGACCAAGAAATCATTCTAATCTATCTCCAATCTATTACATTTTAATTTTGCCAAGTCTTAAGTGTCCCTACAGCTTCATGGTTTTAGCTGACAGAGTGACAACCATCAAGGTTGTACATGCTTAAATAGTATTCACTTAATGTGGTTGTAATGGGTGTTTATTTAGTACGGTTGTCTTTCTTTTATATGGAAGTAAAAGGAACAGAAAATTACATTTTCAAAGATCCCTTCAGTCTGAAAAAGCCATTGTTTTAGGACTGCAACATATTTGTTTTATTTATTTATTTAGTTGTTAGCTATTGTGATGTTGTAAAAAAATGGATATTGGAATGACAATATTTATAAGAAATACACAGTCCAGTCACATTAATGTGACCACCACGTACTTTCCACTTCAGAGTTAAATAACCAATCACAGAAGGCAGGTGGCAGCACAGTGCAGTTGAGCGTATATAAAGGGTGTGTGTGGGCTTCGGAAAACATTTCAATCGTTGGCGTAATGCAGAAACGAAGCGATTTATCCGACGTCCAAAAGGGCATGATCATTGGCTTTCGGGCCAAGGGTGGAAGCATTTCCGAAACGGCTGAGTTTGTGAACTGTTCGCGTGCCGCCGTGGTAAAAGTGTACCGTGCATGGCAAAATGGGACTGTCCAAAATCAACGACGTGGCAAATGTGGTGCACCACGGGCCATAGATGACAGAGGCGAACGACGGTTGCGGAGATGCGTTCGGGCAGATAGACGGGCTACCGTTGAGCAACTGACCACTAAAATGAACCAAGGGGCTACCACAAGTGTCTCCCAAACCACTATTCAGCGAACATTGCTGCGTCTGGGCCTCCGAAGCGGACGCCTGGTTCGTGCACCTATGCTGACTGGTGTTCATCGACGACGAAGGCTAGAATTTGCACGCCAGTACAGCAGCTGGACGTCCACTGAGTGGCGACAGGTAGCGTTTTCAGATGAATCGCGTTTTATGCTCCATCGGACAGATGGACGTTGGCGTATAAGGCGTGAAACCTCTGAAAGGAACCACCCTGCAACCATTGCAGGAACGGTCCAAGCTGGAGGCGGGAGCATTATGGTCTGGGGAATGTTTTTCTGGCATTCTCTGGGTTCACTGATTATTGTGGAAGGCACGATGGATCAATACAAGTACGCATCTGTCCTTGCGGACCATGTCCACCCCTACATGCGCATTGTTTTTCCTCAGGATGATGGCATCTTCCAGCAGGACAATGCGAGGTGCCATACAGCTGCCAGTGTACGTGCGTGGTTCGAAGAGCACCAGGATGAGTTTACCGTCCTCCCCTGGCCAGCAAACTCACCTGACTTAAACCCAATCGAGCATCTGTGGGACCATCTCGATCGAGTTGTTCGCGCCATGAATCCTCAACCGCGTAATCTAGCGCAGCTGGCCACGGCATTAGAGTCGGCATGGCTCAACATCCCAGAGAAGACCTTCAGGGACCTAAGTGACTCTCTTCCTGCACGTCTCGTAGCAGTTCGCTCTGCGAAAGGTGGTTATTCTGGCTTTTGACAGATGGTCACATTAATGTGACTGGACTGTGTACAATTTATGATCTTAAGCACTTCTGGTTTTTTTGTTTGTTTTTTTCCCATTCATAAGAATTCAATTCAATTCAGATTTATTTGTATCCCAAATGGTCAATTGGTTTTACAGTAAGAATAAAAAAGACAAAGTGCCAATAAAAAGGCAAGGGTTAAAAAATAAAAAACAATTAAACATACCTGAAGGACATGGAATTCATAAGAAGGAATTACAAATTTTCAAGAACTTCCTTTTAGTTCAATCATCCATTCTGGACTAATTACAAAGTTCAATGAAAGACAAGCTGTAAAACTTGATTGGGATACAAAACATTCAGGCTCACATTCACACACTGATGGTGTGCAGCTACTATATGGTAGCCAACGCTGCCCTGGGGCAGTATGACAATGGCAAGGTGCAGAGCTTGCAGGGAATAATGCATCCACCTGTCCCCCGATGCACTCCAAAACAAATGCATTTTGTTTGCGTTTGAGTTTTCATTAAAAATAACATATTTAAAAAAGATTGTTCAATGGAGAGATTACTTTGCTGCCAAGCATAGAGGCATATTTGATTTAAGGAAAATGCCTGTTTTGAAACGTTCCACCAACTTCTTTCTGAGGTCGCAATGATCTCATCAAACTTTAAGACAAATGGACTGACTGATCAGAAAACTACACTTAGAACAGGCCTGGAGGAGTCATGAAAAAAGCCAACCCTGACAATCTGATCCCACTTATTTTCTCTCAGCAGCTTTCCCCAGAGTGGTTCTGATGTATGTGTGACAGATGTGTTCCCTTCACCCCTTCTCCTGTTCTGTATTTCTCTCTCAGCTCATTAGCTAATTCACAAATCAATACCAACGGAACTGCGATACGTTTTATCTTTAGTACAAATCAATACTAAGACCACTTTTAACTCTTACTTTATTTTCTTTTTTACCTTGGTGTCAGTGATGCACATTGCTGGATGCATTTCCTTTTATCTCTCTGTGCGCCCTTACCCATTTTCTTTATATGTATCTGAGAAAAGCCTGAAGGAAATTCTTCAAATTTGGGGCCAGCATTCATTTAAAAGTGATTAAATTTAAGTCATCAGAGGGTCAAGATCACTCTGACATCAAATCTTTTCCATTTTTTAATCACAGCCGTTCAGCAGTGCCCGGAGGAAGTTTTATGACATCTGGTACAAGTGTTCGGTTAACATCGGCGATGAATTGATGACAAATTGGTGATCAAAGTCACGGTGACCTCTCAAAACAAGTTTCTGCCCATA
Source organism: Poecilia picta (assembly GCA_033032245.1). Classification (NCBI taxonomy): domain Eukaryota; kingdom Metazoa; phylum Chordata; class Actinopteri; order Cyprinodontiformes; family Poeciliidae; genus Poecilia; species Poecilia picta. Next base: position 20,706,719 of record CM065361.1, read on the forward strand.
ACTCAGTAGTCCATATGCTAATTCAGAGAGAACTGCACACAAATGTCTACCAGAATAAAATTATGTGAGGATGAAATTTTTATGTTCAAAAGGTCAATGTTCCACTTCTCTGTGACATCTTAATTTCCAGCAAAAACTCTTCCAATATTTAACACCATAAATCTAGTAGCAAAGTAGAGGATGGTACAATTTGCAACTCAAATGACACGCATGCAGTCAATACAGCTTTTTTTCCACTTTCGTATGTTCTGAATATTCAGTCTTCCCTTTCTCTTCATGGATTATTTCAAATAGAGATAGAAAAAAGAAATTAAGTCATTTGTGTGTTCATTCATATTATTGTTTGTTTTTTTTCTCCTTCCTGGACAATAACCCTAATGTTACATATTTAATGTCCCAGCAAGAACACATGAGGTGGGAGAATTGGTCTACATGTCTGGCCTGCGAAGGAAAGCATGGAGTTAAAGTGAGGTATTTCTTGGCTCTGATATCAGAGACACCCACAGTGATCAAAGTTTCATGTGTGTCTCATTAGCAAGATCACAGCTTTATTTGTATATCTGCATGTGAAATATTTAAAATGAAAATGTGGGAAAAAAAATAAAAACTTTTAAAGACATTGACAGAGAACGAATACATACACACAATCGCGTTCTGTTTAAAACTTGGGATGCATTGGTTGCATTTTAAGGCCTTTTTAGGGAGGCATTTTTTTACTAATGTCTATTTTCTTGTCACAAAGTATTAACTATTTTGTATGACTTCTAGCATGTAAGAACAAGTTGATAAATTATTAAACTTTTGCTATAAATAAATCTGCACCACTTGAGAACAAAAATGAAAACACAGATGAAAGTTAATTAAGGAACTCACTTCACATTAAACTTAACTTTAAAACTGCCAAAAATGGTTCTGAAAATATTTAAAAATACTAATTAAATTCAGATAAATTTTTGGTGTTAGATAAAATGTCCTGTGTATGCCTTTGTATCTATAAATTAACTAGCAAACCAGTTACATTTATATTGCTGTGTTCAAAAGATTTGTAGGGTGAAACACTGAGAATCCTATTAATGCAGGACCAGTACAGGGAAACGGAGTAATCTCTCCTTGACGCCGTGTGTAACTGTTTGACCTTTCCTCACCACCTGCTCCCTCCTAGCATCAGTGTTTTGTACCCAGCTGGCAACGATTCAGGATGTATCTGGCAAGCGCCCTGTCTCTCTTCCTGAAATTCAGATCCTGCCTTCTCTTACAAAGAGGTCAATCCATTTGCCCTATGCTGCTCATGTTCATGGAAGGTCGTAGTCACGAGTCAGGTGGTGTCATTTATTTATTTTTTTTTATCTACAGGCATTTACTTCTCTTCCAAGTTCATTGTCACCTTTAAAGAACCGTTGTGTTTGTTGTAGTGTGTGCTAACTTACAGGGGTAGTTTTTAAGCTGAGGTTCTGTGAAATTATTAGTCATCTTTTCTCTTTCCAGTCGTACAAAATTGTTATGCTGTCATGACTTTGTAGAAACATAGCTAAATCCTCAGGGTGGTGGGATGTTAACATTTAGTCAGATAAACCATCGTTCCATCTAACAGTCGTTAAAACATATCAAAGTGCAGTTGGACTCAAAATGATCTATGGCAGGTGTAAACTTGTTCTCTTTCAACCAGGAAGTTTGTGCCTGAAAGGAAATGATAAAATAGATATTGGGTAAAGTTGTAAAGAGTGTATCAATTTTATTTTTTTAAAGCATCTGTTTTTGTTGACATTTCATTAAAAAATGGATTGGGAAGTGGGTTTAGAGAAAAGGGGGAGGACATGAGGCAAAGGTCATCAGCCCAGGACTTGAACCTGTGACAGCCGCGTTGAGGACTATGGCCTCCATACGTGGGTAATGCTTTGCCCCTGTTCCACTGCCGCGCCCAAGCTCTGGGTCTTTGAGGGTTGGAAACCAATCACTTAAATTTTGGCTCTCTCCAAAGATACAAAATGGAACTGGCCTCAGTTCTATACATAGACTTGCTCTTTTTCTTTCTTTCATTTCTGCTCATGGTTTGCTGCTGTGTATATTAAAAAAAAGGAAATAAGTCTTGTTTTGTTAAATATTGCCATGCTTAGTCAAGTCTCACATCCAAGCATAATTTAATAAATCTTATACTCCACTGGAGAATTTTTTTTTTTATTTCTGTTTTTTTATTTCTGCCAAAAGCTATTTTTTACCTAAATAATACTTATATTATTTTTACTGCTGGGGTGCTGAATTCCAGCAGTCCGCACCTACTGCATCATTGCAATGCACACATATTCTGCTTTATGCAGTTGTCAGGTTTTTTTGCACAGCTTAACTGGGAATTTCAGAAACAACCTCTTTTTGGCCCAGTTACATCTTTCTGTTAAATTGTGATATCATACATTGTCTGTCAAGAGCATAGTGTCACAATACAGTGCGACTAAATTTGCTTACAAGTTAATTGATTCATTTTAAATCTATTTCTTGAGTTAACTCAACCAGGTTGTGAATTGCATGTGTGCATCAGTAATATGAAAGCATTTCATTTTCAGTCTAATTCATCCTGATCACCATGAAGAGATAATGACGTATTGCAAAAGGAGGGCAAGATAATGTCAGCTGTTCTATTGAATCCCAAAAATATTGTTTGTATGCCCTGTCAAAATACCCAGTTAAAATGTTTCATGGTTCATTTTGACAATATATTTTCCTTAACGTCTTTAGCTTATATCTTTACAGAGCGATAAAGTGATTCAAGCTACAAAGCCAGCCAGGTTGAGGCAACAGCATTGTCTGTCTTTAGCACATTTACCAACACACACCTGCATGTTTAAAGCACTTAAGAGTTTAGTCAAACTGCTCTGTGTTTAGCATTTGTTGTCTCATGATTGTTGTTTAAATCTTTCACCTCAGTGTTTACACCTTATGTGCTCTGATAGCATTGGGTACAATATTACCAACAGACTCGCTGCTTTTAGTTTTCATCACACTGGCAAAGGTTGAATTGCTTACGCTTTCACTGTGTGCGCCTGGTGGCTTCCTTTCAGGAACCACAGATAAATGCAGAGAGGTCTTAACCTTCTATGCTGACATGCATCCATGCCCTTACTCAGTGATAGGCTGGCACACAGCAGCACCTCTTTGGCAGTGGTTAAGCTGTTTGCATCATGTTGAGATACAGCTTTCCTGTCTCTCCGCAGTGCTGGACTTGCCATGTGCTGGTCTGGCACATATTGGCCTCTTCTTGGCAGAGGTTGCATGATAACTTCTTCCCATGGGGCTTCTTGTTTGGCATAATATTGGATTGGGTTTTATCAACACATCACTGGCTTGATAACCTCACTGTCTGTTATTCAATAGCTCACTCCTTACAGACTCTTATCTGGGGAAAATTTCCAAAAAAGGGAAAAGTGGTTCTCAGTTTTAGAATTTTTTGGACAGTCGTGGTTAAAAAGTGTTGAAACTTTGATGCAATATAGTGTATGTAGGTATGTAAATAATTTAAATTGTGTAATGACTGTAATGACATTACTTCATCACTTTAATGTTATTCACTTGCCTATTTTTTATTTATTTATTTTTTTTAACTACAACTTTACCTGTATTTGTTGTCCTCTGATAACCAGATCTCAGATGTATTCATTCAAAAGTAATTGTCTCCTTAAATGTTGTTCTCATTACTGTTCTCATGTTTTTGTTGCTTAAGTGTATGCCTAAAATTCTAATACTGTACTCTTCTGGGTGATGGGAAAATATTAGGCCATTCATTCACTTCTATTGCTCCCAAGCCAAGTTGGTATTTGAGTCACTGACCAAGCTTGTGGGTGCAGTTCATTGCAAATGGCATTTCTTTGGCTGTAAATCAACAACACACTCTGTCTTTTGCATGGGCAATGCCTTTATCGGTTGCTCTCTGAGTGCGAGAGTGCCCGCTGTACCAGATGATGCCCTGCAGGTTAGTGGATTTGGCAGCTTCTTTTTGTTGATTCACTGATTTGACGCCGCTTTGTCCTGAGCTGTCTATATGCGTCTGTGTGCCCATCAGGGTCAACGAGCAAAAAGCTCTTACTTTCAGCTCTCCTATTCCCTTTTGTTTGTTCTGCATGAGTCTTCATGGCTCACGGTTCTATGTCTCTCTTTTCACTGTGCTTGTGGTGTCTTCTTTTTCTTCTTTTTATCTTATTCTGTCATTCATGTTCTCAGCTTTCGCTTTTCATTTCTGAGTTCTTCTGCATCTCACCAGATTTATCTCTCCTCCCTATTTTTGTTCAACTGTGCTATGTTTATTCGCTCCCACTGACTTCCCTGCTGTTATTTCTGTCTTTTGGCCTTTTGCGCTCTAAGATCTTGTTTTATCTTAGCTGTCTATATGGTGGGCTGACAGACAAAGAAACACAGACACACATGGGGCGACACTTATGCACACTTACTTATTTAGTTGCAGTCTTTCATAGATATGCACACTTACTTATTTAGTTGCAGTTTTTCATAGATACAACAATGTGCAGTTTTCTTCTTAATAGATTTATTGGGTTGAGCATACATACATTTTATGTGAATTGTGAATTAAGAGCAATCTTCACCAAAACTACAAATGTAAGATCTTAATTCTGCCTCTGGAAAAGTAGGGGAGTCCGAACCTTGGTGGTCTGTCTTTAGAGTTGGGATCAATCCACTCAATAAAATGACATGACATGCAGATAAACAGATATTTCATGTATAATAATTTGTTTTTTGAGGGTTTTTTTTAGATTATTTATTGGCGTGGGTGCAGTCTGTGTGTTGCAGAGGGAGCAAAAGACATCCACTACTTTTTTGCATGTGCAGAGATTGAGAGCAGAAAAAGTTATGTTGGATTGTTACAGTAATAAGTGAGAAGAAAAATGTTTACTTCAGCATCAAAAGGAAGGCTAAATAAAAACAAACCTGTACTTCTATAGGTTCTAAAGAAACACTTTTCACTACATTCAGCTATTCACAGATTCATTCACACATTCATAAGGTGACGTCGGTAAGATGCATTGTAGTGCCAGCTGCCCTGGGCCAGTCTGACCGAATCGAGTCTACCATGCACCGGCACCACCAGGTTCTCTGACCTCCACCAGCAGGTAAAATGGGTGAAGTGTTCTGCTCAAGGCCACAACCGAGAAAGACTAAGTGGGGATACAAACCGGCAACCCAGCTGCAGGACAAACTCCTTCCGCCTTCTCCATCTTGTTATGGTCTGGCTCTTAAACCACAACAAATGCAAGGGAAGACATGCATGGGATAACTTAAAAGGGAATTTATTTAACAAAAATCATAACTGATTATGGAAGAAAGGGAGAGAGTGGCAGGGAAAAAAAGAATGAGCTGCTTAGTCAGAGAAAGTGGCGCATCTTAAGGTGGATCTGACGTCATCTGGAGACACTGGCCAGCTGCTTCCACTTCCAATCAGCACCAATTAAGAAGTCCACAACATGGATGTCAGAGACCCAGAGGAAAAGGCCTTGTGCCATAATAATCTTCACCCATTGCTTTTAATCACTTGTAAAAGGTGCTACTATACTTCCTTCCTTTGATGATATTAATTGTAGCACAATTTTAAAACCTCAGGAACTATTTAAAGGATGGGGTGATTTATTTATAACCTCAACTAGTATATTTCCCCCCCAAAAAATTAAAAATTTCAGTTTTCTCAGGAATGTATGCTTTGTTCTTCTTTTTCTCCCTATGTGGTCTAATGACTTGTTCCTGCATTTGCGAGCTACAATTGTTAGTTGTCAATCTGTTCAGATCATTTGGGACCAATCGTTTTTTACTGGTCCCCAAAGGTGGGGCCCTGTTGTGCTCAAGAACAGAGCAGCGTACTGAATTGTTGAACATTTTAATGAGACCATCCCAAAATGGCACGTCACATGTGCATAATCAATACCAAAGATGAATCAACGTGCTAGAATTTATAGGCATTTTTGTGATCAAAAAGAGTCAAAAGTTCACCCTCAATTGTCTACATTCTTTTATGTCTAGGACAAGCTACTATGACTGAATCTTAATGCCAGAAATAAATGTCATTACCACCTTGTGATGGAGAAAATAGACCCTCTCAGCCCCAACTCCTTCCCTGAAAATAAAACAAATAAAGAAAAAACTATCCTTATATATTCTGTAGTTGTGTGTGGCTCTAATTAGAATATGGCTGCCTTTTGAATGAGTCAATCTATGCAGCCTATCATTTAATTCCTCTTTCCAGGTTGTGAATCAACAGCCTTCAGAAGCTAAAACCATGGCAACAGCCTTTGCAGCTCTAACTATGGGATTGCTGTCTCACTTTGACATCACTCTGAAAGCCACATATTGGCAGACTGATACACCACAAACATTTATGTGTGGATCTGAGTTTCTTCACAAAACAGCAGCTTGACATCATCTTTAAGCCTGTTAAAGACCAAAGAAATTTGGATGAGTCCAAAATATAATGTTTTGAACATGTTTAGTTTTTCATAGAGTACAGTAGTGTCTATGTTCTGAGTTGAAACTGACTTCTGTCATTCATATAGTGATGAATGTTATAGTCAGGCAATGTAAAAATCTCTAGGCCTTATCAAAAAAGGTCTTTGTCCTTCTTCAGATGCATACAAATACTCGTTTGAATGGACCCAAAATCATTTGAAGATGAAACAAGCACACCAGTTATATTTTTAAGATGAATTTAATTTAGTTGAAAGTTGATATACTTTTATTTGCAAACCAGGAAATGTATTTATCAACCCTGATCACTGTCTAGGTTAGTAATTCGGCTTTGTGTCAATCAATGCCATGGAAAGATACTTTTTAGAGCATACCACATATAATTATGGTCAGAAAATTTACAGAAACATACTTTTTTTTTATTCAAATCTATTGCTCCACATTCTCCCATTGTTTTGTAGCCTAAATGTTGTGACATTACAATAAACATCACATAACAGTTATAACTTAGTAAAAAGTTGATGCAGTGAAAATCTTTGCAACACGTAAATGTCTTAAACTTTGTATCATTAACAGTTGCTAGAGATTTGTCAACTGCAAATCCACAATGTGAATTTCCTGTCTCCTCTTATCTCAGTGGAACTTTATTAAATTAAGATCTGGTGACCGTCATAATATGAATTTATGTTCAAGAAATCATTTTGAGATTATTTGTCAGCAACAGCACGCAGTAAGCTGTTGTGTTCAAGCAATGACGAATAGGTGGCAGCCCAAAGTGTGCTGAGAAAAATTCCCCCATACTACTATGCCACCACTACATGCTTAAGCACTTGATACAAAGCAGAAAGGATCAATGCTGTCATGTTTTTTATGCCACATTGAGAGTCTGTCTTCTTTCTGATCAATCTGTTCAAACCATACTGGTTGGTGTGAAATATCTAACATTAATTTAAATTGATGAGACCAGTTTTTCTAACAGATATGATTTCTTCATATTGTAGTTTGCATGTAGAATGTAATGTAATGGGAATATTAATTTCAAAATTAAATTAACATACCTACCTGGCTTGTAAATTTGTTTTCTTGCGTGACAAGATTTGATAAAACAGAAATAACCAAATAGCTAGTTATGTGTCCATAGCAACAGCAATAATAACCAAGCCAACTGAAATGTTTGAAAGGTGTGAGACATAACAAATAGAGAATAAAAACAGAGTTAACAGGTGTGTAATGTGAAAGCCCTGTGATTGCTGTCTGAGTATTACCTTTATGGATATAAGTAAGCAGGTGTTTCATAGGTTCACATATGCTTATCCATCTCATTCTCCATCTTGCCCATTAGAGACATATTGTATGCCTACACACACATTGGCACAAACACACACAAATGCACATGCACCATGAGTCATTTGAATATGTCTGCATAATGTGTTTGCATTGCATTCCACGCAGGAACCATTTAGAAATTAAAGTTCTCTCACTGAACTGGCCACCAAAACAAAGTGTGCTCACCTACACACCTGACTCACACATTTGGTGTGATGTACAGTGGTGTGAAAGTGTTTGCTCCCTTCCTGATTTCCTGGGGTTTTTTGCATGTTTGTCACACCTCAGTGTTCAAAAAATACAATTTTGCACCACTCTTGTGTACACACCACTGTATATTGTCAGTGCCTTCATTGACACTTCAATGAAGACACTGAATAACAAAATAGAAAAATTAAAAGATTGTCAGAGATTTGGTGGTTAACATTGTTTTTTAAAAACAAAAATCATGTTAGTGATGACTATCATTCTGGGGAGGAATCTTAATCACTCTTCTTTCTTTTAAATTTTAAATCATCAATGTTTTCAGATGCTGTCTAATCCATAACTGCAGGGAGAAAATCAAATGTTTCACCAGGCTGCAGAGCTTTGGACACCTGGCTCTCCCATCCTTGCGACTCCCATGGCATGGATTTTTCATAAAAAAAATGTGTGTTTTTGTGATGAGACACAACTTTTAGGGCCAGATGGGCTCCACTTAAACAGTTGTGACAGTCATCTGCCATCCTGGAACATATCATAGGAAATTCTACACCAGAGACTGAATTACATGCTGCCCAATAGTCATTACTACGATATCCCACCAGCTGACTGCACCAATGGTTACTGGTTCCATCATCTCCATCTCAGTCATAATAGATTTACTTGCTTTGTAGGAATTCAGAAATATAATGTAAATAATAATAATAAACCAGCCTCATAGCAAGAAACACTATTATTGTCTCTTATTCAGTAGTAACAATAGTAGTCATGGAAGTCTCTAGATGCAGCTGAGTGACATCATCAACCAATTTATGTAATTGGCTACTTGCTTGCACCTGTAATGGACAATGTTAGAGGTGAATGATGTGATGAGTGAGCATAAAATTTAATAAATAGGTTTACAATTGTAGATAGTTTTTAATATAAATTTATGGGTGTGTAATTTATTTATTTTTCCAAATAAAGATTTAGTTCCCGTATTTCCTAACTCTGACATGAACTTAAATTATAGTGATCTCCTGTTAGATCCTTATTCTGTGTACCAATAACTGTCCTTCTGTCATGACTTCTTGTTAAAGGCATGCGGTTCAGTTTAAACTGGAAGTTTGAACATACACGCATTGTCATCTCTCATGAGACGATGCATGATGAGTTCATGAACTCATATCTCCTTTTTTGTTTTCACAAATAGAAGGAATTTCTCATAAATATTAAACTATGTTTTGATAGCTTTTCTGTCATGAATTTTAGTTTTTTAAAGAAATATGTTTGAATCCGGTCCTGATTCATACAAAACATACATACATAATCACTTGGTTAACTTGGAAGAAAATGGCTCCTATAGCATCATTACTTTCTCCTGGTCAACTAAAGGCTCTATTCTCAGAGGCCATACAAATAATTTGTATTTTGTTATATTTTGAGGAGAAATTTCACAACCTACAAACTGGAGTAATTTTGTGATAGAATGCGTTATAATTTTATTAAACTCATACACAGAAAAGTGTTTTCCAATATTTGCTTTGACCTGTGTTCATAAGATTTTATTATAGATGGGAATCTGATTCAAAATAAAGTTTCATTAAAAAAAATTACTACAGATTTGATCTGCAGGTAAAGTCTGCATATATTTACAAGCCTTTACTAATTTATAAATAAAAAAAAGCTATTAACCACATTAAATACGATTTATCTTCATGGGTATAAAATGATATTTTTGCTGCTATGAATGTTTGGATACAAAAGCAGGTTCACATTTAAGAAATGGACCAGAAATATTCTGAAACAAATGCAGCAAGATGTCAATCCTTGTTGTGTTTTTTTTTGGGGGGGGAGAACTCGCATGCGGACTAAAACTGTATAGCATTTAAAATACTGTCTTCACTTTAAGGAGAAATGTTGAAAACTTTTGATATAAGATTTTGTGCAGTCACATCTCAATTATGCACCTGTCGGTTAGAATTAAATAGCTATTATGTTTTCTAATTTGCGGACTGTTTATCACTATGTAAATCCAGACTAACTTTGTTTTATATCTATTTTTATTCTATTTCATCTTTTTTTGTTATTTTGTATTCCTGTTGAGAGACCATCAATGGGGCTCAGAGCGAGAGCAAAACAGGGAAAGACTGAATAACATTCTCCTTTTTATGGAATCACCAGGATGCTTCCTGTGGTTTTCATATCTTTGGATACACTTTGTGTTTGTGCATGCGTGTGTATGTGAGTGTCACATTTGCGTGCTTCCTGTAGTTTTCATCCTTTGTTTTATGTCAGCAGGGTACCCTTAGTGAAAGGCTCCTGTGTATCTACTGCCAAATGACAGACGGTCCCCACATTTTCAGATCTATTTCAAAAGCCAAAGTCAGCAGCCACACTTGTAATGAAATGGTGTACATGTCTTTGTAATATTTCATCTACCAGAATTGAGATTTAGCTTTACATAGGTTAGATTGGATGAATTCGTATCCATGGGTTTTGTTTAGGTTGATTAGAACATTAGATTTTATATTGTTGGCTTTTTAATCTATTGCATTTGGCTTCTGTCTTTCATTTAACACCTACTTTACTAATTGTCTTATTTTTCATCTTTTCCTTTTCTTCTAACCAGTTCACCACATTCTATTGCGGACACTGATGCCATTCACTCTGTTGAGCACAGGGTTTTTTTTTAGCAATCTTTGACACATTTTGCTTTAGATTACTTTTAGCACAATTGTCAAAGTTAATTACTAGTACAGTGTGTTAAACGTTGAAAATTCCAGTCCTTATATTACATGAACAAGTTGTAGGAGAACAGTAATTAGCCCAAGCGGTTGACGATTTGGATGGCTGGTGTTTCTTGTGGAAGCAGGATGACTCAACAGCCCACTGCACATGCCACCATTTTACTCTAAAATATGGTTAGTAAATCTGATTAAAGAAATAGCTATGTAATTTCTACAAAGTAGTAAAAATCAATGAGGCAGCCAGTGCCCACTTATATAGTGTTATGAGGAAGGGGATAGAATACTCTGGCTCTAAGGGGGTAAGGGGGGAAAAAAACTGTGGCCATCTGACTCAATCTTTTTTTTTCTCATAAATCTGCACTGCATTTGTTCATTGAAACTGGACTGTTCTACATTGAAAACAGATCTTTATTCTGATGTGAGAATACTTGGGAATTGAGCCTATCATCATCCGTTATTTGGTATAGACCCTTTAAATAGTCAGACTGACTGACTGACCACAAGCGCACAGGCACTTTTAATGCTAATTAACTCTCACCTTAGTTTAGCATTTCCTTATGTTCTAATTATTTCCAATTGTTTTATGTACCATTATCTTTGTCCAGGCCTGTTTCATTAGTTTAGTTTTTGAAAATGTCTGATTTTCATTTGTTTAATTTTCAGTAAATTTGTATTATTTTTTTGTCATGCTTCAAGTTATTTCAGTGACCATTGTAGGTTTTTTTGGTCATTTACAGAGAGGTACCAACAATATTGTCCACGTGCCTTGGTCACATAAGGTGGGATGTATAAGCTTACTGAAGTGCAGACCTTATGAACCATCCCGTTCATAAACTGAATCAACAAACAGAGACCAAGCAAAGCTCGACTAATCTCTCAGTATTGACTTTTACATCACTGCAGTCAAGTTAAGTGAACTGGACAGGAAACACGGTATGAACACCAATCCTAAGCCTCAACCAACAATGACGAGATAAAAACAGATTTGCATCTGTGGATCTAGAGTCCATTTTTATGCAGGACATGTAAGTCTAGGATACTACCTTAGTGCCCACATAACTACTTGGGAATTAACTAATACTGTAAGTGGGTACTTTTACTTATTACTTATTTTTGCTCCTACAGGAGGGAAAGTGAGTAAAAACTGTGATCACAATGACAGCTTAAATCCTTTAGAGTAAAAGATAAATAATAAGAATAATTATATATTAGACAGCCAAGGATTAGATTAGAGAAGCTTCTCTTCAAGGACATTAGTTGAAAATAATATGGAACAAAAGCCTCTAGTTGCCTGAATAGTGCTGGATAAAGAAATAATAATTCTCGGTTTCTTGTAGTATTGCTTATATTAAAGGATATAAAATGTGAGGAGAGCTCTAATTCTGTGTTTCATACAGTCTTGGGCATTTGTCTCTGACATATTGTGGTGGACACAAAAATTCAATTCTAATGTGGAAATAAAGTATCGAGCCAGGGTGGATTTATTTTCAGTAATAAGTGTACAGTTATATCAGATACACACCTGATTAATGACTAATTTCAGGTTGCTGCAGTCTTCACAGCCTGTGTCTCATAAATCTGCTTGTTCTGCCAAATTTTTAAACCATTCTCTCAGAAAGCTTTTTTCTCCTTGCAGTCAGTGACCCTAGAACATTTAAAGGCTGGCGCTTCTCTGCGGATGCCTACTGTGAGTGCACTATGAGAAGAGTAATGTGATTAGAGTTGGCTGTGTGATGTTTCACTTGGTTAGCACCCCACAGTCGGATGGGAAACATGTTATGAATATGAAATACAACTTAAGAGGTTTACTACACTGACTTACTTTGAGGTGGAATGCATGAGCTTCAGACTATCAATGATTCTCACCCTTATTTAGCTGAAGGATTAGTCAAAAACATCACCAGCCCAGTCCAGTAACCCCAGCTGCCCCCAACTCCTCCCTCCAAAAATATATTCAGCTGCTCCTGCCACCTCTTGAGGACTGTGGTTCTAACCCAAATCTTTCCCAGAGATGCCCATTTCTATTTCCAGTGTATTTGACAAGAAGAAAATAAAATTAAGGTCTATTTTGTATAAAATGTATTCAGTACACCAGGATAGGTTCTTTTATTTCGACATTCAACCAGCAAACACATGCTGAGAATCTCTGGAAGCCATCATTTTGTGTTTATGCTTAGGCACATTTTTACATCTAAATAGAACAAAAAAACTTTAAAACCAAAACAATAAATAAATAAATAAAATTGAAATTCCCTGATCAAAAATATGGGAGCAAAAGGGAACAAGCACAAAAATGTAGTTGATTATTTGTGCTTATTGTTATAATCTTATTTATTCACTGTTTCCTTGATGTACCCAAGAAGATCTTTTTAAGACTCTCCAGACACTATCCATGTTCTGGCTACTTTTTTGAGTTATAGCACAGCCTTGATCTGCTGTAGAGCGGGCCAATGTAAAACAGCTAAAAGTGGTCGGTGTGTGACCTGTTTAAGGATCTTTTCAGCTTTTAAGAGGGGAATGTTTTAATAGGGGCAAAAATAGGACATCATGTTGTTGTCAGCTTGTAAGGACAACATGTAACACGTTTTTTTTTTTGGGGGGGGGGTTACCCTTATTAAAACCTAAGAACATTTGGATTGCTGGTTATCCCTATGTTTTTGTGGTTTTACAAATTTAGCAAGCATTCAAGCATAAAAGCTTGAAAAGAAAAACATGTTTAGTTTACTTGCTATTTTAATAAGCTCCTGGTACATTAGGGTCCTGGATTTATGCCTAGTGGAAAGTCTGCCTCTCTGAACTCACACAAACACTCAAAAATGATGCAGTTTAGTTGACTATTGTGTTGTGATTCATGGTTTGACATGGTAAAACAATGATTTGGAAACTAATGACCTGCAAGTGTTACAAAGAAAAAAAAATATATAAAGAATAGATTGTAATTGTTTAGTCACATATAGTATAAGATCATGTTTATTCATTGATCCATTCATTCATTGTGAAATTGAATAACAGTAACATCCCTTTGGTTCTTCTTTGGTTTTTGTTACGGCTCTATCGATGCAATCACTGAAAAATAAGAATATAATTGTGATTTGGTTATGCCTTATGGAAAAAATGCAACTGCTGAAGGAAACTGGCAGAAAAATAGATAATCAAGGGGTGAGTTTGGTTGACAGGAAAGATTGAAGATGAAGATGAGGAACCTGAATATTAACAGTGATTGTATTTACTCGTGTGCTTACTCCTTTCTTTGTCCTTAAATATCATATTATGAGGACTGACAGGAGACTGAAGGTTCTTGGGTCGTTATTTGAACAAAGCATGCCCTTTACGACCACTCTCATAAATGTTTCGTAGCTGCAAAAGACAGTTGATTTTTAAAACAGAAACACAAGGACGAAATGTGAAAATGCTGTTTTGCAGTTGTTGAACAGAGAGGCAATCAGGCGAGGGAATGGGAGAGGATGGAGCAGAAGCAGCGAGTGGTTTTAAGGCACAATGATGTACAGCTTGAAACGCAAAAGGATTGCACAGTTTAGAAGGAAACATTTTGTCTGAGAGAGATGGAGCAGTAGGGGTAGAGAGGTCAACTCCTGAGCATATCCATTTCACAGTATTTTCCTCGAATCTCCCTCTGGACATTGCTTCTCTCCCCCTTAAAGCGATTATCCTTCCATTTGCCATTATATATGTGTCAAAACCTCCACTTACACACATACTTACTTTATGTGTGCACTCAACACAAGGGAATGAACCACCAGCTTCTTGTGACAGCCAGTATAGGGAAGAAGAGCTTTTCAAGTTCAGTTGACTGTTGATACAGAAATGCTATTATTGCAGTAGTCAGTATGTGTTGTAAAAATAATGATTGGAAAACTGAAGTTGTGAAGAGTTGAGTACATGGTGGCACCCAACGATCACCTAGGAGGATTAATTTAACTATTTTTGAAGCAATTTATGGCAGCACAGCAATATTGCTTTTGTCTCGATATGTTTAATAAATTGATTTATTTGTTAGCTCGGTTTGTGGAGATTGATGGTTAATATGGGATGAAGAGAAGAGCTGATGAGACTTTCAGCAGTAGCTCTATTTCCATTACAAATGTGTGGAAATTGTTGTCTATATTATGCTAATGTTGAAAGAGCTAAATTTTGTAATTGCTGTGTTTCCATTAAATAAGACAAGAAATTAAAATAATAATTGAATACGATGTGTCATTTGGTAAATAATTAAAAATTATGTCAGCAGCGTTTGTAAACAGTCACATGATGAGGAGTGACAAGACCCTTATTCTTGGGAATGGCTTCATATGAGGATTTTGGAGAAATTTTAGTCAATGATTTTATAAGAGTCCTACAGATTCAACACATTTGAGTGACACAACGTTTTATGTTTGGTGTGATGCTGTGAGAGCTCTGGTGGAGACTGCCCATTGTCCAAAAAACCCCCAAAGAACATCCTCCTACTACTATTTGTTGTCTTCTTCAACGTTTTCACCAGTTGTATCATCGGGCTGTTGACTCGTGTGATGCAAAAAAACAAAAAAAGTGTTTCCATTGCAATTTTGCAAAAAATGTTTCGATTTGGCTGAAAAAGCCACCATATTTTCTAAAGTGGATGCTTCCATAAAGAGAATTTATTTTTGTAATTTCAAATTCCAAAAATAAATTGCACATTAAATAAAATCTATGTTACTACAGTTCCCAAAAGCTAATTATTACACATGTTTTGTATACCCTGTTGAGAAGAAAAACATTTTGGGACTAAAACAGCAACTAATGTTGCAGTAAATGAGATATATTATTATATTTTATATATAATTAGTAGTTGTTTTCAATACCACTTTGCTATTTTCCTGAAATAGTTTTTGTGTTTTTGGTTTTCAATCTTATTGCTTTTTTTTTTCTTTTATTCCACTAGTTGTTTCTGATATGTCTGTCTGTGAGATAAATGTGATGCAGTCAGTAGCAGTAATTTACAGAGAATTCAAAGAATGTCATCATTAATACAATATAATGTATTTGATTAATTCAGTTCCAGATAGAAAAAAAGGTTGTGACTTTGCATGCTCCAAGGTTATCAGAGTTAATCAAATCACGCCACGGCAAATGGTCTGCAGTGAGTTGTCAAGCATGTCTAAAAAAATGTTAATCAAAAATTTTAAAAGAAAAAAAAAATAATTCTCTGCATGTTTACTTTTAGATTCATTGGGGAAATTAGCAGCAGAATAATAGATATAATATAGATAGATATAATAGAAAATGCTTTTCTTTTTTTTATAAACTATAATATAGTTTTAAAAATTGAGTTCAATCCTCAACAGATTTCAATTTTCAAACCAGCATGGTGGCAAAATAAGCATAGAGGTACAATTTGCTGATAAGCTTCTTGGACAATGAGTTGTGGTTTGTTTGTTTTTGTTTTTTTTAAACATATGAACGGTGATTAGAGGAATGTTAAACATGTATGTAAAAATTATAAAACAGTGAACTGTTGAACTAAAGAATTTCAGTTTTATGCTTAATCCATATAAACATTGAAGAATGCTGAGGATTTGGCATGTCAGTTTGTGGTACAAACATACAGCAAACATCATATTAAGATGTTATTGTGAAAGACACACATTAAATGACTGGCAAAAAATATAACGTGCTGTGGAGAAGTTTTTCAGCTGGAAATATTGTTTCTCCCTCCTTTGCAGAGAGAAAGAAAGGGCTAAAATGGATATCAAATTGAATGGTCAAAATCGCTCAAGAGAAAATAAAGTTTACTCATTTCACAGTGACAGAAAAATGTATTGGAATGGTGAAATGAGGCATGGAAGCATGAAGAAGGGTCCGCTGAGAGATTGAGGCAGTCCAGTCTATAGACTGCTAGGATGCAAGGTCTCAGGAAGTTATCGATTTGAGGCCAAGATTGATTTTGAAACCACATATATAAAAACACTGTCATTCATGCAATTGTAGCGAGGTAACAGGAAAAGTGCATGCAAATTTGGGATGAATATATCTTTTCTCCTGTTCCTTTTGTTTGACAGTGATTTCTGTAGCAAATCATTGTCAAATGCATATTTTTTTAAAATTAATTGGCTAGATTTTAATTGACCAGCATGACCCTCTTTCTATCATTCTTTCTTTTTCTTTCTAGAGTCATTAGACCCCTGTAGTAGCTAACTGGTGTTTCAGCTGTAGTGCCAGAATGGCTCCTAATGTCCCTGAGTACTCAAACTAAAACTTATTGATAGCATATGTGACATTACTGTTTTATTAAAACTGAATAGTAGCCCTGGGTCTTTGTACTATGTCATCATAAAGAGCATCTTTATGTTGTTCATTTTTTTTAATGTTCAAACTAAGACTCACTTAGTTAACAGCAGGTGTGCCCATGAGAAATTTGCTTCAAAGTGCACTGGGTGGACCTGCTGGATCGAAAGGCAACTTCTGTCGAATCATTAGATTCAAAACGAGCGGTTTCAAGCGGTTTCATCATCTTTAGGCAATCACAGTGTGTGTGACTATTGGACTGCATATTTGGGTCAGTTTTTAAGAGCACCTCTACCAATGTAAAAGTTTGGAGATGCAAGTCAAAGCAAGTCCATCGGTATTGTTGAGATTAAATGATGGGGCTAAAATATGTGTTTCTTTGAAAATGGTGACAAATCAAATACTGATACCATTGTCGTGATCATAAGTATCTATGAAACACAGGACACAACAAAAATGATTTAGCAATGGCTAAGTAGAACATGGTCATCTTAAAGTAGCAGTAGTAGTACATGTCTTTGATTGAAGGCCAGTTTTCATTGTTATGCTTATAATGCCCCTTTTCCACCGACCCGGCCGGCCCGGCTCCGCACGCTTTGCTTGCGTTTCCACCGGCCTTTTAAACCGGGCTGGCGCTGCTATTTTAGGTCCTGCTTCAGAGCAGGGTCAGCAGAGCCAGCCCGGCCAGCACTGGTGACGTAAGCTTCGCTGCTGTTCACTGATTGGCCGAGGGCGTGGTCAGAAGAGCGAGGCAAGAGAGAAGAAAACAAGGAAATAAACAGGGACACAACAGCGATGGAGTCCTCGCAACAATCGCAGCATCCTGAGCATTTCTTCCACTGCGCCTTTCTTCCTGAAACTTCAGGAAGATCCCAATAAGTTTAAAAAATAGCAACAACACGGACGCAACGTTGTCCATAGCTCTCGCCTTTCGTTATTTTCCAAGGAGCAAAAGTCTAGAGGCGTGGCTTGCAGCGCCCCCTTCGCTCCCCCTGAACGCAAGGAGGCGTTCCTCTCTGCACACCAAACATGGCCGGTGGAAACGGAATACATTTTTACAGAGCCGTGCGGAGCCGGGCCGGCCGGGTCGGTGGAAAAGGGGCATAAGTGATTCAAACAGTTAATGAAGAGGATAGGTGAATGAAACTGCATTTGCTTAGTTTTTTTATGAATAAAAAAAGTTAGAGGTACCCATACATGTGCATCTTAATAAAGTAGTTAAGTGTAATTTAGAAAATAATTCAGTTTTCATTCATTTTATTAAAAGCATGTGATACTCAGTGATATTTCAAGTTTGTGTCAATTTCAACAAACTCGGCTGACAGCTATTGAGAACCCAGAATTATGTTTCTCTGTGAATCACAATGTTACATAAGATATATTTAAAAAAAACAATTTGTCTTGAATTGTACAAAATCAAGTCAGACTTGACAGTTGTTGAGCAAACTGCCAGAGACAGATGACAGTGGTAAATTAATATTGATGATGGAAAGCTGTCAAAGGTTTTGGATAAAATAACTGTCTGTGGGAAGAAAAAGCTTTGATTTTACTATTTCTTTTTAAATTTTGGACTTTTCAGTAGGCTAATGTGTATGTTAAAAATTTGCTTTACATTCATTGGTCTGTCGTGGTGTTTTGATTTTCTAAGGAAATGTAAATCATCACAGAAAATATATCATGAATGCTTGCATTATACAGTATAAGCCTGTGTTTTGAATATAAATTCTGAAATAGAGTTCCTTTTGAATTTTTTAGATGCACTTGTATAGCCTCAGGCCTTTAGTGTTCCTGCATTTAAATTTCTTTTGAATTCCTGTAAACTGTATATAAAATCTTGTGTGCTTGCACACTTTTGCATTCACACAAGTCAAAACTGTGAAAGTTCAGACAATGGAAAACAGACTTGGCTCATTCCCACAGGTAGTTTTCCAGGGAGGGATGACTAAACACAGATGCTCAGCCCAGTGCAAAAGTGAAGCTCAGATGAGATTTTTTTTTCCGCCACACTCAAAAAACTCCTTCTTTCCTAGTACTCAATTCTTATTTCTTCAAAGTACTTCATTTTTTTACCAGTGATATTTTCTATTCTTCCTCTCTTCTCTACTTTGAAAATACCATTGTCTTTCAGTTGAATGAAAAAATAGTTTCCAAATGATTTGGCTACAGCATTTTACCTCAAAAAATAAATAAAATCATGATCTTCTTAGTTTGTCATTTTTTAACTTTCAAGAGACTTGCATGTTATTAAAAAAGTACATTATGCAGAAAGTCACTGTTGTTAATTTTTAATTTATTCTTTTGTTTGCTTTGACAGTGCACTGAGTCAACGATCCAAACTAATTGAAAAACCTGTTTACACCCCTTACCTTTGGTGGCGCTGTACCAAGAACTACTGAAACGAACGATGCAAACCCTCTGAAGACAGAAGTGCGACTACCTTCTTCAGGAAAAAAAAAAAAATAATATATATATATATATATTTATAAAGACCGATTCTCCATCTTGCATTAAGCTCACACGTCTGTTTTGGTTCTATTGACCCTGAGTTCCTTATAGTTTGTTTCCTGCTTTAGGATCACTTGCATCCAGATATGCATTCTAACCATGCCAGAGTTTCCTTTAATGACACTGAGACCAGAGTTTGATTTTTTTCGGTCCTCATCAGCAAATCTGACTTTCTAGACAAATGTGCTAGAGTTTCATTAAAGCTGGCTGAAGAACCTTTAGACAATCATGATCCTTTAGCTTTAGCATTTCACAAAATATGATTTATTAAAATATTATCCATATTTGCAATCTGATAAAAGAAGCTGGGTCCAACATCTAAGGACGCAGCTTATATCTTTTGAAGCATCTCTTCAAAAGTTCGACACCAGAAGTCACACTGAGACCTGGTAAATTTAGCAAAGTCTAAAAAATAGTTTTACTGTTGCCATGCAGGTTTGTCTTAACTCACTGAGAAAATACTTTCATAAAACAGCACTAACCAGGTTAATATATGTTGTCAAATTACCATGTGAGAAATAAATGCTTTCGATAACTAAAAACGTCTGGTGCAACACATTAAAACAAAAAAAAAAAATCTACATACAGCAACAATGCATTAAAGATGTAATGCTTCAATGAAAGAAAAGTAGCAAAACCATTGTAGGTCTGAAAAAGGCTCTCAGATGTTTGCACAATACAATTTTAGTTGATTGCTTTGACCTGCTTATTGGAACTTGGATCCTCTCAGTGATCATCATCACTAGTTCAGCAGATTAGGAGACACCTCTATGTCTCATCATAAAAAAAAATACAAAAGACATGAGCTCCATTTATTAGAGGGCCAAATTTGAACCGTTCTTGTTCTGCGATCAGGGGCCACAAAAAAATTAGGACTTCCTGGCCATACTTTGAACACCACTGGCATCGAGCATTCACTAATTTATGTCTGTAATATCTATTCTGAACAAGAAGCTATACTTATCAGTCTCCAGTTTATCTCCTTGTATATTTCCCTTTTTGAGTTGAAATTGGACAGAAAAGCCTTACAGTCTGTGCATCACAATTTCAATCAGCAGGTCATGGCCACAGCAGGAAATTAACAATTATTCTTTTCATCTGTGTTTGCCTGTCTGCGTCTGCATTCTCCGCAGTGTGTGTGTGAATGGCTGCAATATTTCTTTCGCACTTTTTGGAACATTGAGTGAAACAGGAAATTAACAATTACTCTGCTGAGTTTCCTTTCATAAACTGGCTATGTCAATGAATCTAAAGGAAATCAAGGGCCATCTTTCAAATCCAAGTATTTGAGGTGTGAGTGTGTTAACATAGTGAATGAGCAAAGCTCAATACAGTGAAGCCAAGAAACCTTTTGAATGTTTTGCGTTTTGTTTCAAGTGTTACTTTGTGTGAAGAGACTATGATCAGGCTGATGTTGACCTCATAAACATGTGTCATCCAAGTTAGTTTAGCTGTATGTGTGTGTGTAAGAGAGAGTGTTTGCACCTGTCCTTTCATAATACTGCAGTACTGTTGTCTGTTAGAAACCTTGGGATAACCGTTTTTACTTTTGATATTCAGGTCAAATTTCTGGTCTCCATTGTTATAAGCTTAAAAAAATACGTATTCTCTTGTTTGACATACTTGTTTAACAAAAATGTCTTGATTGAATGTCAGGCCAATGCCGTTGAGGTCAAAGGCATTCACCTCAACTGCCTTTGATTGCTTCAGACACCAATTTATAACTTGTATTAAATCAAAAATGTATATGTCTGGACTGTGGAGAGAAGTGAGACATCCTACAGGGCATTGTTGAATTAGAGGAATAAAATGTTAATCTTCTTTGCTCATTGTTTTCCTCTGGTCTCCCGATTTCCGCATGTACAACAGTGGAAAACACACAGAACAACCGGTTGCCATTCAACTTCAGACATATCTAGAGTTTTATTCAGACAATAAAATGCATAGAAAAACAGATCAGCATCACACCCAAACCATCAAGAAGTCCAAACCATAAAACAGACATGAATTACTTGACATTAACCAAGAAATCATTACTGTTTAAACTTTACCTTTAATAACATAAAGTTACCTAATTTTTAAAGTGCAATCAGCAATACTTTTATAACAAATTGATATCAGTAATGATTTCTTGGTCAAGTTGTCATAACAAAGACATTCTAAATAATGTCAACTTTGTATTAAAAGTGTCATAATTTACCGAATGAAGCTTTATGACAACAGTCATAAATATTCATAAAGACTTATTCATGTTTACGACAGGTGTTTATGACTGTGTCATGTCCGTCTTATTCAGCCCCTTCAAATAAAGTATTACCCAAGTTTCTGATAATTATTGAGTCAGTAATTGATGTATTTTATAAAATTGAGATGAGGGGTTAGATTAAATAAGTGTTTGCTTTTCCTACTGCTTTTCAAAGAGAAAAGCAGTGATACAAGTATCTTGGTTTTGGCTATGTTTCTGGATGTTTTTTCTTGCCCCACCCTACCAGTATGGCAATATGTTTCCAAGATGTTCTTTGTTCTTTAAACCAAAAAAGCTAAGTTCACAATAACTTTTGAAGTAGAAACATTTTTCTTAAAGATGAGAGAGTTTGGACTTGCTTATGGCATTTTTTTCATAATATGGTGATGAATGTAGTGTCTGAGGACATGGCATAAATTGAGAGACAAGAATAGCAAATGTCACTGGGAAGATTGATGAGAGGACAAAAGTAATACTGTATATGTAGAATAGGGGAGATGAGAAGGCTGGCAGGGCAGTAAGTGTATCATCTGTGCATCTGTATACAGAGTGGTAAGCAACATTCTTGCAGAACAGCAGAAAGCCAGTATCAATAATCTATTCATCGATCATGTTTATCTATCAGATGCATTTTAAATAGATTTGTTGTGATATCCACACTGATGTAGTGCCCACATTCGGGACATAAATCCACATCTGAAGCATGTATCAAGATTAGACACTACAACCGATAATGATGCCACTTATAAACAGATCATTATCAGTGGATTTTTTTCATCTGGCATAATCTGTTATGTTGCTTTTTATCTGATAACTGCAGCACTGGAAAATGAAATCATTGTTTCAGATAGAAGATTATCAGATCTTGGCAGCCAACCAACAGGAAACGGCAAACCAAGAGGAAATTGTTATTCAACTCTTTGTTTTTTCTTCTGCTTTAGGCTTTCCACCTCATGGTAGTAGGAGAGTATCTTCCACAGACTATGTTTCTACTTCTAAGAAACAACATATAAGTACTTACAATTAAAATGAACATTAAAAGACACAGTTTGATGGAGAGTAAAGTGGTTAATCCAGTAACAATTTGACTGGATTAACAGTAAAGTTGTTAATTACAACTTTACTTTATAAAGTAAAGTTGTAATGTCAATTACACATTGGAAAAACAGTCTTTGAATGTCATTTAAATGACATATAATTTGAAATACTGTTAGGGAATGCTATCAAATTAAACTTACATTATACTTGTGACATGTTAAGCATACAACCTGGCTCCATATTTAATTAGAAATCCGCTCATTCTTTCTTGTAGTGTCAAATTAATATCAGTTAGACCTAAATTCAGCATCTAACAGCTGAATTTAGGTCTAACTGCTCCTTTGATCATTCGGATGCCTCTTGTTTGTCAAGCTTTAGGGTCTGACATAATAAACTAAATTATATCAAGTGAGTCATTAAAAAAAAAGCAGACAGGTGTATTTAAACAGCTGCCACAATATTAAGTGCTCATTTTGTGGAAAATGACTTTGACAGATACATGCATGCATGCACATTCATATGTTTTGTGCTAATTTTGACTGTCAAAGCTTCTATGATTAGATAGACCTACCGAGAAAGATTTCCTTCCTCCGGAGGTGCATCCATAGATGAATAGTAAAATAAGGCAAAGTAACTCACATATTTTGTTTTTTACTTAATACTTCTGTATACTCAATAGTGTAACTGTTTTGTAAGATGCACTCTTAATATTCTGTGTAACCTTGGTGTTTCTTTGTAGTCCCTGCTGATAGAAATAAATGTGAAGTGGTGCCAAGTTACAGACCAAAGTAATGATTCTAAAACCCTGAGTTAATCAAAAACAGGTGCAGTCTTAGAAAATGATTAAGCTAGCTCTAATATAACCTTGATACGCTAACATTAACATTTCTATTAGCAATTCCTTTTAAAACTGACAAAAGTATACTCAAATTTGCAAAACTTGAAATAAAACCAATGGCAGCAGGATCATAAAATTTTGTTCCAAGAAGTTCATGGTGGACTGTGATGGGCCATTTTTTACTCCTGTTCGCTTTAAGTTTTGTAGAAAGCCTTCCAGTGCGCCATAAGCAGGAGTAAGTCCAAACTCACTAATAGAGGACCAGATTAAATATTTTATTATATCTTCCATGGCCCTGTACAGCAGAAAAATACAATTTCAGCAAAAATCCTCAAGATTGGCTACCAAAACAAATTGAGCTCTTCCCAATTCTGCTTGGTGAAAACTGTTGTCTGGGCTTGCAAAAAGAAAAATGTATCTTTTGGGAAAGAAACAGTTGAGAATTTTCAAAACCTAAAAAGAATAAAAAAACAAACTAGAACTATTTATGTTATTACAAGATATAATTTTGATTCTTAAATTACATACATACTATCAGTTTCAAGTCATGTTTTAGCTTTAACTGCATTTTAGAGAAAATAAGATTCTATTTTTTACAGCTATCTATGCTTTTTAGATTTCAGAATTAAGATTCTACCATCATGTCATGATACATGATACACCCAAATCAAAATCCCAGCACTACCCTTCTACCACAGTTTTCTAAGATCCACTTTTTTGAGGTCATGGTTTTATTTCTTCTTTGAAAAATAGAGACAATGGGTCATGTAAACATAGTGTACCCATAACATAAGTCGTAGTACCGTATTTTCTGCACTATAAGGCACACCTAAAAACCTTTTATTTCCTCAAAAGCCAACAGTGTGCCTTATAATTCGGTGGACCTTATATATGGACCAATATTGAGCCACAATAGGTCTAGCAACTACAGTAAGCAGCCACTGACTTCATTTTCGCCCAAAGAAGAAGAAGCGCGTCGTGCATGCTGGGATAATTGTCAGATCGCTGGATTGTAATCTATTAATAAAGTTTGACTGATCTATCTACCTACCGACCGTCTATTATCAGGTCGTCTGCAGGTCATTTAGCACCACGTTCTCCACTAATATGCTGTGCCCGAACAGAGAAGGATGACCATCATCTGGCCATGTCCTGGCCCAGGAAGGCTCTCCTCGCCGGAGTCGGACTGTTTTGTTGACATTCACCTTAGTACAACCCCATCTAGTGGATGCATAACATAACTCGAGCCTCTACTGTAAAGTCTATTCTATGCCTTTTATATGAAAAAGGTTTTAAAATAGGCCATTCATTGAAGGTCTGCCTTATAATCCAGTGCACCTTATAGTGCGGAAAATACGGTACATGGCAACACACTAACACACTCAGAAATCCAGTAAATCCTTATCAGGATCTGAATGGCTACACATAGTGAAACCTCAGTTGTGCTGAAACACCAGGTTTCATATCACATGCGTGTCGTATCCAAATCTGTCATCATCTCTTGAGCCTGTGTCTGAGCATGTGAACGTGGGTGCAAGTAAAGACTTTTAACATGTGCAGCCATCCAGAATGCTTATCTAGGAAATCCAACAGCTTGACTGCTTTTTGCTGTGACAGCAGCACACAGACAACCTTTCTGACATGCACACAGTGCTCTCAAACACAGACACATATCCTCAACACGCTGGAAACATTGCCCCTTGCTGCACTGCCATCTGATGAGCTCACATTCGACCACTTTTAAATCTTTTAAGTCATCGTCGAAGCATAATTTGGAGGAAGTGTGCATGCACGTGTGTTTGACAAGCTCTTGAACATAATGATTTAATTCTGCTTAGTGCAATTTCTCTTCAAAAACATATGCCATTTCTTTAGGTTTCTAGCATTGTGCAATATTTCTTAATTTGATCTTTAGCACATACATGATATTTGTAGTCCTCAAACTGTTTCCCACATTCCCTGACATTTTTATATCTTAAGAAGTGTTTTATGTGAGTGTGTGTGTAAAGTAATGAAGCTTATTTTGTTAAACATCAACTATTGGCATGACATATGAAGTTTGTGTGTCACTCATGGTGCATGCTGGAGTGTGTGTTGGGATAAAATAATATAAAATGTACATTCTGCTTCTGTGCTAGGACAGAATGAGTTACTTTTGCCATCATATCACTGCCTTGTTTCTTTTCCCTTACCTGATGATTGTCTATAATATAATGCTTTATAAAAATTATAAGAGTGCCTCCAAGATGTCAAATTAATATTAAACATAATCAGAGAAAAGCTTGAGCTGCTTTTGCTTTGAAGCCACTTTAAAAGCATCTGGAGGTAGGTCAGTATTCATTGGACCAGACAAAGTGTATAGAATAGCACAAGTTTATGTTATATTATTGGGTCATTGCTGTTACATATTTATGTAAATGCAACACATATGCTGTTGAATTTGTTTAAAAATATGTGGCTTGGAGATCAAATTTTGCAGGTTTCAGTTTCTAATTTGTACAGGGGAGATGCTAAAGCATAATTTACTCCAGTCCATTTTTATACACTTTGTCATGCAATGTAAAAGATGTTTAATTAATATTTATTTAAACTGTCTATGACACGACAGTATAGTATGATGGAAAAAATAATGGAGCTGCTCTGCCTTCTCCCAGTGCTGCTACTGTCATCTGCAGTATTACACCATTCGGTCAGAAACAATTAATCAGAGCCAGGAAGGTTAATCAAGCTTGTGTACATGCTGCTCACACCCTCCTCTTACTCTCTGCTACAGCTAGTTTCCCACAACACAGGCTGCCATGAATGCTCAACTAGTTAGTTGTTTCTCCACCATTAGCACATTGATTGTGCAAGGACAGTTGAAGTGCTATGTCGTTTCTGACCCAGAGTGTTGCATTTCTGCAGATCACAATAGGAGCACCGGAAGGAGATGGAGGAGACTGACTTTTTTTTTTCCTTTTGAGATTATGTGTCTCCTACTATAGTGTCACGATAAATGTATCTGAAATATATGTTTTAGAAAAATTACATACTGCAGCAGAAGGTGTATTTAATTATTTTATGTTGTATTTAAGTTAATTAACATTTGCTTTGTGTAATTTCTATATTGTTAATGGAAATACTGGATTTCTGTTCTGTTCATACGTCTCCTATAATATCTTTGATAGATTCAAGCAGTCCTTAACCTGTAAGGAGCACAGGGAGAAGGCAGGATGAGCCAAGAATACAAGATAAATATATTTCTTGGACAATGTCAGTCATAAAGTTAGCATTACACACTCAGATGAATATCTGGAATAACGTTTTCAAAAATAAGTCTCAACAGCTGCATACATATTCATATTGGGCTAACAATTTCACATTAGCACCCAAAATGTTGTTTGTAAAACTTTATCAACGAACTTAGTGGAACACTGTGGCATGAATCATATGTATTGTGACCACTGATCAAGACAAACTACCTTATAAATAACCTCCATGGATATTATTTATTGGAGTCAAAAAGTCAAATTTACTTCCAGTAGGCTATAAGTAAAACATAGAAAATAGCTTTAAATTATTGGCTGTCAAAGAGGCTATAAAATGTCTCCAAAGGTGCTTGGAAAATTAGTCCTACGACAGACTGCTTCATTTATATCGTATAAAACCACCAAAACTACAAAATTAAGAAGGCGCTAAATAACCAGCACCCTCCTTCGTTCAGTTTGAAAGACATACTGAGAGAGTTTGTAACACTAGGATGACAGGAATATGTTTTCCAAAAAATGTCAATGATTTCTGTCTTTGAGTATTATACCTGATTACATTAAGGGAACATAAAATAAAATGAAGAAAAGAAAATGTTTTAGACAACTTGGTTCTTGAGTAGGCCATACTCTGCAAAGATTTCCATACTCTTTTAAAGCTTTTAACTGTGCTTTTTTTTGCACTGTTGGGCACACAATGACTTCATAATGGAAATCCTGACAGTAGAGTGACAGAGTCAGAGAAAGAGGCAGAAATGGAGAGGAAGAAAGAGAAAAAAGCTGAAAATTGCCCCCAGGCTATCAAGTGCACACTCACCTTTGCTCTAGAGTGATACAACTGTTCCCCAATGAATGACATTACACACTCACTATCTGACTCCTCTTCTTTTATCCCCACTCAGTGTCAGTCTCCATACACTGCTTCCCTGCTTTAATAACTGTGGCCCTCTTCAAAGGAGGCTTGAAAGGGGAAAGGACAGATCAAACATGGCTTCTTTGGGGTAAACTCAGGCTTGAGGGCAAAATGATACAGTTTCAACAGGTGAGTTTTTCAGTGGCCCAGGAGAATTATATAATCCAGAGAAACAAGTCGGTGTGCAATGATTTTCATCATAAATTTAAAGGGGTAGGGATTTTATCAAGGTTTTCATAGACCTCGAGATAATTTTCTACTGTAGGTTCCCTGTAATCTTTTCTGTTCCATTAGTCAAATAACCTTTTTTTTTTTTTTTGCTAAGATGCATTGACAGCACCTAATCTCCAAATTAGAACGACTCAGGTTGAATGCAGCATTGAATCATTGCATACTGTAATGGCATTTTTCCCAAGTGTCTTTCTAAGTGGGTTTTCAAGGTACTTACAAAAATGTTGGCTCCATTTCTCAATTTTACACGTGTATCATCCATCAATAACTCCATCATTTCAGTCAATGCTGGCAAAACTCTGGGAAAATGCTATCTGTGCATGATGCACCACATTGACTAGCAGACCTGGATGTAAAACTGTACATGCGTTTGTAGCTATTTTCACATATACAGTATAAAGTGCAGGCATTGAACATTGGCCAGCAACAGTTTATTTGCATAAAAGTGTCAGAGGAGGTCAGTGGGTATGTTTCTCCTACCCATTGTTTTTGAAAATGATCTGTTCCCTACCAGGTAGCAGGGAAAACCTTATATCTCTTTGCAGTACAACTACCTTTGTAGAGGTAGGAAAAACTGAAAAATCCCATATTTTCAGGTCACGTAAAAAGGCACCTGTCATTGCCATATATTGTAGGTTTGAATAGGTTTTCCTTGTGAATTGGGAAACGCAAGTATTTTTGACCAGAAAAAGAAAAGCTGGCATTGAAGAGCAAAGTAGATGTTAGTTGCAAACTAAGCTAAACATGACCATAAAAGTAAAGTTTCCCTTTAGCAATGCTGTTGCCACCGCGTGTAACTTGGACTCAGCTCCTTTGTTAGCAACACTGATTAAGGTTTAAAACTTAAATGTGGACATTCCAGATAAAAAGGTAATCCAAGTATCTTTAGTGCACATACTTTCCAAGGCAGAACAATTTCCTGACATTTATACTGGGATTGCTAAAAACATGCATACCCATTTTCTGAAACTCCATTACCTGTAATTTGCACCTAGAAAGCAAATCTGGCTTTTTAAAAGTACAGACACAAATTTAATGTAAATTGTGTTTTTGCTAGAGATTAAGGCAAGGTTGACGCAAAGAAGTAATATGGCAAGTAAGGAGAACATAAGCTGTATGCAAGAGATATATTAGGAGGCATCACAGGCATTTTGCTGTAGCTGTTGAGAATTAAAAATCTATCTTATGGACGTTTTATGACCCAAAGCTACCTACACTGTGATCTTTGAATACAATCACATGTAGATGATTGTCGCCCTCATCAGTTTAGGGATTAATTTATGATATTTCATAAGGATAATATTTGCTTATTGTGCTTTGAGAAATGCTGTAAATTGCACTGCTTTCCTAGATATGCCTCTATTGATTTGAAGCTTCAAATGTAAATACATTGATAGCCCCCGAAATCCGTACCTGAAAGTGGCAGTATTGAAATTCAAGTCAGGGAGCCACAAGGTCTCTACTGATGAGTGAGAGTCTGCCTTGTTCCAAGGTATTGCATGGTGCCACTTAATCAAAGTTCATGCCAACTCATAAATGCAGTACACCCTAGGAGTTGCCTGTGCTGAGTTGCACCCATTACTGCAGGTGCAAATCTTTGTTTATTCCACCCACATTATTGTGTATCTGCCTTCTGTTTCCATGCTGTAGGAAGATTCACTGCCTTAGGTCAATAATATGATACTGAGGCATTCGACTGCAAGTGATGCTGCGGCATATGCCGTCACCTGTCACCAGTGAAGGCTGGCTGTTGAAGATTTTTCAGAGATTTCCAAAAATTCTTTGGTACAAGCATCACAATTTAAAGATTCAAATATACTGCACATATTGAACACAATAACAAAAATGACGCAAGTGCTGCTGACACGCAACAATAACATAAGGATGTTACTTGGTCTCATGCATATTTTATTTAGTCTGAACTGATGGTCAATTTCCCTCAGCATTCAGAATGCTTGGAGCTTGGTCTCCAACTAATATCTGCTCTTGGATTAATTATTTAACTTCTAGGTGACACTTACAAACTGAATGTGGAGCAGGTAACTCACCAAATGGCTAGGAAATGTATTAATGAAAATAAAAACAGAAGTATGGTGTCACAGTAAAACAACTTGCCTCTTTCAGATGTAATAGTACACCGAATTGTGTAAACTTCATTCCAACACTTGCACACTACACAAGGGAAGGGCATACCAAAAGTGACATACACACTTGATGTTTTTTAAACATGCCAACATTATGGTCTTTTAAGAAAATATATGACAGCAGCATTATAGTTCTCATGACATTTTGCTTTACATCATAAACTTATAACAGGATAATCCATAAAAGGTTGTGTAAAACTGAAATTTTATTTTAACGGTTGTATAGTATTCTTGAAAAAGTTAAAAGTTGTATAAATGGAATTGTGTCACATTTCCATTCATGGTGTATTCTGAAGCCTGTGTGGTCGTCAGAATACACCTGTTTTTGCCAGTTGATATTTACATGATGTGCTTTACGTGACCATCAAAGCTAAGCATTGACTGATGCTGGTATGAAGCATCAGTCAATGTGAACCCACGGCTTTGAGAAAAGAGAAGCATACTTATTTTGATCAGGCAGAATTATCCAACATATTGTATAATCCTGTATATGTCCACATACCCATGTTTGTAGCACACTTTATGTGCTTTGTCACTTGTTGCTCATAACCCTTCTCAGAGAAGCCAGACACAGTGGTTGGCAGGTACTCTTGTTGTGAGGAACGCTACATTAATCAGCAGACCCAACACAGCTGGGAGATGCAAAGTCTCCCTCTCATTACTGTGAGCTCCCCTGCATGTCATTAGCAAACCCATTTAAGTCATGATCACTGTGCATAAGGGGTTGCAAAAACCTGCATAAAACATCTCTAAAGTTCATTCATTCATTACCTGCTCCAAATCACTGATCAGACAAACGAGCTCTCTCTGAGTATAACACTAAAAAGCATCTGTCCACAGCAATATAGTGACTGTTGGGATATTTAAAGAGGCTACAGGAGAGGAGAGCATTTTCTTTCAGTGGTTTCATTGTTCTGTTATTGTGTATAATATTACAAAATGTTTATAAAATGTTAGCAACTTAAAATATTTTTTATGAATCTTCCTTGAACAGAAGCAGGTAATTTTTCCCCCTTTTGTTTCTTAACTTTACTGCTTAAACTTAGCCCTTTAGTTTATTTTGTAAGACAAACTCCAAATAACTTCAAGTGTTGCACCTAAGTAATGTTTACTTACAGAAAAGAATACTTGAACAGTTTATGATGCTCCCTTTAGAGGACTAAACAAATTTCTTACGATCTGTTAAAAAGTTTCATTTGAAAATTATTCAGAATTGTTGTACATATGTTCCTGTATTGTATAATCTTGTCATGCAAAACATATGTTTGAAGATTATAAATTTGTTTGTATCAACATGAAATATCCAGCGTAACATAAAATTGTAGAAGTGTAAAATCTGAAAGAAGTCTAACACTCATTAATTTCATGGAATACAATAATTAAAATGTATTAATACCTCAGCCTTATTAGAAACATATTTGATTTTCAGAAGCCAATTAGAATTTATGGCTTTATTCTGAATTTTGACAGCTAACTTTAACCTAAATGAAAACAGTTTGTAGTATCGTTTATTACTCCATTTTCAACCTGTCTGCCACTACAGTAGGAAGAATAATGCCACCTGAGGTGTGAGTAGTTATTTCTACTCTTATTAGAACCACCTCCCATCTCTGTAGATGTGTTTCTTACATCCTCCATTCAATTTGTATGATAGGGCATCAGCACACACCACTATAGAATCGGCGTACGATCAATACAAACAAGGATGTTGGATGTATGGATGGTCTCAACATTGGACTCTGGTTTAATCAGTTGTGAAAACAAATGGGAATGCAACACAACAATCTAGTTGTTTTAGAAAGAATGAAACCACAGTGTATGAGGGAAATTTTACAGCAGTTTTATCCAAATTGTAAGCAAAACAAATTAAAAGTAACGTAATCAACTCCTTTCCTGGGTTTATGTCAAAAAGCTCTGCGACCAGTCGTGAGTTGAGTTCATTGAAATCAGCAGAGTAGGAGAGTTCATGTTTGATGTGAACTTATCGGACAGGACCTATCGACCAAATAGATGAACAAATTGCGAATGAGTTTGCTTCGACCAAATGTTCAGTTCAATTCATATTTATTTTATCAAGGACAGCACATTAAACAATGTTACGCGTTAAAAACAGGTTAACTGTTGTTTAATACACAGGTTTTCTAGCCACAGCCTAATTTGCAAGCCTTAATTAAAAGACAGCAAAATTATAATTAAAAAGTATGATCTTAAGTGCACAGATGAAGTGGCCTGGAAAAAAGGCAGTTCTGAGGGTAACAGTTCACATCAGAGGACATGAAATGTTACCCACAAATTAATCTAATCCAAAACAAGTATTAAGAATACATAAAAAATATATATATCTATAATCTACTGCCATCTAAGTAGTCAGGAACACTTTTGCTCAATGATAACCCAACAACTAGTCATTATGGAATCATTTTACAATATTAAAAATGCTGCCAAACGACCCAATAACACCTGCATGCGCAGGTTCCAAAGGTTATTTAATTTCTTTAATGCGCTTCTCTGGTATGTGCTCTGTTGTGAGTTGAAATCTTGACTGAAAGCTACAAGGTTGCCATTAGTCTACAAGATATTGATTTAATTTAAAATTCAATCATTTCATGTTTGAAAGGAATGTTTTTGATTGACTATCAGTTCAGATATTCATCAGCGGCAAACTGGATGTTTTGCTTTTAAGTGGTGCTAGTGTTTATGTATGAGAGAGGAGAGTTATTATGTCTCAGAACTGACTGCCAAGAAAAACAGTGTGTGTGTGTTTGATTTTGTTCCTTTTTGTGTTTTTACCAATAGAATAAAAGTTTAAAAAATCTTTGTTTAGAGCAGTTTGGTTTTCTTTTGTGTTTATAAAATTATAGGTTTCACTCTTTTCAATTAATCTCTTGCTATTCAAGACGTTACCATCTTACTTAATTTCTTTGTGTTGAATTTCTTAGATTAATCTTGTGCTCTATTCCTTGTAGATTTGAATTTATTATAGAGCACTGGCAGGTGTTTTCTCCTGGGTTTATGTGTAGTTTAGCTTAATTTGTTAGCAGCCATCTTCCCTGTTTGCTCTGTTCCACAGCTGTTCATAACACACCTGCATTCGATGTCATTCTCTGCTCTACCAGCAGCATATAAGTTCACTGATTTTCATTGTTTTTGCTCGTTCATCTGCTCATTCAGTTTGATACTGCATTTGATTTTCTGTTTGAAATTATGTACTTTCATCATCTTAAGTTGACATTTCTTGACTGTTGGATTTTGTGTTTTTATGGTTATTTTTGTACAATTATGCATCTCTATTTTGTTCTACTTCTGCCTCATTTTGTCTGTTTTTTGGGTGTTCCACATCCCCTTTTGTGAGGAAAAAATGTAAATATTGACTCTAGGGAGACTTATAAAAATCTCTCTAGAGCTCAGGAAACTCAATAAACAACTTTAAAACAGTTTGTGTCCACTGGTGGTTTTACAGATTTTTGAGGTTTGGAAAATACTAACCTCAAAAATATCACGTACTATATTGTGATATGTTTTAGTCACACAATAGTCTATCTCCTTTTAATGATTAACTGGGGAAAAAGTTATAGGAAAAATATTTTTGCTTGACTGAAAACAACAGAGTCAGACGATCAATAGGACTGAACTCAAATTAATTATTTAATGTATGTACTAACTTTTTAAAGAATGTTTGAAAGACAGAATTCTTATAAGACAAATGTTTGAGATGTAGCGCACACGCATCTAAAAATTTTAAAGACAAGAAGGAGTGCAGAAAAAATGTCTGGTAAAGCTTTGACTTTCTCGCTTTCCATCTTTCGCTCCCTCTCTATCTGTTCCCTTTGATACAAGGTACAGAGCAGCCTATTATCTGTCAGAAGCTCATTTTCTGGTTCCCACACTCTGCCACTGTGGCCGATCAGCATCTGATGGGATAGGCGGTGTCAGAGAGCTAATCCTAATGATCTGTCTGGTGAGAGAGAGAGAGAGAGAGAGACAGAGGCAGAGAGAATGAAAGAGTGAGAGAGTGGGTGATGAGTGGAATTAGGAAAAGATAAACAAGTTTGTCTATAGTTGGGCGGTTCTGAGAAACAAGTATAAAGAAAGGCTGCAAAAGGGACATTGATGAGCAAGTGTTGCATTTGGCAAAATAAGCTAAAGAATCTGTCATATTCCCAGCCCTGATCTTTCCCTAATAAGCTTTGTAGTCTATCTTAGTAATTTGTTCTCTCCATCAAGCCCATTTTGGCCATACACCACATTGAACTAGTTTTAATTCATTTATCATAATTTGTCTAAAAAAGCTGCCCTTATTCCCATACTTTTAATGGTTCATTAACAGAATTGTTTTACTGAACAGTTGTCCGTTTATGCTTAGACTTATTACGTTTAGAACTGCAGTCACTTTCAACCTACTTATTACAATCAGGTCAATGCATATGATTTTTTGAGAAGGTTTTCTTTTAGTCTATTAAGCTCTTATTCTTGTCTTTTCAAATGCCATTTGATCCTGGCAGATGGTGCTTAACACTTAGCCATATTCTGCCGGAGAGGTTTCTTTCTAGTGGAGTTTTTCTTTCTGCTACATGCATGTTCTTCATGAGGGATTGCTGCAAAGTCAAGGACACAAACAAGCGATCGTCCTCATGCTTATGCAGGAAGAGGGATTGCAGCAAATAAGTGAATTGATGCCATCTGCTGGGTTTCCTGGGTTGGAAATTTGATCATTTGAAAAGTAAACTAAACTTGACTGCATTGTTTCATTTCTAGAATCAGCTAGAATGGTACATATAGTATGTACTTCTATTGGAGTCTGTCTGTATCAACATGGTCAAAAGATCCAAAGTATATGTTGATTCAGCTTTGTAGTTTCAGAGCCTTGTTTGCAGTTTCAAACATCAATTTTGACCTGGTTTGAGATGCAACAGTTTAATATATGTAATGAATGAATGAGAGTGTGGTGTACTTTCTTCACTGATGCTGCAATGAATTGATTTTTCAATAAGAATAGTTTTAAATGAAATTTCGGTCATTTTAGCACCTCTTTTTCAATTGTCATAAGTTCTTGTTCCTATTTAAAATTTGTTTAGATATGACCAAAAAAAGATTAATTGCTTTTTCATTCCACCATTTTAAGCTAAAAATGAAACACTTTTACCTCACAGGTGTCTATTTTTGTGGAATTAAAGGACTGTTGCCTGCTGCCACTGCAGCTTTGATGAAGCTATGACTTCCCTGTGAGTAATTGAATCTTTACAAGATAGGAGACTGCCATGTTGGCTGATTGCTTGACCTGTCTGAATGCCATTTACTGACCATTTGGTTCACTGATTTGCAGACTCTTGCTTGCTAAAATGCTGCCAAGCAATTACAGCTAGTGGTTAGTTTGTGACTAATTTAATCTTTACTGATTGGTGCCTGAGTTACTTCATTAGAATGTTTTTCATGGTTACGAGCCAGCTAGTGGGTCATTTTGGAATTTCTAGACACCATCAAAAATAGTGCTGCTAAATTCTGCAATAAACCACATTGAATTTTATTTTCAGATCAGTTTCCTGTTCTGATCCTGAACGGGAAGCAATAGAGACTCCGATCCAGTGAGATTGAGTCAAGACAGTACAGATAGGACAGTGGAAATAGGTGAACAGATTTAACTAAGCTAACGTTGATCGTCGGGACGACCTTAGCCTGACCTTACTAAAATATTTTGTTTTATTCAACTTTGTCTTTCTGCTGGATATAGATCCAAGAATAAGACCCTGAAAGCCACTAGCGTTAACTACCATTTACTGATGTAAACTTTTAAACCACAAGCAAAGATAGAGCCCTGGAACCTTCAGAACACAATAAGTTTAAGGACTTAGAAGATTGGAAATTAAGTTTCATTGCCTGAGAATTTTTTTAAATTCAGCTTTGGATTTTACTGGTAAAAATTGAGAGGGCTAATGTTAGAGAAGTACAATTTTCCTAACCCATCGTGTGATTGATTAGCAGTTTGTGCACAGCATGCAATGCCTTTTGTCCAGTGATAGCTGAGATCTTTTCTTTACTGACTGAACTGGGAAAAGCTACAATTTTTTAATCTGTACATTATATGTGGTATTTTATTCAATTTGGCTTCAAATATATTTGCCACTCCAGAATTTAGTCAATGTTAAGGCAATTTGACATTTAGATTATATTAGGTGAATAAAGAGGCAAGAAGTTTAAAGCTCAGTGACATAATGTGTGTCAGAAAGTCACGTTGGCAAATTATTTCAGATTAAATATAAAAGTTCACCCTCAGCAGGGTCCTGGAGGGTGCATGGGAGTTCGCCCAACCAGTCTACATGTGTTTTGTGGACTTGGAGAAGGCGTTCGACCGTGTCCCTCGGGGGGCCTTGTGGGAGGTTCTCCGGGAGTATGGGGTACCGGGCCCTTTGATACGGGCTGTCAGGTCCCTGTATGACCGGAGTCAGAGTCTGGTCCGCATTGCCGGCAGTAAGTCGGGCTTGTTTCCGGTGAGAGTTGGACTCCCCCAAGGCTGCCCTTTGTCACCGATTCTGTTCATTACTTTCATGGACAGAATTTCTAGGCGCAGCCGAGGTGTTGAGGGGATCCGTTTTGGTGGCCTTAGGATCGCATCTCTGCTTTTTGCGGATGATGTGGTCCCGTTTCTTCATCAGATCATGATCTGCGGCTCTCGCTGAAACGGTTCGCGGCCGAGTGTGAAGCGGCCGGGATGAGGCTCAGTGCCTCCAAATCCGAGGCCATGGTCTTGAGCCGGAAAAGGGTAGAGTGCCTTCTCCGGATCAGGGGGGTCGTCCTGCCTCAAGTGGAGGAGTTTAAGTATCTGGGGATCTTGTTCACGAATGAGGGAAGAAGGGAGCGGGAGATCGACAGGCGGATTGGGGCAGGCGTCTGCCGTGAAGCGGGCGCTGTACCGGTCCGTCGTGGTGAAGAGAGAGCTGAGTCAAAAGGCGAAGCTCTCGATTTACCGGTCGATCTACGTTCCCACCCTCATCTATGGTCAAGAGCTTTGGGTCATGACCGAAAGAACGAGATCACGGATACAAGCGGCCGAAATGGGTTTCCTCCGCAGGGTGGCTGGGCTCTCCCTTAGAGATAGGGTGAGAAGCTCGGTCATCCGGGAGGGACTCAAAGTAGAGCCGCTGCTCCTCCACATCTGGTCAGGATGCCTCCTGGACGCCTCCCTGGTGAGGTGTTCCGGGCACGTCCCACCGGGAGGAGGCCTCGGGGAAGACCCAGGACACGCTGGAGGGACTATGTCTCTCGGCTGGCCTGGGAACGCCTTGGGGTTCCCCGGAGGAGCTGGAAGAAGTGGCTGGGGAGAGGGAAGTCTGGGCCTCACTTCTGAAGCTGCTGCCCCCGCGACCCAACCCAGGATAAGCAGAAGAAAATGGATGGATGGATGGAGTTCACAGGTGTAAAATGATATGACTACATGCACATCAATGCAGTTGTGTATTTTGCAATTTTGGCAGATTTGCTGCAGTGAAGAATTGGATTTCACATCGTGGCAGAGCTGGATTTCACAATTCAACACACAGCCCCATTTGTCACAGAGACTGCAAAAGAGATGTGTATAAAAAAATAAATGGTACAGGACCAAATAAAAACAAGGTGATTACTTCACAAAAGAAAGAGATGGAGAGGACGTCCTCATTTTACTGGCAGACTGCAATATGTATTCAACTATTTATCCAGTGTGATTTTTGCTAAAGGTGTTTGAGTAGAAAAAAAAAATCTATTTTACCTTAGCGAATGTCCTAGTATTTTATGGACATATTTGTGACTTACTGGTTGAAGTGCAAATTAGAAAAACAAATTATGATGACAATAATAATAGTTTTAATGACTTCTGAGGGAAAGAAAGGATCGTCAGCAGTCAGGGCAAAGGAGAACTATTTCACTATTTATCCACATTGCAAATAGATCAAATGTCCAAAGTCGCATAACACTATCAGTCAGTGCTCATCACACTTGCTATTCTAACTACCTACTTGCTGCCAGTGGTGCTGTGATTGAGTGAGATGGTTTTATATCTGTTCCTATACTGAGTGATGTAGAGATGTACTATTTTAGACAACAGGGTAATTCAACTGCTTGGCTAGTACAAGCTTAGGAGGCCACTTGTGCTGATACTGGTGCATGACTGATGCAAAGGCTAGCTAACACTTTTATCAAAACTCTGGAGAACCAAGACCATTGTTAGTAGGTTTATTGACAATCAAAAGGATGAAACTAAAAATAAGAAAAAAATACAATAGATATGAGTATGTGCAGAATAAAATGCACTTTTACACAGAGTATCTGTCGAACATCTACATGAATAGATCTATGCTACCGACGCCATATTGAGTAATTTCTCAAATCGTAGTTAAATTACACAACAAAGAAAAGTTATCATACAGTCAAATAGAACATTAGGAAGCTACATCTAGCAAGGAAACAATCCCACATAATTACTTTCACAATACGTCACAAAGTGAATGCCTACGCCATACTGTCTCCTGACTGCTACTGCTGTGTAATTAAGTTTTGTTTAAAACAGCTAAATTTTGCTAGGTTGCAATTCCTGAAAAGAACATATGAGGGCAGGCTTTCAGCCTTTTTAACCTACATATTACTGAAAACATATTCCATATTTTCCGCACTATAAGGCGCACCTAAAAACCTTCAATTTCTTCAAAAGCTGACATTGCGCCTCATAATCTGGTGCGCCTTATATATGGACCAATATTGAGCCACAACAGGCCTAGCAACTACGGTAAGCAGCCGCCGACTTCATTTTCACCCGTAGAAGAAGAAGCTGGAATAGTTGTCAGAACGCTGGTTTGCAATCTATTAATAAAGTTTGACTGACCTATCAACCTACCAACCGTCTAGAACAGGGGTCACCAACTCCAGTCCTCGAGGGCCACCATCCTGCAAATTTTAGATGTGTCTCTGTTCAAACGCACCTGGACCAAATAAACTGCTCGTTTCCAGTCTATTGCAGAAAGGAATGAATACTGTTGAGGGAATTCAGACATTTTGGAGCAGAGGCAAATCTAAAGGTTGCAGGATGGAAGCCCTTAAAGACTGGAGTTGGTGACCCCTGGTCTAGAATCAAGTTGTCTGCAGGTCATTTAGAACCACGTTCTCCACGCACATGCTGTGCGTGACCGTAGAAGGGTGACCATCGTCCATGGAAGGCTCTCCTTGCTGACCAGAGTCGGATTGTTTTGTTGATATTCACTTTAGTGCAGCTTCATCTAGTGGATGCATAGCGTAACTCCAGCCTCTCCTGTAAAGTCTATTCTATGCGCCTTATAATGTGGTGTGCCTTATATATGAAAAAAGTTTTAAAATAGGCCATTCATTGAAGGTGCACCTTATAGTGCGGAAAATACGGTATATCATTTCGTAACAGAACACCACCACTTAGACAGTTTTAGGCAAAATATTGCAGAACTAATTGAGACATTGAATGATTTCAGACATTCAGTTGCTTTGCTATTGAAACCCAATGTGAACTAATGTGGCCATTACTTCATCATCTGAACAGTCTGAAATAAATACCCAAGTAAAACTATGTGGACATTTTATTTATGTCCTTTGTAAGTACAACTGATTTTCTACATGTTTAGTTGGATTATAGCATTTTAAATAACTAACATGATTTGGCAAGATAAACAGCATGGCAGTAGATTAAGGAATCGGTAATCAGAACAATGCATCCTGTAACATCTGTAAATCTCTCTCCTCATGTGCACTGTGACATCTTTAGCTGTAATTGTCTATTATATTTTACAAAACTGCATCATGCAACCTTGTTCATTTTTGTGATTAGTCCATCAAGAAGTTGTTGAACTGAATCACAGCTGTTGCAACCAGCTCCTTAATCCAGCAGTTGGCATATACAATTTGGCATCTTCCTTCTGTCATCTGGATTCTTCTGTTCAGCTCACAATCTCAAAAAGCCACTCAATTCTACATGTAGGGCTTTCTCCCATCTGTCTTGGTCTAGACAATTGTCAGCTGGCAGACTCTCAACTTCCAATGCCCACAATTCTTGTCTGCAGCTTCCAGCTGCAGCAAAGACTTGGCATCCTCCCCCGCACTGCTGTCCATTTTCCTATGGGGTATAAAACCATACCAACTCCCTCCTTTTTTAAGCCTTCTTATAGTCTATTAATACATCCTTCTAGTGCCCTCAATAAGCAACTCACTGGTTTACTAGACAAAACAGGTGTAACAACCGATTACTTCCATGTGGAGGAGACACAGCTGTGCCTACTTGCCTTACTTTGCAGCAAAATTTAAATAGTTTGGGATGAATTCCACAAAGTGGAGCACATAAACAATACAGTCAATCTCTCCAGGACTATTGGAATTTGCAAAAGATAAAATTACCAGGGGACCAGAGACAAATTATGCAACATAGTCTTATAATTTGTAGTACTATTTTTACCATCCATATTACTGTTTTTGATAATAATTTAGTATTAAAAAAACTTCATGGTAAAGTGCCGAGCTAAGTAATTTTTTGATACAAAAACTGAGTTATTAACTGCCAGTATTACTGAAACTTATCCGCTAGTATAAATAAATATATGCTAAATGGTTGTCCAGTAAAACAAATTACATTAACGGAAAATAACAGCAAACAGTTTGTTTGCACTTTTGAATCAATGGCTTATTGGAGGTCTAGATAATTACTATTCCTACTCTCTTTATAGTCTACCTTCTTGGTGTAGCTAAAACCTATATGTAAACGGAAACAGATTTTGTTCAAGCCTTTATAGCTAAATTTATGTCCTATAATTTCTTTTTTTACATTTTACATATATAAATAGTGTTGCTGAGGTATTTTAGATTAAAATGTAAACAAAATGTTATAGAGATTTATCAAATTTTGGGGAAATTCAAACTATCTTATGATTTATAAAAAAAAAAAAAAAGACCTTGGGCAGCATTATTGACTCCTATTGGTGTTGTCCCAAAGAAATAACAGCAAGGCAACAGTAGTTTCGGGCTCTAATAACTGAAGCCCTGCATGCACAGACTTTTAATCATTCCTCAGGTTTGTTTCTGTTCAGCTAGAAAAAAGTTATGACACATCCATGAATTGATTTATTCTAAGCATCTGTCCAGTTCTTGGACTGGTTCAGAGCCACATGATGACATAATGATATAGAGCTGTCTGTCATCTACGTAGTGATGACAGACACAACTATTCATCATTAATCTTGTTGCAATCTGAGCTTGTGGGAGCATGCAAGTTTTAAACAGAAGTGCCCCCAGAAGTGAACCTTTGGCTACCCCACATTCGATTTCTGTTAGCTGTGATGAAAAGGTGTCTATTGATTCAAAGAAGTCCCTGTTCTTCAGGTAAGACCCAGTCACGTACTGTAGCAGAGAGTCTTACCCAGCTCTCCAATCACTTCAATAATACATCATAGTCTGCAGTGTCAAATGCTGCCCTGAGGTTCAACAGGTCCAGCACAGAGTTTCTCCCAGACTAGATACTGTGGCGAGCCAGATTAAGAATGTCAAAGTGGTTGGCCATTGTTAAGAAGATATTTAATTGTAGAACCATAACTTTTTCAATATTTTATTTTATTTTTATTAAAAAACGTTTGCTGATAGAATTCTGCAATAGTTACTGGTACAAATTTCATAGCTTGCAATTACCTAGATTTGACTTGGTTTAGTTTTTGTAAACTAAGTCAAACTTGGTTTAGTTTTTGTAAACTAAGTCAAATCTAATGATACAACCTCCACTTT
Organism: Poecilia picta; assembly: GCA_033032245.1. NCBI lineage: Eukaryota > Metazoa > Chordata > Actinopteri > Cyprinodontiformes > Poeciliidae > Poecilia > Poecilia picta. The sequence goes on from CM065361.1 coordinate 20,748,611, forward strand.
ATTACGGCCAACACAATGCCAGAGTTGTTTTCCAAATACCAGACATTATGAGACATTATGCTTAGGTAATTTGAAGAATACCTCTACAATGATGCACAGAAAATTAACAAACATAAACCAGTTTTACATCAGAAGTATGGTCTTCCAAATGCAATGTTTTAGCATTTAAGGCCAAAATAGTTTTCTTATTGGGAGACATCTTTATCATACTGTCCAGTCAGAAAAAAAAAATCTCTTTTTGGTTTTAGTACATTTTCAAAGTCTGGGGGTGGGGGGGCAGATTAAATGCAGATTGATATATAGTGGCTTTTGTAACTTTTGAGATTTAAAAAAGTTTGTGTCGGCAGTTACTGTAGCAGGTCAAAATTAAAATTATGGCTTGTCATTAGTGGTTTGGGACTTTTCATTCATTGAGTGCGAGTGAAATCTTTTGTGTCTTCTCCATGTAACCTCCTAAATACTGAAACATGTAGCAGCCTCTACCAGCTCCATTATGTTGATTTTAAACATTTCTTCAGTGCCATTCTGGCAAGGTTTTGCCACTCCACCTCCTTTTTAGTTTTGGTTAGAGTTTTTATTAAACCTGAGTCCAACTTTTATTGTTAGTCTAGATTTTACAGATTTTTAGCCACTTGAATTTGAGGACTACAGTAGTTATTAGCATTATGTGAAGAGATGCCGGCGTAAAAAAAAAAAAAACAGTAACAAAGAATAGCTGATAATTTTAGTTTAATATTCAGTGTTAAATGTTTGGAAGAGATTGTTTATAAATATACATGTTTGAATATATGTATGTGTACTATAAGATCCCACAAAATTTATTGGGAAGATAAAATACTGTATTTCAACTTTATATCGTGTGGTTTCACCAGTGCCTTATGTGCTGTGACACAATGTGCATCGAATTAAATATTTTGAAGAATAAACATTCCTTAAAACTTCCAATTTTCTGGTGGAATGTTGTAGTATTTGTGTGCAGGAACATGTGGTTTTCTGCACAAGTGGTAAACAGAATCAACTTAATCACAACCCCTCCATGAGCATTATAAAAGGAGTTTCATCTGACCCCAACCCAACCTGGTAATTAGCAGAATTCTTCTCCCCAGCCCTAAAACATGCCAACTCTGGTGTGGTTTCCTTCTCTTATTACGTCCCTCTTGGGAACAAAACAGAAATGAGGTTTGGAGGTATAACCTTGTTAGAAAGTGCAAGTCCTAGCAAGAAATCCAACAAGAACCCGATTCAGATTTAATTGGCGAACAATAACCCAGTGTATACCAGTCAGTTAAATTCTAGCCTATTTGAGACAGCCTGCTCTTGATTGGCTTCATGAGCTCATACGATGCCCTGAGTGCTTCATGGTTTGATGATCATCTTTAATTTCTCTCTTTCTAGCTACCCTTCATATTTTTCCCCAGTAAGCCCTTTCCTTCTTTTTCAACCAATTTAATGGTCTTTCTACTCCCTGTCTTTTTTTTCTTTATTTTTTTTATTTTTTTTTGTTTCTTTCTGTAAATTAAGCAGGCAATAAGCCATAGCAAGAGGCCAAGGGGATTTTTGGGTATTGAAGTTCATTAAGGCCACAATCTAATAGAGGGAGACAATTATCCTGTCAGAGTTTTGCCTTTCCTCATCTTTCGGTTCATTTTTTTTTCAAATACATTTTTGCATTTGGGACAATTCTTGGTTTTATCAAACTGATTGTCTATGTGCAAAGGACCATAACAGTCAGTATTTTCTGTATCAATCATGCCATCAAGTGACCGTTATTAGTCAGACAGCAAAGGTGATGGGGTCTTTAAAATCTGCCATTTTTCAGTCATTTTTTTCATGTTGCACACACAGTGGATGCAATAGCTATAATTGATGTCAATGAACATAATTTATGCTCCGCTAAAGGAAGAAAAATGTGTTTTCTGGAGTATTAACCTTTCAAAATGATTACAGCGCACTTCAATACAGTATTTGAAATCCATTTATTTGAAATTTAATTGAGCTATTTGAGCTGTTGAGAGGTTCCGATGATGAAATAAGCCCAAAGGAGTAAATTATAATAACTTAAAGGAAAATAACACTATTATCAGAACATAAAACACGACCAAAAATATATAATTTGGAAGAGCTTGTAACATGAAACTTGGAAAGCAATAAGGAGATAACATGTTTTGAAGACTGGGTTATAGATGCAGTTCCAGGCTTACGTATCTGGCTATGCGTATTTGCACTGCGCTGAAACAGCTCAGTCCAATTGCAAAATTTGTCACCCCTCTGCGTTTCATAAAGGGGTGAAATGCAGATGGGTGACTGTGCTACAGTTCAAGAAAATCTGCAAAATCCTCAGACTTTTTGATTTTTATTTTACATATTTTAGTCAAAATAGATTTTTAACATGTCCTACTCGAGAAAAGCAAGTTGTTTGCATATATTAAAATTACAAAAGGAGAATGAATCAAATGGAGTATGAACCCCCAAGTCAGAAGTGAATGCCCTGTGCTTGACTTTTGCTTTCAACTCACAATGGCACAATGGCAACCTCTGGCTCTGGATGTTTTGGTTGTCCCTGTCTATGATGTAAAGTCAACAATATTCAGGACATCTGCTGCAGTGAGAAGTGTAACACGTTTAGTATATGTTTGGAATTTGAAACATGACACAAAGACATTTTATACATGTGAAGTAATTATATTATTTTAAGTTAAGCTTCAAATTTCACCAAAGCAGACATTTGGTGAAATTCTAATAAAATTGAAAGATTCCTTTAAACCTTAATCTTTAAGGGTTATAAATAAGTTTGTGGTAGCCACTCATCCACACAAGCTTTCCAGGAACACAGACGAAATCAGATTTTATACAGGGAGTTATTTTATTATCCACACAGTAAATTGCTTTTGTGATAGTGTGGAAAACATTGACACAACTTGCCTATTGTCTCTATTGTTTCAGAGAGCCCCATAATCAGAGATTCATTAACATTCATTCATCTCATTGTGTGCTCAGCTACTTGAGTGTGTGTGTGAATGTTTACATGTATTTAAATGAGGTGCCACAAATATGGAGAGGCTGCAGGTGCTCTTGTGTGCGGTTTATTGTTGCTGGCTTGAATCTATTTGTGTTCATATATTGTGTGTTTTGCGTGCATGTATACTCCTCTTTGTCTGTATTCAAATTAGGTAAATGAGCGGATGTGGAAATGACATATTGTAGTCAGAGAACAAATACACTGAACAAGACAAAGGCCGACATGGACTGACAGCCGACTCTTTGACAGCTGTCAAAGACCAAGATGAACAGGTGGGGCAGATTCATGTTAGACTTGCGTAGATCTAAATCTATTTAACAGTAATAGATAAATGTTACATTTGATCAGTTAGTTTTTATTAAATGCCCAGACAATTGTATCATCCCTTGTACAAGCAGGGGACCATATAAAAACAACTTGTTTGCTTATTTATATATTTATTTTTTAAATAAAATGCAGAACAAGCATTCACTTCATTTTGTCTTATATTCTTGTGTAATGGCTGACTCACACCTGGAATGGCAAATTTAGACGTTTGTATTTGTTGTGATCTATGACTAAATGCAGATGGATCATATTTCATCTAAGTGGATCAAGAGAGTCTCTGAGAGATATTTTTTCGTTTTAAAAGTGCAGCTCAAACTGCCTAAGCCACGGTGGCCCAGTTTCATAATTTCTGATTGTTGAATCAGCAGCATGCACTAAACTGGTATCAGCATGCTATCATTGTAAATAATTCAATGCACAGTGTTTCTTTAGTTGTTTTTGAGAAGCGTTAAATATTACAGTTTACCCTGATGAAATGAGTTCATTAGGGTGTGTATATATATATATATATATATATATATATATATATATTATTTTTTTTTTTTTTGGTAGAATTAGATCTTAAGTCTATAAAAGGCCATTTGTTGATTTATTATTTTTTTTTCAACTCATTGGTTGTGTTCTGGCTTGTGGATCATAACAGTGGGTTTATATGTCAAACATGCAATGATGCAATGATACTAAACTCTTTAACTTAAATTTTAGTTCATGGATTAAATATTTACTCGGCCATTTATCCAGTAATGAGAAAGAAGCCAGAAGAAACATTAACATACATAAGAACTTGTAGCTGTTGTAAAAATTGGAGAATTTTTACAAAAACTGGTGTCTATGAAAGGATTTATGTGCTAAGCTGGATACAGTATGTAACACCCTTCAGGGTGGAATGACGTCATTTGACGACAACTTGCATTTACAGGTGCTGGTCATAAAATTAGAATATAATGAAAAAGTAGATTTATTTCAGTAATTCCATTTAAAAAGTGAAACTTGTATATTATATTCATACATTACATCCAAACTCATATATTTGAATTTTTTATTTCGTTTAATTTTGATGATTACAAATGACAACAAATGAAAATCTCAAATTCAGCATATCAGAAAATTAGACTATTACTGAAGACCAATAAAAACAAAGGATTTATAGAAATGTTGGCCAACTGAAAAGTATGAACATGAAAAGTATGAGCATGTACAGCACTCAGTATTTAGTTGGGGCTCCTTTGGCCTGTATTACTGCAGCAATGCGGCGTGGCATGGAGTCGATCAGTCTGTGGCACTGCTCAGGTGTTATGATAGCCCAGGTTGCTCTAATAGTGGCTTTTAGCTCTTCTGAATTTTTGGGTCTGGTGTATTGCATCTTCTTCTTCACAATATCCCATAGATTTTCTATGGGGTTAAGGTCAGGAGAGTTTGCTGGCCAATTAAGAACAGGGATACCATGGTCCTTCAACCAGGTACTGGTAGCTTTAGCACTGTGTGCAGGTGCCAAGTCCTGTTGGAAAATGAAATCTGCATCTCCAAAAAGTTGGTCAGCAGCAGGAAGCATGAAGTGCTCTAAAACTTCCTGGTATGTGGCTGCGTTGACCCTGGACCTCAGAAAACACAATGGACCAACACCAGCAGATGACATGGCACCCCAAACCATCACTGACTGTGGAAACTTTACACTGGACTTCAAGCAACGTGGATGAAGTGCCTCTCTACCTTTCCTCCAGACTCTGGGACCTTGATTTCCAAAGGAAATGCAAAATTTACTTTCATCAGAGAACATGACTTTGGACCACTCACCAGCAGTCCAGTCCTGTTTCTCTTTAGCCCAGGCAAGACGCTTCTGACGCTGTCTGTGGTTCAAGAGTGGCTTGACACAAGGAATGCGACAGCAGAAACCCATGTCTTTCATCGTCTGTGTGTGGTGGTTCTTGAAGCACTCACTCCAGCTGCAGTCCACTCTTTGTGAATCTCCCCCACATTTTTGAATGGGTTTTGTTTCACAATCCTCTCCAGGGTACGGTTATCTCTCTTGCTTGTACAATTTTTTCGACCACATCTTTTCCTTCCCTTCGCCTCTCTATTAATGTGCTTGGACACAAAGCTCTGTGAACAGCCAGCCTCTTTAGCGATGACCTTTTGTGTCTTGCCCTCCTTGTGCAAGGTGTCGATGGTCGTCTTTTGGACAACTGTCAAGTCAGCAGTCTTCCCCATGATTGTGTAGCCTATAGAACTAGACTGAAAGACCATTTAAAGGCCTTTGCAGGTGGTTTGAGTTAATTAGCTGATTAGAGTGTGGTACCAGGTGGCATCAATTTTGAACCTTTTCACAAGATTCTAATTTTCTGATATGCTGAATTTGAGATTTTCATTTGTTGTCATTTGTAATCATCAAAATTAAACGAAATAAGCATTTGAAATATGAGTTTGTATGTAATGTATGAATATAATATACAAGTTTCACATATTAAATGGAATTACTGAAATAAATCTACTTTTTCATTATATTCTAATTTTAGGACCAGCACCTGTACAACCAAAACTTCTAGGTCAGTGGTTCTTAACCTTTTTTGTGGTACCGAACCCCCCACTTACATATGCGCATTCACCGAACCCTTCTTATTCCAACACTACCACCCCCACTCTCCCCCCCCCCCCCTGATTTAATAATGTAATTATATTAGCTGTGTTACCACCCCCACGCCACTAGGGGCAGTACCAACCCCGAAAAGATGCGACTAAAGAGCAGATTTAGACTATAGAATTTAAGGAGTAGATCTAAACTATAGAATTTGGTCAAAACTGTGAGCTATGCTGAAGTAAATAAAGACACAAGTTCAAATCCATGCTGAGAGTGGAGCTCCTTCAATCGGAGCTCCTCCACAGTACTGATTGGCTAACGTGATCCTCTGCAGCAAGTGATGCGGGGTGCGTCATCATGACTTTACACAAGTGTGTCTTTACCTCCGCGGCAGAGGCTCCGCCGATCCCCTGAGACCGACTCATCGAACCCAGTTTAAGAACCACTGTTCTAGGTGCTTTCAGAGAGACATTACAATTTGGACCCCCAGTTCTGATCTGCATAGGTGTACAGTAACATGCAGTGATTTTCACAAAAACAAATTGTGTCTTCAAAATGGCTTTTCCTGCAGCAAAAAGTTAACTGCAATAATTTAGCTACATTAACAGCTATCAAAAGATCAGTGTCAAAAAGTTGGTTCAAAGTCACTGAAATTCAAAGTCCGTTCCCAGTTAGTTTTCTCACAACAAGATGAGGTTTTGTGATTAAGCCACTTCTATGTGGGCCACATGACTCAGTGATAGAGCAGGTGCACAACATGTAATTTTCAAAATCTAAATATCTGCTTTATAGGTAAAATGACTACGTTAGGTGATGGTGGTCAAGATCAGGTATCACCCCCATACATAGTTCTTTAAAAAGAGGCCCAGATGCAAATTATTTTCTTAATGATAATGAGTCATTTATGTTTTATGCTTTTCATGGCTCTTTTGATGCAAAATTCCTCTTTTCTTCACTTCATGAGAGTGATTCACTGGATACAAACATGCATTTGTTAGGACTTCATGATAGCTGAAGTACTGAGATCCTTGTTATATTTCCAGACTTAACCTAAAAGCTGTATGCCATGGAGCATAACTGTGAGATTTTATTCAGAAAGTTGAGCACCACCAATTCCTCATCTCTTGAAAACATTCCCAATAAATTGTAATTTGTGCACACAAACTTACAAAGTTATTTTTTCTACAAAAGACAAAGCAAGTCTACCAGGTAGTGAAATAAATAGTAAATTGTCAGCCCAGATGTTGCTTTTTTGTTTTTTTTTTTGAAGATCCAGCAATTTGTGGCAAATGATATTGTGTAATGGTCAGTGTCAATGCTAACTTTGGCAATGATTAACATGTGTTTATTGTTCATACTCAGAGGTTCCTGGGGTAAGAATGCAATGTGTGTTGGGGGGATAAGTGGGCAAACAGAGAGCTGGAGCAGCAGACGGCTGAGCAGACTGGGAAAGACTGCAAGGCAGAGAGTTGGAAGGAGCGAGTCTAGCGAGGCAAGCTGATGGCTGGCAAGCAGAAGACAGATGACTGCTGAGGCAAGGTGAACATGGCGTGGTAGACTGGTGGCAGTGAGTGGGCTGGAAGACGACTGGATCCAAAGGCAAGCTGAGAAGTTAAGCACAGCAGAACAAGCTGGAGACAGCGGAAGGAATCTGAGCAAAAGTGAACAGTATTAGTTCAATCCTGAAAATGAAAAAAACAAAATAAACAATGCACATCTAAGGACAGCTGTCCCAGCATCAGTACCGCTGCAGTAGTCAGAACAATCTGGCAGAAGGTGATTGGGACAGGGTTGGCTGCTGTGCAGGTTATGAGCTGATGAGCCACAGGTGTGAAGGCTGACTGACTTGGAGTTCACAGGGAGACAAAACAGAGAGCCTGAAAACCACACAGAGACACCGGAGAGGAGAAAGCATGAGACAATGGCAAAGGGCAGAAGGGCAGCCATTCCCACAGCACAAAGGAGTTATGTTGGGTTGTAAACATGGTACATTGCTTTTGAATCCATTTTCATTTGGTTCATTATTTATTTTAATACCAACGATTGTGGAACCTGTAAAATAAATATCTTAATTAAAAAGGCAGAGGCGGGCTAGTTCAAGGGAAGTCACCATGGGACCCACATTGTTGCTGTGAAAATGAAATCTGTGATTAGACTTGGCAGGATGTGAGATGTTGCCTAAATGCCAGCTGCAAAGCAGGTGTTCTTGGATTAGATAGAGTTTGCAGATGGAAGAAGACAGAAAAGTTGTCAACAAGGATAAGATCATCATTTCTCATACATTAAAATTATCCACAAAGTAAAGCTTACACTATCTAAATGCAGCTCAAAACCGATTTTGTTGGTTGTTGGGCCATTATTGTTGCTAAAAAGCTTCAGTGACCTCCTCAAATGTTCCCTTAATTCTATAGTATATGGAATAAACTAAATAAAAAGTCTAAATATTTGTTTTGAGAGAAACAATAAATGGTTATTCTGTTCTGTCAATATATTCTGAATGCTTTAGTGTTATTCACTTTTTTCCTTTCTAACCTGATCTGTTCCTCCTCTGTCTCTTATAAAAGGCCTGACATGTGCCTTGTAATTGCTTTTTAAATGACTATCAGTGTGTCGCAACAATTTAATCACCACTTATCAGTTAGAGCCACATGCTTTTTTAAAAGCAACATGACCTCAAATATAGGCAAGATGGGAAGAATGACAGAATGTGAAATATGCAGTTTAAGAGAAACTGAAATCAGCACCAAGAAGAAAATAAGTATCCGTTTCCAGTGAAATCGGATGTAAGCTGTGGTAGCACTTATCTAACCAAGATACCATTGTAAGATTTTATATTTGAGTGGGTATTCCCTGGTAAAACTTCATGAAATCCTTAGTGATCAAGGAGAATAAAGTATTTTAGGAAAATGTGTAAAGATCTCATGAAATATATCCTGAACTTTAGAGAATGATCCCAAAATCCATGTTTAATACAAAAGTACGACTGCATGTCAGTGACAGAACACCATGCCAGCCAGTTTTGACCAAGGCCTTAACGTGAAAATTTGGCCTTCATAAAAGAAAAGGGGGAGGTGAGGTTAAAAAATGTACCTCACCAAATGGCTAAGAAAAAATATGGCAAAGTCAGTATTACATAGAACATACATTTATGGTCATATGGAATGATGTCTAATTTTTTTACACATTCCTGTATTGTTTTAGATTTTCAGAGACTAAATGTGGTTTTAAAAGTCAAACCTTTTTTACTTTTCTATGGGCCACTGGTTTTTAAACATACCCATATATTTCTGTCACATATGGTTTCATATTATGAAATTGCAAGCCCCATATCCAATGTAGATAATGCATGAGCTAGAAACGGACAACATACATGCGTTTCAATTTTTCACATTTTGAACACAGCTACTGGGAATTGCTATAGTTTTCACGGGTTAGATCCATAAAAAGGGCTCTTGTTGTGTCAAAGAACCTAAGGTAACTTTTTTGCTTCTGAAAATACTCAAACGGATGTTATATTAATGCTGCTATAATTAACTTGGTCACCTTCCACATTTGCTGAAGGGGAAAAAAGAAACTATCAGCAAGTGAGCATTAATATTAATATCCTCTGTGAATTTATGATCTTCAAAACTGAGAAATGCCTCCTGTGATGAGCTCAGTGATAATAGAAGAGGACCTTGTTTCAAACTGAATCTTAAATTACATTGCATGTTCAATCTGAATGAAGATTCTATACTAAGCATCCGGCTTCTTGTGAAGAAGCATATCATCAGGGTTTCTCTGATAACCAAGGTGGAATTTAGTTCTGAAAGTTTCAATGAGAGCACATGAATGGTCATGAACTTATTATTGTGAGTGAATCACACAATGTTTAAACATCTTTCATAGTCTTTACAGCTTTTGTCTTAACTTATCGGTACATTTAATTAAACCAGTGAGTGAGTGTATAAGGGGTTGAGTGACATTTATTGAAGAACCTTTTAAAGCAAAGTGTTTCTAAAAAGATATTACCAAGATGCACAGAAAACTGTATTCAGGACTTAAATTGGCTAAACCTGAGCATTGCCAACTTTGATTGATGATTATCTCATATCCAAGTATGGGATCTTTTTAGCGATTAGTGATTGCTTAGCATACGTAGGTGATACGCCACATACCAGTACAGGTATGAACCAGTATGTACATACTTGTAAAGGTACGCTGACAACATTCTTAGTTTGGATAATGTTATTGAGAAAAGACTGAAACAAAATTGCCTTATTTTCTTCAGAGTTTATTTTTATTTGGTATTATATTATTGGATTATTTGCACACAGTTTGTTTTTATTTGGTAGTTATTTGCACACAAGAGGGCCATGTTTAGCGATGAGAAATGGGTGTGGTTATCTTGTGTTCAGGTGAGGTTTGATAATTGACATCTGTCTGCTTTTGTTTTGCTTCCTTTTGAATGCTCATTGTTTAGGCAGCCACGGAGATGCATTTGGTATGCTTAACTTTCTCTCTGTAAAATATCTGGAGGAATTTATTTTTTATTTAGCACTTTTTTATTTTCCAAGGTTGTGTGCATAAATATGTTACATTTAGATGCATTTTAATACGCAGTTAAAGTCTCAAGTTAAAGCAAGTATTTAACAACTTCTATTAATATTATTAAATTTGCTTGATGAAGCAAAGATTTTATTTATATAGCTTTGTTTAATGTTTTAAAGTTATAAAATGATAACTCATCAACCAACCAAAGGAAATATAAAAGTAAATTGACTGGAGTTGTCTAGGATTGTTTGCAGACAACAAAATCATTGTTCCATTTAACAATGACTTTTGAAAAATAATCCGAATAGATAAAAGTATTTTTCAGACCTATATTTTAAATGGGAATGACAGTGAAAAGGAGCTGTCTGTTACTTCAACCCATTTTGAGGCCTTTACTCTTCTTGGCGCACAAGTAACTGATAGCCGCTGGTTAATCAAATTGCACTACTTAAAGTTACCATGTAAAACTCATTTCAGTGTGTTTTTTTCTCATATGTTTAAAATTTCCTTAGACTCCATATGATACTACTGTTCATTTTTAAGAAAGCTTTTAAAATGAAATTAAAATCCCATGCATACACCTGCAGAGTATACTGTACAGTTCAACAAAAAATAATTTAAATGTCTAATGATATGTGGATAACTTGTAATCTTAATAATAAATGCACATTTCTTCCCATATCATTCACTGCCAAACCATAAAAATCCAACCGGAGATGTAAAGGTTTAACTACATACACAGAAAATAAAAGCATGTGAGACCTGGTGGCACTGAGACATGTTTTCTCATGTTGTCTTTCTTGCATGTCCATCTGTGGTTCTAAGTCTCTTTTTTTAGAGAGAGAGATGCAATATGACTATTTCACCAGGATTTAATTTTCAATATTTTTTTACTTGTAGCTCAGACCCACCCACCAATTTCTGTAGGAGTACTTTGATATTTTGTGATCTTCTCTAAACCGCAGTTAATTGCTACTTCGAGCCACAGAGAGAAAGCAGAGTCAGTATGGTTAATAATACCATTAATAACACAAAAGTGTAGCACAAGAGGCATATAATAGGAATCTCACCCACATGGTTATATCTGCTCTCCGAATGGCAAGGATAGATATAGAGCCACACGCAAGTAAAAAGTTTTTTATAAGCCCCCTCCCCTCCTCACCTCACCCCAATTCCTTTTTATTATTCCATGTGGTTGAGCAAAAAGTGCTAAAAGCATTCTGGTTTGTCGTATGTCTCTACAGATATGTGGTTGAATGCATGTTTTGTTGTTTGTCTGTGTTCATTTACTGAGTGCTCACAGGAATCTTTAGAGAGCAGTTTTAGACAGCACTAATTTCCAAACCCCTGTCATTTACCAACTTTGTGCCTGTGCCGTATGAGTCCTTGTGTGTTTGTGTGTGAATGCAGACACAAACTACTGCACTGCAGACATTTTTGCAGTTTAAAGCACCCCCTTGTGAGCCACATGCTGCCATCATTACTTAAAGCTCGGACTAGTTTAGTTGCCAGCACTAACCATTGAGTGGTAGACATAATGCCTTGCGGGGTCTTTTAACTTCACAATTGGTGTCCCAGTTCTGTCAACCCATAATATTACTGAGTGTGCACAAAACATGACTTTGTGTATATGTAGGGCTGACATCCCTGAATTCACATCCTGGAGTGTGATTTTTTTTTTTTCTTTTCAGTATTTTTAATTATGTCAAAAGATGTTATGGGAGAGAATGCTTTCCTTTTTATCCGTGCAAAGTTGGTTATACTGTCTCAACATGTTTATCATGTTTAAAAAAACACTTAATTTAATGCAAGTTGTTATTAATTTGCTTTATGTATATTTTTAACTTTAACATGAATGACAGAAAAGAGAATATCTAGAAGTTTTTTCAGCTGAAGAAAACCAAAATATCTCTGCATATAAATCATAGACATGACAAACGTTTCTGCACTCCTTTCTTCATATCCATTAGAATTTTCCTTTATACCATGTACTTGCAACATTAGTTTTCTGTTCTCTTCTACTAAGCGATTTTATTTATCTATGTACATAAAAGGCTCAACTTTGCATTTTATTGAGATTAGTTCATCTGTATTTGATTATCTCAATGTACTGCACTCTTTTACAATTTATTTTCTATGTTATTCCCAATTCTGCCAATTATAAAAGATGTCAAATTTGGACCTACTATCAAGTCATGATTTTAGTTGATGTCTTTTTAGTATATTTTAGTAACATAGCAACACTTACTTACAGAAAACTTAACAGCAATCTAGAAAATTATTGAGTGCCAAAGCAAACAAAGGAACCAAAAACTATCAGATGATTCCCTTCCCAACCCAAAAATAGTCATGTACAAAATCATTAAAAATGCAAAGACACAAAATAGAAAATAAGTGATCAACCATGTCAGAGAAATAATTTGATTGGTTCACTAAATAGTGAAAAACTGAACTACCTCTTGAAGACTTGTATTCAGTATTTAATATTTAAATTGAACACCAGCCCTGTTCAGTCCGTTTGTTTCCACAGAAAGTCAGATTTTTTATTTTTTTTGGAGAGGTGTGAATGTGCTTTTGAACTCCAATCTACCTAATAACCCAGGTCTCGGGTCCGGTTGAAATGAGCTATGGTGAGGTTTGAATGTATAAGTAAATGCCAAGCAGAATGTAAATTGCTCCAAAGGCAGGAAGCAAACAATAGCACAGGGCTATAAAAGATAAATTCTACAACCAATAAATTCTGATGCTTTTTTGTGAAGCCAGAATGTACACTCAGTGTCTTCCAGAGGTTTTTGTGATGTTTCTTTCAGCGCTTCTTGGTATAGCGCCACCACAGGAGAGGAGGTGAACAGGTTTCTCAAAGTCTTTGCTTCATTTGACACAGTGCAATGTGAAAGCAAACTACACCAGCTGAGAAGGTAGCAAATGTTGCACTTTTGGTCCCAAATTGAACTGCGACTATGAGACTACAAGGTGTGTAAACATGTTACAAATTTAATCTTCTGTTGGCCCTTTTCTTAGCAGCGTTTTGCTCAGCTTCTGTCATTAAAATTCTTCCACCAGTGACTGCTATCACCTCCAGGTAAGACAAGGACTATTGATGGGGTAAAAATAAACAAAAATAGAAAAACATCCATTAAAATGTAAGAAAATGTAACTGCTGAGAAGCTGTACAACCTGCCTGGATTTTGTTTCACTATATTGTTTTTCACAGATATACATACACAATATGTATATCTGTTACATAAACAATATAAGCCACTTATTGGGTTGCCACTCTACCAATCTGCTTTTCTTTTTAGATACTGTTTTAAATCATGAAGAAGTGAAGCAGAGAGAGGCATTTTACCTTTCTTTTATAGCATTATTCTTCAGGCTTAATGAGTACCTAACACCAACCTGACAGCAAGAGCTAAGTATAATGGGGAGGAACCTGCAGGCTAGATGGGCGCCTTTGACTTTGCATTGTCTTGCAGATAGTGATTGTGATGTGTCGTACAGCTGGACAGTGATGGACACTGATGTGCATTTCATTCACTACAACCATATGTTCCCTATTGTCTTGTTAAACCTCATTTGCAGCAAAGACGTAGAACATGAAAAGAGACAAAAAAACATCACATGGGAGTTTTGCTAGGTATTGTAATTTAAAGGCTATCTCTCAGAATGAAATTACTTACAAGTGTTGAATTTTCATTTTCTACAATCTTTTTTGTAGTCTGTATGATTTGTATTGTCTAGAATAAAACACACTTTAGGGATTTGTGATATCTAATTTTTTTTAAAAATATTTCTATACACTATTGTGTTAGTGTTAGATTCTTTTTACATAAGTCCTAATAATTTAAACCCTTAAGGGTAAGCTATCTTTCTGCAGCTTTCTGCAGGTGTAAAAGTATAGGGTGTAGTTTTGTATTCTTCCTGTTCCATCTCTCTTCTTCTCTTATCTACTTCTTGCACTTCTTGCACAGCCATGATGCACCGCTTGTAAATCTGTAAATCTTGTAAATCTGTTGGGCGTCACATTGGCACTCAAACAACAATATAGAGGGCCACACTGCTAGCCTGCTGAAACCCAGCACCTTGTCCTACACTATTTGCTTCGTACAGAGGGACCGGGCTCTCGGCTATTGAGAAACGATTGCTTCCTGGAGGAGTGGACTCTGTCGAGATTTTAAATTTTACCCAATCGTTAAAGTTTTCTCATGACACATGGAATGTGCCAGCTCAACTCTAAGAAGCTTACCAGAAATTGCCTGAGCTGTAAACAACCGTCGTTCACTGCGAAGAGAGAAGAGCCCATCCGAATAAAGTGACTGTTAATGTTAACTTAATATTTGAAAGCGTGGCCCAAACGGACTGAATGGCTCCATTCACTTCCTCCGCTGCCACTGCTGAAGCTACAGGCGGACTACAATTCTAAATCAGTGCAGAAATAATTGTTGTTGTTCACAACATTTTCTGTTCTCTGATTGTCTCAGTCAAAAATTGACCATAGATGATCCGAGTCAAGGGAAGAAATCCCTTGACTCAGCTTTCTCCTGTTGTGCAGTAAGTAAGATTTCTTTTTTTTTTTTTTTTTGAGCAGAGTTGTACAGGAAGGCAATGACTAGCCTACCCCACTGCAGGATGGTAAAAGTAAAAAAATAAAGAAAAATATCGGCCTTATTGAGGGACAAATAGTACAGTAATCCCCACGTCATTTTTTTGCTCATATGAGCAACCACCAGAATAAGATTAGCAATACGGTCTTTCTCACCTACTGTTATACTTTTAATTTATGTACTCTTCCTCACCTGCCTGAAAATTTGACAGCATCTTTAATGGACATATAAGCTCAGAAAAGAGCAGACTTTGGAATCACTACTCTTAAACATGTAGTTTTATTGACATGTCACACTCTACCTGTCACTTTATGTTGAGAATAACTCTGTCTTCAACAAATATTCAGCAAAGTTGGACCTGCCATAATAGCTCATGCTTTAATCATATTTTTATCATGGATTTTGTGAGGGGGTTTCCTGTCATACAGCTTTGATTATGAAAAAAGAAATGGATTTGCTTTCTCAGCTCACAAAAATGCTCTTTGAATCCACTGATGATATTTGATGGATAATTTCATGATAAAGTAAGAAAATGTGTGTTGTACTGTTCATAGATTTGTACATTTGAGCGTCTGGAGGTTGTTTTGGCTTTTGGCTTGGAGCTGGAATGACAGGGTTTGTTTCTGTCTGAATAGATAAGAGGAAGCTGCTTACATCCCCCTCTTATCACTCAGCTCAGGGCTAATATCCCTTTTATTGTTTTTTTCTGCCTTTCACTTATCATCACTGTTTGTTGTTGGTGGATGGAGTTGAGGTTCCGCAGCTTTTTTTTCTTTTTTCTTGCCCTGCATCAGTGCCAAAGTACATCAAGTCAACATCAAATGTTAATTCAGAGAGAAGAACGATATTCAGAACATTTTTATTTCTCATTATTTCACACAAATGTGTCATAGTAATTCAAGTGGGGTTTGATTGATTTCTTATGCTACATAAATGCACACAAAAAGCCATCAGATGGGATTACAAGGTGAGAGGGATCAACAACCTAGATTTCTTCTGATAACTGTTTTATCAAATTTCCTGGTTACGTCCCCTCCTAAGATCTTGGATGGCCTGAAACTCATTTCTGTGATAGCTGAAGAGATAATTGAATTCTCCTCAACTGTGTGATGTACTTTTCCTATCTCTTTGCTCTAAAGCAGTCTTTCTCAAACTGTGGTCCGCGGGCGCCTTCTAGTGGTCCGCAAGGCACTGCAAGTAATCAACCTTTTATTTGCCATGACGTGATCTCAAAATGCGACGCATACAGCTAGCTTACAAAATGATTGTGTTTAAAATAATAATAATGGGTAAATGGGTTAAAACTGAGTCACCCAAAAGAAAAACTGAAGATACCGGTGGAAAGAAAACAGTTCCAGGATTACTTATCGGAGGAAGCCAAATCATGCTGCTTAGACAATTGATGTCATTCACTAGCGATTTGATTCTTTTATGACGGGAATGGTGTTATTAAGGACCGTTCTTTGCTTTTTATGACTTTGCTTGGTTATAATAACCTGTTCACACATCAACAGCTATTATTTTTATTTCAATAAAAATTACTAAATTAAAAACAATAGACAATTGATAGAAGAGGATTTTTGCCTATGCCAAAGCAAATCAAGTTTATTTGTCTTTTATTGAGCTTTTAAATTAAATTATATCAATGCACACAGCACTTATTTTTTTTTATTATTTTTTAATTTCTATGCGTTGGAAAGCTTAGAAACCACACTTTCAGAATCTGTAACTCAAAATGCTCAGAATAGCTTAGTCACCGTAGCTTAGTCACATTTACCAAACAGCAACACCTTTCTCATTAGGATGAACAAAGAAAACCACAATAAGAAAGTTAAGAAACTAATATTTTCATTTCAGGTTCTTCATATTAAGATGTGTTTTTGCGGGGCAGTTTCAAGCTAGGTGGTCTGTGAGTGTTAGATGGATTAAGTCGTCCTCGGCTGAAAAAGTTTGAAACTCTGCCTTTAAACATCAAATCGAATATGAAAATTTAGTTGCTACTTGTGACCAAGAAAGTTACTTGGTCACATTTAAATTCAGGTATGTTTGTGTTTCAGTCTTTATACTTATACTGTATAGTGGTTGCAGTGAAATGGAAGGTAGTGAAAGGACCTTGTTTTGGTGACCCCTCTTGCACACCATCTGAAGGAAGGAGGTGTTACAACCCCTGCAGGATCCTTGTGGTTAGGTTGGGTATTTACCCATAATGCAACAATGATTATTGATTTGGTACCTCTTAGAACCTGGTAAAGCTTTCAGTAATAAGTCTTTCTGCCAACTAACTTCTCTCTGCTCTCCCCCCCACCTCCCCGCCAGGTGTGCTACCATCTTCTATTGTCCAGATGACTTTATTTGCACATTCTAACATTTTGCTTTAAACCCTCCACTCATGCTCACCAGACAATACTGATGACTTTCACGCTCAATATTATAAACTTTGATTTTAAGCTTAGTTTGTGTTAGACTTGTACTATACTACACTTATACTTTAGAAAGTTTGTGTATTTGGTGTGTCTCCCTCTTTGTTTTGGCCTTTGAGCCAGGTAACAACACTGCAGAATGAATTATCTCAGTCTCTGTAAATTTTGCCATTGTTTGTAGTAATACCCTATTTATGCTCTCTCCAGGATTGCTTGTGTTGCAACTGAAAAATAGTAAGAAAAATTACTCTTTGAATCATCTTTTCCTGAAAAGTGCATTTACTCTTAGGAATAGAAAACAACCAAAACAAATATGACTAATAATATTTCAGTCCACTCTATCACTTTAGCTGATATAAAACAGCTAAGGGAAGGAGCATTAAAAATGGATCTGACAGGCAGAATTGGAAAAATAGTTCAGCTTAAAGCCAATATAATGCAGATGCCTTCTTTGTGAACATTTAAGGCATTATTTTTTGTTCACGAATAGAACCATAAAAATAATATATCAGAAAAACACTAAAGCAATAAACAATGAATTAGCACCTCCAGGCAAGGCGCCGTCAGAATTTAGTCAAAACTGTGTCATCTTGCTTTCCAAACTAGTTGGACTGAAACCAACAACACAGATTGATTTGTTTGTGCTAATGTACTCCTTGAAGACAATACATGAAGCTCTGAGCCAAAGAGAAAGTCTTGACCAAGCAGAAAAAATTGACCAATCAATGTTGGGGGGGAAATAACATTAACATGTTGAGGCCATTTGGGTGAAGATACCATCTGGCTCAAGTTGCAGTCAAGTGGTGAAGAATTGTCCTCTCTGTAGGAATTACAGCTTAGGGCTAATAACCCTTGTATCAATCACAGTCTGTCCCTCTGTTTTTTTAATATAAGTTCATTGCATTTACTTGCTTCTTATTACCCGATGGTTTGCAGGAGTTTTTTTCTTATTATTTAATTGTAATGCTAAATATAACTTTGGTTTACAAGGTCATTCAAAAATTAATTTCCAGTCTTTAATACATTTTTACTGGCGTTAAGGAGTTCATGCTTTACATAACCTGATAGGTCGATCAAAACAATGACAAAACCAATTAGACACTAGGTCACTTTACCCCTACATCAGTTCATGCTTTTGTTATGTTTCTAATCCCTAAACTAGCAGTTTTACACATTTTGAGTGTTTTAGGGTTGTCGGAGTCTAAAAGGTGAACTTGGGTTTTTACTCATAATTAGGAAAAAGAAAACTCTCTTAGCTGCATCAACTGGATTTCTTATGTGACTTTCCCACTTGTACATTTATCTATGAAGCTTAAATCCTGCTATCTAACTGTTGTTCATGTTTTGTGGATACCCACAAGTGCTCATCTGTTGATTTTATAATTATATTTTGACTGCCTTGGAAAATTCTGACATTCTGTTTTTGTCCTTACCTTCCCCTGTTCTTCTTTCCCCCAACCCTGTTTTCCTGTTTTTGCTCCAATAACATCTTCTAAAACAAGGTAAGGCCCAAGTCTTAGATAATTTATCACCTTTATGTGTTTCCATTGCACCCTTTCAGATCTAGACTCAAACTTTTTTTTCTTGGACATTGTTCTGCTCCTTCTCAAATGCATGCAAAGTCCTGATGAACTTTTCAAGAAATAAAACTCCTCACTTTCTATCCTCATTGAGAATGACTTTTCAAACATTTTACTATCCTTGTTTGAGGTAATTGGGAGACTGTTATTGCTTTTAGTGGGATTTCAGTCTCTTAATGTTCTCATTACTGTGGAAGGAAGACATTTTGTTGCCATGTGTCTGCCATTTTAATTAAGAACATGTCCTGCAAAAAATTGCATTTTGGCCATAAACTCCATAATTGGTAACGTGATTTATTTCACTCCTTAAAGAATGTTAGGTGTTGTAAAGTGACAATCAATAAATCATAAGTCCGTGACTTTATCCGCTTCTTCTAAACATGATCTAAAATAAAAAGAATCTTGAGCAGGACAAGAAGGAAATATGTTATTTCATCATATTTCCAGGTAGAGAAGTTTTCTTTCACTCAGTTCATCACTTTATGAGCTTATTAAGAGGTAGTGGATTGCCTATTAGTTCTGATATACAAGAATGATATATTTTTTTATTTTTTTCTCCGTTTTTTACTTTTCTCAGTGCCAGCAAAATGTTGCCACAAAAATAAAAAAGATTGCCGACGTAACTATTATGTTTTAAAGAATTTTGTCCATTTGTTCCCTCACTTGTTGAATTTTCTTTTGTGCAGTTTTATTGTTTGAAAGGTCATGGTTTTCAGTGAAACTCACATCTATGAAATAGCAACAGACTTCAAGCATTTAGGAAGTTGCAGTGTGAAAACCGTTATTGTTGTTCCCTCCAGTAAAGAGGCGTCTCGTATTCAGACCCTGGGAATGTGAGCACCCCTCGGTTTTGTACGAAGCACAATGATTTATTTTCACACACATTTTCACATGCTTCCAAACCCTATGAAAAGTGTGATGAGGAAGATGAGGTTGGGTTAATATCAGATTATCCAATTCAGTGAGCAAATCGGAAAACATTTATATTAGTTTTGTGTTGGTTGTCTGTGAGCTATTCTTGGATTATTTCTGCTTTGTCACATGCTATTTTACCTCCAGTCACTCTCTCCAGACCCTGACTAGAAGTAAAGTATGTGAGTTATTTATTCAGCTCCCACACCAAGAGTTAAGAAGCAATTTTTTTCCTGAGGAAAATTGGAAACTGATAACCTTTTACATGTTGGCAGCATATCTATATTAAACACCAATAATTCCATTAGGCACACTTAACTAGTTCCCTTTTAGTTTCATAATGGCATTTGTTCTTTTTTTTGTCAGAAGTATATATAACTAAGAACAGATATAACTCATAGCCATTCCCCCCTTTGCGGACACAGAAACACAGATCAGTAGACAGAAAATTTTCCATCCCGGTAGGTCATCTACCTGCTGTGCAACATCTGATGTACTGGCACTTTCTCCTTTCCTCTGATTAGCTTGAAAGGAAGTGGCTGAAGGCCATCAGGGCTATAGAGTGCGCCTGCATGTGTGTGCACATATACTGTATTATTAAGAACTGTTCCTGTGCTGTGTTTTTTTTTGCTTCCTGCTGTGAGGGATTTTGGGATGTGAAGATGAAAAGGACATCCAAAGGTTTCAATAAATGGCACATCCACAGAGCCACAAACTAACAAATATATATATATATATATACACAGTCCAGTCACATTAATGTGACCATCTGTCAAAAGCCAGAATAACCACCTTTCGCAGAGCGAACTGCTACGAGACGTGCAGGAAGAGAGTCACTTAGGTCCCTGAAGGTCTTCTCTGGGATGTTGAGCCATGCCGACTCTAATGCCGTGGCCAGCTGCGCTAGATTACGCGGTTGAGGATCCATGGCGCGAACAACTCGATCGAGATGGTCCCACAGATGCTCGATTGGGTTTAAGTCAGGTGAGTTTGCTGGCCAGGGGAGGACGGTAAACTCATCCTGGTGCTCTTCGAACCACGCACGTACACTGGCAGCTGTATGGCACCTCGCATTGTCCTGCTGGAAGATGCCATCATCCTGAGGAAAAACAATGCGCATGTAGGGGTGGACATGGTCCGCAAGGACAGATGCGTACTTGTATTGATCCATCGTGCCTTCCACAATAATCAGTGAACCCAGAGAATGCCAGGAAAACATTCCCCAGACCATAATGCTCCCGCCTCCAGCTTGGACCGTTCCTGCAATGGTTGCAGGGTGGTTCCTTTCAGAGGTTTCACGCCTTATACGCCAACGTCCATCTGTCCAATGGAGCATAAAACGCGATTCATCTGAAAACGCTACCTGTCGCCACTCAGTGGACGTCCAGCTACTGTACTGGCGTGCAAATTCTAGCCTTCGTCGTCGATGAACACCAGTCAGCATAGGTGCACGAACCAGGCGTCTGCTTCGGAGGCCCAGACGCAGCAATGTTCGCTGAATAGTGGTTTGGGAGACACTTGTGGTAGCCCCTTGGTTCATTTTAGTGGTCAGTTGCTCAACGGTAGCCCGTCTATCTGCCCGAACGCATCTCCGCAACCGTCGTTCGCCTCTGTCATCTATGGCCCGTGGTGCACCACATTTGCCACGTCGTTGATTTTGGACAGTCCCATTTTGCCATGCACGGTACACTTTTACCACGGCGGCACGCGAACAGTTCACAAACTCAGCCGTTTCGGAAATGCTTCCACCCTTGGCCCGAAAGCCAATGATCATGCCCTTTTGGACGTCGGATAAATCGCTTCGTTTCTGCATTACGCCAACGATTGAAATGTTTTCCGAAGCCCACACACACCCTTTATATACGCTCAACTGCACTGTGCTGCCACCTGCCTTCTGTGATTGGTTATTTAACTCTGAAGTGGAAAGTACGTGGTGGTCACATTAATGTGACTGGACTGTGTATATATATATATGTATATATATATATTGTATATATACATATATACAGTATATATATATATATATATATATACAGTATATATATATATATATATTATACTTCTGCCTGAGCTGAAACATGCTATAATTGCCTATCAGACATCATTATCATCCAGGACATGTTAAACATATTTCTATCACCTTTCTAATTGCAGTGCTATTCAGCAATTTTTAGTTTAGCAATATTATCCATGCTAGTCTTAAGTTGCATTTCTGATGATGACTTGATCGTCATCTTACATAAAATTTAATGGATCTCCATGTTACCCTGGTGCGTAATAAGTAAAAGTTCTCAGAAAACCTGTTACTTAAGCAGCAACCTTTCTTGATATGAACAGTGCAGACAGTGACCTTTAGTCAATTAACACAACACAATATTCATTAGGCTATCAGATAATCTTTACTGACATGTATTGCCTTTGAGGTTCACAACAGTCAACACCATTAAAAACACACTTTTGAAAGACAAGCCACACACTTGAATGTACACATAAGTAAACATTTAATATGTTTTTTTATGAATACCTTCCACACATATCTTTCAAACATCTTATACACAGTCCAGTCACATTAATGTGACCATCTGTCAAAAGCCAGAATAACCACCTTTCGCAGAGCGAACTGCTACGAGACGTGCAGGAAGAGAGTCACTTAGGTCCCTGAAGGTCTTCTCTGGGATGTTGAGCCATGCCGACTCTAATGCCGTGGCCAGCTGCGCTAGATTACGCGGTTGAGGATCCATGGCGCGAACAACTCGATCGAGATGGTCCCACAGATGCTCGATTGGGTTTAAGTCAGGTGAGTTTGCTGGCCAGGGGAGGACGGTAAACTCATCCTGGTGCTCTTCGAACCACGCACGTACACTGGCAGCTGTATGGCACCTCGCATTGTCCTGCTGGAAGATGCCATCATCCTGAGGAAAAACAATGCGCATGTAGGGGTGGACATGGTCCGCAAGGACAGATGCGTACTTGTATTGATCCATCGTGCCTTCCACAATAATCAGTGAACCCAGAGAATGCCAGGAAAACATTCCCCAGACCATAATGCTCCCGCCTCCAGCTTGGACCGTTCCTGCAATGGTTGCAGGGTGGTTCCTTTCAGAGGTTTCACGCCTTATACGCCAACGTCCATCTGTCCGATGGAGCATAAAACGCGATTCATCTGAAAACGCTACCTGTCGCCACTCAGTGGACATCCAGCTGCTGTACTGGCGTGCAAATTCTAGCCTTCGTCGTCGATGAACACCAGTCAGCATAGGTGCACGAACCAGGCGTCTGCTTCGGAGGCCCAGACGCAGCAATGTTCGCTGAATAGTGGTTTGGGAGACACTTGTGGTAGCCCCTTGGTTCATTTTAGTGGTCAGTTGCTCAACGGTAGCCCGTCTATCTGCCCGAACGCATCTCCGCAACCGTCGTTCGCCTCTGTCATCTATGGCCCGTGGTGCACCACATTTGCCACGTCGTTGATTTTGGACAGTCCCATTTTGCCATGCACGGTACACTTTTACCACGGCGGCACGCGAACAGTTCACAAACTCAGCCGTTTCGGAAATGCTTCCACCCTTGGCCCGAAAGCCAATGATCATGCCCTTTTGGACGTCGGATAAATCGCTTCGTTTCTGCATTACGCCAACGATTGAAATGTTTTCCGAAGCCCACACACACCCTTTATATACGCTCAACTGCACTGTGCTGCCACCTGCCTTCTGTGATTGGTTATTTAACTCTGAAGTGGAAAGTACGTGGTGGTCACATTAATGTGACTGGACTGTGTATAACTAAACATTCAAAAATCTGTACTGATATGCATTTTTAAAAATACATAATCTCCTCTTCCTCCCCCGATTATGTAATACAACACATTTACTGGTGACACACGGATGCATTAGGACAATATCCACTCTTACCAAAGGGAAGTCAAGGGAAACTAACGGTATATTAAATCTGACGTAATCCCCCACCTGTTTAATTAGATGGACTCAGTTCTGGTTAACTAATGAAAATGAGTAAAGACATAATGAATGTTTAGATTTGTACATTTATACTACCAGATATCATGAAGCCTCATTCTGAGGGCAAGAGGTTCTATTCTGTCACGTCATATCGACATCACAGTAGAAAGTTGGAATCGCACCTAGAACCTTCTGATTGAACGATTACTTCCGCTGAGCAACAGTCGACCCTTTGTAAATGTAAATATTTTTATTTAGGAGGAAATTTAAAGTAATAAAACAAGTTGCAATGGAAATAAGAAATCTTTGAATGATTGAAAACAAAACAGACTTCGCAACAAGTTAGTCAATTTTCCAAACTTCTGCATGTCCAGACATTTGGCTCCACTTGTGGAGCCGTTATCCAGACGTGGCTGGAAATATGAAAGGCTCTAACTACCTTTTCATCTTTTTGCTCACTACACTTGTTTTCTTTAACGGCGTTAAAATTCGGAGGGCACATTGTCCACACTTTCTTCCAGTGGAGACACCAAATTGTGCCAGTAGCAGAACACACTGCATACAGTCACCAGGTGATTCTTAAGTGAGGACAAGGAATCATTTGTATTCAAATTACTAAACAAGTGCTGATAATGTGTCCCAGACCACCTTTACGTATTCAGTCCATTCTGAATTGATTTCATGAAAGTGAGAACACAGTAGATTTCATTTCTATGAGGGTTGCCTTCAATGTCCTGTTGTAAGTTTTGACCCGTTTTTTGGGGGTGCGGGGGGATTTTTGACATTACACAAAAAACTGCATTGTTAAATTAGATAATGCAATTCTGCTTTCTGCTTGAAATGATTTTTCTGAACTGAGTTACCAGAACTATCTTAATATGTGAAGAATAACATATTTGGTCTAAAATTCAACTGCATTCAAACGTAACAATTAAAAATTGGGCTATATGTGTGATGGGGTAATCCTGGCCCTCAGTAACTTCTAATAATGAGTGATGTATTACTTTCCTACTTACTTGGTATCAGAAAGGCTTATTCTTAGCTAACAGAAATGAATGAGTCACAACTGCCAAAAATCCTGCTTTTAAGCTTTTTTCTTCTGAGGCAATCAGAAAGATAACAGACCAAACACTGATGATTATAACTTCAAATGATGTCAAGACGGGAAATGAAACCCATGCAAAATGGATTTGAGCTGCTTTTGATCCACTTTCATCCATACATTATATGGATACATGAGCCTTTTTTGTTTTTAATGCGTTTCAAATGTATGGAAAATGTGCAAAAACAGTTGAGAAATATGGGAAAACAAGAAAAGAACAGAATATTTAAGTAGACAGAATACCATATGCTTTGCATATGCTTGACTTCTCATTACATCCTGTATTTAACTAGAGACCTGACATTTTTTCTTTTTGATCTGATGATCGTTAAAATATCTCTGTTGAAAGACAATGATTATAGTCCTAACCCAAAACAAATCTGACCTGAATACTAATTCTTTACATTATGATTTGAGGAAGTTATATTTAAGCTTAGTATTTATTTGGGTTGTTTTAGGGTTATTATGGGTAGTCAGTGAAGAAGTGGATTCTTCTTATGTGCTGCTTCTGGTAGGAAATTTATTTGATGTCAATATTGCATTTCATTCTCCAATGAACATAAACATACTCTTATGTAAAAGTTAATGTAAAGCCTGAAGCAAGAAAGCACTTGTATCTCCTTTACACTTAAATCAATAGATTTAGCATGTACCAGGTCTGGCACTGTGAACATAGTGATGACTTCATCAAAGTGACAAACTTGGACTTAGAGTGTGTGATAAATTAGTTTTGAAGCTTTGTATCAGCAAAAAAGTTTCACCAAAAGAAGATATTGCATAAAAAAGTTGGCATTGGGTTGAGTTTAAGAAAAAATGCTGAATGTGCTTGTAGACACAGAGACTAGAGTCTATTGTGACACTTCAACATGGGCACATCAACCCGCAAAAATGAGCTTACACACAGCTCCTCTCCCACACACAGCTGACTCCTACAGTGTGTACTCTCAGGCCAAGGGAACCAGGGAACAGAAACCTGTGACATAAACCCCCAACAGCAGGTGCTGAATAATGTAGTTAAGACACGACACGCACACATACCTGCCTACACCTGGTATTTTTGGGGGTCTAGGGGGCAAATAGCTGGCATAAGGCCCACTGTGCCTGTCAGAACCAATCAGAGCACTTGGCTGAGGGCTGGCATTTATAGCTGATTTGTCAGGATCGGCGGGCCCACGGGGCTTGCCCAGTAATAAGCTTCCACCTGTGGTGATGGATCACCTATGACACAGCTGGCCACATAGGGAGAGACAAGGCCACTGGCATGCTTTGAGACAAGACAAGACCAGACACAGGAAGGACAGAAGGGAAAAAGAAGTGCAAGGAGAATAGGAGGCAGGAAAAAATTTCCCATATTGTTCTGTGAAACACAACTATATTATAGATAGAAATGGGTTCTAGAAATTTACTAAAGTATTGCAAGATAATTTGAATGAATTTATGAGAGGCTAACATATTGAAGTTGATTTTTAATTTGTCTGCTCTGGATTCTGGTTGTTCACTGGATTGTTGAAGTTTTCCATCAAGACCTGAAAAACTTCCACATCATTCCACCCCAAATGATGGTTCTAGTCAGAGACCAACAATGGTCAAAGGGGTCTGTGCCTCTATGAAAAAAACTTTGTGTGGTCCCATGATGGTAACTTGTCACACTTGGGCTTTGCTGATATGTGCTTACATAGTCACTCACAGGTCTTTACAGGCATTATTAGCATTTGTCTTTGCTGTTTTTTTAACCCAAAGCTTATCAAGCCAAATGGCCATCCATCCTGAGCCTGATTATCCTGGATTGTTCTTGATGTTTCCACAGAGTTTTTCTTAAAACTGTCACCTTCCATTCTTCTTGCTCATAATGGAAGATTGCAAATTGAAAATTCTATGCAATCCTATGATTTCCTAAGGACATCTTTGACTTTTTGGAACAGAATTTCAGTTATTTGAAATTTGTAGCCTTTCGTTGGAAGGTAAACCAGACTGTGGGTAAAATTATTTTAACCGTATGGATTGTTCTTGTTTCTGTAACTTGCTCCTTATTGTATACACATACAATGAGCTGAATTAAAATTCATGTCTTTTCACTTGAATTGGAGTCCAAGACCACAATGGCCTTGAGGAAAGGTAGTTTTTTTCAAAACTGTAACTCTCTTGTTAGCCAAGCCAAGCCAAGTTTATTTATATAGCACTTTAAAACAGTACCACTGACCAAAGTGCTGTACAGCCACAGAATTAAACAAATTAAATAAAAATTAAAAGTACACTAACACCAAAAATACAATCACTTAAGATGAAGACACACAATACAATACAAGAATATACCCAAATATGCAGTCATAATAAAGACCACAATAAGTAATCTAAAAAAAAAACAACAATAAAAGTAACTAAAAAGTGACAGCAGCTCAAACTGAATCAAAGGCCAGCCGAAAAAGGTGGGTCTTAAGAGCAGATTTAAAAGTTGCCAGAGAAGTGGCCTGTTTTACCGACATTGGCAAAGAGTTCCAAAGTTTGGGAGCTGCCACAGCAAACGCCCTGTCCCCTCTGAGCTTCCTCAAAGTCCTCGGCACCTCCAGGTACAGTGGACTCGCTGATCTGAGAGCTCGGGAAGGACAGTATACATGATATATGTTAGGTGTACAGAAAGGTAATTATCACATACCATGGTCATTAGCCACTTCAGAGACTAAAGAAAAGGGTTGTATGAAAACCTTTGATACTGTTTCAGAGAAAGTCGGGAAGGAAGACGGGGAAATAATTTTGGTACCTAATGCTGTGAGCAAGTTGGACGATAGCACTGGTTTATCTTTAAACAATTTAAAAGGTCAAATTCAACAGCTGCCCAAAACCAAAATGTGAAGCTATGAATCAGATGCACTTTACATTGTATGTGCTGTTTGCCAAACTGGCAGCAGAGCATCAGATGCTACAAGTGTGAATCCTTACTTACCACAAGGAACACTGGTGGGAGATTCTGTACAAAAAAACTAAACCTGAAAGCAGAACTTACTTCAGTTTTGATGGACAGCTACCATTTTCTCTCGCGTGAACTTGTCCCCTGAATTCATTTACTGGATAAGACCTTGTATGGCAGTCTGAGAAAGTGCCTGTTTTTGTTACCCCTGTCCTTTGAATGCCAGTGCACTGTCAGATTTCATGACCCAAGGCCAAGAAATAGCGAGATCAGGAAGGCTGTCACTTCACTGTAGTAAATTCATTTTGTCACTCACATATGGCAAGCATAAGATAAGCTGAGTTTCGAAAGGACATGAGAAAACACAGATATGCCTTCCTTTTTAAAGTGTTATCCACATACACATGAAGAAAGCCATGCACCAAGCTTACAATTTAGTTCCTTAACTTAGGTCAGTGACTTGTCAGTCCCTCTGTGTCTTATTTTAAGTAGCAGTCATCAATTATAGATGTATTGAGGAGAATAATTGATGGGACACACAGTTTCCTCTAATGTTGCCAAGCTTGACAGATGAAGGCAGGGAATGAACTCTTCGGTGAAATTGCCCTTCACCTGCCCACACTCACTCGTACACTCGCACTTACAGTGATGGATAGATGGGCAGCTGGAAGTCGGTGACTGGATCTTTTTCACTACTTATACAGCACTTATCCACGTCATCTAGAACAATATTATCACACTGTCTTCAATCTTGATCCGTCCATCACTCTTATCGTTACATGTATTGTCATGTGTCTTGACCTAAAGATAGCCACAGACTCAGCTTTCCCAAGTGTAATTGTAGAGCTATCTTAGTGGCACATTGTTCTTGCCAGACTTTACTTTTCCTTTTAATCACTTTTATCACAGCTATAACTGTATCAAATTACAGTTATGACTGAACAAGATTCACTCCCACTATTACTGTCTAAATATATCTAGGAACTCTAGTACTTCATTGTACTTCATTGTCAGGAAAAACAGTTTTATTTTTAAAGGTTTTATCGGCTCTACTGGCCTTTTTTGAGTGGTCAGACAGGAACATGTTTTATGAGAGAGAGAAGATATGTTGCTCAAGTCATCTGGCCAGTACTCAAACCCATAACCACCACGTTGAGGACTAAGGACTCGGTATGGGTTTTATACTCTATCCCTGCGCCACTGCAGCACCTCAGGAAAATCACAGGTCTTAGTGAAATATGGTCCACATTAAAATCAAGAGACCACACAAACTGTAGAAAGTTAAATGAGATGAATACTGTTTCATTAAATCAATCAATCAATCAAATTTTATTTGTATAGCACATTTCAGCAGCAAGGCATTTCAAAGTGCTTTATACAACTATGTCACAAAAATGAAAACAGAATTAGACAGATTTTGAAAAAGATTAGAAGATAGAAACATTATTAAAAGTAAAAATTAAAAGTGAAAACATTTTAAAACATCTCAAACCTCAACATCATATAAGGATTCAAACCTCAGAGTTTTAGCAGAGCGACATCATACAAGGATTCTCAAACCTCAGAGTTTTTGTATCTTACAAGGATTCAAGGCATTTCAAAGTGCCTTACACAATTTGAAATAAAAATAAAAACAGAATAAGACAGAGTTTGAAAAAGATTTAAAGAGTTAAAATCATTATTAAAAGTAAAAAGAAAGAATAAAAACATTCAGTTTATCTGTAAGCAACTCTAAACAGGTGGGTTTTAATTTGAGATTTAAAGACACTCAGTGTTTCAGCTGTTTTACAGTGCTCTGGTAGTTTGTTCCATATTTGTGGTGCGTAGAAACTGAATGCTGCTTCTCCTCGTTTCGTTCTGGTTCTGGGGATGCAGAGCAGGCCAGAACCAGAAGATCTGAGGGGTCTAGACGGTTGGTACGGCACTAGCAGATCTTTAAGGTATTGTGGTGCTAAACCGTTCAGTGATTTATAAACTAACAACAGTATTTTAAAGTCTATTCTTTGAGCTACAGGGAGCCAGTGTAGAGACTTTAAAACTGGTGTTATGTGCTCTATTTTCCTGGTTTTAGTGAGAAGGCGAGCAGCAGCTTCTGGATCAGCTGCAGCTGTTTGATTGATTTATTAGTCAAACCTGTGAAGACGCTGTTGCAGTAATCAAGGCGGCTAAGGATAAACGCATGGATGAGCTTCTCTAGATCTCGCTGAGACATTAGTCCTCTAATCCTGGAGATGTTCTTCAGATGGTAGAAGGCCGACTTTGTGACCTTCTACCATCTGATGTGGCTCTGAAGGTTCAGGTCAGAGTCCATCACTACTCCCAGGTTTCGGGCCTGATTGCTGGTTTGTAGTTGTAGTAACTGAAGCTGCGCATTGACTCTGGTTCATTCCTCTTTCGGTCCACAGATGATAATTTCAGTTTTGTTTCTGTTCAGCTGGAGAAAGTTTTGGCACATCCATACATTGATCTGTTCTAAGCATCTGTTCATTGATTGGATGGGTTCAGAGTCACCTGGTGACATCTTGATGTAGAGCTGTGTATCATCCGCATAATTGTGGTAGCTGATCTTATTTCCTGTTATAACTTCAGCCATCCATCCATCCATCCATCCATCCATTTTCTTCCGCTTATCCGGGGTCGGGTCGCGGGGGCAGCAGCTTCAGAAGGGAGGCCCAGACTTCCCTCTCCCCAGCAACTTCTTCCAGCTCCTCCGGGGGAACCCCAAGGCGTTCCCAGGCCAGCCGAGAGACATAGTCCTTCCAGCGTGTCCTGGGTCTTCCTCGGGGCCTCCTCCCGGTGGGACGTGCCCGGAACACCTCACCAGGGAGGCTTCCAGGAGGCATCCTGACCACATGCCCGAGCCTCAACTGGCTCCTCTCGACGTGGAGGAGCCACGTCGTGGAGGAGCTAACTTCAGCCAGTGGGAGCATATAAATATTGAAGAGAAGGGGTCCTAGGATTGAACCTTGGGGTACCCCACATGTGACCTTTGATCTCTCCGATGAAAAATTTCCGATCGAAACAAAGAAGTCCCTGTTCTTTATGTA
This sequence comes from Poecilia picta, assembly GCA_033032245.1. NCBI lineage: Eukaryota > Metazoa > Chordata > Actinopteri > Cyprinodontiformes > Poeciliidae > Poecilia > Poecilia picta. Next base: position 20,779,588 of record CM065361.1, read on the forward strand.
GGATTCAAACCAGTGGAGCACCGGCCCGGAGAGTGTGACCCAACTCTCCAGTCGATTCAGTAAAATGTCATGGTCAACAGTGTCGAAAGCTGCACTGAGATCCAGGAGAACCAGCACTGTGGTTCTCCCACAGTCTGTATTTATATGGATGTCATTGAATACTTTGACAAGGGCTGTCTCTGTGCTGTGGAGAGCCCGAAAACCAGACTGGAATGAGTCAAAGCGATTCATTATTGTTATATTAAAGAGGGTTGCAGATGTGGAGCAGTGGGTAAAGCCCACAAATCCATGCATGGAGGTTTCCAGTCCTCAGCGCGGCTGTTATGGGTTAGAGTCACGGCCCATTAACATGTGCTGTATGTCTTCCTCTTTTCCCACAACCCTATTTCTCATCAAAGTACTGTGAAATAAAGGCCACAAGAGCCAAAACGTCCTTTAAAGAAAAGGAGATTTTTATTAACCTGTTGCAAAATTTTAAAGATACTGGACTGAGAGTGTTAACAACAAACAGGAATGGAATTTTATAAGACTAAGTTAATAAAAACTTTAGAGCAAAATGGAAGAATGTAACAGAACAAGTTATATTTTAAAGTGGTGGTATCATGTATTTTCCATGCACATAGTGCCATTTTATAACACCTTCAATTAACTGTTAACGTCAGTTATTATATACAAAAGTATCAGTTTATATCAAAAATGATCTAAAAAATAACTATACAATTTGACACATTGAAATTGGCCTCTGTTTCTTGAAAAAGTTAATATTCTTACCAACATTCCCCTTCAGCACGTCATAACAGTGTTCCTCCATGATGCCATTTACAACTAAAAAGGCTGTTTAGGAACGTTGGACCAAGAAATAGTTTGCATCATAAGTTCAGCAGATGTGCAGCTGTCCAGGTGCTGCTGCAGCTGTTCTGATGGGGCTGAGAGGCAACATGTGGTGCATAATGTCAACAGGCTTTTAGATACCCCCAAATGGCTGCAACCAGAAGATGCAAGGATGATTTTCAAACATTCATGAAAGAGTCAAAGTAAATATCCAAATATGTTTTGGATTAGTGTTGAGCTAAAAAAAAAAGAAATTGATTTTACAGGATGCCTGTCCACACCCACCCTCCACTCCACCACCCTCTTTACAAATGATTGATAAAAGTATTGAAAATTACATTTAAATTTAACACAAAAAAATCAAATAATTATTTACTTTTGATTAGGAACAATCACAAAAAAGTATTGAACCATCAGCAAACCTGCATCAAGACGATTTTTGAAAAAAAAAAACAAAAACAGGTTCTCTTAAAGACTTGCTTAGGGCCTTTTATTACAGGCAGGAAAAACATGATGAACTGATTTATACATGTATATGCCTACGTTGCATATTTTACTTATTTTTAAATAACCCTTCTTAGGTAATTGTACTGTAAATACTCTGTCTTTAACATTTATTACACAAGGTAATCTGACTCAGTAGTAAATACTTTGGATTGTGAGTCTGATATTCCTGTTTCTAATAACTGGAGTCTTTTTTATGTTATAGTGTTGTACAGTATATTATTGTTAATCTTGTGCTTTATTTGTGTCTTTTACCATTTTAAAGGTCTTTTGTGTGAGTCCTGTATATCAGATGCTTTTGTTACACCTCAATTTCCACTTTTATTGGACATTAAAGTCTGTTTCAATTTTTTTTGTATTCAATAAGTTGTTATATAACCTTAGGAGAACCTGTACCCTATTTATGACCCAGCACCCAACAGAATCCTTTGTGTTTTTCTGTTTATGCATACCTTCAGACCTTTAAAACAGTTTCCTCAGCATGAAAGACTTTGCTCTTGCCTTTGGAGATGTCGCTGTCATTTTATGTGTTACGACATCTACTAGCTACTGCAAGGCTATTTCAAAACTGTGAAGAGGGCACAGAAAGGTCCAAGGGAATGCACGACAGGAGTGGGGTGAATGCACACATGTATATTTTCTTCCTGCATATTTGTTGTGCTTTTCTGTCCTTTAGCAACCCCCCAAAGCACATATTGAAATATTATGAAACATGTGACACATCAAAAGAGATAACATTTCACTGTTTAAGAGGAGGAACTTATTTTGACTCCCCCCTAAGCGGTAGTTTCACACAAATGTATATACAGTACTCTGTCCTTTTTTGTTTGCTTGTCAGTTTGATAAAATTAAGAGGAGATGCTAGATTTTGTCGTAGCTTCTATTTAAAGTTTATTGCTTCCATGTAAATTTGCACAGCGGCTCTTGTGTGCGTTGTCAAGGAGAAACGGAATAAATTTGATTGTTCAAATTTAAAGCTAAACAGTCTTCCCATCCGACAAGTACATCAAGTACTGTGCTGTATTGTGGTACGTGAGATGCGCACAGTGCATTCATATCTTAATCACATTTGCTTTCAGAGTATTGTGAACTGTTAGAAAATGTTATCTAAAATGTCCTTGCATTTTAAGGAGTTAATGGGTCGTTGGAGTTCACAGGGCATTTAGAAGAGAAAAAATATCAGCATCACATATTTCTGTCAAATTTAACTTTGGGCATGCTACAACTAAAGGTCCCACTGGAGATGATCAAACCCCACATGTTTACAACTCTGGCTGAAGGACAGATTTTCTTCCTGAATTGACTCTGCATGTTGAGAGCTTCAAATGACTGCTGACGTTTGGTTGGAGACTTGGTGACCTTAACATCCCAAGCTTTGCGACAGTTCTATAATGTGACATTGGAATATATTTTTTAACCATGCTCTTCCATGTATATGGTGGAAAAACTAATCTGAGTCTTTGGATCAGTTACATTTCTCAGCTTTAAAATGTTTTGACTTTGGATATGGGCAATTATAGTTAACAAGCTAAGAGGTTATTGCAGCCGTTTTCTGACTTATCAAGAGCAAAACATAACTTCTATTCCTGAAGCATCGTTTCTTGTCACATTTTGAAGAGTGGCTAAAGAAAATAAGGTTTTGTGCGACGTCAATTATTTAAGGCTACAAAACCAGATATTTGGGTTGAACTTTTATATAATTTCTAGTCTTGGATTAGGCTACTGCAGTACATATTTATGTATTTTTAAACTTTGCAAGGTACTTAACAAGAGTGTTGGTAGCATTTGATATTTTCATATATGATCGCAAATTAAAAATACAAAGTTAATTTATACTGGTGAAATATATTTACATTGATTTCAAAATAGTGAATTATTGAGAAGCAAACCTTTTTGTACATGTGTCTGAGATATAGCAACACTTGAAAATATTCAAAATACTTAATCCATTTTGTTTGAACTCTTTACATTTTATTTTGTATTTATGTCTTTGGTCCAAGACACATGTCTAAAAACCCATAGCAGCCATTGCAAAGAAGGCCTTTGCAATGGCACACTCAGTTTTAAAGACAGTAAAAATTAATATAATATCAAAGCATAAAAACATTATTTTAGTATACACACTCTTTGGGTGATAGTTGTGTGCCACATGAACTCAGAAATGAGTTCCATTGTGGAACAACAATGAAAGAACTAAAACTAGAAAATAAAGGGAAAAAATAGCTCTCTAACCCATAATTTGCCACTTTTAATCAAAAATCAAAGAACTCTGTAAAAAGGTGTGGTTTTACATTTGGATATCCACTAATCAAGAACAAAAGATTATATTCTTGTCAATTATGCCATATGTCTCAAATTCCCAAGTTACAAGTCCATTTTGTGCCATGACAATGAGCCAAAACAAACAGCAAGAGTCTTAAGAAGCCACCCCAAGCAATATAAAGACTAGTCCTGCAACAGATGGTGCAGCCCCTGCAGATTTATTCTCTCAGCATCAACGAGTCCGGCTGGGATAGCATGAAGAGACATAACTAACCAAGACAGTCTATGGCTACACATGAGCTGCAGCAAGCTTCCTCAAACGCTTGGCATCCTCCCATTTTCCAGATGCATAAGTCTAAATAAAAGTCTAATATTGGAAACGTTTGAAATGTTTTTCAAACAAACTGTTTACTTTGCTTTAAAATAATATTATGGATAAGGAATTTAGTCCCATAAATCTATAGTATTCAATCTTCTATTAATAAACATTATTTTCTTAAACATGTTGAATAAAAATTGCATTAATGGGACTTATAAGAGAGTCATATTGACAAACTTTCAGGAGAGGAAACAAACTATAACAATAAAATGAATACATTTAACAGCTAATGACTGGAAATGGATAAAGATAAAAAGTATAATATGTATATGATTCATTGGTCGAATAACTTGTTTGGCTGCAACCTAACAGACAAGAACAGAATTTTGAATTTCTGCAGTAAGTCCGTTTTCAAAACACTTCCTCTCTCTCCTTCTCTCTCTCCCTATCTTAGTTTTCACTTATTTTTTGAAACCTAAATAGCTTTTTAGTTGGTCAAATTAACAAGCAAAAGCAAGTCATAAATTTTTAAAAACTGCACAAATTATGAAGACTTTGTTGAGTCACCGGGAGGCATGAGGGGCCACACTATGACAGTCTGCTCTTGGCACCGTGGTGACAAACCTCTGATAAATATTGGATGATGCCTTAAATTATACATCGGTAAGTAGGAGAAACACACGTGCCTCCAGGGACACAAGGAAATACACACAAATGATTTCCCACGTTCACATACAAGTTTGATTGTTTAGTTTAGCAGGAGTCGTTAGCATACGCAGATGAAGAATAGTCATACAGTACATGTCAAGGAGCTTATTCATAGGCAAGGCAGTAGCTAAAATGGTGATTGACCAGTTCACATTCTTTTTATTTCTTAAACACATTTCACATTTTAGTATTGGATATCATAATTGGACCCTGACTCAGGACTCCAGTTATTAATGTACAACAAGAATCAGCACATCTCACTGGCTTGTTTTACTAAACATCTTCCTCCAGGCCCTCATGTAACCACATACTATGTTGCTTAATCATAGAATGTAAGTATAATGCTGCATTGTTCACAAATGTGACCTCAATGTAAAGTTATAGTTTTTAAAATGCCACTTTTATCCAGGACGTTTTATCCTTTGACAGATGATTCTTGCCTTTTACTCCTCCTGCATTTCATAGATGGTAGCAATATTTTTGTCTTAATCTTTATCCAACTGTAACCGTTAGACGCAGAGTCATTGCCTCTCCTGGGAAACTGTGTGGACCACATCATTACTCTTCTGTAGCTCTGTTGGTATTAATATTGGAGAGATGTGCACCGGTAGCTGCTGCAGCAATATCAAATTACATTTCACGGAGGGATCATGGGATGCATTATGTTTTGTTTTTTTTGGTTCACAAAGTATAACATTTCAGTTTCTTTATTTCATTGCATGGCTCCTGCCCACTTAGTACTGTAACTGATGTGTAAGTAACACTATGACTTCATAAGAATGTGATCGGATTTGAAAGTTGTGTAAATATAACTATGTAAATTTGAAATAATCAAGTTATGTTTATGTCAGATTGTCTAAAACTTTACAATAAAACACTTTGTTTTTCTAAGTCCAAGCAGTTTAGCGTCAAACTAAGTTTACCTTGAAGGTCTCAATTTTGTATGGGAAACTAGTGGGATAAAGTCTAAATCCCCCTTCTTAGAGGAAGCAATTTCCAGTCTTCAAATCTGAAGATGACTTGCCTCTCCCTACCACTTAAATAAAATAACAGTTTGAGCATGTGGTCTGAGAAACCCAAGGCTGTTTAAAGGACATCCACCCATAGAGTAGATTTCAGATCTTAGTTCACAGTGAAGTGAAGCTCCCTTCACTTTTCCATTTTCTGTTCTTGATGAGTTCTTGTAAATTGCAAAAAAAAATGTTGGGAATATGAGATAAAGCATTGAAGCTGAACTTATATGACCAGAGGCATTTATGTCTTGATTCAATTGCTTTCCAATTGAATGATTAAGCTACTGCATAAATCACTTGTTTTAAAACTAACTTAATATGTGATTTGGACCTAATTATCCTGTGTGGAATACATTAATTTGCTTTGATATGTTCCAAGTTTTCAGAGATATTTTATAAGCATATTTAATTTTTTTTTCAGCTTTATATCTCTTAAAATGTCCATCTTTTTTTCTATGACTTGTGGTTAAAATCATAAAACATGCAACACAAATCTTGCATGTGACAGAAATGTAAAACATATATTTCATACTACTTTTAAACAGTCTAAAATATGTATTGTTTAGCTAGTGCTTATTTATTAATTTATTTTGCAATTTAAATACATTTGAGGACATTTTACCTATTACCTGGTATCCTAATTATTTTCACGAATTTGAATAATAACTAAGATACAAAAATGGCTTATCAGTGTCCTCTGAGAATAAACATAAAAAAGTATTAGAGCTTATCAAAAAGTTGCAAAGAAGTAGAACACAAAAGGATTTGGAAATTGCCCTTAAGCAGGATTTTGTTTGACCGTGAGTGATATTCTTGAAGTGGTGGGCTAACATTGTTATACGATAAAATAAAAACAATGTACCAATGAATGGAAAAAAGAAGATGTTCATAATTTTTTGGTATTTGTTGATTCTTCCTCTTCTAGCTTTCTTTATTCATTTGTCTTAATATACTATTAAAAACATTACATTCCCTATTTATTCTTCCCAAGTCTTTAAAGGAAACACTTTTTCTTTCCTTTGCCATGTTTTTCCTCCCATTTAAAGGTTAAGACACATGGAAATTAAGTTAACACATTTCTTATTAAAGATTTCTATTCAATCACCTCTTCTAGCTTAGTAACTACAGTACTTCCTGCAAAATTCAGAAGTCTCTAACTGGGATAAATGCATTAATTATCTATGAACAATTCTTGCACAATCAATCAGACAGGGATCATAGAGGGGATATGCAAACGTTTGACTCACTGAGTTTTTCTTGTAAGCAACAGTTATTGCTACAGAATATCTCTCTATTCAACAAGCTGTAGCAGAAGTGATTAGATAAACTAAAAGGCTTCAGTCACATCCATTAACACACAATTTAACCTTGCAAAAGCCATCCACACTATTTTGATGTTTAAGTAACATTTTGCTGTAAATATTCCTCCTGTAGCCGTATTCCACTGTACATGCTCTAACCTGCAGACTGTATCCTGCTGCTCCTCTTATTTGGCAAGTGCCACTCATGCTGTGCACTGCAGGCTTACAGAAATGGGCAGGTGCATGCCGATGTAACGGCATCCAGGAGGCCATCTACAGCGAACAGGATTTTGTCTTCCTCAATTGATGACTGGAATAATATTCAGAGAAAAATGGATACAGTAATTCTCATTGTGATCTACTCTGTGTACATATCTTTAAGAATAGTATATCTATGTGTGATTGGTTGAAAGTTATTTTTCCTCCAGAACAGTTATTCTATAAAGACCCTGTCTAATGAATGGCATATGTTGCTTTGTCTATTTGTCTTTGATTTTTTATGATTCACAGAGTATTTTTTTTCTCCCATGACCAAAGATTTTAGCTTTAGGCTAAAGTCCACCTTTGCTGTCATAATGCCAATAGTTTTAATGCAGGTCGAAAGAGCCTCTTAAAGCTGCAGTTCCTGTCATATTTGAAATCATGTGTACCTGTTTTCTTGTTGTTTACTTTATGTCTAGTTACTTTTCAGTTTTTGTGCATACAGTTTTTCACTGAGGTTCAAATTGCAGGACAATTGCATTTTGAAAAATTCCTGCCACTATTCTCCTGCAGAAGCCAGTTTCATTTGAGTTTTTGGACTCACTGCATAACATTTGCATTCAGAGTGTGTTGATACTTTGTGGAATTCATTACCCTTTCCTGTGCAATCCTTTCTGTACCAGCTTCAACCCAAATGCAGTATATGCATTGTTTCACTTTGCATGGTAATTCTTACAACAAATGCTGATGTTGTTTTCTAAGTTTTTTGGGGCCTCTAGAATCTTGTCTTGACTTTCAATTTTCTTCTTAAACAACATGTTAACCAGTTTAATAGCAGAGGCTCTCTAAAGCTTTGTATATTTTGTATGCTTTGTTTATGGCAATTTTTTTTGCAAACTTTACAAAAAAATTAAGTGTCTGAGTGGTTAAATTGTCAGCTAAGAAACTGTTCATGATCTACTGCATAAGTTATGTTTGGTCAGTCATTAACCTAACAAGCAACAACAACTACTGCACCATTTAATTGATTCTAAATGTGTGCTGTAGGCAGAAATGTCTGTCCACTAGTCTATATTTATTATTTAGTAGTAAGCTGTTGTAGTGACTGGTGGACGGGTGTAGTCTTTTTTATCATTTCTTCTTTGAAATTGCAATAGAGGACAGCTGTTTCACAGCACACTATGGTGCAAAGTCAATATAAAGATGTCAATTGAAAGGATGTTGGCTGCCATCTTCCAGGTGTGTTCATTTGGAATCAGAGAGTAATTAGTAGGAAAACTAAGAGTACTTGTTCCATGCAGGTTATCTACATCCTTTCAACAATTGTCATCAGTGTCTAAGCCTATCACCCTGCATGCATCCTGACCCCCAGTCTGTTGACTGCCTCTTCAGCTGTTGGTTTTGTAGCTTTAAATACTCAACAAGCTGTCGATCTTTTACACAGCGTCGATGTTATTCTTATATCTTTTAAAAAAAAAACAGAATAACCCCCGACATTTGACATGGAACCATAACGAAATCAAAAAGCAAACTCTGGTCTGCCTAACAACCAGGGTTATTAGGTGTGGTTTGAATGCACATGGATCTGCCAAGCAAACTGAATACCGTTCCAAAAGCAGGAAGGGAATTGTAGCACAAAGCATTCTGGATAAATACAACCAAAGCAAATGTGCATGTCTTGCGCTGGCAGGAGGAATTGCTGGTGGTCTTTTGCCAAAGATAAAGAAATACAGCTGCCAAAATCTGATTTGACTCTATTTTTGTTTACATGTCATGATGATCATCACATTCAAAATTTTAACATTTGTTATATTTTAAGTTGACAGGATATGCTTTCACACTGTTAAACAAATGAAACTCCATTAGCAACTTGTTTATCCTCTTGCCTGTGGAGGTTCTGCACTAAGAAACACTGACAGAAATGACAGAACAACCTCTGAACAAGATACAAAGCACAACTTCATTCTAAAAAAAATTTAAACAAAAATGGGGTGGCCTCAGATTTTAGCAGTTGTTGGATGTTTCTTGTGCCTTTGGGCAAATGTGAAAAACAAACACTGTTCAACAATGGGCTCAGCATGAGTCGAGGATGAGGCAACAAACTATGGAGAATGGTTTTCACACAAGCGCCCTCTGCTGTAGTGCGTTTCCTGCTTTTGGAGCGGTCTCAGGACCACTTGGCATTCACATATACATTTGAACCGCACCACAGTTCACTTCAACAGAATCGAGACCTAGGCTTTTAGGAGGACCAGAGTTCACTTCTTTGGTCGGCATTAGAGTTTGAGAACACATTCACACCTCCCTAAACGAACCAAATGTTCTAAGCAAAATGGAAGCGTATTGACGTGGGCTAAAGAGGGCTGGTGTGAATTTACCCCAATTCTCCTAAAACTTGGGAACCTGTGCAGATGTGTACAAATCCACTCTCAATATATTTTTTCCAACTCATGCAAAAGATTATCTATCTTATGCTGAAGACTGCTGTGAGGAGTATTTCATCCAATTCACTTGTGAAAAAAAATCACAAATGCATACTTTTAAATATTTTTCATGTACAATATCAGTAAATGCCAATGTTGTCTCCTTGGAAAAAAGATCTCGAGTTTGAATCGTAGTTTTGAATTTATTTTGTAGAGTTTGCGTTCTCTCGTGCCCTGGTGTTTGGACTTCCTTTAGCAGTGCTAAATCATAAATATTAATATTAGAAATAGCTTGTTTTAGTAAATCTCAGTAGGCGTCTTGGTGTGTTTCTGTGTTGACCCTGTGTTGAACTTTAAATTCTCCCTAAGATACTGTTTGCCTATCATCAACAGATAACTGTATTCAGTTTTTGGGCCTGAATACGATGTAAGCTGGCACAGTAAAAATGTCCAAAAAACACGTTGAATTTCTTGGGTAAATGTTTTGGTCTCTGTAATTCAATTCCCTCAGGGCTGATAAAAACATAAATGCAATAAATAACCTTGGATTTGACGGAAATTTTTACATTAAACACCTTGGTGAGCACACTTGTGGAGAGGGTCCATGTCCTGTGCTTATATAACTTGTTACCATGGTAATTTGAGTTAGAAAGATGGTGAGAAAAAAATGGCACTAGATTCATATAGAAGGAAAAAAAGAATGTCTGGCTGAAAGGGAGATAAATAGCCTGAAAAGGTGGGATGGGACACAGACACTGAACATCTGTGAATGAGGCACCATTGAGAACGTGTTGTACAGAAACTGAATAAGAAAAACCAAATTAAAATTTAGTTATTCAGTGTCCTCATTAAGGATTTGTGTGCTCATCAATGATTTCTCCTTTATGTAGGGCACAATGTTAAGGTTTGGAATTTGATATCAGATAGACCATCTACTCCACTATTAAGCTCTTTATACCCCCTTTCTGTGTGAGAACAATGGATCCTATTTTGAAATGGAGTAATGTGTTCATTTTATGGGTGAATTGTGTGAGTCTAATGCACAAAAAACAACTCATCTGACATTCACTTTATGGTGTATAATCTCTATAAAGAACTAAAGATAAGAGCAATTGTGGTGGTTATATTTGTAATACTATTCTCACAAGCTGTGAACTGTAATTTATTACTGAAAACCTGCCTGGTTATTTCACCTATGTCTATGAAATACAAAATTCTGCCTTTTTCACGTGCAAATGGTAAAAATTGAGTAAGTTAAAATTAAAAATAAATGATCTTCTATTCCATTTGCGTAATTATCCACTGAAATGTTTTAAAATCAAGATATACCGTACAATTGCCTGTCGGTTTGCAGTAATTTTTACAAGTGTGAGCATACGCCTAAATGTTAAATTGGGGAGTGGGGAGAACAGTAACATTTCATTCCTTTGTAAGATTTACTTCTTTTTTTAGCCAGCAGCTAAACTCTTGGGCTTTCTTACTTTAAAAAATATTGCTTTTTTTTTTGAATAAGCAAATATATTGTGAATTATCTTAATGATGTTGACGATATCAAGGTTAAAAAAACAGGGATTGGGGGGGTTATCTTTGAAATTACATTTCCAAAAATAGTATGAAAACATTGCTGACTTAGTTGATGACATGTTTGGTTAATTATACACATAAGATAAGAATAAAAGTGCAGCTGAATTGTTTTACATGACCTGACTGTTAAAGCAAAAGAAGAACCCTTGTTGCATGCCAAAAACTGCAAACTCAGGTCATCAAACATAAAAGTCAGGACAGCTGAAACAGGGAACAGCAGGGGGTTCTGGGAGAAAGTGTTTAGAAGAGATCACAGAGCCTGGTAGAATATATCCAGGAAGAATAATGAGCATGGACAAAACTGGAGAAAAAAGATATTTGGGGAGGGATTCGCTTTTACTTTTTTTAGTGTTCGACAACAAGTACTGCAAACCTGTCAGACTAAAGAAATGGTTTTAAACACTGAAGGTAAAATGATAGATGCTTGTCTCCCCTTCAGTTTTATTTTATCACCTACTTCCATTTTGTTTTCCAAGCCCCGGTTAACAGACCTCGTCCCATACCACAGTGGTGTAGATACCTTGCTAGCATTGTAAGCAGTGGTCACATTAGCATGAAATTGACTTGTTTAAATGACCATAAAGCTCTCCTGGATACAGTGATGGCACTGGTGTCTCTCACATGGTTTCTCTTTTATTAGAAGATATATCACCACTTATGTGGTGTGACTACAGCACTGAACAGCAGTGTGAACGCATAGCACTGTGATTTGTATGTGTGCGAGTTTGTCGATACTCTTGTGAAAGCCTGTATCCCTGTGCCAGTGTGTGCATTTGTCATGCGGTGTTGAGGAATTGAGGATCCAAATAAATTCAGCCATGGGCCAGGAAGCAGAGAGTGAACAACAAAATAAGTTTGTTTAAAAATAATGGAGGATGCTGCAAGGCAGGAAGAAGCACAAGCAAACAGGTTGGCTATGACTGAAGTGAAAATAAAAGCTGGCAAGAATGAACACATTACACAGTAGATAATTAGGACAACTAACTGATGTCGGTGACCTTACGTTAATGAAACTACCAGCCATTCTAAATGGTTCCGAAACTGCTGAGGGCACAAACATAAATAGGTTTTCTCAAAGGAAGGAAACCATTTTGGGGCCAGTTCGTTCTAATAAGATCTAGTTCAGTTTGCTTAGGTTAAAATCGGTGATGGATGGATGGGTAGTTGGAGGGATGGATAAGCATCCGGGGTACAATTTCTGACCAGCAAGCATTGTGCAAACTGAATAAAATGTATATACCCCAGGCCTCTCTGACATATATCAGAGAGGCCTGAGGTGATATCTCAGTCATAAGATATGACCACAGTGAATTATAAATAGGTATTAAGTAAAACAGTGACCTTTCATAAGACTGTGTTGACTGACTGTGCATTATTTTGTTCCATTCTGTAGCCATAGAAAAAGTGAGTGTCTTAAGTGTCTTAAATTGGTTAGCAATTTAAGACACTATCAATTCTCTTGATACTTCTATTATCTGTGTGGCTTTTCTCCAACTGCTAATTTTTTCTCTCTGTCCAAGATCTCCTAGTTTAAAATCAGTGTAGATTTTAAACTTCACAAAGGAATGAATGTGTGGATATTTGGCTCTTTGTCATGTGTGTTTTCTCAGCTAATAAAATAGTCACTCAGGTAAACCAAAGGCAACACCTGAGCATTTATTTTGACAAGCTGACCATTTATCCGACAGGAAGAAAAGAAGTGACAGAATGGGTTAAGCTTTTAGGTTAAATCTTTTGCTCTTCTCTGTTTGAAATGTAAAATCCAGTTAACCCTTGAGGCTTGACTCTGAATTGGGGTGAAAGATTGAGACCTGACTTGGAATTGAAAGAAATGACTTGTGAACTGCTCTAGCATATGATCAAAGTTTGGAGGGAAGTGAGTTATAGATTATCACTATCAGGTCCACATAGAGACTTTCCTGAGTGTGTAACAGCAGAACTGCTAGCCTGGTAAAATCCAGCCCCTTGTTGTTTCGATTCGTGCAGAGGGGCTGGACCCTCGGCTGTCGAGAAACGATTGCTTGCTGGAGGCGTGAACTCTGTTGAGGTTTTAAATTTCACCCAATCACTAACTTTTGGCTGTGATGTATGTAATGTGTCAATTCAATGCTGTGAAGCTTGCTGGCAATTGTCTTCACTGTAAACACACCAACATGAACTGAATGTCTTTGTTCACTCCATCTGCCGTTACTGCTAAAACTAGAGGCAGGCTATGATTCTAAGGCAGGACAGAAAATCAATGTCATTCACAACTTCTCCAATGATTGAAAATTTTACAATTTTATTTATTCAAAACAGACACGATGTACAACATCAAATAGTGGAAAAAGGAAAGATGCACTGTAGCTCTGGATGTAGCTCTGGTGCTAATTTCTACCCGTAGTTCCCCACCCAGTTGGTAAATTTTAAAAAGAAATGCATAAAAACAACCAGATGCAATTTAGCAAGAGTAATTATTGAATTATCTTAGTGTTTTGATCATAACCAAAAAGGGAGATTTATCCCATTAAACTGGTATACTGTACCAGTATGCATACAGTAAAATGAAAAATAACAATAGACCTGAAACTCTCCCAACAAATCAGCTGCTACTTCGTGAAAGCTTCAGTTCTAAAATGTTTAAAAAACATTTTTTTACCAAGTTTTTCTCTTTCTAAGACTTTTAAAGCCACATGTAAAGTAAACAGGAAGCACTTTCTCCAGAAGATAATACAGGAAAAAAAATATTGAGCGCATCATGATGAGGTGCTTCAGTCCTAAGTAGAGGATAAAATAAAAATATAAATGTGGGTTGAGGATGGCCAAGAGATTGGTCGCTGTCCCACTCCTGTCTTTTGAGAATATGTTCAAGGATTAATGGAAGATGAGAGCTTTTTGAATCGCAAAGGAAACTTCTCCCCTCTACTATGTTCTCAAAATTTATTGTAATTTCTTGACTAAATTGAGAACAGAAAATGAACAGCTAAGATCCATCCATTTTCTTGACACCGTTGTCCCTTGGTGGGGTCGGGAGGGTTGCTGGTGCCCATCTCCAGCTAGCGTTCCGGGCGAGAGGCGGGGTTCACCCTGGACAGGTCGCCAGTCTGTCGCAGGGCAACACAGAGACACACAGGACAAACAACCATGCACACACACACCTAGGGACAATTTGGAGAGACCAATTAACCTAACAGTCATGTTTTTGGACTGCGGGAGAAAACCGGAGTACCCGGAGAAAACCCGCACATGCACAGGGAGAACATGCAAACTCCATGCAGAAGGGCCAGGGCCGGGAATCGAACCCAGAACCTTCTTGCTGCAAGGCAACAGCTCTACCAACTGCGCCACTGTGCAGCCTCGAACAGCTAAGATTTGCGACTTAATTCTATAGCAACAAGACACCTAAACTCTTAGTAACGTTTATGTTATTTCTTTGAAAGTCAACTTTTCTAACTTGATGAAAAAAATGACCTTATCTTCACCACAGTGGATTATAAATAGGTATTAAGTAAAACAGTGACCTTTCCTAAGACTGTGCGCATAATTATTTTTGTTCCATTCTGATACCATGTAGCCATAGAAATAGTGAGTGTGTTAATTTGGTCAGCAAAAGAAGAAGCAAAAAGAAACTACTTGCATCCTATTTAGCTTAGTTATGACACATGCAAGTCTGCTGCCTTTTTTCTGGTTCGATTGTGTTTTGCTTTTTAAACACCGTTTAATAATGTTGTTTAATTTATATTCCTGTAATACTTGTTTGCTCACCTAAAGTGTGAGTGACTCAAGGCCTGAATGAGGAGAGTGATTTCATTAAAACTACTCATTACCGTTATAAATGTATTGCTAATGCAGTGACTTGACAGGACTTAGCCATGTTCACCTCAAAGAGAGCCCTCATGTAATCTTCAAAGTTATGCCTCACATATTGCAGGTTTTCTGTGTCTGCCTGAAATGTCTGAAGATGTGTAAATCTCTTAATTCTCAAGAGCACCAAAAGTGGGAGGGTGATGAGGAAAGTGTGTACTTGCCAAGGAAACCTTTGCTGTTTTCTGATACAATAAAAAATCTTAATTAAATATCGAAAAGTAAAAAAAAAATGAAAAGAGTGGCATTTTAGACTGAGATTAGTTATTTATATTGTATTAAATACCCCTCTGTCTGCCCTATTCATCACTGAAAATTTTTTTCTCAGTGATCCTTAAACGAGGAAAAATGCATAGTGTAATATGTAATCTATACAACTGTATAATATACACACATCCTGCATCATGTTTTGCAGCACTTTGAGATTTTTATTAATGAAAAGTGCATTATAAATTAAATTGATTATTATTATTATTATTACACATCGATACACTAAAAAACAGTGATTTTGGAACATTGAAAAAATACATAATATACAGTATAAAAGTGTACAATTTATAAAAATTATTCTGAGGGAATATAGATCTTTCTTTCCTCCAAAAAATATTGGCAGAATATTCTGGAATGTTATTGTAGAGGCAGCACAGGAAGAGAGTGATGGATGGATGACTATGACTGAGATTTAAGTGTCATATTTGGAGAATGTCAGAACTAAGGTCTGTGAAAACTAATGATAGGAAATCACTCAAGGAAAAGAAGTGGCATATATTAATAACAAATAGTAATGCTGTTCACTTTCTTATGATGAACATAAAAAAATTTAGAGCTCTGCCAAAGCAGGAGAACAATTGTTGCACGTTAGAAAAGAAGAAGTCTGAGAAGGATGACACAAGTATTTTAGTAATGTATGAAGCAACTGGTATCACCACTCCATTCAGTGGAGAGGGGTAAAAGTAAGTGGAAACAACTCGGTAAGAAAGTATTCAAATATATGACAATTTCTCTAAAATAATAAACTGTAAGAAATGAAAATGGGGGTACTTTGATGACAGGGTGAAATATGGAATCCAGATCTGTCAGCATAAGCCCTGAGCCACTTCCTGTCATGGTGGGATTTCTTTCTAAATGCATGAACTTTGAATCACAAATTGACTTGTACTCGCAACATAAATTGAATGCCTGACACATCTGTGTATTCACATCTGGGTAGTCCCAGTCCCCCGCATGCATGGTGATAATACCATCATGCATGCAGATGGTATTATAAATTGGCCTCAAGACAGCCAGATTATCTACAAAATGGGACAAGATGGCATTCTACTTAGGTTCTAATGTGAGCGTACCGCTGCACTAATGACCAGTGCTTTGTGCAGAGATATTAACCTATTTATTTTTAATAGGGATGTAATAATGCTGAGATGACTGACAATATTTACAATAGTCAGAAGAGATGAGGCATTGGCTGCCAGCCAGATTTAAAATTACTTTTATTGTAACACAAAGTAATTTTTTTGGGAAATCACACCAAAATAATTATGTCCAGGTTCAGATAGTCCATATATTGTGGGGTTTTTATGGTTGTGCAATTATAAATTATTGCCAATAAAACATTTTTTAAAAAGCATAGAAGTTTGCATTTATGTTTCTGTGCAGAAGGTTTCATAACCCTCTAACTGTGCCTTAGATAATCTCTGATGTGGAACTATACAGTTCATGTTTCATCCTTATTTATATTTTGTATTTTTGAACATTATAAATGTCTTTAACTAATATTCACATCTGGCAGTAAAATGCAGCCATGTGACTGATCCTGTCATGCAATAATTATGGGTGTGACCTCATATACAGTAAGAAGCATTGAGGATGATTTTCCTCAGATCACCTCCAAGGATGGTATGAGACATTTTTGTGTCTGCATTAGTTTTAGTCTGCGTGCAATGCATCATGGGACAAATTCCAGGACGACCCAAGCACCAGCAAAACATGATGCAGAATCATAAAGGATCCATGTTCATACCAGGTCTGAACAAAAAGTACAACTTGGATAACAAAGTAGACAAGGCTTTTTACTTTTACCTTGTGTGTTATGTCATTGCACATATGAAGGTAGAGCACATATGATGTTATTTTAGTTTAAATCCGATTGCTTACTTAATTCTCAGGATGCATTCAGAGTCATCCTTTTCCTGGAAAGATTCCTGTAGGTGTCTCGTCTGTCTTTATAAAAAAAAATTCCAATGTGATGAAAGATTTCAAGGTTATGGTGGTTCTAAAACTTGCAGGAGCTAGCAACATTACAAGGGGAGGTATCTTTGTTAAAAGCAGATTACTCCTTCAGAGAATAGACCTGGAAACAATTGCAAATAGAACTACCAGACAGCAGACAGATGAGAGCTAGTAGACATGATAAATGTGGCATTTTCTGACAGCGTAATGAAACAAGGAGAAAAAATAAGGTTATGGGAATGGAAAGAGAGGCTAAAGAATACTAGCTGAGCTGGAAGGATGGAAAAGCCTGAAGCAAAATAAGTTGTGAGGATGAACGGTAGCAGGACAGGAATGCTCCCCTGTGAGATTAGAGTGAATGAGAAGGCGAAATAGTTGGCAGTGTATGTATGCCTGGAGGGAGTTAAGGGAAGTCAAAGAGAGGAAAAGACAAGAGGGAAGGAAGACTGTGGAACAAGTGGCAGAATCAGCAGAGTTCAGTGAGCAGAAGGAGGGAATGGGACACTTTGCATTATAAGTGATAAAAGAGAAAGCAGGGATTCAAACTGGATGGGGAGGAAATGTTTTTTTTTCTTTTTTCTTAGAAATCCAAAACAGTATTTAGACTCTCTGGCACCAGACTTTTCATGGGTAGGAATTATAAAGCAAAGTCTTTCTAACCTCAGGAAACTAAAGGCCATTTTTCCCGTTTGTGCTCAGTAACCATATCAATAAGAGTTGGACAAAACAGGAATCTAATGGCTCTGTGCCTTCAATAACAAAGTTTGGGTATGTATTTCTGTTTTATACTGATATATCTTAGTTAACATAAAGTCACTTTCGCTGAGTTGTTGCTTATGCTACAAAACAGCTTTAACTACACCACGATCTGGGCACAATATTTCTGATGATCTTGTATGCATGGCATACACACAAAAACCCTAGAGGTTTTGTCTCGATGCCATGGCACTGTCAGCTCATCGTCGGGGTCCTGTGGCAGCGTTTTCCGGTGATGTAGCATCATGTGAATGCCCAATCGATTTTGGATCTAGGGACTTTGGAGACTTGGGTAGATGAAGTGCAGATGTTCAAAATTCTTCACCTTCCTATTATCTTTGAGATCATTTCTACCACATTAAAATTTCTCTAAATAAATATTTTTTATAATTTGTATATTTTACTCTAATTTTGATTAGTTTTTTGTTGTTTAGTTAAGTTAAGTAGATAAACACAAATAATACAAACACAAAAAAAGGGTTTTCAATCTCTTATACACATTCTGTGCATTTGTGCTTATTGGGATCAACTCTCCTCAGGCTATTTCATCTATAAAACACAAGAAATGTCAAAGTTTGACATTACTTTCAACAGATTTAAACCATTTGTTTAAAGAGTGTGCTGAAACACAGTTTCCATGCAAATTCAAGGCTGGGAATGTCAGCCTAAACAAATGGGTTAGCTCCATTAATGAACCTAGCTTGCCTTCTCATAAGGTCCAGTGTGTTGGTTAATAACACTGAAGCTCCAATATTAGCCAAAATCATATTCTTCCCCCCAATAACATAAGATGTGTATATGTATTTTTTAAATCTTAGCTAGAGTTATCACTGGTATCTCTTTTAAGCTATTTTTCAAAACCATCCAACACTACCAGTAATAATCTGGCATTTTTCTTAAAGACAGGAAAAGTAAAACTTTCTTCTTTTTTTCCCATGCAACCAGCAGAAGTCTTATATGAAAGAAATTACCCTATAGTAAAACCATTAGTTGAAATACCTTGAAAGGAAAGCTCATTAGAAATGTAAAAAGTGAAGACTGCTTTCATTTGTCCTGTGAACATGAAAAACTCACTGCCACAGCTAGAGCTCTCTAATCTGCAACTCTGCCTTGGTACTGCTCTAAAATTATGTGGGTGAATATTTGCCTTGATTTTCATATACAAATGAACACCACAAGTGTTTACCAGACCATAACCACAGAATGACCACTAATTACTAGAAAATTATTCTGTTGCGATTTCTTAATTTGAATCTCTGTTGAATGGAGTTTAATTAAGCTAAGAAAATGCCCTGACAAAAGCAGTTAAAGCATTGCTTCAACTTACAAAGATCTATGCTACAAAGCCCATATAATTATGTGCTTTTAATTAATATGCATGTACTTTTTCATTAAAAAAACTTATCAAATAGACCTAGTTATCTGAAAGGTCTGCAAGAAGTGGATAAAAATAATCTTGTTTCTAGTCAGATTCTTCTTTATAAGGATGTTGTGTTTTCACCACAGAAAATCCCTCATAATTTGCACTGTGGAAAATCACCGTTTACCCTCTGAAAATCCCTTTCCCAGATAATACAGAGGGACAAGATGTGAATTGGAGATGTTAAATTTAATCTTTCTGATTTCTTTTCATGAATTATTAAATACATGAAAAACTAAAACATACAAATGGAAGTATTTTTTTAATCATTCTTTCCATCAAGAGTCAATTACTTATTCGAACTACCAGCGAAGGTGACGTCAAGTTGTTCTGTAAACGATACGTTCAAAAACGACTCAAATTATGTTTATGGACAAATACAAAATTATCATTTCATTTTAAACTGGCTTTAGCATCTTATATTAGCTGTTAGCATTGCTAAAATATAAATCTTCCAATTTCTATTTAAAATAATGTAAATCTATTTCTTAGCTTTGAGACTTTGAGAAAAGGTTGCAAATATTTCCAAATTCAGTCGTTTCCATGACAGCTTGAAGCAGAAACTTCTTCAAACTCAGTGGGATAAAGCTAAATATCCTGGCAGTGTGTTGTGCCTACCTTTTTTCTACTGAAAGTCTGGGTGTCTCTCACCTTCACCGAATGAACCTCAGACATTATACCAGAAACCTTTCCTCTTTTAAATCACATCTTAAATATCTGTGCTTTCTCTGATTATGTTAAACTGCCTTCTGACATTGACTACTAAGTTTGAGCCATCCTCCCACAGTAACAACACCCACATTGAAGAGTGTAATTACTTGAGTGACCTGATGGCACTTAGTATGTAAGAACGTTGATCAGAAAAAGAATGAGGCTTTGAGTTTCCCACCTCGTCATTATAGGTCCAGTCAAGTCATTCAATTTTGGATGATTTGTATATGTACTTTTTTTTTGCAACATTGTTGGAATTTTATTTTAAAAATAAAACAGTAATGGCAGATCTAATAAATAGTTTTTTTTTAAGTGTTGCCAAGTTTCATAAAGGTAACATATTTTCTTTCAACCTATAACAGTTCATATGTAACTTATTTAGTGCAAATAATTAAAAAATCCAGCATACCAGAAAGTATAGATCGATTCTCTCTAGTATAAAATGAATGAATATTTGTAAATCATATCCCATAAACTTGTTTACATATAGCATCCATTCTCCCCTGAAACACAAACACACTCAAAAATAATAGCCATGCACAATCTCCTTAAAATAAAAATCCCACCTAAATTCAAACATGCAGATGGTTACTTCCAATCTTCCAGCTCATCGCTGTGTAGCAATGTGTGTCAACGTTTTTGTTTTTAATTAAAACTCTTGTGTTTTCTCTGATAAGACACTCAGTCATGTGAATAGTTTCCACATTGTTTAGATTCAGTTCATGTAATACTTGGTACAAATAGGGCAGAACATATGGAGTGGGATGGAAGAAGCTGATGGTTGTAAAGAATCGGTGTGAAAAAAAAAAAAAAACATCGCTGACAAAATCAAATGATACGGATGAAAAAAGACGGCGTTTATCGAGAAGCCAGAGAATGCAAACTCGCACAAAATGCTGTAAATGGGTCTGCATTTACTGCTGGGAAGTAACAAATTGTGATGGGGCATCACTTTATATGATATGACAAGACATTAAATTATTATGCTTAATTTTCTTTGTGCATTTGCCAGGTATTTGTTACATGTTGCCTTTGAGGGATAAGCTTGTCGTTCTTGAAGAAATATCGTGAGATTTGAATTTTACAAAGTAAATTAGATTGTTTATTTCAATCTAGAGAGACTCAGACGGAGAAAGAAAGCGATTAAAAGAGTTTAATGAACGGTGGTGGGTCGATCGCAGCTGATGAGCAGAGGAGGCCATGGGTGAAGGTCCTTTTGAACTGGAGCCTGAACGATGATTGGCTGGAGCGAGGCTTGGACTGGCGCTGATAGGTGCAGGTTGCAGAGAGGAAGGCGCTGATTGATGAGGCAGGTGCGACTAGAGTCTTCCAGACTGAACTTTTGTCAAAAATCCATTTCTGGGACAGAAATGAATATATGGTGCATTTTTTCTTAATTAATTGTGGTTTAAAAATATCAGGATTAAATTGTTATTCTACTTCTCTGGTTAGAATTATTTTCTGTTTCTTGAAAATTGTTTCTCATATTTTTCTACTATTAAAGAAGGAAACCTATTGGTCTTGTGATTTTACTCGGGTCATAGTTTCGATCCTGTTGTAAACTGAACCTACTATTCACATTCCCTCCCTACCAGTTTTCATGTCATTCTTCAACATGTGCTATTGATCTGATCTTGTCTTCTAAAACTAATGTGAGTTTTTATTCCAGTTCTGCGGTGAGTATTAGCCCTGGCTTGGATTTTAAACACTAAACTAAAAGAATTGTGGTGGCCTTCAAGAAGGCTTGGATTTCCAGCAGGATTGTCGTAAATATGAATGGGTGGAGGGTCCTACCAGCCTATTACACGCCCACATGAAAAGGTCAGAAGCAGAGGAGGACAACGACTTCTATGTTCTCATACACCTGAGTAATTGCAGGTCTCACCGTTTGTCTTGCTTTTCTCTAAAGAAAGAAAATATGTGAGACTGTTTCCCATTATTCAGACACACCAGCTGCCCATGCTTCATTTTTTACAGCCCGAAATTCTTTCTTTTCTTTTCTCCTTGAGAGGATTTCTACTTCAACATCAGAGGCAAATGCAGCACCCGTTTTTTTCTGTATTAACAGATTCTGGTATTTTTTTCACAACTTGTTGCTTCTTTTTTTGTGACAGCAAAGTAGAACTTTTCACTCAAGCATGTTTAATTCACATGTTTGTCGACCATAACTTTTATTGACTCTGCTTTAGCTTGAGCAGAATATGGCAGCATTGGATTTCTTTCATCAGGAGACACTGTTGACAGGATTATAATCAACATCCATACTGTTTGAAGATGTAGTATGATTTCTGAGTGATGCTGCAAGACATTTCTTGGTGTGTTGTACAGTTTCACAAAAGCAAAGCTGCATGCAATGCTGGTAAAAGGTTTACATACGCTCATCCTGGGTGTGTTATCGTAATAATTTAGGGGTTTCCAAATGTTTTTCAATAGTTTCTTTATGTTTTAATGTTTATGTAAGGAACTTCTTGATTTTTATGGGTGCACACATTTGAACCTATTTTGAATATTATCAAATATGTGCTGAGCAACAAGTCAATGAGCTTAACTTGGTGTATTTTTCTCTGGGACACATAAAAATACATTCAGAGGAATGTGCAGCAAAGGGCTGTGCATGCATACATAGATATTGCCACCACTGTCTGGAAATGTTTGCCATGTCACACTGTGGTAATTGGAAAAAATTTCAACATCAAAAAATTCTCTTTAGCATAATGGTTTCTGGTTGATGGAAGCCAGTTTTCATGGCAGAACTCTAAAAAGTTTCAAAGAACCTCATCGACTACTAAAGCATTTTCAAAGTCAACTCATAAATAGTCTCAAAGTGTAGTCGACCCATTTGAGCTTACCATGCTTCATGCATTTTTCGTCTCGTTATTCAAGCAGTTACTTTACAGGCTTTTGCGTGTCCTGTTGCAGGATTATCTCCTAGCTATTGTGGAGCCAGAACTAAATGGTCCTCCACATAATTATTTGTCCTCAACTTAAATTCTTCTCTCTACCACCAAGCCTGGATGACCAGAACAGATACAGCTCCACGTTCTTTCATGACTCAGAGCTTTGTATTGTAGAGTGGCCTTGAGAACTGAGCTGGTCACATCAAGAGTCATCTGAGTTATGTCCTTCCCATGGTTTGTGTGTCATTTCACCCCTGAGGATACAACTAATTGGATGGGAAACATTGGCATGTATTTTAATTCATACCACACACGTTGAAGTTATAGCAGATTGAGAAATTCAATATTTCTAATTTTAGACGGGATGTTGAGCGACTTTTTTTTTTAACTTGTGCAATTTTGCAATTATGAAGTTCCTCACTGAAGGGAATTCAATTACAACAGCACTAATAGCTTTCTTCATACAATAGGACCTCGTCCCTTTTCAAAGCTTCAGCCTCTCTTGGATTCTTTATTTCTATGGTGCTTTCCCATGGCATTATGGTATAAAATAATAAAGGCAGGCATGATGTATATCTCAGTGGAGTCAACATGCAGTATCATGTATAATACATAATTCAGAATAACTTTGCTGAATGAAGAAAAAAATGCATGACGCGCCTACAGTTCTTTGTGTAAAAGCTTTAGTATATTTTCTACCTGCTCAGCTTGTTGTGCCATTTTATTTTTAAAATACCAGAATTTGAACAAAACATTTTATTTTCATCTGTCTAATTACATCATTTTTTAAAATATTACTCCAGATGATCAATTTATTTACTTGAGTTGCCTTTTAATGAAATACTTTACTTGAGCAGTTTCTTGGATAGGTACTTTTTACTTAAGTAATTATATGTTGAAGTCCTGAAACTCCCACTTCTGCTCAACATAGACAACGAGTAAACCTGAATGATGTGATGCATTTAAAACATAATCAGTTCTGACAGCAAGGGGATGGTAGCAAAGGCATTGTCAAATAAATTAATATCACTTGTTAAATTTTTATTATTGTGGGAGAATAAGTATGTGAACATTTAGTATTTTCTTTAGAAATACAATTGGCTGGATATATTTCTAAATAGTAAAAATTGCAATTCTGATGATTTGGTAAATAATCCAAGGCCTTTGTTTTCAAGGTTTTAAGGTTTTAGATGAATAACATGGTCAGAATCTTAACTGATTAAAAAGAGAACAAACACATTAGAAATTAATATTACGTGGCAGCTAAGCAAGGCAAAAACGTCCATTCTACTTATACTTAAGCCTACATGAATTATTTACAAGTACTCTTCTTGTACCAAAAGACCACAAATTATTATTTAGCTGTTTTTTTAAACAATGATTTAATGTTATTCCTGGTAGAACATTCTGTCCTTGTGAAGGAGACAATATTGTTCTAAAACACTCAAATGCTAAATTCTTAAAAAGGAGCTTTTTAAAAAAAAGAAAGCAAAACTGCAACTAAAGCAATGTGTAAAAGACAACTTCATTGTGAAGTAGGGAAATTGGAAAAAAAGAAAACCCTTCAATTAATTCAAATATTTAGTAATCTGCTTACTCGGTTGAGAAACCTGATTACGGATGTCCACTCAAATAGGCAAATTTGATTCAGAGCAGTTGGAAGTAACAATTGTGATGGTTCACTTCAGGGATTCTGAAAATCAAAAACACAATTCTTCCACGCCTATTTTAATAAACTTTGTACATTTAAATGTATGAATTCAAGTGCTCTGAAATGTTTTATATTCCCCAAACTGATGTTTGTACCACTTTTAGGAAGGTTTAAGTCTTACTTGTGGGGATTGAACCACTCTATGCACTGACCAACTCCTACAACCAAACTCTTTAAATAGAAAGATAATAAGAGCATCATTTAAATAAAATAAAATAAAATAAAATAATGAATGCAGAGTTAAAAACATTTTTTGTGGTAAGGAGAAACATCAGCTTACAGCAAGCAAGAAGGGACTAACTCCCACCATTTCCCTTCTTCATCTGTCTGTTTCTACCTGACAAATTTATTCCACAATGGATTGTTTACCCCAGAGGGAAAGTGTGGCTCCTTGGTAAATTGTTTTTATCAAGATAAATTTTCAAAACATTGATAACTTTTACACCTACTGTATTTACTCTTTTTGACTGTTCCTGTCTGCTCTATTTTTTTTCAAGGCAGATATATTTTGTTCTGAGTTAAATTTAGAACACCTGCACTTACGGCCAATTACCTTCTATTAAATAGAGATGCACTGAGTTACTGCCATTAGAGGAAAGTGCTGATTTAAAATTACATCCATTCAGGTTTGCCACATTTATGATTAATCATATCTGTGTTTTAAATCTACACCAAATTTCAGGTATTTTCATTTCACTGCGACTGAAAATCTGTTTTGCATTAGGTTAATGAATGATTCTTTCAGTTTTTGTCATGCACAGCTGCTAGTAGTTATCCATCCACTTATCCGTTTGATCAAATAGCACCGCTCTCACAACTGCGGGCATCAATTTATCACACTGAAACCAATGGAAATTTCAGGAAAAATTTTTAAAGAATGCACAGTATCAAGACTTTAAATTGTTTTTATTTTGTGGATAAACTGTTTATACACAATAATATTGGCTCATTTTGTCTTCTGCAAAGAACTTCTATATGTATGTATATTTTAATTTGAACTGTCACTAAAAAGAAGCAAGCAGACATTTTATTAAAACATTGCTTTCTGGATAGAGACCAGTCTGAGGGTTTAAGACACTGAATTATTAAGCGCCCTCAGTCTGTTGATGGTGGATACGTGTGTGTTTGGATGTATCTGTTTTCAGAAATTGCTGCCCCTGTATGTGTGATTGCACTGTTACTGTGTCAAACTAATAGTAGTTTACATACCGTTAAAATAAAAATAAAAACACTTTTCACAGTTTAATAATATATCTAGATTAAATGAAATGATATATAAGAAAGATAAAACAAATTATTTTGATGTACAAGTTCAACTATTTCTTTTGTATCATATGTTTTTTGAGAAAGAATGAGGACGTGTTGTCTCATTGAGGAGTTTTCAATTAATCACTGTCTAAAGATTTGATCTTTCACATCTTTACATTTAAACGAAGTATACTTCAGCTTTACAATACAGCGCGCATTCTCTCTACGCAACAATTATTTAATGCGACTGTTCCACCATGTTCTTCTATTTATCCATTTTTGCCTTTTGCTAATCTATCTCCCCCTGAGTGACAGAGCTGCTGTTCACTCTGCCACCCTACAGAGAAATCTCTTTTGAGCTGATTGTATCCAGGATCTTGCTCTTTTGGTCATGATCAGAGTCAGAATGTACACAGACCAGTAGATTGAGAGAATTGCTTTTTGATTCAGCTCTTAGTTCACTGCAACAGAATGAAGGAGCTCCTGCATTACTGCAGACAAACCTTAATTTATCAACATATCTTCTGCTCAATCTTAACATTACTCAGGAATGAGACACCAAGATAGTGCAACCCCTCCACATGAACCAGAGATGGTCCTTTGACCTTAACAGAGCAGGGAGACCAACAGCGATCTGAGTATCTGGTTGAAAATTAGCAAACCTTTCCTGGATTAGAGAGGCTGGTGAACCCTTCTGAAGCCTGGCAGTCGAGCTTTAAGTTAGCTTCTTCTCGACATCTTCAAAAAGCAACAGGAAGACCCCTCTAAGGTGGCGAACCCACCTTAGAGGGGATGAGTCAAAGTTGGGTGCTATATGAGCCAAATGGCAGGTGAAGATGCAGCCCTGAACATCTTATGTCCCTGCATCTTAATTCATTTCCAGTTATCTTGCTTCTCTAAAATAGCTGAAAAAATAGGTCTCTTGTGCCAAAGTAGAAGCAGTATTATTAACACGAGAGTTTCCAATGAATATGAACATGCTGTGTATGTACTTGGACAAGCCATTTTGTCCTGTAAAAGACAGTCCTGTCTTCATTGCAAGAGCAAAGACCTAAAGCAGGTTAACAAATGTGTGCACTTGCAAACATGGCAACACGGTGACACAGCACAGAAGGAAAAAAAAAACCTCCAGTCTCTGCTTGAGCAGATGCCAACTCCACAAATTTGATCACAGTGTCTTCGCTGGGACCAGGCGCTAACGTATCAAAGAGACTGAAGGGCTGACAGCCAACCAAATTAAAGCATTAAACCTTAGCATCTGTGTAGCTGTTGCGCCGAGTCGGCCAGGAGAGTCGAGTGAGTGGAAGACGGATTATAGAAGAGAAAATTTAGAGAGGGGACAGACAGATGGAAGAGAGGGAAACAGACAACTGTTGCAGTGTGAGATGTAATGCAGAAAGGCAATAAGATGTGGTAGTAAAAACAAATAGGAAAAGGAAGACAATAAGTTCAGGAAATTGTAATTCTACTTTGTGCAGCGCTATTGTATTAAAACAGGATATTATCATAACAGGTCTTGTGTATGCACACAACCTTCCAGAAGTAATTTCACCCACACAGTAAATAAATCTACACAGATTGTTCACTACATACAGAACGTTTGCTAAAAAGAATGGAACAAATGGAAAAGGGTTCACTCATTCAGCAAAGGGTTCAGCAATTGTGAATATATATTACACACAACTGTTGTTTGATTTCAAAATGTAAAAGTATGTAAATAGTAAATATGCATAAAAATATTTAGTGTTGGTATTTGAAGTTATATAAACTTGCATGCAAGGCGTTACTGCTTCAGGGAGGCACACAAGTATAATGGCACCAGTATCAAAGTCAAGTGTTAATGATATGCATTTTCATTAAGGCTTCTACACTTTGGAAGTGAACAACTCTGCGGTGAACTCTTGAAATATCACACATTATTTAAACTAGTAAAGGGCAGCAGTTCATAAAAAACAAATGGTGCACTATTTAAATGCTTTTAAGAAACTGTATAAAAATAACTGTACATTGTACAGCTCTTCTGTACGATGTATGACTGAAGTTAGATGTTATAACTGTTTGTAATATTTCTGTACTCTTGATTATTTTTGTTTGTAAAAATGTGAACTATTTTTTCCTCGGACTTTACCATGAACATTATATTTGCTTGCTTACAGATTTTTAACTTGGTCGTAAACAGAACCCATTTCTACACCACCACATGTATAGATTTACATCGAAAAATAATCCTTTCTATACACGCATCTCTGTGTCGACAAGACACATTTGGATCAGGTGGATTAACAAAGCATCTCAGATGAAAACAGCTGCAGTCATCTGAGACTAAGCCAGAGTTTTGCACAATCGTCCTTTTCAATGAAAGGTTTTCATTGTAATCCCTACTTGTGGGAGTATTGTATGTTTCCCAACCCTTTCACTGATTGACATCTGCAGAGATAACTGCAAATATTGTTTTTTTGAGTTGTCAGCGCTCTGTGACATTCATTTTGATAGTTTTAAAGCTGGTTGCTTAAATTGTGTCCCAGTTTTTGTTTTTTTTTTTTTGTTTTTTGCGTTTTAACAGTTTAGTTGTTTTTTTTTTCCACAACACTCTGTTCTGGATTAATATACAAAAAAAAGCAGCATATAAAATGTCATTTTTGTGGTGTAGTCACAAAGGCTTATGAGCATCAACTTCACCAGAGACATATTACTGCATTTTCCAGAAAAAAAAAAACAAGAACAAGAGGCTTAAGAGAGACCGCACTTTCCCAGTTGTGAATGCATTAAAGGTTTTAAACAGGAATTTGCTTATGAGTGCAGGTAACACTTCCACAAAATTTAGATGCAAACAACAATGATTAAAAGGATTAGTTTTTCTAAACTTTTGCACCGTTTACATCGAAAAGTGTATTTTTCTAACTTTGATTACAGGAATCCATCAGATAGTAAGAAAACTGCAGTGAGTAATAGTCCTCATACTAATACACAACTATATAAAGGGACATTATTTCAGTAAGTGGCAATTGTCTGGTTTAGTGCTCTCATTAACTGTTTTGCTAAGTTGTAATAATTTGGGTTTGGGCAACACATTTTGAACATTGTTTTACGGCACACAGACAATAGATTCAAAACCTACACTGAATATTCTGCCAGAAAACTGTTCCACTGAGACTGCATTTCTAATCAAAGATGTAGACTCTAAAGTCAATTAGTTTTCTTCAGGGGGTGACGCAAACAAACACTCAACAATGTGCTACTCATTAAAGCAATCTCTGCTTTTGCAAATGCATCAAATTCAAATTAACTTTTAAGAAGGGAGCGCCAAAAAAGACACTTGTTATTCCCTTACAATACACCACACGTCACATGTAGATTTTTATTTCCATCTTGTTTTTAATGAGTCTTTGCCATCCTTATAAAAAGTAATTACTCTGTTTTCATCATCATGCATGTGTGTCAATCTCAGTGTTTTTTTTTTTTTATATTAGCTGCTTCCCATTTCTTAGCCCACTCTGCAGTGAGTGACTAGCAATTGCCGAGTTCAATTATTGTCTATCAGCAACCATCCATCCATCTTCTTGACACCCTTGTCCCTTGGTGGGGTCGGGGGGTTGCTGGTGCCTATCTCCAGCTGACGTTCCGGGCGAGAGGCGGGGTCACCCTAGACAGGTCGCCAGTCTGTCGCAGGGCAACACAGAGACACACAGGAAAAACAACCATGCACACCTAGGGACAATTTTGGAGAGACCAATTAACCTAACAGTCATGTTTTTGGACTGTGGGGGAAACCGGAGTACCCGGAGAAAACCCGCACATGCAGAGGGAGAACATGCAAACTCCATGCAGAAGGGCCGGGGCCGGGAATCGAACCCAGAACCTTCTTGCTGCAAGGCAACAGCTCTACCAACTGCCCACTGCGCAGCCTTCTATCAGCAACCATATAAAATCAAGTTGGAAAAATATAATTTTGAGAACTACACAAACTTTTCTTAAATAATACAATTATTAACTTTAATAATTAAAAAGTGTTAAAGTTCGTATTTTCCCAAACCTTTCACTGCGTGAAGTATAGGCCTTACAAACTGACCAGTCATTTTCTTTTAAAATATTATCTGCCTATCTCTAAGACTTAGTTAGTTTTTGTATCTATGGGAATGAATGTGATGTGTCACTAAAACTTTCATTATTTAGCATTCAGACAAAAACTCCATGGAGAAAGAACAAGAATAAAACAGAGTAGGCTAACGACCCTGACAAACTCAGCACAGACTTTTCAAACAAACTGCAATCGTAGAGATCATGACAGATTTTCATTGCAATCCCTAAACCCACAGCTGACAGCTACTTTAATGAAAATCGGGATTTCTCATGCAAACCCAAAGGAAAGAAGCATAAAAACACAAAGCATGTCAGTTAATGTTTTCAGGCTTTTTGATTGGCTGCAAACACTTGCTCATTCAGTTGTGGATAAACAAAATGGCATCAAAAGGAGCTTTAGTCAATACAGGGAATGCTCTCTGCTGTCAGTTTTAACTTGAAATACATCAGGCCTTTGCTCCTCTCTTCTTTTTGAGTCTTCACAGGGGGCCTGCCATCTGTCACACCACAGAGTCACACACAACATACCCAGCATGTACAGTATACAAGCAGAGGAACACACCCAAAATCAAAAGACATATCTTGGAATATACAGTGGAGCAAACATATTCTGAGAGAAAAATGTGCAAATGCACACTAGTGTGCACGCAGTCTTTCCTCACTCGGAGCTCATTCATTCTTGTTACAGCAACATAAAAGTTATCAAGCATGCTGTCAGGGGGAAAACAGGAAGACAAATATGGGCAGAGAGAAAGAGAGAGAAATAATGGCGCAAGTATGGTTTCGGTGTGACTCGTGGATATTTTTCTTTATTATGTTTTCTGGGACACAGTGTGTGGACACTGCTGTATGTTTTCTGTTTACAAGACCGCGTGTTTTGTACTATTACTATAGATAACAGCTATCCAGACAACAAGTACAGTGCACAACCTTTATAGTGTTGCAGTGTCATCTTTTTGAGTTGCTGCTTCCTTCCTTCCTTCCTTAGATCTGCTGTTAAGTCCTGAACAGGTCAATAACAGCAGATCTAAGTAAGTAAGTAATAAGTACTAAATTATACTGTGAAAATAGCTTGATGCAAATAAGCATAGAAAAAATTATTAAATAAAATATACTTTAAGGTATCATTAGTGTGTCAGTCTAGCTCAAATGAACTTGATGTAAATTAAAGTGTTTTTGCTGACTTACTATGAACAATTCAACACCTGGCAACCCTAAAGGTTCAGTAGCCTCTGATCTCCAGTCTAGTCTTAGGGAATACTCAATTCTGGTTATCCAACTTAAGCATCCTGGCTGGGATATAAAAGTGCAAGAGTTCAATAAGATGCTGATATACCAACCGTCACAAACGATTATAAAACTAATAACATTTTCAAACCAAACTAATATCACACTTCTTCCTGGTGAAAGCAAAATGGCGTAATCAAGCTTTTGCTTATCAGTGAGAAAACGTTGGCATAGTATTGAAAATCGGGTGCTATGTTGTTTTTTTATGTCAAAAATTCCAACCTACCTGGCGTATGCTATAAAAAGAGAAAGGGTTCAAGACGGAAATCTGAGGAACACCAGAGACGAGGGAGCCGTTGATGAACTGAATTCACCTGAATGAACAGAACTTCTGATCAGGGAAGTATGACCACGCTTCATAGCCTGGCAGTGAAATATGAATTTCCAAATATAAGTAATTTCCCCCTCAATACACAACTCATCCATATTTATGCAAAGCCATAGAGAAATAAGTTCACTTCAATTCTGTGTATTTTTTTACACAAGTGTCACATTGACAGGCTTGCAATAGTGTCCAAATATTGTGGAAATGCATCAAAGGCTAGATGAACATCTCTCTCTGCTCCTCGTCTGGATCTGTCAGGTTTCAATGCTCCTGTACTTGACTGTTTTCTTTTCCCTCCAAGCTGTCTCTTTCACCATCTTTGTCAGCTTCCCCTTTTTCTGTCTCTTTGCATCTCACTTTCTGATATCTCCCCGAACGCAATAACTTTATATATGCTGGACTGCATTAATACCCCAAACCACACAGTCCTGTTCTTCTGCTCTTTAGCTCACATGTACACATGTCTGTCAGGTTTTATTCCTTCCCCTCATCTGCTCCCACTCCATCTGGCTCTTCTGTAAAATAAAAGGTGAATTTCGCCTTTGGCTATGCACAAGCACTTCAAAGCCCTCTTATTTTCCTCTCTCTCTTTGCATCATGAGCAGGTTAAGTACATTTATAACCCCAAATAACCTTTTTCACCATATGGTCTTTACACAAGTGTGTCCTTTTGAAATTTCAAAGATGGCAACGTAGAAGACTTTTATCTCAAGGGCCACAGAGATGCTATCTATACAAAATATGTAGTCTGTTTGTCTGACACCTTACAGGTTGGGAAGCTTGACTCAACGTAATTATTCAGCTTTATAAAAATTTAAGCGATTGCAGGAAGCAACCCGAGGATGGATTATTACTCCTATGTCCTTGTATTCTTAAAACAAGGATTTATATATATGTTCCCTTAGTTTGTCTAAAGCAAGTTCTAAGTGTCCGACATGTGACAATGTATTCTGTATTTTTTATTATAGGAACACTGTATTTTTTTGTTGTCGTTTTTTTAAAGAGAGCCGTTTGAATTAATAGCTTTAAAAACCCATTTTATAAGTGTCTTTTTTTATTTCATTTATGCCAAATCAAACATAATGAGGACACCGAGGACAGTGTGGAAATAAAACCTACCTAATTTTTCACATTTGGACGTGTTTGGCTCATCCTCCTAATGGCCACATAGATTCAAACACACTGGAATATATTGAATATGCTGCATACAATTTTGTAGGCAGTGGTGTCATTGTTCCCATTTTGTAGAACAGATTTAAAATTCTCAACTATAAGTTAAAGATTGATGTATCATCGCACTTGGTGTCTATGAAGGCAGCACTTAATTAATTATGCATTATTATGGTCTCCACATATAATCTGTTTGCCTCTGTCAAATTAACTAGCTGTGCTGGTAATGATGTCAGTTTTCACTTGGTGTAACACTGCTACCCATCGCTCTTATGTTCACTTGTACGCTTGGGTGGCAGTTGACATTTAAGGCTCTAAAATTGCAGCAAATGTCCTGGCCTTCTTGCGCTCTTCGCACATACTCATTTGTTTGCAGACAAACAAATGTATACAAGGGTGGCGAGTATCATTTGGTATTTTCTCATCGATATTGAACTGCTTCTTATTTTCTAATCTGGCGAGATTTACTCCTTGTGAGGAAGGAGTAAGCATTTTATTTCTGCCATGCCTCCGCATTGTTGTGGGACATATGTATATCATTTTTCTGACTATATGACAACTTCTTGATTACTGAGCTTTAGAGTGATTTAAAGAGCTGGTATAGTACATCAGTAATCAACAAGAAATACAATGTATGGAAGTGATGTACACTAAGGACAATTTAGCAAGACCAATTTACCTAACAGTCAGTTTTCTAACTAAGAGTCTTCCAACAGAGTTTTGGACCACAAAATGCAAGCAGTGGCATTTTTGATGTTACATGTGAAAACTAGTCCAAATAAGAAATAAAAGTAAACTCTTGTTTGAAGCAAACTTTCATATTTGGACATGTTTCTCAATCAATAAAACGGTTCTGAACTTGTTGCTTTTCAATGTTATCAACGACCAACCTGTCGGCGCCGACAGGATTTGGCTAGTGCTCTTCCCATTACCGTAATTTCTGAACCGTTCAACATATCAAAAAAATTCCAAAAGTGCAGAAAAGCTGAGACATTGCGCTTTCAGGGCATATACGGTACATTACGGTAGTCACCCCGGAAAGTTTGATATGAGCTCGACCAATCACAAGGAAGATTCTCCGTTGTGTCATATCTGTCACCCAACCTTCTCTGTATCGTAACTCCTGAACGGTTGGTCGCATTCAAATAATTCAAAACGTATTAGAAAGTGCATAAAATAAGCTTTTAAACGGTGTATCACAAGTGCAAATTGCAGCAGATATTAGAGTAAATATTTTCGTTACGAAATTTCCCTGCGCAGCTTCGTGTTGCATTAGCGGAGTAGGGGTGCGAGAGAGAGAGAAAACGGCAGAAGACGAGTTGAAATCACGCATAAAATTATGGAAATGTCTAGAAAAAAATCCACCAGACTGATAAAGAGTCCCAGAAGGCTGATGTCTAAAGACAGTGAACATGAGAGACATAACCAGCGAATTGTACAAGCTAACGTTGGCCATATGAATGCTGCACAGCAATGGACCTGACCAGGCCCCGCCCAGAAACGCCCCTCAGTCCCACGGACTACATGTCTCACATGCAAGCTAAGCCGGGCTTACTTAACATGGCGTCGACTGACTTTCTACAGAGTATTTCTGAATCGATTAGTGTTTCATTTCTGCCGGATTTTCAAAAAATATCAGCCACGACAATAGACAGGGGAACCAACAAGTTCATGTCATCTTTTTTGGACGATGTCAAAGTGTTTGAGCCTCCAACATTGTGCGCGTCGCAGCTAAATGCTACCGGTCAATGAAGGAAAACAGCAGATCCTCAGACCCTCAGCATAAATACAGCTGTGGACAAGATCACTGACGATTATTGTTCTTGCAAGGCTGGGTAAGTCGGACATTCATGGTTTAGATGGTGATTTTGAAATGAGTGATTTTTGTTGTTTGCAAATGTTGAATGTGCCTCGGTCTGCTCTGATAGGACAGTGCAGAGCAGCAGCTAGCAGCGATTAGAGTTTAGTAAAAAGCCTTTTCAGGTGAAATAAAATCTTTAATGTATGTCAGATACGGAACACATTGCATATTGATCTGTTCGGCTAACGTAAGACTGTAACAGGCTTCAGGATGTAGACGTTGTATCGGTGCTGCCATTATGCTGTACGTGGCTAAAAGGTTTTCATAATGGACGCGTTTATTATTGACTATTATTTTTATTCACTAAACACAAAGAAAGCAAAGTAATACTTACGCAGCAGACAATCCTTTGTTCTTATTGATTCTATGACAGTTGAGCTGCAGATGCAGTGAAAAAGTTTAATCCAAGCGAGGCTTTCCGTTTCAGATTTTGGAAATCTGTGAATTTTAGTTCCACAAACATGATCAGGATACCTGACATCGCCTGTACAGATTCCCCTCTGACGGAGAACCATTGTTTTAGAGTCCTGACGCAAAAACTTTCTGTCGGTCCGGTACTGAACAATGTATATTAGCTTGAGTTTGTGAGACTGTAGCCCACTGATCGCTGCGCTGTGACGTCAAATGGGCATTAGCCAATGAACAGGTCGGGCTGTGGTAAAGTCCATTGGCTGTTAGCCCCATCTTGGTTTCTGCATCATTTATGCAATAATTATTTACTATGCTGAAAATAAAATTGTGGTCTTCCAAAAATAATGCCCTAAGTAATATTTTTACCTAAAGTGATTTTGGCAAAAAGAAAAAAAAAACACCACTTTGTTTCTACCAAAAGATGAATTGTGGATAAAAACAACAACAAACAAATCAGCCATGTGAGGATTGGTTGCCTGTCCAGTGTGTCCCTGCCTCTTGCTCTTGACCACTGGAGATGGTACCAGCATCCTCTCAACCTGAAGTGTGATAGATAAAGTATGGATGGATCCAGAGTGGGATTCTGTCTGCAGC
The DNA here is from genome assembly GCA_033032245.1 of Poecilia picta. NCBI lineage: Eukaryota > Metazoa > Chordata > Actinopteri > Cyprinodontiformes > Poeciliidae > Poecilia > Poecilia picta. The sequence continues at coordinate 20,815,274 of CM065361.1, forward strand.
TGGAGAGGAACTGCTTTAGAGCCCACCACAAAAAAAGAAAACGCCTGAAATAATTTAATAAAAAACAGGACTAAAAACTTGTAAATTGGAGGCCAGGCTTCACAGTTTTCTCTGCATTTGTGTAATATAGTTGAAAGTTGAAATTGTACATCTCAAATTGATTGCCCCTGTCATTTGGAAGTTTTTGTTCAGTAATAAATCTGAAAATTTCAATTCCGATTTTTGTTTTTTTTCTCTTTAAACCGTTTGTTCCCAGTTTTTTATAGACAGAAGTGTTAAATAATTATCAAATACTGAAAGCTGAGTATGTTCTGGAAAAAAGAGCAAAAATTCAGACTCATTGCACATTTTTTGAGAATTTTACAGCCATAAAATCAGAAAAATACCAGGCGACCCAGTTACAATTATGGTCTTAAGAGGGATAATAATAATAATAATAATTTCAAGACAAATTATTTCAAAAAGTCTTTTTATGTTCAATCTAGCAAAAAAAAAAAAAACATAAAAAGGGGAATGGAAAATTCAATTACCCAGTTGCATAAGAGTGCTCAACATAAAACTACAGTGTCCATAAAAATATTCACCCCCTGGATTATTTTCCCATTTTTATTACTTTTATAAATCGGACAAAAGTACTTTACCAAAAATAAAGCAATTCATTTCATTGACAAAACTGATTTCTATAAAATCACAACAAAGAAAAACATTTAATATGAAGTAAGTCAGTGCATTTATATGGTACCCCCTTGAAGTCAATATGGATAATTCTGGCTGCAATCAGAGCACAGAGTCTGTGTGGGTAAGTCTCCATCACGCCTGAACATCTGGATCAAGGTTGATTTATTAAAGCAAAAAAAAGAGAATAGAACATCCAAAGAAGTGAATCCGTTTATACGCACTGTATCTCTTTGTTGAACATCCTTTTGCTTTTGTCTCAGCATTCAGTCTTGTTAAGTGGAAGTCTACCAATGTCTCACAACTTGATTTGGCAATATTTGTGCAAATATCTTTTGCAAATTTTCTCAAAACATGTCATCTTGAAGGACAGTCTGTTCAGATTTATCTTAGGTGTTCCAGTGAGCCTCCTGGGACCCCCACTTAAAATGTTTCTGTCTTGTCTTTTAAATGATATCATAGAAATTTTCAGCTGTCTAACATTTTCTCAAATTGTTGATAATCATTGTATCAAGATCCTCTGGGTGTTTTGTAACCTCGGTGCAAACTGTGGCTTTAGCTAAAGGATCCAAAAGTGGTTAAGTCAAGAAAGGACAACTGAACTTTATTTAATGTCAGGTGTGAACTCAAGAAGACTGAATGCTAAAAATAAATTAGAAAGTGCTTCAGCAAAGTCAGTTTAAGGATGTTCGCACTTAAGTAAAGATGTTGATGTTTTTTTTCTTTTGACATTATCCCCAAACAGAATACATTTTTGTTTTCATATGTAGACTGTACAGATTGCATGTTAAATGATACATGGAAAAAGTTTGCAATGATCTACCATGACCTGACTATCTGAATCACAAAATGATTCAGATAGTCAAGTTGTCTTGTGTATTATGTAAATATTTTTAAAATGAATGCAGAATAGTTTGGTTTTGTAAACTATGGGGAAAAACAAGTGGTCTGTCTGCACATCAGACAGTTTAGCAAAGAACCAGTTTCAGCTGAATCTCTAAACGCTTTGTCTATCACTCTGTCTCAAAGACACAGACTGTTCCAATTTCATTAGTTGACTTTATGAAAAACTGTAAATATGCCACATTTTGACAGGCAGCAAATATTGTGTTGGCATCAATAGAATGAGTCCCAAGGAGCTATTAGCTAATAACTTGGCTTATTGTAGATGATAACAGCAAGATGATGAACCTCCAAGTTATTTTTTCAGGTCTTTTCTTGCTCTGCTCTTCACTTGTTGACAGCTTTATGCCCCTGACATTTCTGTTGTTGTTGTTTGCTTGTTTAATTTTATTAAATGCTAGATTGTATGATGTTATAAAAGATGTTGAAGACCTGTACGAAAACGAGGCAAAACAATATTTTACACAGTAGTCTTCCTGATTCTGCATGATTCATGAATGTCAATACATTTCACATAGTTCCAAATAGTTTAATTTACACAGAGCACTAAAACAGCGCTGTTGTTACTTTGTTATATTAAGATTATATTTCAAGATTTTTGTAATTTTTACAAATATATATAGGGCCTATATATTTTTACATTAAGATGCTGAATAGTGGATTTATAGATATTAATGTCAGAAAACCAGAATATTAACATTTTGTGGTTGCGATAATGTAAAAGTCCTGCTGTGATTCTCTGGTGGCCATATTGTTTGGGATTGTTTGGTTTGTTGTTAGTCCAATAGAAGCTGGGAACCACACGGTGCAAAGCACTCAAGGACACAAATTAATCAAATAAACAGATGTCATTCAGAAAACTTCTGGAAAATGTTGTCACCTTGTTTCTGAAGGTCGCTGTCACTGGGTGCTTGTTTTGGCTAAAACCAAAAGGTCATGGTATCATTAGAGAGCGGTGGGAGCGACGACTTGATGCAGTTTGCTTTATTGACCACTCTTGCATGAATAGAGAGCTAGGGGGTCTGCAGTGACAGAGCACTAGAGACTTGCTGGCATGTTTTGCAGGATATGTGCCGGGAGAAAAGGGGCAACAAATCCCTTTATGAACTTGTGTGCCAGTGCCAAGTTGGAATTTTATACAAGCAGTCATGGGCAGCTGGAAGCGTTCAGTAGCTCACTCCGTGCACAGCCATGTTTGAGTTTGTCTGTGAATCTCATCCCAACTGATTCATTTCATTGATTATGAATACTGTTTAAGCTCGGTTCCTCTCAAGTTAAAAACCCATAGCTCGGATGAGCCAATTGTGGCAAAATTCAGAATATCTAATTGGACTATGTTTGTGAGAGTAAAGTTTTACATGCTTGCAGATGAGCTAAACTATCCATTTTGAATGTTTGTGTGAGGATGTCAGTATGCATATATGCATGACTTTGAGCAGCGGGGGAAAATGTTAAAGATGAAGAAAATAATTAGGCAAACATATATGCCACTTGCTTGAAATTTTAATTACTTCAGTGCTTAAAGCACTCAAAACACACTGCTTTAGGAGTTAATCAACTCCAAAGTAATGCTGAAGTGTCTTTGACTTGCTTTTGTGTTTTACTTCCCTCCAGTGCTTGGCAGGAAGGAAAGTGACTCATTTTTACAAATGGAAAAATGTTTCAGCATTGTCCCAAACATTTAGGAATTGTCCTCTTTGGTTCTGAAGTGTATCCTTTAATAAATGTGTGTGTACATACATGCACACTCACAAGCATGCACACATGTAATCACTCTAACAATTTGCTAACATGCATGTCGTCGACTGTCATTTTGCAATAGTTTCACCTGTGTTAATTGGGAAGTAGGGGATTTTATTCTTATTGGAGGAACTTTGATAGAGTCATGCATCATTACGGAATTCCCCTCAGTGTCTTAATAATTAATATGTCTCCTTTGCATGGTGATTTGCATTTGTCTGCATATGTTCTTTACAAGGTTCGATTCTCACCATTTTCTTGAGTTGCTGCAGTACAATGGTTGAAAAATCTCTCTGTCCCTCTTTCCTCTTGTCATCTCTACTTCCCCTCTGAAATGGATGTCCTAAATTATTCTGTTGAGATGAAAAAAGTTCTTTCTTTCTTACTTTTTTCTAATACTTTTCTACTGAATCCATTCATTTATAACCCCTTGTCCAAATCTGTGATCTCAACTGCAGCTAATTTAGCTTTTCATCACTCACCAAGCTTCTATCTTCATGCACATCAATGCAGAATAGAAAGGAGGAATTTTTTTTACAGCTAAACGGAAGAAATACTTGTGCTCATTTACCTGGGTTTCAGTTGAACAGTTGAACAGGAAGCGGATGTCCTTATTAAGTTTGTGTTTCTTTAGAGGTGATGGTGTTATGAGTTCATCCTGTAACCCATGCTTTTCACGGGAATCAAATACCTGCTTCTCATTTCTCACAGTTATCCTAGTCAAGACACTTCATCTGCCTTGCTGGTTGGTGGTCAGAGATCCCAATGTGTGTGTGTGAGAATGGATGAATGACTGAAAATAGTGTACTGAAATGGAGTCTAGATAAAACGCTATAAAAGGACAGGCCGTTTATTTTAAAGTTTGATCATTTTGACAGTTAGCAAGTTAACAGTTACACGAGTGATGTTGCATTCATACAGAATGTTAAGCTGCACATTCACATTTGTAGCAACATTTTAAAAATGGCAAGCTACGCTTGATGTTATAAACCGTTACGCCAAATGTTACTGTACCTACGTAATACCCAAAAGCAAAAGAAAATCCACGAGCAAGTGTAAAGATGTGATGGAGAAAAACCAGACAAGGACGTACCTCTGTCCTAGCGAAGCAATAGCAATAAAAGCCCCACAAAAGTAAATGGAGAAGCACAGTTTCTTTTCCCAGGGGACACGGTCATCTCCTTGACTTTAGAATGGATTGAGTTGGGACACAAAGAAATATAAGATGTCAGGTCTCTGAAAAGATTGAGGGAGGATGGAAACATAGCCAAAGGAAAGAAGAAATGAGAAAGAAGATAAACTGTTGAACTGTAAGCTACAGTGAGTTTTATTCACACAAAGAGAGGCTCTTACAAGGGGAGTTTATATACATATATACATTTAAGTATATATATAAACATTATATGCCACCATATTCAGTAAAAAAAATCTGTGACACAAGATGTTGGTAATTTTTTTAATACATAATGAAACGATGAAGAGAAGAAAAATACAATAAAAGAGGTGAGAGTGAGGAGGATGATGGTCATGTTTTCAAGATCAGGACAGCAACAACATTAGAAGATACTAAATGTGGGCAGATGGCAAGTTCTCTCGGTTTTCCATCCATCCATCCATCCATCCATCCATCCATCCATCGAGAGAGGAGCAGAATTTTAAAAAGCAGTGAAGCAGCGACCTCAAGGTGGGGTAAGGGTGTTTTAATGGTAGAGGGGAGCTGCACAAGATATTATTCAATTGGATTTAACACATAATTGAGTTGATGGACAGATGAATAAAAGGATAGATTAATGAAGGAAAAAAAATTAACTGTTCTACATTAAATGCACCAATTTTAGACACAGTTAAGGAACAAGTTGAGACCAGATAGAAGGTCGAAGGTGAAAGAAAAAGCGATTAGCGAAGTATTGTAAAGGAAAATGCTAATGGAGAGCAGGATGATAGAAAGTAGGAGCTCTATTTTGAGTGCAGTGACATTTTGGACTTAACAATAGTCACTTATAAAGTAGAGATGTCTCATATTGAAATTAATAACATAGCATGGAGAAGATGCACACAAACATTACAAGCATGAAATTAGAAGCTATCCAAAAAAAAAAAATTACTAAGATATTTCCTAGAACAAGAAACGTAAAAAATATGTGCCGGGGTGTTCTTCTGGTAGCTCTATTAAAAATTGATTCAGTACCCGGAAGAATTTTGGTGAAAATTGAGTGTACCAAATAAAGGAGGCAACAATTCTTTAAATGACAGGAGATGATATTTATCTCATAAGAAAATAGACAAAAAGCAAGAAAGAAAGGTTGTTAAATGTGGACAATTCTTAGTTTGTAATCGGCCCATTAAACGTTAGTGAGAAGATTGCAGAAGGAACGGAGCCAAAAGAGAGTTAAGGGTTAGGAACAGATTGTATTTGCAAGAAATCACTGCTCTTGTATTTTTAATCAAACAGAATAATCAGCAGTCATCGAGTGACGCCGATAAATTTCTTGAAAATCAAGTCGAAAAGGCCAAGCTATCTTTAACATATTCTGTGTCCCTGACCGCATTAATTCAAGAGCTAGTTCCCTCAGGCATTGTATATCAGCAAACAGCAGTCAACAAATCCACACAGACACACAGTGAGGCATTTATAGAGTAGGGCGTATTTTCAGCCCGCCAGTGGTATGAGTAAGCATCTCATGCTGCCGTTCGATGCTTAGCAGTGTGTATGTCACAGAGCGTAGCAGCAGATTGAAACTGTGGATCTAGAGCAATACTCAAAACAATTCACAGACACAAGTAGGTCATCCTCACTCTCACCCAACAGCATAAGTCTTTAGACATGGAGATAAAATCTTAAACATGGATGTATATACAGTCCTGGCTATGGTAGGATCTTGGTAACTTGTTACTTGAGTGTTCGTCTCGGGCTGGTCGCATGTACTTATCTGCTTGAAATACGATGTTGATTTTCCATTCAGCTTGTTGAATATTAATTAAACCAAATGAAAATTAAGTGCGACTGCATTATTCAAAAACTGAAAAATACAGCACTTGCTCCAATTTACATTCCAATTATTTATGAAACGTCACACATAAAGGTCGTACAGAAGGATTAGGCAGTAGATGGCACATTGCAGTTAACACTCAGGCCTTCATCTCATATTTACTTTGCTGTTAATGATGCTCACACTTACAATGTGCGCAAGAAATAAAAACTTTTGGGAAATGGATCAACGTTATGCACTGAAGATACGACCAAATACACAGACAATTCTCATCATCACAGCCGATCACATCATCATCATCATCATCCGTCGTGCTTGGCTCTCAGTAAACACAAATTACTTGAATATTTTCATATGATGTGTGATTGCTCGACACTGAACTCATTCTCTCGAAGAGCAAAAGGTTTTTATAATATCAAGTTTAAGCATCAGTAATCCTGCTCACAAGGAACGTTGTTTACTGGTATGCTATCAACATGGGGCATTTCCAGGGTCACACAACCTTAGGTCAGCCCTGGATGATGAGCTGAAGCCATTGCAAAGCATGCCAATCTGTTGGATGTGAGAGACAAATGGGAAGAATTAAGCTACAAATCTTTTAGGTGGTTTTTTTACTTTTCATGACTGTTGAGTCTTTAGTCTTTGTAGGGTGGGCTTTATGAGATGAGTTTTTTCATTTTCAGCAGCCTAGATCTGTAGCACTTGTTCATGTGTTTTCAGATCCTCTCTTGAGCAGATATAGCTCACTGACGTAGATAAAAATTAAGATATTCTATATGCACTGTAGTGCCGCAAAACAGCATGCTGCACGACTAGGCGGTGAGCACAACAGTTCCTCCACAGGATAAACAACGGCCCACGAATACACCGTCCCACTGGGGAAGCTCCTGGTAGTCCCACATGCCAATCTGCCCTGAAATCAACTAAGCTTCACCAACACATGCTTGTCATACGGACTGAGATTTTTCCGTGTCTTGTAAATTTAAGGATTTTGGTAAATTTCTGCCTATTTAGCACTTTGCAAACAATGAATATAGTATGCTGCTAATTTCCTTTCATGACACATACAGTGTTACTGTTTCTCAGTACTTGAAGTTTATCAGTATACTGTAGTATATTTTTGGTTATCTAGCCTCTTTTACAAAACTTGTAACAATATGTGCAATATGTGAAATCAGAAAGTTTAAGAGACAGGATATTTCTTTGACCCGCGTGAAAATATTTTCAACTTCTCACTGTATACAAGTTCAGAGATGTTCTAGGGCTATGGACACACTTTTTTTTATTGGTTTCCTCAAGTATTGATTTACTTGCTTCAAGTCCAGCTCCCTTCCCTCTAATTTCCACGGTAGGTCACCAGGCCAGAGAAACTGTGGGACAATGTCTCGGTGTGATAAAGAGTGCATGGCGGGTGTCAGTGAGTGGAGGGAAGAGAACTGCCGGAGAGAAGCATAAAAAATGTCAGTCACACCCGAATGCGAGTGAAGTACGTGCAGTTCATTTACTCTGAAAGAATGACAAGCAGGAGACTGGTCCCAATAGCATGCTTGGTTGCAGAAGACAAATGTACAATACATCATGACATACAAAACATGTTAAATAGCATGACTTCCTGTTTTTGACTTTTGAAATTGTGCTTTAAACCAATGTAAGCACGATGTCTGAGTTTGCAGCTTATTGCTTTGGTGTGGGACATGTCATGAAGAAATCACATTTGCAAAAATAGATACGCCAAGAACAATTACATTTGCAAATTAGATGAACCTTGTTAAGCGTCCCAGAGGCCAACAGGGGAAGCCTGCTGATGTGTTCATGTTTGACCTGAATGACTTCATGAATTCATTCTTTAAATGAATACCTCGACATGAGTACTTGACACATCTTTACTTATTTACTAGGAGTTACCCTGCAAAGATTTAGAATCCATCTGTACAGCAATAAGGGAGGTAATGTGTTTATGTGGGGGTTTGCAGTGTGGTTTGCGTTACTGGAGGTTAGCTGAGTGAGATGATAGCTGAAAGATTCCAAGCGGCTACATTTTCACATTGTTTGCACTACTATACAAATATCTGCCCAAATGTCCATACTTGCTTTGTGCTTAAAGTGTCGTCACGTTCACAGTTGTGATTTTTGTTTTTAACATTGAGAATCTGTGTATACTATCTTACAACGCAAAATGGGAAAGAGGACTATTGTGGATTTTTCTATCTATTATCTCAATATTTGCATTTTCCAAAAGTATCCCACAAGTATTTTTTTCCTCTTAAGTACGATCAAATTTTTCAAACTTACTTCTCATTTAGCTTCCCATTTTGCTCATACTAATTTTTCCCCTTCAATTTTTTACTCTCATTAAACTGTTCACTACATCAGAGTGATGTAAAGTTGACCTGTGTTAACGCAAGGGTCCTTTAAGTCATTAGCAAGGAGTATTAATGAGCTGAGTGCTTAGAAGCCCCCCACGGACTAAAGAGTGTGTGATGTAGAGGGGATGAGGGCACTAATTCTCCAAAGTGCCCTAATAAATAGCGGATTAGCAAAGCCTTCTATTTGCCAAAGTCTTGATAATGCTAAGCTAATTCACTATAGCTAGACTAGGCCAATGAAGCTAAAGTATTAGTTACCATGACCACTGTAATGTGGAAGTGGAGTCTGCATAAAGTCTTTCATCAAAGGCGGCTGGCATAGTCACCTCTGACATATAGAGGAATGTAGACTTGCACACAGAATAGCAATTCACATCTAATGTAAATCCACAGGTGCAATTTTCCTCCCCTAGATCCCCAAAGACATGTATGAGCTTAATTATTAAGTTACTCCTGGACAGAAAATGACTCCTGGACTCACTGATTTTAAGAATAAGCACTAAGACTAAGAAATATGCTATGACTTAGTGAATTTTAATCATATATTGTTACACTTTAATTAATCCCTAAAAATGTGGACTTATGGAATGGCCAGTTAGATTAAAACTGCTTTCACTTAGACTCATTAATCTTCTACATCAATGTGCAAAGAAAATGGAAGACTGAACTAACGTTGTTCAGCTCAGACTCATGGGAAATTGTTCCTTACAATATTTAGGCTATTATAAGCACAATGATCTGTGTTCATTTATTTAAAGACATTGAATTCAAATTAGCCTGGTTTCATTAAGAAACAGTTAGAGTGACAACCGAACAGTTAGCATATCAACTGTAAAATTGTTTACCATTCACAATCTGTGCCATGCTGTCTTATTCAAATCCATTTAATTTAAGAGCCACAAATATCACTAACTTGTTTCCACTGAGAGAAATAGTGAGTGTGAAAAGAGCCTGAACGTTGCATGTGCAAGCATACATGCACATTGTTGAAAAAGGAGTAATTATGTAAATTTAAAAAAATACAATTCGGTTCCTTCTCCTTTTTCTGGTCCCGGATCTCAGCGGCTGTCTGGAAGCCCACGCGAGAACACAAGAGGCGTACGCAGCGTGTTGGCGTCACAGAAGTTCAGAATTTAATCCAATCAGAAACAAAGTATCAGACATACAGAGCAGAACAGAAAAAACATGCAGAGTTACATTTGGTTACCTGAGATACTTAGAAGACAAAACAAAATCAAGACGTCTTGGAGAAATATAACCAGAAGCATTAGAGATCGGCTATATTTTCTGACCCATTTTTCCGGTGCATCAGTTTTTATCTGTGAGGGGAGGGCCTTGAGTTTCGCATATTCAAAACAGGCGTTCCTCAGCCTAACCCAACCGGTGACCGTTCCTGACGATTTCAAATTTAGTTCCTCCCTACAATTTGGTCCGAGCGATCAAAGAGAAATTTTCTCTTTGATGTTATTTGAAGTTAACCAGAACTCTAAAGTCCTGCTGACTTTTACAACTTCGCAAATGTCTCAGGAGACGTGGCTGAAACTCTCTCCTATCCAAACAGATAAATAACAAACCGCATGTACGTTTTTAAGCCAATACTTTTAGGGTAAACTGCAGGTCAATGCATCCGGGTTGACCATAAATCTTAAAGATATATCCAGGTTTTATTTCACCAATTGATGCCATCTCCTGACTCAGGCAGAGTCAGGAGATCTCCAAAATCTGACTTTTTCCTGAGCCACGAACATCCAAGGATTTCACAAGTCTCTGTGAAATCCTGGGTCTTCTACCCTAAATCCTATATTTAATTCAATAAGAGTTATCTCTAAACTTAATACGCTTTTGCTCTGTTATTCCTCCCAACGTCTCCCTGATATTAAACTCATACAAACTACAAAACATAATCAGATCCATTTCCTGTTTCTTAATACAGAACAAAACATTTTCAATTACATTCATCATTGACTAGTTTTAATTCTAATATATTAAAATAAAATATTCAGTTAAAGCATGCAATATTAAAGTATTCTATATGATATCAGTCTGAAAGTTTAAAAGTTCACAGTTTCAAAGTTCACAAGTTCATAGGTCACTAATTTACCATGGCAGATGTTCACTGGAGACTCTTATTTCCTGAGACAGGAATGTGCCCCCTGTTTTTAAATGGTTTTCACACAGATAAGATTGTCTCCCTCCTGTGGTTTTATTATTTTACAACCTGCAACCAGGTTTTGTAAATGCATTTATCTGTGACCTTCTGACCCCAGGCCCTGCATCTGAGCTTACTGACTCAAAACTCCTAATTTTAAGTAAAAGATAAAGCTAACTCAAAGACTACAAAATGATTATATAAGTAAAAGATTCACTAAACTAAAGCACTAGAAATGGTTATATGATTGAATTCAACAAAACACTAAACAATGATTATATTTCCTCAACAACATATAGCATGTCTTTCTATCTTCACAAGGAATTCGCATCGGCTTCCATTTTTTCCATTCATTTCTGTAGTCTAACCCTGACATGTACCTTAATCTAACGATTTCCAGTATATGCTTAAAGCTAATCCAAATCTAAGCTAAATTCATGCCATAGTTCTAAGACAAACCAAAAACGCAGCACTTCTTCTTATGGGGTCCAGGCTTTGGGCCCTTAAGTAGCAGTCAGTCCCCACGACGTAGTGCATGTTAGGAAAATGGTCGCACAAGTCACCAAGCTGTTCCCTGTTAAAGAAAATGTTGCAAATGTTTCTGCATGAAGTAATAAAAGTTTGTCTAAGAGATGCAAAGGTTATATCTTCAGTTTCTCTCTAAACAGAGAGCTGTGTGATGATGCCAGTGACAATTTTGTTCAGTTCATGCATGTTATGAAAGAAATAGCATTATTGAGTTCAGTGCTCTCAAAAACAGTGAATACTGCTTATCAGTGCACTCTCTACCAATGCACACTGGTACATTGAGTATTTGTACAGATTTTTGTCAGAAAAGGCTTTTCTGCAGTTGCTATGGACATAAATAAAACACAGCTTGATAATTTGAAAAGTATCCACAAACTAACTTGAGATTTTAGATATACAGCTTTTGTGCAAACTAACATCTACCGGAGTTGTCATATTTAGTAGCTCTCATGTGCTTTCACACATGTATGCACACATAAAATGCTTTTTTTCTGCTTTTCTCAGCACCATAAATGTGTCTCCCTAAGCTCTTTCTTTGAGATATTTTTTTGTTTATTTTCCCCTTTTAGTTCCTTTTCTTTCTTTTGGCTCGATTTCTGCACTGTCAACAGAATACTCCCAGTGGCATTAAACAGTGTTTATTGTGTATTTTAAAGTGCTGATATACATTGAGACTGCCCAGGGTGCAAATCAAGGTGTTTTCTATTCACATTTTATAAAATATCTTTTCCTGCTTTTTTTTGTTTGTTTGTTTTATTTTTTGTTTTATCTAGTGGCACTGTGATGAGATTTTATTCTACCAGAAGGTAAAGTAACACTTTTAACAGTGAAGGACACAGTCAAGAGCAATATGGGAGTGGAAGTGAAATACAGATCAAGATGGATGAGGGATGAAAAGCAGGCACAAGGACATGAGGACAGAATGTGGGAGGTCGGGTTGTTAGAAGTTTTGAACTGAGGACAAAGAAAAGTAAGAGTGGGTCTAAATCAGAAGAAAAAATATAGTAAGAGAATGAGCAACTGAATCAGTAGACACTGGTGTTAAGAGAATAAACAGAACACGAGGGAGAATAATGTTTCTTAGTAAGGATCCTAAAATAAGAATCGGGGGTGATGACTGAAATAATTGTGAAGGAAGTGTGTTAAAAAGAAGAAGAGAGGACGTGTGACTCCAGACTGAGGACAAAGCAGAGCATTCTGTGGTGCTGTGGGGCAATTAAAATGAAAATGGCCATGAAATGATTGGGACTGAAAGGTATGCACTCAGAGGGGTTCTTTTTGACAAGAAGAGAGATAACAGGGGAGCTGGTAGGAGGTAGAGGTGTTCTGATAGCACCGGAAGCCCAGGGGGGAGAAAAGGTTGGCACACATTGTCTCTCAGATGAGGAAGCTTCAGTCAGTAGAGCACAAACAACTGAAAAATTAATGATAAAGCCCAGCAAAAAGATGAGATACTTTAACTCTTTAAATCATAATTTGCGGTCATAGGGAGAGGTTCAAGAGCATTCTATTGCAGTTTTTGGTTTCCCTTGTAATGACCGTTATTTTCAACATATCCATGTCTCCACTTACCGATAAAATAGCTTCAGAAACTGCTCGACTGTCACTGATGATGAATATCTGAAACGACTCATTTTGTTTTATAATTGTTTCTTTTTTTTTAGTGCTTTGTAAATCTTTTTAACCTTTCTTCATCTCACGTGAATCTTTCTAGATTACGATTAAGACATGATATTGTGATATGGAAATAAAATGATTGTTTTCTATATTTTTTTCTGCAGATATAAAAAATTTGACAGTATTGACCAAGAGTAATGGCAAACTTCAGAGAAGTTGACTTGGCTTGTTGTTTGAAGCAACCACTGCTAAGTTTCTTATAGAAGCTGTTCTAATCCAATCTAATTTTTCTGACCCCCACCACCTTCACTGGGTGGAGGGTAGACCCTGGGACAGAACTGGGTCTTCTGGTCTTATCACTAGCGGAACTAGCGGAAGTCAGCGTCAGACCGGGCCCCTAACGAATCATCGGGCCCGTTGCGTGCCCTTTGCGTGCATCATCTGCTGGAAACTGTTGAGCGGGGTGGGGGTGATATTCCATTTGGGAAGGTAACTTTAACATTAAATACACCTTTCTCAACAGGCGAGGGCGCACTTTCTCCGTCTATAATCAGACATTTAAGCGACTTGAAACCATTCCTCCCTCTCTGGCACTTCCAGACCCGGCGCCCCCAGGCCCCCTTATTGCTCCGCCCCTGGGTTTTATCCATTTGCTCCTCCAAATGGTCTGGAAGCTACTTTTTAAAATTGTTATATTTTACCTCTAAGTAGCTAACTACTATTCCTATTTAGATTTGATACAGTAGATTCGACACACATACAGCACTCCCCGTAAGTATGTCCTCTCTCTCCGGCATTTTTTTTAGCCGTTACAACATGTTCAATCCATTAACATGTGATAACGTGTTTTTCTGAGTCGCCTTTAAACGCAACATGAGCGCTAACACGTTTGCACGGACCGCCGATTTTACCGCCTGTGGTGGTAAACGTTTGTTGCCAACCGCCAGTAAATCCAACAAGAAGAAGACCTGCTGCTGCTATGCTGAGCGGCAAATGAAGCCTCATGAAGCAATGAACCTTTCCAGCCATTTGCTTTGCAAAAAGGTTCATACTTGATGCTTCATTCATTACTCACTAGTGACATCTGCTGGTGAAACTGTAACAGCCTTGTCACTCAGTTGGATCATACTTCCAAAAATTACTAAATGCAATATTGTCACAAAGTTTTCATTAAACTCATGTTTAGCAACAGGAGAATCAATGAAACCATATTTGATTATCATACGTTTTAATTATTACAATTATTTGTAGCCAATCTAATCCTGGTATATGTTGAACGTCAGTGGTTGTGTTGGGTTTTCTTTTATGTCAGACTGATTTGAAAATAAAGACATTTGATGTTTTGGTGCCTGTTGGGACGTTCACTTTTTCTTGGATTTATAATTGGCTCTGATCTCTTATATTTGGCTACATGTTGAATTTTAGTTCTGCAACACCATTAAATCTGATATATTTTTGCTAATCAGACTACAAATAATAGTGGAACTTTGCAGAAGGTGAGAAATTGGGAGGTGAAGGGTTGATTATTATTTAAGAATAATTTTATTGTGAGGATAATCTCAAAATATTCCCAGATGTCAGAGATTTTCCTCTTGCTGGCTCCATTTCAGACAATCAGTCAACTTTATTTGTGTAGCACATTTCAGCAACAATGGAGTTCAAAGAGATTTAAATCATAAAATCACAAAAGTATAGTTATATAAAAAACAATCTACAATTGAGAAAACCCGTAACAAACATTACATTTTGATGAGTGTCATCGTCAATAAACATCAAATATGTTGGTCTATGTTTATTTTATTTGGCCACTGAAGACAAATATCATCCTCTGATGCGACCAAGTGGACAATAACAGCGCGGCTCATCGCGCTTTTATTTTGAAAATCGACACGCAAAATGAAGCAGTCACGTGACCCAGGCAATGCGAGGCCTCGTTTGTTGCCAGCCATGTGGTTTTCAGCAAGACAACACAAGCCTCGAAGCGGGGCTTCATCGGACACGCCCCCTTTTTACTCGGTACAAGCCTCGAAGCCTGGATTCAGAGAGACCGTCACTAGTTTTACTCCCTCAACTGACCGAGTGAGTTGAGTAATGATGTTAGATCCAGGTAACGCTTGCTAAATGAAACTTGGCCCATTGTTGTCAAGTTTTTACGATACAAGGACAGATCAACTATTCTGCAGCGCACCAAGGCACTTAAGGGATCTAAGATTTTCATTAATGAAGACTTCACGGAGGCTGTAAGGAAAAGGAGGGCGGAACTAATGCCGGACTTAAAAGCAGCACGTCAAAGAGGGGACATTGCTTACCTACGTTATGATAAGTTGATCACCCATCCTCTTACTAGTAACCCTAAATAATCCAACTAAGTATGACAGACAACCAGACACGGCTGACGTTCACCTCTGAAAGACAAACATGCAACAGATCGCGGCCTATGAGGATATAGAGCACATATGTCAAACTCAAGGCCCGCGGGCCGAAACGGACAGATGTTACGTCTGCAGTTCCTCCAGAGCGCTGCTCTCCTGGGTAATGTGGACCCAGAAGACTCCATTTGTTAAACCCGCTGGATCAGTTACTTCCAGCGGGTTTTAATTCTTTGCAGCAGCGTAGCCGCGTCCGCAGTGGTTGAGCAAGCGGACTGCGCATGTTACAGCCTAATTACCTTCTGCGTCGTCATTTATTTCCTCAAGATAAACTGCCGGCTCCTCAAATGGATTAACACAACGTTGCATTCTCTTTAGTTTTCTCTGGTCTGTAATGGAGACTTGAATTTAATGCGCCATTTCAACCAAAGGTTTTGAATGCGCTTCCTAACCAGACGCTCCAAAGCTCAAAGGTGTTGTTTAATATATTTCTAACATTGTATTTTCAAACATTTATGCTAGGGCTGCCCAAGTCTAGTTTTCCAGAGCTACCATCTGCATCTTTAGATGCATTCCTTCTCTAACACACTTGGATCATTGGCTCTTTATAAGCCTCTACAGAACTGAGTTACTGCTAACGAGAGAAGTCAACCTTTTGTGTGGGGTGTTTTAGCAGGGATGCATCTAAAACTTGCAGTCTGGAGGACTGAACCTGGGCTCTCCAGATTTGTACCGTCAATGTGGCCCGTTGAGGGTGGCCAATATGCTGAAGTGGCCCTCGGTGAAATTGAGTTTGACACCCCTGATATAGAGCTACCTGTATTCCAACACAGAAACTATCATCAGCAAGATATTGAAAATGAAATTGATCCTGATAACAACTTCTATAATGTCATCAATGACAGTTGTCACTATTACAGCGATGATCAGTTCAACAATAGGATTAAAATGGAACAAAAGCTGTCAATAATTCACTTTAATAGCAGAAGCCTTCATGCAAACTTTGACAGCATCAAACAGTACCTCCAGCAACTTTCACAGACCTTCAATGTTATTGCCTTATCAGAAACTTGGCTCAATAGTGACAAGGGCATAGACTTTGAAATCAATGGTTATGAAATGGTTTGTAAGAACAGAGAAAACAAAAATGGAGGAGGAGTAGCTTTATTTGTTGACAAGAAGATTAAATATAAGTTGATCAAAACAATGTCAACTGTCATGGACAACATGTTTGAATGTGTGACTATAGAAATACTCGTGGAAAAAAAGAAAAATGTCTTAGTGAGTTGCATTTATAGAACCCCTGGATCAAATATTGAAGTACTCAACAACTGGATAGAAGAAATTTTTTTAACAATTAATCAAAAAATAACATTTTTCTGTGGGGATTTCAACATTGACCTTCTTAATCCAAACAAACATAGAATGACTGAAGAATTTATTAACACCATGTTCAGTCTAAGCCTGTATCCTAAAATCACCAGGCCCAGTCGCATTACATCGCACTGCGCTACCTTAATTGATAATATTTTTACAAATGTTCTGGAACATAATTTAACTAGTGGATTATTAATGAATGATATAACTGATCACTTACCAGTATTCATAGTCTACGACTGTAAGGGCAAAAAGGACGATCAAAAAATAGAGACGCATTACAGACGGGTTACGTCTGAAGAGACATTAAAAGCTCTAGAAGCTGAGTTATTGGCCTATGATTGGAGATTAATCTATAGAATGAATGATGTGAATTCAGCATATGAAGAATTTTTAAAAACATTTAAAATACTATATAACAAGCACTGCCCAATCAAACATAAGAGGAAAAGCAGTCAAAAAAATGAACAGTGGATCACAAAAGGAATACAAAAGGCATGTAAAAAGAAAAACAAACTTTATAGAGAATTTCTAAAACATAGAACGTCTGAATCAGAAATCAAATATAAGAAATATAAAAATAAGTTAACTAATATTATAAAAACATGTAAAAAGGACTATTATCATAAATTACTGGATAGTAATAAAAACAACATTAAAGAAACATGGAATATTTTAAATAGTTATTAGAAAATCTTCTAACAATAACAACTATCCACACTATTTTCTAGATAATGAACAGAATATTACTGATTTGAAAAGTGTCGTCAATAAATTCAATAGTTATTTTGTTAATATAGGACCTCAATTAGCAGAAAAAATACCGACTACAAAAACTGCAACTCAGCAATACCAAATTGAGAATAATCCCAGGTCCATATATCTCAACCCTGCACTAGAGGAAGAAATCATAGACATTGTGAATAAATGTAAAAATAAAACATTCACTGACTGTGACGATCTGGACATGAAAACTATTAAAATAGTAATCAAAGGAATCTCTAAACCATTAACTTATATTTGCAATTTATCATTTCAAACGGGATCATTTCCCAACAAAATGAAAATAGCTAAGGTCAAACCAATGTATAAAACTGGCAACAATCACCTCTTCACTATCTACAGGCCTGTCTCTCTTCTCCCACAATTTTCTAAAATCCTGGAAAAACTCTTTAAGAAAAGAGTGGAACAATTCATAGAAAAACATTCGCTACTTAGTAGCAGTCAATATGGATTCAGAGCAAACCGGTCAACATCGCTGGCCGTAATTGACTTAATAGAAGAAATAACCAGTGCAACAGATAGTAAGAAACTGGCAGTAGGGATATTTATAGATCTAAACAAAGCTTTTGACACAATATATCATGAAATCCTCCTTAAAAAATTAGAACGCTATGGAATTAGGGGAGTAGTTTTGGACTGGATGAGGAGTTATTTAAAGAGCCGAAAACAATTAGTGAAATTGGGAGATGTGGAATCTGACTGGCTGGAGATTGTTTGTGGAGTACCACAAGGATCAGTACTGGGACCAGTTCTATTTAATCTTTATATAAATGATATAAGTACAGTGTCTAATGTATTAAAATTTACATTATTCGCTGATGACACAAATATTCTAGCCTCTGGCGAAAATTTAGAGCATCTTCTCTCAACAGTCACCTCAGAGATCAGTAAGTTAAAGATATGGTTTAACAATAACAAATTATCACTAAATTTGGACAAGACTAAAATCATGGTTTTTGGGAACTGTTACAAAAATACTGAAATCCAAGTTCAAATAGAGGACGTAACTCTAGAAAGGGTTTTTGCTAATAAGTTCCTCGGTGTAATAGTAGATGACAAAATCAGTTGGAAACCTCATATTAAACATTTACAGAGTAAACTCAGTAGAAGCATATCCATACTGCCTAGAGCTAGACATGTACTGAATGCTGAATCACTTCATATTCTATATAACTCTCTGATTTTATCATATCTATCATATTGTTGTGAAGTGTGGGGAGTTACTTACAAGAGCTCTTTACATCCGGTAACCATCCTACATAAACGAGCCATTAGAATTATCCATAATGTTGGTTATTATGAGCACACAAACCCACTGTTCATAAAATCCAGAATTCTCAAATTTGACGAGCTTGTAGAATTTAAAATGGCTCAATTTATGTTCAAAGTATCTAAAAAGTTGCTACCTGAGCACATACAGAGCATGTTTTCTGAAAGAGAAGGGGGCTATAACTTAAGGGGTCTCTCAAACTTAAAGATCCGCAGTTTGCAAACAACAAGAAAAAGCTTCTGTATTTCAATTAAAGGTGTAAAGTTATGGAACAAGTTAAATGAATATTTGAAACAAAGCAATAGTTTAATACAATTCAAAATAAAATACAAGGAGGTCATTTTCAACAGATATAGACATGGGTGAGAGAAAGCAATAATGTGTGTATTGAAGATAACAATTTGGTGTAAGGGTTTGGAAAGACAAACCAGCATAATAAGGGAAAATGTATATGTAAATATTAGTAACTGTTGACTGCCACTTTGACTTTGATTTTTTATTTTTATTTTTTTTTTTCTTTGATGGTAGGACTGTAATGTTTTCATGTGCTTAGGGGGTAGGAGTTAATAAGTTCTCACTTCTTCCTACCCCATTTCGACCATGATATGTTAACTGAGACAAAAACTGTATCTTTCTTCTTTTTTTATGCACTTCTTGTTACTGTGCACTATCTTATTTTTATACTTGTATCATGTTCAAATAAAATTTCATTTCAATAAATTGCTAGGTGATACCAATATATCACGTTAAGCTTGTTAACAAGAACAAGCTCTGTTCATAGGTGGATTGTACTACACTTGTTACATACTTGAGTATTTTTTTGGGAAACATGGTACATAGTAGTTTTACGGCACTGTACTTTTTTTTTCTTTTGAGCATAATTTTTATCGGTCCAGCCCAGTTTGTGTTGTTCAGGTGAACACCCAGGTACTTCTAAGTGTCTACTATTTCAAGTATTTCAAGTCAACTCCCTAGATGTTTACTGGTGTCAGTGTGGTAGGTCTGCACCTGCACAAATCTACCACCAGCTCCTTGGTTTTCTCTGCATTGAACAGGGGGTGGTTTGCTGGCACCAGTCCACTAAGTCCTGAGTCAATTTTTTATACTCTGAGATGATAGACTCCGTAGTAAGAGCTTGTCAATCTAGAGCAGAGGTTCCCAAACTGTGGGGCGCGCCCCACACAGGGGGGGGGGGGGTAGTTGTCGGGATGAAAAAAATAAAGAACATAAATGATGAATGCGCTGGGTTTTTACCTTAGAATGGCCAACTCTCTGTTATCCCTTTGTCAATTTCTCTGTCCACGCTTCCCATATCTGCGTCCTCTGTCACTTTTATCAGCAGTTAAAACTCTTTAATTCGTTGTTAACATGTCGTAAACTGTTTTTCCAGCCGCCTTTAAACGCAACATGAGCGCTAAGAGCTTGTGCTGGGTTTACACCTGTGTGCAGTGAAGGAGACCTGCTGCTGCTGTGCAGAGCTATGCAGTTGTGTTAGAATCATGGCAGCAAACCAGCAAAACGCAAAGAACTTTTCACAGTTTTCCCCCCAAACTAACCGACTGAGTTGAGTAAAGCTGTTGGATGCAGGTAAAGTTAGCTAAAAGATGACTATCTAGCTAATATCAATACATTACCTTAAGCTTGTTAACAAGTAGCTTAGGCTACTGGTGTTGTTGTCTATGTTCAGCTACCATTAATTTTGCCCCCCAAAAAGTTGACCCCCCTCCCCCCCGGTTCGTCTGGAGCCGGGGCTGAGTATAACAGGGAGTCTCTAAGAATCCACCCCCTTCGCTTACACACATCGTTCAACCAGACAGCTAAGCCATGGGGGGGCCCAGAAATAGTTTGGAAACCACTGGGGGGACCCAGGAGAAAAAGTTTGGGAACCACTGATCTAGAGTGAAATTGACCATAAACAACACTGTACATTTTTTGTTTACCTGAGGCTGGTTGAATAGATTATGACCACCTAAGGCTTTTAATCGCATGTTTAGTCTTTGTGGAAAGAACATAAAACTACATGCTAGGCTTTCCATGCCTCCTCAAGTGGCTGCTACAATGTGATAAACTGCAGAAGGAGAACATACTGTATTACCATAAATAAATAATCAAACATGACAATTTGTGCTATAAAATATGTAATAGTAGAACATGAAGTAACCAGTTCTTCTCTTGTTTTCCCCTTTCCTTTTCTCCTTACCCCTCCATCTAGCTTGCGAGCTGATGAACCGTGGTATCCTGGCTCTGGTCAGCTCTATTGGCTGCATGTCAGCAGGTAGCCTTCAAACACTGGCCGATGCCATGCATATACCCCATCTCTATATCCAGCGCTCCCCAGTGGGAACGCCGCGCTCGACATGTCCGCCCACCAGTCGTATTCCTGGAGCTGACGACTACACCCTTATGGTTCGCCCACCTGTGTTCCTCAACGAAGTTATCATGCAGGTGGTGTCTGAATACAGCTGGCAGAAGTTTGTCCTCTTCTACGATTCCGATTTTGGTGAGTCAATTAACTTTTCTTGCCCGTCTGTCTTTCATTGCTAACTCTTCCCTCCGCAACAATAAGAGACTACATACTGAAAGGCTAATGATTACCAGAGTACAACATAATTGTTCTAATTTAGAGAGGACATATTTTTTTCATTTGCTGTAATGGTATCAGTGACCTTCTTGCAGGGAAGGATTTTAATAAATTTTTAACCATATAGTGAAGTCTAAAACCTTGCTCTCTCCAAAACATGCATATAGACCTGGATTGATACTATCATATGAACATATTTACTCGCAATAAAAAAAAAAAAAAAAATTCTATTTCAGTTTCATGCCAGTGTGCCTGCTTGTGTATATGAGTTCTCATTCACTGTGCTCTCTTTCCAGGCCATTAACCATAACATTAGGCTACAAATAGCCTATGTCTCATTTATAATGTGCCCTAGTGCTAGTCGAAAGCGTCACACTACACAGTATATTTTTGCCTTTGTTATTGTGCATGCCTGTTCAAAACCCATTGGTGCGTCAGCATGTTGTTCACCTATCTGTCCAGTTTCTCGTGTTCTTTCTGAGGTTGGTCTCTGCAGTTCCCTGAATTCAAAATTGAAATCGGATCACAAAGTAATTTCTTCTTTGTAAAACAAAGCAACTAACTGAATTCAGATACAGTCCTGTCAGGATGTCAACCCTCCATCATGGCCAATCTCAATTAGGTGGGTTGCTTTCACTCTAAAAGTATAGAATAAATGTCTAGGTTTCAACCACAAACATTGTTGTTTTTATATGAATTTTATATATGATAAGATAAAACAAAGTTGCTAATTATTGTGAATTTGAAGAAAAGGAGCCATAGTTAAAATGTTTACAAATAAAAATCTTAACATTTTCAAAACCTAAGTGACATGAATTTTCCCGAAAGAGTCAGCACTTTCAAAAAACACAGGTTAGGTTGTTATCAGCTTTACATACCTATGATATCTGAAATGATTGCCAAGTTATCTTTTCTAAATTTTTAAGTCTTTCCACAGATTTTTAATTCACTGGGCTTTCAAGTAAACCTGAAAGTTGCTATTGTTCTTTTAGAAACTACTTCTTCGCAGATATGTAAACTGTGTGCAGAGTGTTGTAGGAGCTTCGTATTGCTAAGGTTGCTGATACTCTTGGGTGACAATACTTACAATACTCGTGGGCTTGCAGTATTTTCATATATAATCTTTTAGGATCAGCCAAAATTGGTCAAAAGTTACCTTTAATGATGTAATTCATAGACGTTCATGTCTGTGCAACAGAAAATGCCAGTAATGAGTGTGATTGGTTTTAACCATAAAATTGTACATATGAAAATCAACTGGCTTATACTGGTGAGACCACTGCTGGCCCAGTGTTCCTGATGGGTTAAAGCTTTCTAACACTTTACATCTCACTTGAATGACTGATGTAAGTGTAGTTGCTTTGCTGCCTAGTGGAAAACAGTAACCTTAACGCCCTTCAAAAGTAGATGGAGAAAAGAATAGCATACCTAAAGGTTTCAGCTGTAAAGTGGTGAAATGGTTTTCTGCCTCAGGTGATTCTCTATTCTCCTTTTTGTTGATTTTCCCTTTGCCATAATGGAGCACCATTCTACTTGCTGAAGTCAATTAAGACAATTGTATGCATTGATCCCCGATGGGATCTCTGCATTGGATTTGTTTAGCAATGCTTTCTCCAGATCAACACTTTACAGATTTTAAAACATTTTATCTGTGAATTGAGTACCCCAAGTGACACACCTTTCCATTTTTGCCATCTATAGTACCATGCAAAAAACCAACCTTCTATATATAATATATATATATATATATTGTGTGTGTGTGTGTATAAACTCAGTGCAAGAGACAAGAACCTTTGAGCAGGGAACTTTCTGAAAACTGAATTTACACTCAAACTTGATTTTTCAGCTGATCAAAAGTTTAAGACCATAGTCTTTAAAAGCCAAAAGCTGTGCAAACATCTGGATTTTTTGTCATTTTCTGTCAAGTTTTTACACTGTCAAGACCTCCTGATGGCAAACCTAAAAAGCTCACTGACTTTGAACGTGGTAGGATTGTTGAGCTGCATAAGCAAGGCCTCACAACGTGCCATCGCTGCTGAGGTTGGACTCAGTAAGACAGTCATTTTGCATTTTTTAAATGATCCTGAGCAATATTGTAATTAAGTGATTCATTGATGAACCGAGTAGCTATTTCAGATCTACATTCTCACCTAAAAACATTGAAAAAAATCATTTTGTGTAATTTCAAATGTAATAGAGCAATAATAATTTTGCAGCCACTGCTGCTTAACACCCGTTTTAAAGGATGCAGACCCTAAATTTGGACACAGCTGGTTTTTGTTTGACTCCCTCTAGTGGTCTGGAGCACTTCCTGTTTTCAGCACTTTTTGTTTGCATCTTTTCTTTTGTTTGCTGCATTTCATTTGTTTGAGTCTCTCTTTTTTGTTTGCTGCATTTAATTTGTGGTTGTATTCCTTTTTGTTTGCGTCTATTTTTATGTTTGCTGCATTTCATTTGTCAGCGTGTCTTTTTTTTTGTTTGCATGTTTTCTCTGTTGCTGCTTATTTGTCGGCCACTGTAGTAATTCATCTTTGAGAAGCAAAAATATGTACAAAGTCCATTTGAGATTCAAGTTTTTGGTTATATCTCTACCAGCTTTGCACATCTTGAGATCTAAATCTTTGTCCATTATTCTCTGCATGAGCAAAGAATGTCTATGAACATCAGTCCTCAGTGTTACCACATATTCTCAATTGACTTCATGTCCAGGCAGTTTTAGTCATAACATGAGATTGTGAAAATGATTAACAGGGCATGAATACTTTTTCAAAGACCTGACCTTATACATTCTATAATCTGCAGAGGCTTTCAGTACAAATTTTAATTTTTTTGCACCAAAGTTAGCACACTCTATTATGCACCATAAGGTTAAGTTCTTTAGAATCGCATTTGAATCGTCAACATATATTTAAGCCTCCCAGTAAAGGATTTTCACTCTGACCTTTACTTCAACTAATCAAGTGTAAAATTAGGAACACCTTTTGTCCGTCTCCAGGGAGCCTTTAGCAAACTTTTAAATCCCAAATTTGCCCCATGTGTTGTCACTTAGTCTTAATATCTGCACAATAGACACAGAAACATATACATGATTGCACACACACATTTGTAACCCCACTTAAATTCCTATATCCCCTCTGTGCTCTGTGACCACTGATTCATCACTTGGATCCTGTGGGTTTTGCCAATGGTGTTCTTTCAGCCACAGAAGGCCCTTTAAGGATATCACCATTTCTCCCTAATGACCTCACCCTCAGCTCAAGGAGGGAGAAGAGAGTTGAGAGCACCAGAGAGAGAGAGAGAGTGAGAAAAAGAGAAAGAGAGAGAACCAGAATTTGAAATGGAGTAAAAGAAAGAGAGGGTCTTTTAAGATGATAGCAATGTTCCCAGAAGGCCTTGTCTCTGTACAAGGAGTTCTTTAGAGAACAGACGGTCGAGTGTGTCCTCTCAAATGAAGCTACAGTGCAACTGTCCCGCTCCTTATTTTCAGCTCTACTGGTGCGTCCCGGACACTGAGAACACATGTTTTCAATCTACCCCATCTTTTTCACTACTCTCACAGTTTATCCCTGCTTCTTTTTCTCGTCTCTCCTGTTCTCAACTCATGTGTTTCACTTTTTTCTATTTGCTGTTTTTTGTTTTTCAGTGTTTTAATGTTTATTTTCCAAACAAAACCTGAAAACATGAGTGACTATTTTTAATACCTGCTGTGTGACCTTGCCTATAATCCCATCTGACAGAGAAAATGGTGAACTCTTTGGCCACAAAGCAGAGGTTGCCATTTAGTAAAAGAAACCTGTTTCCAGGTTAATTCATTTTTTATTATCAATGGCATGAAGGGCCTGAGGCGAAGTAGAAAAATAAGTTAGCTGATCAAAACATCAAATTAAAATGCACTAAATTAATAATTGTCCCTGTGTTTTAATTTTAAAATATGTAATGAATAAGTGCAATTTATTTTCTTAAAGCTAGTGTGTGTTAAAAATATTTAGACTTTAAAATATGATTTTATTTTGTCTGTTAACCATTACTTGAAAGCTGCGTGGGTGTGTTAGTTTATAATCTGCAATTAAAAATATTTTAGCACAAGTTTATTCATTAAATATTTAAGCAAAGCATTAAATTGTGGCATCCTCGTGCAAATGAGGTCTTAATCTCATTTAATTCATACTAGATAGTGCAATGCTCTGGACTGGTTCTCTGCTAAAATAAATCAATTAATTAGTACTGTAACTAAATAAAATGATAACTTTAAATTAATTTCAAATGAATTTTAACATTTGTTTTTCCTTATTACTACTTGAATGAGTTATATTTTAGTAATTAACTGGTAATCACTAAAGACATAACAATAACAATACAAAATGAGGAATTTGTCACTCTTTTAAAGGCAAATCACTGTGATCCTATAGATCCTATAATCCCTGGTTTACTCTGTCACTTTGTTCAAAGAAAAAAACATTCCTAACTCAAAACCATTGAAACCGAAATTGGTACCAAAGGGGATGAGCTCAAATAGCGTATGTTCCTGGTGATGTGTTGTGTTGCTTTTAAAGTTAATTCATAATGGTTGTTCATTAAAAAGCCTTAAATTTAACTTACTGAAACCTGCAAAAACCCTGGTTAAAAGATGTCTGGGTAGATGGTGTTGAGGCTGAGCTGAGGTCCATACACAGGATCCTTGGGCATGTCTCTGGGTAGTTGAAGTGGTGCAGAATAAAGTGTAGACTCAAGTTGACATCATTTGCCAGTAACCTAACTGCAGGGGGCCTGTAATATCCTTCAGTCGCTCAAAGAATTTCAAAACCACAGATGTCAGTGTGACAGACAGACCTGGAGTCATTTAACCCTGTGATGGTGCATTTTTTTGGGACAGGAGGAAGCAGGAGGAAACTTAACACAACTTCAGATACCTGTCTTCACTCAGATTTCTAGGGCTAGTTGGCCTATTCAGGCCCTGCGGGATGAGGAGGAAACATTGACAGGTTGCTTTGAAAGAGCAAATTAACATGTTTCTCTGAGGTCTTATGTCTAGGCAGGAGATCTAAGGGGAACAGTGTGGTTGGTGTATCGGGAGCTTTTGTCGCAGAGTGAGATGTGGACGGGTTGGCGGGAGGTGTGAGTGGCTGCCTTTCAAACCTGCAGTAGAAGTTGTCATAGGTGTCTGCCAGACGAGGATTCTGTTCAGGGTAAGAGGATGAACTACAGTAGTTAGTAAACATTTTTAAACAATTCCAAGCATACAGGCTCATCTACTAAGAAGCTGTTGTCTAGCTTATTGTTGTAGTTTCTCTTAGCTGCCCTGATCTCTTTGGTCAGTTTGTCCCTGGCTTGCTTACAGGCCCGGGTCCCTCCTGCTGTAAGAGTTTTGCTTGAGCCGACGCAGCCGTGAAGTGAACAAAAGCTTATTGTTTAGGTGCAAAAGATCTCTGCATAAACATAAAGTGATATACGAGATTCGGCAAACACGCTTAAATATTTGATTGAAGCTCCATAAACATTCCAATCTGTGAAATCAAAGCAGATCTGTGACTTTCTGCTCCATCCACTTCCTAACAGCCCTATCCAACAACCTTAGAAGTTTCAAATTTCCACCTGTGGGTCAGAAGGGGACTAAGCAGACAATGATCAGAATGCCTTACATTTGACAATATGGTATATTTTTTTTAAACCTGTGTAACAATGGACCTGTGTGTTTTTGTCTCTGATTGGACACTTGATATTCTGTCTGTATTTGGGAAGTTTATTGGAGAGGGTTGTGCTCTTAAAATCCCTAAAAACAAAAGAGTCTAAGTGTTTTCCCACATCTCTTAATTAGCTCAGTGAGCTTTTTTTTGAGTCTCTGATGTGCAGGGTTGTGGTGGGATGTAAACATTGGCCAAAACAAAGGAGGAGAACTCCCCCTGCGAATAAAAGTGTTTTACTCTCTATAAAGAATGTACACCAGCCTTTGTTTATGTAAAAGCAGATTCCACCTCCTATCTTTTTCCGTGAGAGCTCTGCGCTCCGGTCCGCTAAAAGCAGCTGGAACTCCAGCATTAGAAGTGCACTCTCCGGGGTGTGTTCACCGAGCCAGGTTTCAGTGAAACTGTGGGCAGATCAATGGACGTCTGAGTTTATTGAATTGAGAAAGAACAGTTCATCCATTTTGTTAGCCAGGGAGCAGACATTAGCTAGGTGGATAGAGGGCAAAGGTGCGCAGAATCCCCCGTTGCCGAAGCTATGCGAGTGCGCCTGCCCTCTTCTTACCTCTTCTTTGTCTATAGTCAATCCCATAGAGAGCCAAGTAAGTAACTTCTGCACCAAGTAAGATGTCAGTAATATCGAAGTTGATGAAAATTTGAGAAAAAATACCTAAAGAGAGCTGTCTGATAGTTATAAGTAAGAAACCACAGAGATGTAAATTATTTGTTTTTGTAAAGTGCCTTGAGACATTTGAATTGATGCTATATAGATAAAACTACTTTGAATTGTAGCTCAATACAACTTAATAGTTTCTTCATTTTCTGTCAGATTTAAACAACTCACCTGTATAACAGAACCTGGATCACAAGGTTTATTTGTTTTTCTTTTCTACTCAACAGTTGTGCAGGTCCATCAGGTGTTGTCTAACTGATTCCTCTTTACCCCCTTTTAAATTGTTTATTGATAAAGGAAGTGAAAAGAATTGATGCGTTTACGGAACTATAAGCTTAGGGTGAAAAAAATGATTTGTGAAAGTGATAGTTTTACATTTAAAATTAGTTTCCTTCAACTAAAGAAATGTTTATGGTGAGAAATGACAGTCATTTCACAAAAGATATATAATTAGAATGTAATTCAATTTGATTTATTAATTTACCGAGCCATAGAAAAAGTCAGTTAATTCAATCACATGCGTTCTAATTGATTATAGTTATCAGATGGGACATTTAGCTCAGGCATTTCTTCACATTAGTTTAAAACTTTCTTCATCTAAGAAAACCAAGCAGATGGCATAGTCATTGGCTCGTAGCATTCACACCTCCTGTAAGAGCGTGCAGCGACAGCAGACATTTGCTTGAGTTGTTGTTGACTTTGAAGCAGTCCCTCATACTGAGCATGCATGTAGTGAACAACAAAAAAGGAGCATCAATCAAAAAAATAATAAATTGCATGTTTTCACTGACATTTTTTTTTTTACAATTTCTTTTTAGTACTTAGTTCTCTATCTTTGAAACTGTCAATCTGATTTAAGTATTTTCTCTAATGATCCTGAAATTCAGACATTCTGCTGGAGAAGACCTGTGAGGCTCAGGAAACCAAAAGAGGGATTGAAATTTTGCATACAAAGTCTGCCAAGAGAGAGTTTTAAAGACTGATGATAATAAAGGAAAACTTAGATGATGGAGACAAATGAAATCACTCATTCAGAAAGCATAAAATAATCTCAAACTCAGAGCAGTCATGCTTAACACTGAATGGTTCCACTTTGGAGCAAAGCACAAAAGAAATTTGAGAATGAAAATGTATCAAGTAAAAAAAAAAAGTGTATATTTGGTGGGGTAACGTAAAGGACAGTAAAAGATCAACACAAAGCAAACTCCACTCCTGAGAAACTCTTACTTCAGGGTGTAGGTACTACCATTTGAGTGTTATAATAATAAAGTAACATAAACATGTGCAGTGAGAAATTAGAAACAGCTGAAATCTGTATGGCAGGTCAAATCTTTAGAAAAGCTGAACAACACAACATCCTCAATTGTAATTTAATCTAATTATAAAGACAGGTTTTCTGAGAAGGCTTCAGAGGTGTGTTTGAGAACATGGTGAACAAACACTGTTATGAAGACCAAGCAGCACACAAATGGGTCAGCGATAAAATTCAAGACATCATCCGTCATCTAAGCTGAAAGGCTGAGCAAAGAGAGCATTAATACTTATGCATTGTACTGTATGTATTTAAAGACTGGTCAGTGAGTTGTAATGTGGACTGAATAAAAAGGATTTCTGTACTTTGTGAGACATTTTAATTGGCTAAATTCAAGGATGACGATGACTCATGTGATGAAAATGGTTGCTAGTTTTAATTAATCTAATATGTAGTCCTGCTATATGAACTAAAAAACAGAAAACAGTACAAAACGATCCACAGGATTCTTAATTATATTATATTCTTAACTAAAAACTAAGTAAATGCTTACTTAGTTTTTGAACTAAGTAAGCATTTATTTAAAATTTCTGCAGCTTTCTACAAATACTAATGTAATACTCTGAGCAACTTGGGTGCAGTAAAGCTAGAGAAACATTGCTTAAAAAATAAACTAACTACATGATGAGGGGACAGATAAAATGGTGAAAAATAATATCTCTATACAGTTTAGCTGTGTGAAAGACAGGTTGATGGTCTACAGCAGTGTATGGGTAGCTAGAGATGATTTGAGGAAATATGAAAGGTCATGCACACCTGAAAGGTGCCAAGCTTTTTATAATAGAGTGTTGGGTTTTTACAAGTGTTTGTTAAGCTGTCTGTGGGGACTCCAGGAGTTTGAAGCCAAGAGGCTTTGAGGTAAAAGGAAGTGAACAGAGGGAAAAAGAAGAAAAAATGAAGCAGAAAAAAGGTGAAAGGAGATGGACTTTTAACGTGAAGAGGATTTAAAGCAACGGACATAAATGATGTGTGATGCTTCAAGGCTAAAACTTCATTTTTTACCCCCCTGTGGGGATAAATATCCACA
Source organism: Poecilia picta (assembly GCA_033032245.1). Lineage (NCBI taxonomy): Eukaryota > Metazoa > Chordata > Actinopteri > Cyprinodontiformes > Poeciliidae > Poecilia > Poecilia picta. Next base: position 20,845,315 of record CM065361.1, read on the forward strand.
ACTGCAGTAAATTCCTCACCTAGATCTTAGTTCTAAAACACGCTTGCAGAATTTCAGCTGAGAAATTAATGCTTTTGACCTGGGCTTGCTAGAAATGTCAAGCGTTCCATCTGAGGATAAATCTTTATTTTTAAAAATCACTGCCTATGAGCTATGGAACAGCAAAACGCCTGAGGCAGTGGTAACGATCACCAGAGGTAGCTGCTGAGGGAAAGACAAAACAAACAGGTTAACACCAAAACAGGACAGGTTGCAGATATCTTAAAAGGTTTTTCAATTTATTGATAGATTTATCTTTCAATCTTCATAACTCCCACCATAAAATATATCTTTGCCCATTTCTATGCTAACTGTTGTTTTGTTTTGCTAACTAAACATGTCTATGGATAGCTTCTTGAATGTGACATAGTGTACCTATCTCAAAAATAAGGCAAATTAAAATAGAAGAAAGCTCAATCGGTGAAAAAAAAGTTCATTCAGTATGTACATTTTGTGTTTTGGGATTAGCAACATTATCTATATTTGCACAATGCCACAACAATGAGTGAGATTTTGTTATTTGTGCTATAAAAATAGCACTATGTACTCTCCAAACTCATAGTGGTATTTTATAGCACAATCAAGTAACTATGCTAGTTGTCATGACATCCTATACATATAAAAATAACTTAAGAAATTTGACATTGCATCATAGCAGTAGATGATGCATTGGAAGAGGCCTCTGTCTCTTTAAGTACCTCCGACCCTTTCTGACACTCCCATTCAGCTCGCCATTACAACTGTTAACTGCGTTGGACTGAGAAATAGATTACATAAATTCAGCAGACTCACGCTTAGGCCTATCACAATAAACACCAAATCAATTAATCGCATGATAAATTAAAAGAAACTCAATAATTTTCATTTGCTTATTGTTTTTTTGTTTTTTTTTTTACCAAAACATAGTGATAAAAGTCTTCAGTCTGGTGCTTTGGTATCAACTATCCCTTTTTTCGACAGATAATTATACTTAATAGAGACTTAATAATTCATTTTATTTGTTGTTGGCTTCATAATTTATTTTATTATTTGGATATTTGCAGTCCCAGTATTTAAATGTTTATTAGAATTTAAACTTTATCGATCCTTGCATTATTACTCCATTACTACTGCTACAACATTACAATATTATTGTTTATCGCAATAAGTTCTTGGACAATTTATTGTCCAGCAAAATTTGTTATTGTGACAGGCCTACTCACTCTTTTACTAGGTGTTTGATAATTGCTGCTGCAACTAGTCTGGTTATTTAAAATGTACATGCATGTGTGTGGGCGAAAGCTAGGTTGGAGACAGAAACTTCAAGGTGGAGCATTGGCTAAATAGGCAGTGCATTATATGAACAAGCATCCCCTTATGGCTGCAATAGGAGATTCAAGGATTTCTCAAACATAAGAACATGAAACATGTTGAAATTTTACTTCAGTATTTGCATATAGTTGTAGGATGACCATTTTTTGAGCTGCAGAAACAGGCCCTTTAGTTGGAGTACAGCTTAAAAACTGGAAGTTTTAAGTTATCTTTTCGCTCCTATATAAAAGCCAAGACTGCTGTATTGCATGTTCCCCTGGGTTTGTTTTATTTGAGTTGCTTAATTTAACACTTTTCATTGAAGGAACTGATTTTCTTCAGATTTTTGTGTATTTCATGTTGTTTTGGGATTAATGGCTTTTTCCTCTCTTAATGTGATGCATTTTACCATCAATGTTTTACAGTGATGCTGTGCTTCGGCTAAGACAATTGCAAGGTCCTTTGATTTGCATGTCTTGCAACAAAGCAAGATGTGCAAATCTCTCTCTCACCCCAATATAATCGTTCGTAATTACAAACTAAATGTTTAGTCTGAGTTAACAGGCAGTTTTGTGAAAACAAAGGTTAAATGTTTAATAAATTTAATAAATGTTGCACCACTGGGCATAATTTATTTTTACCATATTATTAAATGCTGAGCCTGTCTCTGGCATTAAATGGATGGAACAAGGACGGCAGGTTACACTTATATTCCTCCATCAAAACTGACATTTAGCAGCAAGGATTCCATGACACTAAAAAACTCCCATTATGATGATACAATGAACAATCAAGCACACCCAGCCCGAGCGCAAGCATCAATCACTAGGGACGTTAGGGAGCTCTTGGAGTTCAGGAATCAAAATAGACTAGGAAACATTATGTGAAAGTGATAAGCTTATGCAGTCTAGCAGTAGTGAAAATATAAACTACCTATTGTTGTTTTTATAATTTTCTTGATTTTCTTTATTTATTTATTAGGTGGTAAATTTTGCAAGTCAGAAAGTTAATGAGAACTGGGGAAATAAGAATAAGAGGCTGTAAAGACTGAACCTAATTTGTAGATATTTTATATTCTATTTTGGTAGACTTAGTAATGGTGAACAGGGGTAACAATCTTTTCAGTTGATGTGTAGTGATGGTGTTAATAGACCTATTCAGTTTCTCAGAGAAATATTTCTTAAACAGGGTGGGCAAGAATGGTGGCAATTTTATCCATCTTTTCTGTTTTTTTTTCACTGACTTGTCCTGAAGCACCTTGATGGAAAGTGTCTCAATGTCGATGATACGCTCAGTGGACTACATGCTCAAGCCTTGTCCTTTGAAAAGGAGGACCACCATACAAAATATTCAAGCTCCAAGAATAGAATATCTGCATGTGGAACGCCAAGGAAAAAAATCTACTGTAAACATTTTATATTTTTGCAAGTCTTTATTTTTTTTCTAAGACACTGTGTCCTCTGGTCCCTATTTAGCAGACTAAACCCAATGTGTTATTTATGTTTTGCAGCATCTATGACCTCTATGGATTAGTGTGTTGAGGATTTTGCTTTTAAGCACAGTATTTGCACAGTGTCTCTCCTGCTGATATCACAAAGAACCTCAAAATTCTGGCCTTGATGGAAACACTCTATCACCAAAGCACTTGTGGCCTTAACAACTTTAATCAATCCGGTTAATTGCTCATATGTGACACTGGCAGTGACGACAGTGTCATCCATTTTCCACATCAAATAGATCATTAACTTGATGCTTTACATACTGAAGTTTAGCTCGGTTGCACTCTCTCTCCCTCTCTCTCTCAACAGTGAGAGAGTGGCATCTCTCTCACTGTTGCCAGCATCATTAGCAGTGGTCTCAACCAAAGTGCTTTAATTAGGATTACCTTGACTTGCAATGTAGCTCATTAAGAGCAGATGAGTCACTGTAAAACATTAACACTTGCATCCTTGTTTTGTGATCATACAAAAATAATTTCTAATAGGAGTAATTATAGTGGTTGATGCTTGGATCAAGATCCTTTTCCATCTTAGTCAATTATTTTACCAGAGTCCCAATATTACATAAAGTGCAGCAATACTATTGTGACATATTTCTAGCTAATTTGCCAAATAAAAATGAGTTTATTTCTGCAGGACAAGTTTTTAAATCTCTTACACATAGGAATAGTTTAGTTAACTATGTATTAAATATGCAGAATATAAAGGCTGTGACACATTTTTAATTCAAGTGCTGCAGTCTGCTGTAGCATAGGGATTAGAAAAAAAATGTCACTACTGTGATCAAATGGTGTATGCCAGGAGTCCAGCAATACACAGCCAATGGCCTGCAACATTTTGATACATTTCCAGTCCAGCTCATCTGAATCAAAAGTATATGTCAATACCAGGCCAACCTTGATGACATGTTTAGTAGGTTATTCGTGCATTTTGTTCTGGTGTGTTAGAACAGAGATGCATCCAAATGTTGTAGTAGAGTGGAAGACTTGAGTGGAGAGTCTTGGTATAGAGCAAATTGTAACACAATTAGCCATATTTTTTCACCTCTTAACAGGTCATGGGTGGGATTTATTATAAACCTTAAAGCTTGATTCTTCAGATCTCTTTAAGTATAGAAAATAAATGAATAACATTGTACACACTCATTCATTAATGTCAGATGCTTACATACACTAAGTGCCCGATTCACAAAAATTTCAAATAAGAAGTGCTATTTTGCATGAACAACAACAAAAAAAAAATTACATGGGTGTGCAACTTCTGGCACGCCGTCTCCCTCTAGCCATGTACTCTCCAACTCAGTCAACTCAGCATTACTTTTAATATTACTTTGCCAATGAAAAAAAATGTGTATTACTGTATTTTCAGCACTATAAAGCACACCTAAAAACCTTTAATTTCCTCAAAAGCCAACAGTGTACCTTATAATCCAGTGTGCCTATATGGACCACTATTGAGCCACAACAGGTCTAGCAACTACGGTAAACAGCCGCCGACTTCCTTTTCGCCCGTAGAAAAAAAAGCGCGTGGTACATGCTGGGATAGTTGTCAGAATGCTGGTTTGTAATCTATTAATAAATTTTGACTGACCTATCTACCTACCGACCTGATAATCAGGTCGTCTGCAGGTCATTTAGCACCACGTTCTCCATGCACATGCTGTGCACGAACTGAGACGGGTGACCATTGTCTGGCCACACCCGGCCCAGTTACGGAAGGCTTTTCTCGGACTGTTTTGTTGACATTCACTTTAGTGCAGCTCCATCTAGTGGATGCATAACGTAACTCCAGCCTCTATTCTATGCGCCTTATAATGCAATGCTCCTTATGAAAAAAGTTTTAAAATAGGCCATTCATTGAAGGTGCACCTTATAATCCAGTGTGCCTTATAGTGCGGAATATACAGTACTTACATGAATAATAACTTATTACAACACTGAGGTTGGAAAATGTTCTTATGCAGAGGACATTTGCTTTTATTTGTTTTACCTTTAATATCCTTTGGGCTCCCCGATGGTGTTCTGGTCTCTGGTGGCTGTTTTGTTTCCTAATCACAATATTTGTGGAGTTTTTCATTTTGGTTTAATTGCATAAATATTGTCTACTGTCCGGCGGCATTAATCTATCCCATGAAGACATATTTTGCCTGCACAATTTGTGGAACATGCAGCAGATAATTTAATCAGCATCACTTTTTCTGGGCTACATAGATGCACTGCTGCAAGTCACACAGACCTAACGGTGTTATGCTGCAGTAAAGTGATGATGTTCTGTAATTACTTATTAATTCTGCAGCATTGTTGGAAGATATTTTATCTACATTATCTTTACCTTATATTCTTTTAATGTTCCAAATATTTGACAAGCAATGTCTTCTGTCTTTGTATCTACGCTTGCTTTTCACCATTTTTCACCATCACAGACATTTTTGCTTGCCAGTTTGCACCCGCATTTAAGACATGCTATATAAAGATGCAAAAACAGCACTCATAGTGTGGTTCAGGTTTAATCAAATTGGATTGGAAGCGGTAAATAATCACTTTTGCATATCTTCTTTCCATTTTGTTTTTTACTTTCTGATGATGAGCAAATGTTTTGGATATTTATGAAAATAATATGATGTATTGTGCTCACTGTTCTCCTTATTTTGCTGATGCAATCGTGTTTGCAGGATTGTACATCCTAACAAGTTTGGAGAAGGTTTTGTACATGCAAACGTTTTGAAGATCAGACTCTAAGACTTTCATGGCTTTAATCTGTTTGAGAGAGCCTGTCTTTTTAAACTTCTGCTAGATTAATTAGCAATACAGTTGAGTGGGCGGATTTATTAAGAGCACACCTGAACATGATAAAAATATTAAGAAAGCAATTGTGGGCCTATACAAATCAGGTTCATCCCTGAGTACAAATACCAGATACATGAAGTGCAATGTACATATGTTCTAACTATATTTAATGGGTATAAGCCCCAGGAAATGTCCATCCATCATATTGGTTGTTTGTCCCAGTAATTAATATGTTCTGGAGTGAAATGTAACAACCTTATATGATAAGTGAAAGATGGTACAATGCTGGCTGAAGCTGCTAAGACAAAATTATCCCCAGTGAAACTAGCAATTTACTACATGGTCTCAAAGGCCACTCATTTTGATAGAAGCCATTACAATGAGTGAGGAAGCAACATAAAAGCCAGACAATTTTTTGCAATTGCTCACATGGACAAACACCTTATCTAATTATTTAAAACTTGTCCCAGTCTTTCTCAGTTTTCCTGATTAGCCAATCATTGGCTGCCTTGTATGTATCCTCAGTTATTGTTTTGACTTGCTAAGTAGATGGTTTATGTACAGAACGCTGATATCAATTTATATTCTTAGACAAAATAAGTTAGCTTCTGTTCAGCTTTTCCAGCATGTAGCATTAGAGAAAAAAGTTATGATTATGAATTCCAAGTAGTTCTATACTGCAGTGTCAGCAATTCTTTTCATCTGCACCAGCTGCTGCTGAGAAAACCACTGCTGCATGCTGAATCTAACTCGGGGAACAATACAAAAAAGGCAGACCGTGAGGACCTCAGAACTTGTGAAAGTGGGCACTCTAGAAATTATGGAAGAGTTACTTGGAGAACCCTAGAACAAATAACAGTTTAATATATGCAACAAAGCTGTTTAATTTCACAACACAATGGAAATCTAACATGTACTGCAGGCTAAAAGTATTTGAGATTTTCAGAAATCTAAACTTTAATGCAGAACTTTTTGTATCTTGCTATTTAGTGGTAAACTTTAATAAAATATTTATTTAAAAATCATTCTTTAAGGACTTGTGTAAGATTAGCAGTATTTCTGCTTCATAAACAATATTATTTATTAATTTGGTGTTAAAAGATGAGCATTTATTTTCTAACGAACTGCCACGAAGTAAGTCAAATTTTTACCTTTGGGTTGAAAGTCTGTTTTATTCAACACCTATAACAAATAAACCCCCAAACATTTTCACTTTTCTGCAAAACTCACCAACTGTACAGTTCTTGATAAGTAAGACAAGCAGTATTTCAAAATAGCAGAAGAAATGTTTTTTGAACATACCAAAATTTGCTGTTAATCTGTTGCTAAGATATGAACGTGTTTTCTTGTAACCAAGTGACATGAAGTAAACATCTGATTTTTACTTTTGCAAAAATTACCAACTGTATATTCATTGTGTATAAGCAGTATTTCAAAAGAGCTTATGTTTTATAAACAGTAATTAATTTGGTGTTAAGAGATCATCTTTTTTTCTTCAAACGAAGCCTCGAAGTATAAATCAGATTTTTACTTTTGTGTTGAATGTCGGTTTTATAATGTTTAACACCAATGACAACAACAAAAAACTTTTCTACATAATTTACCAACTGCATAATTCTTAAGTAGTTGTGTAAGAGAAACAGTATTTCAAAAGAGCAGAAGAAATCTTATGTTTTTTGAACAATAACAATTTGTTGTTAATCTGTTGCTAAGAGATGAGTGTGTTTCCTGGTAACCCAGTGCCACAAAGTAAACATCTGATTTTAACTTTTGTAATATTTATCAACTGTAAATTTCCTGTATGCAATTGCACATATCTTGTTAAAGCTGGACAAAAATCAGTGTCCTTGTATATGACAGGCAGCTCGCTGCGATGGAAGGATGGGGAGAGGGAGGATTTGCATCATCTCTGAGTCAGAACTTTCAACTTTTTCCCAATCATTAATCAGATTGTGCTATGTGTTAAGAGTTTCTACTGAGCTCTGGCCGTACATATTTTTGACAACCTCAAAGTATTGAATCAACTATTATGGACATCTTTATGGTTCTTCTGATACCCAGAATTGCCTGCTGTGTTTCCGGCTGGAACTTTTGCAACGACAGACCGATGGTCTACAAAGTGCCAATCTCAGGAAGTTAAAACTGTGCAGTTTGGACTATCCCCATTAGTGAAAGAACAATAAGATCGTTTGGCACATTTTGACAATTCTTAATGACATCTGTCTGTGAACCAGATTTTACAATAAAAATCTAATGAAGGACAAGAGGCATGACACAGTAACAGACTGATATTTTAACCACTGCATTTTGTCGCAGGATCTGAAAATCCAGACTTGGCAACAACATGCAGAAAGTATTTGTAGATAACTGGCACATTGTGACACACTATGGAATGTTGTGCCATGATATTTACAGGTAATATGTGCAAGTAGAGACATTACAGGAAAAGGAATACGGCTCCAGTAGTGTAAGATGATTTGTGATAAGTAAAATATCACCTACACATATCCAGAAGTTTTGATCCTCTGCTTCACACCAGCAATTAATATATTATTTTCATAGCTGGATTAGTTGATGCTTAAGACTAATTTAATCCTTTGTGGAATTATTATAGTCATCAACGTTGGGTCCAATCTCCATTTTTATTATTGTTTAACCAGGTTAACCTTTTAAGCTGATGTCACTTCAAATTTATGTTATCGTAGGACAAATATTTATCAGCAATCATTCCATGAAATATGTTATCATCCTGTATGGCTCACTGACAACAGATTCAGCACACTCCTGATTAAATATGACATATACAACTTTCGAGCAATATCAAATGATCAGAAATAGTTGCACGATTAAATGTTAGCTGGAACAAACCTTTCATTGACGCTCACCCCCCTCTTTCTGGCTAGAGCACAGTGTCTCCATTTCCTCGTACACCTTATCCTCTTTTCAAGGTTTGATACTACTAACAGGAGAGTTAATGCCTTTCCAGTCACTGCTAAAATAAAATTGCTTTCAGATGTTTGTGATGTGACTCAGCAAAGCTTTATACTTTCTGACACATGCAGTGCTTCGCAAAACGCTTAATACTAGCTGAAGACTTAAGACTAAACAAACAGGCACATGTCATGGATAAAGTTATTGGAATTTTTTTTTTAAGGTTTTATTGGCTCTAGTGGCCTTTATTTGAAAGTAGTTTGACTGGAAAGAGGGCAATGAGAGAATGGGAGGACATGCGGCAAATGCCACCAGGCCGGGAATTAAACCTCTGACCACCGCCACGAGGACTAGGGCCTCAAAATGGGGGTTGTGCTTTGCCCCTGCACCACCACAGTACCCCAAGCTATTGGAAATCTTAAAGACCTACAGTTATCCCCACTTCAGCTAATAGTGGTACACTCGACAAATGTGGCCCTGCCGAAAGTTGACTATAGAAAAACTACTACGATAAAACTCAAAGGTTTATTTCAAATCAAATGTTGATTGATGTCTGATTAATATTTTAACAACATTTTCAATAAACTGTTTATGGGGGAAAGGTTTGTCTGGTACCCTTTCTGCATTCAAGATTGAAGATGGAAATATATTTAGTTCTGATGAATAAACTTATGTGGACAAAATAAGCTGCTGATCAGATTAGCATAATGAATGACACTTGATTTAGATGTATGCACTGAGCGAATGAGAGCTTATGAATTAGAATATTTGCTGAATTTACTCATGCAGAGAGACATGTTTTCCTCGACAGAGAAAATGATATAAAATCATTTGTAATAGCTTTCATATTTGTATCAGTAATCAGTTTATTTAATATATTTAATTTTGAAACCCATGTTTCTCTGTTTGCAAATACCCTGTAAAGAACATTAATGTTATGGCAAAACCAAAATTATGGTCACTTGCGCTTATGCACGTTTCTTTTTCTCTTCAGACATCCGTGGCATTGAGGATTTTCTGGACCGTACCTCTCAGCAAGGAATGGACGTGTCCCTTCAAAAGGTGGAATCTAATGTCAACATGATGATCACAGGTCTTTTCAGAACAATGCGTGTAGAGGAGCTGCATCGATACAGAGATACGCTACGGAGAGCTGTGTTGTTCATGAGCCCAGCTACTGCCAAGGCTTTCATCACTGAGGTAAGGAAGGACGGTTCTTTAGCCTGCTCTGCATTTATGTTTCACTAAATGAGTGGACTATCAACATACAACTGAAACCTTTATCTGTGTGTGAATGACGTAAGTAGAATTTTTCATTTAAAACATATTCACCTTACAGTGTTTTAAGGGATGAGACTACAGGAGTGTAATTAGAGCAAGATTTTTTTTAACCAATTCTTATCAGATTGCATTATCATTGTCATGTTTTATTGACTTAACTGCACTCCTTATACCCTAGTAAAGATCAGTTATAAAGGTTTTAATGTTAGCTCCTCATCATGCTACTAATTACATTATCTAAGAAAATAGGAAGCCGCTGGAGCTTTTACTGTGATGCCCTGGATCTGCCAGAAGAGTATTAATATAATAAATGTCTCATTCTCTCTCCTGCTACTTCAGGATCCATTGTAAAACAACTCAAATTAAACGAGGCTATATATCCCATTTACTGTACATTAGTTTGATTTAATTTACCTTCTCACATATGTTCCAACTACTTCCAACCAAATACTACAAATCTGCATCCAGCTATGTACCCCTAAGCCCCATATCCCATCAAGCACTTTATCGCTGCAGAAGACAATTAGAGAAGTTCCTTTTCTCTTATACATAAATGATATGGAGGTCATGGTTGAAAGCAATAGGCTGTAGCATTAGTTATGAATTCATAATTTGTAGTGGTAGGATGAGGCTTAATCCCATGTGTCATGTTCTCATCTCAGTTTAATTAAAAGTGACCTCGGAAAGAGCAATCACAATCTAATTTGGTTGGAGGCGTGACAGGGAGGGGTGAAAGATGGGGTGTTATTGTGTGAATGTGTGTGTGTTCACAACAGTGTATGTGGGTTTGAGTTTTTATACATTGGCATCATGGAATCAAATTTGAAGCTGTGATTTTTTTTTTTTTTGTGTGTGGCTATGTAGCGGTCTTTGATATTAAGTGTAAAGGTCCAAGACATCCTGAGGGAATCTTTAAAGTCTGCTTAAAACATTAATAGGCTGTCATATTTTCAGAGCAATTTTAAAGAAAAACATGTTTATATATCCTTTTGTTTTTAAACTTTGAGTTCAAAGAAAAATCTTTTGCCTTGAGCACTTTTGATTATTAGTCCTTGTACTATTTGTCACAGATTGCCTAAAAAAATCAAAAGTGGTAGCACTTACTGAGGAAAAGAGCAGGGGTTCTAAATACACATGCAGGCATATGGAAACATGTACAGTGGACCCCTGGTACAAATCAGAGGAGTCTCATTCCACTCCGTGTCCACATTGCACATAAATCATACATATGTGCAAAGCTGAGAAACGCTATCACTCAGTGCTTGCCCCACTTGCAATTCCAACTCCTGACTCGCCAAGGGAGCAGGTCTCTGAGTGAGATGTTTTTTTTTACCTATATGAAATGGTCACTAAACAAGCGGTACATTTTGAAATCAATACGAATATTCAACTGCAATAGCCATCAACCTAATGATGGCTACTGCATCCTGAGGTAAATTATTGCAGCATTAAACAAATTTAAATGAAAATGTAAAAATTTGTACAGAAACACAAAGGCAAAACTCCAATTTAGGCAATTTATCTGCAAAATAGTTCATTTAGGGGTTAGTTACACTTAACGATCCCCTCTAAAACTTGCTTGTTTTAATTGTTCACACACCGATTACACTTTAACATACATAAAAGTTACAGCATAAAACATCTTGGCGCTACCACAAAAGCTGGTATCGACAGTATTCTTTATATTTGCTCTTGAGGGTACAGCCAATTAGCGGCAAGGGAAAATCAGTAATATTTAATTTAAATTAATATTTCATATTTAACTAAAATAATATTTTAGATATGGTCTGTGAAAAAATCTGCAAATAGGCTCAAATAATTTGGAGTTGTGTTCCACAGAAAAATCTGCAAATAAGTTCATCTGCAAATACTGAACTGCTATTAGGCAATGGTCTTACAGAAAATGACACTTCTTCTTTGGCAGATGAAGAATCTGCCCTTTTTAAGGATAAAAGTTTCAGTGAGTTTAGGAAAGGCCAAATTATAATGGTTAGCCAGCTGAGTCAGAATCTCCAAAGCTGCAGCTCTTATAGGGTTTTCCAGGTGGTCAACATGAATCAAAGGAGGAGTCCAATTTGCATATTTGGTTAAGTGACCCAGGCTATAGTGGGAGAGAGAGACAAACATTCTAAATATGTATAGAACAAAAAATGAGCTTTACAAATTAATTTCATAACTTTAAATAATAGGTGACTAAGACTGTTGGATCAAAATGCAGGGATTTATTTTAGTGCAACTACGATGTCAATGGGAAAAAAAATCTATTTGCATCATACTTTATAACTGAGGACGGGATCAGGAGTAGCTTTGCACATGCATGATTCATTTGCATTGTGAACATGAAATTAAACATATCTTCTCTATGATGACTGCAGGACGACTGTGACTACAGTGCTTGGAAAGTGGGAGGGGGTCCTGGTGGCACTCACTGTTTCCTCTGGACAATTGCCTTTTCGCTTTCATGTCTTGTTACCAATGTCTCCAGTAACAAAAAGGTCATTAGATTTGTCACTATAATTTAAAAAAAAGTCTCTTGAAGGGTATGAAAAAGGTCTGAATATATTTTAATGTGGTAAGAGTGCTAGTGAAGTCCATGCGTCAAGAGATTAAACTTGTTTTGGAAGTAAAAAGGGGACCAACACTGGATGCGTTGAGCCCCTTCAATGTTGCCCCCTCTTTTGCCAGTTGCTCACAATGTTATACTTGCTAACTAGAAATGGTTATAAACAATGGAGTCAGTCTAATAAGAGTACCAGCAAATGGGATTACATAAGCACTGACGGGACATGGGGATTGGGTGAGTTAATGTTGTGTTCTGAGAAAACCTGAGGAAAAAAAGGCTACAAGAAATACATGAACAGGAAAAAATAGGCAAGTCAACTCGCCTATTGGTTGGATGAATAGCTCTAAGATCGAAATCTTAACATTGTACAAAGTCAAAATCATTTATTATATAATGTTATTGGTTATAAAGAAATTATTGTGATTTTTGCATTTAGTAGCAGTGCACTCTGCTCTGATGTACCGCAGTTCTCAGCAGTGACATTGGTAAATGGAAAAAGAGGTTTAAACCCATTAAACTGTCAAGGTAGCTGAAGCAGCCTTCATAACTACAAATAACACTGAGTGGATGCATTCTTATAATCATTCCTCAGTTTACACAATAAAATATTCACAATAATAATAGAAAATGTTTTTAGCAGTTGTACATTATGGACTCGGATAATTACCTTAGTGTGATACTGAGACTCTTTTCATCCTTTTTTAAAGATATTTCTATTTTTCTTGTAACATAAGTCATTTAATCAATGTGAAACATAACATGGAGAGATTTTATAATTTGAGTCTGAAGATTGGAAAAGAGTGGTGTGTAAGACTGATGATTATTGGTCTCTACTTCTTTGTTCCTGCCAGGCAGGTGGAAATGATCAGAGTGACAGACTAAAGGGTTAAAAGATAGACAGAGACATGTGGAGATGCTCAGAGATAAATGGGACCTTGTTTTTTGCTCCATCACTTATTGGTACGGTCATTTTTCTCAGGAATCGCCTCCACTCCAGATGCATTAGGCTCTGATGGTAAATGTGAACTGTAAGCTGATCCAAATGACTTGGCAAGAAGAGATAAACAGATGATTAGAGGGATCAAAGAATAGAATACATTCATGGGTGTGTGGAAATGCCTGAAAGTATTTTTGTCTGACTGTAAAGGAGTGTTTGCTTTTTGGTTTGTTTACTGAAGCCTACTTCAAACAAACAATAAGGATACACCAAAAGATGCAGTGACCCTTTTATTCATAATTGTCTTTGACATGTGCCTGAGCATTTGAAACCATGGAAGGAGAAGGTAAAAAAAAATCTACATCATGGAAAGTGACTGTTTTATATGGTCAGTCTATCGTGAATTGTTAGTCTTTGTTTTCATTTCATTTGAATAGAATAAAAAACTGAAATTTCAAATTGGATAAGATCTAATTTGAACAATTAGATCACAACAATAATAGTTACTAATACAATATATATAAATACAATATATATTCTACATTCTTATTATAGAAATAACAGCCATTATTTCTGCTGCCAGTCCTGTCATAATGCTCCATAAAAATGATTTCAACATTAGAACATTTAGTTATAATTAGAAGTGTGCCGATCGGCCACCGATCATAATTGGCCGATTTCCGTGAAAAAGTGTATGATCGGTGATCGCCGATCACGGTCTCTTGTTGCCAATCATACAAACCGATCACCTGCATCTCATTTCGCAGCCTGTCTGTGCAGCTGGTCTCCTCTTTCCTTCACACTGCACAAACGCGCAGCAACAAATCCTAAGCGATGTGGAACTATAACGCACTGAGTGAATGGGAACGTTTGAACGTTTGTCTAATATGGCATAAAAACAATGGAGTTTGGCTACATCAAGGCTCACTGCAGTAAATAAAAAAAAAGACATGGAGTGATCAGATAGCAGGTAAAGCAGCGCACAGCTTCAAACACTCACCCGGATTAGCATGACGGTCAGAAGGCTAAACAAATAACCCGCAAAATTATTTAAGTCTTCAAGCTGCGATTTAAGACGCTGGTTCTGCTCTCGCTGTTGAACCGCTGCTCCGCTACAGGTAGTAATATTTGACAGACGGAGCCGCTTCTGCTCCACCTGGTAGTGATTCTCACACCAAACCTCTGCTTAAAGCTGCAGCATCTAACCTAAAAAAATACATTTTACATGACGGAAAACAGTCTATCTGCATAGACTGTACAATGGTACTGTATTGTGCAAATTGCAGTACAATTTGCACAATGCCTGTTTTGTTTTTTTCTTGGAAAAAGTTATTAAAAATAAGTTTTTGTCTAAATTAAGGTGAATTCATGGTTCCTTTTTCCATATAATGTAACCGGCAGTGCTTATGATTAAAAAAATAATAATTATGCGATCGGTATCGGTGATCGGCCCTCATGGGTGATCGGAATCAGAATCAGCAGGAAAAAACCTGATTGGCACATCTCTACTTATGGAGTTTTGACTGAAGTTCAATCTGGAAGACTCTCTAGTCGCACCTGCCTCCTCAATCAGCGCCTCCCTCCCCACAACTTCTCCGAAACCTGGACCTATCAAGCCTCGCTCCAGCCAGTCATCGTTTGGCCTCCAGTTTAAAAGGACCTCCACCCATGACCTCCTCTGCTCACCAGCTGCGATTGACCCACCTCTGCCCCATCTCCACCTTCTGCTTCCAGCTCTCAGGCCTCATCCTCCTCCGACCGCCGCCACCAGTACAGGCCCCGGGGGGTCTACATTCCTATGATGCTTCAGGACTGTTCATCGAGCTTATCGAAGTCCAGCTCGACGTCCCCGGCCAGGGCCTGAACGCCAAAGAACTTTGTGTCTATTTGCATGTTCATTTTGTCATTAAACTCTTTTAATCGCTTTTTTCTCTCCGTCTGAGTCTCTCCATATTGAAATAATGTTAATATTTCTGGTGCTTTCCATACATCCATCCATCTCTCCATGTGTCCGAAACATGCAGAGATCCTTATCCACAGACAAACTCTCCAGCTTATTCAGAAACTCCAGATCAGATGCTCAAATCACCTCAAGTTGCTCCCCCTGGAGATGGAGGGAGAAGAGGCTCCCCCCGGATGATGGAGTTCCTCATCTTATCGCTAAGACTGAGTAGGGCCAGTCTACAGAGAAAGCTCATCTCCGCTGCTTGTGTCTGGAATCTCATTCTTTCAGTCTTAATTCATCTCATGAGCATGAAGGTGAGAGTTGTGAAAACAGAGTGTGAAATTGAGAGCTTTGCTTTTCGGCAAAGGTCTTTCTTTACCACGATCCCAGCAGCGTCCAATTTAATATAGGACCAAACCCTTGATCTATTTTCCTCTCTACTCTACCAACCTCCTCTTTTTGGCAACATAATAATGCCATGGATTTCCAGCGAACAGCTGCCGCAGTTTCAAATACTTTTAGCACAAACATTAAACTGTTATAAGTTTGTTTCTTGTCTTGTTTTGCATGGTTGCATATCTAAAATGTTAAAGGGAGGATGATATGTAAATTTTTTGAGCCTTATATTATGTTGTAATGGTAGTCCTGCATCATAAACAGACCTCGAGTGTTGCTTTGATTCTCTAAAGATTTGGAGAAATCCTTCAATATCCCGTGGTAGCTATTCACTGATGACTAAGCAGTTGCTCTCACAAAGTGCCACCTACTTCCACAAAGCTTCCTGTTGGAGCTGCAGTCCCCGGTCGAGTTTCCGCCTCACAGGGCGCCCTTCCCTGCATGTTCCCCAGTCAACTCCACCAGGATAGTGGCAGCAACAATTAGCAAATATCTAGTGGAACTGGTCATCTGCTGAGCTTCTCATATGAGCTACTTCCCAATTCAATGCTCCTAATAATGGTTGTAGATGGAATAATGGAGAAACATTGTGACTGATGTGTCAAAGTCAGAGTATCAGAAACCCCCCCCACACTTTTAACATACTATGACAAAAGACTTGTTAGTTTGTTTTGAATAGTTACTTTTGTGTAGCACTTTGGAAGCTTAATATCTTTTTAATGTTGATCAGCAGTGGGGAATTCATCCCCATCACATTGTGTAGAATCAGATTGGAATCTGTGAGCTGCCATTCTCAGGTAAATGTGCAAATGCTCTTTTGGGGATGTTCAAAATTTCTGCAGCACTTCTAGTTGCGAAGGAGCTGAAAAGAGGACATAGTCCTAAATGTTCAGACAAATATTCAAGCACCTCCCCATAATGTACTTCAGCCTCTGCTCAGCTCTTCATCCTATGTCCTCCATGGAACAATTTTATCACCACGGCCTTGCGGGAAAGAACTGAATTAGTATTACATGTTTTACTGTCATGGAGGAGTGCTTGTGTTTCTCCCACAAATGTATGTATATTCTCACTTATTTGGTTTGTCACCAATCTTCCCAATGCTGGGTATTTTTTACTGTTTTTCGCAAAGTAGTGACCTTCTTACTGATAACTTTATTGTATAAAATACAAAGTATTGATCCCTCGAGTACTGCTACCAGTATTAGGTTTCTGGCAGGCTCTCATATTTCTCCACAGTGTTGTAATAACTCAATTGTGGTTTTATTAGTCATGCTTTTTTATGATATCTGGATTTTAAATATCTAAATTTATTTATAATAGAAAGTCTTTTCCTCGTTATCTGATGGATTTCAGTAAAATAGCCCTCGCCCATGTATTTTGAAGCATTTCACCGCACAGTGTCTGATATATTTGCAGACCCAACATGCTCATTCAATTTTCTGGATTATTTAACATTTTCCTGCTCTGTTGCCCTTTTCTCAGTCTAGTGCATCTGAGCCAGTGCCAGCTAGGTTCCTTGTCGGTGCACACATATCCCCTTTCTGTCCAGTTTTCACACAGAAGAGGAAAGTCGATTTCTTAGCACAGGAGTATTATTTTACAAAAACATACAACACAAGTTATTAATTGGCTAACCGATTAATGAATTCAGAGAAATGACAATCCCTATCATTGCTGCTATGAGGTTTTTATTGCGTTTAAATTCCCACCAAGAAAAACAAACAAACAAAAAATCAGAAGGAGGATGATTACATCCAATGTTTCTGTGTTTCTATATTATATTACAATATTTGCACAAAAGCCCCTGCCCTGGTAAACACTCTAGCCCTGTCTAAATAGGTAAAGAGAAGCTGGTAGCCTGTCATTTTTTTGTCTCTATTTTGGCATCAGCCATCTTCTGGTTGCTGGAACAGCAACTTAGCAAGAACCAAGCGGTTAGATAAGCTCATCAGAAAGACTTGCTCTTTCCAAGGATACTCACCTAGACCAACTGATGTCCCCTCGACCCAGTGCAGGTGGTTAGAGACTGAAAAGCTAGGCAAAAATAACATTATTGCTGCACAAAGTTTCCTACCACACGCATGAGCCTGTTGCTGAACTGGAGAGCTCCTTCAGTGACAGATTGCAGCATCCTAAATACACAGAAGAGCGTTATCACAAGTCCTTCCTCCTAGTAGCTGTAAGACCTTGTAGCTCAAAGATAATACATTTTTGCATCCTGGTTGTTATTTGCACAGTTTTTTTCATTTCTTGTAAGTAGCCTGATGTTTTTGTACACAATTATTGATGCATGTTTTTTTTTTCCTACACTACCCTATTGAGTTGCACATTAATTTGAATATGTGTTTGCTATTTTTAGGAACTGTTCATTTTAATTTTCTTATGATGTAAATGAGTCCTACATGTACAGTCTCTTATTATTTATTTTATTTTGATTTATTTATTTATTTTTTTACTCTTGTGTGAATTCCTGTGTGAACAAGTTTCTAGGATAATACTTAAAGACCAGTTTGACATTGCAAGCAGATGCCAGTTTATCCCTGCAACAAAACGCATAAATATGAAGAAGAGGAAGAGATATCCCTTTTTAACTCATTTGCTGTAATTTTCCCTCTGGTTTTGGGCTTAGCAGTCCTCCACTGCCAGTGGAGCCTTAAAATCAGATGTTGTGATGCTGCTGTGCTTCATTGCCAGTGATGAATATGCATTTTCTCATCAACATGCTGTGCATGAATTTTCAGCGATTTATAATGAATTACCACTGATCCGTTTTGGACCCAAAGGCCATGAAATATGCTTGGGAAAGAAAATATGAGCTGTCATTAACAATCAAAACAAAGACAACTAATATATATATATTATATTATATTAATTATTATTTTTGTCTTTGTGACAATTTGAAGAGCCTGGTAAGACTGTTTATTTAAATGCAGTATTACATCAGACATGTTTTGGCTTCATTGTATTACTTGTAAGCACAATTGCAGTCCAAATGACTCATAGTTATGAATTTGGTTTAGAATTTTTGCATGAGGTTTTAAATCACTATTTTATCTTGAATTTTTCAGACTTTAGGTCGGTGGGGTGTACCTTGTTTTTTTATAGTTGTTTTCTTTTGTATACTGACATGTATTGGTATACAGTCTTGTAACTAAGCGCTCTAAAGTGATTTTCATCTAAATTATTTCAGAGTAATTTAGACTATTCGATTTTAACTCAACTTTTTGTGGAATAGTTTGAAGAATATTTTTATTGGTATAGTATTTTTATTGGTATATTTTTATTGGCTCAGTTGCTGGAAGTTGAGTTGTTTATCCCTTTTTATTTACAAACAGATCATTCGTCATTGCTTCAATGTCTTTGTTGTGGCAACGAAGTGCTGGGAATAAATGTAGACCTCTAATTATAGAGCATAAAGGACAGGAGTAAATCAATAGGAGAAGTTGCATAATTAAACAACAGGGAGAGGATGGAAAGAATCACGCATTGTTTGTCAAGAAATGCTATTGGGAAGGTCAATCTAATAGAGATAGAGGTCAGTACAACAGAAGAATTGGGTAAATTAATTTAATGGATACATTTTAAGTATAATGGTTATTTACTCGGTGTGGTGCCTTTTTTATTAGCTCTTTTATATAATTCTTTAGTTAACAAAAGTACCCCCAAAAAATTCTGTTATCTGTTATTGTAGAGTGATGTTTAGCTTAACTTTTTATTGTTATTATGAGGTATTCAGACCAAAAAAATGTATGAATTGAGCCAGTACTGGCTTTGGTGCTGTGTTCTGAGACAAAGTGAAGTCTCATGTAGTGCAGCCAAAATAGACAAAGTTTTCACAATTTTAGCTGGCTAATGTATGAGTCTGAATAGAGTATTGTGTTATGAAAATGAATCTCTTGAACTAAAACATACACCAGACCTGAGAGAACATCAATATTTAAAAAGACTAAACTTTGATCCACTTTCATTCAGAGGGCAGTGTAGATCTTGTTAAAGAGCTTTATTTTCATTTTGCTCAGATATGTACAGGTTAATAAATACTGCATCTTCACGACAAAACAAATCAGACTGGGTATAGTGTCCCAGAAACTGATGATCCCAGTCTGTTTTTAAACCGTGACACAAAAATCAAACAATTAGTGCAGACTCACATTTTACCATGACACACTTACCTGAAAAGAGAGTATTTCCTCTCTACCACCTTTCACTGCATTTAAAAGAGCAAAAGGACTCAAGCATTGGTTTTCCCCTTGAACTTTATCACAACGCAGCAATGACATTATGGTCTTATCTTAATAAACAGGGTGCCAGTATGTGTGTTGTGGGATGACATTAAAGCTTTATCTGTGCTCACAAAACTGGGAGCACAGTGATTATAGGCATTTCAGCTACAGGACTGAGGGCTGTTTGTGTGTATGTGTGTAGTAGCATCAAAGGTTAGCGCTGTTGACTGCTGCTGGTACAGCCACTAATGGGGCTACAGATATGTTTGTGTGTAAACATGTCATCTCAATTTCAGTTTTCCAATGTGCTTATTGGTTGCCTTTTTCCTTCTTGTTTCCTCTGTTTTTGCCATGTACTTAAACTCTCATACAAACTTGTGCATTTACCAGTCCTCATGCACTCAGTGCCATTTAAACTCTCCACCCTTTTGATATATTTGTATCTTTTTAAATGTACATACAACTCTAATTATAATAGCTTTGTAATATCACAGTTTGGGGCTGTTGTGGCTCAGTTAGTAGACTATTAGACTGACCTTCCCAATAACTTTTTATTTAAAACAACACGACTAACAACAACAGCAACAATAATAATAGTAAATAGTAATAATATAATAGTGTAGTCATTAGAGATACTCATGATCCAAGAGGTGTGCATCTGGGTCTGGTTCCTTTTGCAATGTACATATTGTACATGTGTATTGAGCATTAACACAACAGATTTCCTAAGTCCTGCAGTCAGTCTTACGTAGGAAACCCATTCCACTCTGTGTCCACTTGGCAAATAAATCACACATTTGTGAAGCTCAGTAACACTATCGATCAATAGAGGCAGACTATTTAGAGTGCCCTAATACCTTAATACAGTATATCAATGATGAAAATGATGAAAAACAAATGTGCAATAACAAAAGAAAAGTTACTAGAAAATGACAACAGAGTAGATGATTGTGCAAACTCCAGCATGTATGTAAAAACATATTGATTTTGATGGTTACAAAGTCTGACAACTGCTGGGAGGAACAACCTACAATAGCACTCCTTTGTGCATTTATAATGCTGCACTCTGTCACTGAAGGAGTTCTCCAATTCAGCAACAGTGTCATGCGTAGTATAGGAGAAATTGTCCATCAGTCCTTCTGTCTCCTACCAACCGCACTGGGTTTAGGGGGCATCCAAGTACACCGCTGGCGTTCCTGATTTGTAACTGCTTCCTCTCATCTGTAGAGAAAATGCTGCTCCAACATACTACACTATAAAAGATGACTGATGCCACCACAAAATCAAAGAATATCTTGAGGCGCATCCCCTGCAGTCCAAAAGACCTCAGCTACTCGGTGGGGATCGTCTCTCCTGACCCCTCCTTTAAAGAGCATTAGTCTTATGAGTCCAGTCCAGTTTGTTGTTCAAGTGAACACCCAGGTACTAAGAGTCCAATATCTCAACGTCTACTCCCTGGATGTTTACCTCTGTCAGTGAGGTGAGGTGCATAATAATAATAAAAAATCAAATATACATTATTTGTAAAATATTTGGTATATGGAGTGAGATTTAGAGGAAAAATACTGGCATTCAAAAGTGGGGTGGGGGTGGCATTATGTAACGTTGACTTTTTGAAACTATATCATGTCACAATGTTATTCCATCATTAAAAACAAACCTTATGTTTGATAAGTACAGCATTTTTAGTCGATTGTTATAAAATGTGCCTGCAAAATACATAACATCCTTGTAAGATTAACGTTTTGCCCCCATTTCTCTTTACTGTTATGCTTTACTGTCAAATTAAGATCTTGTACGTGGTATCCAATTAAATGTCATTTAAAATTATAATACTACAAGAAAAACAGATCAGAATGTGTTAAGCATAATCAAATCAAAATGGAGAACAGCTAAAATGAAAGTGACCACAAAGAAGAACAAACAGGACAATGATTATGGATGGTTGACTTTGAGGAAAGACAGAAACCAAAGGAAAGAATGGAGCGTTTCAATACAAACCACAGAGTTGCTCTAAGTATGTCTAACGGCTAAAATAAATAAAAAAAAGAGATGGTTGTATTTCCCAAAAGCTTATTATTATGTATGGATGAATGGCTGCAAACAACAAAGTGGCTTTTAAGAAGACACTTTTTCTTTCTGAGCATGTTTTAGTTCTTCTTGACAGCACAAAGCACGTCTTTAGAAACATCCATTAAATTCAGAAGTTTGAAGAGTGAAAATGACTAAGCCATTTTAACTATTTAATAAAAGTGTACTTGTAATATTTTATAGCTTTGTGTTTTGTTAGTTGTTAGTGATATCAAACCTTGTACTTGCATTACACCATTCGCAAGTTCAAGTCGGGAGTAATTTTCATCATTTTTTACAACCTTTTTGAATGCAGCTTTAACTGAAGGCTATAACAAGATAAAACATGGATGCTTTTTATTTTTCTAAATAAAGAGATCCAACAAATACTGCATTTATTTTAGTGGTTTTTTGATACTTGTTGGAAGTAAGATATTTTACCCATTACTTCAGTTTGAAATCTGATTGATTTACCTCTTCTCTTCTAGCCAATAGCAATGTTGATCATTCAATCTTGCATGCAAAGCTGCATATCATCTGCCTAGTTATTTGCATAGTAACACATAACCAATATGGCAACGTTTGATGTGTTTTTGTGTTTTTCTCTGGCAGTGTTACAATGTCACCGATTGGCACGGCATACATATCAAATAATTTTCTGAAAATGACAATTCTGTCATGTGGGCACAGACATTTTCAGATCCCTACCCCCATTTTTTCCAGATATTTTTGCTTGTCCAAGTGTGAACATAGCCTTAGAAATAACATCTCTTTCATCGGTCACCAAAAATATTAAACATGTAATGTACAATTTTGCTTTCTAGAAAATTAATAATTGTTTTTAGAAATCAAAAAATGTTTTTGTTAGGGAAATTTCTAATTACAAAAAAGTCTAAATGTTCATCACTTGAGAAACAAAATAGTCGTCACAAGAACTTGGCTATGAAATGTCTCAAGTAATGGAAATGGGAGAAGCATGTAGCTGTTTTTGTCAGATGTATCAAATTGTTCAAAGCAGATCACTTTTCAGAGAGTCGATTAAATTAAATTGGCTTTATTCACCTGTCGCTAAAGGGCAATTGGTTTTGCAGCAAGTTACATTTGAATATTAATAGAACAGTCATTTAGCAAGAGATTTAAAGCTGAGAAAACTATCATTCAGTATTTTATAGCCCTCTTTGATGGTTTTATAACATTGGAATCAAGTTTTTTGTGCACTCACATCATGAAAACAAAGAAAAACATGGTTTAAATTTGTCTAAATTACTTCTATGACGTCAAGCTACACTCGGCATAAAACTAAAACTTGAGTGCAGTGTAAGGTCAGCTCTTCTGGTGGAAAACTATAGCATATGCTTCAACCTCTGGAGGCCAAATCGGATGTGTAATTGAGGGCCATAACAGCTGCTGCTCTCCACCATATGCAGCTGGTTATTCCTTTCATGGCTCACTCGCTCAAACACCAGCCATTAGGCTCTGACTCTACTATGACCTTCCTTTTATGCCCCCACTGGTTACAACTTCATTACATATTATGAGATTTCACATCACCACTCATTAATACACACTGTGCAAGAAAATGTCATACCATGACCTCTTGTGCACAAAGTGTACATGTTAATGATGGGATGACTTGGATTCTCCCTGATTGATTTTTAACTATCCCCAAGGCATAAGTTCTGGAAAATGTAAAGAATTCTACCAACATAGAACATTACGTCTTTGTTTGTGTGGTTGTGTGTGGTACAGTATTAGATGAAAAAAGGTTATGCTAGAGTACTGTTTAATAAGCTAATATTTCATGGTTGCACACACAAAATATTACAAGACATGAATGTAGTAAAATACCTTGGGAATGAGGGTTTATGTATTTTACATTATTAATTATATTATCCAACTTAGTATATTGCATAATGATATGTTCTGTTTTAATATTATAATAGTAATTTCACATTGTATTTAGAAGTGCTTTTCAGAGCACTCCAAGACATTGCAGATCAAGCAACATAACAAGAAGCAGTTCACACGAACGATTCAAGAAGAATAGGCAATCACAATGTGTAAGCAATCTTAAACCTGAACATAGGTAGAGCATCAGTGTTGGGAATGTTATGAGGGAGACAATTCCAGAGTTTGGAGTTTAGTGGGAGAAAGCTTTGCTCCCCATTGTGCCGAGTCGAGCAGAAGGAACAGTAAAATAGTAAACAAATCAGTAGTAAACAGTGTAGAATGCCAAGGTCCTAAAAAACTGCCAAAATGGACAAAGTGAGCCAAATTTACATTCCTTTTTCAATAAAAAGGAATTGGCAACAGCTGACATGTCAGCTTCTTAAATGGGTGTCCTGTTATGGACTGCAAAATTCCCGACACTGCCTGTTCTCCTGACCTCAATAGTAGGGTGAGTAGGAGTAGTTACAGTGGTAATAATTAAAAATTGGATTTGAAGTTCATGAATTACTTTCAGTATTTTAGATGTAGAATAAAGTTCTATAACAGGGTCCTGGAGTTGAAGACCTCTGCTCCATAGCATGCACTAGAATGAGTAAGAACTTTTAAACATACACTTAGACATAATTCTTATAGCTTGAGAAAGAAAAGAAATATGTTGCAAATTAAAGATTTCTTGACCATTGCTGTCAATAATAAGTTGTTGCTTGCAGGGTCCACATTATTACATTCGGAACAGATTTTAAGTCTTTCATTGCATTTTTGGTCATATTTTTATAATATGCAGCCAAATCTTAGAACTTTAATTAGACCCCCATTTTGTTTATGGATACTTATAAGCTCTGACATATATAATATCAACAGTAAATTCCCACTGTAGTTCTTGAACAGCAGCTGGCAGATCAATTAAGAACACAAGACCACCAAGAACTTTCATGTCAGCCTAGCCATTCACACTGTGTACACAGAACTGTGCACTTTGGATCATAAAGACAGCTGATTCTATTCGTTTCAGCCATTGATTCATCCACATCTAAATGTCAAGTTGAATATTGTCATATTTGCTGGAGGTTGTTGTGCGGTGTGTGGGTTATACATGGTCTCTGTGGATTTCGTAGTGCTTGGAGCTGTGGTGAGATCAATAAACTGAAAGGCCAGTGTGTGCTTGGGTCTAGTTTGCTCCTGCAAGCACACACGACTCCCCCATTTTCAGTATGATAAATGTATAGCATGTTGGTGCTCTTACCCTTTGCCACATCAGCATATGAAATGTAAGACCTCTGTTGCTAAAGATTTTTCAGATAGAATAAAGAAAAAGTAGAGACCAGCTCATATAAAACGTCTGCTGAGTAGGACAAAAAGTAAAAAAAAACATAAAAATAAATAAATGTCTGCTGCACTTTTTCCTTACATTTTCATCAGAAAGAATGTGATCAATAATACTGATGTTTTGCTGGATTGGTTAGTGAGCAGGGCAAGACCTTGTCACAACAAGACTTTTGTGGCATTTGTTGACTGTGACAGCTCACTGTCGGTGTTTTTGTGAGTGGAAGAATGGAGGTGAAAGATCTGATCAGCAAAAGTTTGTAGAATAAAATATTCTTGAACATTTTTTGAAGCTAACGGAAAACCACATAAATAAGTATACTAAATCTATAATTCTTTGTACATCGCATCCTCTCCCCCCCCCACCCCTTTAACTGTAAGAATAAAAGCACAACCTTACCAGACTTTGTAAATCGTTTGTGTGTGACCATGACTGCATCAAACTAATTAAACGTTGCATTGGTAGTAATTTACAGTCATTAGCTGTTGGAAAGAATTACACAGACCTTTGATACCCATGTGACTCATGGTATGGTCCAGTGCATTCAATTTGATTACATTGAACTCCATTTCTCCACAATGTTTCTCCAGTTCCAGACTCATCAGTCCACTCATTGCACTGGTTAATTGCGAGGGATTTGCTAAAACATTATTGTTTCTGAATTTTAGAGCTAAAATATGATTTAAATGTATAGTTTGTCTATTCATGTACTTGACATGATAATAGAGAAGCAAACAAAAGGCTTCAGATTAGCAGTTTTGACAGCAAGTGGGGTTGTGGGATGTCTGCCACGGAGTCCTGTTTAAAGATGAGTGTGCTTGTCCATCTTTTTGCACTCATAAATTATATAAGCACACTGTTCCTTTTGAGAGGAGTATAGAGTTAGATTAAACCGTAGAGAAAATAATTTATATCCTCCACTGCTAGCGTGCTCACAAATACAGATACAATCAAGCATAAATAAAGCCAGAGCATGGCAGCAGCAGAAGAAGGTTGCGGAAATGTCGCAGGTAGGGTTATCTCAGGCTAGAAGAGACTCTCTTTGCCATAAATCAGAAGTGTGGAGTCAAGCCATGGAACTTGATCTTCAATCAGACCGAAGTAACAAAGAGTTGTACGCTCTCACTTATAATTTAAACCTTTGTACCCACCATTGCAGCAGTGAAGTTGCCAGTACGTCCCTCATTCAAACTGAATGATTTCATCTGACTGTTCAGTGTGATTCCATTCTCAGTGCTGTTGCCCTGTGTTAAAACACAGTATGTGTAGTCAGACTATTACACATCTGGCAGACAATAAAGTTAAAACTTTCTACTGTGTTATCAGTAGAAAGTCAGCTTGATCAGGTAGCTTACATTTACTGCTGTTATGCATAATTTGATATCTATTACAGAAATCTGGTAATGCTCTAATTTTAATAAGAAAAACACATTTGTACGGTTGTTAAGAGACCATTTGCACAGAAATGCAGTTACTGTATCTTATGATGGATTTGTCTGCTTATATTATTCTAGCAACTTGGCTCGAAAAATCAATTTAAAATAATGTAATTGAAAGTCATAGCTCTTCACATTTGTAAGCTGTTCTCATCAAATTTATTTAGATAAAATATCACATAAATTATTTTAAGTAATCTTCCCCTGAGAATGTTCCTCTTTAAACTTTCCCTTAAAAGGTTTGTCACG
Organism: Poecilia picta; assembly: GCA_033032245.1. NCBI lineage: Eukaryota > Metazoa > Chordata > Actinopteri > Cyprinodontiformes > Poeciliidae > Poecilia > Poecilia picta. The sequence continues at coordinate 20,872,237 of CM065361.1, forward strand.
TAATCAACAAAAAAAAAGCTGTTATGTGTCCTGAGATTGCTCCATAAATCATACTTGGAACTCCAGTTAATCAACAGTTCAACAAGTTGTTCATAATTACTTTGTGAACAAATAACATGCTTTATCAAATGTTTAATTGTTTAATATTTAATTCAAAGTTTAGTACATAGGACTTGATTCAGTGTTTTGTTTCTATTTGATTTCAGCTTAGAAATTGGATGCATAGACACGGAATTTGACACAAAAATTTGGTGAAAAAACTTTGTAAACTTCAAAGCAATAATGTAGTCCCAGTTCCATCTCTACATCAATTCAGGTTTGTGCAGTCAATCTTTGTACATGGTACTAAAGTTAAAGAAATTTTTACTTGGATACAATATTACATGCTGACATTTTGATATGTTTAATAAGGAAGAAACATACACAAACATGTACTGTATATCTGAGTTTCTGTTTGTGAACATTCATAGCTTTAGACCCAAACACTCCTATGTTCTCATTTTTTTTTTTTTAATAAATCTCTTGTTGAAATGGTTTCCAACAAGTCAACAGACAACCAAATGGTTCAATAATGAGTCTGAGGCAGATCCAAAAGCAATTAATGGTTAGCCATCTAAATGTACTCAAAACTCCTCTAGATCCAAGGATATCATAAACTCACACCCTTTTACCTGCTGCTTGTCTCTTCCTGCTCCTCAGTGATGAAGGTAATGCCATTACTTTCATCTGACAAACTGACACACATTTTGCATATAAGTTTGCACCAGTAAAACTACTACCAGGATACATACATTTTAAGTCTCCAAACATCCACTAAAGAACTTGGATGCAATTTGTGTGTTCACCTGTGTCACTGGTTCTGTGTTATGATCACAATACACCTATTCACTTGTAAAAACACAATAATGTGAAACCAGGGAGGGAGAAATGAGAAGTAAAAGGGTTTGAGTGTAAAGATTTTCATGTAATAGATTTTCTCGCTTGAACATTCTGGCCGGCAAGCTATGAAGTTGTAGCTAGTTAAGAAAAGACAAGCCAATGATGTCATTTGTTATTTCAATGATGTAACTTGAGCTCAATTTAATTGACCACAGGTTGGTTTTATGTTTGCTTAATTATTTTTTTTTTTTAATTTCTGGAAACATTTTTGAGAGTTTGAATGCAAGAATGCAAAAATCAAAAGAAAATAAGGCAAGTTTTTAAGAAGAGTGTTTTGGACCTTCACAAGCCTTGTCCATTATTAAGCACAATTACCAGACGTGTCTTATAAGACATATACAAACTCATGTCACAAATTTCAGTGGTTCTAGAGTGGATGAGATGATTTCATAAGAGTTTGAACTTGAGTTGAACTGTCACAACAATGCCGTATGACTTCACTTGGAATGGGTCTCTTTGACTTGAAAAGACTTAATCTACTACACCAAATAGAAAGTCTCTTATAAAGGAAAATTGCTCATTCAGCAATAATCAAACAAATCAAAGCCGAAAAAGATGAGTTAAGTTTAATATCCCCCCTCCAGATAATGTCAAGCAGGTGGATTACTGACAAAAACATGTCCTTTGTCTTTATTTTTAGAGTTTAATTAATAAATTTCAAAAGGAACACTTCCAATGCTTCAGTTTTACAGTTTAGGTTTAATGACATTATTATACTAAAATACTTTGTCTATTTATGGATCCATGTACAAATTTTTAAGATGTAATACCTTTTTAGAATAAATACATTTTCATTACAATGCAGCATATTTTACTGTCACTCTTACATTTCGTGAATCAGTTAGTTATATTTCTTAGTATTGATCTTGTTGTTTGTTCATGTCCATAATCCCCACATCTAACAAAACAGAAAGTTATATTTAATCTAATTTGTTTGCACAAACCACAGGATGATCGGAAATACAAATTTGAATTTGAAACGTGAGCTGAAAACTAGAGAGGCAAGAGCCTGTAACTTCCTTTCCTTTTTTAAATGTACATACAGAATTATTACGACAATTAAAGTTGAAAAAGGAATAAATGTATGCTTAATGTCATCTGAACAACTATGATTTTTTATGCTTGATAATTTAGTCATGGAGCCAAGAAGTGTCATATGTACAGCTTACATTAGTGTCCCAAGCAGCATCAAGATAATAATGTCTAATTAAATCAACTTGATCACAAAGGTAATTTTTAAGCAGTTGTAAATATAATTTGATTTGTTATTTTAATGATCTGGTGTTACTCATACAGTATTTTAAATGCTGGTTGTTACAGTTGGTTAACATGGATTTTACTTTTTTATTCTGGGTAGAATTTGGTTAAGATCCTGGCGTGGAGTTTTTCTGCATGGAGTTTGTATGCTCTCTGTGGTTTCTCCCGGGAATTCCAGCTTCCTCCAACAGTCCAACTGTTAAACCTGTTAGTTCAACTGATTGCTTCAATTTGCCCACAGATATGTGTGTGTGCGCGTGTGCAAGCATGGTTGTGTGTCTCTGTGTTGCCCTACGATAGACATGCAACTTCTCTAGGGTATAACCTGGCTGTTGTTCAGGGACCACTGGAGACAGGCACCTGACCCCTTATGTACTAGAGCAGTTATGTAGCAACTGGAGTTATTACATAGTTGAAAATACTATGGTTTGTTATGTTCATACTAGTATATGTATTTGAAATTTATGCAACCACGAACAGAAGAATGTCACAAATATCAAAGTGCTGACTATGTGCGTACGTACAAACTATGTCGTGTAAAAAGTATAAATTAGCACTTCTTCAGCTGCCTTTTGCTCTCTCTTTGTAACAGGCCCAGATTCCTCCCTGTTCTTGGATGTATTTTTGTCTTTCAACTTTCTTTATTCAGGTGGAATGGAAGATTTGTGATGATAACAGTAATTACACACCCCCACGATGAGACACAGACACTGTGTGCTTGCACCCTTACAGGCAGACACAGAAACATTAATTATAGTGATCAGAAAGCAGTTTTTGTTGAGCTATGTAGATGCACAGTATTTTATGTTGTGTGTTGCGATGAAAAATATGTCTAAATCCTGACTAAATAATGCAACAGCTGGACTTGAGGGGCTGCAGCTTTTAAAAATTAATACGTGCACATGCATGTTGACGTTTTCTTTGTAAAACTTTGTGTTCTTACCGTTTGTGTTTGCATGTTTATGTACAGTGATTGAATATGCATAGTTTGAAGGGTGGGTTCCAGACTGCTTGCATGATTTGGTCACAAATAGAGCATGAAATTACATTACACAACTAATTTTTAATAGTTTTTAAAGGAGATAAAGTCATTTATTGTTACCACCCACTTTGTGTTCTTAAGTTTACAAGCACAGTACTTTCTACTTTTCTGTATAAATTTGATGAACACATTTGTTTGCCATTATTCTGTCTCTTTATTAAACTGTTGAGTTAATGTCCTTACATAAAAATAGTCTGCAATAAATCAGCTGTTGTGTCGTCTGTGGTGATTGGTCTGTTAAAGTTGGTAATGTTGATTGTACATGGAAAAAAAGCAAAAAATCATTTGACTAATTTTTGAAGTAGAAGTCTTACAAATTCTACCCACTTTATCCATGTGGTGGCCATGGACAGAATCTCAATGGGTCTGGTTTGGGATCTTAAGCATCTCATCTTTTTTGCTTTTCACAGAAGCAAAAGAGTTTATGTATTTAAGGGTTTTATTGATGATGTATGTTAGGATGAAGTGGGAGATGGAAAAAAAAACATTGAGGATTTATCTTCTACATCTTGGGCGAACTGTTGTGGTGAACATAGAGCTGAGACAAAAAGCAAAACTTTCAACTAGTTTAGTATTCTACCACTCACCTGGGGTCATGAAGTATGGATCATGACCAAAAGATGCAAACATAGATGCAAGTGGTCATAACAGATCTTCTATAGGGTGTCCGAACTCAACCTTGAACATAGTTTGAGACGCAGACACAAGGTAGAGTGTCTGCTTTTCTGAACAAATTCTCCTTAGCATAATGCTTCCAAATTGGTCATATATTTCTACCTATTAGACTTGTGAGAACATCAAACATTTATGCCATACTACAAGCTAAAGGTAGTAGACTGGAAGATACAACAGGTGAGTGACGGGTGGATGAAAGTCATTGCAGGACCTAAGTGGTATTTGACTGTCTCGTGGTCTCTCAGTAGGACACATACAAGACTGGTGTTGTCAGTGTCATTGCAAGTGGTCAGGGTTCAATGTAGCTTCTTAAGACTTTGAGTAAAGGCTTACTTTATTGACACTGAGTGATTGGATCTGTCTTATACCACAACGTTTATTTTTATTCTATCTTCTAACTTTAGAGAATAAGATTTGTAGAAAAAAAAATCTTCTGCAGTACTGTCAGAGATGTCAGAGGAGTTTCTTTTTTGACCTGAGGTGAGGCGTGTGCAGGTGTCTCTTGCCTATCTGCTGTATTGCCATTGAGCTGTGAAGCTCTGTGTATGTATATATGAGGAAATGCAAGAAGCAGAAATAGCCTATCGAGTAGCTTGAGCCTCTGGAGAGACAAGTCTATTGCTACAAATCTGCCTTTTCACTAATGAGCTTAAAACATCTGTTCAGATGGATGGCAGTAGTAGTTGGACATAATGGAAAAAATTAGAATAATTTACTCCAAGCAGTGGTTCTGTACAAACAAGGAACAGAAGCATGATGACATTTACATTATTTCACCCATTTTGACCTGCAAGTCAAAAGACAATTGTCTTAGAAAATTAACTAACCATATTCTGAATGTTTATTTTTCTGGTCCTTTAACTGTGACATTATTGCTACCATTTACTCTATAATGCTTTTACTGCCATTTCTGATGATCTTCTGGACATTTTTTCAGAGACTGAAACACATATAGCACTGCAGTGTTGTGTGGATTTCTCACTGAGATTTTTTATTCTATACATTTGCTACAAGCTGTTATTTCTTTAAACTAAATGTGATTCTTGGAAATCTACTCAATTTCCCACAGCTTGTTTCATCATTCATGCCTGCTCCATGCACTCTTTGGCTACTTTATTCAGTACCCCTTGCTCGTACTGGGTTGAATTCCCTTTTGTTGTTAAATCTGCTGGAATTATGTGACATTGATTCAGGGATGCATTGCAAACCTTACTTAATGATTTTAGGCCATATTAACATAATTACATCATTAAGCAGAGGGCGTTTTGTCAGCTACACATCCATGATGTAAATCTCTATTCATCTCTCTATTGCAGTGAGATCTAGTGACTGAGAGAGAGCAATGGACCACAGTTATCACATACAGACAAGTTTAAGATGATTTGACTTTTGTAACATGATGCTAAGATTGAGATTCATCAAGCCAGGAAACATCTTTCAATTCAGTTATTGTAAACTTTTGGTAAACTGGGATTAAATGTAGCATTACTAGATTTTAGCTGACAGCAGTATTCTGCAGGGTATTCTTTTGCTACTATAGTCCAGTTGCTTCAAAGTTCAACATATGGTCTGTTCAAAGATGGTATTCTTCATACCTTAGTTGCAAGAAGGACTTATTTTGCTTACAATTGCCTTTCTATCACTTCAAACATTCTCCCTTTACTTCTGATCTCAATATGTTCCATCATTCGCGCATCTGATCCTCACTGTATACTTTCTCTTTTTGTACCGCTTCCAAAAATCATAACCAAGGAGATGCGTGTGCATATGTGTGTGAAAATCCCACTAAGTTGTGTAGTTTATAAAATAGACAATTCTGTCAGACACTAATTGTCATTGCATTGTCAATTGTCATTCCTTCAATAGAAGCCATTATCATAATGATTTTTTTTGTTTTTAAATTCATTGAGTTGTTACCGTGTTATTTGTTGATTACATTACCGAACAGTTGCACAAGGGTGCCTAATAATGTGACCTGTGAGTGAATCTATCTGTCTAGCTGATGTAAACATTACCTGGGGCAGAAAAAAAAAATAGTTTGAAACTGCATTTGGCCATCTCTGGGGGATCACTGTCTTTTTGCCAATAGATTACGATTGGTAGCAGAGAGAGAGCGTAAAAACACATACAATTTTGTTAGTTTTTAATTTATGCTACCCAAAGAGTCGGTTAACATAATCTAAATGGCAACAGAAGTCGTACAAGATTAGACACAGGACATCTCTGTCATTGTTTATCCTGACAGAATTGTTGTCACTGTTGCAAGCATGTTGTCAGTAAATCAAGTGTTTTATGGTAACCCACAATGCTGTAGTGAAAAAGTTTTATGAAGATAGAGTGAAGGATTAATTCACTGTTAACCATGTTCTGCCACCGTTTTAGCAGTTGCTTTTGTTTATGTCGAAGCAGTGTTTTATGGCACTCTGCTCTATAGTCACCCCAGGCAATTATAGGTAATGATATATGAGTGTGTGCCAGGGGTGGTGGTAGTGTTGCTTAAGCAGGTTGCAAATGGAGAAGAACCCCCTGAGCATTCAGACAGTTAAAAGTGATGGGATGAGAGTCGAGGTGAGGCAGGATAAGTGAGCAAAGATTGTGCTGGATGGATAGGACAGATGGGGATGGGGACTTCACACAGATGTGTGAAGTCTACTGCTCAATACTGAAGGTTTCATGAACAAGGTTGTTTAATAGCAGATTGAAATTATTTTAAAAGTACAGGAAAGTCTCTAAGTAGCTTAGTCCGGATATGTAAAAATCCAAAATGTCCATGCCATTTCAGTCAAGCAATTGCTTAGGTGTTGGCTATGAGTTGACATATATACAGTAAATATTTAAGTTGGACAATTAAGAATTAATGTAGACAGTTTTCTTATTCTTTGTGTGGAAAGCATGTTGTTTTGTTGCATTGTTTGTTCCACAAAATGCATTTCAGAGGCTGCTGCTGGAAGAGAGAGAAAATGTGTAAACTCTGAAAACCCTAATTTTAAAATGCAGGCGTGTGTGTTTTGGGTTTGCTACTAGCAGGCACATAAGCAGGCTTTTGGGTATTTGCATGTTTTAGAAAAAGCTTTGCTGCTTTGATTGATACCTTGAGCAACTTTTATACCTTTTTTTTTATAGGCCAGGAAGACATAATATCTCTGATTTAGAGCCTTAAGATGCAGTCAATCATATAAACTCCCCCAAGTATCATACAAAAACCCAAATTATGTGGTGTTCAAATCTTCTACTTTGATTTCTTTCTTACAGTGCTGTATGTGATGGTTGTTTTCTTTTGCAGGTGGTGGAGACCAACCTGGTTGCCTTTGATTGTCATTGGATCCTGATTAATGAGGTGAGGGTAATTGAAATAATGTAATGGTGTTACTTGTGCATTTGGTTCTTATTACTGTTCCAGGTATGATTGAAAAAGTTATTACTTGTCTTTCTGGTTTTAGATGTTTACTTAAAACACCATTCATACTCGACCAAAATCAAAGTGCTTTACACAAAAAGCTAATGTTAGAAGGAAAATAAATTAAGGACAACATGTACAATAACAAGTAACTGAAATAAGAAAGTGCACAAGAGTATACAAGGGATAAATGAATGAAGGAATATGAAGGACATTGAAAGGTATACAACTTTCACTGTGTGTACCTGATAAATTAAGGAAGGAAAGTAGGATACAGGGAAGAGAACATGCAAATGTTTTTTTTTTTTTTTCTCAGCTGCTATTGGCTTTTTTCATACTTTCTCAGACCTGGAAAATAAAATCAAATTCCATGGTTTTCCAAACTACATAGCAACCTTGTTCCAATTAGTAATCTTTGACATTCTGTTTCCCTGCAGTATAAACACGACATGACACTTTTTGCCCCTTGCCACTAGGTTGGTCATTAATCCATATTTATCTTCCCATTGCGCCACACACTAAGCAGGGGGCACGGGAGATAAAAATAAAGGAGAACTACAACAAAGTGTAATTTTCAGCTCACCAAGTTTCATGAGCATCACTTAAACACTTTGAACATTCCACCTGCTGATTGGGAGAGATGCCAGGAAAAGGTTATTTCTGTCCTGCTGTTAAAAATGTAAATATGCAGACTTTGCTCCACTGTACTGGGATTAACTTGAACTATGTGCTTTGTTGAGATGAGACTGACATTGAGCCTTTCATCAACAAACAAGCCAGGTGGGTTTAGGGCCAAAAAGGATGAGAGAACAGAATTAGAAAAGAAGGAATAAAAGGATATGAATGGGGAGTAATTTTGTAATACATCATAATCTAAACAGGGAGGAACATATGTTTTAAATAAAATCAGCATGTCAATGGAACCTTGAGGAAACCCACATGTAATATATGTTTCCACAGATTTATAATTTCCAAAGTGGCACAAAGTTGTATCAATCCAAGGTTTACCCCAGAAAACTTGCTAAGTCCTGTGGTTGGGCGCTTGGCAGCCATTCGTCCAGCAGCCCGCCGTGTTTTTGAGTTAAAAAATGTTTAAAGTTGACAGGAAATTTGAAAATATCACTTAATTATGTGCTTTTGGAAGATTGGAAGATTAATATCTGAACATTAGCTATAAAATCTTAAAAAATGCAAACATAAAAAAGACTTTAATAGATATGCAATGCTAAGCCTGGTGGGGACACAAGTAAAGCCTGGTGGCCTGCCAGGCTTAAATACGACACTGTAGGAAACCCTGCAATCTGCCAAATGAAATCTTAATCAAATTACCAAAGTGCCATGGATCTTAATCCATGTTTTCTCTCAATTAATATGTTATTGTTAGCTGAGTCAACAGCAGCACTGACATAAAGTAAAATCAAGAAATACATTTCAGTAAGTAAACTGTCTAACCATTTCACAATGCTACTCATAAAGGACAGACAAGTTTGACCAAATTTTTGTTAAATTTGGATGAGCATTTGCTGCAAATCTTCTTGCATTACACATAGTAAATCAAGAAATATTACAGCATGTAATGTTACAGTTTTAAAGCTGTGGCTCAAAAGACATTTAAAGACAGAATTCTGAAGGTTAAGACATATGGGGGAAAAACTGTGGTTGATAACTAATATTCTTCAGAGTGACTTGAAGCTTTTAGACCCCATCTCATAATGTATGCAACCTACTGAACCCAATAAGGCAAAGACTTTGAAAAGAATCACTTTTGAGGGAGTAGGCTTTGAGGGATAGATTAAGTTTAGCTTTAACTTTCAAAGCCAAGCCACATTCTTTCTTGGGTGATGTTATTTTAACACGGTATATCAAAGTTCTTTTTATTGCATAATTTGGAGTAAGAGTGATAACATAAAAAATAGCTATGCATTTTAAAACAAAATGCATCACAAAGTGAAGGAATATTTGGCACTGTGTGTTGGTCTGCCAGTTTCACAGCAACCTTAGTCCAACAAAACAAAATAATAGTGAGGAAGAAAAAGAGGAACAGTTTAAAGTGGCCAGCATAAGCCCTGACCTAAATCACAGAAAACCTTTGGAGAGTGCTGCCAAAAGCACAAAAGGACTCCTACAAACTTTAAAGAGCTTAAGCACAAAGAAGTGAATCGGTGACAGAAGCTAACAGTTGACAAGGGACAGCAAGAAGCTTCTTAATGGCTGTAAATAAAAACAATAAATATTGAGCTGTTTGCTGCTGAAAAAGTTTAGCTTATATTTTTTGAATACCATTTATCATTTCACTAGTATTTTTTTCTGCACTGCTGTTTAGTTACTGAAACAGTACATTAAGTTTTTTTGTTTGTAATGATGTGAAACTTTCAAGGTTTCACATCATTGTGAAACCGTTACTTTCACTATCTTTTTCACACAGTAAAGTGGACATGCTTTTTAAAATGATCAGTTTTTCTTATTCTAAATACTTAAAGTTGTACTGGAGATGGTGTTGAGCTTTATCATACTTTAGAGTTTATAATCTCTTTCTGATAATTTTTTCTGATCCATATTTACATTCACTCATCATAACAAATTTTGTCATGATAGAAACAATAATTCTTTGCTGCTGGCTTTAAACTCATATTCATTTTAAATGATTTTAAAATGTCCTACATATTGTTCATAACAAATAAAAAGTCTGTGCCATTTCAATAAAGAAAATATATATTTCATATTTTTAAATCTCTAATTGCTTTTCTTGGGAATGGACTATTTCTTTAAAGCCTTGGGCCTTACAGTGAAATGACAGGACATAACAGGTGGTCCATCCAAAAATGGTAGAAGCCTGAGTTGGTACAAAACAAGAAACACTCCTCGTATCCTTCAGTGTGTCTCAGTTTCTTCCTCTGTGTTTCATTTTCAAGTCAAAGCCTGTCATGATTCTCTGAAATGCCACAAGGCTCAGTGGACCTATTACTTTCGCAGTTATGCCAAGTATTTCTGTTTGAAACAAATGTTTGTATGTATCACATTCATTAATGCTGCAGGAACAACCGCAGTCAATCATGCGAATGTCAGCCCTGTTATATGAACGTTTAGATTTTCTTTCTTTTTCATATTTATGACAGATGAAAGGGTAGAGCAATATTGTCACCATTTGCTTCTAAATACTTCAGAGAAGCCTTTAGGAATATTTTTGTGTTTTTTGAAATGCTAATACTTGTAGAGGGGAGGGAGATGGGAAGAAAAGCGGAATCCTGGGCTCTGTACTTTAAGGAATATGGCAAACATCAGAACAACGTATTGGGGAAACAGCCACTTGTATCAGTGACTGGCTTCTTTTATTGAAGTTTTATTTCTCTCCCACCTGCTTCTTAAAATGAATGTCATATTAACATGAATAAAGTTTTATAGCTTACTCAAAAGAGGAAATATGTTTTCTGAGTTTTGAAGACATAATGTCTTTGTTCTCATCCTTAGTTGAATTACAAGGTCAAGCAGCTAATAAAGAAGCTGACTACCAGTTCTTTGCAGAAACACTGTTAGTGCTTTGAATTTCAACATGAATCTGACAGCAGAATACCATAACAAACTTGATCTTCCAAACCTAAAAAGAATACAGTTATTAATATGTTTGAAAAGTATTTATATATTCAGTTTATAAGACAGCTTATTTACTTTTTATTATTTAATTACAGCCCGCCAGCACCCTGGCTCCTGTATTGGTGGCCTCAGCTCCATATCCTCTCAATGAAATGGCCAGATCTCTGTGATGTAAAACTACACTTTCATAAAGATTGATAAGACAGTTTTTACTTTTTGTAAAGAGAATAAAATAATGAAAGTATCTATGTCTATTCCTCTTTCTTTGTGTCTAGGAAACATGAAACTTTGTGCATTTGTTGTTCAGCAACACTTTATGACAGTGAATAAATAAGATATGGAACTAATCAAGAAATGTTGGACATTTTAAAAGAATATTCCTATTTATCTGAAATCTAACTTTGTGCAGCCACTATTTGTAGTTGGTGTCTTCTAAAAGTTGTAGGCTCTCAATATAAAAACAAGGAGGATTTCTAAAAAATTAGCTAGGCTACTCAACCCTCAGGACATACATTTCAAATTCCCATTCTTAACATTCATACTTAAGACTCATTCTTAGAATTCATTACGCAATCCTTCACTGAAAGAAATCGCATTAACCTTTCCATTAATCAATTTGTAAGACCAGAAAACAGATCATTTTATTATTATATGGTTTGTTTTTTTTATATGTTTTAGTTTACATGGAAATAAAATGTTATAGCTACTATATAATAGCCTTGAGGAGATACTACAGTATAAAGTTTCACTGCAGGAGCAAATTTGTGAACATGTTTAAGCATGTTTCACTAAAGCTTTTATTTAGAAACTAATAAAAAATTAATAAGCTGGCCTCAACTGTTTCATTGACGATTTAGTTGTAAGCACAGTGTACCAAATGCTATGGGTCAACTGTTGATGAGAGCAGAGGAGTTAGAATACATTCTAATGTATAATGTAATACTGTTTCTTTGGAGAATGGATATTTTAATGTGCAAAACTGCTTTCAATCCCTATAGATTATTATGCATGAGAGGATACTCTATGGTTGTCATAACTCAGCTTTATCTACAGCCAACAGTCAGCCAGCACCACTGAAGGGAAGTTCACAGCTTATAATTGATCATCCTTCCGTCACCCATCACATTCTCTCCTCTGAGGATCAGAGGATTTGAAGTTAGGAAGACAAGAAATGATAAGAGATGCTTATGGCTTCTCTTGCTGCCTGTCATTCGCTTAAGTTTAGGAGATAATTTCTTTTTTGATCATACTCATTCTAAATCTCTTCATCAAATTTAACTATCCTTCAGTAAATTATCATCTTTGTTATTGTGCAGACTATTTTAAAATTACTTTTTCATTAGTAATTTTGCTTCCATTAGACCTTTTAGGTGAAAACAAACATCCTAAACTCATAATTGAAGATGTTATTTGGTAGGTTGTCTCTCCTACAAACTAATGTACTCTAAAAGCCTCTCTGAAATTAGATGGATCTAGATGGATGTGCATATAATTTAGACATAAGAAATTCTATGGTACTAAAAATTTCACAATGATGCAAATACCATGCATTAGATTGTAGTATTCTAGGTATCTTAATTGTTTGTTCAGATGAAGCACTCAAAGCAAGCGAATGCATTAAGAGATGTAGACATTATGTCCTCAGCTCTGTTCCAGCCATGTTAGGCTTTTTCTTTTTCCTGATAGTTTACCAAGATGCATGAGAGCTGCGTCTCAACTGTTGCTGCTCCACTTCCATTGTCTTTCACTGTTCTCAGTTCTCCATTAATATTTTGCTTTCGTCATTATCTGGCTTTATGAATGTCTGATTTCCTCTCCAAGAAAAATAAAACATTTTAGAATGTGTGTGTTCTGACAAAAACAAGGTGACAAACTGTGTGGGTGGCAGAGGTATAAGCAGAAACAGTCTGTTCTCTATGGAGTGGAAAAATAAGGGTTTAGTGTCTCTCAGACAAAAAGGCAGAGGGATTGGCTGAAAGGATACAGAGCATTGGAGAAAGGAATCAGGAAATGGTGCCAAGATGAAGTGAGAATTTTGCTTTTGACTCTCAACTTCGAATAGTGCAGTGAAGACTAGAATTTAATGGCTTCTGGGTGCCGAATGAGGGAGATTGAGGTCATATTTGGGTGTTTCTGGGAATGCTTGCAGCCTTAAACTTCCAGTTGATGTAAAAAATAGCTACTTTTTTTACCTTATTTTTGAGCTGCAGTGTATCATAGATGTATGTCGCAGCTTACCAAGAGTTTCAGTATTTAGATAATACCACACAATTCTTTGTCTAGAGTGACGTCTTATTTGGCCTCTGCCCGACTTTAAATCAAAATAGTGGTATTGAAACAGAATCAATACACACTTATTTTTATTTTTTCTAAGCAAGAGGAAATAAAGTTATTTCCTAAAATGTTGATTTCCAGTAAATGACTGAGTGGGTTATTGGAACTTAGGAAAAATAACAATGAGTCAATAGAATGTGAACGAAGAATTTAAAGCTGTCCCAACCTGATTTTTTTAACCCTTATTCCAATTGAAATTATTTAAGAACAGGAGTCAGCTAATTTTGAGTCTTAACCCCTTAATACATTTATGTTAATTAAAAATCTAACTTGTTATATCTGCTTGAAAATTCTGTGCACCTTTACAGTGCAGCAAAATAGCACTCTGCATTTCATCAGTTTTACTACAACTCACTCATCAATTGATGTTCAGGATGCTGCAGTCTCTTCTTACAGTGCGAAATATTTGATCTTAAACACAGGTTCTACAGGATAACCTCAGCATAGCCAGCGGCTATAATGTTCTGATCTTCCATCATCTAAAACATGTACAGCTGGTCTTCAACAAGTGTAATTTTTTACACCCAGAGCCCTAGATATGCTGCAATACAGTTTTGTAAACTGCCCACATAAATCACTGTGCTGATCAAAAATTGGCCGTGCAAAATGCGGCGGCCAGCAGGGGTGCAGTTAATATTCCCAGCATTAGACCAAGAACAGGAATTGTCAAGAATTCAACTATACTTATCTGCACCACTTACACTATTTTGGATTATATTAGACCGTTATCTTTCAAAAAAAAAACAAAAAACAATAAAACCCCGAATTGCTTACTCAAGGTGTCAGGGTCAATATTTGAGAAGTTCAAGTATTTAGGTGTCTTGTTCATGAGAGATCAAATTATTGCAGGCATTGCCATATGCCATATGCAGTCTCCAAAAAAACATCTGAGCAAAAAAACAAAAAGCAAAAACAAAATAGCACAACTCCCCACCCCCCAAAAAAACCCTCCTGATTTAACTGTCTTCTTTTCCTCCATTATAGTTATGAGATATGGTAAATGAATAAATGAGAATGAGATCCAAGACTCAAGCAACTGAAAATGTGAAAAATGAGAAAACGCCTTGAAAGGTTTTGTTTAATCGCCTTGAAATTTCCTTGTCTGAGCTGCAGTGAGTTCCTGATAATGAATCTCTACATTTATTCCTGACACTTGATCTCAGATAAGCATCAGATGACTGAAGCCTAAGACAATAAATGGATACTTTCATCCATCCATCCATTCATTTTCTTCCGCTTATCCGGGATCGGGTCGCGGGGGCAGCAGTTTCAGAAGGGAGGCCCAGACTTCCCTCTCCCCAGCCACTTCTTCCAGCTCCTCCATGAACCCCAAGGCGTTCCCAGGCCAGCCGAGAGACATAGTCCCTCCAGCGTGTCCTGGGTCTTCCCCGAGGCCTCCTCCCGGTGGGACCTGAACACCTCACCAGGGAGGCATCCAGGAGGCATCCTGACCAGATGCCCAAGCCACCTCAACTGGCTCCTCTCGACGTGGAGGAGCAGCGGATCTACTTTGAGTCCCTCCCGGATGACCGAGCTTCTCACCCTATCTCTAAGGGAGAGCCCGGCCACCCTGCGGAGGAAACCCATTTCGGCCGCTTGTATCCGTGATCTCGTTCTTTCGGTCATGACCCAAAGCTCATGACCATAGATGAGGGTGGGAATGTAGATCGACCGGTAAATCGAGAGCTTTGCCTTTTGACTCAGCTCTCTCTTCACCATGACAGACCGGTACAGCGCCCGCTTCACGGCAGACGCCGCCCCAATCCGCCTGTCGATCTCCCACTCCCTTCTTCCCTCATTCGTGAACAAGATCCCCAGATACTTAAACTCCTCCACTTGAGGCAGGACGACCCCCCTGACCCGGAGAAGGCACTCTACCCTTTTCCGGCTCAAGACCATGGCCTCGGATTTGGAGGCACTGAGCCTCATCCCGGCTGCTTCACACTCGGCCGCGAACCGTTTCAGCGAGAGCCGCAGATCATGATTTGACGAAGCCATCAGGATCACATCATCCGCAAAAAGCAGAGATGCGATCCTAAGGCCACCAAAACGGATCCCCTCAACACCTCGGCTGCGCCTAGAAATTCTGTCCATGAAAGTAATGAACAGAATCGGTGACAAAGGGCAGCCTTGGCGGAGTCCAACTCTCACCGGAAACGAGCCCGACTTACTGCCGGCAATGCGGACCAGACTCTGACACCGGTCATACAGGGACCTGACAGCCCATATCAAAGGGCCCGGTATCTCATACTCCTGGAGAACCCCCCTCAAGGCCCCCCGAGGGACACGGTCGAACGCCTTCTCCAAGTCCACAAAACACATGTAGACTGGTTGGGCGAACTCCCATGCACCCTCCAGGACCCTGCTGAGGGTGTAGAGCTGGTCCAGTGTTCCACGACCAGGATGAAAACCACACTGCTCTTCCTGAAACCGAGGTTCGACTATCCAACGGACCCTCCTCTCCAGGACCCCTGAATAGACCTTTCCAGGGAGGCTTAAGAGTGTGACCCCTCTGTAATTGGAGCACACCCTCCGGTCCCCCTTTTTAAATAGGGGGACCACCACCCCGGTCTGCCAATCCAGAGGAACTGCCCCCGATGTCCATGCGATATTGCAGAGTCACGTGAACCAACACAACCCTACAACATCCAGAGCCTTAAGGAACTCCGGGAGGATCTCATCCACCCCCGGGGCCCTGCCACAGAGTAGTTTTTTGACCACCTCGGCGACCTCATCCCCAGAGATTGGAGAGCCCAACCCAGAGTCCACAGGCTCAGCTTCCTCAACAGAAGGCATGTTGGTGGGATTGAGGAGGTCTTCGAAGTATTCCGCCCACCGACCCACAACGTCCCGAGTCGAGGTCAGCAGCACACCGTCCCCACTATAAACAGTGTTGGTGCTGCACTGCTTCCCCCTCCTGAGACGCCGGATGGTGGACCAGAATCGCCTCGAAGCCGTACGGAAGTCTTTCTCCATGGCCTCGCCATACTCCTCCCACGCCCGAGTTTTGGCCTCAGCTACCACCCGAGTCGCATGCCGCTTCGCCCGCCGGTACCCATCAGCTGCTTCTGGAGTCCCACAGGCCAAAAAGACCCCATAGGACTCCTTCAGCTTGACAGCATCCCTCACCGAAGGTGTCCACCAACAGGTTCGGGGGTTGCCGCCGCGACAGGCACCAACGACCTTGCGGCCACAGCTCCGATAAGCCACCTCGGCCATGGAGGCACAGAACATGGTCCACTCAGACTCAATGTCCCCCACCTCCCCCGGAACGTGTTCGAAGTTCTGCCGGAGGTGGGAGTTGAAGCTCCGTCTCACAGGGGACTCCGCCAGACGTTCCCAGCAGACCCTCACTACACGTTTGGGCCTGCCAGGTCTGATTGGCTTCCTCCCCCACCACCGGAGCCAACTCACCACCAGGTAGTGGTCAGTGGACAGCTCCGCCCCTCTCTTCACCCGAGTGTCCAAGACATACGGCCGCAGATCCGATGAAACGACGACAAAATCGTTCATCGAACTGCGGCCTAGGGTGTCCTGGTGCCGAGTGCACGTATGGACACCCTTATGCTTGAACATGGTGTTCGTGATGGACTAACCGTGACGAGCACAGAAGTCCAGCAACAGAACACCACTCGAGTTCAGATCAGGGGGGCCGTTCCTCCCAACCACGCCCCTCCAGGTCTCGCTGTCATCGCCCACGTGAGCGTTGAAGTCCCCCAGCAGAACAAGGGAGTCCCCCAGGAGGGGCACTCTCCAGTACCCCCTCTAAGGACTCCAAGAAGGGTGGGTAATCTGAACTGTTGTTCGGCCCATAAGCACAGACAACTAATAGCCGACTATTTCTAGCCGAAACCTCTCAGCTTCGCACACTAGCTCCGGCTCCTTCCACACCAGAGAGGTGACGTTCCACGTCCCAAGAGCCAGCTTCTGCAGCCGGGGATCAGACCGCCAGGGTCCCCTCCCTCGGCCGCCGCCCGTAACACACAGCACCCGACCCCTTTGGCCCCTCCGACAGGTGGTGAGCCCATTGGAAGGGGAATCCACGTCTCCTCTCCGGGCTGAGCCCGGCCGGGCTCCGTGGTTAAAAGCCCGGCCACCAGGCGCTTGCCATCGTGCCCCACCTCCAGGCCTGGCTCCAGAGTGGGACCCCGGTGACCCGCGTCCGGGCGAGGGAACGCCAAATTCAAAGTTTGTGTCCACCATACTTTCATTTAAAGCAAATTTAGAATATTAACCCTTGTATTTAGAAATGGGGTCCAACCAACCCCACACCTGTAAAACCTGTATTATTTGTCACAGTCCTCTACGTTTGCCTCAGTCCTCACACACACAAGGTTTAGACAAAACTATTGTCTTTTATGATTTTCATTTGTTCTTATTTTATTGACTTTAGAGATGAAATAGGAGAAGGTAAACCTATTAAGACTCATTTTAATATGAGCTAAATGCTGACTGAGCACAAATAGTTCTCCTTAATCATGACTCAAGTGTGGTTGTGGCCTGTACACACAAGCATCTGCTGTTCAGTATGTATCTGTGTCACATTAATTTTACATTAGCTGTTAAACGACTAACAACTTTGAGGAGACCGAAAGTCATACTAGGTGGTGACTGTTTAGTTTGTCCACAGGGGTATGCAGACAAAGAGGTAAATAGAACATGACAGTGGAACATGCATGCTCAGAGGACAAAACTCAAAATTATAGTTTCCTGATAAGTTTTTGTTTATACGGACTGATCTTTAGTATTCCTGTGCACTGCCGCGTCTATATTTGTTTGAGTTTAGATCCTTTGAGTGAAGCTGTCTGGATCATTTTTGCCAGCCGATTTTTCTTTGTATGCCCTTGACTGCCTGCAGTGAATCTTAATTTTGTTTTGGCCCACAATTCTGCTGTGCTTAGCAGGGTTAAGCATTTCTCTCAACTCTGAATATTTTTTTTCTTTTTTTGATGGCTTTGTTACTAAACCCCTTTCAGAACTTTGATGAAGACGACTCTTAAAGTTTTGCCACGTATTAACCCAACAAAACAACAAATAAATTCCTTACTGAAGAATTCAATTCCTTAAGGCAGAATTACCCTTTTGTTACTTTTTCAAACTTTTTTTATTTCACGTATGATTTTTCACCTCTAATGTTGTGAAAAAAATAAACAAGATTTGACAGAAAAAGAAGTGTAAAATCACCAAACAAAGGCAAACTACTGCACATAATTAATCTGTAGCAGTTTATTTTTAAAAGAAAAATGGTTTTGCATAAAGGGGATAGGCTATGGACGAGCCTAATTATTACATGTCACACTGGGTATTCCAATATTGCCTGCAACAAAAATTGTACCATCATTGATCATACCACAATGACTCTCAAGTCTTAATGAACGTTAATTGCTTTCAATTAAAATCCACCAAGATTAGTCAGTGAGGTGTGATACCTTTAATATTATAGCTTCAAATATTTATTTTATTTTTATTTATTCATTCATTCATTTCATTTAATATAAAAAAAACAACCTAACATGTTTTGATATCCTGAAAAATAACAAATACATCTCAATCCATATGTATTTCAAAATTTTAAAACAAAATGAACTGAAAGGCAGCATAAAGAAGAAAAAAATCTTATAATATCTGCCCCTTTTTCTCAACTCTGAATCAAAACAGGAAAAAAAAAATGGTTATCTTCTGCAACAAAAAGCAAAGTCAGTCGTCTATCTCAATTAAACAACATTAATATGAGCTCACTTTATACTGTTTCATACTTCTTCAAGAATCCAATCTTTGACAATCTCTTAAACATGTACAATGATTTAGCATTTTTAACATCATTTTGTAGGTCGTTCCACAACTTGACTCCTTGAATTGAGGTACATCGTTCTTTCAAACTGGTTCTGAATTTGGGTTTCTTAAAAATCTGTGTCCCCTTAAGATTATAACAACGCTCTCTCTTTGCAAAGAGTTTTTGGATGTTTGAGGGTAATGTGTTTTGGTGTGCCTTATACATAACAAAATATAACATAACAAAATATTATAATCAACTAAATCATAGAATTTCAATAATCTCAATTTACAAAACAATATATTGGATGGATATTTGCCATGTTTTCGGGAGATAACTCTTATAGCCCTTTTTTGCAAAACAAAAACAGATCTTGTACTTGTATTGCATGCCTTTCCCCATACCTCAACACAATAGACCAAGTGTGGAACAATTAGTACATTATACAACATATACATTGCATGATCATTCAGAAAATCCCTTACTTTATAAAGCAATGCAATTGATTTGGCTATTTTTGTTCTTAAATAATTCAAATGGGATTTCCATGTTAATCCCTCGTCAATAATCACACCCAAGAACTTTACCTCACTAACTCTACAAATCTCAACACCGTCAACTTTAAATGGAATATTAACAATTCTTTGTCTCTTTGTAAACAACATATATTTTGTTTTATCCAAATTTAAAGATAATTTATTAAGTTTGAACCAATTTTGTATTTGCATAAATTCTGTTTGCATTTTTTCTGACATCCATTCTATATCTTGACCTAGACAAAAAAAGGTGGTGTCATCTGCAAATAGAACACATTTGAAAAGCCCTGACACATTAACCAAGTCATTAACATATAGGATGAACAACTTTGGTCCAGGTACTGAGCCCTGTGGAACTCCACATGTAATTTCACAAAATTCGGATCTAGTATCATGTACTTGTACAAACTGTTTTCTTTTTTCCAAATAACTCGAGATCCACTGTAATGCCGGCCCTCTAATCCCATATTTAATAAGTTTGTTAAGTAAAATGCTATGATTAATCGTGTCGAATGCTTTCTTTAGATCAACGTAAATACTGGCGCAATATTGTTTTTGATCAATAGCATTTGTTATTTGTTCTATCAGTTCCATAAGGGCCATTGATGTGGAGTTGTTGGCTCTAAATCCATATTGACTGCTACTTAAAATATTATTTTTGTCAATAAATGTATCTAATCTGATTACAAATAACTACAAATTACAAATATAAAGGTTGTATGACAAATTATTTATGTATATACACGCTCTGTTATCCAAAGTACTATCCATCCTGTCAACTGTGCTGCCATGTGAAAATGAAAAGATATCAAAGATGTTTTGCATGATCGGATGGTTTCAAAACAACCCCATAAAAAACACTTGCACACAGATTTACACGAAACAGCAAGCATACACAGGATGTCCAAACAGACACAGAGATAGAGAATCACTGAACATGTATACAGAGAAAGCAAAGGCTGCCTGGGTTGGTGGCGGCGTTACCTCCACCAGGGACGATAAATGTCAGTTCTCATCTTGTCATTATATGACCCCCTTGCACAGAGGATGGATGGAAATCTATGAATGGAGAGCAGCTGGGAGACATGGTGTCCTAGGGCTAAAATTAGCAATGAGTATTCCCTCAAGGTTTTGCAAGGACATACCGAGGACATGCCAACATGCGTGGTCATAACAATTGCATGAGCTTACTTACACACACACACACACACACACACACACACACACACACACACACACACACACACACACAAACACAAATGTAATTTCTTTCCGCCTTTCGGGCATGTATATTTTCAGCTTCATTATACATTTTTATTGGACAACGCTTGAATGTGGAGTTGATGGAAGATGTTTAATTTACTCCCCATTGATTTTTTTCCCCTGAACTTTCATCTTGTCTCCACTTCTTACCAGTATTTTTTCTCTGTTTACACCTTTACAGGAGATCTCGGACTATGACTTACAGGAGTTAGTCATGAAGTCAATTGGCCGACTGACTTTAGTTCGCCAGATGTTCCCAATGCCACAGAACACAACTCAGCGCTGTGTCAAACACAACCACAGGATTAACACGTCCCTCTGTGACCCTAAAAGCCCTAAGGCTCAGCAGCTTGAGGTGAGTTCGTTTGGGGATTTGTCCAGAGTAATAATGATCAAAGAAATTCAAGCATGCTAAGGAAGGATAAAATTACGAATCAGCAACTTTTTCAAGTTAGTGGATAGTGATTAGTGTTCCATGACGATTTTATTTATTTATTTATTTATTTATTTATTTGTAATTAAATGTGTTGACAAAATATATTTGAGTGTTTTAAAGTGCATTTCAAACCATCTATGTTCAATAGATGTAATATTATGGCCACTTACTGTGTTAATAACCCTTTTGCTTTAAAAAAAATAAAGTCCCTACTTGTCATGGCATGGACTCCATTATACGACTGAGGGTGTGCTGTAGTATAATGCCAACAAATGTTAGCAATAGATTCCTTAAGTCTTGTAGGTTGTCAGTGCAAGTCTCTATGGACAAGTCTGATTTGTTTCCAGTGCCTCCCAAAGCTTAATTGGATTGAGAGTAAGGGAGCTTGAAGGCCAAGCCAACAACATAAAAATGTTGTTGTCCTCTTCAAACCAATCGGAACCATTTTTGCTTTATGACAGAGAACATTGTCCTGTGCAAAGAGACCACAGCCATCAGGTCTGTAGAAATGGTTGAGTAGATTGTATGTGTTAAAGTAACAACATAATTGGCAGGACTCAATGTTTCCCGGCAGAGCACTACACTTTTCTGTGATACTACAAGGACTGACAGATTGTGTAGCAGATGAACTATTGGCGAGAGAGAGAAGTCCAGCAATACATTTTGTTGGCCACCAATCACAAAACTAGTGTTGGCTGAAAATGGTCTTTTTTGATTGGAAATGGCCACTTTACTAAGTAGCAAATCATTCCAATTATTTATTATTTTTTATTTATGAATTCTCCAAACTCTTTCCACTGTTTACAGCATGTATTGTGCTAACGATCTGTAACTAATTCAACTGGCATTAAACAATCTACATCCTCGATCATTTTTGGTGGAATTGAAATATATGCTAGCAAATGCCAAGGCAGGAAAAAAGCCACTTAAGCATGAATTAATTCAAAAAAAAAAAAGAAGTGAACAAAACTAGATGAACTATAATTGGAAATATCTTTTGAATTTTCCAGTCATTTATTAATTTCTCCCACAGCATTACCATTACTCATGGTTGCATGTCTGTGTAGGGCAATAGGAAAAATATCTATCACCACAAACCCCTTACTCAGTAATAATGGTGCTGACCAAATACCAATTGGAGTGGCTTTCTTTTGATATTTTGCCTCTTTGCATTTTAATTATCTGGACAGATAAGAAAAAAGTATTAACTGTTCTCTCTATCTGTTGAACTTTACCTGTGGTAATAGACAAGTGTGCAACTCATTGAATAGTACATATAATTTTATTTTTAAAGTCTTAAACTAACCTGCACCACTAATAGCAGTTTATCACTGATTTAATGATAAAAACACCAGAGTTTTTCCCACTACCGCAGGTTTTTCTGAGTACCACATTACTGGACCATTCATTCTTTGTTGTAAAATTTTATTGTGAGTGAGTTTACATTGAGTGTTGGGACAAATTCTGAGCAAAGAGGTCCAAGAACTCTCAGCAGAACAACTTGGTGATGGACAGAAAGGCATGCAAGGCGTAAAACATGAAAATATGCCCAAGTGAATTGTGTGCGTAGCGAGTGATTGCCTGGACTATGGAGATTATTTAGAGCTTAGAACCAAAAGTCTGAAAAAGCTATTTTCCATATTTAAAAAAATAAAATAAAAACAGCATTTCAAGATGCAAAAAACTGAAACAAAGCTAATCAGACCTGATGCAAAATATGTGAAACATGAGCTGTACCACTGACACTGTGGGAGAGCCTGAATGAAAGCTGCTTTTGAACTAGCAGGCTTAAACCAGAGAGGGAATACAGCTTTTACCATGACACTGAGCGAAAGCAGGAATAGGTACAGCACTAAATTGTCTATAGGATAACTTCCTAACTTAAGCATTAAACAATAACCTCACCGAACTCTGAAGGGTAACATAAAGATGGTTTATATCCAGTGTGATTCATTTGGACTAAGCTGCCAGCACTCCTTGTATTTTATTATGGTATATTAGCTTTCTTCTGGATTCAAAGGCTTTGGAATGAATAATAATTTGGTGATTTGACAGTGATATTACGCTTAACTATGAGGCAAACGTTTATTATTGAGGAAAAGTTAGGCCATTCTTTTTCTTTTGATCTGATCTGAAACAAATTTATTTACCTATGTCCAAATAGTGAAAGTCTGTTTTAAGTGAGTATATGTTTTTCTTCTTTTTTTCTTTATAAATTCCCTAAGGGCTGACAGGAATGGGTACATCAGCTATCGAGCTGCCATAAACTTGAATGGAAAAAAGGGAAAAGAGTCTTAGTTATGTATTGGGACAAACTTGTAAAATTTAGTTAATGTTCTCTTGATTGATGTTGTGACACAAAACCCTGGAGGAACGCGTTTGATGAAAGATGGAAATATACCGGTGACAGAAAAGCGGTCATAATGTTTATGTGGATAGCTCCCTTTCAGGCTGATTCCATTTTATGCTTTCATCGACCATAATCATGACACAGATGTATGTCCCAATATATGGTCAGGTACATATTTCTTTTTTATGTGGATTTTAAACGAATTAAGGTAATTTATATCTATAAGGTTAATAAAGAGCTCCTGCTATAAATGATGTGTGCAAATTAAACTTGCGTGTCCAAACATGAAACAAGATCTTCTCAAGGTTAATTAATAATGAAACCCTTTCAACATATCTATTATTTTAATGGGTGAAGGCTGTGAAGTTCAGTCTGCTGCTGAGGACTGAGAAAATCCTGTGTTTGTCTCCTGAATACTTGCACATTTTTACATTGAACTGAACTGTTTGCAAGTATTCCTAGCATAGGTATAGTTAGTGGTTTACCTTAAAAAAGGAAAAGGGGGTTGGCAAAGAAATAAATGGGGCAAATGAAACAGAATGTGGGCTGAAGAAACAGATCAGCTTCTGTCAAAGAGGGGCCCAATTTCACACAGCAATGAAGCACATCAACTCAAACTGACCACACACACACAAGGAAACACACGCACACACATAGTATCTCTTAAATATGTCTTATATCATGAAAGAAAACTTTTTCCACTTATTTCACAAAGTCAAATTCATATGTAGATTCATTAGTGGATAGTGCAGCCTCTTCTGATTTTGATGATTATGACTTTCATATAAAACACAAATTTCCATGTCCCAGGAATTTAGAATATTCTGAAAAAAGATAATATTGAAAACTTATGGTGTCAAATCCTAATCATCCAATTAACTCAAAACACCTTAAAAGGTTTCCTGAGCCTCTAAATGGTCTCAGTCTGGGTCAATAGGCTACACGATCAGGGAGAAGACTGATTTGTCAGATGTCCAGAGAAGTAATTAACACCCGCCACAAGGAGGGTGAGACATAAAAGGGCATTTCTAAAGAAGCTGGTTGTTCACAGAGTGATGTTGTGTATTCATAGAAAGTTGAGTGAAAAGAAATGTGATAGAAAAAGGTGAACCAGCACCATGGACAATCTGGAAAAGATTGTCAAGCCAAATCCATTCAAGAATTGCAGGAAATTCACAAGAAGGAGGCTGAGGCAACAGTCAGCACCTGCAGACAAATCCTACATATGGACAAGCGTTTTGCCTGTGTTTAGGAGAAAACAAAACTAAACTCTGTGATCCAACTTTTCTTTTTCAGATGATGGTAAAGTTTACTTTTGCAAATAAAGTTCCAACTGGATAATTGGTGTAAAACAGAAATAACTAAACGGTACCACCAAAAGTCTAAATAAAGTGATCGTCATCAGCAAAGAAATGTGTCCCACCTTTTCTGTCCACTGTGTTTTCTAAAATGCCCAGTCAACTTAGCCATCTGCTTTGAAATATTAGATCACTTCATGCTTCTTTCTGCTAACAAAGTCTTATGGAGATGCTAATTAATTAATTTTCAAGCAGGACTTTGCTCCTGTCCATTCTGCCAATAGTACCAAAAGATGGTTCAATAACCATGTTGTTGCTGTGCTTAGCTGGCCAACAAACGTGACCTTTGTGGAGAATTTAGAGTCGAGAGGAATATGGCAAACATCAGATCCAACTTTTCAAATAAGGACTTCCAGTGTAACTCAGCAGTGCCACAGGGTGATCACCTCCATGCCACACTGCTGCTTCATTAAAGACACTGCAAAGTATTGAGTGCAAAGAAATTAACATACATTTCAGAGGCTTGGCATTTTTGTTTAAAATATCCTTTATTTAATGATCTTATGTATGTCTCATGAAATTGAGTTTTCATCTTAAAACCATTGTCCTCAAAATTATAGAAAATAGCAGCTTGAATGTGTAATGAATTATGTAATTTTTATTTTCTGAAATGTATTCAAAACTAAATAACATTTTCATGACATCCAAATTCAAAATGTACCTGTAAAGCATTTTTTCCATAAGTGTGTACAAATGTCTCAGTAACATTCTAAGTTTAAAAAAGCAGTAAAAAGTTCCAACATGATAAGGCAACGCTTAGTAATGTGAGCCAACAGCGAGAATGACAATGATCTAGAATGCATCTATTATCCTGGGAATAAATTAAACCATGTCCCTCTATTTTTTTCAGAGAACCTTTATAGGTCTTTTATTCCTCAGCAAAAGGATACTGTGGTGCCCAAGAGCCTCATTTGCTGCGTCGTCTTTGTTGTTTTGAATGTTTCTGTCATGCATTCTGGCAGTAATGGTCTGTCTTGGCAGATACATGGTGAAGGGAGCTGTCATAACGTTTTGCATGAGACGACCCATGTTACAACTCTGGGACATAGCAGCATACATCCTGATTAGCTAGTCTGTCTTAATGGTAAGGATGGTAATAAAAGTGCAATTTTCAGGTTTGACCCTTCTTGTATGGTTCCACTGTATCTCCTTATAGTATCGTGCCTTTTCTTCCTTGTGAGTACAAAGCAAGATTTCATTCAGTAAATCTATATATTTTGAGTCAAAGACATGTCGTTAGCTAAGCAAAAGGGATAGCAAAGTGGTCATTTTTATATGGTCATATCCTTTGAAGTTGTAAATACAAAGCTGCAGCTTTGTGTGTGTGTGTCCAAAACAAAGTAAGTATACTGCCTGCCTATTTTTGATGTATAAAATGGTCCCTTCTGAAATTATAGCTTTTATTTCTTTGATGCTATCATGTTCTTTTCTAAGTTTTCAAAAGGAGTAACATCTGCTTTTGTTTGCGTGTGCGAACAGATTCATCTCGTTTCGTCAGTCTACTTGATGTCTTTCTCATTAACATGAGGACAAGAGGCTCAACAGATCAGTCACTCACAAATCAATTAAAGACTGAATGGACTGTCCTTGTTCCTTCTTGTTCTCTTTTGTACTTGTCTGAGTCAATGGCCTATTGGCAGTTAGTGCAATTTTCTTTGCATGTTTTTCTGTGCCTGTGTGATTGTTAATGTATAGGTATCTTTTAAAAATGGAAGATAGGGAACAAAAGAAAGCCACAGAAAAAGTTAAGATAACTTTGTGAAGACCAAAAACAGAGAAATGGTAGTTGTATCTAAATTTTTTTTATTTTTTTGTCATTAAGGGGGTTTCTAAAATTCCAAAATGCTTTAATTCAATTCACTACATTTAATAATCATCAAAATAAGACACATACATATTCAAATGGGTTAATGGAAAGTAACAGATTTAATACCACAGTCCATTGACTGTTACCTTCAACTATTAAGAAAATGTATATTAAATACAACCTAAAAGAAATTTGACTTTGCATCAAAAACATATCTGCCACCTTGAAACAGGCCTCTGTTTCTTTAAGAACCTCCTACCCTTTCCGGCACTCTTGGTTTACCTCGTCATCACAACAATGCTTTTTTCATGGTGTTTTACAACCGTTTTTAGGAGCATTGTAACTTGTATGATAAGCTCAGCAGACATACAGTTCCACCAGGTATTTGCTAATTGCTGCTGCCGTTAGTCTGTTGGAGCTGTGTGGTGGAGGGACGGAGGTAGGGATGCTTTGTGGGGTAGAAATTCAGCTGTGGACTTGCACCACTGAATGGATACCTAGGGAGATTCATGAACTTCTCAATTATGAATGAAACAATACTTTGAGTATGTGTTTGATGGAGGAATAGCAATATATCAATATACAAAGCTCAAAACACTGATTGTGCATAATATCCTCTTATAAATTATAGAAGATGATGGGATGTTTAATTTTGGCACTTCATTGGGAGACTGTGTGTCAAAACCATTCTAATTCACATTTCACACTAATCTACGGTGGCCGTGAGGTGCAAAGCAATTACAAATTACAAAAACACTACAACATTAACGAAAACACTACAACATTAACGCAAAGCAATTACAAATTACAAAATCACTACAACATTAACGAAAACACTACAACATTAACGAAAACACTACAACATTAACGCAAAGCAATTACAAATTACAAAATCACTACAACATTAACGAAAACACTACAACATTAACAAAAACACTACAACATTAACGAAAACACTACAACATTTACAAAACGGAAAAGGTAGGTCTCAGTGGAGACCTAAGAAATCGCTGATTGGACTACAGCTCGTTAGAAAACGGAAAAGGTAGGTCCCAGTGGAGACCTAAGAAATCGCTGATTGGACTACAGCTCGTTAGAAAACGGAAAAGGTAGGTCCCAGTGGGGACCTAAGAAATCGCTGATTGGACTACAGCTCGTTAGAAAACGGAAAAGGTAGGTCCCAGTGGAGACCTAAGAAATCGCTGATTGGACTACAGCTCGGTTTACTTTTAAACCGGAAGTTATTCTGGCTTTACGTGTTTTTTTAAAACATGAATGTACTTGGTGATCCACACATAGACATAATATAAGGATAGACGCCTCATGCACCCCTCTCCCCTATTGTCGCTGACTAGATTTAGGGCGGCCATCTTGAAGCGGTAGACCACTCCACTTAGCCTTATGTGTTTAGCGGGCAAAATAACATATCAGCGCATTTAATCGATCATAACACACTTTTTTGTCACTGGAAACTATATT